>CM066987.1:47619032-50019032 GCA_033977485.1 Hydrangea macrophylla
AAGTACTCTCCCATGATCAACCAACGGGAAAACTCCAGACACCGATCCACAGTCCCTGGCCATTTGCCCAGTGGGGAATTGACATTATTGGTCCCTTACCGACGGGAAAGGGCAAGTTAGATTTGCCGTGATAGCGGTTGGACTACTTCACCAAATGGGCGGAGGCCGAGGCCCTTGGCAACGATAACCGATCAGAAAATGGAAAGCTTTGTGGAAAGAAATATCCTCAGCAGGTTCGGTATTCCCCGAGTCCTGATCAGCGATAATGGCAGACAATTCGACACACCCGTCTTCAGGCAGTTCTGATCGGGGCTATGGGATATTAAATCATTACTCTTCTCTCGAGCACCCACAAGCCAATGGTCAAGCCGAGGTAAACCAACCGGACGATCTTGCAATCAATCAAGACAAGGCTTGAAGGCGCCAAGGGCCTGTGGGCTGACGAGCTACCAACCCTTCTATGGGCATACCGCACTACACCTCGAGCGGCTACTGGTGAGACCCCATTCTCCTTAACTTACGGGTTTAAGGCAGTGGTCCCCACAGAGCTCGGGCTGCCAACATACCGGGTGGCCAACTTCAGTGATCCGGACAACTGGGAAGTCCTCAGGAAGAATTGGGACTTAGTGGAAGAAAAAAGAGACCAGGCCTATATGAAAGTGGCCGCCTACAAGCAAAGAGTCTCGCGATATTACAATAGCAAGGTGAAGCACCGTAGCTTTCAAGTTGGAGACCTCGTCCTCAAAGCAGTGAACCAGTCTACCCGAATCCCAAGCCACGGCAAGTTGGGGGCAAACTGGGAAGGCCCGTATAAAGTGACTCGGGTCAACTGTCCGGGAACCTACTGGTTACAGAGCATGGACGGGCGTGATCTTACTCATCCTTGGAATGTGCAGCACCTCCGTAAGGTATTATCAGTAGCACCTGATCAGGGGAATTTAGTACTATAGGGAATTTTTTTTTTCTTGTAGCTCTGATGGGGCAACCATTACAGATTACTACTTTGAAATAAAATTGACTAGTTTGTTTTGAAAATTTATTCTTGTCGGTACCCATGCCCATGCAAAACATTGAAGGAAATGACCTCGGGCCTAACCCCGAAGCACCAAAGACCTCGGACATAACCCCAAAGGCAACAAAGACCTTGGGCCTAACCCCAAGGCAGAAAAGAACTCGGGTTCCGAACCCAGGCACAAAAGGACCCTGCAACCACCCATGTTCCAGGTCGGTTTCCTATGGCCACTCCCAACACGCCCTCGCCTTAACAGGACGCATAGGGCAAGGGGATTGGTAGACCTAAACAGGAAAATTACTTCAAGCTTCGCTTAGGCCGGCCGACAACGGGGCCAAACTCCTAGGTGGCCAACGATGACGAGCTTCAAATGCCCCTGCGACCACCCATGTCCCAGGTCGGTTCCCTACGGTCACCTATCCTCGTACTCCCACCTTAGCAAAATGCTTGGGGGGCAGGGGAATATTAGGCCAAAATAGGGAATCACACCGGTCGCTACAAGAGCTTAGATGATCTTCCTACGCGCTTACAGTGATCAGAGATATATCCCGGGTCGTAAAACAGGGTACACCTATGATACACCGGGACAACCCGAACGGTAGTACAGGGTATTCCTATAATACACCGGACGATCCCAGATGCTAGGTAGGGCTTGTCTCTACAACGCCCCGGGCCATCACCTTTAGAAAGGTCGGTAAGACTAGGTGTTCTGTTGGTTACGGTCCTAAAACATTTGCTAAGGCAGGTGTTAGGTCGGCAAAACCAAACGGGTACTAGCAATTACAAAGGCATAGTGCAGAAAAAGAAAACAGTTAGTGGAGGGGAAACCTCAATTTTGTTTGTTTTGAGGTATTTTTTTGACCTTTTTTGCTATGGAATCCACTCCAGGAGTACGTTACTTGTTCAATTTCTTTTGACTATTCCAATTAGTCATACTTGAGGTGGTCGTGTGGGTTTGGTGGCAGCCAGAAAGTCGATTGTCCAAGTTCACTCTTAAAACCTCAGTTTTGGTTGTTTTGAGGGGTTTTTTTTTGACCTTTTTTACTATGGAATTCACCCCGGGATACCATAATTTGTTCCATTTCTTCCTAATACTCTAATAAGTCATACTCGAGGTGGTCGTGTGGGTTTTGTGGTAGCCAGACAGTCAGTTTTCCAAGATGCCCATTAAAACCTCATTTTTTGGTGTTTTGTGGTATTTTTGAGATTTTTTGCTATGGAATCCACTCCAGGAGTCTGTTATTTGTTCCGTTTCTTCTGACAACTTTAATTAGTCATACTTGAGGTGTTTGTGTGGGTTTTGTGGCAACTGAACAGTCGGTTGTCCAAGTTGGCTCTTAAAACATTGTTTTGGTTATTTTGAGGTGTTTTTTGACCTTTATTTACAATGAAATCCACCCCGGGGGTCCGTATTTTGTACAACTTCTTTTGAATATTCTAATTAGTCATACTTGAGTGGTTGTGTGGGTTTGTTGGCAGCCGGAAAGTCAATTGTTCAGGTTGGCTCTTAAAGTCTCAGTTTTGGTTATTTTGAGATGATTTTTGACCTTTTATACTATGTAATCCACCTCGGGAGTCCATTATTTGTTCCATTTCTTCCTACAACACTCAGTAGTAATACTCGAGGAGGTCTTGTGCGTTTGGTGGTAGCTAGACTGTCGGTTGTCCAAGTTGTCCATTAAAACCTCATTTTTTGGTGTTTTGAGGTATTTTGAGGTGTTTTTGACCTTTTTACTATGGAATCCACCCCGGGAGTCCATTATTTGTTCTGTTTCTTCTGAAAACTATAATTAGTCATGCTCGAGGTGGTCTTGTAAGTTTGGTGGCAATCGGACAGTCGATTGTCCAAGTTAGCCATTAAAGCCTCATTTTTGGTTGTTTTGAGTTGTTTTAAGGCCTTTTTACTATGGAATCCACCCCGGGAGTCCCGTTATTTGGTCGGTTTCTTATGACAACGCTAATTAGTCCATAGTCGAGGTGGTCATGTGGTGGTAGTTAGACAATCAGTTTAAACCTCATTTTTTGGTATTTTGAGGTGTTTTTGATCTTTTTTTTCTATGGAATCCACCCTGGGAGTCCGTTATTTGTTCTATTTCTTCTGAAAACTCTAATTAGTCATACTCGTGGTGGCCGTGTGGGTTTGGTGGTAGCCGGACAATCAGTTTTGCAAGTTGGCTCTTAAAACCTCTATTTTGGTTGTTTTGAGGTGTTTTTTGACCCTTTTTTTTGCTATAGAATCCACTCTAGGTGGTCGTGTGGGTTTGGTGACAGCCAGAAAGTCGATTGTCCAAGTTGGCTCTTAAAACCTCAGTTTTGGATGTTTTGAGGGCTATTTTTTTTTACCTTTTTTGACTATGAATCCACCCCGAGATCCCATTATTTCTTCCATTTCATCCTAATACTCTAATAAGTCATACTCGAGGTGGGTCAGTCTGGGTTTTGTTCTAGCCGAACATTCGGTTGTCAAAGTTGCCCATTGAAACCTCATTTTTTTTTTGTTTTTAGGTGTTTTTTTACCTTTTTTTACTATGGAATCCACCCTGGGAGTCCGTTATTTGTTTTGTTTTGTTTTCTTCCAAAAACTCTAATTAGTCATACTCAAGCTGTTAGTGTGGGTTTGGCGGCAGCCGAACAGTCAATTGTCCAAGTTGGCTCTTAAAATCTTAGTTTTTGTTGTTTTGAGGTGTTTTTTGACCTTTTTTACTATGAAATCCACCCTGGGAGTCCGTTATTTGTACCATTTCTTTTGAATTTGTACCATTTCTTTTGAATACTCTAATTAGTCATACTTGAGGTGGTCATGTTGGTTTGGTGGCAGCCAGACAGTTGATTGTCCAAGTTGGCTCTTAAAACATCAGTTTTGGTGTTTTGAGGGTGTTTTTTTTAAACTTTTTTACTATGGAATCCACCCCGGAAGCCCATTATTTGTTCCATTTCTTCCTGCAACTCTAATTTGTCATACTCGAGGAGGTTTTGTGCGTTTGGTGGTGGCTGGACTATCAGTTGTCCAAGTTGCGCATTAAAACCTTATTTTTTAGTGTTTCGACGTATTTTGAGTTGTTTTGACCTTTTTTACTATGGAATCCAACCCGGAAGTCCATAATTTCTTCTGTTTCTTCTAAAAACTCTAATTAGTCATACTCAAGATGGTCATGTAAGTTTGGTGACAGCCGGACAATCGATTGTCCAAGTTAACCATTAAAGCCTCATTTTGGTTGTTTTGAGGTATTTTTTTTGACCTTTTTTACTATGGATCCACTCCGAGAGTTCGTTATTTGGTCTGTTCTTATCAGAACTCTAATTTGTCATACTCGAGGTGGTGATGTGGTGGTAGTCGGACAGTCGGTTGCCCAAGTTGCCCATTAAATTTCATTTTTTGGTGTTTTGAGGTGTTTTTGATCATTTTTTTACTATGGAATTCACCCGGGAGTCAGGTATTTGTTCTGTTTCTTTTGAAAACTCTAATTAGTCATACACTAGGTGGTCGTGTGGGTTTTGGTGGCAAGCCGGATAGTCGATTGTCCAAGTTGGCTCTTAAAACCTCAGTTTTGTTTGTTTTGAGGTATTTTTGTTTACCATTTTTTCCATGGAATCCACTCCAGGAGTACGTTACTTGCTCAGTTTCTTTTGACTATTCCAATTAGTCATACTTGAGGTGGTCGTGTGGGTTTTGTGGCAGCCAGAAAGTCGATTGTCCAAGTTGACTCTTAAAACCTCAGTTTTGGTTGTTTTGAGGGGGTTTTTTTGACCTTTTTTACTATAGAATCTACCCGGGATACCCTTATTTGTTCCGTTTCTTCCTAATACTCTAATAAGTCATACTCGAGGTGGTCGTGTGGGTTTTGTGGTAGCCGAAAAGTCGGTTGTCCAAGATGCCCATTAAAACCTCATTTTTTGGTGTTTTGGGGTATTTTTGATATTTTTTGCTATGGAATCCACTCCAGGAGTCTGTTATTTGTTCCGTTTCTTCTGACAACTTTAATTAGTCATACTTGAGGTGTTTGTTTGGGTTTTGTGCTACTGAACAGTCGGTTGTCCAAGTTGGCTCTTAAAACATTTGTTTTGGTTATTTTGAGGTGTTTTTTGACCTTTTTTTACAATGAAATCCACCCCGGGGGTCCGTTATTTGTACAACTTCTTTTGAATACTCTAATTAGTCATACTTGAGTGGTTGTGTGGGTTTGTTGGCAGCCGGAAAGTCAATTGTTCAGGTGGCTCTTAAAATCTCAGTTTTGGTTATTTTGAGATGATTTTTGACCTTTTATACTATGTAATCCACCTCGGGAGTCCATTATTTGTTCCATTTCTTCCTACAACTCTCAGTAGTAATACTCGAGGAGGTCTTGTGCGTTTGGTGGTAGCTAGACTGTCGGTTGTCCTAGTTGCCCATTAAAACCTTATTTTTTGGTGTTTTGAGGTATTTTGAGGTGTTTTTTTTTACCTTTTTACTATGGAATCCACCCCGGGAGTCCATTATTTGTTCCGTTTCTTCTGAAAACTATAATTAGTCATACTCGAGGTGGTCTTGTAAGTTTGGTGGCAATCGGACAGTCGATTGTCCAAGTTAGCCATTAAAGCCTCATTTCTGGTTGCTTTGAGTTGTTTTTAGACCTTTTTTACTATGGAATCCACCCCGGGAGTCCGTTATTTGGTCTGTTTCTTATGACAACTCTAATTAGTCATAGTCGAGGTGGTCATGTGGTGGTAGTTAGACAGTCAGTTTACTACCTCATTTTTTGGTATTTTGAGGTGTTTTTTATCTGTTTTTTCTAGGAATTCACCCTGGGAGTCCGTTTTTTGTTCTATTTCTTCTGAAAACTCTAATTAGTCATACTCGTGGTGGCCGTGTGGGTTTGGTGGTAGCCGGACAATAATTTTCCAAGTTGGGTCTTAAAACCTCTATTTTGGTTGTTTTGAGGTGTTTTTTTGACCTTTTTTAGCTATGGAATCCACTCTAGGAGTCTGTTACTTGTTTCGTTTCTTTTGACAAATTTATTATTCATACTTGAGGTGCTCGTGTGGGTTTGGTGGCAGCCAGAAAGTCGATTGTCCAAGTTGGCTCTTAAAACCTCAGTTTGGATGTTTTGAGGCTATTTTTTTTTTACCTTTATGACTATGGAATCCATCCCGGGATCCCATTATTTGTTCCATTTCAGCCTAATACTCTAATAAGTCATACTCGAGGTGGTCGTCTGTGTTTTGTTCTAGCCGAACATTCAGTTGTCAAAGTTGCCCATTAAAACCTCATTTTTTATTGTTTTGAGGTGTTTTTTTACCTTTTTTACTATGGAATCCACCCTGGGAGTCTGTTATTTGTTTTGTTTCTTCCAAAAACTCTAATTAGTCATACTCAAGCTGTTAGTGTGGGTTTGGCGGCAGCCGAATAGTCAGTTGTCCAAGTTGGCTCTTAAAATCTTAGTTTTTGTTGTTTTGAGGTGTTTTTTGACCTTTTTTACTCTGAAATCCACCCCGGGAGTCCGTTATTTGTACCATTTCTTTTGAATACTCTAATTAGTCATATTTGAGGTAGTCATGTAGGTTTGGTGGCAGCCGGACAGTTGATTGTCCAAGTTGGCTCTTAAAACCTCAGTTTTGGTTGTTTTGAGGTTTTTTTTTTTTTTTTTTTTTTTAACTTTTTTACTATGGAATCCACCCCGGGAGCCCATTATTTGTTTCATTTCTTCTCGCAACTCTAATTAGTCATACTCGAGGAGGTTTTGTGTTTTTTGGTGTAGCTGGACTATCGGTTGTCCAAGTTGCGCATTGAAAACTTATTTTTTGGTGTTTCGAGGTATTTTGAGTTGTTTTGACCTTTTTTACTATGGAATCCACCCCGCAAGTCCATTATTTGTTCTGTTTCTTCTAAAAACTCTAATTAGTCATACTCGAGATGGTCATGTAAGTTTGGTGGCTACCGGACAGTCGATTGTCCAAGTTAGCCCTTAAAGCCTCATTTTTGGTTGTTTTGAGGTGGTTTTTTTTTACCTTTTTTACTATGGAATCCACCCCGAGAGTTCGTTATTTGGTCTGTTCTTATCACAACTCTAATTAGTCATACTCGAGGTGGTCATGTGGTGGTAGCTGGACAGTCGATTGTCCAAGTTGCCCATTAAAACTTCATTTTTTGGTATTTTGAGGTGTTTTGATCCTTTTTTACAATGGAATTCACCCAGCGAGTCAGGTATTTGTTCTATTTCTTTTGACAACTATAATTAGTCATACTCTAGGTGGTCGTGTGGGTTTGGTGTAGTCGGATAGTTGATTGTCCAGGTTGGCTCTTAAAACCTCAGTTTTGGTTATTTTGAGGTATTTTTTTGACCTTTTTTTCTATGGAATCCACTCCAGGAGTACGTCACTAGTTCTGTTTCTTTTGACAATTCTAATTAGTCATACTTGAAGTGGTCGTGTGGGTTTGGTGGCAGCCAGAAAGTCAATTGTCCAAGTGGACTCTTAAAACCTCAGTTTTGGTTGTTTTGAGGGGTTTTTTTTTTACCTCTTTTACTATGGAATCCACCCCGGGGATCCCATTATTTGTTCTGTTTCTTCCTAATACTCTAATAAGTCATACTCGAGGTGGTCGTGTGGGTTTTGTGGTAGCCGGACTGTCGGTTGTCCAAGATGCCCATTAAAATCTCATTTTTTGGTGTTTTGGGGTGTTTTTGACATTTTTTGCTATGGAATCCACTCCAGAGTCTGTTATTTGTTCCGTTTCTTCTGACAACTTTAATTAGTCATACTTGTGGTGTTTGTGTGGGTTTTGTGGCAACTGAACAGTCGATTGTCCAAGTTGGCTCTTAAAACATTAGTTGTGGTTGTTTTGAGGTGTTTTTTTTTACCTTTTTTTACTATGAAATCCACCCCGGAGTCCGTTATTTGTACAGTTTCTTTTGAATACTCTAATTAGTCATACTTGAGTGGTTGTACGGGTTTGGTGGCAGACGAAAAGTCAATTGTTCAAGTTGTGCCATAAAATCTCAGTTTGGTTATTTTGAGATGATTTTTGACCTTTTTACTATGGAATCCACCTCGGGAGCCCATTATTTGTTCCATTTCATCCTACAACTCTAAGTAGTCATACGCGAGGAGGTCTTGTGCATTTGGTGGTAGCTAGACTGTCGGTTGTCCAAGTTGCCCATTAAAACTTCATTTTTTGGTGCTTTGAGGTATTTTGAGGTGTTTTTGACCTTGATTACAATGGAATCCACCCCGGGAGTCCATTATTTGTTCCATTTCTTTTGAAAACTCTAATTAGTCATACTCGATGTGGTCATGTATGTTTGGTGGCAACCGGACAGTCGATTGTCCAAGTTAGACATTAAAGCCTCATTTTTGGTTGTTTTGAGGTATTTTCGACCTTGTTTACTATGGAATCCACCCCGGGAGTCGTTATTTGGTCTGTTTCTTATGAAAACTCTAATTAGTCATAGTCGAGGTGGTCATGTGGTGGTAGTCGGACAGTCAATTTAAACCTCATTTTTTGAAATTTTGAGGTGTTTTTGGTATTTTTTTCTATGGAATTCCACCCTGGGAGTCCGTTATTTGTTCTATTTCTTCTGAAAACTCTAATTAGTCATACTCGAGGTGGCCGTGTGGGTTTGGTGGTAGCCGGACAATCGGCTGTCCAAGTTGGCTCTTAAAACCTCTGTTTTGGTTATTTTGAGGTGTTTTTTTTGACCTTTTTTGCTATGGAATCCACTCCAGGAGTCCGTTACTTGTTTCGTTTCTTTTGACAACTCTAATTATTCATACTTGAGGTGGTCGTGTGGGTTTGGTGGCAGCCAGAAAGTCGATTGTCCAAGTTGGCTCTAAAAACCTCAGTTTTGGATGTTTTGAGGGCTTTTGTTTTTTTTTATTTTTTTATTTTTTTATCATTTTTTTTTACCCTTTTTACTATAGAATCCACCCCGGGATCCCATTATTTGTTCCATTTCTTCCTAATACTCTAATAAGTCATACTCGAGGGGGTCGTCTGGGTTTTGTGGTAGCCGGATAGTCGATTAGTCATACTTGAGGTTGTCATGTGGGTTTGGTGGCAGCCGGACAGTCGATTGTCCAAGTTGGCTCTTAAAACCTCAGTTTTGATTGTTTTGAGGTGTTTTTTTGACCTTTTTTTACTATGGAATCCACCCCGGGAGCCATTATTTGTTCCATTCTTCCTGCGACTCTAATTAGTCATACTCGAGGAGGTTTTGTGCGTTTGGTGGTAGCAGGAATATCGGTTGTCCAAGTTGCGCATTAAAACCTCATTTTTTGGTGTTACGAGGTATTTTGAGTTGTTTTGTCATTTTTTACTATGGAATCCACCCCGGGAGTCCATTATTTGTTCTGTTTCTTCTGAAAACTCTAACTAGTCATACTCGAGATGGTCATGTAAGTTTGGTGGCAGCTGGACAGTCGATTGTCCATGTTAGCCCTTAAAGCCTCATTTTTGGTTGTTTTGAGGTATTTTTTTGATCTTTTTTCCTATGGAATCCACCCCGAGAGTCCATTTTTTGGTCTGTTCTTATCACAACTCTAATTAGTTATACTCGAGGAGGTCATGTGGTGGTAGTCGGACAGTCGGTTGTCCAAGTTGCCCATTAAAACCTCATTTTTTGGTGTTTTGAGGTATTTTTGATCATTTTTACTATGGAATCCAGCCAGAGATTCCGGTATTTGTTCTGTTTCTTTTGACAACTCTAATTAGTCATACTCTTGGTGGCCGTGTGGGTTTGGTGGTAGCCGGATAGTCGATTGTCCAAGTTGGCTCTTAAAACCTCAGTTTAGTTGTTTTTGAGGTGTTTTTTTGAACTTTTTTGCTATGGAATCCACTCCAGGAGTACGTTACTTGTTCAATTTCTTTTGACAATTCTAATTATTCATTCTTATGGTGGTCGTGTTGGTTTCGTGCAGCCAGAAAGTCGATTGTCCATGTTGACTCTTAAAACCTCAGTTTTGGTTATTTTGAGGGGTTTTTTTTTACCTTTTTTACTATGGAATCCACCCCGGGATCCCATTATTTGTTCCGTTTCTTCCTAATACTCTAATAAGTCATACTCGAGGTGGTCGTGTGGGTTTTGTGATAGCCGGACAATTGGTTGTCCAAGATGCCCATTAAAACATCATTTTTTGGTGTTTCGGGGTATTTTTTGACTTTTTTGCTATGGAATCCACTCCAGGAGTCTGTTATTTGTTCCGTTTCTGTTGACAACTTTAATTAGTCATACTTGAGGTGTTTGTGTGGGTTTTGTGGCAACTGAACAGTCGGTTGTCGAAGTTGGCTCTTAAAACATTTGTTTTGGTTGTTTTGAGGTGTTTTTTGACCTTTTTTTACAATGGAATCCACCCCGGGATCCCATTATTTGTTCCGTTTCTTTCTAATACTCTAATAAGTCATACTCGAGCTGGTCATGTGGGTTTTGTGGTAACCGGAAAGTCGGTTGTCCAAGTTGCCCATTAAAATCTCATTTTTTGGTGTTTTGGGTGTTTTTTTTTTTACCTTTTTTACTATGGAATCCACCTCGGGAGTCCCTTACTTGTTCCATTTCTTCCTACAACTCTCAGTAGTAATACTCGAGGAGGTCTTGTGCGTTTGGTGGTAGCTAGACTGTCGGTTGTCCAAGTTGCCCATTAAAACCTCATTTTTTTGGTGTTTTGAGGTATTTTGAGGTGTTTTTGACCTTTTTTACTATGGAATCCACCACGGGAGTCCATTATTTGTTCCGTTTCTTCTGAAAACTATAATTAGTCATACTCGAGGTGGTCTTGTAAGTTTGGTGGCAATCGGACAGTCGATTGCCCAAGTTAGCCATTAATGCCTCATTTTTGGATGTTTTGAGTTGTTTTTAGACCTTTTTTACTATGGAATCCACCCCGGGAGTCCGTTATTTGGTCTGTTTCTTATGATAACTCTAATTAGTCATAGTCAAGGTGGTCATGTGGTGGTAGTTAGGCAGTCAGTTTAAACCTCATTTTTTGGTATTTTGAGGTGTTTTTGATCTTTTTTTTCTATGGAATCCACCCTGGAAGTCCGTTATTTGTTCTATTTCTTCTGAAAACTCTAATTCGTCATACTCGTGGTGGCCGTGTGGGTTTGGTGGTAGCCGGACAATCAGTTTTCCAAGTTGGCTCTTAAAACCTCTATTTCGGTTGTTTTAAGGTGTTTTTTGACCTTTTTTTGGAATGGAATCCACTCTAGGAGTCTGTTACTTGTTTCATTTTTTTTGACAAATTTATTATTCATACTTGAGGTGGTCGTGTGGGTTTGGTGGCAGCCAGAAAGTCGATTGTCCAAGTTGGCTCTTAAAACCTCTGTTTTGGATGTTTTGAGGGCTATTTTTTTTTTTACCTTTTTGACTATGGAATCCACCCCGGGATCCCATTATTTGTTCCATTTCATCCTAATACTCTAATAAGTCATACTCGAGGTGGTCGTCTGGGTTTTGTTCTAGCCGAACATTCGGTTGTCAAAGTTGCCCATTAAAACCTCATTTTTTATTGTTTTGAGGTGTTTTTTACCTTTTTTACTATGGAATCCACCTGGGAGTCTGTTATTTGTTTTGTTTCTTCCAAAACCTCTAATTAGTCATACTCAAGCTGTTAGTGTGGGTTTGGCAGTAGCCGAACAGTCAGTTGTCCAAGTTGGCTCTTCAAATCTTAGTTTTTGTTGTTTTGAGGTGTTTTTTGACCTTTTTTACTATGAAATCCACCCCGGGAGTACGTTATTTGTACCATTTATTTTGAATACTCTAATTAGTCATACTTGAGGTGGTCATGTGGGTTTGGTGGCAGCCGGACAGTTGATTGTCCAAGTTGGCTCTTAAAACCTCAGTTTTGGTTGTTTTGAGGTGTTTTTTTTTTAACATTTTTACCATGGAATCCACCCCAAGAGCCCACTATTTGTTCCATTTCTTCCTGCAACTCTAATTAGTCATACTCGAGGAGGTTTTGTGCGTTTAGTGGTAGCTGGACTATCGGTTGTCCAAGTTGTGCATTAAAACCTTATTTTTTGGTGTTTCGACGTATTTTGAGTTGTTTTGACCTTTTTTACTATGGAATCCACCCCTGGAGTCCATTATTTGTTCTGTTTCTTCTAAAAACTCTAATTAGTCATACTCCAGATGGTCATGTAAGTTTGGTGGCAGCCGGACAATCGATTGTCCAAGTTAACCCTTAAAGCCTCATTTTTGGTTGTTTTGAGGTGTTTTTTTTTGACCTTTTTTACTATGGAATCCACCCCGAGAGTTCGTTATTTGGTCTGTTCTTATCACAACTCTAATTAGTCATACTCGAGGTGGTCATGTGGTGGTAGTCGGACAATCGATTGCCCAAGTTGCCCATTAAATTTCATTTTTTGGTGTTTTGAGGTTTTTTTGATAATTTTTTACTATGGAATTCACCCGGGGAGTCAGGCAATTGTTCAGTTTCTTTTGAAAACTCTAATTAGTCATACACTCAATGGTCGTGTGGGTTTGGTGGTAGCCGGATAGTCGATTGTCCAAGTTGGCTCTTAAAACCTCAGTTTTGTTTGTTTTGAGGTATTTTTTTGACCTTTTTTGCTATGGAATCCACTCCAGGAGTACGTTACTTGTTTAGTTTCTTTTGACTATTCCAATTAGTCATACTTGAGGTGGTCGTGTGGGTTTTGTGGCAGCCAGAAAGACGATTGTCCAAGTTGACTCTTAAAACCTCAGTTTTGGTTGTTTTGAGGTGGTTTTTTTGACCTTTTTTACTATAGAATCTACCCCGGGATACCCTTATTTGTTCCGTTTCTTCCTAATACTCTAATAAGTCATACTCGAGGTGGTCGGGTGGGTTTTGTGGTAGCCGGACAGTCGGTTGTCCAAGATGCCCATTAAAACCTCATTTTTTGGTGTTTTGTGGTATTTTTGACATTTTTTGCTATGGAATCCACTCCAGGAGTCTTTTATTTGTTCCATTTCTTTTGACAACTTTAATTAGTCATACTTGAGGTGTTTGTGTGGGTTTTGTGGCACCTGAACAGTCGATTGTCCAAGTTGGCTCTTAAAACATTTGTTTTGGTTGTTTTGATGTGTTTTTTGACCTTTTTTTACAATGAAATCCACCCCGGGGGTCCGTTATTTGTACAACTTCTTTTGAATACTCTAATTAGTCATACTTGAGTGGTTGTGTGGGTTTGTTGGCAGTCGGAAAGTCAATTGTTCAGGTTGGCTCTTAAAATCTCAGTTTTGGTTATTTTTGGATGATTTTTGACCTTTTATACTATGGAATCCACCTCGGGAGTCCATTATTTGTTCCATTTCTTCCTACAACTCTCAGTAGAAATACTCGAGGAGGTCTTGTGCGTTTGGTGGTAGCTAGACTTTCGGTTGTCCAAGTTGCCCATTAAAACCTCATTTTTTGGTGTTTTGAGGTATTTTGAGGTGTTTTTGACCTTTTTTACTATGGAATCCACCCCGGGAGTCCATTATTTGTTCCGTTTCTTCTGAAAACTATAATTAGTCATACTCGAGGTGGTCTTGCAAGTTTGGTGGCAATCGGATAGTCGATTGTCCAAGCTAGCCATTAAAGCCTCATTTTTGGCTGTTTTGAGTTGTTTTTAGACCTTGTTTACTATGGAATCCACCCCGGGAGTCCGTTATTTGGTCTGTTTCTTATGACAACTCTAATTAGTCATAGTCGAGGTGGTCATGTGGTGGTAGTTAGACAGTCAGTTTAAACCTCATTTTTTGGTATTTTGAGGTGTTTTTGATCTTTTTTTTCAATGGAATCCACCTTGGGAGTCCGTTATTTGTTCTATTTCTTCTGAAAACTCTAATTAGTCACACTCGTGGTGGCCATGTGGGTTTAGTGGTAGCCGGACAATCAGTTTTCCAAGTTGGCTCTTAAAACCTCTATTTTGGTTGTTTTGAGGTGTTTTTTGACCTTTTTTTGCTATGGAATCCACTCTAGGAGTCTGTTACTTGTTTCGTTTCTTTTGAGAAATTTATTATTCATACTTGAGGTGGTCGTGTGGGTTTGGTGGCAGCCAGAAAGTCGATTGTCCAAGTTGGTTCTTAAAACCTCAGTTTTGGATGTTTTGAGGGCTATTTTTTTTTTTTTACCTTTTTGACTATGGAAACCACCCCGGGATCCCATTATTTGTTCCATTTCATCCTAATACTCTAATAAGTCATACTCGAGGTGGTCTTCTGGGTTTTGATCTAGCCGAACATTCGGTTGTCAAAGTTGCCCATTAAAACCTCATTTTTTTTTGTTTTGAGGTGTTTTTTTTACTTTTTTTACTATGGAATCCACCCTGGGAGTCCGTTTTTTGTTTTGTTTCTTCCAAAAACTCGAATTAGTCATACTCAAATTGTTTGTGTGGGTTTGGCGGCAGCCGAACAGTCAGTTGTCCAAGTTGGCTCTTAAAATCTTAGTTTTTGTTGTTTTGAGGTGTTTTTTGACCTTTTTTACTATGAAATCCACCCCGGGAGTCCGTTATTTGTACCATTTCTTTTGAATACTCTAATTAGTCAAACTTGAGGTGGTCATGTGGGTTTGGTGGCAGCCGAACAGTTGATTGTCCAAGTTGGCTCTTAAAACCTCAGTTTTGGTTGTTTTGAGGTGTTTTTTTTTAACTTTTTTATTATGAAATCCACCCCGGGAGCCCATTATTTGTTCCATTTCTTCCCGCATCTCTAATTAGTCATACTCGAGGAGGTTTTGTGTGTTTGGTGGTGGCTGGACTATCGGTTGTCCAAGTTGCGCATTGAAAACTTATTTTTTGGTGTTTTGAGGTATTTTGAGTTGTTTTGACCTTTTTTACTATGGAATCCACCCCGGAAGCCCATTATTTGTTCTGTTTCTTCTAAAAACTCTAATTAGTCATACTCGAGATGGTTATGTAAGTTTGGTGGCAGCCGGACAATTGATTGTCAAAGTTAGCCCTTAAAGCCTCATTTTTGGTTGTTTTGAGGTGTTTTTTTTTTACCTTTTTTACTATGGAATCCACCCCGAGAGTTCGGTATTTGGTCTGTTCTTATCACAACTCTAATTAGTCATACTCGAGGTGGTCATGTGGTGGTAGTTGGACAGTCGGTTGTCCAAGTTGCCCATTAAAACTTCATTTTTTGGTGTTTTGAGGTGTTTTTGATCATTTTTTACAATGGAATTCACCCGGCGAGTCAGGTATTTGTTCTCTATCTTTTGACAACTCTTATTAGTCATTCTCTAGGTGGTCGTGTGGGTTTGGTGGTAGTCGGATAGTCGATTGTCCAAGTTGGCTCTTAAAACCTCAGTTTTGGTTGTTTTGAGGTATTTTTTTTACCTTTTTTGCTATGGAATCCACTCCAGGAGTACGTCACTAGTTCTGTTTCTTTTGAAAATTCTAATTAGTCATACTTGAAGTGGTCGTGTGGGTTTGGTGGCAGCCAGAAAGTCAATTGTCCAAGTGGACTCTTAAAACCTCAGTTTTGGTTGTTTTGAGGGGTTTTTTTTTTTACCTTTTTTACTATGGAATCCACCCCGGGATCCCATAATTTGTTCCGTTTCTTCCTAATACTCTAATAAGTCATACTCGAGGTGGTCGTATGGGTTTTTTTGTCACGCCCCGGAGTAAGCCAAAAATAGGGAAAATAAAAATTTTCCTTTATGGGTCCGTAGACACGTGACTAGTTTGATAACCGTTCTGTCCTTCTAACTCCGCACCATGCAATCATAAGGGAAATGCTAGGGCATAAGCATGATCTAAACTTATCAGAGTATAAATACAGCAGCGGAAATTAAATAAGGGTTACAATAACTTCAATCTTAATACAAGAGGCCATGCTAAATAATTTATACAATCTTAAAACTTGAGGAACTGCCTATCAGGTCTTGCGCAAGGCTTTATTCTCCTTGGCTCCACGGTACTGCATCCTGAACTCTTCTATTTATCTCCAAACCTGCAACACTCTGGGCATACGAATGCCCAGGGCGTAACATGCCGTCAGCCTTGGAACAAGGCTGAGTGAGAGTCTCAACCGCACAATAATCAGGAAATACATAACATCTCTCAACTCACGTCATAGTTTAGTTCTTTAAAAGTATGGTTATTCTCTTATCAAAAGACGCATTCTCACCACGGGCATAGCAGAGGACTCAACAAGAAAGGTAAACAGATAAACATAACATCATAGAATACATTCTCCTTATTATAAACTCGTGCGTGCAAATGCATGACCAATAAGACTCACTCCCAACTCTTTTCAAAGACGCTTGCCTTTTAAAACAGATAGTTTCAAAACCATTTTATTTTAAAACCAAAACTTCCCAAAACCAAATCATTTGAACCAAATCATTTTCTCATCAACTCAATCTCATCATTCGCTTTCTCTTTCTCATCCACTTGACAACACGCGGTATATCAAGGATGTCAAAATACTATCACAGCCAATTCTTACTCATTCCCTTGATAGGCCACCGGACGTCTTCACGGCGCACACTATCTGTAAACAATGAAACTGGCACATGGGACGTCTTCAACCATGTGTATACTCTCATCGATCGTCTACACGGCTGAGAAGTATATTAGAGCACTAGCCGAACGTCTTCAACGATACATGGGACGTCTTTAACCACGTATGCGCATCACCGGACGTCTTCAACGGCGAGAGGCGCGCTAGGAACCCTAACCGTTCATGTCCACCCGGTTCGTCAGCCGTTGATCCATAGGATCCAGAAATCACATCTCATCTCATTCACATTCTCATCAAACACCTCTCTTTCTCACCCAACGCATGCGAACACATGTCATGAAATGCACGTGTATCCATTATCAATATGCACATGCAAAACCACTTTCCTTTCTCTTTATTATTAATATGGCATGCGTATTTATTCAGTCAACAACATCGTAACACGTGCTTTTAACAATTAACAGCAGAAACGTAACATATAGAGCATGGATCATATAACATGGATTTGATACCGATAAACAAATAGATAAAACCCTTGACATGCTCACGTATGCGATAGCACTACCATAACATGCTTTTCTTAATCTTACAATTATTGGAAATACATGTGACATCATAAATCAGCATATTATTCATACAAAACATCATACATGTAACTTTAAATCATCTTATATTAGTCTTAATAGGATTAGAGTGAGGTTAGGAAATTCACCTCGAGTCGCCGCTCCTCGAAACGCAGATAAATGTCAAGTTCTACAACAATAAACGGAATAAACAGAAGTAATGTATGAGTACAACCATAGGGGTAAAATGGTAATTTTACCAAATGAGGTCATAAACCTCAAGGTAGTGATCTACATGTCATTCTAAGTCCAACGCCATTGACTAGACTCAAATCGGAGTCTGTCGCGTTTTTCGAGGTAATATGCAGGGCTTACTATACTAATGCAGGCCCTAAAAGACAGGCTGTATTTTCGACCGAGTCGAAAAGTCACCAAACTTTACGAAAATGTTCTAGACATTATTCTAAGACTCTGGGAACTGACCGCGTAATTTTCGGAGTCCTGGATTATTTATTATGAATTATTGAAGATAATATATGCCAGAAAATGCCCGAAATGGGATTTAAATATGTAATTATAATTATACAGAGAAATCAGTACTTAAAAGTATTATTATTAAATACTAGATATTAAAATACACCACCAGTATTTATTTCATAATTTTCGGAGCTCGTTTGGTATTTTTAATAATTAATATACTCATACAATAGCTCCTTATTAATTATTAAAAATACTGGACTATAATATTATAGCTTTATAACTTACATTATATAATAAAATAATCACAGGGTCATTTCCCTAATTTTCTAGAATTTATAAACACACGTAGGTATTTATTATCTATTTAAAACCATTTAAAACTAATATTTATTATTTATATAAACCATATAAATAATTAAATATATAATATATATAATATAATAATGATATATAGAATATTAAAATAATATTCTATATTATTAAAACCTTAATGGCATAATTATAAATTATTTATAATTATTAAACCACTTAAAACCTTTTAAACTAATTAATACTAATTAATACTAATAATAATAATAATAATAATAATAATAATAATAATAATAATATTATTATTATTATTATTATTATTATTAATATATTCTGAGACCCGACAGGTCAAACCCGAACCGACCCGACCCCTACGGGTAACCCATATAGACTCACAAGACAACCCAAACTCGTGACCCGATGGGTCAGATCCTGTCCCGACCCGACTTAATATGGATTAACCATACATAGACACAACCTAACCCGACCTATAACCCATTCGGGTTGAACCTGACCCAAGCCCGAAACCCATCTCTCCTCACAAACTAAACCTACCCGTTAACCCAAACCCGAACCTAAACTTGACCCATCCACAGACACAAACTAAACCTACCCGCTAACCTGTACCCTAACCAAACCCGAACCAAAGCCTAACCCATCTACAGACACACACCAGCCCGCCCCAACTACCCGAACCCGACCTAAACTAGACCCGGCGTCAAAACGACGCCGTCCCACTTAAAATACCCACGGGTTATATAAACCCAACCCGGCCCGCTATCCAAACTCTTTTACACACTCAGACCAACCCTACCCAAACCCGACCCAGACCCACCTGTTATAACCCAAACTCAAACGGGTCATCATCTTCTTCTCCGGCGAGCTGCTCGTCGCCGGAAAGTCGGGCCTCACCGGAGCTTCTCTCTCTCTTCATAACTTTCTCATCTCTTCATCAAAATTGATGAATCCAACGGCATTGTGACCGGAATTCCTTCCTCTACAAGATACTATAAGCCCAGATCCCGGTCCATTCATTTGGTGGTCCTACCAAGTGATTATCGTTTCGGTCATTTGCAAGAATAATGGCCTGCATGGCCATGTAAATGAGTTCCAAAACAAAACCTGCTACAAGGGGGTCTACCTGGGATCAAATGGGTCTGATTGGTGTAGATTTTAGGGGCTTAGATCATACTTGACGAATCAAGCTCCTAAGTTGAGCTTTAATGGCGGCCGGAGCTCACAGTGAGCCTTAGGCTCTGTTTGGGAGCTTGCATGTGAGTCTAGAGGCTTCCTAGGTGACATGCAAGGATCCAAAATGAAATGGGGGGGGGGTGTTTACCTCAATGTAACTCAATCTTCTCTGATCTCTCTCTCCCTTCGATTTCTTCTTTCTTTCAGCTCCCAGGTTCTGTGTGCGTCCTGTGAATGGAGAGGGTGATGCGGAGAGGGTTTAGAGAGGGGGTTTTTGTGCTTGTGTACACAATGTGGGTTGTGGGGAGGGGTGTGTGCACAAGCCGAGAGTGTGTGGGGGAGGTTTGAGTGCTCTACCTTCTCAAGCTCTCTCTTTCGGTCACTCTCTCTCTAAGCAACAGCCTATAAAGGCAGCTTATATGGGCTTTGTGTGTGTTAGAATGAGAGGGGGGTGGTGCTCTATTTATGGAGGGAGGGATGAGGGGAAGTTTGGTTGTGTGTAAAGGGTGTACCAAATGCATACCTATGCATGTATGTTTGTGTGCCCAGGGGTAGATTGAGGTGGGGTCCACATAACCGCCAAGTGGTAGTGTAGGTCCCATTCTCAGGTTGTGTATATGGATATGTTCTTGAGTCCCACAGTAAGTGTATGTGTATGTGTATGTTGTGTGTATCCAAGGGTAGATTGTGAGGGCCAAGGTGGTGGAGTGCATGTGCATGGCTGCCACATGGCAGTGGGTGGGACCCACTCTTGAGTTGAGTACCCCAGTGTGCACAAGTGCCTAGGTTTATGTGTTCAACTGTGAATATGAATGCAAATCCTGAAACTTATACGTACTGGGCTATGTAGGAGTCCAAATTCAAATCTGTCTATGGATCCTAAAATAGAACTATAAAGTAGAGGATACGACCAATCTAAATAGTTACTAGATTAGAATTATCGTCGTCGCTGCTAAGATGTTGATTAAAGGATCTTATAAGGATTCTAACTAGGGTCATTCTAATGGGCCTTCTGTAATCGTCATCAAGGTGACGTCACCATTTCTAATCCTACGTGGAATTTCTAGGAAAATTCTGGGTGCTACATTTTTGGTAGCCGGACAGTCGGTTGTCCAAGATGCCCATTAAAACCTCATTTTTTGGTGTTTTGGGGTGTTTTTGACATTTTTTGCGGTGGAATCCACTCCAGGAGTCTGTTATTTGTTCCGTTTCTTCAGACAACTTTAATTAGTCATACTTGAGGTGTTTGTGTGGGTTTTGTGGCTACTGAACAGTCGGTTGTCCAAGTTGGCTCTTAAAACATTAGTTGTGGTTGTTTTGAGCTGTTTTTTTACCTTTTTTTACTATGAAATCCACCGTGGGGGTCCGTTATTTGAACAATTTCTTTTGAATACTCTAATTAGTCATACTTGAGTGGTTGTGTGGGATTGGTGGCAGCCGAAAAGTCAATTGTTCAAGTTGTCCCTTAAAATCTCAGTTTGGTTATTTTGAGATGATTTTTGACCTTTTTTACTATAGAATCCACCTCGGGAGCCCATTATTTGCTCCATTTCTTCCTACAACTCTAAGTAGTCATACTCGAGGAGGTCTTGTGCATTTGGTGGTAGCTAGACTGTCGGTTGTCCAAGTTGCCCATTAGAACTTCATTTTTTGGTGCTTTGAGGTATTTTGAGGTGTTTTTTACCTTGATTACTATGGAATCCACCCCGGGAGTCCATTATTTGTTCCATTTCTTTTGAAAACTCTAATTAGTCATACTCGATGTGGTCATGTAAGTTTGGTGGCAACCGAACAGTCGATTGTCCAAGTTAGACATTAAAGCCTCATTTTTGGTTGTTTTGAGGTATTTTTTGACCTTGTTTACTATGGAATCCACCCCGGGAGTCCGTTATTTGGTCTGTTTCTTGTGACAACTCTAATTAGTCATAGTCGAGGTGGTCATGTGGTGGCAGTCGGACTGTCAATTTAAACCTCATTTTTTGGAATTTTGACGTGTTTTTGTTTTTTTTTTCTATGGAATCCACCCTAGGAGTCCGTTATTTGTTCTATTTCTTCTGAAAACTCTAATTAGTCATACTCGAGGTGGCCGTGTGGGTTTGGTGGTAGCCGGACAATCGGTTGTCCAAGTTGGCTCTTAAAACCTCTGTTTTGGTTATTTTGAGGTATTTTTTTGACCTTTTTTGCTATGGAATCCACTCCAGGAGTCCGTCACTTGTTTCGTTTCTTTTGACAACTCTAATTATTCATACTTGAGGTGGTCGTGTGGGTTTGGTGGCAGCCAGAAAGTCGATTGTCCAAGTTGGCTCTAAAACCTCAGTTTTGGATGTTTTGAGGGCTTTTTTTTTTTTTTTACTATAGAATCCACCCCGGGATCCCATTTTTTGTTCCATTTCTTCCTAATACTCTAATAAGTCATACTCGAGGGGGTCGTCTGGGTTTTGTGGTAGCCGAACATTCGGTTGTCAAAGTTGCTCATTGAAACCTCATTTTTTTTTTGTGTTTTGAGGTGTTTTTGACCTTTTTTTTACTATGGAATCCACCCTGGGAGTCCGTTATTTGTTTTGTTTCTTCCAAAAACTCTAATTAGTCATACTCAAGGTGTTCGTGTGGGTTTGGCGGCAGCCGAACAGTCAGTTGTCCAAGTTGGCTCGTAAAACTTAGTTTTTGTTGTTTTGAGGTGTTTTTTGACCTTTTTTACTATGAAACCCACTCCGGGAGTCCTTTATTTGTACTTTTTCTTTTGAATACTCCAATTAGTCATACTTGAGGTTGTCATGTGGGTTTGGTGGCAGCCGGACAGTCGATTGTCCAAGTTGGCTCTTAAAACCTCAGTTTTGGTTGTTTTGAGGTGTTTGTTTTTTTTTTTTTTTTTACCTTTGTTACTATGGAATCCACCCCGGGAGCCCATTATTTGTTCCATTCTTCCTGCAGCTCTAATTAGTCATACTCGAGCAGGTTTTGTGCGTTTGGTGGTAGCTAGACTATCGGTTGTCTAACTTGCGCATTAAAACCTCATTTTTTGGTGTTTCGAGGTATTTTGAGTTGTTTTGTCATTTTTTGCTATGGATTCCACCCCGGGAGTCCATTATTTGTTCTGTTTCTTCTGAAAACTCTAACTAGTCATACTCGAGATGGTACTGTAAGTTTGGTGGCAGCCGGACAGTCGATTGTCCAAGTTAGCCCTTAAAGCCACATTTTTAGTTGTTTTGATGTATTTTTTTGACCTTTTTTACTGTGGAATCCACCCCAAGAGTCAGTTTTTTGGTCTGTTCTTATCACAACTCTAATTAGTTATACTCGAGGTGGTCATGTGGTGGTAGTCGGATAGTCGGTTGTCCAAGTTGCCCATTAAAACCTCATTTTTTGGTGTTTTGAGGTATTTTTGATCATTTTTTACTATGGAATCCAGCCGGAGATTCCGGTATTTGTTCTGTTTCTTTTGACAACTGTAATTAGTCATACTCTTGGTGGTCGTGTGAGTTTGGTGGTAGCCAGATAGTCGATTGTCCAAGTTGGCTCTTAAAACCTCAGTTTTAGTTGTTTTGAGGTGTTTTTTTGAACAATTTTGCTCTGGAATCCACTCCAGGAGTACGTTACTTGTTCAATTTCTTTTGACAATTCTAATTATTCATTCTTGAGGTGGTCGTGTCGATTTGGTGGTAGCCAGAAAGTCGATTGTCCATGTTGACTCTTAAAACCTAATTTTTGGTTATTTTGAGGGGGTTTTTTGGACCTTTTTTACTATGGAATCCACCCCGGGATCCCATTATTTGTTCCGTTTCTTCCTAATACTCTAATTAGACATACTCGAGGTGTTCGTGTGGGTTTTGTGGTAGCCGGATAGTCAGTTGTCCAAGTTGCCCATTAAAACCTCATTTTTTGGTGTTTTGGGGGTGTTTTTGACATTTTTTGCTATGGAATCCTCTCAAGGAGTTTGTGATTTGTTCCGTTTCTTCTGACAACTTTAATTAGTCATACTTAAGGTGTTTGTGTGAGTTTGGTGGCAACTGAACAGTCGGTTGTCCAAGTTGGCTCTTAAAACCTCAGTTTTAGTTGTTTTGAGGTGTTTTTTGACATTTTTTACTATGAAATCCACCCCGGGAGTCCGCTATTTGTCCCATTCTTTTGAATACTCTAATTAGTTATACTTGAGTGGTCGTGTGGGTTTGCTGGTAGCCGGAAAGTCAATTGTCCAAGTTGGCTCTTAAAATCTCAGTTTTGGTTGTTTTGAGATGATTATTGACCTTTTTTACTATGGAATACACCTCGGGAGCCCATTAATTGTTCCATTTCTTCCTACAACTCTCAGAAGTCATACTCGATGAGGTCTTGTGCGTTTGGTAGTAACTAGACTGTCGGTTGTCCAAGTTGCAGATTAAAACCTCAGTTTTTTGGTGTTTTAAGGTATTTTGAGGTGTTTTTGACCTTTTTTACTATGGAATCCACCCTGGGAGTCCATTATTTGTTCAGTTTCTTCTGAAAACTCTAATTAGTAATACTCGAGGTGGTCTTGTAAGTTTGGTGCAATCAGACAGTCGATTGTCCAAGTTAGCCATTAAAGCCTCATTTTTGGTTGTTTTGAGGTGTTTTTCAACCTTTTTTACTATGGAATCCACCCCGAGAGTCTGTTATTTGGTCTGTTTCTTATGACAACTCTAATTAGTCATAGTCAAGGTGGTCATGTGGTGGTAGTCGGATAGTCAATTGTCCAAGTTGCCCATTAAAACCTCATTTATTTGGTGCTTTGAGGTGTTTTTGACCTTTTTTACTATGGAATCCACCCTGGGAGTCCGTTATTTGTTTTGTTTCTTCCAAAAACTCTAATTAGTCATACTCAAGTTGTTCGTGTGGGTTTGGCGGTAGCCGAACAGTCAGTTCTCCAAGTTGGCTCTTAAAACCTCAATTTTGGTTGTTTTGAGGTGTTTTTTGACCTTTTTTACTATGAAATCCACCCCGGGAGTCCGTTATTTGCACCATTTCTTTTGAATACTCTGATTAGTCATACTTAAGGTTGTGATGTGGGTTTGGTGGCAGCCGGTCAGTTGATTGTCCAAGTTGGCTCTTAAAACCTCAATTTTGGTTATTTTGAGGTGTTTTTTATTTTTTATTTTTTACTTTTTTTACAATGGAATCCACCCCGGGAGCCCATTATTTGTTCCATTTCTTCCTGCAACTCTAATTAGTCGTACTCGAGGAGGTTTTGTGCATTTGGTGGTAGCTGGACTATCGATTGTCCAAGTTGCGCATTAAAACCTCATTTTTTGGTGTTTCGAGGTATTTTGAGTTGTTTTGACCTTTTTTAATATGGAATCCACCTCGAGAGTCCATTATTTGTTCTGTTTCTACTGGAAACTCTAATTAGTCATACTCGAGATGGTCATGTAAGTTTGGTGGCAGCCGGACAGTCGATTGTCCAAGTTGGCCCTTAAATCCTCATTTTTTGTTGTTTTGAGGTGTTTTTTTTTTTTTTTTACCTTTTTTACTATGGAATCCACCCCGGGAGTCCGTTATTTGTTTTGTTTCTTATCACAACTCTAATTACTCATACTAGTTGGACAGTCGGTTGTCCAAGTTGCCAATTAAAACCTCATTTTTTGGTGTTTTAAGGTCTTTTTGATAATTTTTTTACTATGGAATCCACCCTTAGAGTCCGGTATTTGTTTTGTTTCTTTTACCAACTCTAATTAGTCATACTCTAGGTGGTCGTGTGGGTTTGGTGGTAGCCGGACAGTCGATTGTCCAAGTTGGCTCTAAAAACCACAGTTTTGGTTGTTTTGAGGTGTTTTTTTGACCTTTTTGCTATGGAATCCACTCCAGAAGTATGTTACTTGTTCAGTTTCTTTTGACAATTCTAATTAGTCATACTTTAGGTGGTCGTGTGGGTTTGGTGGCAGCCAGATAGTCAATTGTCCAAGTCGACTCTTAAAACCTCAGTTTTGGTTATTTTGAGGTGGTTTTTTTGACCTTTTTTACTATGGATCCCATTATTTGTTCCATTTCTTCCTAATACTCTAATAATTCATACTCGAGGTGGTCGTGTGGGTTTTGAGGTAGCCGGACAGTCGGTTGTCCAAGTTGCCCATTAAAACCCTCATTTTTTGGTGTTTTGGGGTGTTTTTGACATTTTTTTCTATGGAATCCACTCCAGGAGTCTGTTATTTGTTTCGTTTCTTCTGACAACTTTGATTAGGCATACTTGAGGAGTTTGTGTGGGTTTGGTGGCAACCGAACAGTCGGTTGTCCAAGTTGGCTCTTAAAACCTCAGTTTTGGTTGTTTTTAGGTGTTTTTTGACATATTTTTTCTATGAAATCCACCCCGAGTGTCTGTTAGTTGTACCATTTCTTTTGAATACTCTAATTAGTCATACTTGACTGGTCCTGTGGGTTTGGTAGTAGCAGGACTGTCGATTGTCCAAGTTGGCTCTTATAACCTCAGTTTTGGTTTGGTTATTTTGAGATGTTTTTTTGAACTTTTTTACAATGGAATCCACCCCGTGAGCCCATCATTTGTTCCATTTCTTCCTATAACTCTGATTAGTCATACTCGAGGAGGTCTTGTGTGTTTGGTGGTAGCTAGACTATCAGTTGTCCAAGTTGCCCATTAAAACCTCATTTTCAGTGTTTTGAGGTGTTTTTGACCTTTGTTACTATGGAATCCACCCCGGGAGTCCATTATTTGTTCTGTTTCTTCCAAAAACTCAAATTAGTTATACTCGAGGTGGTCATGTATGTTTGGTGGCAGCCGGACAGTCGATTGTCCAAGTTAGCCCTTAAAGCCTCATTTTTGGTTGTTTTGAGGTGTTTGTTGACCTTTTTTACTATGGAATCCACCCCAGGAGTACTTTATTTGTTTCGTTTCTTCTAACAACTCTAATTAGACATACTCAAGGTGGTTGTGTGGTGTTAACCGGACCGTCGGTTGTCCAAGTTGCCCATTAAATCCTCATTTTTTTGGTATTCTGAGGTATTTTTCACCTTTTTTACTATGGAATCCACCCGGGAGTCCGTTATTTGTTCCATTTTTACTGATAACTCAAATTAGTCATACTCAAGGTGGTCGTGTGGGTTTCGTGGTAGCCAGATATTCGATTGTCCAAGTTGACACTTAAAACCTCAATTTTGGTTGTTTTGAGGTGTTTTTTGACCTTTTTTACTATGGAATCCACTCCAAGAGTCCGTTACTTGTTCTGTTTCTTTTGATAACTCTAATTAGTAATTTCTGAGGTGGTCATGTGGGTTTGGAGGTAGCCGGAAAGTCGATTGTCCGAATTGGCTCTTAAAACCTCAGTTTTGGTTGTTTTGAGGGGTTTTTTTTTTGACCTTTTTTACTATGGAATCCACCCCGCCATCCCATTATTTGTTCCATTTCTTCCTAATACTCTAAACACTCTAATTAGTCATACTAGAGGTGGTCGTGTGGGTTTTGTGGTAATCGGACAGTCGGTTGTCCAAGTTGCCCATTAAAACCTCATTTTTTGGTGTTTTGAGGTATTGTTGACCTTTTTTTGCTATTGAATCCACACCAGTAGTCTGTTATTTATTCCGTTTCTTTAGAAAACTCTAATTAGTCATACTCGAGGTGTTCGTATGGGGTTGGTGGCAACCGAATAGTTAGCAACCGAACAGTCGGTTGTCCAAATTGGCTCTTAAAATCTTAATTTTGGTTGTTTTAAGGTGTTTTTTTGACCTTTTTTAACTATGAAATCCACCCCGGGAGTCCGTTGTTTGTACCATTTCTTTTGAATACTTGAAGTGGTCGTGTGGGTTTGGTGGCAGCCGGATAGTCGATTGTCCAAGTTGGCTCTTAAAACCTCAGTTTTGGTTGTTTTGAGGTATTTTTTTGACCTTTTATACTATGGAATCCTCCCCGGGAGCCCATTATTTGTTCCATTTCTTCCTACAACTCTAATTAGTCATACTCGAGGAGGTCTTGTGCGTTTGGTAGTACCTAGACTGTCGGTTGTCCAAGATTCCCATTAAAACCTCATTTCTAGGTGTTTTTGACCTTTTTTACTATGGAATCCACCCCAGGAGTCCATGATTTGTTCCGTTTCTTCTGAAAACTCTAATTAGTCATACTCGAGGTGGTCATGTAAGTTTGGTGGCAGCCGGATAGTCGATTGTCCATGTTAGCCCATAAAGCCTCATTATTGGTTATTTTGAGGTGCTTTTTGACCTTTTCTACTATGGAATCCACCCCGGGAGTCCGTTATTTGGTCAGTTTCTTCTGACAACTCTAATTAGTCATACTCGAGGTGGTGGTGTGGTGGTAGTTGGACAGTCGATTGTCCAAGTTGCCCATTAAAACCTCATTATTTGGTATTTTAAGGTGTTTTTGAGCTTTTTATACTGTGGAATCCACCCCGGGAGTCCGTTATTTGTTCCATTTCTTCTAACAACTCTATTTAGTCACACTCAAGGTGGTCGTGTGGGTGTGGTGGTAGCCGGACAGTCCATTGTCCAAGTTGGCTCTTAAAACCTCAGTTTTCGTTGTTTTGAGGTGTTTTTTGACCTTTTTTGCTATGGAATCCACTCCAAGAGCCCGTTACTTGTTCCATTTCTTCCGACAACTCTGATTAGTCATTCTTGATTGGTCGTGTGGGTTTGGTGGTAGCCAGAAAGTCGATTGTCCAAGTTGGCTCTTAAAACCTCAATTTTGGTTGTTTTGAGGGGTTTTTTTTTTTTTTTTTATCTTTTTTACTATGGAATCCACCCCGGGATCCCGTAATTTGTTCTATTTCTCAACAATACTCTAATTAATCATACCTGAGGTGGTCATGTGGGCTTTGTGACAGCTAGATAGTCGGTTGTCCAAGTTGCCCATTAAAACCTCATTTTTTGGTGTTCTGAGGTGTTTTTGACCTTTTTTACTATGGAATCCACCGTGGGAGTTCGTTATTTGTTTTGTTTCTTCCGACAACTCTAATTAGTCATACTCAAGGTGGTCGCATGGGTTTGGTTGTAGCCGGACAGTCGGTTGTCAAAGTTGGCTCTTAAAACCTCAGTTTTGGTTGTTTTAGGGTGTTTTTTGACCTTTATTACTATAGAATCCACCCCGAGAGTCCCTTACTTGTTCCGTTTCTTCTAAGTACTCTAATTAGTCATACTTCAGTTGTTCGTGTGGGTTTGGTGGCAGCCGAACAGTCGATTGTCCAAGTTGGGTCTTAAAACTTCAATTCTGGTTGTTTTGAGGTTTTTTTTTTTTTTTTGTTTTTTTTTGTTCTTTTTGTTTTTTACTATGGAATCCACCCCGGGATCCCATTATTTGTTTTGTTACTTCCTACACCTCTAATTAGTCATACTTGAGGTGGTCGTGTGTGATTTGTGGTAGTCGGACAGTCGGTTGTCCAAGTTGCCCATTAAAACCTCATTTTTCAATATTTTGAGGAATTTTTTACCTTTTTTACTATGGAATACACCCCGGGATTCCTTCATTTATTCCGTTTCTTTCAAACGCTCTAATTAGTCATGCTCGAGGTGGTCGTGTGGGTTTCTTTGCTGCTGGACAGTCGGTTGTCCAAGTTGGCTCTTAGAACCTCAGTTTTGGTTGTTTCGAGTTATTTTTTGACCTTTTTACTATGGAATACACCACGGGGGTAATTAATTTTTTCTGTTTCATCCAAAAACTCTAATTAGTCATACATAAGGTGGTCGTGTGGGTTTGGTGGCAGCCGGACAGTCGATTGTCCAAGTTGGCTCTTAAAACCTCAATTTTGGTTGTTTTGAGGGGTTTTTTTTTTTTTTACATTTTTTACTATGGAATCCATCCTGGGATCCCATTATTTGTTCCATTTCTTCTTACAACTCTAATTATTCATACGAGGTAGTCATGTGGGATGTGTGGTAGCCAGACAGTCGGTTGTCCAAGTTGCCCATTAAAACGTCATTTTTTGGTATTTTGAGGTCTTTTTGACCTTTTTTACTATAGAATCCACCCCATGAGTATGTTATTTGTTCTGTTTCTTCCGACAACTCTAACTTTTCATACTCGAGGTGGTCTTGTATGTTTGGTGAAAGCCGGACAATTGGGTGTCCAAGTTGGCTCTTGAAACCTTAATTTTGGTTGTTTTGAGGTGTTTTTTTTTACCTTTTTTACTACGGAATCAACCCCGAGAGTCCGTTACTTGTTCCATATCTTCTGAAAACTCTAATTAGTCATACTTTAGGTGATCATGTGGGTATGGTGGTAGTCGGACAGTCGATTGTCCAAGTTGGCCCATAAAACCTCTATTTTGGTTGTTTTGAGGGGGTTTTTTAACCTCTTTTTACAATAGAATCCACCCCGGGATTCTATTATCTGTTCTGTTTCTACTTATAACTCTAATTATTCATACTCATGGTAGTCATGTGGCATAGGTTGTAGCCAATCAGTCGGTTGTCCAAGTTGTCCATTAAAACCTTATTTTTTGGTGTTTTTTTTACCTTTTTTTTCTAGGGAATCCACCCCGGGATTTCGTTACTTCCTACAACTCGAATTAGTCATACATGAGGTGGTCGTGTGGGTTTTGCGGTAGCCGGATAGTCGGTTGTCCAAGTTGCCCATTAAAACCTTATTTTTCGGTATTTTGAGGTGTTTTTGACCCTTTTTATTATGGAATCCACCCCGGGAGTCCATTATTTGTTCCATTTCTTCCGAAAACTCTAATTAGTCATACTCAAGGTGGTCATGTAAGTTTGGTGGCAGCCGGACAGTCGATTGTCCAAGTTTGCCCTTAAAGCCATTTTTTTGTTATTTTGAGGTGTTTTTCGACCTTTTTTACTATGGAATCCACCCCGAGAGTCCTTCAATTGTTTCGTTTCTTCTGATAACTCTAATTTGTCATACTCGAGGTGGTTGTGTGGTGGTAACTGGACCGTCGGTTGTCCAAGTTGCCCAATAAATCCTCATTTTTTGGTGTTTTGAGGTGTTTTCACCTTTTTTTACTATGTAATCCACCCTGGGAGTACGTTATTTGTTCCGTTTCTTCCAGTAACTCTAATTAGTCATACTCGAGGTGGTCTTGTGGGTTTCGTGGTAGTTGGATATTCATTTGTCCAAGTTGACTCTTAAAACCTCAGTTTTTGTTGTTTTAAGGTATTTTTTGACCTTTTTTGCTATGGAATCCACGCCACGAGTCCGTTACTTGTTCTATTTCTTTCGACAATGCTAATTAGCAATTCCTGAGGTGGTCGTGTGGGTTTAGTTGTAGCCGGAAATTCGATTTTCCAAGTTGGCTCTTAAAACCTCAGTTTTGGTTGTTTTGAGGGGTTTTTTTTTTACCTTTTTTACTATGGAATCCACCCCGGGATCCCATTATTTGTTCCATTTTTTCCTAATACTCTAATTAATCATACTAGAGGTGGTCGTGTGGGTATTTTGGTATCCGGACAGTCGGTTGTCCAAGTTGCCCATTAAAACCTCATTTTTTGGTGTTTTGAGGTGTTTTTGACCTTTTTTTGCTATTGAATCCACTCCAGGAGTCCGCTATTTGTTCCATTTCTTTCGAAAACTCTAATTAGTCATACTCGAGGTGTTCGTATCGGTTTGCTAGGAACCGAACAGTCGGTTGCCCAAGTTGGCTCTTTAAACCTCAGTTTTGGTTGTTTTAAGGTGTTTTTTGACCTTTTTTATTATGAAATCCACCTCGGGAGTCAGTTATTTGTACCATTTCTTTTGAAAACTCTAATTAGGCATACTTGAGGTGGTCGTGTGGGTTTGGTGGCAGCCGGACAGTCGATTGTCCAAGTTTGCTCTTAAAACCTCAATTTTGGTTGGTTTGAGGGTTTTTTTTTTTTTACTATGGAATCCACCCCGGGATCCCATGATAATTATTCTATTTCTTCAACAACTCTAATTATTCATACTCGAGGTAGTCGTGTGGGATATGTGGTAGCCAGACATTCGGTTGTCCAAGTTGCCCATTAAAACCTCATTTTTTGGTATTTTGAGGTGTTTTTGACTTTTTCTACTATGGAATCGACCCCGGGAGTCCATTATTTGTTCCGTTTCTTCTTAAAACACTAATTAGTCATACTCGTGGTGGTCATCTAAGTTTGGTGGCAACCGGACAGTCGATTGTCCAAGTTAGCCCTTAAAGCCTCATTTTTGGTTGTTTTGAGGTGTTTTTTTTGACCTTTTTTACTATGGAATCCACCCCGAGAGTCCTTTATTTGTTCCTTTTCTTCTAAAAACTCTAATTACACATACTCGAGCTGGTCATGTGGTGGTAACCGGATCATCGTTTGTCCAAGTTGCCCATTAAATCCTCATTTTTTGGTGTTTTGAGATGTTTTTGACCTTTTTTTACTATGGAATCCACCCTGGTAGTCCGTTATTTGTTCCGTTTCTTCCCATAACTCTAATTAGTCATACTAAAGGTGGTCGTGTCGGTTTCGTTGTAGCTGAATATTCAGTTGTCCAAGTTCACTCTTAAAACCTCAGTTTTGGTTGTTTTGAGGTGTTTTTTTTTACCTTTTTTGCTATAGAATCCACTCTAGGAGTCCGTTACTTGTTCTGTTTCTTTCGACAATTCTAATTAGTAATTCTTGATGTGTTCGTGTGGGTTTGGTGGTAGCCAGACAGTCGGTTGTCCAAGTTGGCTCTTAAAACCTCAGTTTTGGTTGTTTTTAGGTGTTTTTTTTTACCTTTTTTGCAATGGAATCCACTCTAGGAGCCCGTTAATTGTTCCGTTTCTTCCGACAACTCTAATTAGTCATTCTTGATTTGGTCCTATGGGTTTGGTGGTAGCCGGAAAGTCGATTGTCCAAGTCAGCTCTTAAAACCTCAGTTTTGGTTATTTTGAGGTGTTTTTTTTGTTCTTTTTTACTATGGAATCCACCCCAGGATCCCATTATTTGTTCGATTTCTTACTAATACTCTAATTAGTCATTCCTAAGGTGGTCGTGTGGGTTTTGTGAAAGCCAGAGTGTCAGTTGTTCAAGTTGCCCATTAGAACCTCATTTTTTGGTGTTTTGAGGTGTTTTGACCTTTTTTACTATGGAATCCACTTTGGGGGTCCGTCATTTGTTTTGTTTCTTCTGATAACTCTAATTAGTCATACTCGAGGTGGTCGCGTGGGTTGGTAGTAGCTGGACAGTCGGTTGTCCAAGTTGGCTCTTAAAACCTTCACTTTGGTTGTTTTGAAGTGTTTTTTGACCTTTTTATTATAGAATCCACCCCGAGAGTCCGTTACTTGTTCCGTTTCTTCTAAGCACTCTAATTAGTCATACATGAGTTGTTCGTGTGGGTTTGGTGGCAGTCGAACAGTCGATTGTCCAAATTGGCTCTTAAAACCTCAGTTCTGGTTGTTTTGAGGTGTTTTTTTTTTATACCTTTTTTACTATGGAATCCACCCCGGGATCCCATAATTTGTTTCGTTACTTCCTACAACTCTATTTAGTCATACATGAGGTGGTCGTGTGGGTTTTACTGTAGCTGGACAGTCGGTTGTCCAAGTTGCCCATTAGAATCTTATTTTTCTGTATTTTGAGGTATTTTTGACATTTTTTAGTATGGAATACACCCCGGGAGTCCTTCATTTGTTCCGTTTCTTTCGAACGCTCTAATTTGTCCTACATGAGGTATTCACGTTGGTTTTGTGGTAACTTGACAGTTGGTTTATCCAAGTTGCCCATTAAAACCTCATATTTTGGTATTTTGAGGTGTTTTTGACTTTTTTTTTAATACGGAATCCACCCCAGGTGTTCGTTATTTGTTCCGTTTCTTCCAAAAACTCTAATTAGTCATACTCGAGGTGGTCATGTGGGTTTGTTGGTTGCTGGACAGTTGGTTGTCCAAGTTGGCTCTTAAAACCTCAGTTTTGGTTGTTTTGAGTTATTTTTTGACCTTTTTATTACTACAGAATCCACCCCTGGAGTCCATTATTTTTTCCATTTCTTTCGAAAACTCTAATTAGTCATACTCGAGGTGGTCATGTATGTTTGGTGGCAGTCGGACAGTCGATTGTCCAAGTTAGCCCTTAAAGCCTCATTTTTTGTTGTTTTGAGGTGTTTTTCGACCTTTTTTTACATTGGAATCCACCCCGGGAGTCCTTTAATTGTTTCGTTTCTTCAGACAACTCTAATTTGTCAAACTCGAGGTGGTCGTGTGGTGGTAACCGGACCGTCTATTGTCCAAAGTTGCCCAATAAATCCTCATTTTTTTGGTGTTTTGAGGTGATTTTGACCTTTTTTTACTATGTAATCCACCCGGGAGTACGTTATTTGTTCCACTTCTTCCAATAACTCTAATTCGTCATACTTAAGGTTGTTGTGTGGGTTTCGTGGTAGCTGGATATTCAGTTGTCCAAGTTGACACTTAAAACATCAGTTTTTGTTGCTTTGAGGTAATTTTTTGACGTTTTTTGCTATGGAATCCACTCCACGAGTCCGTTACTTGTTCTATATCTTTTGACAACTCTAATTTACAATTCCTGAGGTGTTCGTGTGGGTTTAGTGGTAGCCGGAAAGTCAATTGTCCAAGTTGGCTCTTAAAACCTCAGTTTTGGTTGTTTTGAGGGGTTTTTTTTTTTTTTTTACCTTTTTTACTATGGAGTCCACCTCGGGATCCCATTATTTGTTCTATTTCTTCCTAATACTCTAATTAATCATACTAGAAATGGTTGTGTGGGTTTTTTTGTATCCGGACAGTCGATTCTCCAAGTTGCCCATTAAAACCTCATTTTTTGGTGTTTTGAGGTGTTTTTGACCTTTTATTGCTATTGAATCCACTCCAGGAGTCCGTTATTTGTTCAATTTCTTTCAACAACTCTAACTAGTCATACTCGAGGTGTTCTTATGGGTTTGGTGGCAACTGAACAGTCGATTGTCCATGTTGGTTCTTTAAACCTCGGTTTTGGTTGTTTTAAGGTGTTTTTTTGACCTTTTTTACTATGAAATCCACCCCGGGAGTACGTTATTTGTACCATTTCTTTTGAATACTCTAATTAATCATACTTGAGGTGGTCATGTGGGTTTGGTGGCAGCCTGATAGTTGATTGTCCAAGTTGGCTCTTAAAACCTCAGTTTTGGTTGTTTTGAGGTGTTTTTTTTTTAACTTTTTTACTATGGAATCAACCCCAGGAGCCCATTATTTGTTCCATTTCTTCTTGCAACTCTAATTAGTCATACTCGAGGAGATTTTGTGTGTTTGGTGGTAGCTGGACTATCGGTTGTCCAAGTTGCGCATTGAAAACTTATTTTTTGGTGTTTCGAGGTATTTTGAGTTGTTTTGACCTTTTTTACTATGGATTCCACCCCGGAAGTCCATTATTTGTTCTGTTTCTTCTAAAAACTCTAATTAGTCATACTCGAGATGGTCATGTAAGTTTGGTGGCAGTCGGACAATCGATTGTCCAAGTTAGCCCTTAAAGCCTCATTTTTGGTTGTTTTGAGGTGTTTTTTTTTTTAACCTTTTTTACAACGGAATCCACCCCGAGAGTTCGTTATTTGGTCTGTTCTTATCACAACTCTAATTAGTCATACTCGAGGTGGTCATGTGGTGGTAGTTGGACAGTCGGTTGTCCAAGTTGCCCATTAAAACTTTATTTTTTGGTGTTTTGAGGTGTTTTTGATCATTTTTTACAATGGAATTCACCCGGCGAGTCAAGTATTTGTTCTATTTCTTTTGACAACTCTAATTAGTCATACTCTAGGTGGTCGTGTGGGTTTGGTGGTAGTCGGATAGTCGATTGTCCAAGTTGGCTCTTAAAACCTCAGTTTTGGTTGTTTTGAGGTAATTTTTTGACCTTTTTTGCTATGGAATCCACTCCAGGAGTACGTCACTAGTTCTGTTTCTTTTGACAATTCTAATTAGTCATACTTGAAGTGGTCGTGTGGGTTTGGTGGCAGCCAGAAAGTCAATTGACCAAGTTGACTCTTAAAACCTCAGTTTTGGTTGTTTTGAGGGGTTTTTTTTTGACCTTTTTTACTATGGAATCCACCCCGGGATCCCATTATTTGTTCCGTTTCTTCCTAATGCTCTAATAAGTCATACTCGAGGTGGTCGTGTGGGTTTTGTGGTAGCCGGACAGTCGGTTGTCCAAGATGCCCATTAAAACCTTATTTTTTGGTGTTTTGGGGTGTTTTTGACATTTTCTGCTATGGAATCCACTCCAGGAGTCTGTTATTTGTTCTGTTTCTTCTGACAACTTTAATTAGTCATACTTGAGGTGTCAGTGTGGGTTTTGTGGCAACTGAACAATCGATTGTCCAAGTTGGCTCTTAAAACATTAGTTGTGGTTGTTTTGAGGTGTTTTTATTTACCTTTTTTTACTATGAAATCCACCCTGGGGGTCCGTTATTTGTACAATTTCTTCTGAATACTCTAATTAAGTGATTGTGTGGGTTTGGTGGCAGACGAAAAGTCAATTGTTCAAGTTGTCCCTTAAAATTTCAGTTTTGGTTATTTTGAGATGATTATTGACATTTTTTACTGTGGAATCCACCTCGGGAGCCCATTATTTGTTCCAATTCATCCTACAACTCTAAGTAGTCATACTCGAGGAGGTCTTGTGCTTTTGGTGGTAGCTAGACTGTCAGTTGTCCAAGTTGCCCATTAAAACTTCATTTTTTGGTGCTTTGAGGTATTTTGAGGTGTTTTTGACCTTGATTACTATGGAATCCACCCCGGGAGTCCAATTTTTGTTCCATTTCTTTTGAAAACTCTAATTAGTCATACTCGATGTGGTCATGTAAGTTTGGTGGCAACCGGACAGTCGATTGTCCAAGTTAGCATTAAAGCGTCATTATTGGTTGTTGTGAGGTATTTTTCGACCTGGTTTACTATGGAATCCACCCCAGGAGTCCGTCATTTGGTCCGTTTCTTATGACAACTCTAGTTAGTCATAGTCGAGTTGGTCATGTGGTGGTAGTCGGACAGTCAATTTAAATCTCATTTTTTGGTGTTTCGAGGTATTTTTAGTTGTTTTGTCATTTTTTACTATGGAATCCACCCGGGGAGTCCATTATTTGTTCTGTTTCTTCTAAAACTCTAACTAGTCATACTCGAGATGGTCATGTAAGTTTGGTGGCAACCGGACAGTCGATTGTCCAAGTTAGCCCCTAAAGCCTCATTTTTGGTTGTTTTGAGTTATTTTTTTGACCTTTTTTACTGTGGAATCCACCCCGAGAGTCCGTTCTTTGGTCTGTTCTTATCACAACTCTAATTAGTTATACTCGAGGTGGTCATGTGGTGGTAGTTGAACAGTCGGTTGTCCAAGTTGCCCATTAAAACCTCATTTTTTGGTGTTTTGAGGTATTTTTGATCATTTTTTACTATGGAATCCAGCCGGAGATTCCGGTATTTGTTCTGTTTCTTTTGACAACTCTAATTAGTCATACTCTTGGTGGTCGTGTGGGTTTGGTGGTAGCCGGATAGTCAATTGTCCAAGTTGGCTCTTAAAACCTCAGTTTTAGTTGTTTTGAGGTGTTTTTTTGAACTTTTTTGCTATGGAATCCACTCCAGGAGTACGTTACTTGTTCAATTTCTTTTGACAATTCTAATTATTCATTCTTGAGGTGGTCGTGTCGGTTTGGTGGCAGCTAGAAAGTCGATTATCCATGCTGACTCTTAAAACCTCAGTTTTGGTTATTTTGAGGGGTTTTTTTGACCTTTTTTACTATGGAATCCACCCCGGGATCCCATTATTTGTTCCGTTTCTTCCTAATACTCTAATAAGTCATACTCGAGGTGGTCGTGTGGGTTTTATGGAGCCGGACAGTCGGTTGTCCAAGATGCCCATTAAAACCACATTTTTTGGTGTTTTGGGGTATTTTTGACATTTTTTCCTATGGAATCCACTCCAGGAGTCTGTTATTTGTTCCGTTTCTTCTGACAACTTTAATTACTCATACTTGAGGTGTTTGTGTGGGTTTTCTGGCAACTGAACAGTCGGTTGTCCAAGTTGGCTCTTAAAACATTTGTTTTGGTTGTTTTGAGGTGTTTTTTGACCTTTTTTTACAATGAAATCCACCCCGGGGGTCCGTTATTTGTACAACTTCTTTTGAATACTCTAATTAGTCATACTTGAGTGGTTGCGTGGGTTTGTTGGCAGCCGAAAAGTCAATTGTTCAGGTTGGCTCTTAAAATCTCAGTTTTGGTTATTTTGAGATGATTTTTGACCTTTATGGAATCCACCTCGTGTCACGCCCCGGAGTAAGCCAAAAATAGGGAAAATAAAAATTTTCCTTTATGGGTCCGTAGACACGTGACTATTTGATAACCGTTTTGTCCTTCTAACTCCGCACCATGCAATCATAAGGAAAATGCTAGGGCACAAGCATGATCTAAACTTATCAGAGTATAAATACAGCAGCGGAAATTAAATAAGGGTTACAATAACTTCGATCTTAATACAAGAGGCCATGCTAAATAATTTATACAATCTTAAAACTTGAGAAACTGCCTATCAGGTCTTGAACAAGGCTTTATTCTCCCTGGCTCCACAACACTGTATCCTGAACTCTTCTAACTATCTCCAAACCTGCAACACTCTGGGCATACGAATGCCCAGGGCGTAACATGCCGTCAGCCTTGGAACAAGGCTGAGTGAGAGTCTCAACCGCACAATAATCAGTAAATACAAGATATCTCTCAACTCACGTCATAGTTTAATATATTAGGATATGGTTGTTCTCTTATCAAAAGACGCATTCTCACCACGGGCATAGCAGAGGTCTCAACAAAACAGGTAAACAGATAAACATAACATCATAGAATACATTCTCTTATTACAACCTCGTGCGTGCAAATGCATGATCAATAAGATGCGTTCCCAACTCTTTTCAAAGACACTTTCTTTTAAAACGGATATTTTCAAAACCATTTTATTTTAAAACCAAAGCTTTCCAAAACCAAATCATTTGAACCAACTCATTTTCTCATCAACTCAATCTCATCATTCGCTTTCTCTTTCTCATCCACTTGATAACACGCGGTATATCAAGGATGCTAACATACTATCACAGCCAATTCATACTCATTCCCTTGATAGGCCACCGGACGTCTTCACGGCGCACACTATCTGTAAACAATGAAACTGGCACATGGGATGTCTTCAACCATGTGTATACTCTCACCGGTCGTCTACACGGCTGAGAAGTATATTAGAGCACTAGCCGGATGTATTCAACGATACATGGGACGTCTTCAACCACGTATGCGCATCATCGGACGTCTTCAACGGCGAGAGGCGCGCTAGGAACCCTAACCGTTCTTGTCCACCCGGCTCGTCAGCCGTTGATCCATAGGATCCAGAAATCACATCTCATCTCATTACATTCTCATCAAACACCCCTCTTCCTCACACAACGCATGCTAACACATGTCATGAAATGCACGTGTGTCCATTATCAATATGCACATACAAAACCACTTTCCTTTTTCTTTACTATTAACATGGCATGCGTATTTATTCAGTCAACAATATCTTAAAATGTGCTTTTAACAATTAACAGCAGAAATGTAACACATAGAGCATGGATCATATAACATGGATTTGATATCGATAAACATATAGATAAAACCCTTGACATGCTCACGTATGCGATAGCACTACCATAACATGCTTTTAAACATCTTATAATTATTGGAAATATATGTGACATCATAAATCAGCATATTATTCATATAAAACATCATACAGGTAACTTTAAATCATCTTATATTAGTCTTAATAGGATTAGAGTGAGGTTAGGAAACTCACCTCGAGTCGCTGCTCCTCGAAACGCAGATAAACGTCAAGTTCTACAACAATAAACGGAATAAACAGAAGTAATGTATGAGCACAACTATAGGGGCAAAATGGTAATTTTACCAAATGAGGTCATAAACCTCAAGGTAGTGATCTACGTATCATTCTAAGTCCAATGCCATTGACTAGACTCAAATCGGAGTCCGTCGCGTTTTTCGAGGTAATAAGCGGGGCTTACTATACTAATGCAGGCCCTAAAAGACAGGCTGTATTTTCGACTGAGTCGAAAAGTCACCAAACTTTACGGGAATGTTCTAGACATTATTCTAAGACTCTGGGAACTGACCGCGTAATTTTTAGAGTGCTAGATTATTTATTATGAATTATTGAAGATAATATATGCCAGAAAATACCCAAAACGGGATTTAAATACATAAGTATAATTATACAGAGAAATCAGTGCTTAGAAGTATTTTTATTAAATACTAGATATTAAAATACACCACTAGTATTTATTTCATAATTTTCGGAGCTCGTTTGGTATTTTTAATAATTAATATACTTATAAAATAGCTCCTTTTTAATTATTAAAAATACTGGACTATAATATTATGGCTTTATAACTTACACTATATAATAAAATAGTCACAGGGTCATTACCCTAATTTTCTAGAATTTATAAATACATATAGGTATTTATTAACTATTTAAAACCATTTAAAACTAATATTTATTATTTATATAAACCATGTAAATAATTAAATATATAATATATATAATATAATAATGATATATAGAATATTCAAATAATATTCTATATTATTAAAAACCTTAATGGTATAATTATAAATTAATTATAATTATTAAAACTAATTAAAACTCTTTTAAACTAATTAATTATAATAATCATAATAATAATAATAATAATAATAAAAATATCTTCAGACCCGACGGGTCAAACCCGAACCGACCCGAACCCTACGGGTAACCCATATAGACTCACAAAGAAATCCAAACTCGCGACCCGATGTGTCAGACCCTGACCCGACCCGCCTTAATATGGATTAACCATACATAGACACAACCTAACCCGACCTATAACCCATTCGGGTTGGACCTAAACCCGAACCCGAAGCCCATTTCTCCTCACAAACTAACCCAACCCGCTAACCTAAACCCTAACCAAACCCGAACCAAACCCTGACCCAACCACAGACACATACCAGCCCGCCCCAACTACCCGAACCCGACCTAAACTAGACCCGGCGTCAAAACGACGCCGTCCCACTTAAAATACCCATGGGTTATTTAAACCCAACCCGGCCCGCTACCCAAACCCTTATACAGACTCAACTAAACCCTACCCAAACCCGACCCTAACCCGATTGTTATAACCCGAAACTAAACGGGTCATCACCTTCTTCTCCGGCGAGCTTGAGCCGCCGGAAAATCGGGCCTCGCCGGCGATTCTCTCTCTCCTCAGATCTCTCTCATTTCTAAACCAAAACGCACGAGGTCAACGGGGAAATGACCGGAATGAAGTCCTCTGTCACATACTAGGAGCTGGAGAGACGGTTTATTCATTTGATCCTCCTACCAGAGGGTTATTCTTTCGGCTATTAATAAGAATAATGGCCTGCATGGCCAAGTAAATGGACCCCACTTTAAAAACTGTTCATAGGGGATCTATCTGGGCTCATTAGGGTCTGTTTGGAATAACTTTGAGGCCATTTGGTTGTGATTTGGAAATCAAGCTCCATTAATGGCCGCCGGAGCTGACAGAGAGCCTTAGGCTCTGTTTGGGGCCGTGCATGAAGGTCTAGGGGCTCCTAGATGACATGCAGAGGGTTAGAAATTCAATGGGGAAAGTGGTTTACCTTAGGGAGTTCAGATCTCTCTTATTCTTCCTTCTTCTTCTCTGATCAACTCTCCTCTCTCTCTCCTGCGTCTCTAAATCTCTCTCTCTGGTCTTCAACGTGTGTGTGTGTGTATAGAGAGGAAGTGAACAGAGGGGGGTGTTGTGTGTTAGAGAGAGTGGACAGCGAGGGAAAAGAGATAAGGGTATGGTGTGTGGTGTCTTCTCCCTAACTCTCTCTCGGTTCTCTCTCTAAGTAGCAGTCCATTTGGACAGCTTATGAGAGCTCTATGTGTGTTAGAATGAGGGAGGGGGGGAGGGGGTGGGTTGCTCTATTTATAGAGGGAGGGATGAGGGGTTTGGTTGTGTGTAGTGAGTGCACCATGTGTAATCACATGTGTAAGTGGGTGTGTGTGTGTCCAAGGGTAGATTGGGTGGGGTCCACGTGATTGCCAAGTGACAGTGTGGGTCCCATCCTAGGTAATATGCACTGAGATGTGTTCCTAAGTCCCAATGTAAGTGTATGTGTATGCTGTGTGTATCCAGGGGTAGATTATCAGGGGTGGGGTCCACTTGGTTCCTAAGTATAGTGTGGGTCCCACTCTTGAGTTGGTGTACTGTAATGTGCACAAGTGCCTATGCCTAGGTTTATGAGTTCAACTGTGAATATGAAAGCAAATCCTGAAACTTATACGTACAGAGCTATGTAGGAGTCCAAGTTCAAATCTGTCTATGGATCCTGAAATAGATCTATAAAGTAGAGAATGCGACCAATCTAAATTAGTTACTAGATTTGAGTTGACGTAGTCGTCGTCAAAACGATTACTAAGGATCCTAATAAGGACTTCTAATGGATCTTTTGTAGTCATATCCTGGGGTGACGTTACTATTCTAGATTCCTACGTGGAATTTCTAGAAAATTCTGGGTGCTACACCTCGGGAGTCCATTATTTGTTCCATTTCTTCTTACAACTCTCAGTAGTAATACTCGAGGAGGTCTTGTGCTTTTGGTGGTAGCTAGACTGTCGGTTGTCCAAGTTGCCCATTAAAACCTCATTTTTTGGTGTTTTGAGGTATTTTGAGGTGTTTTTGACCCTTTTTACTATGGAATTCACCCCGGAAGTCCATTATTTGTTCTGTTTCTTCTAAAAACTATAATTAGTCATACTCGAGGTGGTCTTGTAAGTTTGGTGGCAATCAGACAGTCGATTGTCCATGGTAGCCATTAAAGCCTCATTTTTGGTTGTTTTGAGTTGTTTTTAGACCTTTTTTCACTATGGAATCCACCCCGGGAGTCCGTTATTTGGTCTATTTCTTATGACAAATCTAATTAGTCATAGTCGAGGTGGTCATGTGGTGGTAGTTAGACAGTCAGTTTAAACCTCATTTTTTGGAATTTTGAGGTGTTTTTGATCTTTTTTTTCTATGGAATCCACCCTGGGAGTCCGTTTTTTGTTCTATTTCTTCTGAAAACTCTAATTAGTCATACTCGTGGTGGCCGTGTGGGTTTGGTGGTAGCCGGACAATTAGTTTTCCAAGTTGGCTCTTAAAACCTCTATTTTGGTTGTTTTGAGGTTTTTTTGACCTTTTATTGCTATAGAATCCACTCTAGGAGTCTGTTACTTGTTTCGTTTCTTTTGACAAATTTATTTTTCATACTTGAGGTGGTCGTGTGGGTTTGGTGGCAGCCAGAAAGTCGATTGTCCAAGTAGGCTCTTAAAACCTCAGTTTTGGATGTTTTGAGGGCTATTTTTTTTTTTACCTTTTTGACTATGGAATCCACCCCGGGATCCCATTATTTGTTCCATTTCATCCTAATACTCTAATAAGTCATACTCGAGGTGGTCGTCTGGGTTTTGTTCTAGCCGAATTTTCGGTTGTCAAAGTTGCCCATTAAAACCTCATTTTTTTTTGAGGTGTTTTTTACCTTTTTTACTATGGAATCCACCCTGGGAGTCTGTTATTTGTTTTGTTTCTTCCAAAAACTCTAATTAGTCATACTCAAGCTGTTAGTGTGGGTTTGGCGGCAGCCGAACAGTCAGTTGTCCAAGTTGGCTCTTAAAATCTGAGTTTTTGTTGTTTTGAGGTGTTTTTTGACCTTTTTTACTATGAAATCCACCCCGGGAGTCCGTCATTTGTACCATTTCTTTTGAATACTCTAATTAGTCATACTTGAGGTGGTCATGTGGGTTTGGTGGCAGCCGAACAGTTGATTGTACAAGTTGGCTTTTAAAACCTCAGTTTTGGTTGTTTTGAGGTGTTTTTTTTGAACTTTTTTAACATGGAATCCACCCCGGTAGCCCATTATTTGTTCCATTTCTTCCTGCAACTCTAATTAGTCATACTCGAGGAGGTTTTGTGCGTTTGGTGGTAGCTGGACTATCGGTTGTCCAAGTTGCCCATTAAAACCTTATTTTTTGGTGTTTCGACGTATTTTGAGTTGTTTTGACCTTTTTTACTATGGAATCCACCCCCGGAGTCCATTATTTGTTCTGTTTCTTCTAAAAACTCTAATTAGTCATACTCATGATGGTCATGTAAATTTGGTGGCAGCCGGACAATCGATTGTCCAAGTTAACCCTTAAAGCCTCATTTTTGTTTGTTTTGAGGTGTTTTTTTTACCTTTTTTACTATGGAATCCACCCCGAGAGTTTGTTATTTGGTCTGTTCTTATCACAACTCTAATTAGTCATACTCGAGGTGGTCATGTGGTGGTAGTCGGACAGTCGGTTGCCCAAGTTGCCCATTAAATTTCATTTTTTGGTGTTTTGAGGTGTTTTTGATCATTTTTTACTATGGAATTCACCCGGGGAGTCAGGTATTTGTTCTGTTTCTTTTAAAAACTCTAATTAGTCATGCACTAGGTGGTCATGTGGGTTTGGTGGTAGCCGGATATTCGATTGTCCAAGTTGGCTCTTAAAACCTCAGTTTTGTTTGTTTTGAGGTATTTTTTTGACCTTTTTTGCTATGGAATCCACTCCAGGAGTACGTTACTTGTTCAGTTTCTTTTGACTATTCCAATTAGTCATACTTGAGGTGGCCGTGTGGGTTTGGTGGCAGCCAGAAAGTTGATTGTCCAAGTTGACTCTTAAAACCTCAGTTTTGGTTGTTTTGAGGGGGTTTTTTTGACCTTTTTTACTATGGAATCCACCCCGGGATACCATTATTTGTTTCCTTTCTTCCTAATACTCTAATAAGTCATACTCGAGGTGGTCGAGTGGGTTTTGTGGTAGCCGGACAGTCGGTTGTCCAAGATGCACCATTAAAACCTCATTTTTTGGTGTTTTGTGGTATTTTTGACATTTTTTGCTATGGAATCCACTCCAGGAGTCTGTTATTTGTTCCGTTTCTTCTGACAACTTTAATTAGTCATACGTGAGGTGTTTGTGTGGGTTTTTGTGGCAACTGAACAGTCGGTTGTCCAAGTTGGCTCTTAAAACATTTGTTTTGGTTGTTTTGAGGTGTTTTTTGACCTTTTTTTACAATGAAATCCACCCTGGGGGTCCGTTATTTGTACAACTTCTTTTGAATACTCTAATTAGTCATACTTGAGTGGTTGCGTGGGTTTGTTGGCAGCCGGAAAGTCAATTGTTCAGGTTGGCTCTTAAAATCTCAGTTTTGGTTATTTTGAGATGATTTTTGACCTTTTATACTATGGAATCCACCTCGGGAGTCCATTATTTGTTCCATTTCTTCCTACAACTCTCAGTAGTAATACTCGAGGAGGTCTTGTGCGTTTGGTGGTAGCTAGACTGTCGGTTGTCCAAGTTGCCCATTAAAACCTCATTTTTTTGGTGTTTTGAGGTATTTTGAGGTGTTTTTGACCCTTTTTACTATGGAATCCATCCCGGAAGTCCATTATTTGTTCCGTTTCTTCTGAAAACTATAATTAGTCATACTCGAGGTGGTCTTGTAAGTTTGGTGGCAATCAGACAGTCGATTGTCCAAGTTAGCCATTAAAGCCTCATTTTTGGTTGTTTTGAGTTATTTTTAGACCTTTTTTACAATGGAATCCACCCCGGGAATCCGTTATTTGGTCTGTTTCTTATGACAACTCTAATTAGTCATAGTCGAGGTGGTCATGTGGTGGGAGTTAGACAGTCAGTTTAAACCTCATTTTTTGGTATTTTGAGGTGTTTTTGATCTTTTTTTTCTATGGAATCCACCCTGGGAGTCCGTTTTTTGTTCTATTTCTTCTGAAAACTCTAATTAGTCATACTCGTGGTGGCCGTGTGGGTTTGGTGGTAGCCGGACAATCAGTTTTCCAAGTTGGCTCTTAAAACCTCTATTTTGGTTGTTTTGAAGTGTTTTTTGACCTTTTTTTGCTATGGAATCCACTCTAGGAGTCTGTTACTTGTTTCGTTTCTTTTGACAAATTTATTATTCATACTTGAGGTGGTCGTGTGGGTTTGGTGCCAGCCAGAAAGTCGATTGTCCATGTTCGCTCTTAAAACCTCAGTTTTGGATGTTTTGAGGGCTATTTTTTTTTTTTACCTTTTTGACTATGGAATCCACCCCGGGATCCCATTATTTGTTCCATTTCATCCTAATACTCTAATAAGTCATACTCGAGGTGGTCGTCTGGGTTTTGTTCTAGCCGAACATTCGGTTGTCAAAGTTGCCCATTAAAACCTCATTTTTTTTTTTGTTTTGAGGTGTTTTTTTACCTTTTTTACTATGGAATCCACCCTGGGAATCCGTTATTTGTTTTGTTTCTTCCAAAAACTCTAATTAGTCATTCTCAAGCTGTTAGTGTGGGTTTGGCGGCAGCCGAACAGTCAGTTGTCCAAGTTGGCTCTTAAAATCTTAGTTTTTGTTGTTTTGAGGTGTTTTTTGACCTTTTTTACTATGAAATCCACCTCGGGAGTCCGTCATTTGTACTATTTCTTTTTAATACTCTAATTAGTCATACTTGAGGTGGTCATGTTGGTGGCAGCCGGATAGTTGATTGTCCAAGTTGGCTCTTAAAACCTCAGTTTTGGTTGTTTTGAGGTGTTTTTTTTTAACTTTTTTACCATGGAATACACCCCAGTAGCCCATTATTTGTTCCATTTCTTCCTGCAACTCTAATTAGTCATACTCGAGGAGGTTTTGTGCGTTTGGTGGTAGCTGGACTATCGGTTGTCCAAGTTGCGCATTAAAACATTATTTTTTGGTGTTTCGACGTATTTTGAGTTGTTTTGACCTTTTTTACAATGGAATCCACCCCTGGAGTCCAATATTTGTTCTGTTTCTTCTAAAAACTCTAATTAGTCATAATCATGATGGTCATGTAAATTTGGTGGCAGCCGGACAATCGATTGTCCAAGTTAACCCTTAAAGCCTCATTTTTGTTTGTTTTAAGGTGTTTTTTTGACCTTTTTTACTATGGAATCCACCCCGAGAGTTCGTTATTTGGTCTGTTCTTATCACAACTCTAATTAGTCATACTCGAGGTGGTCATGTGGTGGTAGTCGGACAGTCGGTTGCCTATGTTGCTCATTAAATTTCATTTTTTTGTTGTTTTGAGGTGTTTTTGATCATTTTTTACTATGGAATTCACCCGGGAAGTCAGGTATTTGTTCTATTTCTTTTGAAAACTCTAATTAGTCATACACTAGGTGGTAGTGTGGGTTTGGTGGTAGCCGGATAGTCGATTGTCCAAGTTGGCTCTTAAAACCTCAGTTTTGTTTGTTTTGAGGTATTTTTTTGACCTTTTTTGCTATGGAATCCACTCTAGGAGTACGTTACTTTTTCAGTTTCTTTTGACTATTCCAATTAGTCATACTTGAGGTGGTCGTGTGGGTTTGGTGGCAGCCAGAAAGTCGATTGTCCAAGTTGACTCTTAAAACCTCAGTTTTAGTTGTTTTGAGGGGGTTTTTTTTACCTTTATTACTATGGAATCCACCCGGGGATAGCATTATTTGTTTCGTTTCTTCCTAATACTCTAATAAGTCATACTCGAGGTGGTCGTGTGGGTTTTGTGGTAGCCAGACAGTCGGTTGTCCAAGATGCCCATTAAAACCTCATTTTTTGGTGTTTTGTGGTATTTTTGACATTTTTTGCTATGGAATCCACTCCAGGTGTCTGTTATTTGTTCCGTTTCTTCTGACAACTTTAATTAGTCATACGTGAGGTGTTTGTGTGGGTTTTGTGGCAACTGAACAGTCGGTTGTCCAAGTTGGCTCTTAAAATATTTGTTTTGGTTGTTTTGAGGTGTTTTTTGACCTTTTTTTACAATGAAATCCACCCCGGGGGTCCGTTATTTGTACAACTTCTTTTGAATACTCTAATTAGTCATACTTGAGTGGTTGTGTGGGTTTGTTGGCAGCCGGAAAGTCAATTGTTCAGGTTGGCTCTTAAAATTTCAGTTTTGGTTATTTTGAGATGATTTTTGACCTTTTATACTATCGAATCCACCTCGGGAGTCCATTATTTGTTCCATTTCTTCCTACAACTCTCAGTAGTAATACTCGAGGAGGTCTTGTGAGTTTGGTGGTAGCTAGACTGTCGGTTGTCCAAGCTGCCCATTAAAACCTCATTTTTTGGTGTTTTGAGGTATTTTGAGGTGTTTTTGACCTTTTTTACTATGGAATCCACCCTGGGAGTCCATTATTTGTTCCGTTTCTTCTGAAAACTATAATTAGTCATACTCGAGGTGGTCTTGTAAGTTTGGTGGCAATCGGACAGTCGATTGTCCAAGTTAGCCATTAAAGCCTCATTTTTGGCTGTTTTGAGTTGTTTTTAGACCTTTTTTACTATGGAATCCACCCCGGGAGTCCGTTATTTGGTCTGTTTCTTATGACAACTCTAATTAGTCATAGTCAAGGTGTTCATGTGGTGGTAGTTAGACAGTCAGTTTAAACATCATTTTTTGGTATTTTGAGGTGTTTTTGATCTTTTTTTTCTATGGAATCCACCTTAGGAGTCCGTTATTTGTTCTATTTCTTCTGAAAACTCTAATTAGTCACACTCGTGGTGGCCGTGTGGGTTTGGTGGTAGCTGGACAATCAGTTTTCCAAGTTGGCTCTTAAAACCTCTATTTTGGTTGTTTTGAAGTGTTTTTTGACCTTTTTTTGCTATGGAATCCACTCTAGGAGTCTGTTACTTGTTTCGTTTCTTTTGACAAATTTATTATTCATACTTGAGGTGGTCGTGTGGGTTTGGTGCCAGCCAGAAAGTCGATTGTCCAAGTAGGCTCTTAAAACCTCAATTTTGGATGTTTTGAGGGCTATTTTTTTTTTTTACCTTTTTGACTATGGAATCCACCCCGGGATCCCATTATTTGTTCCATTTCACCCTAATACTCTAATAAGTCATACTCGAGGTGGTCATCTGGGTTTTGTTCTAGCCAAACATTCGGTTGTCAAAGTTGCCCATTAAAACCTCATTTTTTTTTTGTTTTGAGGTGTTTTTTTACCTTTTTTACTATGGAATCCACCCTGGGAGTCCGTTATTTGTTTTGTTTCTTCCAAAAACTCTAATTTGTAATACTCAAGCTGTTAGTGTGGGTTTGGCGGCAGCCGAACAGTCAGTTGTCCAAGTTGGCTCTTAAAATCTTAGTTTTTGTTGTTTTGAGGTGTTTTTTGACCTTTTTTACTATGAAATCCACCCAGGGAGTCCGTTATTTGTACCATTTCTTTTGAATACTCTAATTAGTCATACTTGAGGTGGTCATGTGGGTTTGGTGGCAGCGACCGACAGTTGATTGTCCAAGTTGGCTCTTAAAACCTCAGTTTTGGTTGTTTTGAGGTTTTTTTTTTTTTTTTTTTTTTTTTTTACTTTTTTTACTATAGAATCCACCCCGGGAGCCCATTATTTGTTCCATTTCTTCCCGCAACTCTAATTAGTCATACTCGAGGAGGTTTTGTGTGTTTGGTGGTAGCTGGACTATTGGTTGTCCAAGTTGTGCATTGAAAACTTATTTTTTGGTATTTCGAGGTATTTTGAGTTGTTTTGACCTTTTTCACTACGGAATCCACCCCGAAAGTCCATTATTTGTTCTGTTTCTTCTAGAAACTCTAATTAGTCATACTCGAGATGGTTATGTAAGTTTGGTGGCAGCCAGACAATTGATTGTCCATGTTAGCCCTTAAAGCCTCATTTTTGGTTGTTTTGAGGTGGTTTTTTTTACCTTTTTTACTATGGAATCCATCCCGAGAGTTTGTTATTTGGTCTGTTCTTATCACAACTCGAATTAGTCATACTCGAGGTGGTCATGTGGTGGTAGTTGGACAGTCGGTTGTCCAAGTTGCCCATTAAAACTTCATTTTTTGGTGTTTTGAGGTGTTTTTGATCATTTTTTACAATGGAATTCACCCGGCGAGTTAGGTATTTGTTCTATTTCTTTTGACAACTCTAATTAGTCATACTCTAGGTGGTCGTGTGGGTTTGGTGGTAGTCGGATAGTCGATTGTCCAAGTTGGCTCTTAAAACCTCAGTTTTGGTTGTTTTGAGGTATTTTTTTTGACCTTTTTTGCTATGGAATCCACTCTAGGAGTACATCACTAGTTCTGTTTCTTTTGACAATTCTAATTAGTCATACTTGAAGTGGTCGTGTGGGTTTGGTGGCAGCCAGAAAGTCAATTGTCCAAGTTGAATCTTAAAACGTCAATTTTGGTTGTTTTGAGTGGTTTTTTTTTACCTTTTTTAATATGGAATCCACCCCGGGATCCCATTATTTGTTCCGTTTCTTCCTAATACTCTAATAAGTCATACTTGAGGTGGTCGTATGGGTTTTGTGGTAGCCGAACAGTCGGTTGTCCAAGATGCCCATTAAAACCTCATTTTTTGGTGTTTTGGGGTGTTTTTGCCATTTTTTGCTATGGAATCCACTCCAGGAGTCTGTTATTTGTTCCGTTTCTTCTGACAACTTTAATTCGTCATACTTGAGGTGTTTGTGTGGGTTTTGTGGCAACTGAACAGTCGGTTGTCCAAGTTGGCTCTTAAAACATTAGTTGTGGTTGTTTTGAGGTGTTTTTTTACCATTTTTTACTATGAAATCCACCCCGGGGGTCCGTTATTCGTACAGTTTCTTTTGAATACTCTAATTAGTCATACTTGAGTGGTTGTGTGGGTTTGGTGGCAGCCGAAAAGTCAATTGTTCAAGTTGTCCCTTAAAATCTCAGTTTCTTTTGAGATGATTTTTGACCTTTTTTACTATGGAATCCACCTCGGGAGCCCATTATTTGTTCCATTTCTTCCTACAACTCTAAGTAGTCATACTCGAGGAGGTCTTGTGCATTTGGTGGTAGCTAGACTGTCGGTTGTCCAAGTTGCCCATTAAAAATTCATTTTTTGGTGCTTTGAGGTATTTTGAGGTGTTTTTGACCTTGATTACTATGGAATCCACCCCGGGAGTCCATTATTTGTTCCTTTTCTTTTGAAAATTTCTAATTAGTCATACTCGATGTGGTCATGTAAGTTTGGTGGCAACCGGACAGTCGATTGTCCAAGTTAGACATTAAAGCCTCATTTTTGGTTGTTTTGAGGTATTTTTTGACCTTGTTTACTATGGAATCCACCCTGGGAGTCCATTATTTGGTCTGTTTCTTATGACAACTCTAATTAGTCATAGTCGAGGCGGTCATGTGGTGGTAGTCGGACAGTCAATTTAAACCTCATTTTTTGGAATTTTGAGGTGTTTTGTTTTTTTCGATGGAATCCACCCTAGGAGTCCGTTATTTGTTCTATTTCTTCTGAAAACTCTAATTAGTCATACTCGAGGTGGCCGTGTGGGTTTGGTGGTAGCCGGACAATCGGTTGTCCAAGTTGGCTCTTAAAACCTCTGTTTTGGTTATTTTGAGGTGTTTTTTTTGACCTTTTTTACTATGGAATCCACTCCAGGAGTCCGTTACTTGTTTCATTTCTTTTGACAACTCTAATTATTCATACTTGAGGTGGTCGTGTGGATTTGGTGGCAGCCAGAAAGTCGATTGTCCAAGTTGGCTCTAAAACCTCAGTTTTGGATGTTTTGAGGGCTTTTTCTTTTTTTTTTTTTTAAACTTTTTTTACTATAGAATCCACCCCGGGATCCCATCATTTGTTCCATTTCTTCCTAATACTCTAATAAGTCATACTTGAGGGGGTCGTCTGAGTTTTGTGGTAGCCGAACATTCGGTTGTCAAAGTTGCTCATTGAAACCTCATTTTTTTTTGCTGTTTTGAGGTGTTTTTGACCTTTTTTTTACTATGGAATCCACCCTGGGAGTCCATTATTTGTTTTGTTTCTTCCAAAAACTCTAATTAGTCATACTCAAGGTGTTCGTGTGGGTTTGGCGGCAGCCGAACAGTCAGTTGTCCAAGTTGGCTCTTAAAACCTTAGTTTTTGTTGTTTTGAGGTGTTTTTTGACCTTTTTTACTATGAAACCCACTCCGGGAGTCCTTTATTTGTACCATTTCTTTGAATACTCCAATTAGTCATACTTGAGGTTGTCATGTGGGTTTGGTGGCAGCCGGACAGTCGATTGTCCAAGTTGGCTCTTAAAACCTCAGTTTTGGTTGTTTTGAGGTGTTTTTTGACATTTTTTACTATAAAATCCACCCCGGGAGTCCGCTATTTGTCCCATTTCTTTTGAATACTCTAATTAGTCATACTTGAGTGGTCGTGTGGGTTGGGTTGTAGCCGGAAAGTCAATTGTCCAAGTTGGCTCTTAAAATCTCACTTTTGGTTGTTTTAAGATGATTTTTGACCTTTTATACTATGGAATACACCTCGGTAGCCCATTGATTGTTCCATTTCTTCCTACAACTCTCAGTAGTCATACTCGATGAGGTCTTGTGCGTTTGGTAGTAGCTAGACTGTCGGTTGTCCAAGTTGTAGATTAAAACCTTAGTTTTTTGGTGTTTTAAGGTATTTTGCGGTGTTTTCGACCTTTTTTACTATGGAATCCACCCCGGGAGTCCATTATTTGTTCAGTTTCTTCTGAAAACTCTAATTAGTAATACTCGAGGTGGTGTTGTATGTTTGGTGCAATCAGACAGTCGATTGTCCAAGTTAGCCATTAAAGCCTCCTTTTTGGTTGTTTTGAGGTGTTTTTCAACCTTTTTTACTACGGAATCCACCCCGAGAGTCTGTTATTTGGTCTGTTTCTTATGACAACTCTAATTAGTCATAGTCGAGGTGGTCATGTGTTGGTAGACGGATAGTCAATTGTCCAATTTGCCCATTAAAACCTCATTTATTTGGTGCTTTGCGGTGTTTTTGACCTTTTTTACTATGGAATCCACCCTGGGAGTCCGTTATTTGTTTTGTTTCTTCCAAAAACTCTAATTAGTCATACTCAAGTTGTTCGTGTGGATTTGGCGGTAGCCGAATAGTCAGTTCTCCAAGTTGGCTCTTAAAACCTCAGTTTTGGTTGTTTTGAGGTGTTTTTTTTACCTTTTTTACTATGAAATCCACCCCGGGAGTCCGTTATTTGCACCATTTCTTTTGAATACTCTAATTAGTCATACTTGAGGTGGTGATGTGGGTTTGGTGGCAGCCGGACAGTCGATTGTCCAAGTTGGCTCTTAAAACCTTAATTTTGGTTATTTTGAGGTGTTTTTTTTTTTTTTTTTTTTTTTTTTTTTTTACCTTTTTTACTATGGAATCCACCCCGGGAGCCCATTATTTGTTCCATTTCTTCCTGTAACTCTAATTAGTCGTACTCGAGGAGGTTTTGTGCGTTTGGTGGTAGCTGGACTATCGGTTGTCCAAGTTGCGCATTAAAACCTCATTTTTTGGTGTTTCGAGGTATTTTGAGTTGTTTTGACCTTTTTTATTATGGAATCCACCTCGAGAGTCCATCATTTGTTCTGTTTCTACTGAAAACTCTAATTAGTCATACTCGAGATGGTCATGTAAGTTTGGTGGCAGCCGGACAATCGATTTTCCAACTTGGCCCTTAAATCCTCATTTTTTGTTGTTTTGAGCTGTTTTTTTTTTTTTTTTTTTTACCTTTTTTACTATGGAATCCACCCCGGGAGTCCGTTATTTGTTTTGTTTCTTATCACAACTCTAATTACTCATACTAGTTGGACAGTCGGTTGTCCAAGTTGCCAATTAATACCTCATTTTTTGGTGTTTTGAGGTCTTTTTGATAATTTTTTACTATGGAATCCACCCTTAGAGTCCGGTATTTGTTCTGTTTCTTTTAACAACTCTAATTAGTCATACTCTAGGTGGTCGTGTGGGTTTGGTGGTAGCCGGACAGTCGATTGTCCAAGTTGGCTCTTAAAACCTCAGTGTTGGTTGTTTTGAGGTGTTTTTTTTTTTACCTTTTTTGCTATGGAATCCACTCCAGAAGTATGTTACTTGTTCAGTTTCTTTTGACAATTCTAATTAGTCATACTTGAGGTGGTCGTGTGGGTTTGGTGGCAGCCAGATAGTCGATTGTCCAAGTCGACTCTTAAAACCTCAGTTTTGGTTATTTTGAGGTTGTTTTTTTTGACCTTTTTTACTATGGATCCCATTATTTGTTCCATTTCTTCCTAATACTCTAATAATTCATAGTCGAGGTGGTCGTGTGGGTTTTGAGGTAGCCGGACAGTCGGTTGTCCAAGTTGCCCATTAAAACCCCCATTTTTTTGGTGTTTTGGGGTGTTTTTGACATTTTTTTCTATGGAATCCACTCCAGGAGTCAGTTATTTGTTCCGTTTCTTCTGACAACTTTAATTAGGCATACTTGAGGAGTTTGTGTGGCTTTGGTGGCAACCGAACAGTCGGTTGTCCAAGTTGGCTCTTAAAACCTCAATTTTGGTTGTTTTGCGGTGTTTTTTGACATTTTTTTTCTATGAAATCCACCCCGAGTGTCTGTTATTTGTACCATTTCTTTTGAATACTCTAATTAGTCATACTTGAGTGGTCCTGTGGGTTTGGTAGTAGCTGGACGGTCGATTGTCCAAGTTGGCTCTTATAACCTCAGTTTTGGTTTGGTTATTTTGAGATGTTTTTTTGAACTTTTTTACGATGGAATCCACCCCGTGAGCCCATTATTTGTTCCATTTCTTCCTACAACTCTTATTAGTCATACTCGAGGAGGTCTTGTGTGTTTGGTGGTAGCTAGACTGTTGGTTGTCCAAGTTGCCCATTAAAACCTCATTTTTAGTGTTTTGAGGTGTTTTTGACCTTTGTTACTATGGAATCCACCCCGGGAGTCCATTATTTGTTCTGTTTCTTCCAAAAACTCGAATTAGTCATACTCGAGGTGGTCATGTATGTTTGGTGGCAGCCGGACAGTCGATTGTCCAAGTTAGCCCTTAAGGCCTCATTTTTGGTTGTTTTGAGGTATTTGTTGACCTTTTTTACTATGGAATCCACCCCAGGAGTACTTTATTTGTTTCGTTTCTTCTAACAACTCTAATTAGACATACTCAAGGTGGTTGTGTGGTGGTAACCGGACCGTCGGTTGTCCAAGTTGCCCATTAAATCCTCATTTTTTTTTTTTTTTTTTTTTTTTTTATATTTTGAGGTATTTTTCACCTTTTTTACTATGGAATCCACCCCGGGAGTCCGTTATTTGTTCCATTTCTACTGATAACTCAAATTAGTCATACTCAAGATGGTCGTGTGGGTTTCGTGGTAGCCAGATATTCGATTGTCCAAGTTGACACTTAAATTCTCAGTTTTGGTTGTTTTGAGGTATTTTTTGACCTTTTTTGCTATGAAATCCACTCCAAGAGTCTGTTACTTGTTGTGTTTCTTTTTGATAACTCTAATTAGTAATTCCTGAGGTGGTCATGTGGGTTTGGTGGTAGCCGGAAAGTCGATTGTCCGAGTTGGCTCTTAAAACCTCAGTTTTGGTTGTTTTGAGGGGTTTTTTTTTACCTTTTTTACTATGGAATCCACCCTGCGATCCCATTATTTGTTCCATTTCTTCCTAATACTCTAAACACTCTAATTAGTCATACTAGAGGTGGTCGTGTGGGTTTTGTGGTATTCGGACAGTCGGTTGTCCAAGTTGCCCATTAAAACCTCATTTTTTGGTGTTTGAGGTATTGTTGACCTTTTTTTGCTATTGAATCCACACCAGGAGTCTGTTATTTATTCCGTTTCTTTAGAAAAACTCTAATTAGTCATACTCGAGGTGTTCGTATGGGGTTGGTGGCAACCGAACAGTCAGCAACCGAACAGTCGGTTGTCCAAATTGGCTCTTAAAATCTTAATTTTGGTTGTTTTAAGGTGTTTTTTTGACCTTTTTTTACTATGAAATCCACCCCGGGGGTCCGTTGTTTGTACCATTTCTTTTGAATACTTGAGGTGGTCGTGTGGGTTTGGTGGCAGCCGGATAGTCGATTGTCCAAGTTGGCTCTTAAAACCTCAGTTTTGGTTGTTTTGAGGTATTTTTTTGACCTTTTATACTATAAAATCATCCCCGGGAGCCCATTATTTGTTCCATTTCTTCCTACAACGCTAATTAGTCATACTCGAGGAGGTCTTGTGCATTTGGTAGTACCTAGATTGTCGGTTGTCAAAGATTCCCATTAAAACCTCATTTCTAGGTGTTTTTGACCTTTTTTACTATGGAATCCACCCTGGGAGTCCATGATTTGTTCAGTTTCTTCTGAAAAATCTAATTAGTCATACTCGAGCTGGTCATGTAAGTTTGGTGGCAGTCGGATAGTCGATTGTCCATGTTAGCCCATAAAGCCTCATTATTGGTTATTTTGAGGTGTTTTTTTTTATCTTTTCTACTATGGAATCCACCCCGGGAGTCCGTTATTTGTTCAGTTTCTTCTGACAACTCTAATTAGTCATACTCGAGGTGGTGGTGTGGTGGTAGTTGGACAGTCGATTGTCCAAGTTGGCCATTAAAACCTCATTATTTGGTGTTTTAAGGTGTTTTTGAGCTTTTTATACTGTGGAATCCACCCCGGGAGTCCGTTATTTGTTCCATTTCTTCTGAAAACTCTAATTAGTCACACTCAAGGTGGTCGTGTGGGTTTGGTGGTAGCCGGACAGTCCGTTGTCCAAGTTGACTCTTAAAACCTCAGTTTTCGTTGTTTTGAGGTGTTTTTTGACCTTTTTTGCTATGGAATCCTCTCCAGAAGCCCGTTACTTGTTCCATTTCTTCCGACAACTCTGATTAGTCATTTTTGATTGGTCGTGTGGGTTTGGTGGTAGCCAGAAAGTCGATTGTCCAAGTTGGCTCTTAAAACCTCAATTTTGGTTGTTTTGAGGGGTTTTTTTGATCTTTTTTACTATAGAATCCACCCCGGGATCCCGTTATTTGTTCTATTTCTCAACAATACTCTAATTAATCATACCTGAGGTGGTCATGTGGGCTTTGTGATAGCTAGACAGTCGGTTGTCCAAGTTACCCATTAAAACCTCATTTTTTGGTGTTCTGAGGTGTTTTTGACCTTTTTTACTATGGAATCCACCATGGGAGTCTGTTATTTGTTTTGTTTCTTCCGACAACTCTAATTAGTCATACTCAAGGTGGCACATGGGTTTGGTGGTTGCCGGACAGTCGGTTGTCGAAGTTGGCTCTTAAAACCTCAGTTTTGGTTGTTTTGGGGTGTTTTTTGACCTTTATTACTATGGAATCCACCCCGAGAGTCCCTTACTTATTCCTTTTCTTCTAAGCACTCGAATTAGTCATACTTCAGGTGTTCGTGTGGGTTTGGTGGCAGCCGAACAGTCGATTGTCCAAGGTGGGTCTTAAAACTTCAATTCTGGTTGTTTTGAGGTTTTTTTTTTTTTTTTTTACTATGGAATCCACCCCGGGATCCCATTATTTGTTTTGTTGCTTCCTACAACTCTAATTACTTATACTTGAGGTGGTCGTGTGTGATTTGTGGCAGCCGGATAGTCGGTTGTCCAAGTTGCCCATTAAAACCTCTTTTTTCAATATTTTGAGGAATTTTTGACCTTTTTTACGATGGAATACACCCCGGGAGTCCTTTATTTATTCTGTTTCTTTCAAACGCTCTAATTAGTCATACATGAGGTGTTCGTGTTGGATTTGTGGTAACTGGACAGTCAGTTGTCCAAGTTGCCCATTAAAACCTCATTTTTTGGTATTTTGAGGTATTTTTGACTTTTTTAACTATGGAATCCACCCTGGGAGTCCGTTATTTGTTCTGTTTCTTCTAAAAACTCTAATTAGTCATACTCGAGGTGGTCGTGTGGGTTTCTTGGCTGCTGGACAGTCGGTTGTCCAAGTTGGCTCTTAGAACCTCAGTTTTGGTTGTTTCGAGTTATTTTTTAACCTTTTTACTATGGAATACACCACGGGGGTAATTAATTTTTTCTGTTTCATCCAAAAACTCTAATTAGTCATACATAAGGTGGTCGTGTGGGTTTGGTGGCAGCCGGACAGTCGATTGTCCAAGTTGGCTCTTAAAACCTCAATTTTGGTTGTTTTGAGGGTTTTTTTTTTACATTTTTTACTATGAAATCCATCCTGGGATCCCCTTATTTGTTCCATTTCTTCTTACAACTCTAATTATTCATACGAGGTAGTCATGTGGGATGTGTGGTAGCCAGACAGTCAGTTGTCCAAGTTGCCCATTAAAACGTCATTTTTTGGTATTTTGAGGTGTTTTTGACCTTTTTTACTATAGAATCCACCCCATGAGTATGTTATTTGTTCTATTTCTTCCGACAACCCTAACTTGTCATACTCGAGGTGGTCTTGTATGTTTGGTGAAAGCCGGACAATTGGGTGTCCAAGTTGGCTCTTGAAACCTTAATTTTGGTTGTTTTGAGGTGTTTTTTTTTTACCTTTTTTACTACGGAATCAACACCGAGAGTCCGTTACTTTTTCCTACTTCCGAAAACTCTAATTAGTCATACTTTAGGTGATCATGTGGGTATGGTGGTAGCCAGACAGTCGATTGTCCAAGTTGGCCCATAAAACCTCTATTTTGGTTGTTTTGAGGGGGTTTTTGAACCTTTTTTACAATGGAATCCACCACGAGATTCTACTATCTGTTCTGTTTCTACTTATAACTCTAATTATTCATACTCATGGTAGTCATGTGGCATTGGTTGTAGCCAATCAGTCGGTTGTCCAAGTTGTCCATTAAAACCTTATTTTTTTGTGTTTTGAGGTGTTTTTTTTACCTTTTTTTTCTATGGAATCCACCCCGGGATTTCATTATTTGTTTCGTTACTTCCTACAATTCGAATTAGTCATACATGAGGTGGTCGTGTGGGTTTTACGGTAGCCGGACAGTCGGTTGTCCAAGTTGCCCATTAAAACCTTATTTTTTGGTATTTTGAGGTGTTTTTGACCCTTTTTATTATGGAATCCACCCCGGGAGTCCATTATTTGTTCCATTTCTTCCGAAAACTCTAATTAGTCATACTTGAGGTGGTCATGTAAGTTTGGTGGCAGCCGGACAGTCGATTGTCCAAGTTTGCCCTTAAAGCCATTTTTTTGTTGTTTTGAGGTGTTTTTCAACCTTTTTTACTATGGAATCCACCCCGAGAGTCCTTTAATTGTTTCGTTTCTTTTGATAACTCTAATTTGTCATACTCGAGGTGGTCGTGTGGTGGTAACCGGACCGTCGGTTGTCCAAGTTGCCCAATAAATCATCATTTTTTGGTGTTTTGAGGTGTTTTTGACCTTTTTTTACTATGTAATCCACCCTGGGAGTACGTTATTTGTTCCGTTTCTTCCAATAACTCTTATTAGTCATACTCGAGGTGGTCCTGTGGGTTTTGTGGTAGCTAGATATTCATTTGTCCAAGTTAATTATTAAAACCTCAGTTTTTGTTGTTTTGAGGTATTTTTTGACCTTTTTTGCTATGGAATCCAAGCCACGAGTCCGTTACTTGTTCTATTTCTTTCGACAACTCTAATTAGCAATTCCTGAGGTGGTCGTGTGGGTTTAGTTGTAGCCGAAAATTTGATTGTCCAAGTTGGCTCTTAAAACCTCAGTTTTGGTTGTTTTGAGGGGGTTTTTTTTTTACCTTTTTTACTATGGAATCCACCCCGGGATCCCATTATTCGTTCCATTTCTTCCTAATACTCTAATTAATCATACAAGAGGTGGTCGTGTGGGTTTTTTGGTATCCAGATAGTCGGTTGTCCAAGTTGCCCATTAAAACCTAATTTTTTGGTGTTTTGAGGTGTTTTTGACCTTTTTTTGCTATTGAATCCACTCCAGGAGTCTGTTATTTGTTCCATTTCTTTCGAAAACTCTAATTAGTCATACTCGAGGTGTTCGTATCGGTTTGCTGGGAACCGAACAGTCGGTTGCCCAAGTTGGCTCTTTAAACCTCAGTTTTGGTTGTTTTAAGGTGTTTTTTGACCTTTTTTATTATGAAATCCACCCCGGGAGTCGGTAATTTGTACCATTTCTTTTGAAAACTCTAATTAGTCATACTTGAGGTGGTCGTGTGGGTTTGGTGGCAGTCGGACAGTCGATTGTCCAAGTTTGCTCTTAAAACCTCAATTTTGGTTGTTTTGAGGGGTTTTTTTTTTTTTTTTTTTTTTTTTTTTATCGTTTTTACTATGGAATCCACCCCGGGATCCCATGATAATTATTCTATTTCTTCAACAACTCTAATTATTCATACTCGAGGTAGTCGTGTGGGATGTGTGGTGGCCAGACATTCGAGTGTCCAAGTTGCCCATTAAAACCTCATTTTTTGATATTTCGAGGTGTTTTTGACTTTTTTTACTATGGAATCGACCCCGGGAGTCCATTATTTGTTCCGTTTCTTCTGAAAACACTAATTAGTCATACTCGTGGTGGTCATGTAAGTTTGGTGGCAACCGGACAGTCGATTGTCCAAGTTAACCCTTAAAGCCTCATTTTTGGTTGTTTTGAGGTGTTTTTTTTGACCTTTTTTACTATGGAATCCACCCCGAGAGTCCTTCATTTGTTCCTTTTCTTCTAAAAACTCTAATTAGACATACTCGAGCTGGTCATGTAGTGGTAACCGGATCATCGGTTGTCCAAGTTGCCCATTAAATCCTCATTTTTTTGGTGTTTTGAGATGTTTTTGACCTTTTTTTACTATGGAATCCACCCTGGTAGTCCGTTATTTGTTCCGTTTCTTCCAATAACTCTAATTAGTCATACTCAAGGTGGTCGTGTGGGTTTCGTTGTAGCCGAATATTCAGTTGTCCAAGTTCACTCTTAAAACCTCAGTTTTGGTTGTTTTGAGGTGTTTTTTTTTTACCTTTTTTGCTATAGAATCCACTCCAGGAGTCCGTTACTTGTTCTATTTCTTTCGACAATTCTAATTAGTAATTCTTGATGTGTTCGTGTGGGTTTGGTGGTAGCCAGACAGTCGGTTGTCCAAGTTGGCTCTTAAAACCTCAGTTTTGGTTGTTTTGAGGTGTTTTTTTTTACCTTTTTTGCAATGGAATCAACTCTAGGAGCCCGTTAATTGTTCCGTTTCTGCCGACAACTCTAATTAGTCATTCTTGATTTGGTCCTATGGGTTTGGTGGTAGCCGGAAACTCGATTGTCCAAGTCAGCTCTTAAAACCTCAGTTTTGGTTATTTTGAGGTGTTTTTTTGGTTCTTTTTTACTATGGAATCCACCCCGGGATCCCATTATTTGTTCGATTTCTTACTAATACTCTAATTAGTCATTCCTAAGGTGGTCGTGTGGGTTTTGTGAAAGCCAGACTGTCAGTTGTTCAAGTTGCCCATTAGAACCTCATTTTTTGGTGTTTTGAGCTGTTTTGACCTTTTTTACTATGGAATCCACTTTGGGGGTCCGTCATTTGTTTTGTTTCTTCTGATAACTCTAATTAGTCATACTCAAGGTGGTCGCATGGGTTTGGTAGTAGCCGGACAGTCGGTTGTCCAAGTTGGCTCTTACAACCTTCATTTTGGTTGTTTTGAAGTGTTTTTTGACCTTTTTTACTATAGAATCCACCCCGAGAGTCTGTTACTTGTTCTGTTTCTTCTAAGCACTCTAATTAGTCATACATGAGTTGTTCGTGTGGGTTTGGTGGCAGTCGAATAGTCGATTGTCCAAATTGGCTCTTAAAACCTAATTTCTGGTTGTTTTGAGGTGCTTTTTTTTTTTTTTTTTTTTTTTTTTTTTTTTTACCTTTTTTACTATGGAATCCACCCCGGGATCCCATAATTTGTTTCGTTACTTCCTACAACTCTAATTAGTCATACATGAGGTGGTCGTGTGGGTTTTGCTGTAGCTGGACAGTCGGTTGTCCAAGTTGCCCATTAGAATCTTATTTTTCTATATTTTGAGGTGTTTTTGACATTTTTTTCGTGTGGAATACACCCCTGGAGTTCTTCATTTGTTCTGTTTCTTTCGAACGCTCTAATTTGTCCTACATGAGGTATTCGCGTTGGTTTTGTGGTAACTTGACAGTTGGTTTATCCAAGTTGCCCATTAAATCCTCATATTTTGGTATTTTGAGGTGTTTTTGACTTTTTTTTACTACGGAATCCACCCCAGGTGTTCGTTATTTGTTCCGTTTCTTCCAAAAACTCTAATTAGTCATACTCGAGGTGGTCATGTGGGTTTGTTGGTTGCTGGACAGTTGGTTGTCCAAGTTGGCTCTTAAAACCTCAGTTTTGGTTGTTTTGAGTTATTTTTTGACCTTTTTATTACTACAGAATCCACCCCTGAAGTCCATTATTTGTTCCATTTCTTCCGAAAACTCTAATTAGTCATACTCGAGGTGGTCATGTATGTTTGGTGGCAGTCGGACAGTCGATTGTCCAAGTTAGCCCTTAAAGCCTCATTTTTTGTTGTTTTGAGGTGTTTTTCGACCTTTTTTACTATGGAATCCACCCCGGGAGTCCTTTAATTGTTTCGTTTCTTCAGACAACTCTAATTTGTCAAACTCGAGGTGGTCGTGTGGTGGTAACCGGACCTTCTATTGTCCAAAGTTGCCCAATAAATCCTCATTTTTTTGGTGTTTTGAGGTGATTTTGACCTTTTTTTACTATGTAATCCACCCGGGAGTACGTTAATTGTTCCACTTCTTCCAATAACTCTAATTCGTCATACTTAAGGTTGTCGTGTGGGTTTCGTGGTAGCTGGATATTCAGTTGTCCAAGTTGACACTTAAAACATCAATTTTTGTTGCTTTGAGGTAATTTTTTGACGTTTTTTTGCTATGGAATCCACTCCACGAGTCCGTTACTTGTTCTATTTCTTTTGACAACTCTAATTTACAATTCCTGAGGTGGTCGTATGGGTTTAGTGGTAGCCGGAAAGTCAATTGTCCAAGTTGGCTCTTAAAACCTCAGTTTTGGTTGTTTTGAGGGGTTTTTTTTTTTACCTTTTTTACTATGGAGTCCACCTCGGGATCCCATTATTTGTTCTATTTCTTCCTAATACTCTAATTAATCATACTAGAGGTGGTCGTGTGGGTTTTTTTGTATCCGGATAGTCGGTTGTCCAAGTTGCCCATTAAAACCTCATTTTTTGGTGTTTTGAGGTGTTTTTGACCTTTTTTTGCTATTGAATCCACTCCAGGAGTACGTTATTTGTTCAATTCTTTCAACAACTCTAACTAGTCATACTCGGGGTGTTCTTATAGGTTTGGTGGCAACTGAATAGTCGATTGTCCATGTTGGTTCTTTAAACCTCAGTTTTGGTTGTTTTAAGGTGTTTTTTTGACCTTTTTTACTATGAAATCCACCTCGGGAGTCCGTTATTTGTACCATTTCTTTTGAAAACTCTAATTAGTCATACTTGAGGTGGTTGTGTGGGTTTGGTGGCAGCCGGACAGTCGATTGTCCAAGTTTGCTCTTAAAACCTCAGTTTTGGTTGTTTTGAGGGGTTTTTTTTTTACCTTTTTTACTATGAAATCCACCTCGGGATCCCATAATAATTATTCTATTTCTTCAACAACTCTAATTATTCATACTCGAGGTAGTCGTGTCAGATGTGTTGTAGCCAGACATTCGGTTGTCCAAGTTGCCCATTAAAATCTCATTTTTTGGTATTTTGACGTGTTTTTGACTTTTTTTACTATGGAATCCACCCCGGGAGTCTATTATATGTTCCGTTTCTTTTGAAAACTCTATTTAGTCATACGTGAGGTGGTCATATAAGTTTGGTGGCAACCGAACGGTCGATTGTCCAATTTAGCCCTTAAAGCCTCATTTTTAGGTTGTTTTGCGGTGTTTTTTGACCTTTTTTACTATTGAATCTTCCCCGGGAGTCCTTCATTTCTTTCTTTTCTTCTGACAACACTAATTAGTCATACTCGAGGTGGTCGTGTGGTGGTAACCGGATCGTCGGTTGTCCAAGCTACCCATTAAATCCTAATTTTTTGGTGTTTTGAGATGTTTTTAAACTTTTTTTAATATGGAATCCACCCTGGTAGTCCGTTATTTGTTCTGTTTCTTCCAATATCTCTAATTAGTCATAGTCAAGGTGGTCGTGTGGGTTTCATAGCAGCCGAATATTCAGTTGTCCAAGTTGACTCTTAAAACTTCAGTTTTGGTTGTTTTGAGGTGTGTTTTTGACCTTTTTTGCTATGGAATCCACTCCAGGAATCCGTTATTTGTTCTGTTTCTTTCGACAACTATAATTAGTAATTCCTGATGTGGTCGTGTGGGTTTGGTGGTAGCTAGACAGTCGGTTGTCCAAGTTGGCTCTTAAAACCTCAGTTTTGGTTATTTTGAAGTTATTTTTTTTAAACCTTTTTTGCAATGGAATCCACTCCAGGAGCCCGTTACTTGTTCTGTTTTTTTACCTTTTTTTTTTTTACTATGGAATCCACTACATGATCCTATTATTTGTTCTATTTCTTACTAACACTCCAATTAGTCATACCTAAAATGGTAGTGTGGGTTTTGTGAAAGCCAGACAGTCGGTTGTCCAAGTTGCCCATTAGAACCTTATTTTTTGGTGTTTTGAGGTGTTTTTGACCTTTTTTACGATGGAATCCACCCTGGGAGTCCATCATTTGTTTTGTTTCTTCTGACAACTCTAATTAGTCATACTCGAGGTGGTCACATGGGTTTAGTAGTAGCCGGACAGTCGGTTGTCCAAGTTGGCTCTTAAAACTTTCGTTTTGGTTGTTTTGAAGTGTTTTTTTGACCTTTTTTACTATAGAATCCACTCCGAGAGTCCGTTACTTGTTCCATTTCTTCTAAGCACTCTAATTAGTCATACATGAGTTGTTCGTGTGGGTTTGGTGGCAGTCGAACAGTCGATTGTCAAAGTTGGCTCTTAAAACCTCAGTTCTAGTTGTTTTGAGGTATTTTTTTTACTATAGAATCCGCCCCGGGATCCCATTATTTGTTTCGTTATTTCCTACAACTCTAATTAGTCATATATGAGGTGGTCGTGTGGGTTTTGCGGTAGCCAGACAGTCGGTTGTCCAAGTTGCCCATTAAAACCTTATTTTTCGGTATTTTGAGGTGTTTTGGACATTTTTTACTATTGAATACACCCCAGGAGTCCTTTATTTGTTCCATTTCTTTCGATTGCTCTAATTAGTCATACATGAGGTATTCGTGTTGGTTTTGTGATAACTGGATAGTCGGTTGTCCAAGTTGCCCATTAAAACCTCATATTTTGGTATTTTGAGGTGTTTTTAACTTTTTTTACTATGGAATCCACCCCGAGTGTCCGTTATTTGTTCTGTTTCTTCCAAAAACTCTAATTAGTCATACTCGAGGTGGTCATGTGGGTTCGTTGGTTACTAGATAGTTGGCTGTCCAAGTTGGCTCTTAAAACCTCAGTTTTTGTTGTTTTGAGTTATTTTTTGACCCTTTTTTTACTATAGAATCCACCCCGGGAGTCCATTATTTGTTCCATTTCTTCCAAAAACTCTAATTAGTCATACTCGAGGTGGTCATATATGTTTGGTGGCAACCGGATAGTCGATTGTCCAAGTTAGCCCTTAAAGCCTCATTTTTTGTTGTTTTGAGGTGTTTTTCGACGTTTTTTACTATGGAATCCACCCCGGGAGTCCTTTAATTGTTTTGTTTCTTTTGACAACTCTAATTTGTCATACTCGAGATGGTCGTGTGGTGGTAACCGGACCGTCAGTTGTCCAAGTTGCCCAATAAATCCTCATTTTTTGGTGTTTTGAGGTGTTTTTGACCTTTTTTACTATGTAATCCACCCCGGGAGTACGTTATTTGTTCCGATAACTCTAATTAGTCATACTCAAGGTGATCAAGTGGGTTTCGTGGTAGCTGGATATTCAGTTGTCCAAGTTGACTCTAAAAACCTAGGTTTTTGTTGTTTTGAGGTAATTTTTTGACCTTTTTTACTATGGAATCCACTCCACGTGTCCTTTACTTGTTCTATTTCTTTCGACAACTCTAATTAGCAATTCCTGAGGTGGTCGTGTGGGTTTGGTGGTAGCCGGAAAGTCGATTGTCCAAGTTGGTTCTTAAAACCTCAATTTTGGTTGTTTTGAGGGGTTTTTTTTTTTTACCTTTTTTACTATGGAATCCACCCTAGGATCCCATTATTTGTTCTATTTCTTCCTAATACTCTAATTAATCATACGAGAGGTGGTCGTGCGGGTTTTATGGTATCCGGATAGTCAGTTGTCCAAGTTGCCCATGAAAACCTCATTTTTTTTTTGGTGTTTTGAGGTGTTTTTGACCTTTTCTTGCTATTGAATCCACTCCAGGAGTCCATTATCTGTTCCATTTCCTTCGACATGTCAAATTAGTCATACTTGAGTTGTTCGTATGGGTTTGGTGGCAACCGAACAGTCGGTTGTCCAAATTGGCTCTTTAAACCTCAATTTTGGTTGTTTTAAGGTGTTTTTTTTACCTTTTTTACTATGAAATCCACCCTGGGAGTCCGTTATTTGTGCCATTTCTTTTGACAACTCTAATTAGTCATACTTGAGATGGTCGTGTGGGTTTGGTTGCAGCCGGACAGTCGATTGTCCAAGTTTGCTCTTAACACCTCAGTTTTGGTTGTTTTGAGGGGTTTTTTTTTTTTCTTTTTTTTTTACCTTTTTTTACTATGGAATCCACCCCGGGACCCCATAATAATTGATAAAGGATTGTATTGAAAGATTACAGTGAATGGCCTTTATATAGGCTAAGAGAGAAAAAAGGAAAGGAAAGAGAGTAGTACAAGAGAGTAGTACAGTGGAAGTACAAATGAACCTAGACAAAGTGTAAAGTAAGGTACAATCCACAATGAACATAGACCTATATTCTAACAGCCCCCCTCAAACTCAAGATGGTTGAATGGAAACCACTTGAGTTTGGAAACTGAATCCTAAAGTCGTCTTGGAGGTAGCCCGATGGTGTGGTTGATGGTCACGTTGTAGAGGATGCTTGAGGTAGTGGTGGCCAGAGGTTCCATGGTGGCTAGGAGATGATAGACGAAGGTCCGGCTGATCAGGAGGTTCGATAAAGAGGCCGGGACCACCGGGTAGATGTGTAGAGATCCGGCTGATTGGGAGGTCCGAGAAAGAGGCCGGTTGGTGAGGTTGAGATCCGGCCGATCGGGAGGCCCGATAGAGAGGCCGGGCAGATGAGGTAGAGATCCGGCCGATCGGGAGATCCGATAGAGAGGCCGGTTGGTGAGGGTTGAGGTCCGGCCGATCGGGAGGTCCGATAGAGAGGCCGGGTAGATGAGGTAGAGATTCGGCCAATCGGGATGTCCGATAGAGAGGCCGGTTGGAGAGGTTGAGATCCGACAAGATTGATTTGGGTAGTGATAATCAGGTGATGAGGCAGCGTGGGCAAGTGATGTTCAGGGAGTAGGTTGGTGGTGGGACCGAGTGGTGATGGTTGTGTAGGTGGAGGTGGTGTGTTCGTATAGGGTTATGGTAGAAAGTCAAAAGGTGCTGGATGTTGAAGGGTTGTTGCTGATGATTGAATGTGGGGCCGGGCTTTGTTTGGACTTTGGATGTGTGGCTTGGTTTGGATGAAAGGGTTTTAGGTGTATGGCTGGTAAGCGGCGGAGCAAGATGATGATGCGGCGGAGTAAGAAAGGGATATTTGGTTGGTTTGATTACAGCAGAGATCGAGCAGAAGGTTTGAACAGTGAATTTTATCTTGACCGAGGTCCGGCGGGTGACATGATCGTCACCCGCCGGTGGCGGTGGAATACGATTGAGTTGTAGTCAAGGTCCAGGAGCTTATAGCTCTGATACCATGATAAAGGATTGTATTGAAAGATTACAGTGAATGGCCTTTATATAGGCTAAGAGAGAAAAAAGGAAAGGAAAGAGAGTAATACAAGAGAGTAGTACAGTGGAAGTACAAATGAACCTAGACAAAGTGTAAAGTAAGGTACAATCCACAATGAACATAGACCTATATTCTAACAATAATTATTCAATTTCTTCAACAACTCTAATTATTCATACTCGAGGTAGTCGTGTGGGATGTGTGGTAGCCAGACATTCGGTTGTCCAAGTTGCCCAATAAAACCTCAAATTTTTGTATTTTGACGTGTTTTTGACTTTTTTTACTATGGAATCCACCCCGGGAGTCCATTATATGTTCCGTTTATTCTGAAAACTCTATTCAGTCAGACTTGAGGTGGTCATGTAAGTTTGGTGGCAACCGGACAGTCGATTGTCCAAGTTAGCCCTTAAAGCCTCATTTTTGGTTGATTTGAGGTGATTTTCGACCTTTTGTACTATGGAATCTACCCCGGGAGTTCTTTATTTGTTTCGTTTCTTCTGACATCCCTAATTAGTCATACTCGAGGTGGTCGTGTGGAGGTAACCAGATCGTCGGTTGTCCAAGTTGCCCATTAATTCCTCATTTTTTGGTGTTTTTTTGATGTTTTTGACCTTTTTTTACTGTGGATCCACTGTGGTAGTCCGTTATTTGTTCTGTTTCTTCCAATAACTCTAATTAGTCATACTCAAGGTGGTCGTGTGGGTTTCGTGGTAGTCGAATATTTAGTTGTCCAAGTTGACGCTTAAAACCTCAGTTTTGGTTGTTTTGAGGTGTTTTTTTGACCTTTTTTGCTATAGAATCCACTCCAGTAGTCCGTTACTTGTTCAGTTTCTATAAACAACTCTAATTAGTAATTCCGGATCTGGTCGTGTGGGTTTGGTGGTAGCCAGACAGTCGATTGTCCAAGTTGGCTCTTAAAACCTCAGTTTTGGTTATTTTGAGGTGTTTTTTTTTTACCTTTTTTGAAATGGAATCCACTCCAGGAGCCCGTTAATTGTTCCGTTTCTTCCGACAACTCTAATTAGTCATTCTTGATTTGGTCTTGTGGGTTTGGTGGTAGTCGGAAAGTCGATTATCCTAGTTCGCTCTTAAAACCTCAGTTTTGGTTATTTTGAGGGGTATTTTTTTTATCTTTTTTACTATGGAATCCACCCCAGGATCCCATTATTTGTTCTATTTCTTACTAATACTCTAATTAGTCACACCTAAGGTGGTTGTGTGGGTTTTGTGAAAGCCAGACAGTTGGTTGTCCAAGTTGCCCATTAGAACCTCATTTTCTGGTGTTTTGAGGTGTTTTTGACCTTTTTTACTATAGAATCCACCTTGGGAGTCCGTCATTTGTTTTGTTTCTTCCGACAACACTAATTAGTCATACTCGAGATGGTAGTGTGGGTTTGGTAGTAGCCGGACAGTCGGTTGTCCAAGTTGGCTCTTAAAACCTTTGTTTTGGTTGTTTTGAATTGTTTTTTTGACCTTTTTTTACTATAGAATCCACCCCGAGAGTCCGCTAGTTGTTCCGTTTCTTCTAAGCACTCTAATTAGTCATACATGAGTTGTTCGTGTGGGTTTGGTGGCAGTCGAACAGTCGATTGTCCAAATTGGCTCTTAAAACCTCAGTTCTGGTTGTTTTGAGGTGTTTTTTTTTTCCTTTTTTACTATGGAATCCACCTCGGGATCCCATAATTTGTTTTGTTATTTCCTACAACTCTAATTAGTCATACATGAGGTGGTCATGTTGGTTTTGCGGTAGCCGGACAGTCGGTTGTCCAAGTTGCCCATTAAAACCTTATTTTTCGGTATTTTGAGGTGTTTTTGACATTTTTTACTATGGATTACACCCCAGGAGTCCTTTATTTGTTCCGTTTCTTTCGAACGCTCTAATTAGTCATACATGAGGTATTCGTGTTGGTTTTGTGGTAACTGGACAGTCGGTTGTCCAAGTTGCCCATTAAAACCTCATTTTTTGGTGTTTTGAGGTTTTTTTTTTTTTTTTATTATCTTTTTTGTTATGGAATCCACCTTGGGAGTCCGTTATTTGTTTTGTTTCTTCCGACAACTCTAATTAATCATACTCAAGGAGGTCGCATGGGTTTGGTGGTAGCCGGATGGTCGGTTATCCAAGTTGGCTCTTAAAACATCAGTTTTGGTTGTTTTGAGGTGTTTTTTGACCTTTTGTACTATAGATTTCACCCCGGGTGTCCGTTATTTGTTCCGTTTCTTCCAAAAACTCTAATTAGTCATACTTGAGGTGGTCATGTAGGTTTGTTGGTAGCTGGATAGTTGGTTGTCCTAATTGGCTCTTAAAACCTCAGTTTTGGTTGTTTTGAGTTATTTTTTGACCTTTTTTTACTATGAAATCAACCCCAGGAGTCCACTATTTGTTATGTTTCTTCTGAAAACTCTAATTAGTCATACTCGAGGTGGTCATGTAAGTTTGGTAGCAGTCGGACAATCGATTGTCGAAGTTAGCCCTTAAAGCCTCATTTTTGGTTGTTTTGAGGTTTTTTTCGACATTTTTTTACCGTAGAATCCACCACGGGAGTCCTTTATTTGTTTTGTTTCTTCTGACAACTCTAATTAGTCATACCCGAGGTGGTCATGTGGTGGTAACCGGACCGTCGGTTGTCTAAGTTGCCCATTAAATCGTCATTTTTTGGTGTTTTGAGGTGTTTTTGACCTTTTTTTACTATGTAATCCACCTCGGGAGTCAGTTATTTGTTCTGTTTCTTCCAATAACTCTAATTAGTCATACTCAAGGTGGTCCTGTGGGTTTCGTGGTAGCCGTATATTTAGTTGTCCGAGTTGACTCTTAAAACCTCAGTTTTTTGTTGTTTTGAGGTGTTTTTTGACTTTTTTTTGCTATGGAATCCACTCCAGGAGTCCGTTACTTGTTCTGTTTCTTTTGACAACTCTAATTATCAATTCTTGAGGTGGTCGTGTGGGTTCAGTGGTAGCCAGAAAGTTGATTGTCCAAGTTGGCTCTTAAAACCTCAGTTTTGGTTGTTTTGAGGGGTTTTTTTTTGACCATTTTTACTATGGAATCTACCCCGGGATCCCCTTATTTGTTCCATTTCTTCCAAATACTCTGATTAGTCATACTAGAGGTGGTCGTGTGGGTTTTGTGGTATCTGGACAGTTGGTTGTCCAAGTTGACCGTCAAAACCTCTTTTTTTTTTTTTTGATGTTTTGAGGTGTTTTTGACCTTTTTTGCTATTGAATCAACTACAGGATTCCGTTATTTGTTCCATTTCTTTTGACAACTCTAATTAGTCATACTCGAGGTGTTCGTATGGGTTTGGTGGCAACCGAATAGTCGGTTGTCCAAGTTGGCTCTTAGTACCTCAATTTTGGTTGTGTTAAGGTGTTTTTTTTACCTTTTTTACTATGAAATCCACCACGGGAGTCCGTCATTTGTACCATTTCTTTTGAAAACTCTAATTAGTCATACTTGAGGTGGTTGTGTGGGTTTGGTGGCAGTCGGACAGTCGATTGTCAAAGTTTGCTCTTAAAACCTCAATTTTGGTTGTTTTGAGGGGTGTTTTGGGACATTTTTTACTATGGAATGCACCCCGGGATCCCATTATTTGTTCCGTTTCTTCTTACAACTCTAATTGTTCATACTCGAGGTAGTCGTGTGGGATAAGTTTTAGCCAGACATTCGGTTGTCCAAGTTGCCCATTAAAACCTCATTTTTTGGCATTTTGAGGTGTTTTTGACTTTTTTTACTATGGAATCCACCCCTGGAGTCCATCATTTGTTCTATTTCTTCTGAAAACCCTAATTAGTCAGATTCGAGGTGGTCATGTAAGTTTCGTGGCAACCGGACAGTCGATTGTCCAAGTTAGCCCTTATAGCCTCATTTTTGGTTGTTTTGAGGTGATTTTCTAACTTTTTTACTATGGAATCCACTCCGGGAGTCCTTTATTTGTTTCATTTCTTCTGACAACTCTAATTAGTCATACTCGAGGTGGTCGTGTGGTGGTAAGCGGACCGTCAGTTGTCCAAGTTGCCCATTAAATCCACATTTTTTGGTGTTTTGAGGTGTTTTTGACCTTTTTTTTACTATGGAATCCGCCCTGGCAGTTGGTTATTTATTCCATTTCTTCCGATAACTCTAATTAGTCATACTAAAGGTGGTCGTGTGGGTTTTGTGGTAGCCGGATATTCGGTTGTCCAAGTTGACTCTTAAAACCTCAATTTTGTTTGTTTTGAGGTGTTTTTTTGACCCTTTTTGCTATGGAATCCACTCCAGGAGTCCGTTACTTGTTTTGTTTCTTTCGACAACTCTAATTAGTAATTCCTGAGTTGGTTGTGTGGGTTTGGTGGTAGTTGGAAAGTCGATTGTCCAAGTTGGCACTTAAAACCTCAGTTTTAGTTGTTTTGAGGGGTCTTTTTTTAAACCTTTTTTATTATGGAATCCACTTCGGGATTCCATTTTTTTTTCCATTTCTTCCTAATACTCTCATTAGTCATACTCGAGGTGTTTGTATGGGTTTGGTGGCAACCGAACAGTCGGTTGTCCAAGTTGGCTCTTAAAACATTAGTTTTGGTTGTTTTAAGGTGTTTTTTTACCTTTTTTACTATGAAATCCACCCTGGGAGTCCGTTATTTGTACCATTTCTTTTGAATACTCTAATTTGTCATACTTGAGGTGTTTATGTGGGTTTGGTGGCAACTGAACAGTCGGTTGTCCGAGTTGGCTCTGAAAACCTCAGTTTTGGTTGTTTTGAGGTGTTTTTTGACCTTTTTTACTATAAAATCCACCCCGGGAGTCCGTCATTTGTACTATTTCTTTTGAATACTCTAATTAGTCACACTCGAGGTGGTCATGTAAGTTTGGTGGCAGTCGGACAGTCGATTGTCCAAGTTAGCCCTTAAAGCCTCATTTTTGGTTGTTTTGAGGTGTTTTTCGACATTTTTTTACTATAGAATCCACCACGAGAGTCCTTTATTTGTTTTGTTTCTTCTGACAACCCTAATTTGTCATACTCGAGGTGGTCATGTGGTGGTAACCGGACCTTCGGTTGTCCAAGTTGCCCATTAAATCGTCATTTTAGGGTGTTTTGAGGTGTTTTTGACCTTTTTTTACTACGTAATCCACCCCGGGAGTCAGTTATTTGTTCTGTTTCTTCCAACAACTATAATTAGTCATACTCAAGGTGGTCCTGTAGGTTTCGTGGTGGCCGGATATTCAGTTCTTCGAGTTGACTCTTAAAACCTCAGTTTTTGTTGTTTTGAGGTGTTTTTTGACCTTTTTTGCTATGGAATCCACTCCAGGAGTCCATTACTTGTTCTGTTTCTTTTGAAAACTCTAATTAGCAATTACTGAAGTGGTCGTGTGGGTTTAGTGGTAGCCAGAAAGTCGATTGACAAGTTGGCTCTTAAAACCTCAGTTTTGGTTATTTTGAGGGGTTTTTTTTACCATTTTTACTTTGGAATCCACCCCGGGATCCCATTATTTGTTCCATTTCTTCCTAATACTCTGATTAGTCATACTAGAGGTGGTCGTGTGGGTTTTGTGGTATCTGGACAGTTGGCTGTCCAAGTTGCCCATCAAAACCACATTTTTTTTTTGGTGTTTTGAGGTATTTTTGACCTTTTTTACTATTGAATCAACAACAGGAGTCTGTTATTTGTTCCATTTCTTTCGACAACTCTAATTAGTCATACTTGAGGTGTTCGTATGGGTTTGGTGGCAACCGAACAGTCGGTTGTCCAAGTTGGCTCTAAATACCTCAATTTTGGTTGTGTTAAGGTGTTTTTTTTTTTACCTTTTTTACTATGAAATCCACCCCGGGAGTTCGTTATTTGTACCATTTCTTTTGAAAACTCTAATTAGTCATACTTGAGGTGGTCGTGTGGGTTTGGTGGCAGTCGGACAGTCGATTGTCCAAGTTTGCTCTTAAAACCTCAGTTTTGGTTGTTTTAAGGGGTTTTTTTGGACCTTTTTTACTATGGAATCCACCCCGGGATCCCATTATTTGTTCCGTTTCTTCTTACAACTCTAATTATTCATACTCGAGGTAGTCGTGTGGGATGTGTTTTAGCCAGACATTCGGTTGTCCAAGTTGCCCATTAAAACCTCATTTTTTGGCATTTTGAGGTGTTTTTGACTTTTTTTACTATGGAATCCACCCCTGGAGTCCATCATTTGTTCTATTTCTTCTGAAAACCCTAATTAGTCAGATTCGAGGTGGTCATGTAAGTTTCGTGGCAACCGGACAGTCGATTGTCCAAGTTAGCCCTTATAGCCTCATTTTTGGTTGTTTTGAGGTGATTTTCTAACTTTTTTACTATGGAATCCACTCCGGGAGTCCTTTATTTGTTTCATTTCTTCTGACAACTCTAATTAGTCATACTCGAGGTGGTCGTGTGGTGGTAAGCGGACCGTCAGTTGTCCAAGTTGCCCATTAAATCCACATTTTTTGGTGTTTTGAGGTGTTTTTGACCTTTTTTTTACTATGGAATCCGCCCTGGCAGTTGGTTATTTATTCCATTTCTTCCGATAACTCTAATTAGTCATACTAAAGGTGGTCGTGTGGGTTTTGTGGTAGCCGGATATTCGGTTGTCCAAGTTGACTCTTAAAACCTCAATTTTGTTTGTTTTGAGGTGTTTTTTTGACCCTTTTTGCTATGGAATCCACTCCAGGAGTCCGTTACTTGTTTTGTTTCTTTCGACAACTCTAATTAGTAATTCCTGAGTTGGTTGTGTGGGTTTGGTGGTAGTTGGAAAGTCGATTGTCCAAGTTGGCACTTAAAACCTCAGTTTTAGTTGTTTTGAGGGGTCTTTTTTTAAACCTTTTTTATTATGGAATCCACTTCGGGATTCCATTTTTTTTTCCATTTCTTCCTAATACTCTCATTAGTCATACTCGAGGTGTTTGTATGGGTTTGGTGGCAACCGAACAGTCGGTTGTCCAAGTTGGCTCTTAAAACATTAGTTTTGGTTGTTTTAAGGTGTTTTTTTACCTTTTTTACTATGAAATCCACCCTGGGAGTCCGTTATTTGTACCATTTCTTTTGAATACTCTAATTTGTCATACTTAAGGTGTTTATGTGGGTTTGGTGGCAACTGAACAGTCGGTTGTCCGAGTTGGCTCTGAAAACCTCAGTTTTGGTTGTTTTGAGGTGTTTTTTGACCTTTTTTACTATAAAATCCACCCCGGGAGTCCGTCATTTGTACTATTTCTTTTGAATACTCTAATTAGTCACACTCGAGGTGGTCATGTAAGTTTGGTGGCAGTCGGACAGTCGATTGTCCAAGTTAGCCCTTAAAGCCTCATTTTTGGTTGTTTTGAGGTGTTTTTCGACATTTTTTTACTATAGAATCCACCACGAGAGTCCTTTATTTGTTTTGTTTCTTCTGACAACCCTAATTTGTCATACTCGAGGTGGTCATGTGGTGGTAACCGGACCTTCGGTTGTCCAAGTTGCCCATTAAATCGTCATTTTAGGGTGTTTTGAGGTGTTTTTGACCTTTTTTTACTACGTAATCCACCCCGGGAGTCAGTTATTTGTTCTGTTTCTTCCAACAACTATAATTAGTCATACTCAAGGTGGTCCTGTAGGTTTCGTGGTTGCCGGATATTCAGTTCTTCGAGTTGACTCTTAAAACCTCAGTTTTTGTTGTTTTGAGGTGTTTTTTGACCTTTTTTGCTATGGAATCCACTCCAGGAGTCCATTACTTGTTCTGTTTCTTTTGAAAACTCTAATTAGCAATTACTGAAGTGGTCGTGTGGGTTTAGTGGTAGCCAGAAAGTCGATTGACAAGTTGGCTCTTAAAACCTCAGTTTTGGTTATTTTGAGGGGTTTTTTTTACCATTTTTACTTTGGAATCCACCCCGGGATCCCATTATTTGTTCCATTTCTTCCTAATACTCTGATTAGTCATACTAGAGGTGGTCGTGTGGGTTTTGTGGTATCTGGACAGTTGGCTGTCCAAGTTGCCCATCAAAACCACATTTTTTTTTTGGTGTTTTGAGGTATTTTTGACCTTTTTTACTATTGAATCAACAACAGGAGTCTGTTATTTGTTCCATTTCTTTCGACAACTCTAATTAGTCATACTTGAGGTGTTCGTATGGGTTTGGTGGCAACCGAACAGTCGGTTGTCCAAGTTGGCTCTAAATACCTCAATTTTGGTTGTGTTAAGGTGTTTTTTTTTTTACCTTTTTTACTATGAAATCCACCCCGGGAGTTCGTTATTTGTACCATTTCTTTTGAAAACTCTAATTAGTCATACTTGAGGTGGTCGTGTGGGTTTGGTGGCAGTCGGACAGTCGATTGTCCAAGTTTGCTCTTAAAACCTCAGTTTTGGTTGTTTTAAGGGGTTTTTTTGGACCTTTTTTACTATGGAATCCACCCCGGGATCCCATTATTTGTTCCGTTTCTTCTTACAACTCTAATTATTCATACTCGAGGTAGTCGTGTGGGATGTGTTTTAGCCAGACATTCGGTTGTCCAAGTTGCCCATTAAAACCTCATTTTTTGGTATTTTGAGGTGTTTTTGACTTTTTTTACTATGGAATCCACCCCTGGAGTCCATCATTTGTTCTATTTCTTCTGAAAACCCTAATTAGTCAGAGTCGAGGTGGTCATGTAAGTTTCGTGGCAACCGGACAGTCGATTGTCCAAGTTAGCCCTTATAGCCTCATTTTTGGTTGTTTTGAGGTGATTTTCTAACTTTTTTACTATGGAATCCACTCCGGGAGTCCTTTATTTGTTTCATTTCTTCTGACAACTCTAATTAGTCATACTCGAGGTGGTCGTGTGGTGGTAAGCGGACCGTCAGTTGTCCAAGTTGCCCATTAAATCCACATTTTTTGGTGTTTTGAGGTGTTTTTGACCTTTTTTTTACTATGGAATCCGCCCTGGCAGTTGGTTATTTATTCCATTTCTTCCGATAACTCTAATTAGTCATACTAAAGGTGGTCGTGTGGGTTTTGTGGTAGCCGGATATTCGGTTGTCCAAGTTGACTCTTAAAACCTCAATTTTGTTTGTTTTGAGGTGTTTTTTTGACCCTTTTTGCTATGGAATCCACTCCAGGAGTCCGTTACTTGTTTTGTTTCTTTCGACAACTCTAATTAGTAATTCCTGAGTTGGTTGTGTGGGTTTGGTGGTAGTCGGAAAGTCGATTGTCCAAGTTGGCACTTAAAACCTCAGTTTTAGTTGTTTTGAGGGGTCTTTTTTTAAACCTTTTTTATTATGGAATCCACTTCGGGATTCCATTTTTTTTTCCATTTCTTCCTAATACTCTCATTAGTCATACTCGAGGTGTTTGTATGGGTTTGGTGGCAACCGAACAGTCGGTTGTCCAAGTTGGCTCTTAAAACATTAGTTTTGGTTGTTTTAAGGTGTTTTTTTACCTTTTTTACTATGAAATCCACCCTGGGAGTCCGTTATTTGTACCATTTCTTTTGAATACTCTAATTTGTCATACTTGAGGTGTTTATGTGGGTTTGGTGGCAACTGAACAGTCGGTTGTCCGAGTTGGCTCTGAAAACCTCAGTTTTGGTTGTTTTGAGGTGTTTTTTGACCTTTTTTACTATAAAATCCACCCCGGGAGTCCGTCATTTGTACTATTTCTTTTGAATACTCTAATTAGTCACACTCGAGGTGGTCATGTAAGTTTGGTGGCAGTCGGACAGTCGATTGTCCAAGTTAGCCCTTAAAGCCTCATTTTTGGTTGTTTTGAGATGTTTTTCGACATTTTTTTACTATAGAATCCACCACGAGAGTCCTTTATTTGTTTTGTTTCTTCTGACAACCCTAATTTGTCATACTCGAGGTGGTCATGTGGTGGTAACCGGACCTTCGGTTGTCCAAGTTGCCCATTAAATCGTCATTTTAGGGTGTTTTGAGGTGTTTTTGACCTTTTTTTACTACGTAATCCACCCCGGGAGTCAGTTATTTGTTCTGTTTCTTCCAACAACTATAATTAGTCATACTCAAGGTGGTCCTGTAGGTTTCGTGGTGGCCGGATATTCAGTTCTTCGAGTTGACTCTTAAAACCTCAGTTTTTGTTGTTTTGAGGTGTTTTTTGACCTTTTTTGCTATGGAATCCACTCCAGGAGTCCATTACTTGTTCTGTTTCTTTTGAAAACTCTAATTAGCAATTACTGAAGTGGTCGTGTGGGTTTAGTGGTAGCCAGAAAGTCGATTGACAAGTTGGCTCTTAAAACCTCAGTTTTGGTTATTTTGAGGGGTTTTTTTTACCATTTTTACTTTGGAATCCACCCCCGGGATCCCATTATTTGTTCCATTTCTTCCTAATACTCTGATTAGTCATACTAGAGGTGGTCGTGTGGGTTTTGTGGTATCTGGACAGTTGGCTGTCCAAGTTGCCCATCAAAACCACATTTTTTTTTTGGTGTTTTGAGGTATTTTTGACCTTTTTTACTATTGAATCAACAACAGGAGTCTGTTATTTGTTCCATTTCTTTCGACAACTCTAATTAGTCATACTTGAGGTGTTCGTATGGGTTTGGTGGCAACCGAACAGTCGGTTGTCCAAGTTGGCTCTAAATACCTCAATTTTGGTTGTGTTAAGGTGTTTTTTTTTTTACCTTTTTTACTATGAAATCCACCCCGGGAGTTCGTTATTTGTACCATTTCTTTTGAAAACTCTAATTAGTCATACTTGAGGTGGTCGTGTGGGTTTGGTTGCAGTCGGACAGTCGATTGTCCAAGTTTGCTCTTAAAACCTCAGTTTTGGTTGTTTTAAGGGGTTTTTTTGGACCTTTTTTACTATGGAATCCACCCCGGGATCCCATTATTTGTTCCGTTTCTTCTTACAACTCTAATTATTCATACTCGAGGTAGTAGTGTGGGATGTGTTTTAGCCAGACATTCGGTTGTCCAAGTTGCCCATTAAAACCTCATTTTTTGGTATTTTGAGGTGTTTTTGACTTTTTTTACTATGGAATCCACCCCGGGAGTCCATTATTTGTTCCGTTTCTTCTGAAAACACTAATTAGTCATACTCGAGGTAGTCATGTAAGTTTCGTGGCAACCGGACAGTCGATTGTCCAAGTTAGCCCTTAAAACCTCATTTTTGGTTGTTTCGAGGTTATTTTCCAACTTTTTTACTATGGAATCCACCCCGGGAGTCCTTTACTTGTTTCATTTCTTCTGACAACTCTAATTAGTCATACTCGAGGTGGTCGTATGGTGGTAAGCGTATCGTCGGTTGTCTAAGGTGCCCATTAAATCCTCATTTTTTTGGTGTTTTGAGGTGTTTTTGACCTTTTTTTACCATGGAATCTGCCCTGGTAGTTGGTTATTTATTCTGTTTCTTCCGATAACTCTAATTATTCGTACTCAAGGTGGTCGTGTGGGTTTCGTGGTAGCCGGATATTCGGTTGTCCAAGTTGACTCTTAAAACCTCAATTTTGTTTGTTTTAAGGTGTTTTTTGACCTTTTTTGGTATGGAATCCACCCCAGGAGACCGTTACTTGTTCTGTTTCTTTTGACAACTCTAATTAGTAATTCCTGAGGTGGTCGTATGGGTTTGGTGGTAGTCGGAAAGTCGATTGTCCAAGTTGGCTCTTAAAACCTCAGTTTTAGTTATTTTAAGGGGGTTTTTTTTACTATAGAATCCACCCCAGGATTCCATTTTTTTTCCTTTTCTTCCTAATACTCTCATTAGTCATACTCGAGGTGTTCGTATGGGTTTGGTGGCAACCGAATAGTCGGTTGTCCAAGTTGGCTCTTAAAACCTCAGTTTTGGTTGTTTTAAGGTTTTTTTTTTTACCTTTTTTACTATGAAATCCACCCCGGGAGTCCGTTATTTGTACCATTTCTTTTGAATACTCTAATTTGTCATACTTGAGGTGTTTATGTGGGTTTGCTGGCAACTGAACAGTCGGTTGTCCAAGTTGGCTCTTAAAACCTCAGTTTTGGTTGTTTTGAGGTGTTTTTTTGACCTTTTTTTACTATAAAATCCACCCCGGGAGTTTGTTATTTGTACAATTTCTTTTGAATACTCTAATTAGTCATAATCGAGGTGGTCATGTAAGTTTGGTGGCAGTCAGACAGTCGATTGTCCAAGTGAGCCCTTAAAGCCTCATTTTTGGTTGTTTTGAGGTGTTTTTCGACATTTTTTACTATAGAATCCACCACGGGAGTCCTTGATTTGTTTTGTTTCTTCTGACAACCCTAATTAGTCATACATGAGGTGGTCATGTGGTGGTAATCGGACCGTCGGTTGTCCAAGTTGCCCATTAATTCGTCATTTTTGGGTGTTTTGAGGTGTTTTTGACCTTTTTTTTACTATATAATCCACCCCGGGAGTCAGTTATTTGTTCTGTTTCTTCCAATAACTATAATTACTCATACTCGAGGTGGTCCTATAGGTTTCGTGGTAGCCGGATATTCAGTTGTTTGAGTTGACTCTTAAAACCTCAGTTTATGTTGTTTTGAGGTGTTTTTTTGACCTTTTTTGCTATGGAATCCACTCCATGAGTCTGTTACTTGTTCTGTTTCTATTGACAACTCTAATTATCAATTCCTGAGGTGGTCGTGTGGGTTTAGTGGTAGCCAGAAAGTCGATTGTCCAAGTTGGCTCTTAAAACCTCAGTTTTGGTTATTTTGAGGGGTTTTTTTTTACCTTTTTTACTTTGGAATCCACCCCGGGATCCCATTATTTGTTCCATTTCTTCTTAATACTCTGATTAGTCATACTAGAGGTGGTCGTGTGGGTTTGTGGTATCCGGACAGTTTGTTGTCCAAGTTCCCCATTACAACCTCATTTTTTTTTTTGTATTTTTGACATTTTTTGCTATTGAATCCACTACAAGAGTCCGTTATTTGTTCCATTTCTTTCAACAACTCTAATTAGTCATACTCGAGGTGTTCGTATGGGTTTGGTGGCAACCGAACAGTCGGTTGTCCAAGTTGGCTCTGAAAACCTCAATTTTGGTTGTGTTAAGGTGTTTTTTGTACCTTTCATACTATGAAATCCACCCCGGGAGTGTTGTACCATTTCTTTTGAAAACTCTAATTAGTCATAGATTGTCCAAGTTTGCTCTTAAAACCTCAGTTTTAGTTGTTTTGAGGGTTTTTTTGGACCTTTTTTACCATAGAATCCACCCCGGGAACCCATTATTTGTTCCGTTTCTTCTTACAACTCTAATTATTCATACCTGAGGTAGTCGTGTGGGATGTGTTTTAGCCCGACATTCGGTTGTCCAAGTTGCCCATTAAAACCTCATTTTTTGGTATTTTGACGGTGTTTTTGACTTTTTTTTGCTATGGAATCCACCCCGGGAGTCCATTATTTATTCCGTTTCTTCTGAAAACACTAATTAGTCATACTCGAGGTGGTCATGTAAGTTTCGTGGCAACCGGCTAGTTGATTGTCCAAGTTAGCCCTTAAAGTCTCATTTTTGGTTGTTTTGAGGTGATTTTCTAACTTTTTTACTATGGAATCCAACCCGGGAGTCCTTTATTTGTTTCATTTCTTCTGACAACTCTAATTAGTCATACTCGAGGTGGTCGTGTGGTGGTAAGCGGACCGTCGGTTGTCCAAGTTGCCCATTAAATCCTCATTTTTTGGTGTTTTGAGGTGTTTTTGATCTTTTTTTACTATGGAATCCGCCCTGGTAGTTGGTTATTTATTTCGTTTCTTCTGATAACTCTAATTAGTCATACTCAAGGTGGTCGTGTGGGTTTCGTGGTAGCCGGATATTCAGTTGTCAAAGTTGACTCTTAAAACCTCAGTTTTTTTTCAGGTGTTTTTTGACCTTTTTTGCTATGTAATCCACTCCAGGAGTCTGTTACTTGTTCTGTTTCTTTGGGCAACTCTAATTAGCAATTCCTGAGGTGGTCGTGTGGTATTAGTGGTAGCCAGAAAGTCGATTGTCAAAGTTGGCTCTTAAAACCTCTGTTTTTGTTGTTTTGAGAGGGTTTTTTTTACCTTTTTACTATGGAATCCACCCGGGATCCCATTATTTGTTCCATTTCTTCGTAATACTCTGATTAGTCATACTAGAGGTGGTCGTGTGGGTTTTGTGGTATCCGGACAGTTGGTTGTCCAAGTTGCCCATTAAAACCTCAATTTTTTTTTTTTTTGTGTTTTTGACCTTTTTTGATATTGAATCCACTACAAGAGTCCGTTGTTTGTTCCATTTCTTTTGACAACTCTAATTAGTCATACTCGAGGTATTCGTAAGGGTTTGGTGGCAATCGAACAGTCGGTTGTCCAAGTTGGCTCTGAAAACCTAAATTTTGGTTGTGTTAAGGTTTTTTTTTTGACCTTTCTTACTATGAAATCCACACCGGGAGTGTTGTACCATTTCTTTTGAAAACTCTAATTAGTCATAGATTGTCCAAGTTTGCTTTTAAAACCTCAGTTTTAGTTGTTTTGAGGGGTTTTTTTGGACCTTTTTTACCATGGAATCCACCCCGGGAACCATTATTTGTTCCGTTTCTTCTTACAACTCTAATTATTCATACTCAAGGTAGTCGTGTGGGATGTGTTTTAGCCAGACATTCGGTTGTCCAAGTTGCCCATTAAAACCTCATTTTTTGGTATTTTGAGGTGTTTTTGACTTTTTTTACTATGGAATCCACCCCGGGAGTCCATTATTTGTTCCGTTTCTTCTGAAAACACTAATTTGTCATACTCGAGGTGGTCATGTAAGTTTTGTGGCAACCGGATAGTCGATTGTTCAAGCTAGCCCTTAAAGCCTCATTTTTGGTTGTTTTGAGGTGATTTTCTAACTTTTTTACTATGGAATCCACCACGGGAGTCCTTTATTTGTTTCATTTCTTCTGACAACTCTTATTAGCTATACTCGAGGTGGTCGTGTGGTGCTAACCGGACTGTCGGTGGTCAAAGTTGCCCATTAAATCCTCATTTTTTTGGTGTTTTTGACCTTTTTTTACCATGGAATCTGCCCTGGTAGTTGGTTATTTATTCTGTTTCTTCCGATAACTCTAATTATTCATACTCAAGGTGGTCGTGTGGGTTTCGAGGTAGCCGGATATTCGGTTGTCCAAGTTGACTCTTAAAACCTCAATTTTGTTTGTTTTAAGGTGTTTTTTGACCTTTTTTGGTATGGAATCCACTCCAGGAGACCGTTACTTGTTCTGTTTCTTTCGACAACTCTAATTAGTAATTCCTGAGGTGGTCGTGTGGGTTTGGTGGTAGTCGGAAAGTCGATTGTCCAAGTTGGCTCTTAAAACCTCAGTTTTAGTTATTTTGAGGGGGTTTTTTTTACTATGGAATCCACCCCGGAATTCCATTTTTTTTCCTTTTCTTCCTAATACTCTCATTAGTCATACTCGAGGTGTTCGTATGGGTTTGGTGGCAACCGAACAGTCGGTTGTCCAAGTTGGCTCTTAAAACCTCAGTTTTGGTTGTTTTAAGGTTTTTTTTTTACCTTTTTTACTATAAAATCCACCCCGGGAGTCCGTTATTTGTACCATTTCTTTTGAATACTCTAATTTGTCATACTTGAGGTGTTTATGTGGGTTTGCTGGCAACTGAACAGTCGGTTGTCCAAGTTGGCTCTTAAAACCTTAGTTTTGGTTGTTTTGAGGTGTTTTTTGACCTTTTTTTACTATAAAATCCACCCCGGGAGTTCGTTATTTGTACTATTTCTTTTGAATACTCTAATTAGTCATAATCGAGGTGGTCATGTAAGTTTGGTGGCAGTCGGACAGTCGATTGTCCAAGCGAGCCCTTAAAGCCTCATTTTTGGTTGTTTTGAGGTGTTTTTCGACATTTTTTACTATAGAATCCACCACGGGAGTCCTTGATTTGTTTTGTTTCTTCTAACAACCCTAATTAGTCATACATGAGGTGGTCATGTGGTGGTAATCAGACCGTCGGTTGTCCAAGTTGCCCATTAAATCGTCATTTTTGGGTGTTTTGTGGTGTTTTTGACCTTTTTTTACTATTTAATCCACCCCAGGAGTCAGTTATTTGTTCTGTTTCTTCCAATAACTATAATTAGTCATACTCGAGGTGGTCCTATAGGTTTCGTGGTAGCCGGATATTCAGTTGTTTGAGTTGACTCTTAAAACCTCAGTTTATGTTGTTTTGAGGTGTTTTTTTGACCTTTTTTGCTATGGAATCCACTCCATGAGTCTGTTACTTGTTCTGTTTCTATTGACAACTCTAATTATCAATTCCTGAGGTGGTCGTGTGGGTTTAGTGGTAGCCAGAAAGTCGATTGTCCAAGTTGGCTCTTAAAACCTCAGTTTTGGTTATTTTGAGGGGGTTTTTTTTACCTTTTTTACTTTGGAATCCACCCCGGGATCCCATTATTTGTTCCATTTCTTCTTAATACTCTGATTAGTCATACTAGAGGTGGTCGTGTGGGTTTTGTGGTATCCGGACAGTTTGTTGTCCAAGTTCCCCATTACAACCTCATTTTTTTTTTTTGTGTTTTTGACCTTTTTTGCTATTGAATCCACTACAAGAGTCCGTTATTTGTTCCATTTCATTCGACAACTCTAATTAGTCATACTCGAGGTGTTCGTATGGGTTTGGTGGCAACCGAACAGTCGGTTGTCCAAGTTGGCTCTGAAAACCTCAATTTTGGTTGTGTTAAGGTGTTTTTTGTACCTTTCATACTATGAAATCCACCCCGGGAGTGTTGTACCATTTCTTTTGAAAACTCTAATTAGTCATAGATTGTCCAAGTTTGCTCTTAAAACCTCAGTTTTAGTTGTTTTGAGGGGTTTTTTTGGACCTTTTTTACCATTGAATCCACCCCGGGAACCCATTATTTGTTCCGTTTCTTCTTACAACTCTAATTATTCATACCTGAGGTAGTCGTGTGGGATGTGTTTTAGCCCGACATTCGGTTGTTCAAGTTGCCCATTAAAACCTCATTTTTTGGTATTTTGAGGTGTTTTTGACTTTTTTTACTATGGAATCCACCCCGGGAGTCCATTATTTGTTCTGTTTCTTCTGAAAACACTAATTAGTCATACTCGAGGTGGTCATGTAAGTTTCGTGGCAACCGGCTAGTTGATTGTCCAAGTTAGCCCTTAAAGTCTCATTTTTGGTTGTTTTGAGGTGATTTTCTAACTTTTTTACTATGGAAATCCACCCCCGGGAGTCCTTTATTTGTTTCATTTCTTCTGACAACTCTAATTAGTCATACTCGAGGTGGTCGTGTGGTGGTAAGCGGACCGTCGGTTGTCCAAGTTGCCCATTAAATCCTCATTTTTTGGTGTTTTGAGGTGTTTTTGATCTTTTTTTACTATGAAATCCGCCCTGGTAGTTGGTTATTTATTTCGTTTCTTCTGATAACTCTAATTAGTCATACTCAAGGTGGTCGTGTGGGTTTCGTTGTAGCCGGATATTCAGTTGTCAAAGTTGACTCTTAAAACCTCAATTTTTGTTGTTTTCAGGTGTTTTTTGACCTTTTTTGCTATGTAATCCACTTCAGGAGTCCGTTACTTGTTCTGTTTCTTTTGGCAACTCTAATTAGCAATTCCTGAGGTGGTCGTGTGGTATTAGTGGTAGCCAGAAAGTCGATTGTCAAAGTTGGCTCTTAAAACCTATGTTTTTGTTGTTTTGAGGGGTTTTTTTTTACCTTTTTACTATGGAATCCACCCGGGATCCCATTATTTGTTCCATTTCTTCTTAATACTCTGATTAGTCATACTAGAGGTGGTCGTGTGGGTTTTGTGGTATCCGGACAGTTGGTTGTCCAAGTTGCCCATTAAAACCTCATTTTTTTTTTTTTTTTTTTTTGTGTTTTTGACCTTTTTTTGATATTGAATCCACTACAAGAGTCCGTTATTTGTTCCATTTCTTTTGACAACTCTAATTAGTCATACTCGAGGTATTCGTAAGGGTTTGGTGGCAATCGAATAGTCGGTTGTCCAAGTTGGCTCTGAAAACCAATATTTTATTGTGTTAAGGTTTTTTTTTTTACCTTTCTTACTATGAAATCCACCCTGGGAGTGTTGTACCATTTCTTTTGAAAACTCTAATTAGCCATAGATTGTCCAAGTTTGCTCTTAAAACCTCAGTTTTAGTTGTTTTGAGGGGCTTTTTTGGACCTTTTTTACCATGGAATCCACCCCGGGAACCCATTATTTGTTCCGTTTCTTCTTACAACTCTAATTATTCATACTCAAGGTAGTCGTGTGGGATGTGTTTTAGCCAGACATTCGGTTGTCCAAGTTGCCCATTAAAACCTCATTTTTTGGTATTTTGAGGTGTTTTTGACTTTTTTTACTATGGAATCCACCCCGGGAGTCCATTATTTGTTCCGTTTCTTCTGAAAACACTAATTTGTCATACTCGAGGTGGTCATGTAAGTTTTGTGGCAACCGGACAGTCGATTGTTCAAGCTAGCCCTTAAAGCCTCATTTTTGGTTGTTTTGAGGTGATTTTCTAACTTTTTTACTATGGAATCCACCACGGGAATCCTTTATTTGTTTCATTTCTTCTGACAACTCTTATTAGTTATACTCGAGGTGATCGTGTGGTGCTAACCGGACTGTCGGTGGTCAAAGTTGCCCATTAAATCCTCATTTTTTGGCGTTTTGAGGTGTTTTTGACCTTTTTTTACTATAGAATCCACCCTAGCAGTTGGTTATTTGTTCCGTTTCTTCCGATAACTCTAATTAGTCATACTCAAGGAGCTAGTGTGGGTTTCGTGGTAGCCAGATAATCGGTTGTCCAAGTTGACTCTTAGAACCTCAATTTTGTATGTTTTGAGGTGTTTTTTGACCTTTTTTGCTATAGAATACACTCCAGGAGTCCGTTACTTGTTCTGTTTCTTTCGTAACTCTAATTAGTGATTCCTGAGGTGGTCGTGTGGGCTTGGTGGTAGTCAGAAAGACGATTGTCCATGTTGCCTCTTAAAACCTCAGCTTTAGTTGTTTTGAGGGGTTTTTTTATACCTTTTTTACTATGGATTCCACCCCGGGATTCCATTTTTTTTCCATTTCTTGCTAATACTCTCATTAGTCATACTCGAGGTGTTCGTATGGGTTTTGGTGGCAACCGAATAGTTGGTTGTCCAAGTTGGCTCTTAAAACATCAGTTTTGGTTATCTTAAGGTGTTTTTTTTATCTTTGTTACTATGAAATCCACCCCGGGAGTCCGTTATTTGTGCCATTTCTTTTGAATACTCTAATTAGTCATAATTGAGGTGTTTGTATGGGTTTGGTGGCAACTGAACAGTCGGTTGTCCAAGTTGGCTCTTAAAACCTCAGTTTTGGTTGTTTTGAGGTGTTTTTTGACCTTCTTTTACTATGAAATCCACCCCGGGAGTCCGTTATTTGTACCATTTCTTTTGAATACTCTAATTAGTCATACTCTAGTGGTTCTGTGGGTTTGGTGGTAGCCGGACAGTCGATTGTCCAAGTTGGCTCTTAAAACCTTTTGGTTGTTTTGAGATATTTTTTTGAACTTTTTTACTCTGGTATCCACCCCAGGAGCCCATTATTTGTTCCATTTCTTCCTACAACTCTAATTAGTCAAACTCGAGGAGGTCTTGTGCGTTTGATGGTAGCCAGACTTTCGGTTGTCCAAGCTGCCTATTAAAACCCCATTTTTTGGTGTTTCTAGGAGTTTTGAGGTGTTTATGACCTTTATTACTATGGAATCCACCCCGGGAGTCCATTACTTGTTCCATTTCTTCCAAAAACTATAATTAGTCATACTCAAGGTGGTCATGTTAGTTTGGTGGCAGCTGGACAGTCGATTGTCAAAGTTAGCCCTCAAAGCCTCATTTTTGGTTGTTTGGAGGTGTTTTTCGACCTTTTTTACTGTGGAATCCACCCCGGGAGTCCTTTATTTGTCTTGTTTCTTCTGAAAACTCTAATTAGACATAATTGAGGTGGTCGTGTGGTGGTAACCGGACCGTCGGTTGTCCAAGTTGCCCATTCAATCCTCATTTTTTGGTGTTTTGAGGTGTTTTTGATCTTTTTTTACTATGGAATCCGCCCTGGTAGTTGGTTATTTATTCCATTTCTTTCGATAACTCTAATTAGTCATACTCAAGGTGGTCGTGTGGGTTTCGTGGTAGCCGGATATTTGGTTGTCCAAGTTGACTCTTAAAACCTCAGTTTTTGTTATTTTGAGGTGTTTTTTGACCTTTTTTGCTATGTAATCCACTCCAGGAGTCCGTTACATGTTCTGTTTCTTTTGGCAACTCTAATTAGCAATTCCTGAGGTGGTCGTGTGGTATTAGTGGTAGCCAGAATGTCGATTGTCAAAGTTGGCTCTTAAAACCTATGTTTTTGTTGTTTTGAGGGGTTTTTGTTTACCTTTTTACTATGGAATCCACCCCGGGATCCCATTAGTTGTTCCATTTCTTCTTAATACTCTGATTAGTCATACTAGAGGTGGTAGTGTGGGTTTTGTGGTATCCGGACAGTTGGTTGACCAAGTTGCCCATTAAAACCTAATTTTTTTTTTGGTGTTTTTGACCTTTTTTGCTATTGAATCCACTACAAGAGTCCGTTATTTGTTCCATTTCTTTCGACAACTCTAATTAGTCATACTCGAGGTGTTCGTATGGGTTTGGTGGCAACCGAATAGTCGGTTGTCCAAGTTGGCTCTGAAAACCTCAATTTTGGTTGTGTTAAGGTGGTTTTTGTACCTTTCTTATTATGAAATCCACCCTGGGAGTGTTGTACCATTTCTTTTGAAAACTCTAATTAGTCATAGATTGTCCAAGTTTGCTCTTAAAACCTCAGTTTTAGTTGTTTTGAGGGGTTTTTTTGGACCTTCTTTACCATGGAATCCACCCCGGGAACCCATTATTTGTTCCGTTTCTTCTTACAACTCTAATTATTCATACCCGAGGTAGTCGTGTGGGATGTGTTTTAGCCCGACATTCAGTTGTCCAAGTTGCCCATTAAAACCTCATTTTTTGGTATTTTGAGGTGTTTTTGACTTTTTTTACTATGGAATCCACCCCGGGAGTCCACTATTTGTTCCGTTTCTTCTGAAAACACTAATTAGTCATACTCGAGGTGGTCATGTAAGTTTCGTGGCAACCGGACAGTTGATTGTCCAAGTTAGCCCTTAAAGCCTCATTTTTGGTTGTTTTGAGGTGATTTTCTAACTTTTTTACTATGGAATCCACCCCGGGAGTCCTTTATTTGTTTCATTTCTTCTGACAACTCTAATTAGTCATACTCGAGGTGGTCGTGTGGTGGTAAGCGGACCGTCGGTTGTCCAAGTTGCCCATTAAATCCTCATTTTTTTGGTGTTTTGAGGTGTTTTTGATCTTTTTTTACTATGGAATCCGCCCTGGTAGTTGGTTATTTATTTCGTTTCTTCTGATAACTCTAATTAGTCATACTCAAGGTGGCCGTGTGGGTTTCGTGGTTGCTGAATATTCAGTTGTCCAAGTTGACTCTTTAAACCTCAGTTTTTGTTGTTTTCAGGTGTTTTTTTGACCTTTTTTGCTATGTAATCCACTCCAGGAGTCCGTTACTTGTTCTGTTTCTTTTGGCAACTCTAATTAGCTATTCCTGAGGTGGTCGTGTGGTATTAGTGGTAGCCAGAAAGTCGATTGTCAAAGTTGGCTCTTAAAACCTCAGTTTTTGTTGTTTTGAGGGGGTTTTTTTTACCTTTTTACTATGGAATCCACCCCGGGATCCCATTATTTGTTCCATTTCTTCTTAATACTCTGATTAGTCATACTAGAGGTGGTCGTGTGGGTTTTGTGGTATCCGGACAGCTGGTTGTCCAAGTTGGCTCTTAAAACCTCAATTTTGGTTGTTTTAAGGTGTTTTTTTTTATCTTTTTTACTATGAAATCCACCCCGGGAGTCCGTTAATTGTGCCATTTCTTTTGAATACTCTAATTAGTCATAATTGAGGTGTTTGTGTGGGTTTGGTGGCAACTGAACAGTCGGTTGTCCAAGTTGGCTCTTAAAACCTCAATTTTGGTTGTTTTGAGGTGTTTTTTGACCTTCTTTTACTATGAAATCCACCCCGGGAGTCCGTTTTTTGTACCATTTCTTTTGAATACTCTAATTAGTCATACTCTAGTGGTTCTGTGGGTTTGGTGGTTGCCGGACAGTCGATTGTCCAAGTTGCCTCTTAAAACCTTTTGGTTGTTTTGAGATATTTTTTTGAACTTTTTTACTCTGGTATCCACCTCGGGAGCCCATTATTTGTTCCATTTCTTCCTACAACTCTAATTAGTCAAACTCGAGGAGGTCTTGTGCGTTTGATGGTAGCTAGACTGTCGGTTGTCCAAGCTGCCTATTAAAACCTCATTTTTTGGTGTTTCTAGGAGTTTTGAGGTGTTTATGACCTTTATTACTATGGAATCCACCCCGGAAGTCCATTACATGTTCCGTTTCTTCCAAAAACTATAATTAGTCATACTCAAGGTGGTCATGTTAGTTTGGTGGCAGCCGGACAGTCGATTGTCAAAGTTAGCCCTCAAAGCCTCATTTTTGGTTGTTTGGAGGTGTTTTCGACCTTTTTTACTCTGAAATCCACCCCGGTAGTCCTTTATTTGTCTTGTTTCTTCTGAAAACTCTAATTAGACATAATTGAGGTGGTCGTGTGGTGGTAACCGGACAGTCGGTTGTCCAAGTTGCCCATTAAATCCTCATTTTTTGGTGTTTTGAGGTGTTTTTGATCTTTTTTTACTATGGAATCCGTCCTGGTAGTTGGTTATTTATTCCATTTCTTCCGATAACTCTAATTAGTCATACTCAAGGTGGTCGTGTGGGTTTCGGGGTAGCCGGATATTCGGTTGTCCAAGTTGACTCTTAAAACCTCAGTTTTTTGTTATTTTGAGGTGTTTTTTGACCTTTTTTGCTATGTAATCCACTCCATGAGTCCGTTACTTGTTCTGTTTCTTTTGGCAACTCTAATTAGCAATTCCTGAGGTGGTCATGTGGTATTAGTGGTAGCCAGAAAGTCGATTGTCAAAGTTGGCTCTTAAAACCTCAGTTTTTGTTGTTTTGAGGGGTTTTTTTTGACCTTTTTACTATGGAATCCACCCCGGGATCCCTTTATTTATTCCATTTCTTTTTAATACTCTGATTAGTCATACTAGAGGTGGTCGTGTGGGTTTTGTGGTATCCGGACAGTTGGTTGTCCAAGTTGCCCATTAAAACCTCATTTTTTTTTGGTGTTTTTGACCTTTTTTGCTATTGAATCCACTACAAGAGTCTGTTATTTGTTCCATTTCTTTCGACAACTCTAATTAGTCATACTCGAGGTGTTCGTATGGGTTTGGTGGCAACCGAACAGTCGGTTGTCCAAGTTGGCTCTGAAAACCTCAATTTTGTTGTGTAAAGTTGTTTTTTTTTACCTTTCTTACTATGAAATCCACCCTGGGAGTGTTGTACCATTTCTTTTGAAAACTCTAATTAGTCATAGATTGTCCAAGTTTGCTCTTAAAACCCCAATTTTAGTTGTTTTGAGGGGTTTTTTTGGACCTTTTTTACCATGGAATCTACTCCGGGAACCTATTATTTGTTCCGTTTCTTCTTACAACTCTATTTATTCATACTCAAGATAGTCGTGTGGGATGTGTTTTAGCCAGACATTCGGTTGTCCAAGCTGCCCATTAAAACCTCATTTTTTGGTATTTTGAGGTGGTTTTGACTTTTTTTACAATGGGATCCACCCGGGAGTCCATTATTTGTTCCGTTTCTTCTGAAAACACTAATTTGTCATACTCGAGGTGGTCATGTAAGTTTTATGGCAACCGGATAGTCGATTGTTCAAGCTAGCCCTTACAGCCTCATTTTTGGTTGTTTTGAGGTGATTTTCTAACTTTTTTACTATGGAATCCACCCCGGGAGTCCTTTATTTGTTTCATTTCTTCTGACAACTCTTATTAGCCATACTCGAGGTGGTCGTGTGGTGCTAACCGGACCGTCGGTGGTCCAAGGTGCCCATTAAATCCTCATTTTTTTGGCGTTTTGAGGTGTTTTTGTCCTTTTTTTTACTATGGAATCCACCCTAGCAGTTGGTTATTTGTTCCGTTTCTTCCGATAACTCTAATTAGTCATACTCAAGGAGCTAGTGTGGGTTTCGTGGTAGCCAGATAATCGATTGTCCAAGTTGACTCTTAAAACCTCAATTTTGTTTGTTTTGAGGTGTTTTTTTGACCTTTTTTGCTATGGAATCCACTCCAGGAGTCCGTTACTTGTTCTGTTTCTTTCGACAACTCTAATTAGTAATTCTTGAAGTGGTCGTGTGGGTTTGGTGGTAGTCGTAAAGTGGATTGTCCAAGTTGCCTCTTAAAACCTCAGTTTTAGTTGTTTTGAGGGGTTTTTTTTATTCCTTTTTTACTATGGATTCCACCCCGGGATTCCATTTTTTTTTCCATTTCTTCCAAATACTCTCATTAGTCATACTCGAGGTGTTCGTATGGGTTTGGTGGCAACCGACCAGTTGGTTGTCCAAGTTGGCTCTTAAAACCTCAGTTTTGGTTGTTTTAAGGTGTTTTTTTGATCTTTTTTACTATGAAATCCACCCCAGGAGTCCGTTATTTGTACCATTTCTTCTGAATACTCTAATTAGCCATACTTGAGGTATTTGTGTGGGTTTGGTGGCAACTGAACAGTCGGTTGTCCAAGTTGGCTCTTAAAACCTCAGTTTTGGTTGTTTTGAGGTGTTTTTTGACCTTTTTTACTATAAAATCCACCCCGGGAGTCCGTTATTTGTACCATTTCTTTTGAATACTCTAATTAGTCATACTCTAGTGGTTCAGTGGGTTTGGTGGTAGCCGGATAGTCAATTGTCCAAGTTGGCTCTTAAAACCTTTTGGTTGTTTTGAGATATTTTTTTGACCTTTTTTACTCTCGTGTCCACCCCGGGAGCCCATTATTTGTTCCATTTCTTCCTACAACTCTAATTAGTCATACTCGAGGAGGTCTTGTGCGTTTGATGGTAGCTAGACTTTCGGTTGTCCAAGCTGCCTATTAAAACCTCATTTTTTGATGTTTCTAGGAGTTTTGAGGTGTTTATGACCTTTATTACTATGGAATCCACCCCAGGAGTCCATTCCTTGTTCCGTTTCTTCCAAAAATTATAATTAGTCATACTCAAGGTGGTCATGTTAGTTTGGTGGTAGCCGGACAGTCGATTGTCCAAGTTAGCCCTCAAAGCCTCATTTTTGGTTGTTTGGAGGTGTTTTTCGACCTTTTTTACTGTGGAATCCACCCCGGGAGTCCTTTATTTGTCTTGTTTCTTCTGAAAACTCTAATTAGACATAATTGAGGTGGTCGTGTGGTGGTAACCGGACCGTCGATTTTCCAAGTTGCCCATTAAATCCTCATTTTTTGGTGTTTTGAGGTGATTTTTTTACCTTTTTTACTATGGAATCCACCTCGGGAGTCCGTTATTTGTTCCATTTCTTCCAAAAACTCTAATTAGTCATACTCAAGGTGGTCGTGTGTGTTTCGTGGAAGCCGGATATTCAGTTGTCCTTGTTGACTCTTAAAGCCTCAATTTGGTTGTTTTGAGGTGCTTTTTGACCTTTTTTTACTATGGAATCCACCGTGGGAGCCCATTATTTGTTCCATTTCTTCTTGCAACTCTAATTAGTCATACACAAGGAGGTTTTGTGCGTTTGGTGGTAGCTGGACTATCGGTTGTGCAAGTTGCACATTAAAACCTCTTTTTTTGGTGTTTTGAGGTATTTTGAGGTGTTTTTGACATTTTTTTCCAATGGAATACACCCCGGGAGTCCATCATTTGTTCCGTTTCTTCTGAAATCTCTAATTAGTCATAATCGAGATGGTCATGTATGTTTGTTGGCAGCCGGACAGTCGATTGTCCATGTTAGCTCTTAAAGCCTCATTTTTGGTTGTTTTGAAGTGTTTTTTGACCTTTTTTTACTATAGAATCCACCCCGGGAGTCAGTTATTTGGTCTATTTCTTCTGAAAACTCTAATTAGTCATACTCGAGGTGGTTATGTGGTGGTTGTCGGACAGTCAGTTGTCCTAGTTGCCCATTAAAACCTCATTTTTTGGTGTTTTGAATTGTTTTTGATCTTTTTTTACTATGGAATCCACCCTGGGTGTCCGGTATTTGTTCTGTTTCTTCTGACAACTCTAATTAGTCATACTCTTGTTGGTCGTGCGGGTTTGGTGGTAGCCGGACAGTCGATTGTCCAAGTTGGCTCTTAAAACCTCAATTTTGGTTGTTCTGAGTTGTTTTTTTGACCTTTTTTGCTATAGAATCCACTCCATGATCCCACTACTTGTTCAGTTTCTTTTGAGAACTCTAATTAGTCATACTTGTGGTGGTCATGTGGGTTTTGTGGCAGCCAGAAAGTCGATTGTCCAAGTTGGCTCTTAAAACCTCAATTTTGGTTGTTTTAAGGGGTTTTTTGTTGACCTTTTTTACTATGGAATCCACCCCAGAATCCCAATATTTGTTCTATTCTTCTTAATACTCTAATAAGCCATACTCGAGGTGGTCGTGTGGGTTTTGTGGTAGCCGGACAGTCGGTTGTCCAAGTTGCCCATTAAAACCTCATATTTTTGGTGTTTTGAGGTATTTTTGACATTTTTTGCTATGGAATCCACTCCAGGAGTCTGTTATTTGTTCCATTTCTTTTGACAACTTTAATTAGTCACACTTGAGGTGTTTGTGTGGGTTTGGTGGCACCTGAATAGTCGATTGTCCAAGTTGGCTCTTAAAACCTCAGTTTTGGTTGTTTTGAGGTGTTTTTTTTAATCTTTTTTACTATGAAATCCACCCCGGAAGTCTGTTATTTGTACCATTTCTTTTGAATACTTTAATTACTCATACTCAAGTGGTCCTTCGGGTTTGGTGGTCGCCGGAACGTCGATTGTCCAAGTTGGCTCTTAAAACCTCAGTTTTGGTTGTTTTGAGATGTTTTTTTTGAATTTTTTACAATAGAATCCACCCCGGAAGCCCATTATTTGTTCCATTTCTTCCTACAACTCTAAATAGTCTTACTCGAGGAGGTCTTGTGAGTTTGGTGGTAGCTAGACTGTAAGTTGTCTAAGTTGCCCATTAAAACCTCATTTTTTCGTGTTTGAGGAGTTTTGAGGTATTTTTGACCTTTGTTACTATGGAATCCACCCCGGGAGTCCATCATTTATTCCTTTTCTTCCAAAAACTTTAATTAGTCATACTCGATGTGGTCATGTAAGTTTGCTGGCAGCCAGACAGTCGATTGTCCAAGTTAGCCATTAAAGCCTCATTTTTGGTTGTTTTGAGGTATTTTTTTTGACCTTTTTTACTATTGAATCCACCCCGGGAGTCCTTAATGAGTTTCGTTTTGTATGATAACTCTAATTAGACATACACGAGGTGGTCATGTGGTGGTAACCAGACCGCCAATTTTCCAACTTGCCCATTAAATCCTCATTTTTTGGTGTTTTGAGGTGTTTTTGATCTTTTTTTACTATGAGGTTTTCGTTCCGTTTCTTCCGATAACTCTAATTAGTCATACTCAAGGTGGTCGTGTGGGTTTCGTGGTAGCCGAATATTCGGTTGTCTATGTTGACTCTTAAAACCTCAGTTTTGGTTGTTTTGAGGTGTTTTTTTGACCTTTTTTGCCATGGAATCCATTCCAGGAGTCCGTTATTTGTTCTGTTTCTTTCGACAACTCTAATTAGTAATTCCTGAGGTGGTCGTGTGGGTTTGGTTGTAGTCGGAAAGTTTATTGTCCAAGTTGGCTCGTAAAACCTCTATTTTAGTTTTTTTTAGGGGGTTTTTTTTTTACCTTTTTTACTATGGAATCCACCCCAGGATCCCATTTTTTTTCCATTTCTTCCTAATACTCTAATTAGTCTTACTCGAGGTGTTCGTATGGGTATGGTGGCAACCGAACAGTCGGTGGTCCAAGTTGGCTCTTAAAACCTCAGTTTTGGTTATTTTAAGGTGTTTTTTTGACCTTTTTTACTATGAAATCCACCTCGGGAGTCCGTTATTTGTACCATTTCTTTTGAATACTCTAATTAGTCATACTTGAGGTGGTCGTGTGGGTTTGTTGGTAGCCGGACAGTCGATTGTCCAAGTTGGCTCTTAAAAGCTCAGTTTTGGTTGTTTTGAGGTGTTTTTCTGACCTTTTTTACTATTGAATCCACCCCAGGAGCCCAGTATTTGTTCTATTTCTTCCTACAACTCTAATTAGTCATACTCGAGGAGGTCTTGTGCGTTTGGTAGTACCTAGACTGTCGGTTGTCCAAATTTCCCTTTAAAACCTCATTTCTAGGTGTTTTGAGGTGTTTTTGACCTTTTTTACTATGGAATCCACCCCGGGAGTCCATTATTTGTACCATTTCTTTTGAATACTCTAATTAGTCATACTTGAGTGGTTCTGTGGGTTTGGTGGTAGCCGGACAGTCGATTGTCCAAGTTGGCTCTTAAAACCTTTTGGTTATTTTGAGATGTTTTTTTGAACTTTTTTACTATGGTATCCACCCCGGAGCCCATTATTTGTTCCATTTCTTCCTACAACTCTAATTAGTCATACTCGAGGAGGTCTTGTGCATTTGATGGTAGCTAGAATGTCGGTTGTCCAAGCTGCCTATTAAAACCTTATTTTTTGGTGTTTCGAGGAGTTTTGAGGTGTTTTTGACCTTTTATACTATGGAATCCACCCCGGGAGTCCATTACTTGTTCAGTTTCGTCCAAAAACTCTAATTAGTCATACTCAAGGTGGTCATGTAAGTTTGGTGGCAGCCGGACAGTTGATTGTCCGAGTTAGCCCTTAAAGCCTCATTTTTGGTTGTTTGGAGGTGTTTTCGACCTTTTTTACTGTGGAATCCACCTCGGGAGTCCTTTATTTGTCTTGTTTCTTCTGAAAACTCTAATTAGACACAATTGAGGTGGTCGTGTGATGGTAACCAAACCGTCGGTTGTTCAAGTTGCCCATTAAATCCTCATTTTTTGGTGTTTTGAGGTGTTTTTGACCTTTTTTTTTACTATGGAATCCACCTCGGGAGTCCGTTATTTGTTCCGTTTCTTCCAAAATCTTTAATTAGTCATACTCAAGGTGGTGGTGTGGGTTTCCTGGTAGCCGGATATTCGGTTGTCCAAGTTGACTCTTAAAACCTCAATTTTGGTTGTTTTGAGGTGCTTTTTGACCTTTTTTACTATGGAATCCACCGCGGGAGCCCATTATTTGTTCCATTTCATCTTGCAACTCTAATTAGTCATACTTGAGGAGGTTTTGTGCGTTTTGTGGTAGCTGGACTATCGGTTGTGCAAGTTGCGCATTAAAACCTCATTTTTTTTTGGTGTTTTAAGGTATTTTGAGGTGTTTTTGACCTTCTTTCCTATGGAATACACCCCGGGAGTCCATTATTTGTTCTGTTTCTTCTGAAAACTCTAATTAGTCATACTCGAGATGGTCATGTATGTTTGTTGGCAGCCGGACAGTCGATTGTCCATGTTAGCCCTTAATCCCTCATTTTTGGTTGTTTTGAGGGGTTTTATTTTTGACCTTTTTTACTATGGAATCCACCCCGGGAGTCAATTATTTGGTCTGTTTCTTCTGAAAACTCTAATTAGTCATACTCGAGGTGGTCATGTGGTGCTAGTCGGACAGTCGGTTGTCCTAGTTGCCCATTAAAATCTCATTTTTTGGTGTTTTGAATTGTTTTTGATCTTTTTTTACTATGGAATGCACCCTGGTTGTCCGGTATTTGTTTTGTTTCTTCTGACAACTCTAATTAGTCATACTCTAGTTGGTCGTGTGGGTTTGGTGGTAGCCGGACAGTCGATTGTCCAAGTTGGCTCTTAAAACCTCAATTTTGGTTGTTCTGTGGTGTTTTTTTGACCTTTTTTGCTATAGAATCCACTCCATGAGCCCGCTACTTGTTCAATTTCTTTGGACAACTCTAATTAGTCATACTTGAGGTGGTCATGTGGGTTTGGTGGCAGCCAGAAAGTCGATTGTCAAAGTTGGCTCTTAAAACCTCAATTTTGGTTGTTTTGAGGGGTTTTTTGTTGACCTTTTTTACTATGGAATCCACCCCAGAATCCCAATATTTGTTCTAATTCTTCTTAATACTCTAATAAGCCATACTCGAGGTGGTCGTGTGGGTTTTGTGGTAGCCGGACAGTCGGTTGTCCAAGTTGCCCATTAAAACCTCATTTTTTGGTGTTTTGGGGTGTTTTTGAGATTTTTTGATATGGAATCCACTCCAGGAGTTTGTTATTTGTTCCATTTCTTCTGAAAACTTTAATTAATCACACTTGAGGTGTTTGTGTGGTTTTGGTGGTAACTGAATAGTCGGTTGTCCAAGTTGGCTCTTAAAACCCTAGTTTTGGTTGTTTTGAGGTGTTTTTTTTTATCTTTTTTACTATGAAATCCACCCCGGAAGTCCGTTATTTGTACCATTTCTTTTGAATACTCTAATTAGTCATACTTGAGTTGTCCTTTGGGTTTGGTGGTAGCCGGAAAGTCGATTGTCCAAGTTGGCTCATAAAACCTCAGTTTTGGTTGTTTTGAGATTTTTTTTGAATTTTTTTACTATAGAATCCACCCCGGGAGTCCTTAATTAGTTTCGTTTTGTCTGACAACTCTAATTAGACATACTCGAGGTGGTCATGTGGTGGTAACCGGACCGCCAGTTTTCCAAGTTGCCCATTAAATCCTCATTTTTTTTGTGTTTTGAGGTATTTTTGACCTTTTTTTACAATGAGGTTTTTGTTCCGTTTCCTCCGATGACTCTAATTAGTCATACTCAAGGTGGTCGTGTGGGTTTCGTGGTAGCCGGATATTCGGTTGTCCATGTTGACTCTTAAAGCCTCAGTTTTGGTTGTTGTGAGGTGTTTTTTTGACCTTTTTTGCCATGGAATCCACTCCAGGAGTCCGTTACTTGTTCTGTTTCTTTCGACAACTCTAATTAGTAATTCCTGAGGTGGTCGTGTGGGTTTGGTTGTAGTCGGAAAGTCGATTGTCCAAGTTGGCTCTTAAAATCTCAATTTTATTTTATTGAGGGGTTTTATTTTTTACCTTTTTTACTATGGAATCCATCTCGGGATCCCATTTTTTTTTTCATTTCTTCCTAATACTCTAATTAGTCATACTCGAGGTGTTCGTATGGGTTTTGTGGCAACCGAACAGTCGGTTGTCCAAGTTGGCTCTTAAAACCTCAGTTTTGGTTATTTTAAGGTGTTTTTTGACCTTTTTTACTATGAAATCCACCCCGGGAGTCCGTTAATTGTACCATTTATTTTTGAATACTCTAATTAGTCATACTTGAGGTGGTCGTGTGGGTTTGTTGGTAGCCGGACATTCGATTGTCCAAGTTGGCTCTTAAAAGCTCAATTTTGGTTGTTTTGAGGTATTTTTTTGACATTTTTTACTATTGAATCCACCCCAGGAGCCCATCATTTGTTCCATTTCTTCCTACAACTCTAATTAGTCATACTAGAGGAGGTCTTGTGCGCTTGGTAGTACCTAGACTGTCGGTTGTCCAAATTTAAAACCTCATTTCTAGGTGTTTTGAGGTGTTTTTGACCTTTTTACTATGGAATCCACCCCGGGAGTCCATGATTTGTTCTGTTTCTTCCAAAAACTCTAATTAGTCATACTCAAGGTGGTCATGTATGTTTGGTGGCAGCCGGACAGTCGATTGTCCATGTTAGCCCATAAAGCCTCATTATTGGTTATTTTGAGGTGTTTTTCGACATTTTTTACTATGGAATCCACCCCGGGAGTCCGTTATTTGTTCCGTTTCTTCTGACAACTCTAATTAGTCATACTCGAGGTGGTGGTGTGGTGGTAGCTAGACAGTCGGTTGTCCAAGTTGCCGATTAATACCTCATTGTTTGGTATTTTGAGGTATTTTTGAGGTTTATATACTATGGAATCCACCCCGAGAGTCCGTTATTTGATCCTTTTCTACTGACAACTCTAATTAGTCATAATTAAGGTGGTCGTGTGGGTTTGGTGTTAGCCAGACAGTCGGTTGTCCAAGGTGCCTCTTAAAACCTCAGTTTTGGTTGTTTTGAGGTGTTTTTTTGACCTTTTTTGCTATAGAACCCACTCCAGGAGCCCATTACTTGTTCCATTTCTTCCGACAACTCTAATTAGTCATTCTTGATTTGGTCTTGTGGGTTTAGTGGTTGCCGGAAAGCCGATTGTTTAAGTTGGCTCTTAAAACCTCAGTTTTGGTTGTTTTGAGGTGTTTTGTTGATCTTTTTTAGTATGGAATCCATTGCGGGATCCCATTATTTGGTCTATTTCTCAGTAATACTCTAATAAGTCATACCTGAGGTGGTCGTGCTGGTTTTGTGATAGCTAGACAGTCGGTTGTCCAAGTTGCCCATCAAAACCTCATTTTTTTTGGTGTTTTGAGGTGTTTTTGACCTTTTTTACTATGGAATCCACCCTTGGAGTCCGTTATTTGTTTTGTTTCTTCCGACAACTCTAATTAGTCATACTCGAGGTGGTCGCATGGGTTTGGTGTTAGTCGGACAGTCGATTGTCCAAGTTGGCTCTTAAAACCTCAGTTTTGGATGTTTTGTGTTTTTTTGACCTTTTTTAGTATAGAATCCACCCCAAGGGTACGTTAGTGGTTTCGTTTCTTCTAAACACTCTAGTTAGTCATACTTGAGTTGTTCGTGTGGGTTTGGTGGCAGCCGAATAGTCGATTGTCCAAGTTGGCTCTTAAAACCTCAGTTCTAGTTGTTTTGAGGTTTTTTTTTTACCTTTTCTACTATGGAATCCACCCGGGATCCCATTATTTGTTTCGTTACTTTCTACAACTCTAATTAGTCATACTTGAGGTGGTCATGTGGGTTTTGTGGTAGCCAGACAATCAGTTGTCCAAGTTGCCCTTTAAAATCTCATTTTTTGGTATTTTGAGGTGTTTTTGACCTTTTCTACTATGGAATACACCCCGGGAGTCCTTTATTTGTGTCGTTTCTTACGAACGCCCTAATTAGTCGTACATGAGGTATTTTGTGTTGTGGTAACTGGACAGTTGGTTGTCCAGGTTGCCCATTAAAACCTCATTTTTTGGTATTTTGAGGTATTTTTGACCGTTTTTACTATGGAATCTAGCCCGGAAGTCTGTTATTTGTTCCATTTCTTCTGAAAACTCTAATTAGTCATACTCAAGGTGGTCATGTGGTTTTGTTGGTAGCTGGACAGTCGGTTGTCCAAGTTGGCTCTTAAAACCTCAGTTTTGGTTGTTTTGAGTTATTTTTTGACCTTTTTACTATGGAATCCACCCCGGGAGTCCTTCATTTTTTCTGTTTCTTCCAAAAACTCTAATTAGTCATACTTGAGGTGCTTGTGTAGGTTTCGTGGCAGCCGGACAGTCGATTGTCCAAGTTGGCTCTTAAAACATCAGTTTTTGTTATTTTGAGGGGGTTTTTGACCTTTTTTTACTATGGAATCCACCCCGGGATCCCATTATTTGTTCTGTTTCTTCTTACAACTCTAATTATTCATACTCGAGGTAGACGTGTGGGATGTGTGGTAGCCAGACAGTCGGTTGTCCAAGTTGGCCATTAAAACCTCATTTTTTGGGGTGTTGAGGTGTTTTTGACCTTTTTTACTATGGAATCCACCCCGGGAGTCTGTTATTTATTCTGTTTCTTCTGATAACTCTAACTAGTGATACTCGAGGTGGGCTTGTATGTTTGGTGAAAGACGGACAATTGGTTGACCAAGTTGGCTCTTAAAACCTTAGTTTTGGTTGTTTTGAGGTGTTTTTTGACTTTTTTTTACTACGGAATCAACCCCGTGAGTCCATTACTTGTTCCACATCTTTCGAAAACTCTAATTAGTCATACTTTAGGTGGTTATGTGGGTTTGGTGGTAGCCGGACAGTCGATTGTCAAAGTTGGCCCATAAAATCTCAGTTTTGGTTATTTTGAGGGCATTTTTTGAACTTTTTTTACAATGGCATCCACCCCGGGATTCCATTATTTGTTCCGTTTCTTCTTATAACTCTAATTATTCATACTCGTGGTGGTCATGTGGGATTGGTGGTAGCCAGCCAGTCGGTTGTCCAAGATCCCATTAAAACCTCATTTTTTGGTGTTTTGAGGTGTTTTTTTTAACCTTTTTTACTATAAAATCAACCCTGGGAGTCCGTTATTTGTGTTGTTTCTTCCAACAGCTCGAATTAGTCATACTTAAAGTGGTCGTGTGGGTTTGCTGGTAGCCGAAAAGTCGGTTGTCCAAGTTGGCGCTTAAAACCTCTGTTTTGGTTATTTTTAGGTGTTTTTTTGACCTTTTTTACTATAGAATCCACCCCGAGAGTCCGTAACTTTTTTCGTTTCTTTTAAACACTCTAATTAGTCATACATGATGTGTTCGTGTTGGTTTTGTGGAAACTGGACAGTCGGTTGTCCAAGTTGCCCATTAAAACCTCATTTTTTGGTATTTTAAGGTATTTTTGACTTTTTTTACTACGAAATCCACCTCGGGTGTCCGCGATTTGTTTCGTTTCTTCTAAAAACTCTAATTAGTCATACTTGAGGTGGTCATGTGGGTTTGTTGGTAGCTGGACAGTTGGTTGTCCGAGTTGGCTCTTAAAGCCTCAGTTTTGGTTGTTTTGAGTTATTTTCTGACCTTTTTTTACAATGGAATCCACCCAAGGAGTCCATTATTTGTTCCGTTTCTTCCAAAAACTCTAACTAGTCATACTCGAGGTGGTCATGTAAGATAGGTGGCAGCCGGACAGTCGATTGTCCAAGTTAGCCCTTAAAGTCTCATTTTTGGTTGTTTTGAGGTATTTTTTGACCTTTTTTACTATGGAATCCACCATAGGAGACCTTTATTTGTTTCGTTTCTTCTGACAACTCTAATTAGACATACTCAAGGTAGTCGTGTGGTGGTAACCGGAACGTCGGTTGTCCAAGTTGCCCATTAAATCCTCATTTTTTTGTTGTTTTGAGGTGTTTTTGACCTTTTTTTACTATGGAATCCACCCCGAGAGTCTGTTATTTGTTCCGTTTCTTCCAATAACTCTAATTAGTCATACTCAAGGTGGTCATGTGGGTTTCGTGGTAACTGGACAGTTGGTTGTCCAAGGTGGCTCTTAAAACCTCAGTTTTGGTTGTTTTGAGGTTTTTTTTTTTTTTTTTTTACCTTTTTTGCTATGGAATCCACTCCAGTAGCCCGTTACTTGTTCCGTTTCTTCCGACAACTCTAATTAGTCATTCTTGATTTGGTGGTGTGGGTTTGGTGGTAGTCGGAAAGTCGATTGTCCAAGTTGGCTCTTAAAACCTCAGTTTTGGATCTTTTGAGGGTTTTTTTTTTTTATCTTTTTACTATGGAATCCACCCCGGGATCCTATTATTTGTTATATTTCTCACTAATAATCTAATTAGTCATACCTGAGGTGGTTGTGTGGGTTTTGTGATAGCTAGATAGTAGGTTGTTCAAGGTGCCCATTAAAACCTCATTTTTTGGTGTTTTGAGGTGTTTTCGACCTTTTTTACAATGGAATCCACCCTGGTAGTCCGTTATTTGTTTTGTTTCTTCCGGCAACTCTAATTAGTCATACTTGAGGTGGTCGCGTGGGTTTGGTGTTAGTAGGACAGTCGGTTGTCTAAGTTGGCTCTTACAAACTTAGTTTTGGTTGTTTTGAGGTGTTTTTTGACCTTTTTTACTATAGAATCCACCCCGAGAGTCTGTTACTTGTTCCGTTTCTTCTAAGCACTCTAATTAGTCATACTTGAATTGTTCGTGTTGGTTTGGCTGCAGCTGAACAGTCGATTGTCCAAGTTGGCTCTTAAAACCTCTGTTCTAGTTGTATTGCAATTTTTTTTTACCTTTTTTACTATGGAATCCACCCCGGGATCCCATTATTTGTTTCGTTACTTCCTATATCTCTAATTAGTCATACTTGAGGTGGTCGTGTGGGTTTTGTGGTAGCCGGACAGTCGATTGGCCATGTTGCCCATTAAAACCTCATTTTTTGGTATTTTGAGGTGTTTTTGACCTTTTTTACTATGGAATACACCCCGAGAGTCCTTGATTTGTTCCGTTTGTTTCGAACGCTCTAATTAGTCATACATGAGGTATTCGTGTTGTTTTGTGGTAACTGGACAGTCGGTTGTTTAGGTTGCCCATTAAAATCTCATTTTTTGGTATTTTGAGGTGGTTTTGACCTTTTTTACTATGGAATCCACCCCGGAAGTCCGTTATTTGTTCCGTTTCTTCTGAAAACTCTAATTAGTCATACTCAAGGTGGTCATGTAGGTTTGTTGGTAGCTGGACAGTCGGTTGTCCAAGTTGGCTCTTAAAACCTCAGTTTTGGTTGTTTTGAGGGTTTTTTTTGAACTTTTTTACAATGGAATCCACCCCGGGATCCCATTATTTGTTTCGTTTCTTCTTACAACTCTAATTATTCATAGTCGAGGTAGTCGTGTGGGATGTGTGGTAGCCAGATAGTCGGTAGTCCAAGTTGCCCATTAAAACCTCATTTTTTGGTGTGTTGAGGTGTTTTTGACCTTTTTTACTATGGAATCCACCCCGGGAGTCTGTTATTTGTTCTATTTCTTCCGACAACTCTAACTAGTCATACTCGAGGTGGTCTTGTATGTTTGGTGAAAGCCGGACAATTGGTTGTCCAAGTTGGCTCTGAAAACCTTAGTTTTGGTTGTTTTGAGGTGTTTTTTGACCTTCTTCACTACGGAATCAAACCCGAGAGTCCGTTACCTGTTCCCTATCTTTCGACAACTCTAATTAGTCATACTTTAGGTGGTCATGTGGGTTTGGTGGTAGCCGGACAGTCTATTGTCAAAGTTGGCCCATAAAACATTAGTTTTGGTTGTTTTGAGGGGTTTTTTCACCTTTTTTTACAATGGAATCCACCTTGGGATTCCATTATTTGTTCCGTTTCTTCTTATAACTCTAATTATTCATACTCATGGTGGTCTTGTTGGTTTGGTGGTAGCCAGACAGTCGGTTGTCCAAGTTGCCCATTAAAACCTCATTTTTTGGTGCTTTGAGGTATTTTTTTTTTTTTACCTTTTTTACTTTGGAATCCAGCCCGAGAGTCTGTTACTTGTTTCGTATCTTCTAAACACTCTAATTAGTCATACATGAGGTGTTCGTCTTGGTTATGTGGTAACCGGACAGTCGGTTGTCCAACTTGCCCATTAAAACCTTATATTTTGGTATTTTGAGATGTTTTTGACTTTTTTACTATGGAATCCAACCCGGGTGTCCGTTATTTGTTCCATTTCTTCCAAAAAGTCTAAATAGTCATACTCGAGGTGGTCATGTAAGTTTGGTGGCAGCCAGAAAGTCGATTGTCCAAGTTGGCTCTTAAAACCTCAGTTTTGGTTGTTTTGAGGGGTTTTTTTTTTTGCCCTTTTTTACTATGGAATCCACCCCGGGATCCCATTATTTGTTCTGTTTCTTCTTAATACTCTAACAAGCCATACTCGAGGTGGTCGTGTGGGTTTTGTGGTAGCCGGACAGTCGGTTGACCAAGTTGCCCATTAAAACATCATTTTTTGGTGTTTTGAGGTGTTTTTGACCTTTTCTGCAATGGAATCCACTCCAGGAGTCTGTTACTTGTTCTGTTTCTTTCGACAACTCTAATTAGTAATTCTTGAGGCGGTTGTATGGGTTTGGTGGTAGCCAAAAAGTCAATTGTCCAAGTTGGCTCTGAAAACCTCAGATTTGGTTGTTTTGAGGGTTTTTTTTTTGACATTTTTTACTATGGAATCCACCCCGGGATCCCATTATTTGTTCCATTTCTTCCTAATACTCTAAGTAGTCATACTAGAGGTGGTCGTGTGGGTTTTGTGGTATCCAGACAGTCGGTTGTCCAAGTTTCCCATTAAAACCTCATTTTTTGGTGTTTTGATGTGTTTTTGACCTTTTTTTGCTATTGAATCCACTCCAGGAGTCCATCATTTGTTCCATTTCTTTCGACAACTCTAATTAGTCATACTTGAGGTGTTCGTATGGGTTTGGTGGCAACTGAATAGTCGGTTGTCCAAGTTAGCTCTTAAAACCTCAGTTTCAGTTGTTTTACGGTGTTTTTTTGATTTTTTTTACTATGAAATCCACCCGAAGAGTCTGTTACTTGTTTCATTTCTTCTAAACACTATAATTATTCATACATGAGGTGTTCGTGTTGGTTTTGTGGTAACCGGACAGTCGATTTTCCAAGGTTGCCCATTAAAACCTCATTTTTTGGAATTTTGAGGTATTTTTGACTTTTTTTACTATGGAATCCGCCCCGGGTGTCTGTTATTTGTTCCATTTCTTCCGAAAACACTAATTAGTCATACTCGAGGTGTTTATGTAAGTTTGGTGGAAGCCGGACAGTTGATTGTCCAAGTTAGCCCTTAAAGCCTCATTTTTGGTTCTTTTGAGGCATTTTTCGACCTTTTTTACTATGGAATCAATCCTAGGAGTCCTTTATTTGTTTTGTTTCTTCTGACATCTCTAATTAGTCATACTCGAGGTGGTCGTGTAGTGGTAGTCGGAACGTCGGTTGTCCAAGTTGCCCATTAAATCCTCATTTTTTGGTGTTTTGAGGTGTCTTATGACCCTTTTTTTTACTATGGAATCCACCCCGGGAGTCCGTTATTTGTTCCGTTTCTTCCAATAATCTAATTAGTCATACTGAAGGTGTTCATGTGGTTTTTGTGGTAGCCGGACAATCGGTTGTCCAAGTTGCCCATTAAAACCTTATATTTTTTTTGTGTTTTGAGGTGTTTTTGAACCTTTGGCCTAATTGCACTTTATCCCTTCATACTATACACGTGTTTTCAATTGGGTACATAAACTTTTTTTTTTTTGCAATTGGGTACATGAACTTTTATCCCCTTTTCAATCAGATCAAATTGTTGACGCTGTTAGTTTAAAACTAACGGAATTGCCCATAATTGTCCTTTTTTTGCAATTGGGTACATGAACTTTCATCCCCTTTCCAATTGCCCACGTGTCCTTCCCCCAAATTTTGACCATTTTTTATAAGCTCCTTTGCTACTTTTCAACATCAAAAGGAGAGAAAACCCCCTCGGTGGAACAGAAAATGGCTAATTTGGAACCTCATTTTTCATTTTAAATGTCAAAATTGATAATTTTATCTGTTGACAAACAAAGAATATTGAGCTAAACAAAATTAGGCTGCAACGTATATTTTTTTGTGAAATTTTGAAGCCCATTGCATTGATCTCAAAAATTAGGATTGTTTAGCTCAATATTATCTGTCTGTCAATAGATAAAATCATCTTTTTTGACAGATAAAATGAAAAAAAAAAGGTTCCGATTTAGCAATTTTTTGAGGAAGGACACTTAGAAAATTCTGTCCAATAAAATCTCACGCCGTTAGCGAATGGATCTGATTGGGAAGGGGATAAAAGCTCATGTACCCAATTGCAAAAAAAGGACAATTCTAGGCAATTCCATTAGTTTTAAACTAACGGCATCATCAAATGGATCTGATTGGAAAGGGGATGAAAGTTCATGTACCCAATTGCAAAAAAAAATGTTCATGTACCCAATTGAAAACACGTCTATAGTACGAGGGGGTAAAGTGCAATTAGGCCATGACCTTTTTTACTATGGAATCCACCCCGGGAGTCTGTGATTTGTTCCGTTTCTTCCGACAATACTAATTAGTCATACTCGAGGTGGTCGTGTGGGTTTGGTGGTAGCCAGACAGTCGGTTGTCCAAATTGGCTCTTAAAACCTCAGTTTTGGTTGTTTTGAGGTGTTTTTTGACCTTATTCACTATGGAATCCACCCCGTGAGTCCGTTACTTGTTCCGTTTCTTCCAACAACTCTAATTAGTCATACTTGAGGTGGTCGTGTGGGTTTGGTGGCAGCCGGATAGTCGATTGTACAAGTTGACTCTTAAAACCTCAGTTTTGGTTGTTTTGAGGTATTTTTTTGACCTTTTTTACTATGGAATCCACCCCGGGATCCCATTATTTGTTCTGTTTCTTCCTAAAACTCTAATTAGTCATACTCAAGGTGGTCATGTGGGTTTTGGGGTAGCCGCATTGTTGGTTGTCCAAGTTGCCCATTAAAACCTCCTGTTTCGGTGTTTTAAGGTGATTTTGACCTTTTTTTACTATGGAATCCACCCCGGGAGTCCGTTATTTGTTCCGTATCTTCCGACAACTCTAATTAGTCATACTGGAGGTATTTGTGTGGGTTTTGTGGTAGTCGAACAATCGGTTCTCCAAGTTGCAATTAAAACCTCATTATTGTTGTTTTGAGGTGGTTTTTTTTTTTTAACCTTTTTTACTATAGAATCCACCCCGGGAGTCCGTTATTTGTTCCGTTTCTTTCGACAACTCTAATTAATCATACTCGAGGTGGTTGTGTGGGTTTGGTGTTAGCCGGACAATCGGTAGTCCAAGTTGGCTCTTAAAACCTCAGTTTTGGTTTTTTGAGGTATTTTTTTGACTTTTTTTTACTATGGAATCCACCCCGAGAGTCCGTTACTTGTTTCGTTTCTTCCGACAACTCTAATTGGTCATACTTGTGGTGGTCGTGTGGGTTTGGTGGCAGCTAGACAGTCGATTGTCCAGGTTGTCTCTTAAAACCTCAGTTTTGGTTGCTTTGAGGTGTTTTTTTTTTACCTTTTTTACTACGGAATCCACCCCGAGATCCCATTATTTGTTCTATTTCTTCTTACAACTCTAATTAGTTATACTTGAGGTGGTCGTGTGGTTTTTGTCATAGCTAAACAGTCGGTTGTCCAAGTTGCCCATTAAAACCTCATTTTTTGGTTGTTTTGAGGTGTTTTTTTTTTTTTTTTACCTTTTTTACTACGAAATTCACCCCGAGAGTCCGTTACTTGTTTCATTTCTTCCAACAACTATAATTAGTCATACTTGAGGTGGTTGTATGGGTTTGGTTGTAGCCGGACAGTGGATTATCCAAGTTGGCTCTTCAAACCTCAGTTTTGGTTGTTTTGAGGTGTGTTTTTTTTTTTTTGTTACTACGGAATCCACCCCGGGATCCCATTATTTGTTCCGTTTCTTCCTACAACTCTAATTAGTTATTCTCGAAGTGGTCGTGTGGTTTTTGTGGTAGCCGGACAGTCGGTTGCCCAAGTTGCCCATTAAAACCTCATTTTTTGGCGTTTTGAGGGTTTTTTTTTTTTTTTTTTTTTATCTTTTTTACTATGGAATCAACCCCGGGAGTCCGTTATTTGTTCTGTTTTTTCTGACAGCTCTAATTAGTCAGACTCGAGGTGTTCGTGTGGTTTTGGTGGTAGCTGAACAGTCGGTTGTCCAAGTTGCCCCTTAAAACATCATTTTTTGGTTCTTTTGTGGTGTTTTTTGACCTTTTTTACAATGGAATCCACCCCCAGGAGTCCATTATTTGTTCCGTTTCTTCCTACAACTCTAATTAGACATACTCGAGGTGTTCGTGTGGGTTTGGTGGCATCCGGATAGTCGATTGTCCAAGTTGGCCCTTAAAACATCATTTTTGTTTGTTTTGATGTGTTTTTTTTTTTACCTTTTTTTACTATGGAATCCATTTCATGAGTCTGTTATTTGTACCATGTCTTCCTACCACTCTAATTAGTCATACTTGAGGTGGTTATGTGGGTTTTGTGGTAGCTAGACAGACAATTGTCCAGGATGATCGGTTGTAGGGTGTGAGTATCATAGGCCATATATTGTAAGAGGTGCTCATATTCCCGAAAGTGAACCCCTCAGTGGCTAACCCTAACCTCACATTTCTCGGCTCCCGAGCAAACTCCGGATATTGCCGTTCTATCAACTTCCACTCAGCACTATCGGCCGGATGTCTCAATACCCCATCATCCACGCGTCATCTTTGTGCCATCTCATATCTGACGCTCTCTTCTTAGACATGTACAATCTCTACAACCTCGGTGTCAACGGGAAGTAACGTAGAACCTTATGGGAGATCTTCTTACCCTTGCCATGATTGATCTTGTATCTGGACTCTTCACATTCCAAACACTTATCAAGCCCTTTATTCTCCTTCCGAAAAAGGGCGCAATCATTTTTGCATGCATCGATGTGCTCGTATGACATGCCCAGATCACGTATTATCTTCTTCGCTTCATATGTCGATTTCAAAACCAAATTACCCTCTGGTAAAAGTTTCATCAATAACCCAAGAAGCATGTCAAGCGACTTATTACTCCAATTGTTTGGTACTTCCACATCAAGTATACTAATGACGAACTTCAATAGAATAAAATCCTTGTAACCCGGGTAAAGGTCACGTTTTGCGTCATCGATTAGTCTATCAAAGTTTTGCACTTCCTCCCTCTGGGTCGTATAGGTCGGCTCACCCCTTACTCGATCCTCTACCATTTCATCCATACCATCCAGAGCCCCACTATCTTTATCTGCCATTTGATGATCATAACCTTGTTCCTCAGCACTACTATGCGAGACTTGAGGTTCCCCATGTTCCACCCAATGAATATATGATTTCATAATCCCATTCTTGATCAAATGAAGGTGAACAATTGGAACCAACTGCAGTAGAATGTTCACACAGCTTGTACAAGGACACTGAATATTACCGTCATTGTCCTTAACCGCAACTACAAACTTGATGAATGATTTTACCCCATTTACATATTCCTCACTCAACCTACCCAATCGTGTGGTAGTCAATGGTATCCAACTCTTGTCCATATCTAATAAAATATGGAAGTTCTCTGTAAATGATTTAGCAAGCGAGTAATGATGCAAGCATATCTCCGAGGGAATATATAAACAAGGTCTACCATATGTAATGAGCTAATGCAAACAGACTGGTAAACCTAAACAAGTGTCAAGGGAGAAAAAATACATTATAGAATCATATTGCAATAAGGGGCTATTTTATTATAAACTGTGCAAGTTCAACATAACTCTACATTATAGAATTTTAAAAGACATGTTTTCAATCTCCTAACATAAAAGTATTCATTCTAGCTGTATCTCTTCCTAGTTAGTATTCATTCTAATGTGGCCCAAACCAATTCTTAAGCAGGTGATGCAACTCTTTAAAAGAGTAATGTCCATTTCGAAAGAAAGGACAACTTTAACTACACATAATATAAATTGCAACGAATAGATCACTCGAACAACAATAAGAGATTTTGGGGTTAGCACAACTGCACTCTAATTACAAATGTATTTGCAGAGAGAGAGAGAGAGAGAGAGAGAGAGAGAGAGAGAGGGAGAAAGAGATTGGATGAACAACAAAAATAAGACAGTGAAGTGTGTGTTTGAGTATATATACGAATATTTCATACCAATTGTGAAAGCCTAAATATCATTCTTTAGAACACTTATTTTGGTTTCTTAGAATATATATGAATATTCAATCCTACTTTTCTTCTCATATGGAACGAATATGGGAAAGACATCTGTTGGGTGTGACTTATATTGTAATGGGTCCGTTACACTAGGCCCAAGAGTAACTTATATATACTTAATGTTTTACTTCACTTAGCTTATAAAATTAAAGACTGCTTACGTTAAAAACAAAAAGGAAAATTAAAAAAAGATCTCTTATTGTTCTTGCTTAATCAGTAACCAAATTTCACTGGGTTCAATTGAACCCACTAAACTACATGAAGCCCCACCCCCTTTGTTTTTAACCAAAGTCAAACTTTTATTTGTTAATGATTAACCTTATGCATATAAGTAACCCTTAGTTCCAAAAAAATTGATTTTGTGTAAATAGCTTACGTGTGAATTAGCTATTTGCAAATATAAGGATGTTTCTCAAGTTACTTTTTAGCAAAAATTGTCTACCTTGTTTCACCATTTTGTCTACAGATGGCCCAAAGTTGAATATGCTTTCAAAAAGTAGTGAGTTATTCCTAATATGTTTGCATAAAAGAAGAAAAAAAAAATGAAGATAGAAAAAAATGACACACGAATATATATGAAACATTTGAATCTAGTAGAGGCTGCTTGTTTCTTCTTATTCGGTTGGTGCCAAGCTAGGTCTTAGACTCCTCCATTCTATAGGTCCAGTGTTCGATCCCAACCCTTTTTCCCTTATACCCAAAAAAAGAAGAATACTCAACACGTGTTTATTATCTATCTTTCACCTATAAATTATCTATCTTTCACCTATAAATATGTACATGTCAAGAAATACGTTTTAGAATTGACAGAAAAATATGTAGCATTTTGGGTTCTTTGAGTTGTGGCTATAGGCCTAGGTGGCAGAACCACATTATATTCTTGTGCTTTTGTTCGCTAATTCTTCTTGTTATTTCTCATTTTTTTCTTTAATTTATTTAATTTTATTTCTATTATGTTTTATCAATATTTATCTGAAAGAAATCATAGTAAATAACTAATACTTACCCTGAAAAAATTGAATCGACAAAAAGAAAAATTGGTGAAGAAAGGGCAAATAAAAAAGATTGGAACACCCTTGCATTAAAAAATTTACATAATAAAAATAAAATATAACCCTAACTTAATTAAAATATGAGGTATGAATAAATAAACAAACTTAGTTAGAGTCCTAATTATAGAATCCACCAAATAAATAAATAAATAAAACCAATACGAATCTTAGTTTTAGTTTTTTATAGTGTCCTATATAATACGAATGTATATTAAATGTATTGCCAAAGAAAAAAATAAAAAAAGAACCGTGAGACATGTAAAATAAGAAAAAGAAATGCGAGCCTAGCAAGAAGCCTATGAACGTTATGACTTTAGCAAAGAGTCTTGGTCCACAAAAAGAAAAAAGGAAAAAAGGAAAGGCACATTACTAAGGTATAGAATAAAAAATAAAAAAATATAAAATATAAAATAAAATAAAATAAAATAAAAAATCAGATGAGAGACCTGTCCATTGAAGAAAAAATAAAAACCAAATTAATGTCCAACAAATAGCAGTTAGTCCAAAAAAGTAAAATAAAATTCAAGCTTAACTATTGTTAAGGAGAATGGGTCGTGTTGAAATGTATAAAACACTTAAAGGGGTGGTAAATTTAGTAAAATGTTGGTTTCTAAACACTTTGTCAATTGTAGTACAATAGTGATCAATATGACAGCATTTGAAAACTAACTTGGGATTTAAATTTTATAAGTATGACATTATTCTTAAAATAAAAAAAATAAAAACAAAACATAGTGTTATCCGACCATTGTGATACATGTGTGTGTACATCAATACATACATGTATAGAATTGATTTTTAAGTGAAAATTACATGAGAGAATTCTATGATACGACCAACGGTACTATTGGTCGTACGATCAAAATCGGGTACATCAATAGAAATCATCACAAAAATTGTACCGAAGATATATAAAAAAAAAAACGCATTGTAATCATTGCACCCAATATAAGAAAGCGTTGTACCCAATTAGTTTTTTAGTGGTTTAGCTAAAGTAACAAAACTAAAACACTTAATCATATATCAACTAAGAGTCGGCTGGCTTTTTTTTTTTTTTTAAGGAAACTAAAAGTCTACTTCTCAAAGTGTACTTTATTAACAATAGGATTCTTAAAATTGATAATATTAACTGAACGTGGGAGTCCTATCAATGGATATTAGCTAATTTATAAATGTGTTGATATCTAACATATAAACATGATATCTAAAATTACCAAGAAAGGTAGGACTCTTAGGGACGGCCTAAAAAAAAGTGGTAATTAAACTCTAAGAAAATTATTAAAGTAAAAGTGCACCGATTGATAAAAGTGTAAAACACTTATGGGCATTGGTACATTTATATATAGTATAGATATAGATATATTAAGCGATATACAGTACACAACTGAGCCGGACATTCGATTTGTCAAATTTAAGATGAAATATCAGTCAAGAAGATGGTGTTGTTACCTGATTAAAATCTCCAGTATGGTAAAGAACTACTGCTACGAGACGGTAAGCACTTGCAGTTGTTCGATGGCACAGACCACATACAGCAATCAACTTTGCTAGTGCCTTGAAATTAAAGTAGATAATAAATTAACATCACTTATTGTCTAAATTATAAATGTGAAAAAAAAATTAGAAGAGCTATAAATTAAATTTGATTCCTTTGTTCCATAGTTAACAGCCTCTTCAAGCTTGCCTTTATCTAATGCAATCTTGGATGATTCCAATAGAGTCCTCCCATCTGCAGAAAAATATCCTACATGCTATAGAGCACGATCCAACTATTAGTCAATGGATATTTTTTTTTTGAACGGCAAATCAAACTTTCATTTATAAATTAAAAAGATACACAAAACCTTTGTATCACCAAAGCCCTAACAACCCCTAACAACCCAACCCCAAAAGCCAGCCCCCAAAGAGACCCCTGGAAAAAAACGAAAACAAGATAAGCACCAAGATACCCCATAACCGGAAACAAGCACAAACACTACCAGGATGAATCAAACCCAAAAATTAGACCCCAAACAACTCAACCCGCTAGCCCAGCACCCTCAAAAATGGAACCAAAACCAATCTGATTGTAAGTATATACATTTATTAGAATATTTTATATATCTATATATGTATGAACACACACACACATACACATATATATATATACAAGAGAGAGAGAGAGAGAGGTAGAGAGAGAGATACGGATGACCTGAGCCACTAATTTGGTGGCGATGCCAGCGGTGATGAGTGAATCCGAGGGAGAGAGAGCAGGCGGTAGGGAAAATGGGAGGAGGGGGAGTTCGAGCTTTTGAGAGTAAATTTTTTTTTGTCTTGTCTTTTATTTTTTTCACTAAAGAGAGTCAGTCTGCAGGTCTTTGGCTGAAAAAAAAGGGAGGAGAAATGGGAAATGTTTATTAAGGTTTTAGAGAGGAATCTTTGTTTCCTTACCAAAACATTCATTTAGCCAAGAAATACAATTTCCTTGCCACAATTGAGACTATTAGTAAGGAAACTGTTTTCGTTGCTAAATAAAATGGATTTACAACTAACTTTTGGCAAGGAATGTGAGATTTCGTTGCCAAAAAATACACTATTGGCAAGGAAAATGATATTTTGTTGCCAAAGTCTTCACTTTTGGCAAGGAAATTGAATTTTCGTCACTAAATGTGTATGTCTTTCACCCTTTTGGCAACGAAATAACATTTAATTCCTTGCTAATACAATAGTTTAATAAGGAAACTTATCTTTCCTTGCCATGATTCCTTGCTAATACACATATTTGTTGTAGTGATAGTTGATACCCTGTTAGTATTTAATTCACCCAAATTTCATTAAGCTAACAGCATTTATGCCACTGGACATTTCCACATTCTAGCGCACCCTGGTTATAACTGTACATGTGAAGGACCTGGAGGCGAGGACTACTATGCCGGTGATGATGTTCCAGTGGAGGATAATCCTGACGGAGGTCAGACAGAAGAGGAATGTTATGCCGAGGACAACCTCTGCGCCAATTGAACATTAGGCTAGATAGTAGTTCATTTATCCTTATTGTTTCCCGACCTTTTTGTAATCAGGCATATGTTGCCTCAAAGTTTGTAAATTATTTTGTTTTATGTGATTCGAGACTCTAATTGTAATAGTTAGTAACTTTGTTTTGACTTTAAGTAACATTGTTGTCCAAAATCTAGATTCTATTATTGTGATCTTTCCTTTCTGTTACTTAGTACTGCGTGGTGTCGACATTCATGTGACTTTACCATTCGCTGCCTTTGGACCCAAAAAGGAAATTTGATTTTCTCTATTTTTCCCGTTCCGGGGCATGACAGGATTTTTTTATATCAAACCTAGGTTCATACATTTTTGTTCACAGAATGTCCTATACCATCTGGTCCTAGAACCTTCAGATGTTATAGATGAGTATTAAGATTAGTTCTGAGTTAAGGTAGTCTCTTTTCAGGTAGCATGGCACCACCATGCTTCGTTCTAAACGAGTTTGGAGGACACTATGTGTATGAGGGAAGTATTAAGCCAGTAGACCCATAGTATTATGCCTAGAAGGTTAGATAGAGAGCCATCACAAAGACAGTGCGAGATATGCATATTGAGCAGTAGAGTTGGCCCATGCTATGGCAGAGGCTGAGGCACTTTTAGTTGGATTCGATGCAGCTCAGGCCGATATGGCCGATATAGGAGATTTAGGAGTTGTTGTGAAGCATGATGGACCTGAGCTACCCGAGGATGATTTGATGGAGGAGGAGGATATGATGGATGATGATGCCAATGATGGGGATGATGTTTTGTCTAAGATCGCCCTAGAGGATGAGGCTTCTATCTTTGGATCTGACGTGGACAACTTTTGAGTCCAGTACCTGTAGGACTTAGACTTTTGCTTTTGACTTCAAGACATGTTGTCCACTTACTTTTGACGCTTACATAGAAAGCTATTGACCATTGCCTTTTGTATAGGTAGCCACCGATTGTAATTTTATTTATATCTTTTACTAGATCTTATATAGGATCATGTACTATGAAGTACACAGATAATTTGTTGTGTACTCCACTGTACAACTTTTGGATATTTATGTGTGTGTGTGGCAAATCGTTTCTTTTGATTATTACTGTTGTCATCTCATTGTTTATTTTATGTTTTGATTTAGATTCGTGCTATGCTTCTCATTGTTTTATTTATGATTGTATCCCCGAGAAGATTGTCAGCTAATCATTAGATCTCTCAAGCACGACTAGGAGCACCCATTCCTGAGAGTATGGACCCAATCGGAGTCTTCAAAGCATTCATGCAATGGATGGAACATGTTGGCGACACCTACAACAATGGCATCCATCGATCTAACAACGGCAACAACCACATTACTCCTTCGAGAGAGACAGGCAATAAGCTATTGTAAATTTTAAAAAATTTTGGGGGCTGATGTAAAAATACCAAAAGGTTTGAGGTTTTCTGATAACAATATAAAAATTAAAATTTTGGTGAAGGATAGTAGATATGGACATTGGAAAAACTCAGAATGTATGTTGATATATGTATAATTAAGTGGGTTATTACTGACAACTTGGGCTTAAGAATTTTGAGGATCAATGTGGCAAACCCGTCAAGTTGTTTGGCAAGTGGACCACTTAGGGCGTTATTAATGGCATGTGAACCAACATTGATCCCGTGAGGGCCCACAGTGTTATGGTAGAGAAGTAGGGGCTCTGGGATAGTGGTACCCTTTATCTGCTAATGGCTTGCTAAGTCGTCACCAACCATTTGCTTCCACAAAAATCAATGAAGGTGAGAACAGGGCCTATGCAATGAGGACAAAACGTCTTCAAGTGGGGTAGATTAATATGTGAGAACTCCTCCCACATGGAAAAAAAGGTTTAAATGTTATCATGATATATGTAGAACCAACTCGGCTACTACTAACAATCAGGGCTTCAACATTTAAAGGGAAATGTGGTAGACCTATCAAGTTGATTAGCCAGTCAACTACATAAGTCCATCAAGACTGTTTGGTGCACATAAATAGATAGTCGGTGCACATCTGCAAGAAGAAACCTAGGTGGGAACATGCACTAGCTAGTCCCTATCACTTGATAGGTGCACATCTGCTAGAAATCTAGGGCTTTCTATTATTGTTTTCTTTCTATTTTTAAATTTCTTTGTATTCAAGGCAAATAGACAATTAAAGACTCAATGTGAAGCACGTTGCTACTGTCATCTGCTTAAAATTTTCAAACTTTTTTTTCTTTTATGATTTTTTTGTAAATTTCAAAGTTTGGGAAATTCTGTGAATTATGAAAGTTTTGGGGTAATCTGTAAATTTTAGAACATTTTGGGGCTGATGTAAAAATACCAAAAGGTTTGAGGTTTTCTGACAACAATATAAAAATGAAAATTTTGGTGAAGGATAGTAGATATGGACATCGAAAAAACTCAGAATGTATGTTGATATATGTAGAATTAAGTGGGTTATTACTGACAACTATGGGCTTAGGAATTTGAGGGTCAATTTGGCAAACCCGTCAAGTTGTTTGGCAAGTGGACCACTTGGGGCATTACTAATGGCATCTGAACCAACATTGATCCCGTGAGGGCCCACGGTGTTATGGTAGAGGAGTAGGGGCTCTGGGATAGTTGTACCCTTTGTCTGCTAATGGCTTGCTAAGTCGTCACCAACCATTTGCTTCCACAAAAATCAGTAAAGGTGAGAACAGGGCCTATGCAACGAGGACAAAACGTCTTTAACTGGGGTAGATTAATATGTGAGAACTCCTCCCACATGGAAAAAAAAGTTAAAATATTATCATGATATATGTAGAACCAAGTCGGCTACTGCTACCAATCAGGGCTTCAACATTTAAAGGGAAATTTGGTAGACCTGTCAAGTTGATTAGCCAGTCAACTACATAAGTCCATCAAGACTGTTTGGTGCACATAAATAGATAGTCGGTGCACATCTGCAAGAAATCTAGGGCTTTCTATTATTGTTTTCTTTCTATTGTTAAATTTCTTTGTATTCAAGGCAAGTAGAAAATTAAAGACTCAATGTGAAGCACGTTGCTACTGTCATCTACTTAAAATTTTCAAACTTTTTTTTCTTTTATTATTTTTTTTTGTAAATTTCAAAGTTTGGGAAATTCTGTGAATTATGAAAGTTTTGAGGTAATCTATAAATTTTAGAAAATTTTGGGGCTAATATAAAAATGCAAAAAGGTTTGAGGTTTTCCGATTAAAATATAAGAAAGAAAATTTTGGTGAAGGATAGTAGATATAGATTTAGAATCCATGTAAGATACAACATAAAAGACCAAACAGTCCTCAACACTCAATCCTGGGAACTAACAGGGATCAACACCAAATAGTCCATAGATTCGTATTAAAAGACTGTTTGGCACGGCTAAACTCATCCATGAAGAGAAACTTATTTTTAAACGAACATTCACAACTGAATAGAGACAGTGGTAATATATAGTTGGTAATATACCATGTTTGTTCTTTTTTTTAACATCATTTACCATGTTCAAATCGGAAACGTTGGAAATGAATGGAGAAAAACTCATAAGTTGCAAGAACTCTAGTTGTCAACACTCCCAAACATTTGAATTAAGAGACTTTTGGAACGGCTAAACTCAATCATGAAGAGAACCATAGGGGGGTAAGGCGTAGTTTCCTCAATAACTAATGCACACTCCTAACAAGAAAATGCTGAATCATATATTAAATACTCCATGTGAATTGCATGGTGAGTCGTATATATGGTGAATAATTTTTTTGATGATGATATGGGGGATGGTGATTTGAATATCAAACCAATACAATGAAAGGAACTTAAATGTCAAAGTTCTTTGCCATTTGATCTATGACTCACTTGGTGCAAGGTGAATTATGATAGACTTAGACCTTCAAAGTCTTCTAAGTCATAGACATGGTGAATTGCAGAAATTCTAAACACGAGACCTGTAAATTAATTAAAAACTCTGGCCATGTTTTGTTCTAGGGAATTAACCTATTAAAAACTTATTAAAAATTAAATTCATACAATTTAAAAAAATAATTTTTAATTTTTTCGATGAAAAGTTCTAACAATTCATACTGATTGCATTGGTAGAGATCTAAGAAAGCCAAGAATCGTGATAACTAATTCAACGAAATGTTTTTGACTTTTTAATTTTCAACTATTTAATTTACCAAAGAGCAATATACATTAACCCATCCCACGTGGAAAAACTCAGAGTGTATGTTGATACATGTAGACTTAAGTGTGTTATTACTGACAATTTGGGCTTAAAAATTTTAAGGGTCAATTTGGTAAGCCCGTTAAGTTGTTTGGCAGTGGACCACTTGGGGCGTTACTAATGGTATCCGAGCCAACCTTAATCCTGTTAGGGCCTACAGTGTTATGGTTGAGGAGTAGAGGCCCTTGGGTAGTTGTACCCTTTGTTTGCTAATGGGCATAGGTCACAAACAATTTGCTATCGCAAAAATCAATCATGGTGAGAACTGGGCCTATGCAACAATGACAACACTTATGTATTTACGTGGGGTAGATTAATATGTGAGAACTCCTCCCATATGGGAAAAATACTTAGAATGTTATCATAATCTCTATAGAACTAAGTCGGCTACTACTAATAACTAGGGCTTAAGCATTTAAACGACAACATGGTAGACCTGCCAAGTTGATAGGCCAGTATACTACATGTATCCATCAAGTCAGTTTGGTGCACATAAATAGATAATTATTACACATCTGCAAGAAGAAATTTAGGTGGGAACACTAGCTAGTCCCTATCACTTGATAGCTGCAAATATGCTAGAAATCTAGAGCTCTATATTTTTGCTTCCTTTTTTATTTATTTTTTTCATTGTATTGAAGGCAGGTAGACAATTAAAGACTCCTTGTGAAACACGTTGCTCTTGTCATCTACTTAAAATTTTCAAAGCTTTTTTTTTCTTTTCTTTTTTTGTAAATTTCAATGTATGGGCAATTATGTAAATTTCAAAAGTTCTGTGGGGTAATCGATAAATTTCAAAAACTCTTGGGGCGGATACAAAAAAAAAAAGAGGTTTCAGGTTTTCTAATTAATAAAAATATAAAAATGAAAATTTTGAGTCCTCAAGAACTCAATCCAGGAAACCAACTGGCATCAACACCAAATAGCCCAACCATTTGAATTAAAAGACTGTTTGGCACAACTAAACTCATCCATGAAAAGAAGTTTGTTTTTAAATGAACATACACAGCTGAACAGAGACAATGGTAATGGTTGATAATATACCATGTTTGTTCTTTTTTTCACCAACATTTACCATGTTCAAGTGAAAAAGTTGGAAATGAATGAAGACAAACTCAATTTATAAGTTGCAAGGACACTGTTTGTCTACACTCCGGGATCCCAAACATTTGAATTAAGAGATATTTGGGAACGGCTAAACTCATCCATGAAGAGAGCCATAGGGGGGTGAGGCGTAGTTTGCCCAACAACTAATGCACACTCCTAACAAGAAAAAGTTGAATAATAAAATACTCCATGTGAATTGCATGGTGAGTTGTATACGTGGTGAATAAATTTTTTGATGATGATATGGGGGTGGGCGATTCGAATATCGAACCGATACCATGAAAGGAACTTAAATGCCAAGTTCTCTAAGTCATAGACATGGTGAATTTCAGAACTTCTAAACATGAGGCCTACAAACTAATTAAAAACTCCGGCCATATTGTGTTCTAGGGAATTAACCTATATAAAAATAATTGAAAATCAGGTTATAACAATTTCAATTTTTTTTTGAATGAAAAGTTCTAACAATTCTTATCGATTTCTTTTGCCTAGAATCGTGATAACTAATTCAACAAAATGTATATGACTTTTTAATTTTCCACTATTTGATTTACCAAAGAGCAATATACATCAACCCATCTCACGTGGAAAAACTCAGAATGTATGTTGATACATGTAGACTTAAGTGTGTTATTACTGATAATTTGGGCTTAAGAATTTTAAGGGTCAATTTGGTAAGCCCATTAAGTTGTTTGGCAAGTGAACCACTTGGGGCGTTACTAATGGTATCCGAGCCAACCTTAATCCTGTTAGGGCCCACAGTGTTATGGTAGAGGAGTAGAGGTCGCTGGGTAGTTGTACCCTTTGTCTGCTAATGGGCAGCTATGGTCACAAAAAATTTGCTATCCCAAAAATCAATCATGGTGAGAACTGGCCCTATGCAACAATGACAACACGTACGTCTTTACGTGGGGTAGATTAATATGTGAGAACTCCTCCCATATGGAAAAAATACTTAGAATGTTATCATAATCTATAGAGAACTAAGTCGGCTACTACTAATAACTAGGGCTTAAGCATTTAAACGGCAACATGGTAGACCCGCCAAGTTGATAGGCCATTATACTACATCTGTCCATCAAGTCAGTTTGGTGCACATAAATAGATAATTATTACACATCTGCAAGAAGAAATTTAGGTGGGAACACTAGTTAGTCCCTATCACGTGATAGCTGCACATATGCTAGAAATCTAGAGCTCAATTTTTTTGTTTCCTTTTTTATTTTTTAATTTCATTGTATTGAAGGCAGGTAGACAATTAAAGACTCCTTGTGAAACACGTTGCTCTTGTCATCTACTTAAAATTTTCAAAGCGTTTTTTTTCTTTTATTTTTTTGTAAATTTAAATGTTTGGGCAATTATGTAAATTTCAAAAGTTGTGTGGGGTAATCGATAAATTTCAAAAACTTTTGGGGCGGATACAAAAAAAAAAAACAAAGAGGTTTCAGGTTTTCTAATAAAAACATAAAATGAAAATTTTGAGTCCTCAAGAACTCAATCCAGGAAACCAACTGGGATGAATACCAAATAGCCCAACCATTTGAATTAAAAGACCGTTTGGCACAACTAAACTCATCCATGAAAAGAAATTTGTTTTTAAACGAACATACACAGCTGAACAGAGACAATGGTCATGGTTGATATTATACCATATTTGTTCTTTTTTTCACCAACATTTACCATGTTCTAGTGAAAAACGTTGGAAATGAATGGAGACAAACTCATTTTATAAGTTGTAAGAACACTGTTTGTCTACACTCTCAAACATTTAAATTAAGAGATATTTGGGAATGGCTAAACTCATCCATGAAGGGAACCATATGGGGGTGAGGCGTAGTTTGCCCAACAACTAATGCACACTCCTAACAAGAAAACGTTGAATAATAAAATACTCCGTGTGAATTACATGGTGAGTTGTATATGGATCCAGACAGCTGAAGCCGAATGAGTTGAACTATCCCATTCATGATTTGGAGCTAGCGGCAGTAGTACTCGCACTCAAGATTTGGAGACACTATCTCTACGGTGAGAAGTTTGATTTATTCTCCGATCACAAGAATCTGAAATATTTATTCACACAGAAAAGTTGAACATGAGACAACGCAGATGGATGGAGTTGATCAAGAATTACGACTTCACGTTAGAGTACCACCCTGGTAAAGCTAATGTGGTCGCTGATGCTTTGAGTCGGCACACTCGTGAGACAATCGCCTCCTTAATGGTTAGAGAATGGCGAGCATTGGAGACGTTGGCGGAGTTCAATGTACAGAGTGCTAAAGAAGGAGAAGGACAACATTTCAGATGTCTTATCCTATATCCTGTTCTTATCGATCGCATTATTGGAGCTCAGAAAGAAGATGAGAAATTTTAAGCATGTTTTGCGAAGATGTCAGAGAAAGATCCGACAGAATGGAAGGTGGGAATCGATGGAGGATATCGATGCAGAAACAGGTTATGTGTACCAGACTGTGGGGATTTGAGAAATGATATTCTGGCAGAAGCACATAAGTCAAGATATACAGTTCACCCAGGAGGAACGAAAATGTACAAGGATTTGAAAAGAAATTTCTAGTGGGAAGGTATGAAGAAGGATGTGGCCGAATTTGTATCCAAGTGTTTGACGTGTCAACAAGTCAAGGCCGAACATCAGAGACCCTCGGGATTGTTGAAACCACTACCTATTCCTGGTTGGAAATGGGAGCACATCACGATGAATTTTGTAGTGGGTTTGCCTCGATCGCAATAGAATTATGATGCCATTTGGGTAATCGTGGATCGATTGACGAAGTCTGCTCATTTCATTGCTTATAGTATGACATACCCGGTAGAAAAGATGAGTTGAATGTACACTGAACAAGTTGTGCGGCTTCACGGTGCACCTGTGTCGATTGTGTCAGACCGTGATGCAGGTTTTACTTATGGATTTTGGGAAAGCTTGTAAGAAGCTATGGGAACCTCGCTCAAGATGAGTACTGCTTTTCACCCTCAGACAGATGGGCAGACCGAGCGTGTTAATCAGATCATGGAGGATATGCTTAGGGCTTGTGTCATTGATTTTGAATAATCTTGGGAGACGCACTTGTCTTTGGTTGAATTCGCCTATAATAATAGTTATCACACGAGTATCGGGATGGCTCCGTTCGAAGCATTGTACGGACGACCATGTCGTTCTCCGTTGTGTTGGGCAGAGTGGGAGATACGTAGTTGTTGGGACCAGATTTGGTTAGAGAAACCAACGAGAAGATTTCTTTGGTCAAGGAAAGGATGAGAACCGCTCAAAATCGGTATAAGAGTTATGCCGATCGACGTCAGAATGATTTGGAGTTCAGTGTTGGAGATCATGTACTTCTTAAGGTATCACCGACCTGAGGAGTAGTACACTTTGGTCTTAAAAGAGGAAAGTTAGCCCCGCGTTTCAACGGACCGTTCGAGATTTTGGAACGTGTCGAGAAAGTGGCATATCGACTGGCGCTACCACAGAAGATGTCTGGGGTTCACAATGTATTTCATGTGAGTATGCTATGAAAGTACATACGAGACCCCTCGCACGTGATTAGTTATGACGATATTGAGACGAGTCACAACGTTTCTTATAAGGAGAGACCTGTGAAGATTCTGGATCAGAGTATCAAGAAGTTGATAAATAAGGACATTCCATTAGTGAAGGTTCAGTGGAATCACCATGATGAGAATGAAGCCTCGTGGGAAGTCGAAGCTGAGATAAGGAAGAAGTACCCGGAGTTGTTTCAGGACTAGTTAGTCTTGATTTCGGGGACGAAATCCTGTTTAAGGGAGGAATGATGTAACAACCTGCATTTCGTTTAATTATTAATTTTAGCATGTCCATATTTAATTTATATTACCATTGACATAATTAAATCCATGTAGTATTGTCTGCTTTTAAGTTAATTACAAGTCTCATGTATCTAAATCTTATTATTTGTTTTATTTCATGTTAAACTCTTGTTGGGGCCAAACTGAAATTTTACAAATTTAGTAATACGTGTACTGAATTTCAAATCTGTATTTCAAAACGGTGGAAATGTTTTCTTTTAACTCAAGCAGTATTTTTATAAAAGCGGGAAATCATTTCTTACGTTAAAATGAATTTTCAGCATTTTTGTAGTGACCACCGCGACGTGAAAATACCAGTTTAGGTACAAAATTGTCCGCGCCGCGTTGATGTCACGCCCCGGAGTAAGCCAAAAATAGGGAAAATAAAAATTTTCCTTTATGGGTCCGTAGACACGTGACTAGTTTGTTAACCGTCATGTCCCTCTAACTCCTCACCATGAAATCATAATGGAAAAGCTAGGGCATATGCATGATCTAAACTTATCAGAGTATAAATACAGCAGTGGAAATTAAACAAGGGTTACAATAACTTCAATCTTAATACAAGAGGCCATACTAAACAATTTACATAATCTTAAAACTTGAGAAATTGTGTATCAGGTCTTGGACAAGGCTTTATTCTCCTTGGCTCCACGGTACTGCATCCTGAACTCTTCTGTCTATCTCCAAACCTGCAACACTCTGGGCATACAACAACTGAATAGAAGAGGTCTCAACAAGACAGATAAACAGATAAACATAACATCATAGAATACATTCTCCTTATTATAACCTCGTGCGTGCAAATGCATGACCAATGTGACTCATTCCCAATTCTTTTCAAAACCATTTTATTTTAAAACCAAAACTTTCCAAAACAAAATCACTTTGAACCGAACCCTTTTTCTCATCAATTCAATCTCATCATTTACTTTCTCTTTCTCATCCACTTGACAACACGCGGTATGTCAAGGATGATAACATGCTATCACAGCCAATTCATACTCATCCCTTGATAGGTCACCGGACGTCTTCACGGCGCACACTATCTGTAAACAATAAAACTGGCACATGGGACGTCTTCAACCATGTGTATACTCTCACCGGTCGTCTACACGGCTGAGAAGTATATTACAGCACTAGCCGGACGTCTTCAACGATACATGGGACATCTTCAACCACGTATGCGCATCACCGGACGTCTTCAACGGCGAGAGGCGCGCTAGGAAGCCTAACCATTCATGTCCACCCGGCTCGTCAGCCGTTGATCTACTGGATCCAAAAATCACATCTCTTTCACATTCACATATCTTATCTCATTCATATTCTCATCAAACACCTCTCTTTTTTCAGACAATGCATGCTAACACATGTCATGAAATGCAAGTGAGTCCACTACCGATACCCATATGCAAAACCACTTTCATTCTCTTTGTTATTATCATAGCATGCGTTATCTATTCCAGTCAACGACATCGTAAAATGTGCATTTAACAATTAGCAGCAGAAACGTAACATATAGAGCATGGATCACATAACATGGATTTGGTACCGATAAACATATAGATAAAAGCCTTGACATGCTCATGTATGCGATAGCACTACCATAACATGATTTGCATAGTCTTACAATTATTGGAAATACACGTGACATCATAAATCAACATATCACTTATACAAAATATCATACAGGTAGCTTTTAAACATCTTATATTAATCTTATTAGGATTAGAGTGAGGTTAGGAAACTCACCTCGAGTCACAGATCCTCGAAAAGCGGATAACCGTCAAGTTCTACAACAATAAACAGAATAAACAGTAATAATGTATGAGTACAACTATAGGGGCAAAATGATAATTTTACCAAATGAGGTCATAAACCTCAAGGTAGTGATCTACGTGTCATTCTAAGTCCAACACCATTGACAAGACTCAAATCGGAGTCGGTCACGTTTTACGAGGTAATATACAGGGCTTATTACACTAATGCGGGCCCTAGAAGATAGGCTGTATTTTTGACCGAGTCGAAAAGTCACCAAACTTTACGGGAATGTTCTAGACATTATTCTAAGACTGTGGGAACAGACCGCGTAATTTTCGGGGTCCTAGATTATTTATTATGAATTATTGAAGATAATATATACCAGAAAATACCCGAAACGGGATTTAAATATGCAACTATAATTATACAAAGAAATCAGTACTTAGAAGTATTTTTATTAAATACTAGATATTAAAATACAGTATTTATTCCATAATTTTCGGAGCTCGTTTGGTATTTTTAATAATTAATATACTCATAAAATAGCTCCTTATTAATCATTAAAAATACTGGACTATATTATTATAGCTTTATAACTTACATTATGTAATAAAATAGTCTCAGGGTCATTACCCTAATTTTGTAGAATTTATAAATACATATAGGTATTTATTCACTATTAAAAACTATTTAATACTGATATTTATTATTTATATTAGCCATATAAATAATAAATATATAACATGTATAATATAATAATGATATATAGAATATTAAAATAATATTCTATAATAATAAACCTTAATGGTATTGATTATAAATCATTTATAATTATTAAAACAATTTAAAACATTTTAAACTAATTAAAACTTAATAATAATAATAATAATAATAAAATCTTCAGACCCGACGGGTCAAACCCGAACCGACCCGACCTAAACGGATCACCCGTTTGCATACACAAAGGTGCCCAATCAACACACCCATCGGGTCAACCCTGACCCGATCCAAGTTAATATGGGTAACCCATATATAAACTCAAAGGGGTCCTTCTTGACAACCCATTGGGTCATAATCGACCCGACCTTGTCCCAAACGGACTGCCCACATGCTCACACAACTAAACCCATTGGGTTTACCCTAACCCGAACCGAACTCGACCTAAACCCTAAGCACAACTATAGACTCAACACGACCCAACCCAAATACCCGAACCCAACCCGAACTCTAAACGACATCGTTCCATTTAAAAGGCCCACGGGTTAATTAAAACCCAACCCGAATCGCTATCCTAACCCATTACCAGACACAACTAGACCCGAACCTAATACCCGAACCCGACCGAAATCCAGCCCGACGTCAAAACGACGTCGTGCTACTTAAAAGACCCACGGGTTATTTATTAAAACAACCGAACCGCGACCCTACCCACTTACACACTCAGACCAACCCTAACCAGATCCGACCCGTACCCGGGTCTTATAACCCGATGACCCAAACGGGTCTTCTTCTTCTCCGGCGAGCTGATCGCCGCCAGTGACCCACGATTTCACCCGAAAACTTCAACCGCCTATAACTCTCTCAACTCTCCACGAAAATTCACGAAACCAACGGGAAAGTGACCGGAACGGGGTCCTCTGTCACATATTAGGAGCTGGGGAAACGGTCTATTCGTTTAGGCCACCTACCAATGGATTATTCTTTCGGTCATATCCGAGAATGGTGGCCTGCATGGCCTAGCAAACGATTCCCAAATCAAAAACTGTTCAATGGGGGTCCTTCTGGGTTCACTAGGGTCTGTTTGGTATGATCAAAATGGGTTTAGATCATACTTGAGAAATCAAGCTCTCAAATGGGGCTTTCATGGTCGCCAGAGCACATGCAGAGCCTTAGGCTCTATTTGGCTTGCATGCAAGGGTCTAGGGGGGGTTCCAACTAGACATGCAGGTGTCCAGAAATCAAAAGGGGGTGTTGAATTACCTCAGATGGTCTAGATCTTCTTCCTATCTTCTCTGATCAACTCTCTCTCTCCTCTGCACCGTTCTTCCTCTTCTCTGCATGCATGGGTGTGTGCTGGTGAGGGTGAGACAGTGAGGGACAATGCAGGGAAGGGGTTGAGTGTACAATGTGGGGGGTGTGTTTGTGTATGGCCGAAATGTGAGGGAAAAGAGTGTGGTTTTCTTTTTCTCAAGCTCTCTCTCTTTTTCTCGGGTCTCTCTCTCTCTATACCATCTGCATAGGCAGATTATGGAGTGGTGAGGGTGATAAAATGAAATGGTGAGGGTGTTCTTATATAGAGAAAATGTGAGGGGGTTTGGTTATGCATAGTGGGTGCACAATGTGTTCCCACATGTGCAAGTGAGTGTGTGTCCAAGGGTAGATATAGGTAGGGTCCACATGACCTATCAAGAAATGGTGTGGGCCCCATTCTCATGTTGTGCATATGGATGTGTTCCTGAGTCCCAAAGTACGTGCATGTGTATGTTGTGTGTATCCAAGGGTAGATTATCAGGGTGGGGTCCACTTGGTTCCTAAGTATAGTGTGGGTCCCACTCACGGGTAGATACACTACTGACTATAAGTGAGATTGAAAATGTAAACCTGTACCAGGCTGTGCGGGTCCAAATGCAGGTCTACCTAAGGTTCTAATATTGAAATTATATATATATGATGGGGTTACAACCATTCTAATAGGCACTAAATTTGCATCAACATTGTCGTCGTCAAGACGATTACTAAGGATCCTAATAAGGACTCCTAATTGTGGTCATCCTAGTGGACCTTCTATAACTGTCTTCATGGTGACGTCACTAATTCTAGTTCTACGTGAAATTTCCAAGGAAATTTTTGGGTGCTACATCTCTACCCACCTTATTTGAGGATATCGTCCTCGAAATCAAGAGTTTGCTAGGTTTTAAAATGTTCAAAGTCTTATTCACAAGGTTAGTCGTTCTATACCAACCCAGGCGCTCTTATCAATCTAAATGGTTTATCAGACCATAAGTTGTTGTCAACCGTTCTAGGGTCTGAGGGTCTGATTTCCTGGAAATACATCAGCTTCTCCTCATAACTTCCCTCGAACATCCCAAGTATCTTGTAATACCATCCTCATATAAGATTCAATGTTCTGGCAGTAGGTATGGTACCTTCAGTCTTGCATTCTGTTCAGTGCTGGGTTTGATTTACTGATCTATGAGCTCTCTTTCCGAATTTCTGTGGTGGTGGTGGAGCATTGTTCTGAACTTCTTGTTCGGGACAAAATTTGTGTATGTGACCAGTCTTTCGAAAATTGAAACACCGCACCTGTTGTCCTGTGAGTTGTTTCGGTGCTGTGCATTCTTTGGAGTGGTGTCCAGGTGTTTCGCAGTTGTAGCAGATATCACGTTGCTTTGCATGTGTCTGAACGGCTATCCGACTAACTTTTCTGTCACTGATTCGCTGCCTCTTGTTATGATTCTAAGTGTATTCAGAGTTTCTTCTGGTGATTACAGACTGCATTCGGGCGTTTGCCCGTGACACTTGTTTGCCTGGAACCAGTTATCTTTTCCTCCTTGTGGGTGGCTTTCTAGTTTCTTGCTGTTCAGAGCTATGTTCTCCAGTTGTGTGGCTAATTCGACCATTTCTTCGAATGGTTGGTCGAGGTATACTGCTGCTATCTTTTGAATGTCTGGATTAAGTCCTTCATAATATTACAAAGTCTTATTTCGCTGAGTATCTACCATGTAGGGAGCAAATCGCGATAATCTCTCAAATTTTGCCGTGTATTCTTGTACTGTCATGTTGCCTTGAACTAGCTCTATGAATTCCTTTTTCTTATTGTTTCTTTCTGTTCTTGGGAAGTACTTTACTAGGAATTTTGTTTTGAATGCTTCCCATGTCATTCTCCTTGTAACATATTCGCCCACTGTAGCTTCGACATATTCCCACTAGTCTGCTGCTGAATACGTCAATTGGAAAACAGCCAAGCGTCTTTTCTCTGTCTCGTTGCATTCGAGGGCTTGAAACATTCGTTCCATATCACAAAGCCATTGTTCAGCTTCCCATGCTTCTGTCATTCCAGTGAAAGTTCCTGGTTTAAGTGCACGAAATCTCTCAAGCAGTTTATCTCCTGTCTGACGAGTATTTTCGCTGTTGATGACGCGATCCAGGTGATCACTTGCTTGCTCCACACGTCGAACAAGAGCTCCTATCAATCCTGTTGGATCCACTGCTGGAGGTATCACATTTGTTTGTCCGTTGGATGAATTCTGAGTTTTCCGTTTTCTCTTACCCATGGTGTACGCTAGCAAGGGTTATACCTACGAGTTGACACCTATTTGGTCAATACCTTATCTTATCTCATCTGATCATATGACAAGTAACAGTATTGAGTCAACAGAGATTTCTAGCATATAACGGTTGCCACAACTACTACTAGGATCAAGGGTATGGCATCCTTATCCTTGGTCTTTCTAGACTCTAGGTTGAGCTGACTGTTCCGAGATACATCTCAGGAAGTTTGTCAGTGCCTAAACATCTATGAACCAATGGTCAATCCTACATTCTTATTAGTAATAAACATATAAGAGGTAAGATTAGCAATTAGTAAGAATTCGCCTCCTCAATACAATTATGTTAAGTTAAGACACAAGCAAACTACTACTGATCAGAAAATAAAAAGTACAGCAAAAGTACGAATACTAGTTCTACCCATTTGGAATGCATCAAAAGAAGTGGAATAAGATCATACGATGAACTAGCTAAGGATCCATCCTCCATCTCTCTCAACATCAGAGTCCGAAGTCACCTCTCCTAAGTCACTGGATGGTGGAAAGTCAATCGGAGGGATACCTATAAATGCATCCCAGGCTGGCTCTAGGGGCCAATCAGGGTCCTCTGTCATCTTAGGCTCCGCTAGTGGATCTTCATCTAGATCATCATCTGATTCATCCTCAGAACCTGCAGGGGTAACAAAGTGTACTATGTCCTCTTGTGGCTCGTCTTGATCATGGATTGCAAGGTTTCCAAGGGCATGAGGAATCTCCTCCATCTCAGCAGACAGCAAGCATAGTGCTACAACTTTATGATATGCTAACTCTGGAACAGGTCTCTCACGGAAGAAACAACGTGTCCACTTCCTTATACTCTGGCAAACTCTATGCCTGATGGTGTTGCTAACATGACCAAATCCTCGAGGGGCAAACTGTCTCTCCAAGGTAACTCTGTACTGTCCATCCGCAGTATCGTACTCTATCTGGTGCTCCATGCTAGCCTGCCCAACACAGAAAACTAACTTAGTACTGATGCTAATTAATGAAATATCTTAAAGTTTCATAGTGACAAGGGGGTACCTTTCTTAATTATATCTAAACCTTGAGTTACTGCCAATTTTTCCAAGTCTGACTCCCTGAACCTACAATAGTTCCTACTTCTGTATTTTACACTTGTGACTTCTATGGCTCAACTCATCGCAGGGATCTATTAGTCATTCTTATAAACTAAGAGTATACAAGTTTAAATAAATTACTAATTATAAGCAAGCAGTACATCCATGTGATAATACATAAGTCGGGTTAAAGATAATCTCCATAGATAGATTTAAACATAGTACAACATAGTTACAAAAACATTTAGGTTAGAGAGTGCATACGCTAAGTAAGTACATAGTAGGGAATAGTGCCAACAATAGATACATGAAAGGCGTACACGTTACTACTACTACGTGTTACATGCCTGAGTACAGCTATATACACAAAAGATGGACTAACAGTCCTATTACAAGGTCCTTCAATCGTCCAGATCCTCGACCTTTGACTTTCCCTTCTCAGCTATGTCTTTCTTAGGTGGTTTCTTGCCCACATTCTTAGTTGGGTCAACATTGACTGCGGAATCAGCATCCTCCATAGAATTGGTCTCCTTTGTCGGGACTCTTCCATCATCATCCTCCTCCCTATCAGTCCCCATGACTGACTCAATAGTCAAGGGTGTATCAGCTATGGACTCCTCTGGTACTAGGGGTGGCGTAGCAAGAGATGGTCCTACGGGTCCTGGTGGGGGTGTCAGCTTAACTCAAAAAGTCATGACTCAGAGGGTATAGCTGTCATGAGTTATCTCAGCTGCTTCTTGATGAGCAAGTCTAAGGGTGTTTTCTCGGTAATGTGCCTCTCTCTGCAGGATCTCTGGGTCCTCAATTCCTAACACATGTACATCATGCCACATGTTTTCCTCCAAATGCCACTGAGCACTCCGTCGAATCCTTTGCCGGTACAACACTGGGTCTGCAGGCTCTATACGATCTGGGTAAACCCAATGTCCTCCAAACCCGTCTTGGACATAGAAGGGTTCCTTGCTAACCTGTCCAATATAAACTATCATAGGGTTTGTATCTTTATAAGTGGGGAAAAGATCTAATGGGCTATAACTTAAAGTGCTTGGGACAAATGGTAAATGCCTAACCTAGGCTCTGATACCACTAAAAACCCTGTCACGCCCCAGAGTAAGCCAAAAATAGGGAAAATAAAAATTTTCCTTTATGGGTCCGTAGACACGTGACTAGTTTGTTAACCGTCCTGTCCCTCTAACTCCGCACCATGAAATCATAAGGGAAAAGCTAGGGCATATGCATGATCTAAACTTATCAGAGTATAAATACATCAGTGGAAGTTAAACAAGGGTTACAATAACTTCAATGTTAATACAAGAGGCCATACTAAACAATTTACATAATCTTAAAAGTTGAGAAATTGTCTATCAGGTCTTGCGCAAGGCTTTATTCTCCTTGGCTCCACGGTACTGCATCCTGAACTCTTCTGTCTATCTCCAAACCTGCAACACTCTGGGCATACGAATGCCCAGGGCGTAATATGCCGTCAGCCTTAGAACAAGGCTGAGTGAGAGTCTCAACTGCACAATAATCAGTAATTACAGAACATCTCTCAACTCACGTTATAGTTTAGTACTTTAAGGTATGGTTAATCTCTTATCAAAAGACGCATTCTCACCACGGGCATAACAGAGGTCTCAACAAGACAGATAAACAGATAAACATAACATCATAGAATACACTCTCCTTATTATAACCTCGTGCGTGCAAATGCATGACCAATGTGACTCATTCCCAATTCTTTTCAAAACCATTTTATTTTAAAACCAAAACTTTCCAAAACCAAATCACTTCGAACCGAACCCTTTTTCTCATCAATTCAATCTCATCATTTACTTTCTCTTTCTCATCTACTTGACAACACACGGTATGTCAAGGATGATAAAATGCTATCACAGCCAATTCATACTCATCCCTTGATAGGTCACCGGACGTCTTCACGGTGCACACTATCTGTAAACAATGAAACAGGCACATGGGACATCTTCAACCATGTGTATACTCTCACCGGTCGCCTACACGGCTGAGAAGTATATTAGAGCACTAGCCGGACGTCTTCAACGGCGAGAGGCGCACTAGGAACCCTAACCGTTCATGTCCACCCGGCTCGTCAGCCGTGATCTATTGGATCCAAAAATCACATCTCTTTCACATTCACATATCTTATCTCATTCATATTCTCATCAAATACCTCTCTTTTTCAGACAATGCATGCTAACACATGTCATGAAATGCAAGTGAGTCCACTACCGATACCCATATGCAAAACCACTTTCATTCTCTTTGTTATTATCATAGCATGCGTTATCTATTCCAGTCAACGACATCGTAAAATGTGCATTTAACAATTAGCAGCAGAAACATAACATATAGAGCATGGATCACATAACATGGATTTGATACCGATAAACATGTAGATAAAACCCTTGACATGTTCACGTATGCGATAGCACTACCATAACATGCTTTGCATAGTCTTACAATTATTGAAAATACACGTGACATCATAAATCAACATATCACTTATACAAAATATCATACAAGTAGCTTTTAAACATCTTACATTAATCTTATTAGGATTAGAGTGAGGTAAGGAAACTCACCTCGAGTCACCGATCCTCGAAAAGCGGATAACCGTCAAGTTCTACAATAATAAACAGAATAAACAGTAATAATGTATGAGTACAACTATAGGGGCAAAATAATAATTTTACCAAATGAGGTCATAAACCTCAAGGTAGTGATCTACGTGTTATTCTAAGTCCAACGCCATTGACTAGACTCAAATCGGAGTCCGTCGTGTTTTACGAGGTAATATGCAGGGCTTACTACACAAATGTGCGCCTTAGAAGATAGGCTGTATTTTCGACCGAGTTGAAAAGTCACTAAATTTTACGGGAATGTTCTAGACATTATTCTAAGACTCTGGGAACTGACCGCGTAATTTTCGGGATCCTAGATTATTTATTATGAATTATTGAAAATAACATATACCAGAAAATACCCGAAACGGGATTTAAATATGTGACTATAATTATACAAAGAGATCAGTACTTAGAAGTTTTTTTATTAAATACTAGATATTAAAAAACCACCAGTATTTATTCCATAATTTTCGGAGCTCGTTTGGTATTTTTAATAATTAATATACTCATAAAATAGCTCCTTATTAATTATTAAAAGTACTAGACTATAATATTATAGCTTTATAACTTACATTATGTAATAAAATAGTCCCAGGGTCATTACCCTAATTTTCTAAAATTTATAAATACATATAGGTATTTATTCACTATTAAATACTATTTAATACTGATATTTATTATTTATATTAGCCATATAAATAATAAAAATATAATATGTATAATATAATAATGATGTATAGAATATTAAAATAATATTCTATAATATTAAGCCTTAATGGTATTAATTATAAATCATTTATAATTATTAAAACAATTTAAAATATTTTAAACTAATTAAAACTTAATAATACTAATAATAATAATAATAATAATAATAAAAATAAAATGTTCAGACCCGACGGGTCAAACCCGAACCGACCCGGCCTAAACGGATCACCCGTTTGCACACACAAAGGTGTCCAATTAAAAGACCCATCGGGTCAACCCTGACCCGATCCAAGTTAATATGGGTAACCCATATATAAACTCAAAGGGGTCCTTCTTGACAACCCATTGGGTCATAATCGACCCGACCCTATCCCAAACGGACTGCCCACATGCTCACACAACTAAACCCATTGGGTCTACCCTAACTCGAACCGAACTCGACCCAAACCCTAAGCCCAACTATAGACTCAACACGACCCAACCCAAATACCCGAACCCAACCCGAACTCTAAACGACGTCATTCCATTTAAAAGGCCCACGGGTTAATTAAAACCCAACCCGAATCGCTATCCTAACCCATTACCAGACACAACTAGACCCGAACCTAATACCCGAACCCGACCGAAATCCAGCCCGACGTCAAAACGACGTCGTGCTACTTAAAAGACCCACGGGTTATTTATTAAAACAACCCGAACCGCAACCCTACCCATTTACACGCTCAGACCAACCCTAACCAGACCCGACCCGTACCCGGTTCTTATAACCCGAAGACCCAAACGGGTCTTCTTCTTCTCCGGCGAGCTGATCGCCGCCGGTGACCCGCGATTTCACCGGAAAACTTCAACCGCCTATAACTCTCTCACCTCTCCACGAAAATTCACGAAACCAACAGGAAAGTGACCGGAACGGGGTCCTCTGTCACATATTAGGAGCTGGGGAAACGGTCTATTCGTTTAGGCCACCTACCAATGGATTATTCTTTCGGTCATATCCGAGAATAGTGGCCTGCATGGCCTAGCAAACGATTCCCAAATCAAAAACTGTTCAATGGGGGTCCTTCTGGGTTCACTAGGGTCTGTTTGGTATGATCAAAATGGGTTTAGATCATACTTGAGAAATCAAGCTCTCAAATGGCGCTTTCATGGTCGCCAGAGCTCATGCAGAGCCTTAGGCTCTGTTTGGCTTGCATGCAAGGGTCTAGGGGGGGTTCCAACCAGACATGCAGGTGTCCAGAAATCAAAAGGGGGTGTTGAATTACCTCAGATGGTCTAGATCTTCTTCCTATCTTCTCTGATCAATTCTCTCTCTCCTCTGTACCGTTCTTCCTCTTCTCTGCATGCATGGGTGTGTGCTGGTGAGGGTGAGACAGTGAGGGACAATGCAGGGAAGGGGTTGAGTGTACAATGTGGGGGGGTGTGTTTGTGTATGGCCGAAATGTGAGGGAAACGAGTGTGGTTTTCTTTTTCTCAAGCTCTCTCTCTTTCTCTCGGGTCTCTCTCTCTCTATACCATCTGTATAGGCAGATTGTGGAGTGGTAAGGGTGATAAAATGAAAGGGTGAGGGTGTGCTTATATAGAGAAAATGTGAGGGGGTTTGGTTATGTATAGTGGGTGCACAATGTGTTCCCACATATGCAAGTGAGTGTGTGTCCAAGGGTAGATATAGGTAGGGTCCACATGACCTATCAAGAAATGGTGTGGGCCCCATTCTCAGGTTGTGCATATGGATGTGTTCCTGAGTCCCAAAGTACGTGCATGTGTATGTTGTGTGTATCCAAGGGTAGATTATCAGGGTAGGGTCCACTTGGTTCCTAAGTATAGTGTGGGTCCCACTCACGGGTAGATACACTACTGACTATAAGTGAGACTGAAAATGTAAACCTGTACCAGGCTGTGCGGGTCCAAATGCAGGTCTACCTAAGGTTCTAATATAGAAATTATATATACATGCTGGGGTTACGACCATTCTAATAGGCACTAAATTTGAATCAACGTAGTCGTCGTCAAGACGATTACTAAGGATCCTAATAAGGACTCCTAATTGTGGTCATCCTAGTGGACCTTCTGTAACTGTCTTCATGGTGACATCACTAATTTTAGTTTTACGTGAAATTTCCAAGGAAATTTCTGGGTGCTACAGTTGATCTCCCACAGTTTAGGAAACTCCACCAATCAAGATGTGACACATACTTTTCCATTTATGGCGAGTAATCATTTGGTTGTGCCTTGTTTGGCAATGTGTACCTTGCATATGTAATTGTTAAGTGTAAAGCTAGATTTGCCAAACACTTTCACTTCGCCCCTACTAACCTATGGCACCTCTTCAAACTGTAGAAGTGTATATACGTATGTATAATCCTTCATGTAGGATCTGTATCATTGTTAGTTCAATTAGAAATTGGAAAAATAATTTAGTTTGTAGAGTGTGTTTCACAACTCACAACTTAGAGCCCAAGATTGTGAGTTCTTTATAAACTCATACACACTTCACAATCTGCACATTTTGATAAAAACAGAGAGAAGAGAGAGCTTGAGAGCTATCTTGCTAAAGTTTTAAGAGAGAGAGAAGAACCTCCATAGCTAGAGCTCAAGTGGGTCTTGCATATTTGATTTTCCTTTCTCAACAACTTTCTTCTATCTCAATCTCTGTGAGTATTCTAAACTCACTTGGAATGTAATTTACCTTTCAATTACTATTTTGTGTAGTTGATTTGTGATCACTATTTTTGAATTTACGTTTGAAGTTTCATAGATTGAAATCATGAATTTCCAAACTCAACAAAATCTATTTTATTAGATAAATATGAAAGATTTCAGTATGTATAGGTCATGTTTACAATATTAGAGTCTAATTTACTCAATTGAGAAAGTATATTAAGATTGAAGTTTGTCATCTTTTAGTTTTTCATAAAATTCGTGAACTACGTTTGGATTTAAGAAAAATTGATTGTAGATTCATAATCCTTGCGAAAAACCGAAGAGATTCATATATTATAAGGCATGGTAACTTACGGAATCAAAAATGGGTCAAAAGACCCCTTAATTTCTGAAATAGGGGAAAACCAGCAAGGAAGATGAAGCTACTACGTGAACTCGGGCGCGCGATCGCGCGAGCGAGGGTCGAGCGAGCGGCCCGCGCACGTGAGCCGTGTGGTTTCAGGCAGATAGAAAAGATTTTAATAAGAAAAATGAAAATTGGGCATATCGCGCGAGCGATCCGTGCGCGCGATCTCCCTGTATTCTGGCAGTTGGAAAATTTTTATAAAAGAAAAGGAAAATTGGGCACATCGCGCGAGCGGCCCGCGCGCTCAACTTTTGACAGTTTATGGTTTTTGCTTGTCTTATGTTAAGGAACTGTTTGGGTGATGTTTCATGGACTTTTAAAGCTCTGTTTGGGAAATTTACTAAAACAGAAACCTATTTGGTTATGTTTGGACGATTGAAATAATATATTAGGACTTAACAATCCACGCACGTACGTTGTCCCTATAATTCAGCATTTTACTTTTGTTTAAGGTTTCATGACATACATATGGAGTCAGTTGTACATGCATGGTGTGTGGTAGTCAGGGTGGAAAAGAGTGTGTTGTTGAGATTGTGTTGTGGACACTCCCTGGTAATTGTGTACCAAAGTGTGACGTGTTGAGATTGCGGTGAGAGCATCTTTGTAGTGCGACGGTGGCAAAACTGGACACTCCCTGATGCCCATGGTAGCGTTAAAGTGTGTGACGCCAAACTTGGACATTCCCTGGCACCCATGGTAGTGCTAAATTATGGCCTACGGACACTCCCTGGTACCTGAGTCTGGATACTGTGTGATGGATTTGCGAGACGGATTAGGTACTAAAGTCTGAGGCATTGGACACTCCCTGGTACCCCGGACCAAAGTATGAGGCAAACTGGACATTCCCTGGCACCCCTGTGCTAAAGTGTGGCTATCGGAGTATTACAAGGATGCTGGTGTGAGATAGTGGGTTGATGTGTTTGTCGAGAGAAAAGAGTCGGTAAGATGAGATGGTGCATTGTTTTTCATACACGGTCACATATATGTGAATTAAAGCTTTCAAATGATATTGTGGTTGTTTTCGAAAAATGAACTCCTTACTTTAATGTAAACTTTTTGAATTAAATGGGAATTAGAAAATGGTAAATGAGTATGTGTTACATTCAAAGTTATGTTTTTAATACTCACCAGCTTCTTGAAGGTCACGGCATCGATGCGCCCTGGACATTTGTGTTCAGGCTTTTCAGGTTATGACTATGCTGGGCCCTATGATTACGCTAACTGAGAACGGCTGCTTTGGAAGATAGAACTGTTATCAAAGTCCTATGTTTTAAGTTATAAATTGTTTTGTAATAAGGATGACTGTAATAAACGATAGATATTGTTTTGTTCTGCTCTGATTATTATGTCTTTGTTGTTGACGTTTGGGATGGAATCGATCCTTCAAACTGTCACGACCTACGGGTCCATAAAGGAAATTAAACGCTTTCCTTATTTATGCTACGTCGGGGACGTCGGGGCGTGACAATGATGGACCTGAGCTACCCGAGGAGCATTTGATGGAGGAGGAGGATATGATAGATGATGATGACATGGATGAGGACGATGTTTTGTCCGAGATTGCCCAAGAGGATGAGGCTTCTATCTATGGATCTAATGTATACAACTTTTGAGTCCAGTACCTTTAGGACTTAGACTTTTGATTTTGACTTCAGGACATGTTGTCCACTTACTTTTAATGCTTACATGGACAGCTATTGACTATAGCATTTTGTCTAGGCAGCCACCAGTTGTGGTCTTGTTTATATCTTCTACTAGATCTTATATAGGATCATGTACTATACGGTACATAGATGATTTGTTGTGTACTCCACTATACATCTTTTGGATATATATATATATATGTGTGTGTGTGTGTGCGTGTGGCAAACCGTTTCTTTGGATTATTTCTGTTGTCATCTCATTATTTATTTTATGTTGTGATTAAGATTCGTGCTATGCTTCGTTGTATTATTTATGATTGTTTCCCAAAGAAAATTGTCAGGTAATCGTTAGATCTTTCAAGCGTGATTGGGAGCACCCATTCTTGAGGGTATGGACTTAACCGAAGTCTTCGAAGCATTCATGCAACGGATGGAACATATTGGCGACACCTACAACAATGCCATCCATTGAGTTAACAACGACAACAACCACGTTGCTCCTCCGAGAGAGACAGGCGGTAAGCTATTGTAAATTTTAAAAAATTTTGGGGCTAATGTAAAAATACAAAAAGTTTGAGTTTTTTTATAACAATATAAAAATGAAAATTTTGGTGAAGGATAGTAGATATGGACATCGAAAAAACTCAGAATGTATGGTGATATATGTAGAATTAAGTGGGTTATTACTGACAACTTGGGCTTAAGAATTTTAAGGGTAAATTTGGCAAGCCTGTCGAGTTATTTGGCAAGAGGACCACTTGGGACATTACTAATGGTATCCGAGCCAAACTTGATACCGTGAGGCCGTCGGTGTTATGGTTGAGGAGTAGAGGCCCTTGGGTAGTTGAACCCTTTGTCTACTGATGGGCTGCTATGTGGTCACCAACCATTAGCTTCCACAAAAATCAATCATCGTGAGAACTGGGCCTACGCAACGGCGACAACACATCTTTAAGTGGTGTAGATTAATATGTGATCAGAATTCCTCCCACATGGAAATAACACTAAAAATGTTATCATAACATATGTAGAACTAAGTCTACTACTACTAACAATCAGGGTTTCAGCATTTAAAGGGCAATGTGCACATATGCTAGAATTCTAGAGCTTTCGAGTTTTGTTTTCTTTCTATTGTTAAGTTTCTTTGTATTCAAGGCAGGTAGACAAGTGAAGAGTCCATGCGAAGCACGTTCCTATTGTCATCTCTGTAAAATTTTCAAAGCTTTTTTTTTTCTTTATTTATTTATTTATTTTTTTTGTAAATTTCAAAGTTTGGGAAATTCTGTGAATTTCAAAAGTTGTGGGGTAGTCTGTAAATTTCCAAAACAAACTTGGGCTGGTATAAAAATACAAAAAGGTTTGAGGTTTTCAGATAGAAATATAAAAAAGAAAATTTTGGTAAAGGATCGTTGATGTAGACTTAGAATCCATGTGAGATACAAAATAAAAGACCAAACAGTCCTCATCACTCAATCTAGGGAACCAACTGGGATCAACACCAAATAGCCCACAGATTTGTATTGAAAGATTGTTTGGCACGGCTAAACTCATCCATGAAGAGAAATTTGTTTTTAAACGAACATATACAGATGAACAGAGACAATGGTAATAGTTGGTAATATACCATATTTGTCCTTTTTTTCAACAACATTTACCATGTTCAAATGGGAAACATTGGAAATGAATGGAGACAAAAGTCAATTTATAAGTTGCAAGGACACTGTTTGTCTACATTCCCAAGCATTTGCATTAAGAGATATTTGGGAACGGCTAAACTCTTCCATGAAGAGAACCATAGGGGGGATGAGGCATAGTTTGCCCAACAACTAATGCACACTCCTAACAAGAAAATGTTGAATAATAAATACTCCATGTGAATTGCAAGGTAAGTTGTATACGTGGTGAATAAATTTTTTGATGATGATATGGGGGTGGGTGATTTGAATATCGAACCGATACCGTGAAAGGAACTTGAAGGCCAAGTTCTTCTAAGTCATAGACATGGTGAATTGCAGAACTTCTAAACATTAGACCTATGACCTAATTAAAAACTCCGGCCATATTTTGTTCCAGGGAATTAACCTATATAAAAAAATTGAAAATTAGGTTATGACAATTCCTTTTTTTGTTTTTTATGAAATGTTCTAACAATTCTTACCAATTGCTTTGGCAGATCTAAGGGAGCCTAAAACCATGATAACTAATTCAACAAAATGTTTTTGACTTTTTAATTTTCCCCTATTTAATTTACCAAAGAGAAAAACTCAGAATGCATGTTGATATATGTAGAATTAAGTGTGTTATTACTTACAATTTGGGCTTTAGAATTTTAAGGTTCAATTTGGCAAGCCCATCAAGTTGTTTGGCTAGTGGACCACTTGGGGCGTTACGAATAGAATCAGAGCCAACCTTGATCCCGTGAGGGCCCCACGGTGTTATAGTAGAGGAGCAGAGGCCCTTGGCTAGTTGTACCCTTTGTCTGCTAATGGGCTGCTCTGTGGTCACCAACCATTTGCTTCCACAAAAATCAATCAAGGTGAGAACTGGGCTTACGCAACGAGGACAACACATCTTTAAGTGGGGTAGATTAATTTGTGAGAACCCCTCCAACATGAAAAAACACTTAGAATGTTATCATAATATATATAGAACTAAGTCGGCTACTACTAACAATTAGTGCTTAAGAATTTAAAGGGCAATGTGATAGACCCGTCAAGTTGATAGGCCAGTAAAACTACGTACATGGGTCCGTCAAGTTAGTTTGCTGCACATAAATAGATAATTGGTGCTCATCTTTAAGAAGAAATCTAGGTGGGAACACTAGTTAATGCCTATCACTTGATAGGTGCACATCTGCTAGAAATCTAGAGCTTTCTATTCTTTTTTTTCCTTCCTATTGTTAAATTTCTTTGTATTTGTGGTGGGTAGACAATTAATGACTCCATGCAAATCACATTGTTCTTGTCATCTACTTAAAATTTCTAAAGCTTTTTTTATATATTTTTTTTGTTAGTTTCAAAGTTTGGGCAATTATGTTATAAATCCCAAAAGTTGTGGGGTAATCTATGAATTTAAAAAAAAATTTGGGCTGATATATAAATATAACAAACAAAAATAAGTTTTTGCAAAGAAAAAGTTCCTTGCAAAAGGCCACAATTTCGTTGCAAAACCCTTTTGCAAGGAAGCTTTATTCCTTGCAGAAGCTTCCTCTCTAAAGCTTCTAGCAACGAAAACAAATTTCCTTGCAAATTCTTACATTTTGCAAGGAAATTGTTTCCTTGCTAGTGCTCAGGTTTTTCGTTGCTAAATGCCTAATTTCCTTGCAAAAAAACCCGTCTTTGTATTGTAATTTGGACAATTGGCAAGGAAAAAATTTCGTTGCTAAATATCCAAGTCTACTGCAAGGAAACTTGTTCCTTGCTAAAAGTCATTTTTAGCAAGGAATATGATTTCCTTGCAAATAATATTAACATAAGGCAATGAAATAATTTCCTTGCGAAAGGAGACTTTTAGCAAGGCAAAATTAGTTCCTTGCCAATTAAATAACTCTAAGACAAGGAAATAATTTCCTTGCTAAAAGTTATTTTTAGCAACGAAAATATGGTTCCTTGCCCATTTTGTTCGCTTAAAAGTAATCCCAACAATACCTATGCAACCAATATTTATTTTTAATCCTGTAATATTTCAAAACCTGTTCAATTTATAAATATAGAATAATCCAAACTTGACCAACATAAAATAATATTAAACGTCACATCCAACATTACACAAGTTTGACATATCCGAAAAATACATAATCGATCACAAAAGAATCCAACATAACATAAATTTTTATAAATCCGACATCCTAAACCCTAATTAAGTCGCACAATACACGTTTAGTAAAAACAATAAAAGTCCCACAACATAAAGACAATAATGAACTGTTGGACACTCTAACGAGCAATCCTCCAATTCTACGCGACATCTGCATAAAAGAGAGAGAGAGAGAGAGAGAGAGAGAGAGAGAGAGAGAGAGAGAGAGAGAGAGAGAGAATAACGTTAATATCTTATAAATTAATAAAAGAAGAGAAAAGAACATGATTCTTTATATATATATTTCCCTTTAGCACATGCAACATAGACTCTTCAATCCTCAAGCATGATTCTTCAACCATCAACTCTAATACATGAGTGACAACAGTAATTGAAGGACACAACAGGATTTGTTCAGACCACGTCCAAACCCCCAAATGTTGTACAATACAAACTTGAAAAAACATGATAGCAGTCAACATATGGACAGCATACGCTGAACTGATAAACTCTCCTAATGAATAACTAAGTAGACTATTGAGCATCAATGGACATCAATAAAATCATGAAATCAAGAGAACAGATTCAACTCTGTGCACAGGATGATTAGAAAGGCTTAGATTCTTAACTTTCCCTCCTTTACGACACATCCAGCCAAAAGAAGACAGCCTAAGCTATCTCTTTTGCATATACCTTATAATAGAAGACGTAATTTTACAATTTATCCCATCACTGTTTAACCATTTCTGAATTTACCTCTTTCATTAAATTATGATTCTATTAAAGTTGCATCCCACTTGTATGAATGTGTTTGTGTGTGTGTATGTATACATAGCAAATACATGAAGAGAGAAACTTAATTCCTCTTTTCCATGAAAGCATTAAATTGCAACCTTCAGTACTTAAGCAGCAAGATGAACTGATGCTTTTGAATCATGAAGAGAGAGAGGGAGAGTGGGAGAGAGGGAAGGAAGAGAGAGAGAGATAGAGAGAGAGAGAGAGAGAGAGAAAGGGAGAGGTGGAAGAGGGAGAGAGGGAAGGAAGAGAGAAAGAGTCTAGGAGAGAGAGAGGGGGAGAGACGGAATAGGGAGAGAGAGAGAGAGAGGGAGAGAGTCTGAGAGAGAGGGAGGGAAGGAAGAGGGAGAGAGAGAGAGAGAGAGATAGGGAGGGAAGGAAGAGGGGGAGATAGATAGAGAGAGATAGGGAGGGACGGAAGAGGGGGAGATAGATAAAGAGAGAGAGGGTGTCACGCCCCGGAGTAAGCCAAAAATAGGGAAAATAAAAATTTCCTTTTATGGGTTCGTAGACACGTGACTAGTTTGTTAACCGTCCTATCCTTCTAACTCCGCACCGTGCAAACGTAAGGGAAAAGCTAGGGCATAAGCATGATCTAAACTTATCAGAGTATAAATACAGCAGCAGAAATTGAACAAGGGTTACAATAACTTCAATCTTAATACAAGAGACCATACTAAATAATTTACATAATCTTAAAACTTGAGAAATTGTTTATCAGGTCTTAGGCAAGGCTTTATTCTCCTTGGCTTCACGGTACTGCATCCTGAACTCTTCTATCTACCTCCAAACCTGCAACACTCTGGGCATACAAATGCCCAGGCGTAACATGCCGTCAGCCTTGGAACAAGGCTGAGTGAGAGTCTCAACTACACAATAATCAGTAAATACAGAACATCTCTCAACTCACGTCATAGTTTAGTACTTTAAGGTATGGTTAATCTCTTATCAAAAGACGCATTCTCACCACGGGCATAGCAGAGGTCTCAACAAGACAGGTAAACAGATAAACATAACATCATAGAGTACATTCTCCTTATTTTATCCTCGTGCGTGCAAATGCATGACCAATGTGACTCACTCCCAACTCTTTTCAAAGACACTTGCTTTTTAAAATAGATACTTTTCAAAACCATTTCATTTTAAAATCAAAACTTTCCAAACCAAATCACTTCGAACCAAATCATTTTTTTTTACTCATCAACTCAATCTCATCATTTACTTTCTCTTTCACATCTACTTGACAACAGGCGGTACATCAAGGATGACAACATGGTATCACAACCAATTCATACTCATTCCCTAGATAGGCCACCGGACGTCTTCACGGTGCACACTATCTGTAAACAATGAAACTGGCACATGGGACGTCTTCAACCATGTGTATACTCTCACCGGTCGTTTACACGGTTGAGAAGTATATTAGAGCACTAGCCGGACGTCTTCAACGATACATGGGATGTCTTCAACCACGTATGCGCATCACCGGATGTCTTCAATGGCGAGAGGCGTGCTAAGAACCTTAACCGTTCATGTCCACCCGGCTCGTCAGCCGTTGATCCATCGGATCCAGAAATCACATCTCTCTTACATTCACATATCTCATCTCATTCATATTCTCATCAAACACCTCTCTTTTTTAAACAATGCATGCTAGCACATGTCATGAAATGCAAGTGAGTCCACTACCGATTCCCATATGCAAAACCACTTTCATTCTCTTTATTATTATCATAGCATGCGTTATTTATTCCAGTCAACAACATCGTAATACGTACATTTAACAATTAGCAGCAGAAACGTTACATATAGAGTATGGATCACATAACATGGATTTGATACCGATAACCATATAGATAAAACCCTTGACATGCTCACGTATGCGATAGCACTACCATAACATGCTTTGCATAGTCTTACAATTATTGGAAATACACGTGACATCATAAATCAGCATACTACTTATACAAAACATCATACAGATGACTTTTAAACATCTTATATTCATCTTAATAGGATTAGAGTAAGGTTAGGAAACTCACCTCGAGTCACGGATCCTCGAAAAACAGATAGCTGTCAAGTTCTATAACAATAAACGGAATAAACAGTAATAATGTATGAGTACAACTATAGGGGCAAAATGGTAATTTTACCAAATGAGGTTATAAACCTCAAGGTAGTGATCTACGTGTCATTCTAAGTCCAACGCCATTGACTAGACTCAAATCGGAATCCTTCGTGTTTTACGAGGTGAAAAGGTAGGGCTTAATACACTAATTCGGGCCCTAAAAGATAGGCTATATTTTCAACCGAGTCAAAAAGTCACCTAACTTTAAGGGAATGTTCTAGACATTATTCTAAGACTCTGGGAACTGACCGCGTAATTTTCGGAGTCCTCGATTATATATTATGAATTATTGAAGATAATATATACCAGAAAATACCCGAAACGAGATTTAAATACATGATTATAATTATACAAAGAAATCAGTACTTAGAAGTATTTTTATTAAATACTGGATATTATAATACACTACCAGTATTTATCTCATAATTTTCGGAGCTCGTTTGGTATTTTAAATAATTAATATACTCATAAAATAGCTCCTTATTAATTAATAAAAATATTGGACTATAGTATTATAACTTTAGAACTTACATTATGTAATAAAATAGTCCCAGGGTCATTACCCTAATTTTTTAGAATTTATAAATACATATAGGTATTTATTAACTATTTAAAACTATTTAAAACTGATATTTATTATTTATATTACCCATATAAATAATAAATATATAATATATATACAATATAATAATGCTATATAGAATATTAAAATAATATTCGATAATATAAAACCTTAATGGTATTAATTGTAAACTATTTATAATTATTAAAACAATTAAAAACCTTTTATACTAATTAAAACTAATAATAATGATAATAATATTCTCAGACCCGACGGGTCAACCCGAACCGACCGGAGTCCCTACGGGTTACTCGAATACACTCACAAGAAAACCCAAACACGTGACCCGATGCGTCAGACCCTACCCAACCAAATCCTAAACGGACTACCCATTTACTGACTCAACTAAACCCAAACCAAAGAACCCGTTCGGGTCGAACCAACCCGAACCTGAAACCCAATTATCCTAACAACCTAACCCAATCCGGTAACCCAAATCCTAACCTAACCCGAGCCAAACCCTTACCCAAACCTAGACACAAGACAACCCGCCCAAACAACCCGAACCCGACCCAGGCACAACCCGTCGTCAAAACGACGCCGTTCCACTAAACCAGACCCATGGGTTTTATTAAAACAAACCCGAACCGCGACCCTACCCACTTCTACACACAGCCTGGCCCGCCCCAATAACCCGTATCCAACTCGACATCAAAACGACGTCGTCCCACTTAAACGAGACCCATGGGTATTTAAACCCGACCTTAACCCGTGACCCTAATCCACTAACACACTCATCCTAACCCGACCCAGACCCGACCCGAGCCCAGGTCTTATAACCCGAAACCCAAACAAGTTTCTTCATCTTCTCCGGCGAGTTGGCGTCGTAGGAAAGTCGCGGCTCGCTGGAAAATCTTCAAACGACCCGTTCTCTCTCATCTCTAACCCAAAATGCACGAGGTCAACGGCATTGTGACCGGATTTAAGCCCTCTTCAACATATTAGGGGGCTGGGAACAGGGTTCATTCGTTTAGGGGTAGAACCACCCCATTATCCTTTCGGCCATTAAGAAGAATACATGGCCAATCAAATGGACTCCAAACGAAAAGCTGCTTCACTAGGGTCTAACTGGGATCATGTGGGTCTGTTTGGTGTAAATCTTATGAGTTTTTGTGAAGGTTTAGAATCCAAGCTCACTCTTGAGCTTTAATTGTCGAATGGCCATGGTAGAGGGCTTAGGGAACCCTATTTGAGTCTGCATGTATGATCTGCAGGTGTAAGAAGTACATGCAAGGCTCATAGATGAAATGATCGAGGTGTGAGTTTTTACCTTATAGACATCTCGGCCTCACTTAAACTCCGATCAACTCTTCTCTCTCCCTCCTGCGTCTCTATTCTCTCTCTCTAGTCTTCTGCGTGAGTGTGGGTGTGTAATGCTGAGGCAGAGAGGGGAAGAAAGAGATGGTGTATACAGTGTAGGGGTGAGTGTGTATAGGCTGAGAGTATGGGGGGGGGTGTGTGTTTGTTCTTCTCAAGCTTTCTCTCCAATCTTTCTTTGTTTCTCTCTCTACATATAATCTGTCATGGATAGATTAGGGGGGGGGGGGGCTGGGAATGTAAAGAGAATGAGGGGGTGATGGTGTTTATATAGAGGGGGTGAGGGGGATTGTTTATCCCATGTGTTGAGTGCACCACGTGTATACAAGTATGTGTGCTTGTGTGAGCCTAAGGGTAGATCATAAACATAAAGGTGTGGTCCATATAAGGTTGGTGATGTGGGTCCCACTCTTGAGTCGGTATACTGGAATGTGCTGCTGAATCATAGTATAAGTGCAATACTGCGAAAGTGAATACAGATATAAGATATGTATGAGCGGGGCTATACACAAGCCTATATTCAAGTACGTCTATAGTTTCTAACTTAGAAACTATGCGCGTCGAGGTTACGTCTATTCTAATAGGCACTAGATTCGAATCAACGTAGTCGTCGTCAAGACGATTACTAAGGATCCTAATAAGGACTCCTAATTATGGTCATCCTAATGAACCTTCTGCAATCGTCATTAAGGTGACATCACCATTTCTAATCCTACGTGGAATATCTGGGGGAAAAATTATGGATGCTACATCTCTACTCACCTTATTTGAGGATTTCATCCTCGAAATCTAGAGTTTGCTAGATCTTAAATGTTCAAAGTCTTATTCACAAGGTTAGTCGTTCTATACGAACTCAGGCGCTCTTAACAATCTAAATGGTCTATCAGACCATAAGTTGTTGTCAACTGTTCTGTGGCCTAATTTCCTGGAAATACCTTAGCTCCTTCTCATAATTTTTCTCGAATGTCCCAAACATCTTGTAATACCATCCTCATATAAGATTCAATGTTCTGGCAGTAGGTATGGTACCTTCAGTCTTCCATTTTGTTCAGTGCTGAGATTGATTCCCTGAACTGCGTGCTCTCTTTCTGGACCTTTGTGGTGGTGGAGCATTGTTCTGAGCCTTTTGTTCGGGGCAATCTTTGCGTACATGCCCAGCCTTTCCACATTTAAAACACTGCACTTGTTGCCCTGTGAGTTGTCTCGGTGCTGTGCATTCTTTAGAGTGGTGTCCAGGTATTCCGCAGTTGTAACAGATATCACGTTGTTTTGCGTGTGTCTGGACGACTGTCTGACTAACTTTTCTGCCATTACTTCTCTGTCTCTTGTGATGATTCTGGATGTGTCCAGAGTTTCCTCTGGTGATTACCGACTGCATTCGAGTGGTCGCCCATGTTACTTGATTGTCTTTTCGACTTACCTCTGGGTTAGTCGTCAGGGACCAGTTATCTTTTCCTCCTTGTTGATGGCGTTCTAGTTTCTTGCTGTTCAGGGCTATATTTTCCAGTTGTGTGGCTAAGTCGACCATTTCTTCGAATGGTTGGTCGAGGTATACTGCTGCTATCTTTTGAATGTTTGGGTTAAGTCCTTCGTAATATTATAGTGTCTTATTTCGCTGAGTATCTACCATGTAGGGAGCAAATCGCGACAGTTTCTCAAATTTTACCGTGTATTCTTATACTGTCATGTTGCCTTGAACTAGCTCTATGAATTCCTTTTTCTTCTTGTTTCTTTCTGTTCTTGGGAAGTACTTTGCTAGGAATTTTGTTTTGAATGCTTCCCATGTCATTCTCGTTGTAACATCTTCGCTCACTGTAGCTTCGACAGATTCCCACCAGTCAGCTGCCGAATACGTCAATTGGAAAATAGCCAAGCGTCTTTTCTCAGTCTCGTTGCATTCAAGGGCTTGAAACATTCGTTCCATATCACGAAGCCATTGTTCAGCTTCCCATGCTTCTGTCATTCCAGTGAAAGTTCATGGTTTAAGTGCACGAAATCTCTCAAGCAGTTTATCTCCAGTCTAACGAGCATTTCCGTTGTTGATGACGCGGTCCAGGTGATCACTTGCTTGCTCCACACGTCGGACAAGGGATCCTATCAATCCTGTTGGATCCACTGCTGGAGGTATCACATTTGTTGGTCCGTTGGGTGAATTCTGAGTATTCCGTTTTCTCTTAACCATGGTGTACGCTAGCAAGGGTTATACCTACGAGTTGACACCTATTTGGTCAATACATTATCTGATCTCATTTGATCACATGGCAAGTAACAGTAACAGTTCATTGAGTCAACAGAGATTCCTAACATATAACGGTTGTCACAACTACTACTAGGATCAAGGGTAAGGCATTCCTATCCTTGGTCTTTCTAGACTCTATGCTGAGCTGACTGTTCGAGATATATCTCAGGAAGTTCGTCAGTTCCTAAATATCTATCAACCAATGGTCAGTCCTATATTCTTATTAGTAATAAATGTATAAGAGGTAAGATTAGCAATTAATAAGAATTCGTCTCATCCATACAATTATGTTTAAGTTAAGTCACGAGCAAACTACTACTGATCCGAAAATAAAAAGTACAGCAAAAGTACAAATTCTAGTTCTACCGATCTGGGATACATCAAAAGAAGTGGAACAGAATAAGATGAACTAATTAAGGGTCCAAACTCCATCTCTTTCTACATCAGAGTCCGAAGTCACCTCTCCTAAGTCACTGGATGGTGGAAAGTCAATCGGAGAGATACCTATAAATGCATCCCAGGCTGGCTCTAGGGGCCAATCAGGGTCCTCTATCATTTCAGGCTCCGCTAGTGGGTCTTCATCTGGATCATCATCTGAGTCATCATCAGAACTTGTAGGTGTAACAAAGTGTACTATGTGCTCTTGTGGCTCGTCCTGGTCATGGATCGCAAGGTTTCCAAGGGCATGAGAAATCTCCTCCATTTCACCAGACAACAAGCGTGGTGCTATCACTCTATGATATGCTAACTCTGGAACAGGTCTCTCACGGAAGAAACAACGTGTCCACTTCCTTATACTCTGGCGAACTCTATGCCTGATGGTGTTGCTAACATGACCAAATCCTCGAGGAGCAAACTGTCTCTCCAAGGTAACTCTGTACTGTCCATCCGCAGCATCGTACTCTATCTGGTGCTCCATGCTAGCCTGCCCAACACAGAAAACTAACTTAGTACTGATGCTAATTAATGAAATATCTTAAAGTTTCATAGTGACAAGGGGGTACCTTTCTTAATTCTATCTAAACCTTGAGTTACTGCCAATTGTTCCAAGTCTGACTCCCTGAACCTACAATAGTTCCTACTTCTGTATTTTACACTTGTGACTTCTATGGCTCAACTCATCGCAGGGATCTATTAGTCATTCTTATAAACTAAGAGTATAGAAGTTTAAATAAATTACTAATTATAAGCAAGCAGTACATCCATGTGATAATACATAAGTCGGGTTAAAGATAATCTCCATAGATAGATTTAAACATAGTGCAACATAGTTACAAAAACATTTACATTAGAGAGTGCATACGCTAAGTAAGTACATAGTAGGGAATAGTGCCAACAATAGATACATGAAAGGCGTACACGTTACTACTACTACGTGTAACATGCCTGAGTACAGCTATATACACAAAAGATGGACTAACAGTCCTATTACAAAGTCTTTCAATCATCCTGATCCTCGACCTTTGACTTTCCCTTCTCAGCTATGTCTCTCTTGGGTGGTTTCTCGCCTACATTCTTAGTTGGGTCAACATTGACTGCGGAATCAGCATCCTCCACAAAATTGATTTCCTTTGTCGGAACTCTTCCATCATCATCCTCCTCCCTATCAGTCCCCATGACTAACTCAACAGTCAAGGGCGTATCAGCTATGGACTCCTCTGGTACTGGGGGTGGCATTGATCGGGAGAGAACAGATCCTATTTATACACCTTAATCCATGTTTGTTAGTACCTTTTTATCCTATTTTTGTATATTTTTACTTCATTTTCTATTTTCTGACAGGTTTTGGAAGAAATCAAGTAAACCAGGCTAAAAGGGCTGAAAAGCAGAGCAAAAGAAGCTGAAAAAACCACATCGCGCGCGCGAAATCCAAAAAATTGCTCGCGCGACAACCTTGAAATCGCTCGCGCGATCCGCTCGCGCGAGGTGCCAATATCGCGCTGGCGCGACCCACCCGCGTGACCTGTGCAAAAATGGAACTTGCGTATTTCACTCTACTGATGATTCCTGCGCAAAGGAAACTGCCTAATTACGTTTGGAAAGCTAAATATAGCAGTTTTAGTGCGTTTCGAGTTAGGAAAGCTTCCAAAAACTTGTTGTAAATCTATATATACCCTATTTTACTTTAATTAAAGGGTTGGACAATTATTATACACACAATATACAACCATACTTTCAGCCATTGAAGGGAGGGAAGCAAGGAGAAGAAGAAGAAGACCAAGGATTTCCATGGCCTCCTCCATCAACTACTTCCATCCGCCGCTTCCATGGACAACTAGACTCCAAATCTAGGGTTTCAATGAAACCCTAGCCAAGTAATAGGATTTTATTTATGTTTTTATTTTAGTTTTATTATGTATAGATGACAGTTACATGTTCCGAGGATTTTTATAAATAAATCGTACTTCTATTAATTAAATCATTACTTTCAAAGTTTATTCTTGTCTTAGATCTATTTTGACTGTGATATGCTCAATGATCTTTGCTTGTTGTGCTTGTTTAGATTATTTACATGTAATGGTGCTTTATTGAATTGTGCTATCAAGTATCCGAATAATCCATGCCTAGATTAGACGGATTATACCACAACCCTAGTTTAGTGTGGGATAATTCGTGCTAACCGAAGATGGATTATGTTGGTACTTGAACCATAGTTATGTTCTTGACGGAGGAATTGGGCTTGTAGCTACAATTCCCCATTATCATCCAACTTAATAAGCTAAAGTAATTCATAAATGTTGCTTATTATGAAGCTAGTGGTGGATTTGCAATCCTAGGTTCCTTTAAACATATTTATAAAAACACTTTTAAATCGCTTTCATAATTTAGATTTATTTTATTGTTCTTAGTTTAATTTAAATTCAAAATCAAAATCCGTTTTTCTTAATTAATTAAATTTAGGTTTTAAAATTAAAGCACTGTAGTATTTCAATCTCTGTGGGTTCGACCTTTACTTCCACACTACAAATCTTTAGAAAAGTAAAGCATACTTTTATATCTTGATTTTGACAAGATCAGGCATAGCAAGAGATGGTCCTACAGGTCCTGGTGGGGGTGTTAGCTTAACTCGAAAAGTCATGACTCGGAGGGTATAACTGTCATGAGTCATCCTGGCTGCTTCCTGATGAACAAGTCTAAGGGTGTTTTCTCGGTAATGTGCCTCTCTCTGCAGGATCTCTGGGTCCTCAATTCCCAACACGTGTACATCATGCCACATATTATCCTCCAAATGTCGTTGAGCACTCTGTCGAATCCTTTGCCAGTACAACACTGGATCCACAGGCTCTATACGATCTGGGTAAACCCAATGTCCTCCAAACCCGTCTTGGACATAGAAGGGTTCCATGCTAACCTGTCCAATATAAACTATCATAGGGTTAGTATCTTCATAAGTGGGTAAAAGATCTAATGGTTTATAACTTAAAGTGTATAGGACAAACGGTAAATGCGTAAACCTAGGCTCTGATACCACTAAAAACCCTATCACGCCCCGGAGTAAAGCCAAAAATAGGGAAAATAAAAATTTTCCTTTATGGGTCCGTAGACACGTGACTAGTTTGTTAACCGTCCTGTCCTTCTAACTCCGCACCGTGGAAACGTAAGGGAAAAGCTAGGGCATAAGCATGATCTAAACTTATCAAAGTATACATACAGCAGCGGAAATTAAACAAGGGTTACAATAACTTCAATCTTAATACAAGAGACCATACTAAACAATTTACATAATCTTAAAACTTGAGAAATTTTCTATCAGGTCTTGGGCAAGGCTTTATTCTCCTTGGCTCCACGGTACTGCATCCTGAACGCTTCTATCTACCTCCAAACCTGCAACACTTTGGGCATACGAATACCCAGCCGTAACATGCCGTCAGCCTTGGAACAAGGCTGAGTGAGAGTCTCAACCGCATAATAATCAGTAATACAGAACATCTCTCAACTCACGTCATAGTTTAGTACTTCAAGGTATGGTTAATCTCTTATCAAAAGACGCATTCTCACCACAGGCATAGCAGAGGTCTCAACAAGACAGATAAACAGATAAACATAACATCATAGAATAAATTCTCCTTATTTTTTATCCTCGTGCGTGCAAATGCATGACCAATGTGACTCATTCCCAACTCTTTTCAAAGACACTTGCTTTTTAAAATAGATACTTTTCAAAACCATTTCATTTTAAAATCAAAACTTTCCAAACCAAATCACTTCGAACCAAATCATTTTTTTTTACTCATCAACTCAATCTCATCATTTACTTTCTCTTTCTCATCCACTTGACAACACGCGGTATATCAAGGATGACAACATGCTATCACAACCAATTCATACTCATTCCCTTGATAGGCCATCGGACGTCTTCACGGCGCACACTATCTGTAAACAATGAAACTGGCACATGGGACGTCTTCAACCATGTGTATACTCTCACCGGTCGTCTACACGGCTGAGAAGTATATTAGAGCACTAGCCGGACGTCTTCAACGATACATGGGACGTCTTCAACCACGTATGCGCATCACCGGACGTCTTCAACGGCGAGAGGCGCGCTAGGAACCCTAACCGTTCATGTCCAACCGGCTCGTCAGTCGTTGATCCATCGGATCCAGAAATCGCTTCTCTTTCACATTAACATATCTCATCTCATTCATATTCTCATCAAACACCTCTCTTTTTCAGACAATGCATGCTAGCACATGTCATGAAATGCAAGTGAGTCCACTACCGATTCCTATATGCAAAACCACTTTCATTCTCTTTATTATTATCATAGCATGCGTTATTTATTCCAGTCAACAACATCGTAAAACGTGCATTTAACAATTAGCAGCAAAAAAATAACATGTAGAGCATGGATCACATAACATGGATTTGATACCGATAACCATATAGATAAAACCCTTGACATGCTCACGTATGCGATAGCACTACCATAACATGCTTTGCATAGTCTTACAATTATTGGAAATACACGTGACATCATAAATCAGCATACTACTTATACAAAACATCATACAGATGACTTTTAAACATCTTATATTCATCTTATTAGGATTAGAGTGAGGTTAGGAAACTCACCTCGAGTCACCGATCCTCGAAAAGCAGATAACCGTCAAATTCTACAACAATAAACGGAATAAACAGTAATAATGTATGAGTACAACTATAGGGGCAAAATGGTAATTTTACCAAATGAGATTATAAACCTCAAGGTAGTGATCTATGTGTCATTCTAAGTCCAATGCCATTGCCTAGACTCAAATCGGAGTCCGTCGTGTTTTACGAGGTGAAAGGTAGGGCTTACTACACTAATGCGGGCCCTAAAATATAGGCTGTATTTTCGATCGAGTCAAAAAGTAACCTAACTTTAAGGGAATGTTCTAGACATTATTCTAAGACTCTGGGAACTGACCGCGTAATTTTCGGAGTCTTAGATTGTTTAATATGAATTATTGAAGATAATATATACCAGAAAATACCCGAAACGAGATTTAAATACATAGTTATAATTATGCAAAGAAATCAGTACTTAGAAGTATTTTTATAAAATACTAGATATTAAGATACACTACCAGCATTTATCTCATAATTTTCGGAGCTCGTTTGGTATTTTTAATAATTAATATGCTCATAAAATAGCTCCTTATTAATTATTAAAAATATTGGACTATAATATTATAACTTTATAACTTACATTATGTAATAAAATAGTCACAGGGTCATTACCCTAATTTTCTAGAATTTATAAATACATATAGGTATTTATTAACTATTGAAAACTATTTAAAACTGATATTTATTATTTATATTACCCATATAAATAATAAATATATCATATATATAATATAATAATGATATATAGAATATTAAAATAAAATTCCATAATATAAAACCTTAATGGTATTAATTGTAAACTATTTATAATTATTAAAACAATTAAAAACCTTTTATACTAATTAAAACTAATAATAATAATAATAATAACAATAAGAATAATAATAATAATAATAATAATAATAATAATATTCTCAGACCCGAAGGGTCAGCCCGAACCGACCGGAGTCCCTACGGATTACCCGAATACACTCACAAGAAAATCCAAACACGTGACCCGATGGGTCAGACCCGACCCAACCAAATCCTAAACGTACTACCCATTTACTGACTCAACTAAACCCAAACCAAAGAACACGTTCGGGCGAACCAACCCGAACTTGAATCCCAATTATCCTAACAACCTAACCCAATCCGGTAACCCAAATCCTAACCTAACCCGAGTCAAACCCTGACCCAAACCTAGACACAAGATGACCCGCCCCAACAACCCGAACCCGACCCAGGCACAACCCGTCGTCAAAACGACACAGTTCCACTAAACCAGACCCATGGGTTTTATTAAAACAAACCCGAACCGCGGCCCTACCCACTTCTACACACAGCCTGGCCCTCCCCAACAACCCGCGTCCAACCCGACATCAAAACGACGTCGTCCCACTTAAACGAGACCCATGGATATTAAACCCGACCCTAACCCGTGACCCTAATCCACTAACACACACATCCTAACCCGACCCAGACCCGACCCGAGCCTAGGTCTTATAACCCAAAACCCAAACGGGTTTCTTCATCTTCTCCGGCGAGTTGGCGTCGCCGGAAAGTCGCGGCTCGCCGGAAAATTTTCAAACGACCCGTTCTCTCTCATCTCTAACCCAAAATGCATGAGGTCAACGGCATTATGAACGGATTTAAGCCCTCTTCAACATATTAGGGGCTGGGAACAGGGTTCATTCGTTTATGGGTAGAACCACCTCATTATTCTTTTGGCCATTAAGAAGAATAATGGCCTGCATGGCCAATCAAATGGACTCCAAACGAAAAGCTGCTTCACTAGGGTCTAACTGGGATCATGTGGGTCTGTTTGGTGTAAATCGTATGAGTTTTTGTGAAGGTTTAGAATCCAAGCTCACTCTTGAGCTTTAATGGCCGAATGGCCATGGTAGAGGGCTTAAGGAACTCTATTTGAGTCTGCATGTATGATCTGCAGGTGTAAGAAGTACATGCAAGGCTCATAGATGAAATGAGGTGTGAGTTTTTACCTTAAAGACGTCTCGGCCTCACTTAAACTCCGATCAACTCTTCTCTCTCCCTCCTGCGTCTCTATTCTCTCTCTCTGGTCTTCTGCGTGAGCATGGGTGTGTAATGCTGAGGCAGAGAGAGGAAGAAAGAGATGGTGTATACAGTGTAGGGGTGATTGTGTATAGGCTGAGAGTATGGAGGGGGGTGTGTTTGTTCTTCTCAAGCTTTCTCTCCAATCTCTCTTGGTTTCTCTCTCTATAAATAATCTGTCATGGACAGATTAGGGGGGGGGGGCTGGGAATGTAAAGAGAATGAGGGGGTGATGGTGTTTATATAGAGGGGGTGAGGGGGATTGTTTATCCCATGTGTTGGGTGCACCACATGTATACAAGTGTGTGTGCTTGTGTGAGCCTAAGGGTAGATTATAAAGGTGTGGTCCATATAAGGTTGATGATGTGGGTCCCACACTTGAGTCGGTATACTGGAATGTGCTGCTGAATCATAGTATAAGTGCAATACTGCGAAAGTGAATACAGATATAAGATATGTATAAGCGGGGCTATACACAAGCCTATATTCAAGTACGTCTATAGTTTCTAACTTAGAAACTATGCGCGTCGGGGTTGCGTTTATTTTAATAGGCACTAGATTCGAATCAACGTAGTTGTCGTCTAGACGATTACTAAGGATCCTAATAAGGACTCCTAATTATGGTCATCCTAATGGACCTTCTGCAATCATCATCAAGGTGACGTCACCATTTCTATTCCTACGTGGAATTTCTGGGGGAAAAATTCTAGATGCTCCAGAGGGAGGGACGAAAGAGGGAGAGAGTCTGAGAGAGAGCGGGAGGGAAGGAAGAGAGAAAGGGGGAGAGAGAGAGAAGGAAGAGGAAGCAAGAGAGAGAGAGAGAGTGAGAGAGAGAGAGAGAGAGGGAGGGAAGGAAAAGGGGGAGTGAGATAAAGAGGGGGGGGGGGGGGGGGGGGGAGGAAGAGGGAGAGAGAGAGTGCTACTTACCAAGAAGCTCCATCAGCAGCAGATGAGCCCCGGGGGCCGTCATAACCATGTCTCTGAATCCATTGATACATACTTGTCATCTGAGTAGCCATCTCCTCTATCTTTTGCTCAAGATGCTTGACATGCTCACGGGCCTCAACCGATGTGGTCGTGGAATGAGAGTAAGTGGAAGGTCTCCTGCCGAGTCCCTTCAACAAACCAGATCTTGCACCCAAACATCGAACAGATAGCTCCTCAGTACTTAACGATTTTGAATTGGGCTGCAAGTTACGTTCTTGTTGTAGATTTTTCATCTCCTCCTGTCATTTTACAAAAACATACATTCAATCAATCAATTCTAATACATAAATTTGAATCATTCAACTACTTATTACTAGTAAAGAGAGTATATTTACATGGTAAGTCCCGCAGTCCGAAGACACCCAATCGCTCTTTGTTTTACTGAAGTGACAAGAGTGGTAGAAGTTCGGAAAATTGATATCTCCATCTTTTAACTGATTTATTAAGTATAAAGTTAGTAATTAATAATGTATAGTAGTAGTATAATTTTAACAAGTAAATAATGTGCACCATCTTATGAGCTCTAGTTGCAAACGAACTCGAGCCACATGAATGATTTGTCCTTGAACGTGCTTGATTGGCCGAGTTCACGGCGGATTGGTGCTACGCGGAACATTAAACATATAAACATCAATTATTTTGTTCATAATCTTCAAACTTATGTATGGATTTTGTTCACAAATGATTTGCTTACCAGATACTTTTGGTCACTCCATTTATTATCAATTAAATCTAGCCATTGATCAAGGTTGCAATTCTTTGGGTGGTTGTTCCTAGCATATTCCTCACCCTCAGTGTCTCATAGATGTTTGTACTGCTTGAATCAGTTCGGATTGTTCTCCTACCAGTGGCACTGGTGTTGTACCATTCACACTCAAACAAAATAACTTTATTGCCGCACATGCACTTGAATTCCCAAACACTGCACAGATGACCAAAATAATCATGTATCTGGTTGTCGTGCTCCCCTTGTACATGTACACGGCGGTTGTCAAGGTCTCTACTATGAAATCTTATGCCATTGATTATGCATCCTGAATATTGTTTCACTATCACATTTGGGCCATTTGCCAAGGCCCACAGTTGGTCATTTTGTTCTAAAGAGCCGGTAACTTTCAAGGTATTGACCTACATACAAATGCATTAGAATAGAGTTAAGCAATTATACCAGTAAAGTTCAAGTTCTGTGCAAATGACATAGCGTTTGGTATGTCACAAAAATTATTAATATCTTACACAATCATGAAACCAGTTAGGAAATGCTCGTCGCTGTATCTGTGTGATATCGTGTCCAGTTGGGATCTGATTCTTGTGTTCCCTACTCAAAACAACACATGGAATAGATTAAAAATAGTTTCCCTAAGCATGGCTAGCAGTAATAACATCTACACTCAATTAGCCTCTTACTCGAAATACGGCTCCACCTCGGGGCTATTGAAAAGCAAGAACCAGTGAACATTATCTTTGAATTCCTATGATATATTATGAGACCTCGATACCAAACCAAAAGGACGGGCTGGGTCTGTGAATACCATCATGCCCTGGCCACGTTCACCACGATCTACGTTTCGTTTTGGTCTATCAAACACGGTTTCGATCTCATCTAAATACATTGAGCAAAAAGTCATACACTCTTTGACAATATAAGCCTCCGCGATCGAACCTTCTGGACGAGCTCGGTTGGTAACGTATCCTTTCAAAGTTCCGAGATACCTTCAAAAAAATGGGTATTAGTTAAGATAATTGAGAAAGTAGAGTTGAAACCACATGTACATCACAATAACATATACCTTTCAATTGCGTACATCCACCGATAATGCACAGGTCCTGCAAGCTTGGCCTCTCGAGGTAGGTGAACAGCCAAATGGACCATCACATCAAAGAAAGCTGGAGGCAAAAATTTCTCAAGCTTGTAGAGTATAAGGACTATCCTTTCCTCAAGCTTCTCTAAATCTCCCATCCTCAATGTTTTAGCGCACATGTCTTGGAAGAAGTTGCCCAACTCAAATAGTGTTGTACTAAAATTATTGTCAATGTAACCACGCATCCCGATTGGCAGAATCCGCTGTAAAATTATTGTCGAGGCCTTTATTTTCCTTCCAAAAGAGGGCGCAATCATTTTTGCATGCATCGATGTGCTCGCATGACATGCCTAGGTCACGTAGTATCTTCTTCGCTTCATATGTTGATTTTGGAACCAAATTATCCTCTGGTAAAACTTTCATAAGTAACCCGAGAAGCATGTCTAGTGACTTATTACTCCAATTGTTCAATACCTTCACATCAAGTATACTAACTACGAACTTTAAAAGAGTAAAGTCCTTGCAACCCGGGCAGAGGTCACGTTTTGCATCATCTATTAGTTTATCAAAATTCCACACCCCCTCCCTCTGGGTCGTATCAGTCGGCTCACCCCTTACTCGATCCTCTACCATTTCATCCATGCCATCCGGACCCCCACTATCATTATCTTCCATTTGATAATCATAACCCTGACTCTCGGTACTGCTAGGCGAGACTTGGGGTTCCCCATGTTCCACCCAGTGAACATATGATTTCATAATCCCGTTCGTGATCAAATGAACGTGAACAGTTTGAGCCGGCTGCATTAGAAAGTTCACACAGCTTGTACAAGGACACCGAATATTGCCTTCACGGTCCTTAACTGCACGTGCAAACTCGATGAATCATTTTACCCCATTTGTATATTGCTTACACAATCTACCCATTCCTATAACAGTCAATGGTATCCAACTCTTGTCCATATCTAATAACACATGAAAGTTCAATGTAAATGATTTAGCAAATTTTCAACTCTTGAGGAGATTGCAATTGGGTTAATTCAATAAAATGGTTACTGTTAAAAAAAAATAAAAAGAAGAAGACTCAACAACTTACTTGGTAGGGTCACAATTTTAGAGAGAAAAAAAGGGGAAAAAAAAAGTCCACATCATTGAGAGTAGAGATCTTGATGCAAAATTAAAAATTTTACTACATTCCTTTTGACCATCCGTGAATTTGCTTTTGTAATATTTTTATTTTCCTATCACCCGTGCATAGCACGGGTCAATGTTAGTGTGTGTATAGCTATACTTATATATAAAGAGAAACGGAGGGGTACCAAAAAGTGTTTAGCCCACTTCAATAATTACAATAAAACCTACTTAGTTTCTTAATTAAAATACTTTCATAATGGCACTAAAATGTCATTTCAAAAAATTTAAATAAAACAACTTCTCCTAACTACCCACCACACTTTCTTTTTACTACTTACACTCGCTTAGTGAGTGTGGCACTCCACTAGTATATAAGAAACATATATGACCTACACAATGGCAAGTGGCCTGGAAAAGACTAGAAGTCCATTTTGGAAGTGGGATCAACTAGTAAAAAAAGGACAATAATACAAGCCATGATATTGCCTTTCAAAGCCTAGCTACACGAGACACCTTCAACACTATGATAGTGATAGAGCTACAAAAGCAATTGTGAAGATATATATGTATATACATATAATGTCAAGAGCTACAAGCTCTAGCAAACTTGTAGTTTATTTTAATTTGCTATATTGTCCCACATCTACATGTAAATTGTTTTGTTAGTGCTACATATATATCCAAATGTGAACATGGCTTGGTTGAGTAAAATTGAGTCACACCATTACAACAAAATGAAATGACCCGCTTGTTTTCGGAAAGCAGAAAACAAGATCAAGCTTGTACTCTCATTTGAAAATTGGATTATATTGATTTGACATAAAGAATCTTATTTCAAGAAAAAATGTTAGATCAAACTCTTATCCAAAAAGTTGAAGTTGAATTAACGAAACGGATTCACCTATTAATCACATAATTGATTCATAGTTTTCCCAAACAATCTCTTAAGGGGAGTTCAAAAAGTCCAAAACGTAATCTCAGTTTGCCCTACTTTCCATTTCCAAGATCTCTTTTTTAAGTTTCTTATTAAACACAAAAAGTTGAAGTTGAAGCCATAATGCTATTATTAAGGCTAGCAATTCAAATACCCTTTATTGCTGAAGAGTCTCAAATTATTCCATCAATCTTGAGAAACTAGAGAACTAATTTTTTTTCGTCTAGTAGAAATGAAGTTTTTAATTTGAGAGGTATAGAAACATAATTTGAGATGATACTACATATCCTAATGCTGAGAATATTTAGACAGTTCCACTTAGCCAGCAAAAATAAAAAATTAAAAAAAGTAGAATAGCATTCAAACAAAGAATTGTAAAACAAATTTACAATTACTTTTAACACGGTTTCAACTTTCCTTGCTGATCAAATTGTCCTGAATCTATTTGGCATTTTTGGTCCCATAAGAGCATGGGCAGAGGGTCATGTGATGTGGGGCTAATTAAATGGGGATTTAAGTTGATGCAGTGGTATGAGATTGGACAAAGTGGGGGACAAATTCAATGTTGGATATGATTATTTTTGTTTGTTGTCTTTATTATGAAAAAGTATGAATACCCAACATAATGTAGCTATAGTTCTGATTTATAGTTGCTAGTGGGATGAGAAAGATAACAAAATAATACCTTTTTTTATCACTACTCTGATGCATATATATATAGGGCAATTAAAGAGCACACATGGCAAAAGGTTTGTAATGCTACTTGCTCTCATTGCACATGCAACGGCCTTCACTAAAATCTTCTTTTTTTTTGGGTTGGAAGACATACATACATTTGTATATGTAAATGTACACAATAAATATAGATGATACTGTGGTTTAGGTGGTTTGTAATTTTAGTGAAGTAATGTAGAGTTCTAATCCTCTGGGCAATTTTTTTGGGGACAAACATTCAATAAATTTTTGACCTTGGATTATGTCGATTAGTATTGATTGATACACCTTAGCAACATCCTCATCATTCATCAAAAACTAGAAAGGAGATGTAGCACCCTGAATTTCCTTAGAAATTCCACGTAGGAATGTAGAAATGATGATGTCACTTGGAGAACGGTTACAGAAGGTCCATTAGGATGACCGTAGTTAGGAGCCCTTATTAGGATCCTTAGTAAATGTCTTGACGACAACGATACTTCTAACCTAGCACCTATTAGAGTGGTCGTAACCTAGATGTCACATTTCATTTAGAATTCATAGACAGACTTGTATTCAGGCTCGTACACAATCCCGCACATTCATAACTTATACATGTGTTCACTTTCATAGTATTACACTTTTACCAGAGCACTGGCACATTACCCGCGAGTTGGACCCACCTACCACTTGGCGGTTATGTGGACCCCACCCCAATCTACCCTTGGACACACACCCACTTGCACATATGGGTACACATGGTGCACTCACTACACACAACCAAACCCCTCATCCCTCCCTCTATAAATAGAGCACCCCCCCCCCTTACCCTCTCATTTTTATCACCCTCACCACTCCACAATCTGCTTATGCAGATGGTTTAGAGAGAGAGAGAACCGAGAGAGTGGTGAGAAAGAGCTTGAGAAGATCTAAACACCACACACACACTCTCGGCTTGTACACACTCCCACACCCCACATTGGGTACACACTACACACACAACCTCTCTTCACTCTCCACACTATCTCTGCTCACACACACTGCCACGCAAACCAGAGAGGAGAAGAGACGCAGAGGAGATAGAAGAGAAGAAGAAATCGAAGAAGAAGAAAGAGATCTGAGCTCTCTAAGGTAACCCAATCTCTCTCTCACATTCCTGAGTATCTGCATGTCACCTAGGAAGCCTCTAGACCCACATGCAAGCCCCCTAGCAGAGCCTAAGGCTCTCTACACTTTCCGGCGGCCATTAGAGCACCCTTAGGAGGTTTGATTTTCCAATCTCAACCAAATGCCCCATAAGCTACACCAAGCCGACCGGAATAAACCCAGATAGACCCCCATTGAACAGTTTGTGATTTGGGAGTTGTTTGGCTAGGCATGCAGGCCATTATTCTTATAAATGGCCAAAAGGATAATCTTAATATTGGAACCCTTAACGAATTAATCCAGCTCCCATCTTAGAGTATGTGATAGAGGGAGAGATCCCGGTCATTTCCCCGTTGGATTCATGAATTTTCGTTAAGAGATGAGAGAGATATGAGGAGAGAGAGAGTCTCCGGCGAGGCCCGTCTTTCCGGCGACAAGCAGCTCGCCGGAGAAGAAGATGACGACCCGTTTGAGTTCGGGTTATAACACCCGGGCTCGGGTCGGGTCTGGTTAGGGTTAGGTTGAGTGTGTATGTGGGTTTAGATAGCGGGTCGGGTTGGGTTTTATATAACCCGTGGGTCCTTTAAGTGGGACGACGTCGTTTAGACGTCGGGTTGGATGCGGGTTAATGGGGCGGGCCAGGTTGTGAGTAGAAGTGGATTAGGGTCTCGGGTTAGGGTCGGGTTTAAAAACCCACGGGTCCCTTTAAGTGGAACGACGTCGTTTTGACGCCGGGTCTAGTTTAGGTCGGGTTCGGGTAGTTGGGGCGGGCTGGTATGTGTCTGTGGTTGGGTCAGGGTTTGGTTCGGGTTCAGTTAGGGTTTGGGCTAGCGGGTTGGGTTTAGTTGTGAGTATATCTGAGTAGTCCGTTTAGGATTTGGTCGGGTCGGGTCTGACCCATCGGGTCGCGTCCTTGGGTCTTGTTGAAAGTGTATCCGGGTCACCCGTTTAACATCGGGTCGGTTCGGGTTGACCCGTCGGGTTTCAGAATATATTTATTATTATTATTATTATCATTATTATTATTATCATTATTAATATTATTAGTATTAATTAGTTTTAAAGGGTTTAATTAGTTTTAATAATTATAAATTAATTTATAAATTCCACCATTAAGGTTTTTAATATTATAGAATATTATTTTAATATTCTATATATCATTAGTATATTATAATTATTGTATAATAATTCTTTATATGGTTTATATAAATAATAAATATTAGTTTTAAATGGTTTTAAATAGTTAATAAATACCTACGTGTATTTATAAATTCTAGAAAATTAGGGTAATGACCCTGTGACTATTTTATTATATAATGTATGTTATAAAGTTATAATATTATAGTCCAGTATTTTTAATAATTAATAAGGAGCTGTTTTATGAGTATATTAATTATTAAAAATACCAAACGAGCTCCGAAAATTATGAAATAAATACTGGTGGTGTATTTTAATATCTAGTATTTAATAAAAATACTTCCAAACACATATTCTTTTGTATTATTAGACTTATGTATTTAAATCCCGTTTCGGGTATTTTCTGGCATATATTATCTTCAATAATTCATAATAAATAATCTAGGACTCCGAAAATTATGCGGTCAGTTCCCAGAGTCTTAGAATAATGTCTAGAACATTCCCGTAAAGTTTGGTGACTTTTCGACTCGGTCGAAAATACAGCCTTTCTTTTAGGGCCTGTATTAGTATAGTAAGCCCCGCATATTACCTCGAAAAATGCGACGGACTCCGATTTGAGTCTAGTCAATGGCGTTGGACTTAGAATGACACGTAGATCACTACCTTGAGGTTTATGACCTCATTTGGTAAAATTACCATTATGCCCCTATAGTTGTGCTCATACATTACTTCTGTTTATTCCGTTTATTGTTGTAGAACTTGACGTTTATCTGCGTTTCGAGGAGCAGCGACTCGAGGTGAGTTTCCTAACCTCACTCTAATCCTATTAAGACTAATATAAGATCATTTAAAGTTACCTGTATGATGTTTTGTATGAACAATATGTTGATTTATGATGTCACATGTATTTCCAATAATTATAAGATGTTTAAAAGCATGTTATGGTAGTGCTATCGCATACGTGAGCATGTCAAGGGTTTTATCTATATGTTTATCGGTATCAAATCCATGTCATATGATCCATGCTCTATGTGTTACGTTTCTGCTGTTAATTGTTAAAAGCACGTTTTACGATATTGTTGACTGAATAAATACGCATGCTATGTTAATAATAAAGAGAAAGGAAAGTGGTTTTGCATGTGCATATTGATAATGGATACACGTGCATTTCATGACATGTGTTAGCATGCGTTGTGTGAGGAAGAGGGGTGTTTGATGAGAATATAAATGAGATGAGATGTGATTTCTGGATCCTATGGATCAACGGCTGACGAGCCGGGTGGACATGAACGGTTAGGGTTCCTAGCGCGCCTCTCGCCGTTGAAGACGTCCGGTGATGCGCATACGTGGTTGAAGACGTCCCATGTATCGTTGAATACATCCGGCTAGTGCTCTAATATACTTCTCAGCCGTGTAGACGACCGATGAGAGTATACACATGGTTGAAGACGTCCCATGTGCCAGTTTCATTGTTTACAGATAGTGTGCGCCGTGAAGACGTCCGGTGGCCTATCAAGGGAATGAGTATGAATTGGCTGTGATAGTATGTTAGCATCCTTGATATACCGCGTGTTATCAAGTGGATGAGAAAGAGAAAGCGAATGATGAGATTGAGTTGATGAGAAAAATGAGTTGGTTCAAATGATTTGATTTTGGAAAGCTTTGGTTTTAAAATAAAATGGTTTTGAAAATATCCGTTTTAAAAGCAAGTGTCTTTGAAAAGAGTTGGGAACGCATCTTATTGATCATGCATTTGCACGCACGAGGTTGTAATAAGAGAATGTATTCTATGATGTTATGATTATCTGTTTACCTGTTTTGTTGAGACCTCTGCTATGCCCGTGGTGAGAATGCGTCTTTTGATAAGAGAACAACCATATCATAATATATTAAAATATGACGTGAGTTGAGAGATATCTTGTATTTACTGATTATTGTGCGGTTGAGACTCTCACTCAGCCTTGTTTCAAGGCTGACGGCATGTTACGCCCTGGGCATTCGTATGCCCAGAGTGTTGCAGGTTTGGAGATAGTTAGAAGAGTTCAGGATACAGTGCTGTGGAGCCAGGGAGAATAAAGCCTTGTTCAAGACCTGATAGGCAGTTTCTCAAGTTTTAAGATTGTATAAATTATTTAGCATGGCCTCTTGTATTAAGATCGAAGTTATTGTAACCCTTATTTAATTTCCGCTGCTGTATTTATACTCTGATAAGTTTAGATCATGCTTATGCCCTAGCATTTTCCTTTTGATTGCATGGTGCGGAGTTAGAAGGACAAAACGGTTATCAAACTAGTCACGTGTCTACGGACCCATAAAGGAAAATTTTTATTTTCCCTATTTTTGGCTTACTCCGGGGCGTGACAGAGCTCATTGCTTATGCTGCATCACAATTCTGCTTATTAAGTACATATGAGTCATGTCTAAATGGAATTAATTAATGAGTGCTATTGTTAAAGTTATTTGGGTTGCTTAAGTGAAGTTCAACAAACATCAAAAGGATGTGCATAGGAAAGCAACTTCACAGTGTTGCAATGTGCGTAGCAAAAAAACCGGATATTCACTATAGCCTAGCAAAGCAAGAAGGTATATATCATAGGTACATCACAGATTATATAAAAGAGACAGATTGTATATCATAGGTATATATCACAGATTATATATCATAGGTACTTTAAGACAGATTGTATGGAGAGAGGGTATATTGAACAGGGGAGAGAGAGAGAGAGAGAGAGAGAGAGAGAGAGAGAGAAACCTAGAGATGAGCTGCGACGGCGACGAGCAGACGAGCGGCGGCGTGCGAGGGTTTTGTAAGAGCTCACCGAGAGAGAAGTTTGGGGTGTGAGGGTTTTGTTTGGGCAAATCAATTTAGGAGAAGTTTGGGGCGTGAGGGTTTTGTTTCGGCAAATCAATTTAGGAGGCAAAAAGTATTGGGCTGATTAGTTACTTACTAATACCTATTTTTTTAATACAAATAAATATTGGGCTGATTAGTTACTTACTAATACCTATTTTTTTAAAACAAATAAATATTGGGTAGGGAAAATTTTGAGAGGGAAAATTTGGGGGAGAATGTTTAGGCAAGGAATAAATAATCCTTTGCTAAAAATAAGTATTAGTAAGGAACACATTTTCTTGCTAGAAGTATTCTCACAAATACTTGCTTAACTTTAGGGAAGGAATAATAATTTTCTTGCCAAAAACATACTTTTAGCAACGAATATCATTTTCCTTGCTAAAAACAGGTATTAGTAACGAACACATTTCCTTGCTAGAAGTATTCTCACAAATACTTGCTTAACTTTAGGCAAGGAATAATAATTTCCTTGCCAAAAACCATACTTTAGCAACGAATATCATTTTCCTTGCTAAATATAGGTATTAGTAAGGAACACATTTCCTTGCTAGAAGAAGTATTCTCACAAATGCTTTCTTAACTTTAGGCAAGGAGTAATAATTTCCTTGCTAAAACATACTTTTAGCCAGGAATATCACTTTCCTTGCTAAAAACATGTATTAGTAAGGAACACATTTCCTTGCTAGAAGTATTCTCACAAATACTTACTTAACTTTAGGCAAGGAATAATAATTTCCTTGCCAAAAACATACTTTTAGCAAGGAATTTGATTTTTCGTTGCCAAATCATTCACTGTAGGCAAGGAAAATGGTATTTCTTTGCCAAATACATTATTTTTAGCAAGAAAATATCATTTTCCTTGCCTAATGTGTTTGTCTTGCAGCCTTTTGGCAACAAAATCAAATTTCATTGCAATTACTATACTTTTAGCAAGAAAATTTAACTTTCCTTGCCAAGCTTCCTTGCAAAACCCCATTTTTGTTGTAGTGCGCAAGCTTGAGGTTTTCTGAAGAAAAAAAAAAGAAAAAAATTGAAAATTTTGGTGAAGGATAGTAGATAAGGACTTAGAATCCATGTGAGATATAAAATAAAAGACTAAACAGTCCTCAAGGATTTAATCCAGGGAATCAACTGGACCAACCCAAATAGCCCAACCATTTGAATTAAAAGACTGTTCGACATGGCCAAGTTCATCCATAAAGAGAAATTTGTTTTTAAATGAACATATATTGTTGAACAGAAACATTAGTAATGGTTGGTAATATACCATATTTGTTCTTTTTCTCACCAACATTTGCCATGTTCAAGTGGGACACGTTGGAAATGAATGGAGATAAACTCAGTTGATAAGTTGAAAGGACAGTGTTTATGAACACTCCTAAACAATTGAATTAAAAGACTTTTTGGCACGGCTAAACTCATTCATGAAGAGAACTTTGTTTTTAAACGAACATACACAGTTGAACAGAAACAATGATAGTGGTTGGTAATACACTATATTTGTTCTTTTTTTTTTCACTGACATTTACCATGTTCAAGTTGGATCACTTTAGAAATGAATATTTCTTAGTGCCAATATCACCTACCACTCGTGAATTTTGATTAGAGAACATTTACCCTCTCACGTTTCAAAAATAACTCTCTTTTAATAGACCGAATTGGTTTGGTAAAATTGCAATATAGCCCTAAAAAAAAATGAAGAAATTAAATGGAAGTGTATTTTCAAAATGTCTCTAGAGCCCATCTGCTAGCCCGTCGTGATTTTTTGCCCAGATTTATATTAAGGGTAATGCTATGTGCACATAAAATGTGCAAATAAAGTGTGCACATAAAGATCTGGTCTATTCGTTTCGGTGGGGGTCTATGCCTGTATAATGGGGACCCACCGAAATAAATGGCCCAAATCTTTATGTGCACATTTCATTCGCACTAATCATTACTCTTATATTAAGAGACTTTTCACTTTTTATGTTTTCGTTATGTCAAAGGGAATATATAATTTGAAATAACATTTTAGTTAAAGTTCTTTTATTTTGTAAGTAAAAAAGAGATTTAGTTATACAAGTGAGCAGAGGTGTTAGTTAGGTGTATTTTTTAGATGTTACTAGCATGCATTACTCTAAAATAAAAATAAAAACAAAAACATGATTCACATGATGGATGCACTAACTAGTACGTCCTACGTATACTCAAAATTTTATGAAGGTCGATCGGTGTGGTGGTCTCGGTAGAGAAAATAAAAATGACAGTCCTTTCACTATTTGCTAATTTTTTTTTCTTCTTATAAATAACATAACGATTCATTTTTTTTTGGATGAAAATTTCTAACAAATCATACTGATTGCTTTGGTAGATCTAAGGGAGCCTCGAATCGTGATAACTAAGTCAATAACAAATTTTTTTCTTTTTGAGTTTTCACTTTTTAATTTACCAAAGAGCATGATGCATTAACACATCCCACATGGAAATAAAACTCAGAATGTATGTTGATATATGTAGAATTAAGTGGGTTATTAAGTGGGTTAATTTGGTAAGCTTGTCAAGTTGTTTGGCAAGTGGACAATTTGGGGCGTTACGAATGGTATCAGAGCCAACCTTGATCCCCTGAGGACCCCACGGGTGTTTTGGTATAGAGGAGCAGAGGCCCTTGGGTAGTTGTACCCTTTGTCTGCTAATGGGCTGCTATGTGGTCACTAACCATTTGCTTCCACAAAAATCAATCAAGGTGAGAACTGGACCTACGCAACGAGGACAACACATCTTCAAGTGGGGTAGATTAATTTGTGAGAATCCCTCCAATATGGAAAAAACACTTAGAATGTTATCATAATATATATAGAACTAAGCCGGCTACTACTAACAATTAGTGCTTAAGCATTTAAATGGCAATGTGATAGACCCGTCAAGTTGATAGGCCAGTAAAACTACATGGGTCCGTCAAGTCAGTTTGGTGCACATAAATAAATAATTGGTGCACATCTGTAAGAAGAAATCTAGGTGGGAACACTAGTTAGTCCCTATGACGTGATAGGTGCACATTTGCTAGAAATCTAGAGCTTTATATTTTTGTTTTCCTTTCTATTATTAAATTTCTTTGTATTTAAGGTTGGTAGACAATTAATGACTCCATGCAAATCACGTTGTTCTTGTCATCTACTTAAAATTTTAAAATCTGTTTTTTTTTTCATATTTTTTTTGGTAAATTTCAGAGATTGTGCAATTATGTAAATTTCAAAAGTTGTGGGGGTAATCTATAAATTTTAATAAATTTGGGGGCTGATATAAAAATATCAAAAGTTTGAGGTTTTCTGAAAAAAAAAAAAAAGGAAAAAAAAAAAACAATTTGTGAAGCTTAGTAGATATGGACTTAGAATCCATGTGAGATACAAAATGAAAGACTAAACAGTCCTCAAGGGCTTAATCCAGGGAACCAACTAGGATCAAGCCCAAATAGATATGGATTTAAACTGAAAGACTTTTTATTATAAATGCACTCATCAATGAAGAGATCTTTGTTTTTAAACGAACATACACAGCTGAACAGACACAATGGTAATGGTTGGTCATATAGTGTATTTGTTCTTTTTTTTTTTCACCGACATTTACCATGTTCAAGTTGGATCACTTTAGAGATGAATATTTATTAGTGCCAAAGTCACTGTCCACTCATGAGATTTGATTAGAGAACATTTATTCTCTCACGTTTCAAAAATTACTCTCTTTTAACAAACCTAATTGGTTTGGTAAAATTACAATACAGCCGTAAAAAAAATGCCAAAATTAAATGGAAGTGTATTTTCAAAATGTCTATAGAGCCCATCTGCTAACTCGTGAATATTTTTTGGCCAGATCTATATTAAGAGACTTTTCACTTATTATGTTTTCATTATGTCAATGAGAACATGTAATTTAAAATAAAATTTAAGTTAAAGTTCTTTTATTTTGTAAGTAAAAAAGAGCTTTAGTTATACAAGTGAGTAGAGGTGTTATTTAGGTGTTACTAGCATGCATTACTCTAAAATAAAAATAAATAACAAAAACATGATTCACGTGATGGATGCTAGTAGAACGATGATAGTCCTTTCACAATTTACTAATTTTTTTTCTTCTTATAAATAGCATACCAGGTTAGAGGTAGAGAAAACACAACAAAGAACTTCCATACCATCGTCTGACCATAGAAGTGAGGAGAGAAAGAGTCATAGAGAAAGCAAAAAATGGCTTTGCCCAATCACGCTACTTTTAAGGGCAATAATGGTTTGTACCTCAAGGCCCTAGCAAATGGTAATCTACAGTTCTCAGCTACTCAGCGTACCGATCCAACGGCGGGATTCGAGATCATCACCCAATCCGATGGAAGCATTCAGATCAAGTCAGATTCCACTGGCAAATACTGGAATGCAGGAACGCATAGTTGGATTGCGGCCGACACAACTAATATCAATAACAACCCTAACACGTCGTTTTCGCCGGTCATAATTGATCCCAACACTAACGCAATCGTTCTCCGCAGCATGAGTACCAACTATATCTGCCAGAGATTCACTAGTCCTGCTATAGTTAACGGTCTTTTTCCCAATGTCACCTACACTAATACTCCTCCACCAGAGGCACGCTTGGACGTGGAAGAGCTGTGATGTGCAATGCAATCCATTAATAAAAGATGTTTGTGGGTAGCATCTCTGGAAACCCTCACGAGACTCCACTCGTCCTGTAAGGGTAACTTATGGGTTTAAAAGGCTTGTTGCATATTTATGCTAAATGCAATCGCGTTCCCTGCGAAAGTGGCATTTTCATTTTCATTTTTATTTTTGTTCTGGTACTTGTTTCTATCTATCTAGTTTTCATTTCAAGTACTGCAACAATGTTGTTGAATTGAAGCCTGGATAAGATATATTATCTATCTATGACAATATAATAAAGTGTGTTTGCCTTTACTTCGGGACTTCTTCAAAGTGCTTTCCATGATTTGAAGCTTTAGAGAAGACAGTGTTAACTTCTTTTTATTACTTAACTTGTCACTAAGTATTTCTCTCTGACCGATCTCATCTAATTAATTATTCAATGTGCGCTTTTCTCTCCACATTCTTCCTACCTTCTCTTCTCCCCCACTTAACTTACCAACCAAGAGAAATGGAGAGAAACTTGTCCCCTTTTCTTGTAGTGGTTTGTTCATGTATTTGCTAACTAAATGTATAGTGATCAATAATCAATGTGAAATGGTTCTATTCTTTTCCTATCTTTTTTTTTTTTTTTTTTTTTTGTGTGTGTGGGTCTGCTGAGAAGGTAAAACTTTGATCTCTTATTTTGGCTTTAGGTACACAAAATAACCTTGTCAGACTTCTGAAATGTTGTCTTGGATGTCTTAAGGACTCCCCTAATATTTGTTCATTTTTTTACTTGGTATACAAAACAGACATCTTTTAGTTTGAGTACAAATGTGTTCAGGGAAATCATTGGAAAAATATGAGTAATGTGCTAGAAACATAATTTTCACTTAAATTATGATAATAGTTTTCAAGACAAAATAAATTATATATATAAAAGCCATACTGATATGTTGCGATGCTGTTGAAATATGATACTAATTCCTAGAAGCTTCTAGAATAAGATAAAGATTTGAAGTCACATGTATCTACAATATTCCTTGAATTATCTAGATTGAGTAATGTCTAAAAAAATTCCTAGAATTAGCTCCATTTTGCAAAATGAATGAATGAAAGACAATTCCAGTCAAGCCTTCCATCTCCCACACTATTGTGTAACACCTGCATTTTCCTATCTATTATCCCGAATTTCTGTATTTCTCTTGGTGATTCTTTCTATTATACACAATAAGATTTGTTTTTCCTTACTCTTTACTATTTTAAATGATCTATGTGTGTTTGTATGCATGTTTGTGGCCTTGGGGAAAGTTTTTTGAGAAAGCAGACCCGAGCGCTCGAGAAGTCGGAGCTCTCGAGTAGCATTTTTAGTGAAATGACTATTTTACCCTTGCGTCTCAAAAATCTATAAATACCCAACGTTTTCTCAACAATTGTACGTTTTGTTTATTTTGAAAATCGAGAGTTTTCCTTACAGAGGATTTTGAGAGAAATCCTGGTACATCATGCACACACATTAAGATTGAATGGGGATTTTGAGAGAAATCCTAGAATGTCTTAAGGTCTCCCATAATAATTGTTCATTTTTTTACTTGGTATACAAAACAAATATCTTTTAGTTTGAGTGCAAACATGTTCTGGGAAATTATAGTAAAAATATGAGTAGTGTGCTAGAAACATTATTTTCACTCAAATTACGATAATAGTTTTCAAGACGTAACAAATTATATATATCAGCCGTACTGATATCGTGAGATGCCATTGAAATATGATACTAATTCATTGAAGCTTCTAGAATAAGCTAGATTGAGTACTACCTAGATTTTTCCTAGAATTAGTAAGATTGAGTTCCATCTAGAAAATTCTTAGAATTAGCTAGACTATGTTCTGCCTATATTTGTGTATGTATTTCCTAGAAAATTCTAGAAGAGTCAAGACACTACTTAAGTGTCCTATAAATAGGTGCAAGCAAGCCATTTGTAAAGTGATTGAATGAAAGAAAATTTCAATGAAGCCTTCCATCTCCCATGCTATTAATTACCAACTATTCCAAACAGATACCTTACAAATTATAAACATATCCTTCGAAGGATTAATTATAGACAAACAGGAGAGGTTTGTTTTTAGTATAAAAGTATTGAATAAAATGTTTACCAAAAGAAACAAAAAAGTCCCATGGAAGTGCTGAATTATGTGAAACTAATAGACATATGATTGCTTCTCTAATGCATGGATCGCTGTAGAATATTGTTGACTATGCCAATGACAAATGCCTCTGCAGAAAGAAGTTTTTCGAAGTTGAAACTGTTAAAATCTTACATCTGATCAATGATGTCATAATTAAGATTGAATTGGGTAACCATATATATATTCTCCATGCATTGAAAAATATATGGTTGAAAAACTTGATGATGCGAGCTTAATTAGTGATTTTGCAAATACAAATGCGAGAAGAATAATGTTCAAGTGATACTTTGTTGCAATTGTGTCGTTTCGTTATTTGCTTACTGAATGTTAGAAAAATTTTGTAGTTAGTTTGATAATTTTAATATAATGTATAACAATATAAAATTAGTAAGGAGTTTAAAAAAGTATATGTAAAGCCTTTTAAGAGTTTGCTTTGGGCCCTGAAAAACTTAGGACCAACCCTGCATGAGAAGTATGGGGAAGGGTCTCATGACACTTTGATGGTGCCAAAGAGGCAAGAAAGGGGGGTAGGGGTAGACGAGTTATTTTGAAATATACTACTGGAGCATAGCATTACCCGGAGAAAGGAGAGCCATATTGCTAACTAAACCCAAGGTTATGAAAAAAGTTGTGGCAATATTTGTGGGAGTGAGATCCAGTCATGGGGATCATCAATTGCATCATTTTGGAGTTTCATTTTCTTTTTCTCTTTTTCTTTTCACTTTCTAGTGAAGACACTACTTCCTGTAATTGCTACAGTTTGTTGGGAAACAAAAATGGACAATTTTCCTTCCACATTCTCCCTACTTTCTCTTCTCCCCCACTTAACTTACCAACCAAGAGAAATGGTGAGAAACTGGTCCTCTTTCTGTTCTTTTCTCTCCATTTTTGTCTATCCAAACAAAGTATTAGATTCGGCTCTTACTCGATTTGGATTTGGATTTGGATTCTAGTGGTTTGTTCATGTATCTGCTGACTGAATGCATAATAATCACTAACCCTTGTGAAATGGTTATATTCTTAGTTGAAGTTTTTGTTTTCTTCTTTTTTTTTTTAATCTTTTTTTATGGCTTGGGTCTACCGATAAGGTGGGACTTTGATCTCTTATTTTGGCTTTAGGTACACACAATAACCTTGTCAGGCTTCTGAAATGTTGTCTAGGATGTCTGAAGGACTCCCCAAATAATTGTTCATTTTTTTACTTGGTATACAAAACAAATATCTTTTAGTTTGAGCACAAATATGTTTGGAAAATCATAGTAAAAATTTGAGTAGTGTGCTAGAAACACAATTTTCACTTAAACTACGATAACAGTTTTCAAGACATAATAAATTATGTATATGTGGGAGTTGCTGAAAAAAGCATCCAGGGAGGCTTCGAAGAACTTACAATTTTACCCATTTTGATGTCACCTCTAAACTCACTCTGGCCATTTTTTAGACCACCAACAACACTCAGCTTTAGGAGTGATACAACAGGATGGAATGGGCTTCTAGTTTTTTCAAGTTGGGCATTTGACATTTGACTGTGGTGTTTGGCTTTTGGTGTACTATTTTATTTGGCCTTGTGCCAAAGCTTTAACAAAAATTTCTTGCTGAGCAAAAAACAAAAAAAATTCTATGTATATATCAGCCATACTGATATGATGCAATGCTGTTGAAATAGGATAGTAATTCTAGAAGCTTCTAGAATAAGCTAAAGATTTGAAGTCACATGTATCTAGAATATTCCTTGAATTATCTAGATTGAATAATATCTAAAATGTTTCTAGAATTAGCTCCATTTTGCAAATGAATGAATGAAAGACAGTTCAAATCAAGCCTTCCATCTCCCACACTATTGTGTAACACCTGCATTTTCCTATCTACTATCCCGAATTTCTATATTTCTATTATTGGTGATACTTTCTATTATACATAGCAAGATTATTTTCTTTTTACTCATTACTATTTTAAATGATCTATGTGTGTTTGTATGCATGTTTGTGGCCTTGGGGAAACTTTCTTTAGAAAGCAGACCAGTGGGCTCAAGAAGCCAGAGCGCTCTAGCTCGAGCACTCGAGCAGTACTTTTAGTGAAACGACTATTTTGCCATTGGTTCTCAAAAATCTATAAATACCCAACATTTTCTCAACAATTGTACGTTCTGTTTATTTAGAAAATCGAGAGCTTTCCTTACAGAGGATTTTGAGAGAAATCTTCGTACATCATGCACATACACACTTGCATGTGTTAATCCTAGCATTATACACACACATGCACTATATACACCTACATGCTGCTGAATCAAGATAGAGTACTGAGGTAAAGTTACTGATTCTTGGTCATCCTCATGATCAAGCTCTAAAGAGGAAGATATTGAAGCTCTAGTTCATCAATTCAAGCTTTTTCAAAAATCTACCCATATTTTCTTTATCCATTTACAATTCAATCTTGTGTGAGTATAAATTTTCACTTAAAAATCTATAGGATCAGTTTATACATGACTTTAAGTCCATACATGTGAGTTAATTAAGGTTATAGTTTTTATATGTGAAGAAATTTCATGATCAAACTGTTTTTCATAATTTGGTGATGTTGATCATCATCCAAACACACCATAGACCATATCGAGTGTAGATTCTCATCTTGATACCTTAAGATATAGTTTTTACATGTTTTCAAGGCTTGGATGTGTACTTAGAACCAATTTTATACCTTGTATGTAACCACAAAAAGGATCTATTTCACAACTAAACTCGAGCACTCGCGCCTCAGGAGCGCTCGAACTACGAGCGCTTGGGCTCTCAGAGCGCTCGAGCCTGGCAGTTTTTCCATGTTGTTTTGTTTCTCCTATCATGAATGGATTATTGTTTGTTACTAAAATGAACCTGAGATTCCGATTAACATGTTAGACAATGTATATAAACTTATCACATGAACACTTAGGCTCATTTGATAAATGATGATCTTGGATTATTCTTATAACTTATACGTCGAACTTCTTATGTTCTTAAAAGTGGTGGATGAAGCAATGGTGTATCTATAGAAGTGAACTACTATCGAGTCTTTCCTTGAATCAGAATGTATTATTTGTCTTAATTAAGTGAGACGTTAGAAATTGAATTATTAGTTCATTAAAGAGAAGATACCCTTAATGGAATTTAATTGTTTATCGTTCATAACTCGTAATATCTTCAATAGTTGATACCCTGTTAGTATCTAATTCACTCAGCTTTCATTAAGAAAACAACGTTTATGCTACTGGACATTTTTACGTTTTAGCGTACCCTTGTTATGACTATACAGGTGAAGGACCTACAGGTGAGGACTACTATGCCGCTGACGATGTTCCTGTGGAGGATAATCATGACAGAGGTCAGACAGAAGAGGACTATTATACCGAGGACCACCTCTACGCCAATTGAAGATTAGGCTAGATAGTAGTTCAATTATCCTTGTTTTCAGACCTTTTTGTAATCAGGCATATGTTACCTCAACGTTTGTAAATGATTTTATTTTATTTGATTCGAGACTCTGATTATAATAGTTAGTAGCTTTTGTTTGACTTTAAGTTACATTGTTATCCGAAACCTAGATTATATTCTCGTGATCTTTATTCCTTTCTATTGCTTAGTAGTGCGTGGTGTGGACAATCACTTGACATCACCAGTCGCTGCCTTTGGACCCAAAAAAATAAAATTGCTTTTCTCAATTTTTGCCGTTCTGGGGTGTGACAGGATTTCTTGGTATCAAAGCTAGGTTTATACCTTTTCGCTCACAGATTGTCCTACAACATCTGGTCCTAGAACCTTGAGTTTCTATAGATGAGTATTAAGATTAGTTCTGACTTAAGATAGTCTATTTTCAGGTAGCAGGGCAACACCATGCTTCATTCCAGATGAGTTTGGAGGACACTATGGGTATGAAGGCAGTATTGAGCCACCGGACCCACAGTACTATGCTTGGAAGATTAGGCAGAGAGCCATCACATATACAGTTCGAGTATGCAAATTGAGTAACAAAGATTTGGGACCCGGGACCCAGGACCCAGAGGTTATACGTTAAGATATGATCTATAGTAAAGACACCTTTCGACGCATCGAGGAGGAATCACTACTGATGCTGTGAGACCATTTTTCATATTAGGTTTTACTTGTGGAGGTTAGAGTAGTGCCTCCACCTCCCCCGACAGAGCCACCACCCCAGACACCTCCACCCCCACCAGAGGAGGACATGCTGATACACCGCCAAAAGATAAGGACCCAGGGGATAAGGATCTAAACGAGGATGAGGGCGACAACGAGGATGAGGTAAAGGATGACGCCAAGGAGATGGAGGATGAAAAGGACGTGGATACCGACGACGATGAGCAAGAGTATGATATAGAGGAGGACCCCGAGAAACTAGCTGGTATGGATGTACCGATTGGCATAGATATTATAGTAACAGTGGTTTACCCGATAAAGGAGGAGGCTATAGTAGAGGATGATGCGGGTATGACGCTGTGGTACCAGTTTTACCAGGTGGGATGATAGCACAGCTAGCAGTAGAGTGGGCTACATCGATGGTTGCTCATCCCTATGGATTTGAGATAGGAGAAGCAGAGTTGGCCCATGCTATAGTAGAGGCTGAGGCTTTGTAGCTGCATTCGATGCAGCTCAGGCCGATATGGCCAATGTTGGAGATTTAGGAGTTATTGTGGAGCATGATTGTAATAGTCTGCATTTCATCTAATTATTAATTTTAGCATGTCCAGATCTAATTCGTATTTCCATTGACATAATTAAATCCATGTAGTATTGTCTGCTTTTAAGTTAATTACAAGTCTCATGTATCTAAATCTTATTATTTGTTTTATTTCATGTTAAACTCTTGTTAGGGCCAAACTGAAATTTTACAAATTTAGTAATACATGTATTGAATTTCAAACATGTATTTCAAAATGGTGGAATTGTTTTCTTTTAACTCAAGCAGTATTTTGATAAAATCGGGAAATCATTTCTTACGTTAAAATGAATTTTCTATATTTTTGTGGTATGACCACCGCGACACGAAAATACCAGTTTAGGTGCAAAACTGTCCGTGCCGCGTTGATCTCCCACAGTTTAGGAAACTCCACCAATAAAGATATGACACATACTTTTCCATTTATGGCAAGTAATCATTTGGTTGTGCCTTGTTTGGCAATGTGTACCTTGCATGTGTAATTGTTAAGTCTAAAGCTAGATTTGCCAAACACTTTCACTTGGCCCCTACTAACCTATAGCACCTCTTCAAAGTGTAGAAGTGTATGTACGTATGTATAATCCATCATGTAGGATCTGTATCATTGTTAGTTCAATTAGAAATTAGAAAAACAATTTAGTTTTTAGAGTGTGTTTCACAACTCAAAACTTGGAGCCCAAGATTGTGAGTTCTTTATAAGCTCATTCACACTTCACAATCTGCACATTTTAATAAAAAGACAGAGAAAAGAGAGAGCTTGAGAGCTATCTTGCTGAAGTTTTAAGAGAGAGAGAAGAACCTCCATAGCTAGAGCTCAAGTGGGTCTTGCATATTTGATTTTCCTTTCTCAACAACTTTCTTCTATCTCAATCTCTGTGAGTATTCTAAACTCACTTGGAATGTAATTCACCTTTCAATTACTATTTTGTGTAGTTGATTTGTGATCACAATTTTTGAATTTACGTTTGAAGTTTCATTCTTGAAATCATGAATTTCCAAACTCAATCAAAATCTATTTTATTAGATAAATATGAAAGATTTCAATATGTATAGGTCATGTTTACAATATTAGAGTCTAATTTACTCAATTGAGAAAGTATATTAAGATTGAAGTTTTGTCATCTTTTAGTTTTTCGTAAAATTCATGAACTACATTTGGACTCAAGTAAAATTGATTGTAGATTCATAATCCTTGTGAAAAAATACAGAGATTCATATTTTATAAGGCATGGTAACTTACGGAATAAAAAATGGGTCAAAAGACCCCTTAATTTTTGAAACAGGGGAAAACCAGCGAGAAAGATGAAGCTACTACGTGAACTCGCGCGCGAGCGGCCCGAGCGAGCGGCCCGCGCACGTGAGCTATGTTGTTTCAGGCAGATAGAAAAGATCTTAATAAGAAAATGAAAATTGGGCATATCGCGCGAGCGGACCGCACGAGCGATCCGCACGCACGATCACTCTGTATTATGGCAGTTGGAAAAGTTTTATAAAAGAAAAGGCAAATTGGGCATATCGCTCGCTCGCGCGAGCGGCCTGCCCGCGCGACTTTTGACAGTTTCTGGTTTTTGCTTGTTTTATGTCAAGGAACTAATTGGGTGATGTTTCATGGACTTTTAAAGCTCTGTTTGGGAAATTTACTAAAACAGAAACCTATTTGGTTATGTTTGGACGATTGAAATAATATATTACGACTTAATAATCCCCGCACGTACGTTGTTCCTATAATTCAGCATTTTACTTTTGTTTATAGTTTCATGACATACATATGGAGTCAGTTGTACATGCATGGTGTGTAGTAGTCAGAGTGGAAAAGAGTGTGTTGTTGAGATTGTGTTGTTGACACTCCCTGGTAGTTGTGTACCAAAGTGTGACGTGTTGAGATTGCGGTGAGAGTATCTTTGTAGTGCGATGGTGGCAAAACTGGACACTCCCTGATGCCCATGGTAGCGTTAAAGTGTGTAATGCCGAACTTGGACATTCCCTGGCACCCATGGTAGTGATAAAGTGTGGCCTACGGACACTCCCTGGTACTCGAGTCTGGATACTGTGTGATGTATTTGCGAGGCGGATTAGGTACTAAAGTGTGAGGCATTGGACACTCCCTGGTACCCCGGACCAAAGTGTGAGGCAAACTGGACATTCCTTGGCACCCCTGTGCTAAAGTGTGGCTATCGGAGTATTACAAGGATACTGGTGTGAGATAGTGGGTTGTTGTGTTTGTCGAGAGAAAAGAGTCGGTAAGATGAGATGGTGCATTATTTTTCATACACGGTCACATATATGTGAATTAAAGTTTTCAAATGATATTGTGGTTGTTTTCTAAAAAGGAACTCCTTACTTTAATGTAAATTTGTTGAATTAAATGGGAATTAGAAAATGGTAAATGAGTATGTGTTACATTCACAGTTATGTTTTAATACTCACCAGCTTCTTGAAGCTGACGGCGTCGATGCGCCCTGGACATTCCTGTTCAGGCTTTTCAGGTTATGACTATACTGGGCCCTATGATTACGCTAACTAAGAACGGTTGCTTTGGAAGATATAACTGTTATCAATGTCCTATGTTTTAAGTTATAAACTATTTTGTAATAAGAATGACTGTAATAAACGATAGATATTGTTTTGTTTTAAGGTGGCTTGTGCCTTAGTTGACCCCATATTGTAATATGTAATAAGTTAGAAAAATTTTTGTAAGCCTTGATTGCTCTGCTCTGATTATTATGTCTTTGTTGTTGACGTTTGGGACAGAATCGATCCTTCAAACTGTCACGAACTATGGGTCCATAAAGAAAATTAAACGCTTTCCTTATTTATGCTACGTCGGGGTATGACAGGATTTAGTGGTATCAGAGCCAGGTTATCTCAAGACAGTTTAACCAAGTTAGGGTTTACTAGTTTAGACCCGATTCCGTGATCTGTTAGCTTAAGCTTCACACACCCGATGTTAAGACAGGGAGGATAGACTCAGAACCCAAACGCCTAAGATTATCTCTGTCCTGATTTAAGTTAGTACCTTTTTCAGGTATGAATCTAGCTCAGCCCATTTTTGTACCCGATACTTTTGGAGGGCACTGGGTTACCTTGGGAGCGATAGTACCAGCTTCAGCGATACTTTATTTCACCTCTATCGAGCAACGGGCAGCTGCGATAGTCGAGTTAGATCTTTGGCACCAGATCCACGTGTTAGGACTGGTTGACTTATCCCGTCCTCGCCTCGAGATCCTATACTTTGTTGAGATTCAGCGCTTAGTACTCGTAGAGATAGTTCGCTTGGTTAATAGTGATGCCTTCTATCTACCTCTTGAAGTTCAGGTTGTGCATGCTCACCTTGCACAGTTGGATATGCCTCCACCAGTTGTCCCACTAATGAGGACGACGCTGAGGTGGTTCATTTGGCTCCTATAGGTTGGGAAGGTGTTGATGAGGAGGATGGAATAGGTTGGGACGACTTCGCAGTTGACATTGAGGAGGCACTAGCACTCGAGCTAGCTTTGCCAGAGGCAGATACCCCTGGACCTACTTCCTTGTTGATCTCGCATAGCTGTAATTTTGGGGCAGGCCCCTCATATTCAGCGACATCATCAGGCCCACTCGCTTGACCTTTTGATGGCTACCTACGGAGATGACTGACCGTTTAGATATCACCTTGTATATATTGACTATTTTTGACTAGTAGCTCTATTCTCTTTTTGCAACTGTATCTGCATGCATTCGAGGCAACGACCCCATTTTTGTAACTCTAACTCTTGCATGGACGATGTACGTCCTAACCCATATAGCTAGGGTAGGCATTGACTGATCATACATGCCTTTTGTATCAACTTGATAAGAAGTTATATATAAATTACTCTTTGAATATCGCTGTCATTTAAACTGCTTTAATACTTCTGTTGCATGCATTTTCCTCATTCTATTATCACTATCATGCATAGAATGGCTGGGAGACCGAGGATAAACAGGGATTTGATTGAGGGAGTACCTGAGGCTGTCGATCCCACCAAAATGTTTGAAGCTTTCGTTAGACATCTCGAAAGGGTTAGTAATCAGAATGAAAATCGACACGATCGACAAACTGGAGATAAACTGCTGGAGAGATTCCGTGCACTAAGGCCCGAGCAGTTTACGGGTACCGCGGAACAATGGAAAGTGGAACAATGGTTAATAAAGATGGACCGCATGTTCGAGGCTGTCCATTGCAATGAGATGGACAAGAGGAGGTTAGCTACTTTTCAATTGACCGATGCTGCCGCAGATTGGTGGGATTCGGTCATAGCTACTATTTGAAATGGAGCTGCAATAGGAATGATGTGGACTGCGTTCAAAGGGAGATTTTTGGAGAAGTATTTCCCAGCTACGGAGAGGCACAGAAGAGAGAAGGAGTTAATGGATCTAGGGCAAGGAACCAAGTCGGTACAAGAGTACACCACACAGTTTGAGAGACTGTCTCGGTTCACTCCACACTTGGTTGATACTGAAGATAAGAAGATACAGAAGTATAACCAAGGGTTAGCACCACAGATTCGCCGCCTGACTCTCGACCACCTAGATAAGTCTTTGGAAGGACTAGTCGGCCTGACCACTGATCTGGAAGAAGATGCTCGAGCAAATCGAAAGCAATTCCAATTCCGGCCGCCTCAGAGGGGTAATTTTGGAAATAGACCACCAATGAATCATACCCAAGGGCAAAAGAGGAATTTTGATGGGAGTAAGAGGACCCAAGCTATCACCTATCCGACTCAACCCTGAGTAGGAGAAGGAAGTAGTGCCAGAAAATGTTTCAACTTTGACAACCCCGGTCATCTGGCTCAAGATTACAAGGCACCAAGGCGTGCTGCTCAGCAAGGCATAGTCTATTACAACTGTGGTGAATCAGGTCACATCAGCAAGTTCTGTACTGTCCCCTAAGCAAGTGACTTATGGTCGGTAAGGTCAGACTCGCGTGAATGCTGTTATCCATGATGCCGCTGGATATGATGCGACTGTGTACAAAGAAGGAGGTTATGAAGAAGCTCAACCTGATCAACAAGCAGTGGAAGGTACATTAACTCTGTTTAACTCCCATGTTAAAGTGTTATTTGATATAGGTGCTGCTCTTTCATTCATATCTGTCAATACAATTCGAAGATTAGGTATCTTACCTCATCGTTTAGAGAAAGCTTTGAGGGCTACCTCACCATTGGGAGCCGTAGTCAAGTTAGGACACGTATGCAAGGATTGTCCCTTACGGCTAGGAAACCGTGAAATCCCTGCAAGGCTGATTCTCTTATCGATGAAGGAGTTTGACGTAATCCTAGGAATGGATTGGATCTCTCAGAACCAAGCGAAGTTGGATTGTGCGAGGAAGAGAATTACATTCCCCGACAATGAGAAACAACCCTTTGATTTTCAATGTAACCCTTTGGGAGATATGTTCCTCACAAGATGCTTAAAAAACATCGAAGTCGTCAGTACAGAGATGACAACGTTGTCTATACCTGTAGTCAAGGACTTCAAAGAAGTATTTCAAAACATTTCTGGTTTACCGCCCGAGAGAAGTATAGAGTTCAATATTGAGCTTATACCGGGTACCGTCTGATCACCAAGGTCCCCTATAGAATGGCCCCCACCGAACTGTTGGAATTGAAGGAACAAGTACAAGAGCTCGAGAACCTAGGTTTTGTACGTCCTAGTACATTGCCTTGGGGAGCACCGGTGTTATTCGTGTAGAAGAAGGACAAAACACTTTGATTGTGTATCAATTATAGAGAATTGAACCACGTGACTATCAAGAACAAGTATCCTTTACCACGGATCGATGACTTATTTGATCAACTACAAGGAGCTACGACATTTTCCAAAATAGACCTAAGGTCGGGATATCATCAGTTGAGGGTACGGAAGGAAGACATACCTAAGACTGCATTTAGAACCTGATATGGTCATTATGAATTTTTGGTAATGCCCTTTGGAATGACGAATGCCCCGACAGTGTTTATGGATCTGATGAACAGAGTGTTCAAGCCTTATTTGGATCAGTTTGTCATCTTCTTCATTGATGATATTTTGATCTATTCTAAGTCAGGAGAAGAACACGAGCAACACCTACGGATGGCATTATAGACGCTTAAGGACCACCACTTGTATGCCAAGTTTAGTAAGTGTGAGTTCTGGCTGCAAGAAATGAAATTTTTGGGACACAAGGTGTCATCTCAAGGAATTTTTGTGGATTCGTCCAAGACCAATGCTGTGTCAAACTGGGTCAGACCGAGCAACTCTACAGAAGTTCAGAGTTTTCTTGGACTCGCAGGCTATTACGGGAGATTTGTTGAGGGATTCTCCAAGATAGCAGCACCTTTGATTGGGTTAACGAAGAAGAATTTAAGGTTTGACTAGACAGAGAAGTATGAGCGCGCCTTTCTAGAGTTAAAATAGAGAGTCACTATCGCACTGGTACTAGCTATACCCAAGCCTGATGAGAAGTTCACTATCTTTAGTGACGCGTCATATCAAGGACTAGGGTGTGTACTTATGCAAGATGGTAGAGTTATCACTTATGGATCCAGACAGCTGAAGCCGACTGAGTTGAACTATCCCATTCATGATTTGGAGTTGGCGGCAGTAGTATTCGCACTCAAGATTTGGAGACACTATCTCTACGGTGAGAAGTTTGATTTATTCTCCTATCACAAGAGTCTAAAATATTTATTCACACAGAAAGAGTTGAACATAAGACAACGCAGATGGATGGAGCTGATCAAGGATTATGACTTCACGTTAGAGTACCACCCTGGTAAAGCTAATGTGATTACTGATGCTTTGAGTCAGCAGACTCGTGAGACGATCGCCTCCTTAATGGTTAGAGAATGGCGAGCATTGGAGACGTTGGCGGAGTTCGATGTGTAGAGTGCTGAAGAAGGAGAAGGACAACTTTTTAGATGTCTTATCCTACAGCCTGACCTTATCGACCGTTTTATTGGAGCTCAGAAAGAAGATGAGAAATTTCAAGCATGGTTTGCGAAGATGTCAGAGAAAGATCTGATAGAATGGAAGGTGGGAATCGATGGACGATATCGATTTTGAAACAGGTTATGGATACCAGACTGTGGGGATTTAAGAAATGATATTCTGGCAGAAGCACATAAGTCAAGATATACAGTTTACCCAGGAGGAACGAAAATGTACAAGGATTTAAAAAGAAATTTCTGGTGGGAAGGTATGAAGAAGGATGTGGTCGAATTTGTATCCAAGTGTTTGACGTGTCAACAAGTCAAGGCCGAACATCAGAGACCCTCGGGATTGTTGAAACCACTACCTATTCCTGGTTAGAAATGGGAGCACATCACGATGGATTTTGTAGTGGGTTTGCCTCGATCACAACAGAATTATGATGCCATTTGGGTGATCATGGATCGATTGACGAAGTCTGCTCATTTCATTGCTTATAGTATGACATTCTCGGTATAAAAGATGAGTCGAATGTACACACAACAAGTTGTGTAGCTTCTTGGTGCACTTGTGTCGATTGTGTCAGACCATGATGCATATTTTACTTCTTGATTTTGGGAAAGCTTGCAAGAAGCTATGGGAACCACGTTCAAGATGAGTACTGCTTTTCACCCTCAGACAGATGGGCAGATCGAGCGTGTTAATCAGATCATGGAGGATATGCTTAGGGCTTATGTCATCAATTTTGAAGAATCTTGGGAGACGCACTTGCCTTTGGTTGAATTTGCCTATAACAATAGTTATCACACGAATATCAGGATGGCTCCGTTGGAAGCATTGTATGGACGACCATGTCGTTCTCCGTTGAGTTAGGCAGAAGTGGGAGATACGGAGTTGTTGGGACCAGATTTGGTTAGAGAAACCAACGAGAAGATTTCTTTGGTCAAGGAAAGGATAAGAACCGCTCAAAGCCGGTATAAGAGTTATGCCGATCGACGTCGGAAAGATTTGGAGTTCAGTGTTGGAGATCATGTACTTCTTAAGGTATCACCGACCCGAGGAGTAGTACGTTTTGGTCTCAAAAGTGGAAAGTTAGCCCCGCGTTTCATCGGACCGTTCGAGGTTTTGGAACGTGTCGGGAAAGTGGCATATCGACTGGCGCTACCACCGAAGATGTCTGGGGTTCACAATGTATTTCATGTGAGTATGCTGAAAAAGTACATACGAGACCCCTTGCACGTGATTAGTTATGACGATATTGAGACAAGTCATAACATTTCTTATTAGGAGAGACCTGTGAAGATTCTGGATCAGAGTATCACGAAGTTGAGAAACAAGGACATTCCATTGGTGAAGGTTTAGTGGATCACCAAGACGAGAATGAAGCCTCGTGGGAAGTCGAAGCTGAGATGAGGAAAAAGTACCCGGAGTTGTTTCAAGACTATTTAGTCTTGATTTCGGGGACGAAATCCTGTTTAAGGGAGGAAGAATGTAACAACTTGCATTTCATTTAATTATCAATTTTAGCATATCCATATTTAATTTGTATTTCCATTGACATAATTAAATCCATGTAGTATTGTCAGCTTTTAAATTAATTACAAGTCTCATGTATCTAAATCTTATTATTTATTTTATTTCATGTTAAACTCTTGTTGGGACCAAACTGAAATTTTACAAATTTAGTAATACGTGTATTGAATTTCAAATCTGTATTTCAAAACGGTGGAATTGCTTTCTTTTAACTCAAGCAGTATTTTTATAAAACCGGGAAATCATTTCTTATGTTAAAATGAATTTTCTGTATTTTTGCGGTGACCACCGCGACGCAAAAATACCAGTTTAGGTGCAAAATTGTCCGCGCCACGTTGATCTCCCAGAGTTTAGGAAACTCCACCAATCAAGATGTGACACATACTTTTCCATTTATGGCATGTAATCATTTGGTTGTACCCTGTTTGGCAATGTGTACCTTGCATGTGTAATTGTTAAGTCTAAAGCTAGATTTGCCAAACACTTTCACTTGGCCCCTACTAACCTATAGCACCTCTTCAAAATGTAGAAGTATATACACGTATGTATAATCCATCATGTAAGATTTATATCATTGTTAGTTCAATTAGAAATTAGAAAAACAATTTAGTTTGTAGAGTGTGTTTCATAACTCACAACTTGGAGCCCAAGATTGTGAGTACTTTATAAACTCATACACACTTCACAATCTGCACATTTTGATAAAAACACAGAGAAAAGAGAGAGCTTGAGAGCTATCTTGCTGAAGTTTTAAGAGAGAGAGAAGAACCTCCATAGCTAGAGCTCAAGTGGGTCTTGCATATTTGATTTTCCTTTCTCAACAACTTTTTTCTATCTTAATCCTTCTATCTTAACCTTTCAATTACTGTTTTGTGTAGTTGATTTGTGATCACTATTTTTGAATTTACGTTTGAAGTTTCATAACTTGAAATCATGAATTTCCAAACTCAATCAAAATCTATTTTATTAGATAAATATGAAAGATTTCAGTATGTATAGGTCATGTTTGCAATATTAGAGTCTAATTTACTCAATTGAGAAAGTATGTTAAGATTGAAGTTTTGTCATCTTTTAGTTTTTTGTGTAATTCGTGAACTACGTTTGGATTCAAGTAAAATTGATTGTAGATTGATAATCCTTGCAAAAAACCGAAGAGATTCATATATTATAAGGCATGGTAACTTACGGAATAAAAAATGGGTCAAAAGACCCCTTAATTTCTGAAACAGGGGAAAACTAGCGAGCAAGATGAAGTTACTGCGTGAACTCGCGCGCGCGAGCGGTCCGCACGAGCGACCCCTCGCGCGAGCGGCCCAGGGGCGCGAGCCGGTGGTTTCAGGCAGATAGAGAAGATCTTAATAAGAAAAAAGAAAATTGGGCATTTCGAGCGAGCGAGCGACCCGAGCGAGCGATCCGCGTGCACGATCTCCCTGTATTCTGGCATTGGAAAAGTTTTATAAAAGAAAAGGAAAATTGGGCATATCGCGCGAGCGACCCCTCGCGCGAGCGTCCCGCCCGCTCGACTTTTGACAGTTTCTGGTTTTTGCTTGTTTTATGTTAAGTAACTGTTTGGGTGATGTTTCATGGACTATTAAAGCTCTGTTTGGGAAATTTAAGAAAACAGAAACCTATTTGGTTATGTTTGGACGATTGAAATAATATATTTCGACTTAACAATCCCCGCACGTACGTTGTTCCTATAATTCAGTATTTTAGTTTTGTTTGAGGTTTCATGACATACATATGGAGTCAGTTGTACATGCATGGTGTGTGGTAATCAGAGTGGAAAAGAGTGTGTTGTTGAGATTGTGTTGTTGACACTCCCTGGTAGTTGTGTACCAAAGTGTGACGTGTTGAGATTGCGGTGAGAGTGTCTTTGTAGTGCGATGGTGGCAAAACTGGACACTCCCTGATGCCCATGGTAGCGTTAAAGTGTGTAATGCCGAACTTGGACATTCCCTGGCACCCATGGTAGTGCTAAAGTGTGGCCTACGGACACTCCCTGGTACCCGAGTCTGTATACTGTGTGATGTATTTGCGAGGCAGATTAGGTACTAAAGTGTGAGGCATTGGACACTCCCTGGTACCCCGGACCAAAGTGTGAGGCAAACTGGACATTCCCTGGCACCCCTGTGCTAAAGTGTGGCTATCGGAGTATTACAAGGATACTGGTGTGAGATAGTGGGTCGTTGTGTTTGTCGAGAGAAAAGAGTCGGTAAGATGAGATGGTGCATTATTTTTCATACACGGCCCTAGACATTCGTGTTCAGGCTTTTTAGGTTATGACTATGCTGGGCCCTATGATTACGCTAACTGAGAACGGCTGCTTTGGAAGATAGAACTGTTATCAATGTCCTATGTTTTAAGTTATAAACTGGTTTGTAATAAGGATGAGTGTAATAAACGATAGATATTATTTTGTTTTAAGGCGGCTTGTGCCTTAGTTGATCTCGTATTGTAATATGTAATAGGTTAGAAAAATATTTGTAGGCCTTGATTGCTCTACTCTGATTATTATGTCTTTGTTGTCGACGTTTGGGACGAAATCGATCCTTCAAACTGTCATGACCTACGGGTCCATAAAGGAAATTAAACGCTTTCCTTATTTATGCTACGTCAGGGCGTGACAATGATGGACCTGAGCTACCTGAGGAGGATTTGATGGAGGAGGAGGACATGATAGATGATGATGACATGGATGAGGACGATGTTTTGTCCGAGATTGCCCAAGAGGATGAGGCTTCTATCTATGGACCTAACGTAACAACTTTTGAGTCCAGTACCTATAGGACTTAGACTTTTGATTTTGACTTCAGGACATGTTGTCCACTTACTTTTAATGCTTACATGGACAGCTATTGACCATAGCATTTTGTCTAGGCAGCCACCAGTTGTGGTCTTGTTTATATCTTCTACTAATTCTTATATAGGATCATGTACTATGCGGTACACATATGATTTGTTGTGTACTCCACTATACATCTTTTGGATATATATATATATGTGTGTGTGTGTGTGGCAGACCGTTTCTTCGGATTATTTCTGTTGTCATCTCATTATTTATTTTATGTTGTGATTAAGATTCGTGCTATGCTTCGTTGTATTATTTATGATTGTTTCCCAAAGAAAATTGTCAGGTAATCGTTCGATCTTTCAAGCGTGATTGGGAGCACCCATTCTTGAGGGTATGGACTCAACCGAATTCTTCGAAGCATTCATGCAACGGATGGAACATATTGGCGACACTTACAACAATGCCATCCATTGAGTTAACAACGACAACAACCACGTTGCTCCTCCGAGAGAGACATGCGATAAGCTATTGTAAATTTAAAAAAATTTTGGGGCTAATATAAAAATACAAAAAGGTTTGAGTTTTCTGATAACAATATAAAAATGAAAATTTTGGTGAAGGATAGTAGATATGGACATCGAAAAAACTCAGAATGTATGTTGATATATGTAGAATTAAGTGGGTTATTACTGACAACTTGGGCTTAAGAGTTTTAAGGGGGAGTCAATTTGGCAAGCCCGTATAGTTATTTGGCAAGAGGACCACTTGGGACATTACTAATGGTATCCGAGCCAAACTTGATACCGTGAGGCCGACGGTGTTATAGATGAGGAGTAGAGGCCCTTGGTTAGTTGAACCCTTTGTCTACTGATGGGCTGCTATGTGGTCACCAACCATTAGCTTCCACAAAAATCAATCATGGTGAGAACTGGGCCTACGCAACGATGACAACACATCTTTAAGTGGTGTAGATTAATATGTGAGAACTCCTCCCACATGGAAAAAACACTAAAAATGTTATCATAACATATGTAGAACTAAGTCGACTACTACTAACACTTAGGGCTTCAGCATTTAAAGGGCAATGTGCACATATGCTAGAATTCTAGCACTTTCGAGTTTTGTTTTCTTTCTATTGTTAAGTTTCTTTGTATTCAAGGCAGGTAGACAAGTGAAGAGTCCATGCGAAGCACGTTGCTATTGTCATCTCTGTAAAATTTTTCAAAGCTTTTTTTTTTCTTTAGTTATTTATTTATTTTTTTTTTGTAAATTTCAAAGTTTGGGAAATTCTGTGAATTTCAAAAGTTGTGGGGTAATTTGTAAATTTCCAAAAAAAACATGGGCTGGTATAAAAATACAAAAAGGTTTGAGGTTTTCAGATAGAAATATAAAAAAGAAAATTTTGGTAAAGGATCGTTGATGTAGACTTAGAATCCATGTGAGATACAAAATAAAAGACCAAACAGTCCTCATCACTCAATCCAGGGAACCAACTGGGATCAACACCAAATAGCCCACGAATTTGTGTTGAAAGACTGTTTGGCACGGCTAAACTCATCCATGAAGATAAATTTGTTTTTAAACGCACATATACAGATGAACAGAGACAATGGTAATAGTTGGTAATATACCATATTTGTCGTTTTTTTCAACAACATTTACCATGTTCAAATGGGAAACATTGGAAATGAATGGAGACAAACTCAATTTATAAGTTGCAAGAACACTGTTTGTCAACACTCTCAAACGTTTGAATTAAGAGGCTTTTGGGCACTTCTAAACTCATCCATGAGGATAACCATAGGGGGATAAGACGTAGTTTCCTCAACAACTAATGCACACTCCTAATCAGAAAACATTGAATAATTAAACACTCGATGTGAATTGCATGGTCAGTTGTAGACATTGAATAATTTTTTGATGATGATATGGGGGAGGGGGATTCGAATATCGAACCAGTGCCGTGAAAGGAACTTAAATGCCATGTTCTTTGCCCCCTTGATCTATGGCTCACTTGGTGCATGGTGAATTATTAAAGACTCGAGGCCTTTGTAGTCTACTAAGTCATAGACATGGTGAATTGCAGAAATTCTAAACACGAGACCTATAAACTAATTAAAAACTCTGGCCATGTTTTGTTCTAGGGAATTAAGCTATTTAAAAATAATTGAAAATTAAGTTCTAACATTCGTTTTTTTTTTTTTTTTGATGAAAAGTTCTAACAATTCATACTGATTGCATTGGTTGATCTAAGAAAGCCAAGAATCGTGATAACTAATTCAACAAAATATTTTTTTACTTTTTTGCTTTCCACTTTTTAATTTACTAAAGAGCAAGATATATTAACCCATCCCACATGGAATAAACTAAGAATGTATGTGGATATATGTATAATTAAGTGGGTTATTACTGACAACCTGGGCTTAAGAATTTTAAGGGTCAATTTGGTAAGCCCGTTTAGTTGTTTGGCAAGTGGACCACTTGGGGCGTTACTAATGGTATCTGAGCCAACCTTAATCCTGTTAGGGCCCACGGTGTTATGGTAGAGGAGTATAGACCCTTGGGTAGTTGTACCCTTTGTCTGCTAATGGGCTGCTATGGTCACAAACAATTTGCCATTGCAAAAATCAATTATGGTTAGAACTGGGCCTACGCAACGATGACAACACGTACGTCTATACGTGTGGTAGATTAATATGTGAGAACTCCTCCCACACGGAAAAAATACTTAGAATGTTATCATACACTACACCATTTGGCCAATTTTCTAACATAGAGGTTTTTGGTTTCCTAACAGTAATTTACCGTTACAAATTGATAACGGTAAATTTCGGTTAGTAATTTATAAATTCTGTTAGTAATTTTCAACTATAGCTATTTTTAGAATTTTCTTACAGTAACAAAATAAATGCTAACGGTAAATTACCATTACAAGTTTTTACCTAAATTAATGATTTAAAAGAAAATATTATAGAAAGAAAAAAGATAAATGAAAAACCTAAGGGGTCTTGGGCGGCAAAACAAAAGGGCTGGGAGGGGGTCTTAGGTGGCCAAACTAAAGGGCTGAGAGAGAGAGAGAGAGAAAGGAGAAAAGGGGATCTGTGAGGACCTCCCGCCGCCGTTGCTCCGCCATCCTTTTTTCGCCGCCACCACTCCACTGTGGTTAGTCATCTCTCTCTCTCTCTCTCACATACACACACACACTGACACAAACACCAGATCTCTCTCTCTCTCTCTCTCTCTCTCTCTCTCTTTCACACACACATAGACACATACTAGATCTGAAAAAAAAGGGGATCTGTGAGGACCTCCCGCCGCCGGTTGCAACTGGTTCATCTTCTTTTGCTTAGTTTGAACTATGTGTTGCGATTGTGTGTGTGTGTGTGTTGCGATTGTGTGTATGTGTTGCGATTGTGTGTGTGGTTGCCACTTCTTGGTACTAGCATTTGGAGTAATGTAAGGAATGTAGGACATAAAGATAAATAAATAAATTTATCTTACATAAACACAACCACTGTAAGTAAGAAAAGTCTGTAGACCACAAAATTTCACAAGTTTTTGATCTCCACAATATCCGAATGTATGACAAGATATTAAATGCCCACAACCATTTTTCTCATTGTTGCTAATAATGAAAAATGAAAAAAACTGATCTACCATTGATGTTGCTCTGTATTCATTCTGAACTCAACAACACCACAAAAAACCATACCCACGAATGTAGAATAATCTATAAGTTCATTAATTCAAAAGTAAAATACTTTAAATTATAGGAACACGAACCTACCTTAGGTGACAAAAATCCAGCATCCCCACCCAAGTGGTGAGTGTTCAAATCCCCCATCTCCATGTTTAAATTATAAAGGATGAAGTATATAAACAAATGGCCATCTATGACTTCTTCTTCTGCTTCTCAATCGAATTGTAAGGATATCTCCAAATGGCCTAAGTAGCATTTCACAACATTTTGAAACCTTTTTACCAAGAACTTCGAAGAAATTTGGGTCCAGAGTTACTTTCTTCGGAACCTACAATAATTTAGAACACATTAAAACAATTAAACAAATTTTTTTTTTTAAAGTCTAGCTTATGTCAGTTATGTGTATCAACATTACCCTTATTCTGTTTTTACCTTCTTTGTGAGAGATTTGGCCAATTATTTTAAAATTAGTTTTAAAGCTAGAAAATTAAGAATTTTGAGAGGCTAGAGGCTAATTTAAAAAAGGGGAAAAGTCACGGAAGAAACTGTGTTGAATGAGAAAGTATATTTGTTTCTTCAAAGGTAAGCCCTTGTCAAAAACCATCAATGTGTAAAAGCCAAAAAAATAAAATAAAAGGAAATTGAAATCCTTCAAGAATACCTCTTAGGATATAGATGGAGTTACATCTGACGATGAGACTTCTTGATGCCATGGTTCAATCTCTGATACACTTGCGACCTAAATTGATTTACAAAAGACATTATAAGTTAACCCAATAAATTTTCTTAATTATGTATGTCAAAGTTGTGCACGTAACCTGTCTAGAATTCGTATTTGCATCTCGAGGTAAATCCGTCATCTTGTCACGACTTAATATATGATTTTCCAAATTCTGGAATTTCCAAATAGGGGATCTGTGAGGACCTCCCGCCGCCGGTTGCAACTGGTTCATCTTTTTTTTCCTTTTTCCCCCTCCTTTTTTCGCGTGATTACTCTTCCCAATTGTTTAGTAGATTAAACAGAATATAATAGAGAGAGAGATGTTTAAAAGTTCTTATCTTCATTATTAGTTATACTCGGATTCTTAGAACATTTGTATTCAAATGAGGAATCAACTATCTATCCCAAGATATTTTTAAATGGAATATCATGACAGAGAGGGAGTCTTTGCTCGTTATTTATTGCTCGTTATTTTTGATATTGCAAACCTCAAGTGCATATTTTGACATTAATGATAAATTTATTTATATGGCTTTGAAATTTATTTTATTTACATGTCATATCTGGACCTTACTTTCGGGCATGAATGTTTGTGTTTTTTTTCAGGTGGACCCAAATCATCATCTACTTCAGGTACATTTCCTTACATTTGTCTGAACTTAATACTCCTTTCAAGATTCCCAAATAAGCCCTTATTAGCTTCAGAAATAGTTCATGTGGTTGTCACTTCTTGATACTAACCTAGCTAGGCAACTTTAGAGGAACATGTACTCAAAAGGTAGATTAACCCTGCTAAATATTTAGAATTCTTTCGTCATATCCACTTTAGAGGAACATGTGCTCAAAAGGTAGATTAGCTACAATTATTTTAGAAAAGTGCCAAAGAATTTCAAAGACGATGTTTGGAATGCTTTAATGGTAATTTTTTTGTGTAGGCTCTTTATTTAATTAGTTGGTTTACTTAAGGGTTGTTTTTTAACATAACTATCCTATTCCACTACTAGGTTGAATTTGAACTTGATGTTCCACAATCTGTGGCTCGCCCATTTGCGGAGAGGTCGTGGCCCCAAAAGTTCAGAACACACAAAAATAACTTACGAAACCTTGTGAGGAGAGGTCATCAAGACGTGCCAAAAGGTGTTGATCCACTTGTATGGAACAAGTTTGCAGAAAATGAGAGAGATCCAACAAAGGTGGAGCAAATTGCTAGAAATCTGAACAACAGAAAACAACTTAAGATTCCCCATACACTTGGGCGTCGTTCCTACGCTCAGAAATCATACTTAATGGTTTGTATCATTGCTTACACTTTTTCTGTTCAATGCAAGTTTTTCACAGCTAACTCATTAAATTTCAAGGTCTAGCGAAAAGAAAAACCTGGAAAATACTACAGCCGTGTTGACAAATGGTTGGCGGCACATGAGCATAGTGATGGGAGTGTCTTGGAGAGTGCTAAGAGTAAATATGTAAGTAACATATTATTTGTAGGTTTTAATTCATAGCTTAAATTTTTTAGTGTATTATCACAATATTTACATTTAATGACTACAGGATGAAATAAAGGCAATTGAAAATATAAGAAAAAGCAGCAGCTTGACTGACGAGGGATGTAGTAACAATTGTGAAGACTTTGACAATGACGAGTTAACCCAGGTATTTGGGAAGGAAAAAAGGGAAGGGGTTCGTGCTGTGGGATCCCGTATCTCTAAGAGGCAACTACTTCATATCGGGTTGGCAAGGTCCAAAATTGAGGGAAAAAAGAAGGTAAATGAAGAAGTTGCTGCATTGGAGGATAAGATTATCTCTCATGTTGACTCAAAATTTCATGATATGCAAGGTATAATTATGTCTTTAGTTTCGAAACTCTCAAATGTCAGTACCCCTCCAGTGGTGACTACTCTCCCAAGTGAGTTTGGATCAAATTCAGTTAATCTTCCAACTCATTTAGCTCAAAACCTGAATAATGTTTTTGCCATGACGGGTGTTACACATTCTACTCATCCTATGCCTCCTCCCACCGACAAGCCCCCATGTATATTATTTGACAAATTTGGTAAACAATTGGCAAAGGGGTATGTTGTGACGGATGCTACAGCTAATGTCTGTCACGGCAAACAAGTTGGTATTGGCGAAAAGAAAGTTTATATCGAGGAAGTGTTTGAGCCTGATGCTCGTTTGTGGGATTCTCAAGGGGAACACAATACATTGGCAAGCGTTGTTCAAGGGGGATTTGTGATTTGGCTTCAGTGTTGGTTAAAGATTGGTTGACTATATATGTTTGTCTTATCTTCTATGACTTTAAATTTTAGACATGGTTTTTTGTCAGTTAGTTTAGTTTAGTTTTGGATGGATTTACTCTTTTAATTTCAGACACGGCTTGTTAGTTTTTGGTTTGGATGTAGAAACAATTTGTATTAAGGATAACTATGCTTCTTTTGGATTATATTTCATGCTTTAATATAGATTGAGCTTGTGCTTATTATGGATTAGATTTGAGTTTGATGTGGATGTGATGTAAATTAGGTGCAAATAAAATTGGGGAGCATATTTTAGTATTTACGTTTTAAAATTCAAAATAATTACTAACGGATAATTTCCGTTAGAATTCTTACACATGTGTGAGAAAATAAACTGTTAGTAGTAAAAATTACTAATGGTATATATCCGTTAGTAATTGTCTCGAAAGTGTTGGAAAATTCTCATATTACAAACGTTAGTAATGATATTACTAACGGAGTATATCCATTACAAATTACCGTTAGTATTTTGCATACAAAATTATTAGGGTAAAAAAACCGTTAGAATATATATTGCTAACGGACAATTTTCGTTTGGAAAACTAAATTACTAACGGACAATAGCCATTAGGAAACATATTACTAACGGACAACGTCCGTTAGTATAAATAATTGTTCTAACGGACATTTGCCGTTAGAAAATCCGTTAGATATATTAGCCACGGGGTACTACTAACGGTAATAGTCCGTTAGTAAAAATTGTACTAACGGTAATTTACCGTTAGAAATGTGCCATTTTGGTGTAGTGATAATCTATATAGAACTAAGTCGGCTACTATTAACAATTAATGCTTAAGCATTTAAACGGCAACGTGGTAGACCCGCGAAGTTGATAGGCCAGTATATTACATGTGTCCATCAAGTCAGTTTGGTGCACATAAATAGATAATTATTGCACATCTGCAAGAAGAAATTTAGGTCGGAACACTGACTACTCCCTATCACTTGATAGCTGCACATATGCCAGAAATCTGGAGCTCTATATTTTTGTTTCCTTTTTTATTTTTTAATTTCATTGTATTGAAGGCAGGTAGACAATTAAAGACACCATGTGAAACACGTTGCTCTTGTCATCTACTTACAATTTTTAAACTTGTTTTTCATTGTTTTTTAGTTTTTTTTTTTTTTTTTGTAAATTTCAAAGTTTGGGAAATTATGTAATAATTTCAAAAGTTGTGGGGAAATCTATAAATTTCAATAAATTTTGGGGCTGATATAAAAATATAACAAGTTTGAGGTTTTCTGAAGAAAAAAAAAAATTGAAAATTTTGGTGAAGGATCGTAAATAAGGACTTAGAATCCATGTGAGATACAAAATAAAAGACTAAACAGTCCTCAAGGATTCATTCCAGGGAAATCAACTGGACCAACTCAAATAGCCCAACCATTTGAATTACAAAACTGTTTGGCACGGCTAAGCTAATCTATGAAGAGAAATTTGTTTTTAAATGAACATATATTGTTGAACAGAAACATTGGTAATGGTCGGTAGTATGCCATATTTGTTCCTTTTCTCACCAACATTTATCATGTTCAAGTGGGACACGTTGGAAATGAATTAAAAGACTTCTTGGCACAGCTAAACTCATTCATGAGGAGAACTTTGTTTTTAAATGAACATACACAGCTGAACAGAAACAATGATATTGGTTGGTAATATACTATATTTGTTCTTTTTTTTTTCACCGACATTTACCATGTTCAAGTTGGATCACTTTAGAAATGAATATTTCTTAGTGCCAATATTACCTACCACTCATGAATTTTGATTAGAGAACATTCACCCTCTCACGTTTCAAAATTAACTCTCTGTTAACTTACCGAATTGGCTTGGTAAAATTACAATATAGTCCTAAAAAAATGAACAAATTAAATGGAAGTCTATTTTCAAAATGTCTCTAGAGCCCATCTGCTAACTCGTCGTGATTTTTGCCCAGGTTTATATTAAGGGTAATGCTATGTGCACATAAAATGTGCAAATAAAGTGTTCACATAAAGATCTGGTCCATTCATTTCGGTGGAGGTCTATGCCTGTATACATGGGATCCACCAAAATGAATGACCCAAATCTTTATGTGCATATTTCATTTGCACCAATCATTACTCTTATATTAAGACTTTTCACTTATTATGTTTTCGTTATGTCAAGGGGAATATATCAATCAAGGCGAGAACTGGGCCTATGTAACGAGGACAACACACCTTTAAGTGGGGTAGATTAATCTGTGAACCCCTCTAACATGGAAAAAACACTTAGAATGTTATCATAATATATATAGAACTAAGTCGGCTACTACTAACAATCAGTGCTTAAGCATTTAAAGGGCAATGTGGTAGACCCGTCAAGTTGATAGGCCAGTAAAACTACATGGGTCCGTCAAGTCAGTTTGTTGCACATAAATAGATAATTGGTGCACATCTGTAAGAAGAAATCTAGGTGGGAACACTAGTTAGTCCCTATCACTTGTAGTTGAACATATGCTAGAATCTAGAGCTTTCTATTTTTTTTTTCTTCCTATTGTTAAATTTCTGTGTATTTGAGGTAGGTAGACAATTAATGACTCCATGCAAATCACATTGTTCTTGTCATCTACTTAAAATTTTTAAAGCTTTTTTTTCAATTTTTTTTGTAAATTTCAAAGTTTGGGCAATTATGTAATAATTTCAAAAGTTGGGGAGTAAGCTATACATTTCAATAAATTTTGGGGCTGATATAGAAATATAACAAGTTTGAGGTTTTCTAAAAATAAAAAAATAAAAAAATTTGAAAATTTTGGTAAAGGATAGTAGATAAGGACTTAGAATCCATGTGAGATACAAAGTAAAAGACTAAACAATCTTCAAAGATTTAATCCAGGGAATCAACTGGACCAACCCAAATAGCCCAACCGTTTGAATTAAAAGACTTTTTAGTATAGGTACACTCATCCATGAAGAGATCTTTGTTTTTAAACAAACTTATACAGCGGAACAGACACAATGGTAATGGTTGGTCATATAGTATATTTCTTCTTTTTTTTTTTCACAGACATTTACCATGTTCAAGTTGGATCACTTTAGAAATGAATACTTTTTAGTGCCAAAGCCACATTCTACTCATAAGTTTTGATTAGAGAGCATTTACTCTCTCACGTTTCAAAAATAACTCTCTTTTAACAAACCTAATTGGATTGGTAAAATTACAATACAGCCCTAAAAAAATGTCAAAATTAAATGGAAGTGTATTTTCAAAATGTCTATAGAGCCCATCTGCTAACTCGTGATTTTTTTTTGCCCAGGTCTATATAAAGAGACTTTTCTTTTATTATGTTTTCATTAGGTCAATGAGAATATATAATTTAAAATAAAATTTAAGTTGAAGTTCTTTTATTTTGTAAGTAAAAAAGAACTTTAGTTATACAAGTGAGCAGAGGTGTTATTTAAGTGTTACTAGCGTGCATTACTTTAAAATAAAAATAAAAAACAAAAACATGATTCCCGTGATGGATGCTGGTAGAAAGATGATAGTCCTTTCACCATTTACTAATTTTTTTTTTTCTTCTTCTTATAAATAGCATAACGATTCATTTTATTTTTTTTGAATGAAAATTTCTAACAATTCATACTGATTGCTTTGGTAGATCTAAGGGAGCCTAGAATCGTGATAACTAAGTCAATAACAATTTTTTTTGCTTTTTGAGTTTTCACTTTTTAATTTAACAAAGAGCATGATGCATTAACACATCCCACATGGAAAAAAACTCAGAATGTATGTTGATGTATGTAGAATTAAGTGGGTTATTAAGCGTGTCAATTTAGCAAGCCTGTCAAGTTGTTTGGTAAGTGGACCATTTGGAGCGTTACGAATGATATAAGAGCCAACCTTGATCCCGTGAGGGCCCCACGGTGTTATGGTAGAGGAGTAGAGGCCCTTGGGTAACCCTTTGTCTGCTAATGGGCTGCTATGTGGTCACCAACCATTTGCTTCCACAAAAATCAATTAAGGTGAGAACTGAGCCTACGCAACGAGGACAACACATCTTTAAGTGGGGTAGATTAATCTGTGAGAACCCCTCCAACATGGAAAAAACACTTAGAATGTTATCATAATATATATAGAACTAAGTCGGCTACTACTAACAATTCGTGCTTAAGCATTTAAAGGGCAATGTGGTAGACCCGTCAAGTTGATAGGCCACTAAAACTACATGGGTCCATCAAGTCAGTTCGGTGCACATAAATAGATAATTGGTGCACATCTATAAGAAGAAATCTAGGTGGGAACACTAGTTAGTCCCTATCACTTGATAGGTGCACATATGCTAGAATTAAATCTAAAGCTTTCTATTTTTTTTTTCCTTCCTATTGATAAATGAGTAAAGATTGGGACACACCCAAAGACACAACTTTTGGGACACAACCCAAAAGATGTGTCTATATCTCTCCTGTGATGTCACTAGACCCCACAGTGACACAGGAAAGAGATAGACACATCTCTTAGGTTGTGTCCAAAAAGTTGTGTCTTTGGGTGTGTCCCAAGTATTACCCTTGATAAATTTCTTTGTATTTGAGGTAGGTAGACAATCAATGATTCCAGGCAACTCACATTGTTCTTGTCATCAACTTAAATTTTTTAAACCTTTTTTTTCATTTTTTTTTTGTAAATTTCAAAGTTTGGGAAATTATGTAATAGTTTCATAAGTTGTGGGGTAATCTATAAATTTCAATAAATTTTTTTTCGCATGCATTCGCCATGTTCAACTGAGATCACATCAGAAATGAATATTTCTTAGGGCTAATATCACATTCCACTCATGAGTTCTGAATAGAGAATGTTTGCCCCTCACGTTTGAAGAATAATTCTTTTTTAACAGATTTTATGGATTTGGTAAAATTGCAATATAGCCCTCAAAATAAATGAAGAAATTAAGTGAAAGTGTAATTGCAAAATGTCTAAAGAGCCACCTGCTAACTCTCCTTTAAGTAGAAGTTCTTTTATTTTGGAAGTAAAAAAGAGCTTTAGTTACACAAGTGAGCATAGGTGTTACTTAGGTGTATTTTTTTGGTGTTACTAGCATGCATTACTCTAAAATAAAAAGTAAAATCAAAAACATGATTCACATGATGGATGCACTAACTAGTTCTGTGTATACTCAGAAATTTGTGAAGGTCAGTGTGGTGGGTTCTGGTAGAAAAAACAAAAATAACAGTCCTTTCACCATTTGCTAATTTTATTTCGTCTTGCAAATAGCATAGCAATTCTTTTTTTTTTTTTTTTTGTTGAAAAGTTCAAACAATTCGTATTGATTGCATTGGTAGATCTAAGGGAGCCGAGAATCATGATAACTAATTTAACAGTCCTTTCACCATTTGCTAATTTTATTTCGTCTTGCAAATAGCATAGCAATTCTTTTTTTTTTTTTTTTTTGTTGAAAAGTTCAAACAATTCGTATTGATTGCATTGGTAGATCTAAGGGAGCCGAGAATCATGATAACTAATTCAACAATCAAATATTTTGTTTTTTTTATTTTTCACTTTTTAATTTACCAAAGAGCAAGATACATTAACCCATCCCACGTGGAAAAAACTCAGAATGTATGTTGAAAATATGTAAAATTAAGTGGGTTATTCAGTGGGCCAATTTGGCAAGCCCGTCTAGTTATTTGGCAAGTGGACCACTTGGGGCATCACGAAGGTATCAGAGCCAACCTTGATCCCGTGAGGGACCCACATTGTTATGGTCGAGGAGTAGAGGGCCTTGGGTAGTTGTACTGCTATGTGGTCACTAGCCATTCGCTTCTACAAAAATTAATCGTGGTGAGAACTGGGCCTACGCAACGAGGACAACACATCTTCAAGTGGGGTAGATTAATCTGTGAGAATCCCTCCAATATGGAAAAAACACTTAGGATGTTATCATAATATATATAGAACTAAGTCGGCTGCTACTAACAATTAGTGCTTAAGCATTTAAAAGGCAATGTGATAGACCCGTCAAGTTGATAGGCCAGTAAAACTACATGGGTCCGTCAAGTCAGTTTGGTGCACATAAATAAATAATTGGTGCACATCTGTAAGAAGAAACCTAGGTGGGAACACTAGTTAGTCCCTATTACTTGAAAGGTGCACATTTGCTAGAAATCTAGAGCTTGATATTTTTGTTTTCCTTTCTATTATTAAATTTCTTTGTATTTAAGGTTGGTAGACAATTAATGACTCCATGCAAATCACGTTGTTCTTGTCATCTACTTAAAATTTTAAAATCTGTTTTTTTTTTTTTTTGTCATATTTTTTTTGGTAAATTTCAGAGATTGGGCAATTATGTAAATTTCAAAAGTTGTGGGGGTAATCTATAAATTTCAATAAATTTGGGGGCTGATATAAAAATATCAAAAGTTTGAGGTTTTCTGAAAAAAAAAAAAAAAAAAAAAAAAGGAAAAAAAAAATATTTTGTGAAGCTTTAGTAGATATGGACTTAGAATCCATGTGAGATACAAAATGAAAGACTAAACAGTCCTCAAGGGCTTAATCCAGGGAACCAACTGGGATCAACCCCAAATAGCCCAACCATTTAAATTGAAAGACTTTTTATTATAAATGCACTCATCAATGAAGAGATCTTTGTTTTTAAACGAACATACACTGAACAGACACAATGGTAATGGTTGGTCATATAGTGTATTTGTTCTTTTTTTTTTTCACCGACATTTACCATGTTCAAGTTGGATCACTTTAGAGATGAATATTTCTTAGTGCCAAAGTCACTGTCCACTCATGAGATTTGATTAGAGAACATTTAGTCTCTCACGTTTCAAAAATTACTCTCTTTTAACAAACCTAATTGGTTTGGTAAAATTACAATACAGTCGTAAAAAAATGCCAAAATTAAATGGAAGTGTATTTTCAAAATGTCTATAGAGCCCATCTGCTAACTCGTGAATATTTTTTGGCCAGATCTATATTAAGAGACTTTTCACTTATTATGTTTTCATTATGTCAATGAGAATATGTTTTCACTTATTATGTTTTATTATGTTTTCATTATGTCAATGAGAATATGTAATTTAAAATAAAATTTAAGTTAAAGTTCTTTTATTTTGTAAGTAAAACAGAGCTTTAGTTATACAAGTGAGTAGAGGTGTTATTTAGGTGTTACTAGCATGCATTACTCTAAAGTAAAAATAAATAACAAAAACATGATTCACGTGATGGATGCTAGTAGAACGATGATAGTCCTATCACCATTTACTAATTTTTTTACTTGGTATACAAAACAAATATCTTTTAGTTTGAGTACAAATATGTTCTGGGAATCATTGGAAAAATATGAGTAATGTGCTAGAAACATAATTTCACTTAAATTATGATAATAGTTTTCAAGACAAAATAAATTATATATATATATATATCAGCCATACTGATATGTTGCGATGCTGTTGAAATATGATACTAATTCCTAGAAGCTTCTAGAATAAGATAAAGATTTGAAGTCACATGTATCTAGAATATTCCTTGAATTATCTAGATTGAGTAATGTCTAAAAAATTCCTAGAATTAGCTCCATTTTGCAAAATGAATGAATGAAAGACATTTCCAGTCATGCCTTCCATCTCCCACACTATTGTGTAACACCTGCATTTTCCTATCTATTATCCCGAGTTTCTGTATTTCTCTTGGTGATTCTTTCTATTATACACAATAAGATTTGTTTTTCTTACTCTTTACTATTTTAAATGATCTCTGTGTGTTTGTATGCATGTTTGTGGCCTTGGGGAAAGTTTTTTTAGAAAGCAGACCCGAGCGCTCGAGAAGTCGGAGCTCTTGAGCAGCATTTTTAGTGAAATGACTATTTTGCCCTTACGTCTCAAAAATCTATAAATACCCAACGTTTTCTCAACAATTGTACGTTCTGTTTATTTTGAAAACCGAGAGCTTTCCTTACAGAGGATTTTGAGAGAAATCCTTGTACATCATGCACACACATTAAGATTGAATGGGGATTTTGAGAGAAATCCTAGAATGTCTTAAGGTCTCCCATAATAGTTGTTCATTTTTTTACTTGGTATACAAAACAAATATCTTTTAGTTTGAGTACAAACATGTTCTGGGAAATCATAGTAAAAATATGAGTAGTGTGCTAGAAACATTATTTTCACTTAAATTACGATAATAGTTCTCAAGACGTAACAAATTATATATATCAGCCGTACTGATATCGTGAGATTCCATTGAAATATGATACTAATTCATTGAAGCTTCTAGAATAAGCTAGATTGAGTACTATCTAGATTTTTCCTAGAATTAGTAAGATTGAGTTCCATCTCGAAAATTCTTAGAATTAGCTAGACTATGTACTGCCTATATTTGTGTACGTAATTCCTAGAAAATTCTAGAAGAGTCAAGACACTACTTAAGTGTCCTATAAATAGGTGCAAGCAAGCCATTTGTAAAGTGATTGAATGAAAGAAAATTTCAATGAAGCCTTCCATCTCCCATGCTATTAATTACCAATTATTCCAAACAGATACCTTACAAATTATAAACATATCCTTCGAAGGATTAATTATAGACAAACAGGAGAGGTTTGTTTTTAGTATAAAAGTATTGAATAAAATGTTTACCAAAAGAAACAAAAAAGGCCCATTGAAGTGCTGAATTATGTGAAACTAATAGACATATGATAGCTTCTCTAATGCATGGATCGCTGTAGAATATTGTTGACTATGCCAGTGACAAATGCCTCTGCAGAAAGAAGTTTTTCGAAGTTGAAACTATTAAAATCTTACATTTGATCAACGATGTCAGAATTAAGATTGAATGGGGTAACCATATATATATTCTCCATGCATTGAAAAATATATGGTTGAAAAACTTGATGATGCGAGCTTAATTAGTGATTTTTCAAATACAAATGCGAGAAGAATAATGTTCAAGTGATACTTTGTTGCAATTGTGTCGTTTCGTTATTTGCTTACTGAATGTTAGAAATATTTTGTAGTTAGTTTGATAATTTTAATATAATGTATAACAATATAAAATTAGTAAGGAGTTTAAAAAAGTATATGTAAAGCCTTTTAAGAGTTTGCTTTGGGCCCTGAAAAACTTAGGACCAACCCTGCATGAGAAGTATAGGGAAGGGTCTCATGACACTTTGATGGTGCCAAAGAGGCAAGAAAGGGGGGTAGGGGTAGACGAGTTATTTTGAAATATAATACTGGAGCATAGCATTACCCGGAGAAAGGAGAGCCATATTGCTAAGTAAACCCAAGGTTATGAAAAAAGTTGTGGCAATATTTGAGGGAGTGAGATCCAGTCATGGGGATCATCAATTGCATCATTTTGGAGTTTCATTTTCTTTCCACTTTCTCCCTACTTTCTCTTCTCCCCCACTTAACTTACCAACCAAGAGAAATGGTGAGAAACTGGTCCTCTTTCTGTTCTTTTCTCTCCATTTTTGTCTATCCAAACAAAGTATTAGATTCGGCTCTTACTCGATTTGGATTTGGATTTGGATTTGGATTCTAGTGGTTTGTTCATGTATCTGCTGACTGAATGTATAATAATCACTAACCCTTGTGAAATGGTTATATTCTTAGTTGAAGTTTTTGCTTACTTCTTTTTTTTTTAATCTTTTTTATGGCTTGGGTCTACTGACAAGGTAGGACTTTGATATCTTATTTTGGCTTTAGGTACACACAATAACCTTGTCAGGCTTCTGAAATGTTGTCTAGGATGTCTGAAGGACTCCCCAAATAATTGTTCATTTTTTTACTTGGTATACAAAACAAATATCTTTTAGTTTGAGCACAAATATGTTTGGAAAATCATAGTAAAAATTTGAGTAGTGTGCTAGAAACATAATTTTCACTTAAATTGCGATAACAGTTTTCAAGACGTAATAAATTATGTATATGTGGGAGTTGCTGAAAAAAGTATCCAGGGAGGCTTCGAAGAACTTACAATTTTACCCATTTTGATGTCACCTCTAAACTTACTCTGGCCATCTCTCAGACCACCAACAACACTCAGCTTCAGGAGTGATACAACAGGTTGGAGTGGGCTTCTAGTTTTTTCAAGTTGGGCATTTGACATTTGACTGTGGTGTTTGGCTTTTGGTGCACTATTTTATTTGGCCTTGTGCCAAAGCTTTAACAAAAATTTCTTGCTGAGCAAAAAACAAAAACAATTCTATATATATATCAGCCATACTGATATGATGCAATGCTGTTGAAATAGGATAGTAATTCTAGAAGCTTCTAGAATAAGCTAAAGATTTGAAGTCACATGTATCTAGAATATTCCTTGAATTATCTAGATTGAATAATATCTAATGTTTCTAGAATTAGCTCCATTTTGCAAATGAATGAATGAAAGACAGTTCCAATCAAGCCTTCCATCTCCCACACTATTGTGTAACACCTGCATTTTCCTATCTACTATCCCGAATTTCTGTATTTCTATTGGTGATACTTTCTATTATATATAGCAAGATTAGTTTCTTTTTACTCATTACTATTTTAAATGATCTATGTGTGTTTTGTATGCATGTTTGTGGCCTTGGGGAAACTTTCTTTAGAAAGCAGACCAGAGGGCTCAAGAAGCCAGAGCGCTCTAGCTCGAGCACTCGAGCAGTACTTTTAGTGAAATGACTATTTTGCCCTTGGTTCTCAAAAATCTATAAATACCCAACGTTTTCTCAACAATTGTACGTTCTGTTTATTAAGAAAATCGAGAGCTTTCCTTACAGAGGGTTTTGAGAGAAATCCTCGTACATCATGCACATACACACTTGCATGTGTTAATCCTAGCATTATACACACACATGCACTATATACACCTACATGCTGCTGAATCAAGATAGAGGACTGAGGTGAAGTTGCTGATTCTTGGTCATCCTCATGATCAAGCTCTAAAGAGGAAGATATTGAAGCTCTAGTTCATCAATTCAAGCTTTTTCAAAACATCTACTCATATTTTCTTTATCCATTTACAATTCAATCTTGTGTGAGTATAAATTCTCACTTAAAAATCTGTAGGATCAGTTTATACATGACTTTAAGTCCATACATGTGAATTAATTGAGGTTATAGTTTTTATATGTGAAGAAATTTCATGATCAAACTGTTTTTCATTATTTGGTGATGTTGATCATCATCCAAACACACCATAGACATATCGAGTGTAGATTCTCATCTTGATACCTTAAGATATAGTTTTTACATGTTTTCAAGGCTTGGATGTGTACTTAGAACCAATTTTATACCTTGCATGTAACCACAAAAAGGATCTATTTCGCAGCTAAACTCGAGCACTCGCGCCTCAGGAGCGCTCGAACTACGAGCGCTTGGGCTCTCAGAGCGCTTGAGCCATCTAGAAGGAATGACAGTTTTTCCATGTTGTTTTGTTTTTCCTATCATGAACGGATTATTGTTTGTTACTAAAATGAACCTGAGATTCCTATTAACATGTTAGACAATGTATATCAACTTATCACATGAACACTTTGGCTCATTTGATAAATGATGATCTTGGATTATTCTTATAACTTATACGTCAAACTTCTTATGTTCTTAAAAGTGGTGGATGAAGCAATGGTGTATCTATAGAAGTGAACTACTGTCGAGTCTGTCCTTGTATCAGAATGTATTATCTGTCTTAATTTAGTGAGATGTTAGAAATTGAATTATCAGTTCATTATAGAGAAGATACCCTTAATGGAATTTAATTGTTTATCGTTCATAACTCGTAATATCTTCAATAGTTGATACCCCGTTAGCATCTAATTCACTCAGCTTTCATTAAGAAAACAACGTTTATGCTACTGGGCATTTTTACATTTTAGCGCACCCTCGTTATGACTATACGGGTGAAGGACCTACAGGTGAGGACTACTATGCCGGTGACGATGTTCTTGTGGAGGATAATCCTGACAGAGGTAAGACAGAAGAGGACTATTATGCCGAGGACCACCTCTACGCCAATTGAAGATTAGGGTAGATAGTAGTTCAATTACCTTGTTTTTAGACCTTTTTGTAATCAGGCATATGTTGCCTTAACGTTTGTAAATGATTTTGTTTTATTTGATTCGAGACTCTGATTATAATAGTTAGTGGCTTTCGTTTGACTTTAAGTTACATTGTTATCCAAAACCTAGATTATATTCTCGTGATCTTTATTCCTTTTTATTGCTTAGTAGTGCGTGGTGTGGACAATCACGTGGCATCCCCAGTCGCTGCCTTTGGACCCAAAAAAATAAAATTGCTTTTCTCAATTTTTGTCGTTCTAGGCTGTGACAGGATTTCTTTGTAACAAAGCTAGGTTTATACCTTTTCGCTCACAGATTGTCCTACAACATCTGGTCCTAGAACCTTGAGTTTCTATGGATGAGTATTAAGATTAGTTCTGACTTAAGATAGTCTATTTTCAGGTAGCAGGGCAACACCGTGCTTCATTCCAGATGAGTTTGGAGGACACTATGGGTATGAGGGCAGTATTGAGCCATCGGACCCACAGTACTATGCTTGGAAGATTAGGCAGAGAGCCATCACATATACAATTCGAGTATGCAAATTGAGTAACAAAGATTTGGGACCCGGGACCCAGGACCCAGAGGTGATACGTTAAGATATGATCTATTGTAAAGACACCTTTCGACGCATCGAGGAGGAATCACTACTGATGCTGTGAGACCATTTTTCATATTAGGTTTTACTTGTAGAGGTTAGAGTAGTGCCTCCACCTCCCCCGATAGAGCCACCACCACAGACACCCCCACCCCCACCAGAGGAGGACATGCTGATACACCCCCAAAAGATAAGGACCCAGGGGATGAGGATCTAAATGAGGATGAGGTGACAACGAGCTAGGATGAGGTAGAGGATGATGCCAAGGAGATGGAGGATGAAAAGGACGATGAGCAAGAGTATGATATAGAGGATAATGCTGAGGACCCCGAGAAACTAGCTGGTATGGATGTACTGATTGGGATAGATATTATAGTAGAAGTGGTTTACCCGATAAAGGAGGAGGCTATAGTAGAGGATGATGCGGGTATGACGCTGTGGCACCAGTTTTACCAGGTGGGATGATAGCACAGCTAGCAGTAGAGTGGACTGCAGTGATGGCTGCTCATCCCTATGGATTTGAGATAGGAGAAGCAGAGTTGGCCCATGCTATGGTAGAGGCTGAGGCTTTGTAGCTGCATTCGATGCAGCTCAGGCCGATATGGCCGATGTTGGAGATTTAGGAGTTATTGTGGAGCATGATTGTAATAGCCTGCATTTCATCTAATTATTAATTTTAGCATGTCCAGATTTAATTTGTATTTCCATTGACATAATTAAACCCATGTAGTATTGTCTGCTTTTAAGTTAATTACAAGTCTCATGTATCTAAATCTTATGATTAGTTTTATTTCATGTAAACTCTTGTTAGGGCCAAACTGAAATTTTACAAATTTAGTAATACATGTATTGAATTTCAAATATGTATTTCAAAATGGTGGAATTGTTTTCTTTTAACTCAAGCAGTATTTTATAAAATCGGGAAATCATTTCTTACGTTAAAATGAATATTCTATATTTTTGTGGTGACCACCGCGACGCGAGAATACCAGTTTAGGTGCAAAACTGTCCATGCCGCTGTAGAAACCCCATTTGTTTGGCTATCGGATTTAGGAGACCCATAGCTTGGTGGTTCAGAATGATCGAAAAAGACTCAAAAGGACTCCTGAAAGTCAGCTCTATCTCTCAGAATGCTCAGAATGACCAAAACGCTCCTGAAAGGCCGAAAACTTCCAGATTTGGTCCCAAAGTTCTGGAAACATGCTACGTCATAAGAAAAATGATAAAATGAGTTTTTAAGAAAAAAAACAGATGAAATCGTCAGCTCCCAGAGACCCCCGGAAGTCCCGGAAGTTCCCGAAAAGTCCCCGTTGACCAGTTTGACCAAGGTTTGACCAGGTTTGACCAATGTTTGACCAAGTTTGACCAAGTTTGACCAAAATCGTCCGAATTCACCGGAATCATTCTAGATCATGAGAAAAGTATTAAAATGAGTTTTTAAAGAAAATCGAGCGAAAGCGTCAGCTCTTGGGAACTCCCAGAAGATTCCAGAACTTCCCGGGAATCCCAGGTTTGACCAGTTTGACCAGAATTTGACTTTCAAAACAGGGCACCGTAACAATTTTCAAATATTTTTCATGGATACTAGAGGTCAATAGCTTTCCAACGGTATATCGCACATAATTTTAAGATTTAAAACGAGTCTATTATGAATTTCCGAAGGCGAAAAAGGCGATCAAATCGTCTTTTATCGCAAATACCGCAAAGCTTTTCAAAGTGACCTATCCCCAAACTATTTGTTATGTAAAGTAGATTCCATTACCTTTTCAACGGTATATCACAACCTCAATTTAGAGTTCGTATGCATTTTCTGTGAATTTCGGACGAAATAGGGCCTTTTTGCGAATACCGGAACCTCTGGGGGCCTAAACAGCATTATCTGGACGAAGGAGGAGCAGTGCCGCCACGACACTGGCCCACTGCCGCCGTGGCACTCTCCTCCAGAATAGTATGTTTTTGTAAATAATTTTGGGGTCCCATTTTGATTAATTAAAAACCAAAACGACGTAGTTTTATGATTTCAGATGTTTGGAGCCAATGGGAACACTTCTAAAACCCCAAAACCACCCCAAGTTGGCCTATTTAAACCCCCCATTTCTCTTCATTTTGGGGGAGTCAAATGAAAGCTTAGAAAAAGTTTAGGAGAGAAAGTTGTAGAGATAAGGTTAGAATAGAGAGAAAAGAAGCTTCCTTCTTTGATTTTCAAAACAAAAGTGAGTTCTAAACTTTGTTTTTACTTCATTACTCTCATTCACTTCAACATTCAATACACCCAACCACCATTTTAGTGAGCATTTAAGAGAGTGGAAGCTTCTTCCATGTCCAATGTCATTATATATGAGTGAAACACCAAACTACAAGTTCTATACATCATGAATATCATCTATTGATTGCTATCTATTTGCTTGTTTGCTTATATAATGTTCATCTCTTCTTATCTCATTTCATTTTTATTTTCTTTATTTACTTACTAGTCCATCATCATCTAAATGATGACATGAAGTTTGGGGTGAGTGAATCCTTATGGATAGTAGCTCTTGACCTCAAAAACATGTTTGATAGATGATGATCATAACTTCAATACCTCCAAGGTATTCTTGAAGTTATGTTCAAATAAAAATAAATCTCTCCAACAATCATGGAGGTTCTTTATGATGAGTTTGAGGTAGGCATTTTAAGTGGCTATAACCTTCATTGAGTATTGAAAATATGCTTTCAAAATATCTACTTCAAAACCTCTCTTAAAACCCCCCTCATTTTAATCCCAAGAAAGAAAACTCTAGTTTTTCCCAAAATTTTCAAAACAGTGAGTTAAAACAGTGAGTAATCTGAGCTCAAAGATTTTTCTAGAACTCAATACTCAACATATGGATGCAAGGCCACTTGGAAAGCCTTCCTAACTCATTGTATAAGACCCAAGATTTTTGGTTTGACTTGGAAGTACTTGGAAATGGTCCATTTGGACCCAAACATTCCTTCCGAACATTCTGTTTTTGCTGTCACAGCAGCTAGGTCCACTTCCAACCTCTTTTTTAGAATGTTTTTCCAAAAGGGGTGGTCATAACTTATTTTTTACCTTAAAATTAAATGTCTTAGGGAACTTTCTGTATAAAATAGGCCTCTAGATCATTCGTTTTCATGTTCTAAGATTTTTCAACATTTCAGTCGACAGTACGGACTCTGTTTCTGAGTGACCTCTATTGTTTATATGATTTCTCTCAATATGTGATAGCTATTAAAGATTGGATTTTTGGGTTGTGTTCTAGACATAATAAGGAAGATCTCCATAAAAAATCATGCATTGAAAACTTTCTTAAACCCTCTTTTCAATTTCCAAAAGATCTAGTTACTGTTCTGTCCACTATTCACAGCAAGCACTTTTTAACTTTCATTCTTTGATTTAATGCTTATATGCATTCCAAATTAGTGCATGCCTTAGGAAGTAGTTCATACTATATTTGTACATATCCCATGTTGATTTCACTCATCCATTCATACACACCTTAGACTTCTAAGTCATTCTAGGAATCCATGAACACAAAGCACACTACAACCTTGGCACATTCTAGATATACATTGCATCCATGCAAGATTTGGGGCCTTCATGGCTCCTAATCTAAGAAGATCATAAGGAATGAATTTGATCACACGTTCATGCTTCCCCCGATCTAATCATCCTTTCTCATCCATTCCGAGGATTGAGAGGTCTTCTTTTCTTAAAGATTGACATGCATCATACTAGCTTGCTAAGCGTGTTTTGATTTCTTTGTTTATTTGTTTCAATAACAATTCATGTCCCCTTTTAGATTAGGAAGTCTTGATTATTTGATACACAATTAGACGATTTTTCCTAGGTTTATTTGTGTGATCTTTCACTTTGCATTGTATGGCATTTGGCTTAGATCTTATGAATGATATCTTATCTTTAAATCTTCCATTTTAAATTTTCTTATGTGATGTAATATACTATCATAGTATTATTTGTCGAACAAAACATAGTATAAGATGATTATTTGGATGCTAATTGAGGCCCGTCGAAAGACAGGGCGAGTTGAGGGTGTTTTAGTCGCGACAAAGGCTCCTTCCTCTCTCGTACCAAAACCCCGAGCCAAGTTCTTTGGTTATGAAGGGCTGGTGCCTTTTATCTGTTTGGGTGAGTCAAAATTAGGTTTCTTGGTTCCTTAAAGCCCAAGTGGCGACTCTGTATCTGTTTTCAACAGACCTTTTCTTTTCTTTGATCCAATTCAAATTTCAAACGAAAAACAAACAATGCGGTGGGAGCCCAGTGTCCATAATCTGGCGACTCTGCTGGGGATTTATTATTTTTTAAAACAAAATAATACAGAGGTTTGACTCATAAGAAGCATCCTTAAAATCATCTTTTTACTGTATTTGGTTCACCGCATTGCACTCTTGCATTTCTCCCCTCCGACTGTGTCTGAAATACGGTGCTGACATTGTTCAGGTCTTGCTGTGCCAGGGCATAAGTCACCGTTGATACTGTACCTTCCAAGGTATATCAAAAAGAGTAAAAACTGATCGGGAGAGAACAAATCCTATTTATATGCCTTAACAACCATTTGTTAGTACCTTTTTATCCTGTTTTTGTATATTTTTACTTCGTTTTCTATTTCCTGACAGGTTTTGGAAGAAATCAACTAAACCAGGCTAAACAGGGTGAAAAAGCAGAAGAAAGAAGCTGAAAAAGCCAAGTCGCGCGCGCGATCCGCGCCTGCGAAAACCAGAAATCGCTCCCGCGATCCGCGCGCGCGAAGTCCAAATGTCGCGCTCGCGCGACCCGCTCGCGCAATATGTGTAAAAACCAAAGTTGCGTATTTTAGTGTACTGAAGACTCCTGTGCAAACGAAACTGCTGAACGACGTCTAGACTGTAAATTACATCAGTTTTAGTTCGTTTCGAGTTGGGAAGGCTTCCAAAACTTGTTGTAAATCTATATATACCCTATTTTATTATAATTAAGGGGTTACACACCCATATAGACATTGTTAGCAACTAATATACACAAATATACAAACATACTTCCAGCCATTGAAGGGAGGGAAGCAAGGAGAAGAAGAAGAAGACCAAGGATCTCCATGGCCTCCTACATCAACTACTTGCTGATCTCCACTTCTATGGCAGCCTAGACAAAGATCTAGGGTTTCAATGAAGCCCTAGACGAGTAATAGGGTTTTATTTATGTTTTTATTTTAGTTTAATTATGTATGGATGACAGTCACATGTTTAGAGGATTTTTATAAATAAATCGTACTTTAATTGATTAAATCATTACTTTCAAAGTTTATTCTTGTCTTAGATCTATTTTGACTGTGATGTGCTCAACGATCTATTCTTGCTGTGCTTGTTTAGATTGTTTACATGTGATGGTGCTTTATTGAGTTGTGCTATCAAGTATCCGAATAGTCCATGCCTAGGTTAGATGGATTAGATCACAACCCTAGTTTAGTGTGGGATAATTCATGCTAACTGCAGATGGATTATGTTGGTGCTTGAACCATGATTATCTTCTTGTCGGAGGAATTGGGCTTTTAGCTACAATTCTCCATTATCATCCAACGTAATAAGCTAAAGTAATTCATAAATATTCCTATTATGAAGCTAGTGGTGGATTTGCAATCCTAGGTTCCTTAAACATTATTTAAAACAACTATTTAAATTGCTTCCATAGTTTAGATTTATTTTTATGTTCTTAGTTTAATTCAAATTAAAATCAAATCTGCTTTCCTAATTAACTAAGTTTAGGTTTTAAAATTAAGTCGCGGTAGTTAGTCAATCTCTGTGGGTTCGACCTTTACTTCCACACTGCAAATCTTTTGAAAGTAAAGCATACGTTAAGCGTACTTTTATATCTTGATATTGACAACATCAAATTTTGGCGCCGTTGCCGGGGATTGCATTACTACCTTTAGTTTTAAAATCTTAGTTTAGTTAATTTGTAAATATTAGATTAGTTTTTATTTTTCTTATTTTCTGTTTTGTTTTTAATTACTAACTTTTCTTTTTATTTTGTAGGTTTTCGAGTCGTCAAAATTCCAACGTTTCCGAGTGGAGCAGCTAATTACATCAAAGGAGCTTACGCAAAAAAAAAATTTAAATAAAATAAAATAAATTGCTTCTTTTGAAACTCGCTTTAAACCACTGTAAGTCAGGGCGCTGTGACGCACTATTTGCATTAGTTTAGGAGTGATTGTTCACGTGCATTAGCTAGGAAACCCGGGGCGCTGGGCTTGACGCGGTCATTGTATTACAGGATAATTTGCATGCATCATAGTAGTTGAGTGCTTGTTATCTTATTTGCGTGCTTGCTATTTGTTTATTTTGTTTAGTTAGTAGTTTTAGTTTCTTTTCTTTTGTTTTAGTTTATGTTAGGTACACGATCAAATAAACCGGAATTAGAACCTTTCGACTCTGAACTTGAACGTACACTAAGACTCAACAAGTCTTCAAACTTAACTTCTACAACAAGGTTTTTAATAGACGACGATTTGACACCAAAACCAACGTCTTTATTTGAAACTGAAATACGTAATACCCTTACAAGACTAAAGAAACCACGCTTTCATAACATAGAACCGATTAAAATGGCAGACATTGGAGATAACAATAACAACCAAAATAACAACGGAAATATTATGAATAATCTTAATATACCGCCACCTCCTCCACTTAAAGATTATTTTATTCCTACGACCTACACGCCACAAACATGTATTGAATTACCGGAGGCGATAGCATCTCACTTTGAGATAAAGTCGTCTACGATCTCGCTACTTCCATCTTTCCATGGCCGTTTAAATGAGGATCCATATAAACACTTAGGAGATTTTCAAGATATATGTTCTACTTTGAAAATCCAAAATTTAACTGATGATGAATTAAAATTGCGGCTCTTTCCATTTTCTTTAAGAGACAAAGCTAAGTATTGGCTCCAATCACTTGAGCCAAACACAATTAAAACATGGGAAGCCCTACACACCACATTTTTACAAAAGTTTTTTCCTATTATGCGTACAAACCAGATAAGGAAATCCATAACCAATTTTGTAATGCAAGATGGGGAAACGCTTTATGATACGTGGGAGAAATTTAAAGAATTATTACGCTCGTGTCCACATCATCAGGTTCCTAAGTGGCAACTTGTTCAGGTCTTCTATGAAGGACTTATTCCCTCTGTCCGTAACACTGTCGATGCCGTTTGTGCGGGAACTTTCATACACAAATGCGCCGACGAGGCCTGGAAAATATTTGAAACATTAAGCGAGAACTCGATGCATCAGGCTGTGTCGGTGCGTTCGGAAGGATATCTTCCTCCACCCAAACGAGAGGTAAAGTTCGAGTCAAGTCATTCAATTGAAATACAAGAATTAAATAGAAAACTTGACCGACTTTTAACAATGAACCAAACGTCAACCCCACCCACTCATGAAGTATGTGCATTATGTTCCGATCCTTCACATTCTATCCTTATATGTCCATCGGCGAGTCAATTTCCGGAATTCGTGGAGCAACACATTAACTCTATTCAACAATACCCACGGAATAATTATAATTCGATTAATAATAATCCGGACGCGCCATGGAGAAATCATCCTAACTTCTCGTGGAAAAATAATACTAATAATCCTAATGAGGCGACTAATTTTCCTAATGCGTATCGACCTCAATTTCAACCTAATCAATACCAACAACCGCCTCCTAATGCGAATCCTTCAAGGGGTAATGTTTTTGAGGAAAAGGTGTTGGCATCCCTTAATAAAATTGAAACTCAAGTCCAGGCACAAGCACAAATAGTGCACTCATATACACAATCCATTGCGAAGCTTGAATCCCAAATGGGACAACTAGCTACTGTAGTGAGTCGTAGAAACGAGGGGACGTTGCCTAGTCAAACAATTCAAAACCCTAAGGGACAATATGAGGTTAAGGGGTCGAATGAACAAGTAAACGCCGTCTCAACTAGGTTGACTACACGAGAGGAAGAGATAATAGAAATTCCGAATGAGAATGTGAAAGATTTGAATATCAACTCTAATAAAGAGAGGGGTGAGGATGTGGATAAAAATAAAAAAGATAAAGAATCGGACCTAACGAACTATATTCCGAGAATGCCATATCCACCTAATAATGAGGGACCGTCACATTTGCCCAAGAAAGGGTCAAAAATGGAAGATATACTCGAGGTATTTAAACAAGTTAAAATAAATATTTCATTCCTCGATGCTATTAAACAAATTCCCGTTTATGCTAAATGTTTAAAAGACCTTTGTACTCAAAAACGCAAAAAACGCAGTCATACTCCTAAAAAGGTCTTCCTTACGGAAAAAGTAAGCTCTATATTCCAACACGCTCCTCCGAAGTATAAGGATCTAGGTACGCCTACGATTTCATGTGTCATAGGTGACACTATCATTCATAGGGCTCTTCTTGACTTAGGAGCTAGTGTTAATCTCATACCTTATCATGTCTATAAACAATTAGGTCTAGGTGAACTGAAACCTACATCCGCTTCTATTCAATTAGCGGATCGTTCGATTAAAATACCTAGAGGAATCGTCGAGGACGTCTTGGTTAAAGTTGATAAATGCTATTATCCTGTCGACTTCATGGTCCTTGACACTGAACCCGTGCTAGATGCTAGGAAACATACTCCTGTCATTTTAGGCCGTCCATTCTTGGCAACCGCTAACGCACGTGTTAACTGCCGGACGGGGGTAATGAAAGTGTCGTTTGGGAACATGAACTTAAAATTAAACGTTTTTAATGCTATGGATCAACCTCCTAAAGGCGACGATTACCTATGTGAGACGGAATGTGAGGTTAAACGGAGTATTGAACTTACTAACGTAATAAATATAAGTGCGGGGAACAGTATAGAGGATGATGAGTGGATGAATCCTAATACCTCGGCCCCTAACGATGAATTTACCCGGAAGGTGAAAAATTGACTTGACGATAAAGGTGAGCCGTCAAATGAATTAACACATAGCAACCTTGTTTCGACGTTTCACCAGAATCTCCCGAATGCCCTAAAGGGTACTAAATCCGAGTTACGGCCTCCATAAATCGTGAGCTAGAACGGTCTAGCTAAAGACGTAAAAGTTAGCGCTTCTTGGGAGGCAACCCAAGCTTAATGTTGTCTGTTTTCTTTGTTTTTGGTCGTTTTTGAGTCTGTTTGAGTCTGTTTTGGATATTCTGGATAGGTTTGGGGGTTGAAATTAATTTATTTTAATAATATACACATAATTTTAGCCAAAAAGTGGAAAACTCCATTCTCGCGCGCGCGGCCCGCTCGCGCGAGACGTCGCTCGCGCGGCCCGCTGGCGCGAGAATGTGCCTTAGTGTTTTTTCTTTCTTTTTCCTTTTGTGAGCTCTCGGGTTCTCTTCGCGCCTGATATCGCGGGCGCGAGGCACCTCGCTGGCGCGATTTTTAGAATAAAAATAAATAAATAAATAAATAAATTCGCGCACGCGATTTCCCCATTTTTCTGTTTTTCCCTTTTGTTTTCTATATCTTTCCCCCTACCTATTTTAATTTATGTTCCTTTTCTATTTTTGTTTATTTGGTTCAGTTTAGTTTGTGTTCATTGTTTTCCTTGTTACATTTCTACTTTTTCGTTTTATTTCTTTCCATTTGCTAGTTTAGTTTAGTTTTTAGACTTATATTCCATGTTTAGGTTTCTTTATTTTTAATATTCTTTTGTTTAGTTTCTTTTTATCTAGTATTAACAGGTACATTGAACTTTATTGCCATATTCTTTTGTGTTCACCTGTTCTGTGTTTGCCGAGATCGAGGTATTATCGTTCTTTCTTACTTGCTCTCCTTTCTTTCATTTTATTGTTTCATTGGGGACAATGAAAGGTTTAGGTTTGGGGGTATGCACCCACACATGCACATTATTTTTATGCAAAATTTTAAAATTTTTTCAATAAGTGTGTTTAAATAAACGATGTTACCTACGGTTTTGCAATCTTAATTTGATACTTCTTGTTATGTAACTATGATTGTTATAGAATGGTAAACAAGAGAAGATGTAATTAAACATTTGCTGAAGTCATGATATAATGTTTTGAGTTATGTATTGTTTGGAATCGTAGTTTTATATCATAGATTTGCACACAAACCTATGCACTGCACGTAGTCACTTGAATACATGTTTGATGTGAACTATAATATGATTCGGATTTCTAGATAACACATGGTGGAGACTAGACCCGGTGAGCTTTTGAGCCTATCTTTTCTTTTTAGAGGGTTATAAATATCTTGTGTTTGTCGAATTTCAGTGAAATAACGCATTAACTTGTTGTTTAGTCTCATTATTCTTGTTTTGGTTGATAGTCAAGTTAAATATTTGTTACCATGCTAAATAATCTTCCGTTGTAATGTTGAAGAACCATATAACCATAGGACATGATTTTAAGCCCTCTTTGTTTATTACCGACCGAAGAATTATAAATTTCCTTAGTTCGCCCTTTGAGCCGTTAAAATGCCATTTCTTTCTTTGATTACCATTATCCTGTTTTTGCTCCAATTTGGCCAACTTGGAGTTCACCCCTGAAAGATTGATCAACTTTTAGTGGTGTTAAGGCGATGTGTGATTGAGAAGAAATGTGTGATTGAGAAGAAGAAGTAAATAAGATGATGTTTGGGGTGGTTGCCTTGTTATTTATTGAATAATCATCAAAAGCAACAAGAAGGAAAGAATAAAGATAAGGATTGAAAAAAAATAAAGAAGAAGAAGGTTGGAAAAAAAGATGAAAGAAAAGAAGAAAAATGAATGGAAAGGAATGAAAAGAAGAGAATGAGAAGATGAAAGTTGGTAGAAGAGATGAATGAAAGAAATCGAACATGCCTTACAATGCCATTCTGAAACTACTTGATATATCCGTTCTATCCTTTTTCATTATCTGAGCCACGTTATAACCTTTGAAAAGTCCTATTTGATCCTAGGAGACATGGTTTTGATATGAAAACGATGGGAGGGGATTAAAACATGGTAATGATTAATTTTTCTTGATTGTTGGCATCCTATTCATGAGACTACTGTTCTTTCGTGTCATGCGTCTTTTTCGAGTCATATGTGAGCGTTTTTCGTTTTGAAAACATATTTCCTTTACTCACATATTTTAGAAATATTACACATGTTTCTGAGTGCTTCATTTGAGAGTGCAATTAACATTGTGAGATTCGTAGTCGAGACATAGTTAAATGGTAATCCGAGTTATATTCCAAGTTCATGACATGCGCGTGTTTATTTGGCTACCATATCACACACGTGCAATTGTATGAGGAACTCTATTGATTTATACGATGCATATGCTTGAGATTGTTTTTCATGGTTTAGGTGGATGTTTCATTATGTTTTTTTATGTTCGTTATTCTATTTCGAATCATCGTTCTATGATAAGGAGTATTGATTGTTTTGTTTTTCGTTTGAATAAAACTTTTTAAATTGATAAGTTAATAAAGATGGTTGTGGGTGACTTGTTGATGAGAACCCTCACGAGACTTCACTCGCCCGGCTAGGGACACCTAGAGGTTTAAAAGGCTTGTTGCATATGCTAAATGCAATCGTGATCCATACGAAAATGGAGTAGTATTTGTAGTAATTAGTTTTTATTTTTATTTTTATTTTTAGTTTTGCTCGAGGACTAGCAAAATGTAGGTTTGGGGGTGTGATCGGGAGAGAACAAATCCTATTTATACGCCTTAACAAGCATTTGTTAGTACCTTTTTATCCTGTTTTTGTATATTTTTACTTCGTTTTCTATTTTCTGACAGGTTTTGGAAGAAATCAACTAAACCAGGCTAAACAGGGTGAAAAAGCAGAAGAAAGAAGCTGAAAAAGCCAAGTCGCGCGCGCGATCCGCGCCCGCGAAAACCAGAAATCACTTGCGCGACCCGCTCGCGCGATATGTGTAAAAACCAAAGTTGCGTATTTCAGTATACTGAAGACTCCTGTGCAAACGAAACTGCTGAACGACGTCTAGACTGTAAATTACATCAGTTTTAGTTCGTTTCGAGTTGGGAAGGCTTCCAAAACTTGTTGTAAATCTATATATACCCTATTTTATTAGAATTAAGGGGTTACACACCCATATAGACAATGTTAGCAACTAATATACACAAATATACAAACATACTTCTAGCCATTGAAGGGAGGGAAGCAAGGAGAAGAAGAAGAAGACCAAGGATCTCCATGGCCTCCTACATCAACTACTTGCTGATCTCCACTTCTATGGCAGCCTAGACAAAGATCTAGGGTTTCAATGAAGCCCTAGACGAGTAATAGGATTTTATTTATGTTTTTATTTTAGTTTAATTATGTATGGATGACAGTCACATGTTTAGAGGATTTTTATAAATAAATCGTACTTTAATTGATTAAATCATTACTTTCAAAGTTTATTCTTGTCTTAGATCTATTTTGACTGTGATGTGCTCAACGATCTATTCTTGCTGTGCTTGTTTAGATTGTTTACATGTGATGGTGCTTTATTGATTTGTGCTATCAAGTATCCGAATAGTCCATGCCTAGGTTAGATGGATTAGATCACAACCCTAGTTTTGTGTGGGATAATTCATGCTAACTGCAGATGGATTATGTTGGTGCTTGAACCATGATTATCTTCTTGTCAGAGGAATTGGGCTTGTAGCTACAATTCTCCATTATCATCCAACGTAATAAGCTAAAGTAATTCATAAATATTCCTATTATGAAGCTAGTGGTGGATTTGCAATCCTAGGTTCCTTAAACATTATTTAAAACAACTATTTAAATTGCTTCCATAGTTTAGATTTATTTTTATGTTCTTAGTTTAATTCAAATTAAAATCAAATCTGCTTTCCTAATTAACTAAGTTTAGGTTTTAAAATTAAGTCGCGGTAGTTAGTCAATCTCTGTGGGTTCGACCTTTATTTCCACACTGCAAATCTTTTGAAAGTAAAGCATAAGTTAAGCGTACTTTTATATCTTGATATTGACAACATCAAAAACCTCCGTACTGTCTCCCTGACGGTATATTGGAACTCTCATCAACGGACCCTCTTTGACTAAACCCGACCTTTGCATATAGATTCCTGTAGAACCTTTCATAGGACTGTTCATTTATCTTTTTAGATAAGACATTATGATATAACTGTTGTATGCCCTGATGGGATTACCTGCGCGGTGTAGACGCTTATGTGGCATAGAACAGAACCTCTTTCTTATGATCCCCAAGGCAATCACTCATATGTGATCACATTGAGTTGACCTGCCTAGGCACCATGACAAGGATGTCTGCTCCATGCTCACAAAGATATATACTGCAAGCCTTGTTTGTCGGTCCTAAGACATAGGAGTATGAAAACCTGCTAGACAGTATGATCACTATCACCATATTAACCAGTTTTTCCAAAAACTCTGTCCAGATATCCCAGATATAACCATATTAACCAGTTTATCCCAGAAACTCTGTCCAGATATCCCAGATATAACTATATTAACCAGTTTCTCCCAGAAACTCTGTCCAGATATCCCAGATATAACCATATTAACCAGTTTCTCCCAGAAACTCTGTCCAGATATCCCAGACATAACCATATTAACCATTCTCCCAGAAACTCTGTCCATATATCCCAAATATAACCATATTAACTAGTTTCTCCCAGAAAACTTTATCCAAATTTCCTAAAAATACCCAAAGTTCCTGTTTCTCCCAGAAACTCTGTCCAAAATTCCCAAAATATCCCGGAAACCCCTGGTGATCGTACTGGAAAACAAAGTTAGCACACTCTGTATGGCTAGGACCTTATTTGTTTAACTGCTATCTGTCAGAAATAGGAGCATCATATAGATTAGGGCTTACATCCGCATGCTTGTCTCACATGCATGCACCATTTCCATCAATCTGCACGCACTGTCTCGAGTCAGTCCACATCACTGTCTAAAGTCATCACTATCGGGATCTGATACACTCTTCCTCTCGAAATCTGTCAGGTCAGTATAGATTCCCAAGGTCAGCAGCCAGGATCCTCGTCATGGGTCAGGAGTTCAGATAATCGTTTGATCAGAATCAATCCGATAGCTTACTTCAGTATGAATCGAGACGAGTTAAAAAACAAGGTTACCGAGTTGGGAGCAACCATAAGCCAATAGTCTGACAGCCTAGCCCAAGTTTTGAAGTTCCTGGAAGAATTGAAACAGCAGCGGCAGCAACTTCCGCCTGGGTTTCCACCATCGGGGTTTGAACCACCCCTACATGAGAATAACGGGGAAGAGGACTGGCTTCAAGGGGTCCCACCATTTGCGTATGAGAAGAAGCTCCAAGAGAAAATGGATAAGGTTGACAAGCTGGAAAGCGTAATAAGGAAAAGCAAAGGGGTCGACGATTACATGCTAGACCTGGAAGGCCTCTTTGAGCCTGTTAAGCTAAAACTGCCAGAGAACTTCAAAATGCCTGTTGTCGACCGTTTTAATGGAACTGGGAATCCAAAAAGTCATATGAAGTTGTGTATGATTGTCTTCCAATCCATGGGTTGTACCCACGAGCACATTGCGATGTTGTTCCCGCAAACTCTTGCAAAATCTGCACTATCATGGTTCCTAACCTTGGAAGCCTCCAAAACCCGAGCATGGGAAGACATCGCTCAAGTCTTTGTCGATCATTACTCCTACAATCAAGAGCTGGATGTCACTATCCGAGATTTGGAAACGACCCGGCAGAACAACAATGAATCCTTCGCTGCATTTCTGAGCAGATGGAGGAACAAGGTAGCCCAAATGAACCACCGGCCAATTGAGAAGGAACAAGTGAGGATGCTAATCCAAAATCTGCAGCCACTCTACCATGAGAAGTTATTTTACCAGTCCATCTCTACTTTCAAAGAATTATTTGAAGTTGGAACTCGAATCGAAGATGCTATCAGGGAAGGAAAGATCAAAAAGGAAGAGCCTCCGAGTCAGTCAAGAAGGCCCAGCTATCCCCAGAATCCCCCAGATGTCAATGCCATTAGCAGCCAACCTATGGCATACCCTCCTAGGCCATACCAACCCTCCAACCAGGCAAACTCCTCCAATCGCCCTTTTCAGAAAAAGCCCCCTCGCAACTTCGCCTAGTTAGAAATCTCTCTCTCTCTTCAGCCTTAGACCGCCTCCTCAAAAAGGGCCATCTCTAACTACTCCAGCCTCGAAATACCCCAGCCTGCCTAACTGCGATATGTCCAAACGATGTACCTACCACCATGCCCCTGGCCACAACACCGATGATTGCATGCGCCTCCGCCACGAAATCCAAGACCTCATTGACCAGAATATCATTGAGCTGCCTCCGAAATAGCCCCATATCACTCAAAATCCTCTACCAAACCACCAAAATGTCAACCTCATCGAGTCCAACCCTGTATCCTTCAACCCTGCTACCTATATCACCCCCCTAGGACAACCCTTACCCCTCATTGACATCCCGGACTCCGCGGGAATTCATCTGATTAAAGAGGAGAATGACGAGTGGCAGCAACAGGTAGATGACGAGCAAGACTTATTCTTTCTGGAAGAGCATGATCTAGGGGTAGTAGACCTCAAATGGTATGATCCCAATAGTGAAAGTGATGCTTCTATCTGGGATGAGCCAGAAAAACCATTTATGGGGACAGACTGTGATTGGTTCAAAAAGGATGGGATTGTAGAAGGGCCTACTCTTGCCGAGATTGATCATCTACCGAGATCGGGCCGTCATTACCAGCCTCTGTAGCCTACTACTGAAGCTATTGAGAAAGGTCCGGTTAAAGACAAGGGGAAGGGTAAGATGGATGAGATCATCGAAGAAGATAATGAGTTGATAAAACAGCTGAGGAAAACCCAAGCACATCTCTCGATGTGGGATATCAAGGTAACATCCTACAAGCATAGGCAAGCCGTATTGAATGCCTTGGCTGGAATTGAAGTCCCTATCGATGCTGCACCGGAGGACATGGTGGCTTTCTTGGGCGCACTTACCCCTAATCCAATCATTACATTTTCTGATGAGGACCTGCCACCAGAAGGATCTGCACATAACAAATCATTGTACATCACCGTCGGATGCAAGGGACAACAAGTGCCGTTTTGTCTGGTCGACACAGGTTCCGCCTTAAATGTTTGTGCCCTAAGGACCGCCACTGCTTTGGGGGTCAATGTCCTTGACATCACACCATCTGTGCAATCTGTTAGGGCCTACGATAACACCAAGAGGAATGTGATGGAAACTGTCTCTCTACAAATCCGGGTAGGATCTTTGGTAAGCACTGAAGTTTTTCAAGTCATGGACATACCTGCCTCGTTCAACTTGTTGATTGGAAGGCCTTGGCTACATGCTAACAAAGTCGTATCATCCACTGTACATCAAATGATCAAGTACATTCATGAGAAGGAGGTAAAATTCATACTCAGCAGTAGTTAGGGCAATGAAGCTTTCCCAAACTACGCTTCCATCTTTGAAATCCAAACACCTGAGCTGGAAGAAGGGGAAATCGGAGGATTCTTCATGGATGAAGTCCACATGATCAATGACAAAGACCGATTCCCTGAGATCCACTCCGCAGTTGTCAATATTGTCCGCAAAATGAACTACTTCCCCGGAATGGGATTGGGCCGACGCCAGCAAGGAATCCGTGAGTTCCCTCAGATCAAAGGACAACAAGGCACTTTTGGGTTGGGGTACGAGCACACTGAAGAAGCCGTCGAGCTATAGAGGCCATGGAAGAAAGGATAAAGGGTCTCCCACCATACCGCAAGACTTTGAATGGACAATTCATCAAAGAGGGGGATGACTTCCCTTACTTCGGGTTCCCCGACTGGATCCATCAAACCACTGGGAAAAGGCACCCCGGGTTTGAAATCTTCGCTGACTGCGAAAGGCCCCCATATCAAGATCCGTACTATCTCGAAGAAATTGAGAAGACCCCGGAGGAAGACTGGTTGAAATACCTGGACACCGAAGCCATCGAGAAAATGTGGGAGGAATCCGCTAAGAAGAAGGAAGAAAAGAGGGCCAAGAGCCCAGATGATCAGATCAAGCCAACTGAGGAGGGTCTGAGCAACTAGGCTGTAGAGTCATCTGTTTGTGTCTCCCAATCCCCTGTTCCCCCAGAATCTGTACCGCCGATTATCGAGTCTGTACCAGAGTCGGCTGCTGTAAGCCCACCACTGTCCAATGTAATCACTTCACCTGTCATGAATGAAATGAAAGATAATTCTGCTTACTCCTCTGTGTCTAATACTTGTGAATGCACAGATCCCTCCGAGGATCTCCCAATCGAACTTAAGCAACTAATTGAAAAACCAACTACTTAGGAAATAATCGAAGATACTTTATCGGTTAACTTAGGTGAAATAGATAATCCACAAGTTGTGCAAATCGGCTCAACTCTTGATAAAAAAGAACAAAGAAGAATTAATTCTCTTGCTAAGAGAATTCAAAGATGTTTTTGCTTGTTCTTACGAGGATATGCCTGGGGTCGATCCCGACATTGTCCAACATCATATTCCCCTCCTCCCCAATTCTAAACCCGTCAAGCAGAAACTGAGGCGCATGAGGCCGGAATGGGCACTCAAGGTTAAAAAAGAAGTAGAGAAGCAATTCAAGGTAGTCATTATTGTCACCGAATATCCAGAATGGGTTGCCAATATCGTGCCAGTCCCCAAGAAAGATGGAAAAGTTCGTGTGTGCGTTGACTTCCGTGATCTAAACAAAGCCAGTCCCAAGGATGACTTTCCACTTCCCCACATAGATGTCTTGGTGGATAATACCGCAGGACATGAGCTACTGTCATTTATGGATGGTTTCCCAAGGTATAATCAGATTCTGATGGCGCCAGAAGATCGGGAAAAGACGACATTCACCACCCCTTGGGGAACCTACTATTATAGAGTAATGCCTTTCGGACTTAAGAATGCTAGGGCGACCTACCAAAGAGCTGCCACCACTCTGCTGCATGACATGATTCATAAGGAGGTAGAAGTATATGTAGATGACATGATCGTGAAGTCTAGGGACAGAGAAGGACACCTGGTAGCGCTGGAAAAGTTTTTGAAAGGTTGCGCCAATACAAGATGAGGTTGAATCCAAAGAAATGCACCTTCGGTGTGACTTCCGGTAATCTCCTAGGTTTTCTCATCACACAAAGGGGGATAGAGGTAGACCCCTCTACGATCAAGGCAATCCTAGAAATGACACCGCCACGGAATGAAAAAGAAGTAAAGGGGTTTCTCGGAAGAATCCAATTTATCAGCCGCTTCATTTCCAAGCTCACAACTACATGCGATCCGTTGTTCCGATTGCTGAGAAAAGGAGAGAAGTTCCAATGGGATGACCAATGCCAAGCCGCCTTCGATAAAATAAAAGCCTACCTTCAAAATCCGCCTATCCTCTCGCCACCCACTCCTCATAAGCCCTTATTCCTTTACCTATCTGTCTCCGAAAATGCCATGGGTTGCATGCTAGCCCAGAAGGAGAAGAAAGTCACTCCGAAAAAGCCGTATACTACCTCAGCAAGAGGATGACTGGGTATGAGCTCAACTACTCTACCCTCGAAAAAACATGTTGGGGCCTTGGTTTGGTGCACTCGTCGACTGAGGCACTACATGTTGGCCTTCCCGGTTATGCTCATATCCCGCATGGATCCTCTAAAATACCTTCTCGAAAAACCCGCCCTGACCGATCGCATATCCCATTGGTTACTCCTATTATCCGAATTCGATATCAAGTATGTTACAAGCAAATCGGTAAAAGGGAGAACCGTAGCTGAGCATCTCGTAGAACATGCCGTTGACTCCGAAGAAAGTGGGGACTTTTCATTTTCGGACGAGAATATCATGGTGGTCAAGGAAGAACAGTAGAAGTTGTACTTTAATGGAGCCGCCAACATGAAAGGGTACGGAGTAGGAATGATCCTAGTATCGCCAAGTGGGGACCATACTCCGTTGGCAGTCAAGCTCAATTATAACTCCACCAACAACACTGCTGAGTACAAAGCATGCATTCTGGGAATGGAGGCAGCCATAGAGCTGAAAGTTCGAAAGTTGGACGTCTTCGGGGACTCTAACCTCATCATATCACAAGCTAGAGGAGGATGGAAAGTGAAAGAAGAAAGGTTGAAGCCCTATCATGATCATCTAGATCAACTCAAGAGGCAGTTCGAGAACATCACATTCCTCTACTTGCCCAGGGAAGAGAACCAGCTAGCAGATTCATTGGCTACCTTAGGCTCCATGATCAACATCCCTCCGGGAGTCAAGATGATGCCTTTGGTAATTGAGCAGAGGTACGAGCCTTCGTTCAAAATAATCGCCACGATCGAAGAAGAAGAGAATGGAACACCATGGTATCAGGATGTCTGGGATTTCATAGAAAAAGGGATGTACCCCCAAGAATCTACCGGGAAAGACAAAAGGGCCATTCGAAGATTCGTAGCGCAGTTCATCATTTGCGGTGGGAAATTGTTGAAGAAAGGATACAACGGTCACAACCTGACTTGCTTGTTTGGAAAGAGCTCCAGAAGAATGATGGAGGAAATACACGAGGGGGTATGCGGTCCGCACATGAACGGTCACATGCTGGCCAAGAAAGTCATAAGACAAGGTTACTACTGGACGACTTTGGAGAAAGATTGTTGCGAATACGTAAGAAGGTGTCACAAGTGCCAGATCCATGCAAACATGATGCATGTACCACCATCCCTTCTATACAGCATGACCTCACCTTGGCCATTCTCCACCTGGGGAATCGATATTATCGGTGAAATCGTTCCAAAAGCCTCAAATGGAAATCGGTACATTTTGGTGGCCATCGACTACTTCACAAAATGGGTAGAAGTCGCATCTTATAGCAAGTTGGGGGCCAAAGAAGTGGCCAAATTCATCAAGAGAAACCTCATCTGCCGTTATGGGGTTCCTTATGAGATTATTTGGGACAACGGAAGTCATTTCAAGGTAGAAGTCAGGGATCTATTCGAGGAATACAAAATCACTTATCACAAGTCGTCACCGTATAGGCCACAAACCAATGGAGCAGTCGAAGCTGCGAACAAGAATGTCAAGACCATACTGCAAAAATCGGCCGACACCTACAAAGAGTGGCATGAAAAGCTACCGTTCGCACTTTGGGGGTACAGAACATCGATAAGGACATCCACTGGAGCGACTCCTTACTCACTAGTGTATGGGATGGAAGCAGTACTTCCAGTCGAGATAGAACTACCATCCCCACGTGTGATGGCAGAATGTGAAATTTTGGAATCAGATTGGTTGAGAGAAAGATACGAAGAATTGGCTCTCATAGATGAAAAGCGCCTAGCGGCAATTGACCATGTCCGAATCTATCAAAAGAGGATAGCCCGTGCTTTCAACAAAAAGGGTCCGACCGAGGAAAATCGTCAAGGGCGACCTTGTCCTTAAAGAATTACGAGCTCCGAACTTTGATCCACGCGGAAAGTTCAAGCCCAAATGGGTCGGCCCTTATATCGTCAAAACTATTCTTTCCGGAGAAACAACTTATCTTATGGACCTCGATGGCGTCAAATTCAAAGAACTAATCAACATGGATCGCCTCGAAAAGTACTATGCTTGACCATTCCCTAACCAATTTCTTTCAAGCCTTGCCCTGAACTACGCTCGACATGATTCCCACTCGGGGATACATAGGCAACCACATCGGTTTGGTCGCTCCACCCACAAAAAATAACCATTTCCTTCAAGCCTTACCTTGAACTACACTTGACCTGATTTCCACTCGGGAATACGTAGGCAACCGCATCGGTTCGGTCACCCCACCTACCTGAAAATCAACCCGCTTCTTTCCGACCATGGCCCGAACTACATTGGATCTGATCCCCGCTCGGGGGTACGTTGGCAGACTTTCAAAAAAGAAAAAAAAAAGGATGGCTCGCTAGGTTGAAAATCCAAAAGGACGCCTAGGCAAAAGTTAGAGTCAAATCCAAGGTGAGCAATAACAAAGGAGAGAAAAGAGCTCGCTAGGTCACTTAACTAGTGTCTAGGCAAAATTATGAGCGTGTGAGAAAAATAAAGTCGCGGTCTTTACCATAACCTAGAAATCACCCTCCACAGTAGGGGTAAACTTTGGCCACTCGCCTCGTTTGCCTGAACCTCTTCTAAACTAGGGGCAAACATCGGTCATCTACCTCGTTTGCCTCACAACCATACATATCCCAAACTAGGGGCAAACTTCGGCCACCCTCCTCGTTTGCCTCTAATTGTCCTAGCATGCCCAAGCGAGTACCAAAAGCAACATCTAATTGAAATCTTGGTTACAAAATGTTTTTAGAAAGCTAAAATGCATAAAATGAGGTTCCCAAAGTAACAAAGGTTCGCCGATAAACAAACTTTGAATATTACATAAGCAGGAATGATCAAAGAAATAAAAGTCTTTCAAAAAGCAATCACACATGTTCAAAGACACTTGGAGGAATGAGCAGAATCAGTCAGGTCTGGTTTTATCTTTGTGTCTTTTGTTTCTTCAAAGGTCTTTAGAAGTAGGCTTTTACTCGGTCAATCCAACCATCAATAAAAGCAGCAATAGTGGCAGCCCTGATCCTGGAAGCAAAGACCCTCTCAGAAAACCCTCGGGGAACCTCCTGAACCTGCCCATACTGTCTGGCCAAACGGCGAGGATGATAGAAAGAGGTCTCTCTCAGACCCATCAACCACACTCTCTGGTGACCCCTGAGGCTCGTGGTAACAGCATAAAGGCCCCAACGCCTCACGATCTAGCAGAAGTCAGCCTCGGATAAGGCACCCATCATGCCCACCCAATCGGCAAAAGAATAGCGAGGGTGAAGCACGGCTCGACGAAAGTAAACCGGTGGTATGCGGCCCGTCCACAGCTGGAGGCGCTCGTATAACCAAGCTTGTAACACCAAAGGCGCCCCAGAAAGTAGAAGCGTTCCTTGATCAGAAGCGCAGTCCAAACCATTCAGGGTTTCAGCTAGGACCATGGCCATGGGATTCCTGCTAAGTTTCAGCCCAACGCACACATGCACCAAGTCAACCGAAGTGCTTGAGAATAGAAAGTGCGAAGTCATGCACAATATCAAAGCAGCCCCACGGGTAGCATCATACACGCTGGGATTCCGAGGACTGGCATATCGGCCAATGATGGAGGCAATGTCAAGAACCTCACCTTGAATCAGTCGGCGAGAAATATTGATGGAACAGTTTAGATATTCAGCCAAGCCTCGCGTAAGACTAAGGGCACCAGAAGAAGGGAGAATCAGGTCAGAGTCAGAATCATAGCCAAGAATAGCACAAAACTCCTCAAACAGGGGGCATATTTCCAGGCCATGGAAATTGAAGACATGGTTCACTGGGTCCCAATGGGCAATAGCAGCACGCAAGAACTCGGTGTTCAGGGTCATCTGGCGAAGAGAGAACAACTCGGTCAAGCCATAACTAAAAAGGTTGATCCGCTCCACACCATCCGTGATGTTCAGCCAAGCTGTGAGTTGAGCGGGATCATACAAAGCCATATTTTCTATCGCGACTCTAGCAAAAGTCGAAATTTCGGCAGCAGCTCCCCGTTTCACGGACTATCCCACCTGCAAGGCAAAAACACTCACTATCACAAAACTGCCCATCGCAGTAACATCCAACAATCATAGTGCACATATATCATCACGCGATTATCAACTAAAACAAGCACACAACTGCGCCTCCAAACCGGAAGCTATCCGGCCTAAAAGGCGAAACATCATAATACTCTGTCAAAGGTCACAAACTGTTCCACACATCGTCCTACACTGTCCGAATAGTCATATCACCAGTACAACCCAATTGAAGCATAAAAAGAAAATAAAAACAAAATTCCCGCTTGGGGGCCTCAGTCCTCCTCTTCTTCGTCCTCTGTCGAACCGCCCAGAGTGTATGTCGGCGACGGCCTCCTCCTACCACCTCTGAACCTTGGACCAGTCCTCGATGAGCCAGCTCTGCCTCCACGGTACTACACACACAAATAAAATGGAGGCAATCAGTAGGGAAACAACAAAAAGTACAAAAATCGAGTCGAGTCAGAGACTTACCAAGGACGCCATCTGGTTGGCGGCAAATTGCCGCATACCGTCCATCTGTCAAGGGTAAAATCCAGGGTTAGAACCTCATGACCTTAAGAAAGTGCAAAATTTGAGACATACCCGATGGTCTCGTGTGAGGACCAAGGACCGTAAGCTAGCTGCCAAAGCGTGACCCTCCTCAGCGTAACTCCAAGGAAAGTTGAGGACACCCGCTGGCTGAGTAGGGTACCCACATGTGACTCATGGCACCTCCATCACTTGGGGAGTACCATCAGCGCCTAGAACGTTGACGGTCCAATCCCAAGGAGGGATAGGATTGGAAGCCTGAGGAGCCTGTCTCCTGCACATCTCGCGAAGCTGTAGGCACAAAACAAGTTAGGAAAAGATGAGTTAAAAACATAGGCAACGAATAGAGGCAAAAGACGTAAAAGGAAAACTTACCTCCAGGAGTGGGAAGTTAGGCATCAGGAAGCAGCCACGGTAAGCCTCATAACCGGTCTCAGAGAGAAAATGGTCCCAAACATCAGTGCCAGCTAAGACCGCCAGCTAAGCATCGCCAGAAAGGTCACTAGCATCCATCGCAGGGGGATTATGAGGGACGCGATACCTGGAACCACCGACCACCTGCCGAGACACTCGCTCGCCAAGAAACCACTGCCTGCACTCGGTACTCTCCATCAGGAGTCGGCAAGAGGAAAGAGGCTTGACCGCTTGAATCTCCTCTGGGGCAGCATAGGCGACGCGCTCCCAAGGCGTCCAATCAATACTTACATCCATCGGCTCGGTTAAGAAGTTTCTGAGCAAAATAATCCGGTGGGCCCCGCTCTTCACCCCAACAACATCCCTCCGCCATTTCAAGCCTCATGGGAATAGAGGCACAAGAGCCATGCCATCCTCGTCCTCACCTGATTCATTCGCATGAGAGGAGCTAACATCTTCAGATACTCAAAGCTCCAAAGCTGCACAGACAAAGGAGAAAGTCAGAAAGATGTACAGAAATCAAAAAGCCAAAAAAAATGAAAGAAGATGCAGTACATACCTCCCAAGCTCGCCAAAACCCCCCTATCGATTTAACATCGCCCCGAGAGACCTCGCCCATATGTTTGTAGAGATGGGCCATGGCAGCACCGCCCCAGTCATAGGAGGGGACCTCATCAATGGTCGCCAGGCAAGAATGGAGTCTCAAGCTCACACGATCATTCTGTGTTGCAAAGATCGAGCAACCAAGGACATACAGAAGATACACCCTCAAGAGCTGGGAATTGTTCAGATTATGATTCCCCCTGCCATAGGCCCGGTAAAGCCAGCCACAAGGAAACCAGTGCCTCTCCAGATTGGGGGGAATAACCCCAATCAACATCTCTACAGCCTCCGGGTCGATCTCATAAAAGTAGTCCAGAATCAGGAGCTTCCAGCCAACCCTCAAGCCTGTAATCTTGGAGAAGTCAAAAGGCGTCATGGTCATCTCACCAAATGGCAGATGGAAAGTATTGGTGGTGTCCCACCACCTCTCAGCCATAGCATAAAAATGTGCCAAATCATTGCTGCTCTTTGAAACCAGACGGACGAAGCCTCCAAACCCGGCATCATCTACCATCCTCTTGACGGTGGGCGAGAGTTGAGTATACCATAGGAAAGCATGAGCGAGGCTACCGTGGCCCTTCAATGTCACTTCCGGCACCTGCACACAATAAAGACGACAAAATGATGCACAAAATCACTATTCACGACCCGAGGTTCGAATTCACAAAATCGACATTTGAGCACAAATCGGACTTCTAACAATCTCTAGGTTCACACTACGGCTCACAAGACTAGCACAATACATGAAAATAGTCCTAAACTGTCAAAAGTTTCACATACCAAGCTCGCTAGAGTCGCGGCCGAAAGATGACATTGAGGGTCCCGTAAAATCAAGTCTGGGGTTTCATCTCGGCTTTCATCTGTTCCTTGGCCTTCTTAGACGGTCTCCTCGAGCTCGAAGCCATGGATCTACAAAGAAAATGGAAGTAAAAGTTAGGCTTTCTTCTTGAAAATTTGAGCAAACCAAAACACCAATCGAAATTCTAACCACGGGGAAGGATTACTCACCTTAGCGCGCACAAGCTGCGTTTTGAGGGATTTTGGCTCCAAAAATACCCCAAAATGGCCAAGAATGAGCTTGAAAAGCTCAAAAACCCGAGATATACAAAGATGGAGTCGGCCACCCAGTGCCGCCGTGGCACTGGCCAACTGCCGCCGCGGCAGTGGCCTAGTGCCGCTGCAGCACTGCTCCACACGGGCCCCGCTTTGCTCCATTTTGCTCTATTTTACCCCGTTTTGGCCCGTTTTGGCCTTTTTCAGCCCATTTTTGGCCCCGATCAGCCCCAGTGGGCCATTTCGGTCAAGATTTATGGGGTCTTACCCCCAATAGTCCAAAAGTTGTCAGGGCTACCTCCGATAGGCAGAAACTGAGAAAAATCGACTCCCGAAGACCCGAATCGGCTATTTCAGGACAACCGTTGCAAATATTGATCGAGTACGAGAGTTCTGATAACGAATCCTGGATTTTGGCTGACGCACCGAAACAAAAGAAAAGAGATTCTCCGAGAACCCTACATCATCCCCCGAGGACAGAAATAGACAAACACCAGCTCCCGGAGGACCCGACCGGCCCTCTTGGATTGAGCACCCCAAGATTTGATCAACCGTGAGAGATTCAGAGATGGGTCCTGGTTCCCGATCAAAGAAAAGAGATTCTCCGAGAACCCTACATCATCCCCCGAGGACAGAAACAGACAAACACCAGCTCCCGGAGGCCCCAACCGGCCCTCTTGGATTGAGCACCACAAGATTTGATCAACCGTAAGAGATTCAGAGATGGGTCCTGGTTCCCGATCAAAGAAAAGAGATTCTCCGAGAACCCTACATCATCCCCCGAGGACAGAAACAGACAAACACCAGCTCCCGGAGGCCCCGACCGGCCCTCTTGGATTGAGCACCGCAAGATTTGATCAACCGTAAGAGATTCAGAGATGGGTCTTGGTTCCCGATCAATGAAAAGAGATTCTTCGAGAACCCTACATCATCCCCGAGGACAGAAACCAAGATACCAGCTCCCGGAGGCCCCGACTGACCCTCTTGGATTGAGCACCAAAAGATTTTTGATGGATTCAAATTTGAATCCCGATCAAGAGAAGTAGTTGAAGAGAGATCCCAGAAAGAGTCGCTTCATTCCCAGCAGATTCAGTTTAATCCCCAGCAGACATATCGATTCATACACAATCAGTTCAATCATGACAGTCACAGTAGTTCACTGTTGACTCATCATCTCGATTTATGCATCGACACTTCTTCCGATCACGGTTAGCCCAACTATTTGATTCAATCCATGATAGTCACAGTAGTCAACTATCGACTCATCATCTCGATTCGTAGATCGTCGGTTCATTAATCATCAATAGTTTACCACCGCTCTCAAGATTCCGTGTTCATTCAAAATCTTAGGCTTCTATGTCCATCAATGGGGTTTCCCCGTTCATCGCTTGACATCTCGGGATTTCATCACTTGACTTTTGTGTCCGTCTCTTAATTTCCAGGGCTTCTGTGTTCATCGATTAACTGTCAAACGACATCTCCAATTATAGTCCTCTGGGACCCCACATCCAATTACGTTCGCTTACGAGGCACACCTCCAAAAATTCAGAAGTTTGCCCCTAGACCCAGAGCCTTCTAAACCTTGGTGTCCTCATCCGAGTCATCCACATCACAGTCACAAACACAACACCAGCCCACTCGGAGTGACACACCCAACAACACCTGCTCATACTAGGATCATAACAATAGGCATAATAGGACTCATGATATAATTCATCCATGCATCGCATGTCCTCCTCATAACATAGCATCTGCCTGTCTCATTGTGCATACGTGATTTGCCCCCTTGTGCCTGAACTACGCCCTGGTCTGATTTCCCCTGGGATACGTAGGCAGCTCACGCAGAGCACGACCAGCACTAGACCTCAGCATCATTGCATCTTTTGGCATCGCCTTTATCCTAAATCTATGGCCTCCAAAAAGTCCCCTCTCTTCAAAACTTTGGCACTCGCTTGCAACATGCGTTGCCTCGCAAGTTCATGCCAAAGAGGAGCAAACGGTAGACACCCCATTTTGTCGGCTATCAGACTTAGGAGACCCATAGCTTGGTGGTTCACAATGATCGAAAAAGACTCAAAAGGACTCCTGAAAGTCAGCTCTATCTCTCTGAGTGACCTCTATTGTTTATATGATTTCTCTCAATCTGTGATAGTTATTAAAGATTGGATTTTTGAGTTGTGTTCTAGCCACAATAAGGAAGATCTCCATAAAAAATCATGCATTGAAAACATTCTTAACCCCTCTTTTCAATTTCCAAAAGATCTAGTTACTGTTCTGTCCACTATTCACAGCAAGCACTTTTTAACTTTCATTCTTTGATTTAATGCTTATATGCATTCCAAATTAGTGCATGTCTTAGAAAGTAGTTCATACTACATTTGTACATATCCCATGTTGATTTCACTCATCCATTCATACACATCTTAGACTTCTAAGTCATTCTAGGGATCCATGAACACAAAGCACACTACAACCTTGCACATTCTAGATACAAACATTGCATCCATACAAGATTTGGGGCCTTCATGGCTCCTAATCTAAGAAGATCATAAGGAATGAATTTGATCACACGTTCATGCTTCCCTGGATCTAATCATCCTTTCTCATCCATCCCGAGGATTGAGAGGTCTTCTTTTCTTAAAGATTGACATGCATCATACTAGCTTGCTAAGCGTGTTTTGATTTCTTTATTTATTTGTTTCAACAACAATTCATGTCCCCTTTTAGATTAGGAAGTCTTGATTATTTGATACATGATTAGACAATTTTCCTAGGTTTCTTTGTGTGATCTTTCACTTTGCAGTGTATGGTATTTGGCTTAGATCTTATGAATGATATCTTATCTTTAGATCTTCCATTTCAAGTTTTCTTATGTGATGTAATATACTATCATAGTATTATTTGTCGAACCAAACATAGTATAAGATGATTATTTGGATGCTAATTGAGGCCCGTCGAAAGACGGGGTGAGTTGAGGGTGTTTTAGTCACGACAAAGGCTCCTTCCTCTCTCGTACCAAAACCCTGAGCCAAGTTCTTTGGTTATGAAGGGCCGGTGCCTTTTATCTGTTTGGGTGAGTCAAAATTAGGTTTCTTGGTTCCTTAAAGACCAAGTGGCGACTCTGTATCTGTTTTCAACACACCTTTTCTTTTCTTTGATCCAAATCAAATTTCAAACGAAAACAAACAAAGCGGTGGAAGCCCGGTGTCCACAGCCGCGTTGATCTCCCACAGTTTAGGAAACTCCACCAATAAAGATGTGACACGTACTTTTCCATTTATGGCAAGTGATCATTTGGTTATGCCTTGTTTGGCAATGTGTACCTTGCATGTGTAATTGTTAAGTCTAAAGCTAGATTTGCCAAACACTTTCGCTCGGCCCCTACTAACCTATAGCACCTCTTTAAAGTGTAGAAGTGTATATACGTATGTATAATCCATCATGTAGGATCTGTATCATTGTTAGTTCAATTAGAAATTAGAAAAACAATTTAGTTTTTAGAGTGTGTTTCACAACTCACAACTTGGAGCCCAAGATTGTGAGTTCTTTATAAGCTCATTCACACTTCACAATCTGCACATTTTGATAAAAACACAGAGAAAAGAGAGAGCTTGAGAGCTATCTTACTGAAGTTTTAAGAGAGAGAGAAGAACCTCCATAGCTAGAGCTCAAGTGGGTCTTGCATATTTGATTTTCCTTTCTCAACAACTTTCTTCTATCTCAATCTCTGTGAGTATTCTAAACTCACTTGGAATGTAATTCACATTTCAATTACTATTTTGTGTAGTTGATTTGTGATCACTATTTTTGAATTTACGTTTGAAGTTTTATAGCTTGAAATCATGAATTTCCAAACTCAATCAAAATCTATTTTATTATATAAATATGAAAGATTTCAATATGTATAGGTCATGTTTACAATATTAGAGTCTAATTTACTCAATTGAGAAAGTAGATTAAGATTGAAGTTTTGTCATCTTTAAGTTTTTCATAAAATTCGTGAACTACGTTTGGACTCAAGTAAAATTGATTGTAGATTCATAATCCTTGCGAAAAACTGAAGAGATTCATATTTTATAAGGCATGGTAACTTACGGAATCAAAAATGGGTCAAAAGACCCCTTAATTTCTGAAACAGGGGAAAACCAGCGAGAAAGATGAAGCTACTACGTGAACTCGCGTGCGAGTGGCCCGAGCGAGCGGCCCGCGCACGTGAGCCGTGTGATTTCAGGCAGATAGAAAAGATCTGAATAAGAAAAATGAAAATTGGGCATATCGAACGAGCGGACCGCGCGAGCGATCCGCGCGCACGATCTCTCTGTATTCTGGCAGTTGGAAAAGTTTTATAAAAGAAAAGGCAAATTGGGCATATCGCGCGAGCGGCCCGCGCGAGCGACCCCTCGCGCGAGCGGCCTGCCCGCTCGACTTTTGACGGTTTCTGGTTTTTGCTTGTTTTATGTTAAAGAACTATTTGGGTGATGTTTCATGGACTTTTAAAGCTCTGTTTGGGAAATGTACTAAAATAGAAATCTATTTTGTTATGTTTGGACGATTGAAATAATATATTACGACTTAACAATCCTCGCACGTACGTTGTTCCTATAATTCAGCATTTTACTTTTGTTTATTGTTTCAAGACATACATATGGAGTCAGTTGTACATGCATGGTGTGTGGTAGTCAGAGTGGAAAAGATTGTGTTGTTGAGATTGTATTGTGGACACTCCCTGGTAATTGTGTACCAAAGTGTGACATGTTGAGATTGCGGTGAGAGTATTTTTGTAGTGCGACGGTGGCAAAACTAGACACTCCCTGACACCCATGGTAGCATTAAATTGTGTAACGCCGAACTTGGACATTCCCTGGCACCCATGGTAGTGATAAAGTGTGGCCTACGGACACTCCCTGGTACTCGAGTCTGGATACTGTGTGATGTATTTCAAGGCGGATTAGGTACTAAAGTGTGAGGCATTGGACACTCCCTGGTACCCCGGACCAAAGTATGAGGCAAACTGGACATTCCCTGGTGATGTTGTCAATATCAAGATATAAAAAGTGTACTTTACTTTTCTAAGAATTTGTAGTAGTAAAAGCAAAGGTCGAACCCACAGAGATTGAATTACTACGACTCTTAATTTTAAAACCTAAATCTAATTAATTATAAAAACGAGATTTTGATTTTGAATTTAATTAAACTAAGAACAATGAAATAAATCTAACTTGTGAAAGCGAATTAAAAATTGTTTTTATAAATATATTTAGAGAACCTAGGATTGCAAATCCACCACTAGCTTCATAATAAGGGTATTTACGAATTACTTAGCTTATTAAGTTGGATGATAATGGGGAATTGTAGCTACAAGCCCAATTCCTCCGTCAAGAAAATAACTATGGTTCAAGCACCAACATAATCCATCTTCGGTTAGCACGAATTATCCCACACTAAACTAGGGTTGTGGTATAATCCGTCTAATCTAGGCATGGACTATTCGGATACTTGATAGCACAATTCAATAAAGCACCATTACATGTAAATAACCTATATAAGCACAGCAAACATAAATCATTGAGCACATCACAGTCAAAAATAGATCTAAGACAAGTATAAACTTTGAAAGTGATGATTTAATCAATTAGATGCACAATTTATTTATAAAAATCCTTGGAACATGTAATCATCATCCATACATAATAAAACTAAAATAAAAACATAAATAAAATCCTATTACTTGGCTAGGGTTTCATTGAAACCCTAGATCTAGTGTCTAGTTGCCCATGGAAGTGGTAGATGGCAAGTAGTTGATGGAGGAGGCCATGGAAATCCTTGGTCTTCTTCTTCTTCTCCTTGCTTCCCTTCCTTCAATGGCTGAAAGTATGGTTGTATATTGTGTGTATAATAATTGGCAACCCCTAAATTGAAGTAAAATAGGGTATATATAGATTTACAACAAGTTTTTGGAAGCTTTCCTAACTCGAAACGCACTAGAACTGCTGTATTTTGCAATCTAGACGTAATTAGGCAGTTTCGTTCACGTAGGAATCATCAGTAGAGTGAAATACGCAAGTTCCATTTTTGCATAGGCCGTGCGAGCGGGCCGCGCCAGCGCGATGTTGGGATCTCGCGCGAGCGGATCGCGCGAGCGATTTCTGGTTTTCGCGCGAGCGGGTCGCGCGCGCGACGTTGATTTTTCAGCTTCTTTTACTCTGCTTTTTCACCCCATTTAGCCTGGTTTACTTGATTTCTTCCAAAACCTGTCAGAAAATAGAAAACGAAGTAAAAACATACAAAAACAGGATAAAAAGGTACTAACAAACGGACGTTAAGGCATATAAATAAGATCTGTTCTCTCCCGATCACCTGGCACCTCTGTGCTAAAGTGTGGCTATCGGAGTATTGCAAGGATACTGGTGTGAGATAGTGGGTTGTTGTGTTTGTCGAGAGAAAAGAGTCGGTAAGATGAGATGGTGCATTATTTTTCATACACGGTCACATATATGTGAATTAAAATTTTCAAATGATATTGTGGTTGTTTTCAAAAAATGAACTTCTTACTTTAATGTAAACTTGTTGAATCAAATGGGAATTAGAAAATGGTAAATGAGTATGTGTTACATTCAAAGTTAAGTTTTTAATACTCACCAGCTTCTTGAAGTTGACGGCGTCGATGCGCCCTGGACATTCCTGTTCAGGCTTTTCAGCATATGACTATATTGGGCCCTATGATTACGCTAACTAAGAACGGTTGCTTTGAAAGATAGAACTGTTATCAATGTCCTATGTTTTAAGTTATAAACTGTTTGTAATAAGGATGACTGTAATAAACGATAGATATTGTTTTGTTTTAAGGCGGCTTGTGCCTTAGTTGACCACGTATTGTAATATGTAATAAGTTAGAAAAATTTTTGTAAGCCTTGATTGCTCTGCTCTGATTATTATGTCTTTGCTGTTGACCTTCGGGACGGAATCGATCCTTCAAACTGTCACGAACTATGGGTCCATAAAGGAAATTAAACGCTTTCCTTATTTATGATACGTCGGGGCGTGACATGATTTAGTGGTATCAGAGCCAGGTTATCTCAAGACAGTTTAGCCAGGTTAGGGTTTACTAGTTTAGACCCGATTCCACGATCAGTTAGCTTAAGCTTCACACACCCGATGTTAAGACAGGGAGGATAGACTCAGAACCCAAACGCCTATGATTATCTTTGTCCTGATTTAAGTTAGTACCTTTTTTATGTATGAATCTAGCTCAGCCCCTTTTTGTACCCGATGCTTTTGGAGGGCACTTGGTTACCTTGGGAGCGATAGTACCAACTTCAGCGATACTTTATTTCACCTCTATCGAGCAGCGGGCAGCTACGACAGTCGAGTTAGATCTTTGGCACCAGATCTACATGTTAGGACTGGTTGACTTATCCCGTGCTCGCCTTGAGATCCTGTACTTTGTTGAGATTCAGTGCTTAGTACTCATAGAGATGGTTCGCTTGGTTAACAGTGATGCCTTCTATCTACCTCTTGAAGTTCAGGTTGTGCAGGCTCACCTTGCACAGTTGGATATGCCTCCATCAGTTGTCCCCACTGATGAGGACGACGCTAAGGTGGTTCATTTGGCTCCTATAGGTTGGGAGGGTGTTGATGAGGAGGATGGCATAGGTTGGGATGACTTCGCAGTTGACCTTGAGGAGGCACTAGCACTCGAGCTAGCTTTGCCAAAGGCAGATGCCCCTGGACCTGCTTCGTTGTTGACCTCACATAGCTGTAATTTTGGGGCAGGCCCCTCTCATGTTCAGCAACATCATCAGGCCGACTCGCTTGACCTTTTGATGGCTACCTACGGAGATGACTGACCGTTTAGATATCACCTTGTATATATTGACTATTTTTGACTAGTAGCTCTATACTCTTTTTGCAACTGTATCTGCATGCATTCGAGGCAACGACCCCATTTTTGTAATCTAACTCTTGCATGGACGATGTACGTTCTAACCCATATAGCTAGGGTAGGCATTGACTGATCATACATGCCTTTTGTATCAACTTGATAAGAAGTTATATATAAAATACTCTTTGAATATCATTGTCATTTAAACTGCTTTAATACTTCTATTGCATGCATTTTCCTCATTCTATTATCACTATCATGCATAGAATGGCTGGGAGACCGAGGAGAAACATGAATTTGATTGAGGGAGCACATGAGCTGCCAATCCCACCAGAATGTTTGAAGCTTTCATTAGACATCTCGAAAGGGTTAGTAATCAGAATGAAAATTGACACGACCGACAAACTGGAGATAAACTGCTGGAGAGATTCTGTGCGCTAAGGCTTGATCAGTTTGTGGGTATCGCGGAACCGTGGAAAGTGGAACAGTGGTTAATAAAGATGGACCGCATATTCGAGGCTGTCCATTGCAATGAGATATACAAGAGGAGGTTAGCTACTTTTCAATTGACCGATGCCGCCGTAGATTGGTGGGATTCGGTCATAGCTACTATTATGCAATGGGAATGATGTAGACTGCGTTCAAAGGGAGATTTTTGGAGAAGTATTTCCCAGCTACGGAGAGGCACAGAAGAGAGAAGGAGTTCATGGATCTAGCGCAAGGAACCAAGTCAGTACAAGAGTACACCACACAGTTTGAGAGATTGTCTCGGTTCGCTCCACACTTGGTTGATACTGAAGATAAGAAGATACGGAAGTATAACCAAGGGTTAGCACCACAGATTCGCCGCCTGACTCTCAGCCACCTAGATAAGTCTTTCAAAGGACTAGTCGGCTTGACCACTGATCTGGAAGAAGATGCTCGAGCAAATCGGAAGCAATTCCAATTCCGGCCGCCTTAGAGGGGTAATTTTGAAAATAGACCACCAATGAATCATACCCAAGGGCAGAAGATGAATTTTGATGGGAGCAAGAGGACCCAAGCTATCACCTATCTGACTCAACCCTGAGTAGGAGAAGGAAGTAGTGCTAGAAAATGTTTCAACTGTGGCAACCCCGGTCATCTGGCTCGAGATTGCAAGGCACCAAGGCGTGCTGCTCAGCAAGGCATAGTCTGTTACAACTATGGTGAACCAGCTCACATTAACAAGTTCTGTACTGCCCCCTAAGCAAGTGACTTATGGTCAGCAAGGTCAGACTCGCGTGAATGCTATTATCCCTAATGCCGCTAGATATGATGCGACTGTGTACGAAGAAGGAGGTTATGAAGAAGCTCAACCTGATCAACAAATAGTGGAAGGTACATTAGCTCTATTTAACTCCCATGTTAAAGTGTTATTTTATACAGGTGCTGCTCTTTCATTCATATCTGTCACTACGATTCGAAGATTAGGTATCTTACCTCATCGTTTAGAGAAAGCTTTGAGGGCTACCTCACCATTGGGAGCCGTAGTCAAGTTAGGACACGTATGCAAGGATTGTCCTTTACGGCTAGGAAACTGGGAAATCCCTGCAAGGCTGATTCTCCTATCGATGAAGGAGTTTGACGTAATCCTAAGAATGGATTGGATCTCTCAGAACCAAGCGAAGTTGGATTGTGTGAGGAAGAGAATTACATTCCCCGACAATGAGAAACAACCCTTTGATTTTCAATGTAACCCTTTGGGAGATATGTTCCTCACAAGATGCTTAGAAAACATCGAAGTCGTCAGTACAGAGATGATAGCGTTGTCTATACCTGTAGTCAAGGACTTCAAAGAAGTATTTCAAGACGTTTCTGGTTTACCGCCCGAGAGAAGTATAGAGTTCAATATTGAGCTTATACCGGGTACAGTTCTGATCATCAAGGTCCCCTACAGAATGGCCCCCACCGAACTGTTGGAATTGAAGGAACAAGTTCAAGAGCTGGAGAACCTAGGTTTTGTACGTCCGAGTACATCGCCTTGGGGAGCACCGGTACTATTCGTGTAGAAGAAGGACGGAACACTTCCATTGTGTATCAATTATAGAGAATTGAACCACATGACTATCTGTGGATACCAGATTGTGGATACCGGGATTCCACCGCTTCGTTTTTGGGTTTTTGAGAATTGATTGAAATTGATCAAATAAAAGAAAGAGGAAAGGTCTGTTGAAAACAGATACAGAGTCGCCACTTGGTCTTTAGGGAACCAAAAAACCCTAATTTTGACTCACCCAAGCAGATAAGGGCACCGGCCCTTTATAACCAAAGAACTTGGTTCGGGGTTTTGGTACGAGAGAGGAAGGAGCCTTTGTCACGACTAAAACACCCTCAACTCGCCCCGTCTTTCGACGGGCCTCAATTAGCATCCAAATAATCATCTTATACTATGTATGGTTCGGCAATTAATACTATGATAGTATATTACATCACATAAGAAACTTGAAAATGGAAGATCTAAAGATAAAATATCATTCATAAGATCTAAGTCAAATATCATGCAATGTAAAGTGAAAGATCACACAAATAAGCCTAGGAAAAATCGTCTAATCATATATCAAATAATTAAGACTTCCTAATCAAAAAAAGGGGGACATGAATTGTTCTTGAAACAAAATAATCAAAGAAGCAAAGTATGCTTAGCAAGCTAGGATGATGCATGTTAATTTTGAGAAAAGAGCATCTCTCAATCCCCGGGACGGATGAGAAAGGAAGATTAGATCGGGGGAAGCATGAACGTGTGATCGTGATCATTCCTTATAATCTTCTTAGATTAGGAGTTACAAAAACCCCAAATCTTGCATGAATGCAATGTATGTATCTAAAATGTGCAAAGGTTGTAGTGTGCTTTGTGTTCATGGATTCCTAGAATGACTTAGAAATCTAAAATGTGCATGAATGGATGAATGAAATCATCATGGGATATGTGCAAATATAGTATGAACTACTTCCTAAGATATGAACTAATTTGGAATGCATATGAGCATCAAATCAAAGAATGAAAGTTGACATGAGCTTGCTGTGAATAGTGGACAGAACAGTAGCATGATCTTTTGGAATTTGAAAAGAGGGGTTAGGAATGTTTTCAATGCATGATTTTTTATGGAGATGTTCCTTATTGTGTCTAGGACACAACCCAAAATCCAATCTTGAATAGCTATCACAGAATGAGAGAAATCATATAAACAATGAAGGTCACTGAGAGACAGAGTCCGTATCGTCGACTGAAATGTTAGAAAATCTTAGAAACTGAAAACAAATGATATAGAGGCCCATTTTATATAGAAAGTTTCCTAAGACATTGCAATTTAAGGGAAAAATAAGTTCGGACCACCCTTTTTGGAAACGTTTTCTGGAAAAGAAGCTGGAAGTGGACCTAGCTGCTGTGACAGAAAAGACAGAATGTATGGAAGGAATGTTGGGGTCAAAATGGACCATTTCCAAGTACTTCTAAGTCAAACCAAAAATCTTGGGTGTTCTCCAATGAGTTAGGAAGACTTTCCAAGTGGCCTTGCATCCATATGTTGAGTATTGAGTCCTAGAGAAATCTTTGAACTCAACTCACTCACTGTTTTGACTCATTATTTTGAAGATTTTGAGAAAACAAGGTTTTGTTTCTTGAAACCAAAATAAAAGGGATTGAGAGGGGTTTTGAAATAGATGTTTTGAGAGCACATTTTCAATACTCAATAAGGATTATAGCCACTTAAAATTCCAACATTAAACTCATCATCAAGAACCTCCAAGATTGTTGGAGAGATTATTTTACTTTGAACATAACTTCAATACATTTCAAGAATACCTTGGAAGTATTGAGGCTATGATCATCATCTATTAAACATGTTTTTGAGGTCAAGAGCTACTATCCATAAGGATTCACTCAGCCCAAACTTCATGTCATCACTTAGATGATGATGAACTAGTAAGTAAATAAAGAAAATAAAAAAGAAATGAGATAAGAAGAGATGAACAATAAATAAACAAGCAAATAGATGATGATCAATAGATGATATTCATGAAGCATGAGACTTGTAGATTGGTGTTTCACTCATATGTAATGACATTAGACATGGAAGAAGCTTCCACTCTCTTGAATGCTCACTAAAATGGTGGTTGGGTGTATTGAATGTTGAAGTAAATGGAAGTAATGAAATAAAAACAAAGTTTAGAACTCACTTTTTGTTTTGAAAATCAAGAAGGAAGCTTCTTTTCTCTCTATTCTAACCTTATCTCTACAACTTTCTCTCCCAAACTTTTTCAAAACTCACATTTGACTCCTCTCAAATGAAGAGTAATGGGGTGTTTATATAGGCCAACTTGGGGTGGTTTTGGGATTTAGGAAGTGTTCCCATTGGCTCCAAACATCTGAAATCATAAAACTACGTCGTTTTGGATTTTAATTAATCAAAATGGGACCACAAAATAAATTACCAAAATACACTGTTCTAGAGGGGAGTGCCGCAGCGGCACAGCTCCTCCCTTCGTCTGGATAATGCTGTTTAGGCCCCCCTGATGTTCCGGTATTCGGGAAAAGGCCCTATTTCGTCCAAAATTCACAGAAAATGCGTACGAACTCCAAATTGAGGTTGTGATATACCGTTGGAAAGGTAATGGAGTCTACTTTACATAAAAAATAATTCGGGGATAGGTCACTTTGAAAAGTTTCGCGGTATTTGCGATAAAATCCAATTTGATCGCCTTTTTTTGCCTCTGGAAATCCATAATAAATTCGTTTTTAATCCGGGATTTACGTGCGATATGTTGGAAAAACAGGTTTAAATGGAAAGTTTAAACGCGCAGCGGAAAAATCAAGTTATGAAACTTTATTGGCATGCCCGGATCTACTACTCGTCAATTCTACAGATGCGTACAAGAGGGGACACGAGTTATACCTTAGTGTCTTGAACCCAATTCTGATCTTCAACTTCCAGCAGCCTCCACTAGATGATCTTCACCCTTATGACTCCTGCGGATGCCTGCCAGAAAGACTAGGGTTGGTGGGAACCCTAATGGAGAGGATAGAGAAGGTTTTGGGACTCCAAAACAGTTTCTGCAGCTTCTGACGTTCAAAACGACGAACAACTTTTTCCAGAACGCAGCTGCCCTATTTATAGATTCCCAGAACCGACCTAGACTTCGAGCGATCGAAGTGCCTTCGATCGATCGAACATTCGATCGATCGAACCATCTTCGATCGATCGAACCTGCAGACTTCAATCGATCGAGATATCTTCGATCGATCGAACCTGTCTGGACATCATCCTCAAGCATCTTTCCAAGCATCCTGGCGGAGCTAAGAGTGGGACCTCCTAGGCTCTTTATTGTTGGCTCAGACCAGTTTATTAATTACCATGACCAAACTCTTTGATCAGCAAACTAACCAACTGGTCAGTTAACGTTTACTCCACTATAAAACGATAACTGAACTCCAACGCAAAAGAACATATCCGAAGCGATAACTAGACTTGTATGTTGTACTAATGTCCCTCTACCGTCAGCATTCGTAATCATATTCAGGTAGTCGGATAACTGTTACTGTCAACCTGAATCATGATTACTTCTTGTATTCCTTGAGTCCCATTCACTACTCATGATTACCAAACATGTTGATAACTCTTATCAACAAGACTGCAGTACTCAGTAATCGACATGGTGACATTCTCAAGGGAATGCTTACTCTGAAACAGAGGGTAGATTCTATCTTGACAATATATGTTCACAACCCTATGAATATGACATACCCAAGATACCCAGGTGTTGATCTTTTATAGACCTCACTGATTGGTAAGTCAAAGCAGCCATATCCACAGTCTGTGTTCATAATCGTCTCAAGATTGAGAACACATACCTTATACAAGTTATGAGTTCCTATTGACTGTTGACAGCATTGAGCGTCAATAGGAAACTCAGGTCCGTCAATGCACTATAAGCACTAGCATATTAACCAAGAGTCACACTCTAGTGATTGAGATTTATCACTCCATCCAATGGTAGTTAATGATGCTACAGTGTATACCTGATGAGATATCCAGTCTCATCATCCACTGTGACAAGCTTTAAGTATCAAAGAATAGTAATTCGTATCTCATTGTATGTATCTCATACACACACGAAATACTTACTATGATACTTATGGATTAAACAATCATCTCATGAAAGAAACATACATAATGAAATGTAAAGCTGATATCCATATATTAAAAAGTCAATGTCTAATACATAAAGTAATGGTTTGAGGGCACAAGCCCAACAAACTCCCACTTGCACTCATAACCATTCAGAACTACATCTAAGACCTAGACTATCTAGATGACGATCAAAGACCTTCTGTGGTAAGGCCTTTGTAAATGGATCAGCAAGATTGTCAGCGGTGGCAATCTTGGTGACAGTCACATCTCCACGTTGAACTATATCTCGGATTAGGTGATATTTTCGCTCTACGTGCTTTCCCTTTCCGTGGTTCCTTGGCTCCTTGGACTGAGCCACTGCCCCACTATTATCACAATAAAGCGTAATAGGCGACAGCGATGCTGGTACCACCTCGAGTTCCATAAGGAACTTCTTGAGCCAAACAGCTTCCTTTGCGGCTTCACAAGCAGCCACATACTCAGCTTCTGTAGTTGAGTCTGCAATGCATTTCTGCTTAATGCTCCTCCAACTGACAGCACCACCTCCCAAGGTAAAGAGATGTCCGGACGTCGACTTCCTCGAATCTTTATCTGACATAAAGTCCGAGTCAGTGTATCCCACTGGAATTAACTCACTACCACCGTACATAAGCATGTAATCTTTAGTTCTTCTCAAGTACTTAAGAATGTGCTTAACGGCTGTCCAGTGCTCTGGACCTGGATTCGACTGATATCTGCTAACCATGCCAACGGCAAAGCAGATATCTGGTCTAGTGCATAACATCGCATACATGAGACTTCCCACTGCAGAAGCATAGGGAACTCCTGTCATGCGATTCCTCTCCTCCTGTGTCTTTGGACACTGGTCCTTGGAGAACGCTAAACCATGCCTGAAAGGTAACAAACCTTTCTTCGAATTATCCATTGAAAACCTAGTTAGCACCTTATCGATATAACCAGCTTGAGATAATCCCATTATCTTTCGCTTGCGATCCCGAAAGAGCTTTATCACAAGAATATAGCTCGCCTCTCCTAGATCCTTCATATCGAAAGTACTAGCTAGCCAAACCTTGACCGTTGACAATGCCGCTACATCATTTCCAATGAGTAGAATGTCGTCAACGTAAAGCACAAGAAAAGCCACCACTTTTCCTTCACTCTTCTTGTATACACAAGGTTCATCCAGATTCTGTATGAAACCAAACGATTTGACCGCTTGGTCAAATTGGATGTTCCAACTTCTGGATGCCTGCTTAAGTCCATAAATGGACTTTTGCAACTTGCATACCAAGTTACCTTTCCGACCAGCTATGAACCCTTCTGGTTGTTGCATATAGATGTCCTCCTCAAGATTGCCATTCAAGAATGCAGTCTTGACGTCCATCTGCCAGATTTCAAAATCTAGGCATGCAGCAATAGATAAGAGTATTCTGATGGACTTGAGCATGGCTACCGGCGAGAAGGTTTCCTCATAGTCAATGCCCTCCCTCTGAGTATAACCTTTCGCTACAAGCCTAGCCTTAAAGGTCTCAACCTTTCCATCAGATCCTCTTTTCCTCTTGTAGACCCACTTGCAGCCAATGGGTTTAATATTGGCTGGAAGTTCTACAAGATCCCAGACCTGATTGGAATCCATAGATTCCAATTCAGCCTTCATAGCTTTAATCCAATGAGCTGAATCAACATCAGCCATTGCCTCTTCGTAAGTGGTAGGATCAGATTCAGATTCTATGGAGACAGCTTCAAAAACTTCTCCTAAGAACATGTATCTATCAAGCTGGCTGATAATCCTCCCACTACGACGAGGTACCGGTGCGGAAATGGGTGAAGAAGTGGTGTTTTCTTGATTTATATCGTCATTAACTGCGGGTTGGACTGAGGGCTCTCCTTCTATCTCTCTAAGATCTATCCTTCCCTTAGGTTTATGGTTCATGATATAATCATTCTCTAAGAAAACAGCATTTGTACTAACAAACACTTTCTGTTCCCTTGGATCATAAAAATACCATCCATAAGTACCCTTTGGATAACCCACAAAGTAACATACTTCCGATCTAGAATCCAATTTGCTCATCTTTCCTTTGAGCACATGTGCCGGACACCCCCATATCCGGAGATGTTGCAAAGAAGGCTTGCGCCCAATCCACATCTCTCGTGGTGTCCTTGGAACAGATTTGCTTGGTACTAGATTTAGTATATAAGCAGCGGTTTCCAAAGCATAACCCCAAAGGAATAATGGCAACTCAGAATAACTCATCATCGACCTAGTCATGTCTAAAAGAGTCCGATTCCTTCTCTCCGCTACACCATTTTGCTGAGGCGTACCAGGTGCAGTTAACTGTGACAGAATCCCATTCTGTACGAGGTGATCAATAAACTCATTAGAGAGGTACTCGCCACCTCGATCAGATCGAATGGTCTTGATATGTGTGCCCAATTGCTTCTCCACTTCAGCCCTAAACTCTTTGAACTTTTCAAAGGCTTCAGACTTGTGCTGCATTAGGTACACATATCCATACCTGGAGTGGTCATCGGTAAATGTTATGAAATACTCATAACCACCCCTTGCTTTAATATTTATTGGTCCACACACATCAGTATGAACTAATTCCAACAATGCATTGGTTCTATTGCCCTTTGCAGGAAAGGGCCTTTTGGTCATCTTACCCTCCAAACAAGACTCGCAGACTTCCATTGGTTCGAGAACCAAATCGCCTAAGACCCCTTCTTTGACTAGTCTGCCAATCCTATTCAGATTGATATGGCCAAGCCTCATATGCCAAAGCCTTGTTGGATTAGTGGAAGGTTCCTTTTTTTTAGATGGTAAAGTTACCACTGAGTTATTAAGTTCCAAACCAGAATCTTTAGAAATATTGGGAGTAATCACATACAAACCATTTGATTTAACACCAGAACATATAAAAGAACTATTTCTTTTAATCACAACTTCAGTTCCAAAATGAAAAGAATAACCATTATTCGATAAATTAGAAACTGAAATTAAATTACGTCTCATTGAAGGGACGTAAAGTACATCTGATAAAATCAAAATTTTATTGTCTAGAAATTCTAAAACTACGACTCTTATAGCAACCGCAGATACGGTTGCGCTAGAACCTAGAGTAAGTACGATTTCCCCATCACTGCACTTCCTGGTTGATCTGAACCCCTGCAATGAATTACAGATATGGTTAGTCGCACCAGAATCAATGCACCAAGTGTTTGAAGTATCCGTTATAAAACTTACTTCAATCACATGTGATTCAATCATACCTTGAACTCTTGTAGCTAAGAATTCTGGACAGTTCCTCTTCCAGTGGCCCTTCTCACCGCATTGGAAACACTTTCCTTTGCCTTGGCCACCCACCTTCCCTTTGCCTTTACCTTTTCCCTTAGATTTTGCAATCTTAGGGACCGGTCCAACACTTAAACCACCAGTGCCAGCCTTCTTCTTCCCTTTCTTTCCTTTCGGTACAGATCGGGAAGAGGAAGCGCTTTTCTCAACGTTCAAAACGTTGACCCCAGGTTTGATCACCCCTTCCGCTGCCAAAAGAGAACTCATCAATTCGCTCATTGAAAAATTCATTTGATTCATATTATAGTTAAGTTTAAATTGAGCGAATGAAGGCGACAGCGAATTGAGGATCATATCAACTTGGGTCTGTGCATCGATGTTGGCACCTAGGGTCTCCAGCTCGTTTAAATAACCAATCATTTTTAAAACATGTTCCTTGACTGGAGTCCCTTCCGACATCTTTGCACTCATTATCTTCTGCATAGCTACCTGTCTGGCAGGCCTGCCATGCTCCCCAAACATCTTTTTCAGGGATGTGATAATGTCACTGGCAGAATCATTCGATTGGAATTGATGTTGTAACACACCAGCCATTGAGGCCAGAATATAGCAACGAGCCATTCCATTCGACTTCTTCCATTTGTCGAACTCGCGTCTGGCAGCTGCCGAAGCATTTGCCGCGGGTTCTTCGGGGCATGGGGTGGTGAGGACATATATGTGATCCTCCGCAGTTAATACGATGTCAAGGTTTCTTTTCCATTCAGTGTAGTTGTTTCTAGTTAACTTGTTTTGAGTGAGTATGGTGGCAAGTGGACTAAATGCAGATCCAGACATTATGATTACTGAAAATCAAACAAACAAAATAAATATGGATATCAGAATTTGACAGTTTGAAATAAAAGAATCCTTTTAAAACTCTTATTTTAAAACAAAGTCGCCGGAATATTGAAACGAAAGAATAAAGCCTCCGTGTGGTGGTCAATGTTCAATCTTTCGATTAATCATGACTTGTCCGCTATGCAACTCTTGCAAAACAAGTTATGACTCCCGAACCTATTTGATCTCTAAGTTTCTGAATAATGCCCCGTGTGGGATCCCTTATCCATAGCTTAGCTAGTGTGTACCATTAACTAGGATCCAATCACAACCGTCTCAAGTAGCGCCTCCGTGTGGTGGTCACCCTCTAACACGTCTGATTGATCCTATCAAAAGAAGTTCACATCTAGTAACCAATGAGTAATGCACCCTCCGTATGGAATGATCACCCCTGGCGAGGTGACACAGAATGCACCACTCATCTTACAGTGAACCGTTAATGGAAGATCGTGGGTGTAATTTGATAAGACCCTCTCCCACTAGATTTAGTAAAAAAAAAAAGGATTTTGCTTTTTGAGAAAATCTGTTTCTACACACTTCCCATAAACATCTAATGTTTACTAATGTGTTGAAAACGGTTTTTGAATTTTATTTTAGAAAACTTGTTTTGCGTGCATGCAACAATGTATTATACGCCAATCACAAACAAAGCACATAAAACAAAAAACTAAAATGAAATAAAAGACATCCAAACGATGCCTCTATCTCCCATGGCTCTATCTCCATAGAACCTGCTTTTGGTTTGATCGCCTCCAGCTCCATCTTCATGGACAACGGCTCCTTGCTCCATCTTCATGGATATTCTAATTCTATTACATTGAACCTATGGCTCTTTTGAAGCTTACAATTTATCTAGAAATAGAAATAGCAACAACAAAATAAAAGGCTAGGGAAACCGGTGCGACTTTCCTTTTCGTAGGATTGAAGTCGCAGCGCCCTTTACATATGCCTTAAAACCAAACCAAACCAAACTTAAAACAACACACCAATATAAAACATTCAAACACAAAATTAAATGCTCTTGGCGACATGGGAGATAGCGACTAACTTTTGCTGCAAAAGGTTGGTTGAACACACATCCACGCATATATATAACAAAATATAACTATTGGAACCCTTAATTGATTCACACAGTATATAAACTCTTTACATACTGAATTAGAACTCAAAACAGCATCTAACTTCTCTGTCATAGTTCGATCGATCGAAGACCGTTCGATCGCTCGAACCTTCGATCGATTGAACACTGTTCAATCGCTTGAACATTCTATTTCACAGAATGATTAAAAATTTTGCAGAATACGTTAAAATTAAACTTTTAATTTCAAAATACTTTTGAAACTGTGAAACAAAGATCCTGACAAAGAGTCTGTCTCGATCGATCGAACTCTGTTCGATCGCTCGAACAACAGAAGGTTTCGATCGATCGAAACCTATTCGATCGCTCGAGTACAGAGCGTTCGATCGATCGAGACTACTTCGATCGATCGAACCCATCTTGCATCCAATGCAATCACAGATTTGTATACTGCTGCGATAACACTGCAGAAACAGATCTGTGACGATGCAGTTTCGAAAGCAGTTCTAAAATCAACATGCAAATCAAAATAGTGTTCCAAAAAACGCATCTATGGATCCAAACGAGCGTGGCTCTGATACCAATTGTTGGAAAAACAGGTTTAAATGGAAAGTTTAAACGCGCAGCGGAAAAATCAAGTTATGAAACTTTATTGGCATGCCCGGATCTACTACTCGTCAATTCTACAGATGCGTACAAGAGGGGACACGAGTTATACCTTAGTGTCTTGAACCCAATTCTGATCTTCAACTTCCAGCAGCCTCCACTAGATGATCTTCACCCTTATGACTCCTGCGGATGCCTGCCAGAAAGACTAGGGTTGGTGGGAACCCTAATGGAGAGGATAGAGAAGGTTTTGGGACTCCAAAACAGTTTCTGCAGCTTCTGACGTTCAAAACGACGAACAACTTTTTCCAGAACGCAGCTGCCCTATTTATAGATTCCCAGAACCGACCTAGACTTCGAGCGATCGAAGTGCCTTCGATCGATCGAACATTCGATCGATCGAACCATCTTCGATCGATCGAACCTGCAGACTTCAATCGATCGAGATATCTTCGATCGATCGAACCTGTCTGGACATCATCCTCAAGCATCTTTCCAAGCATCCTGGCGGAGCTAAGAGTGGGACCTCCTAGGCTCTTTATTGTTGGCTCAGACCAGTTTATTAATTACCATGACCAAACTCTTTGATCAGCAAACTAACCAACTGGTCAGTTAACGTTTACTCCACTATAAAACGATAACTGAACTCCAACGCAAAAGAACATATCCGAAGCGATAACTAGACTTGTATGTTGTACTAATGTCCCTCTACCGTCAGCATTCGTAATCATATTCAGGTAGTCGGATAACTGTTACTGTCAACCTGAATCATGATTACTTCTTGTATTCCTTGAGTCCCATTCACTACTCATGATTACCAAACATGTTGATAACTCTTATCAACAAGACTGCAGTACTCAGTAATCGACATGGTGACATTCTCAAGGGAATGCTTACTCTGAAACAGAGGGTAGATTCTATCTTGACAATATATGTTCACAACCCTATGAATATGACATACCCAAGATACCCAGGTGTTGATCTTTTATAGACCTCACTGATTGGTAAGTCAAAGCAGCCATATCCACAGTCTGTGTTCATAATCGTCTCAAGATTGAGAACACATACCTTATACAAGTTATGAGTTCCTATTGACTGTTGACAGCATTGAGCGTCAATAGGAAACTCAGGTCCGTCAATGCACTATAAGCACTAGCATATTAACCAAGAGTCACACTCTAGTGATTGAGATTTATCACTCCATCCAATGGTAGTTAATGATGCTACAGTGTATACCTGATGAGATATCCAGTCTCATCATCCACTGTGACAAGCTTTAAGTATCAAAGAATAGTAATTCGTATCTCATTGTATGTATCTCATACACACACGAAATACTTACTATGATACTTATGGATTAAACAATCATCTCATGAAAGAAACATACATAATGAAATGTAAAGCTGATATCCATATATTAAAAAGTCAATGTCTAATACATAAAGTAATGGTTTGAGGGCACAAGCCCAACAAACTCCCACTTGCACTCATAACCATTCAGAACTACATCTAAGACCTAGACTATCTAGATGACGATCAAAGACCTTCTGTGGTAAGGCCTTTGTAAATGGATCAGCAAGATTGTCAGCGGTGGCAATCTTGGTGACAGTCACATCTCCACGTTGAACTATATCTCGGATTAGGTGATATTTTCGCTCTACGTGCTTTCCCTTTCCGTGGTTCCTTGGCTCCTTGGACTGAGCCACTGCCCCACTATTATCACAATAAAGCGTAATAGGCGACAGCGATGCTGGTACCACCTCGAGTTCCATAAGGAACTTCTTGAGCCAAACAGCTTCCTTTGCGGCTTCACAAGCAGCCACATACTCAGCTTCTGTAGTTGAGTCTGCAATGCATTTCTGCTTAATGCTCCTCCAACTGACAGCACCACCTCCCAAGGTAAAGAGATGTCCGGACGTCGACTTCCTCGAATCTTTATCTGACATAAAGTCCGAGTCAGTGTATCCCACTGGAATTAACTCACTACCACCGTACATAAGCATGTAATCTTTAGTTCTTCTCAAGTACTTAAGAATGTGCTTAACGGCTGTCCAGTGCTCTGGACCTGGATTCGACTGATATCTGCTAACCATGCCAACGGCAAAGCAGATATCTGGTCTAGTGCATAACATCGCATACATGAGACTTCCCACTGCAGAAGCATAGGGAACTCCTGTCATGCGATTCCTCTCCTCCTGTGTCTTTGGACACTGGTCCTTGGAGAACGCTAAACCATGCCTGAAAGGTAACAAACCTTTCTTCGAATTATCCATTGAAAACCTAGTTAGCACCTTATCGATATAACCAGCTTGAGATAATCCCATTATCTTTCGCTTGCGATCCCGAAAGAGCTTTATCACAAGAATATAGCTCGCCTCTCCTAGATCCTTCATATCGAAAGTACTAGCTAGCCAAACCTTGACCGTTGACAATGCCGCTACATCATTTCCAATGAGTAGAATGTCGTCAACGTAAAGCACAAGAAAAGCCACCACTTTTCCTTCACTCTTCTTGTATACACAAGGTTCATCCAGATTCTGTATGAAACCAAACGATTTGACCGCTTGGTCAAATTGGATGTTCCAACTTCTGGATGCCTGCTTAAGTCCATAAATGGACTTTTGCAACTTGCATACCAAGTTACCTTTCCGACCAGCTATGAACCCTTCTGGTTGTTGCATATAGATGTCCTCCTCAAGATTGCCATTCAAGAATGCAGTCTTGACGTCCATCTGCCAGATTTCAAAATCTAGGCATGCAGCAATAGATAAGAGTATTCTGATGGACTTGAGCATGGCTACCGGCGAGAAGGTTTCCTCATAGTCAATGCCCTCCCTCTGAGTATAACCTTTCGCTACAAGCCTAGCCTTAAAGGTCTCAACCTTTCCATCAGATCCTCTTTTCCTCTTGTAGACCCACTTGCAGCCAATGGGTTTAATATTGGCTGGAAGTTCTACAAGATCCCAGACCTGATTGGAATCCATAGATTCCAATTCAGCCTTCATAGCTTTAATCCAATGAGCTGAATCAACATCAGCCATTGCCTCTTCGTAAGTGGTAGGATCAGATTCAGATTCTATGGAGACAGCTTCAAAAACTTCTCCTAAGAACATGTATCTATCAAGCTGGCTGATAATCCTCCCACTACGACGAGGTACCGGTGCGGAAATGGGTGAAGAAGTGGTGTTTTCTTGATTTATATCGTCATTAACTGCGGGTTGGACTGAGGGCTCTCCTTCTATCTCTCTAAGATCTATCCTTCCCTTAGGTTTATGGTTCATGATATAATCATTCTCTAAGAAAACAGCATTTGTACTAACAAACACTTTCTGTTCCCTTGGATCATAAAAATACCATCCATAAGTACCCTTTGGATAACCCACAAAGTAACATACTTCCGATCTAGAATCCAATTTGCTCATCTTTCCTTTGAGCACATGTGCCGGACACCCCCATATCCGGAGATGTTGCAAAGAAGGCTTGCGCCCAATCCACATCTCTCGTGGTGTCCTTGGAACAGATTTGCTTGGTACTAGATTTAGTATATAAGCAGCGGTTTCCAAAGCATAACCCCAAAGGAATAATGGCAACTCAGAATAACTCATCATCGACCTAGTCATGTCTAAAAGAGTCCGATTCCTTCTCTCCGCTACACCATTTTGCTGAGGCGTACCAGGTGCAGTTAACTGTGACAGAATCCCATTCTGTACGAGGTGATCAATAAACTCATTAGAGAGGTACTCGCCACCTCGATCAGATCGAATGGTCTTGATATGTGTGCCCAATTGCTTCTCCACTTCAGCCCTAAACTCTTTGAACTTTTCAAAGGCTTCAGACTTGTGCTGCATTAGGTACACATATCCATACCTGGAGTGGTCATCGGTAAATGTTATGAAATACTCATAACCACCCCTTGCTTTAATATTTATTGGTCCACACACATCAGTATGAACTAATTCCAACAATGCATTGGTTCTATTGCCCTTTGCAGGAAAGGGCCTTTTGGTCATCTTACCCTCCAAACAAGACTCGCAGACTTCCATTGGTTCGAGAACCAAATCGCCTAAGACCCCTTCTTTGACTAGTCTGCCAATCCTATTCAGATTGATATGGCCAAGCCTCATATGCCAAAGCCTTGTTGGATTAGTGGAAGGTTCCTTTTTTTTAGATGGTAAAGTTACCACTGAGTTATTAAGTTCCAAACCAGAATCTTTAGAAATATTGGGAGTAATCACATACAAACCATTTGATTTAACACCAGAACATATAAAAGAACTATTTCTTTTAATCACAACTTCAGTTCCAAAATGAAAAGAATAACCATTATTCGATAAATTAGAAACTGAAATTAAATTACGTCTCATTGAAGGGACGTAAAGTACATCTGATAAAATCAAAATTTTATTGTCTAGAAATTCTAAAACTACGACTCTTATAGCAACCGCAGATACGGTTGCGCTAGAACCTAGAGTAAGTACGATTTCCCCATCACTGCACTTCCTGGTTGATCTGAACCCCTGCAATGAATTACAGATATGGTTAGTCGCACCAGAATCAATGCACCAAGTGTTTGAAGTATCCGTTATAAAACTTACTTCAATCACATGTGATTCAATCATACCTTGAACTCTTGTAGCTAAGAATTCTGGACAGTTCCTCTTCCAGTGGCCCTTCTCACCGCATTGGAAACACTTTCCTTTGCCTTGGCCACCCACCTTCCCTTTGCCTTTACCTTTTCCCTTAGATTTTGCAATCTTAGGGACCGGTCCAACACTTAAACCACCAGTGCCAGCCTTCTTCTTCCCTTTCTTTCCTTTCGGTACAGATCGGGAAGAGGAAGCGCTTTTCTCAACGTTCAAAACGTTGACCCCAGGTTTGATCACCCCTTCCGCTGCCAAAAGAGAACTCATCAATTCGCTCATTGAAAAATTCATTTGATTCATATTATAGTTAAGTTTAAATTGAGCGAATGAAGGCGACAGCGAATTGAGGATCATATCAACTTGGGTCTGTGCATCGATGTTGGCACCTAGGGTCTCCAGCTCGTTTAAATAACCAATCATTTTTAAAACATGTTCCTTGACTGGAGTCCCTTCCGACATCTTTGCACTCATTATCTTCTGCATAGCTACCTGTCTGGCAGGCCTGCCATGCTCCCCAAACATCTTTTTCAGGGATGTGATAATGTCACTGGCAGAATCATTCGATTGGAATTGATGTTGTAACACACCAGCCATTGAGGCCAGAATATAGCAACGAGCCATTCCATTCGACTTCTTCCATTTGTCGAACTCGCGTCTGGCAGCTGCCGAAGCATTTGCCGCGGGTTCTTCGGGGCATGGGGTGGTGAGGACATATATGTGATCCTCCGCAGTTAATACGATGTCAAGGTTTCTTTTCCATTCAGTGTAGTTGTTTCTAGTTAACTTGTTTTGAGTGAGTATGGTGGCAAGTGGACTAAATGCAGATCCAGACATTATGATTACTGAAAATCAAACAAACAAAATAAATATGGATATCAGAATTTGACAGTTTGAAATAAAAGAATCCTTTTAAAACTCTTATTTTAAAACAAAGTCGCCGGAATATTGAAACGAAAGAATAAAGCCTCCGTGTGGTGGTCAATGTTCAATCTTTCGATTAATCATGACTTGTCCGCTATGCAACTCTTGCAAAACAAGTTATGACTCCCGAACCTATTTGATCTCTAAGTTTCTGAATAATGCCCCGTGTGGGATCCCTTATCCATAGCTTAGCTAGTGTGTACCATTAACTAGGATCCAATCACAACCGTCTCAAGTAGCGCCTCCGTGTGGTGGTCACCCTCTAACACGTCTGATTGATCCTATCAAAAGAAGTTCACATCTAGTAACCAATGAGTAATGCACCCTCCGTATGGAATGATCACCCCTGGCGAGGTGACACAGAATGCACCACTCATCTTACAGTGAACCGTTAATGGAAGATCGTGGGTGTAATTTGATAAGACCCTCTCCCACTAGATTTAGTAAAAAAAAAAAGGATTTTGCTTTTTGAGAAAATCTGTTTCTACACACTTCCCATAAACATCTAATGTTTACTAATGTGTTGAAAACGGTTTTTGAATTTTATTTTAGAAAACTTGTTTTGCGTGCATGCAACAATGTATTATACGCCAATCACAAACAAAGCACATAAAACAAAAAACTAAAATGAAATAAAAGACATCCAAACGATGCCTCTATCTCCCATGGCTCTATCTCCATAGAACCTGCTTTTGGTTTGATCGCCTCCAGCTCCATCTTCATGGACAACGGCTCCTTGCTCCATCTTCATGGATATTCTAATTCTATTACATTGAACCTATGGCTCTTTTGAAGCTTACAATTTATCTAGAAATAGAAATAGCAACAACAAAATAAAAGGCTAGGGAAACCGGTGCGACTTTCCTTTTCGTAGGATTGAAGTCGCAGCGCCCTTTACATATGCCTTAAAACCAAACCAAACCAAACTTAAAACAACACACCAATATAAAACATTCAAACACAAAATTAAATGCTCTTGGCGACATGGGAGATAGCGACTAACTTTTGCTGCAAAAGGTTGGTTGAACACACATCCACGCATATATATAACAAAATATAACTATTGGAACCCTTAATTGATTCACACAGTATATAAACTCTTTACATACTGAATTAGAACTCAAAACAGCATCTAACTTCTCTGTCATAGTTCGATCGATCGAAGACCGTTCGATCGCTCGAACCTTCGATCGATTGAACACTGTTCAATCGCTTGAACATTCTATTTCACAGAATGATTAAAAATTTTGCAGAATACGTTAAAATTAAACTTTTAATTTCAAAATACTTTTGAAACTGTGAAACAAAGATCCTGACAAAGAGTCTGTCTCGATCGATCGAACTCTGTTCGATCGCTCGAACAACAGAAGGTTTCGATCGATCGAAACCTATTCGATCGCTCGAGTACAGAGCGTTCGATCGATCGAGACTACTTCGATCGATCGAACCCATCTTGCATCCAATGCAATCACAGATTTGTATACTGCTGCGATAACACTGCAGAAACAGATCTGTGACGATGCAGTTTCGAAAGCAGTTCTAAAATCAACATGCAAATCAAAATAGTGTTCCAAAAAACGCATCTATGGATCCAAACGAGCGTGGCTCTGATACCAATTGTTGGAAAAACAGGTTTAAATGGAAAGTTTAAACGCGCAGCGGAAAAATCAAGTTATGAAACTTTATTGGCATGCCCGGATCTACTACTCGTCAATTCTACAGATGCGTACAAGAGGGGACACGAGTTATACCTTAGTGTCTTGAACCCAATTCTGATCTTCAACTTCCAGCAGCCTCCACTAGATGATCTTCACCCTTATGACTCCTGCGGATGCCTGCCAGAAAGACTAGGGTTGGTGGGAACCCTAATGGAGAGGATAGAGAAGGTTTTGGGACTCCAAAACAGTTTCTGCAGCTTCTGACGTTCAAAACGACGAACAACTTTTTCCAGAACGCAGCTGCCCTATTTATAGATTCCCAGAACCGACCTAGACTTCGAGCGATCGAAGTGCCTTCGATCGATCGAACATTCGATCGATCGAACCATCTTCGATCGATCGAACCTGCAGACTTCAATCGATCGAGATATCTTCGATCGATCGAACCTGTCTGGACATCATCCTCAAGCATCTTTCCAAGCATCCTGGCGGAGCTAAGAGTGGGACCTCCTAGGCTCTTTATTGTTGGCTCAGACCAGTTTATTAATTACCATGACCAAACTCTTTGATCAGCAAACTAACCAACTGGTCAGTTAACGTTTACTCCACTATAAAACGATAACTGAACTCCAACGCAAAAGAACATATCCGAAGCGATAACTAGACTTGTATGTTGTACTAATGTCCCTCTACCGTCAGCATTCGTAATCATATTCAGGTAGTCGGATAACTGTTACTGTCAACCTGAATCATGATTACTTCTTGTATTCCTTGAGTCCCATTCACTACTCATGATTACCAAACATGTTGATAACTCTTATCAACAAGACTGCAGTACTCAGTAATCGACATGGTGACATTCTCAAGGGAATGCTTACTCTGAAACAGAGGGTAGATTCTATCTTGACAATATATGTTCACAACCCTATGAATATGACATACCCAAGATACCCAGGTGTTGATCTTTTATAGACCTCACTGATTGGTAAGTCAAAGCAGCCATATCCACAGTCTGTGTTCATAATCGTCTCAAGATTGAGAACACATACCTTATACAAGTTATGAGTTCCCATTGACTGTTGACAGCATTGAGCGTCAATAGGAAACTCAGGTCCGTCAATGCACTATAAGCACTAGCATATTAACCAAGAGTCACACTCTAGTGATTGAGATTTATCACTCCATCCAATGGTAGTTAATGATGCTACAGTGTATACCTGATGAGATATCCAGTCTCATCATCCACTGTGACAAGCTTTAAGTATCAAAGAATAGTAATTCGTATCTCATTGTATGTATCTCATACACACACGAAATACTTACTATGATACTTATGGATTAAACAATCATCTCATGAAAGAAACATACATAATGAAATGTAAAGCTGATATCCATATATTAAAAAGTCAATGTCTAATACATAAAGTAATGGTTTGAGGGCACAACCCAACACGATATACCGTTGGAAAGCTATTGACCTCTAGTATCCATGAAAAATATTTGAAAATTGTTTCGGCGCCCCGGTTCCAAAGTCAAATTCTAGTCAAACTGGTCAAACCTGGGATTCCCGAGGAGTTCTGGAAACCTCCGGGAGTTCCCGGGAGCTAATGTTTTCGCTCGATCTTCTTTCGGAACTTGTTTTAACACTTTTTTTATGATTAAAAATGATTCCGGTGAATTCGGAAGATTTCGGTCAAACTTGGTCAAACCTGGTCAAACCTTGGTCAAACCTGGTCAAACCTTGGTCAAACCGGTCAACGGGGACTTTTCGGGAACTTCTGGGACTTCCGGGGGTCTCTGGGAGCTGACGATTTCATCTGATTTTTTCTTAAAAACTCATTTTATCACTTTTCTTACGACGTAGCATGTTTCCAGAACTTTTGGTCCAAATCTGGGAGCTTCTGGGCTTTCACTGGCATTTTGGTCATTCTGAGCATTCTGAGAGATAGAGCTGACTTCCAAGAGTCCTTTTGAGTCTTTTGCGATCATTGTGAACCACCAAGCTATGGGTCTCCTAAATCTGATAGCCGACAAAATGGGGTGTCTACAGTTTGCCCCTCTTTGGCATGAACTTGCGAGGCAACGCATGTCGCAAGCGAGTGCCAAAGCTTTGAAGAGACAAGACTTTTTGGAGGCTATAGATTTAGGATAAAAAGCGTTACAAAAGATGCAAGGATGCTAAGGTTAGTGCTGGTCGTGCTCCGCGTGAGCTGCCTACGTATCCCAAGGGAAATCAGACCAGGACGTAGTTCAGGGCACAAAGAGACCAAACACATACGCATAACAGTCAGGCGGATGATATGCTAAAAGAGTGATATGAAATGCATGAACGTGATATGATTGTGTACATGAGTCCTATCATGCCTAGTGTTCTGATCCTAATATGAGCAGGTGTTGCGGGGTGTGCCACTCCGAGTGGGCTGGTGTTGTGCTAGTGTTTGTAACTGTGATGTGGTGGACGACTCGGATAAAGACATCAATGTTTAGAAGACTCTGGGTCTAGGGGCAAACTTCTGGAATTGGGAAGTGCGCTTTGCGAGCGAATGTAATCGAATGTGAGGTCTTTGAGGATGACAACTAAGGACAACCCATAGGCGAGGGAGTTCACAATAACCGATAGATTTATAGTAACCAAAGTGAGGAGGCTCATGATAAGTAGGGTAGCTCACGATAATTGATAGGTGAGATAATCGAAGTGAAGAAGCTCATGATAAGTGAGGAAGCTTTTAACGACTGACAGGTGAGAAAGCTCATGATGATTAGTGGACACGGATCCTCGAATTGTGAATAGATAGTGCTTGCCCTGGGGATCTGGGTGATTTGACTGCGGGTGATGTTTTCGATCGTTGGCTGATCCTTATGCTGACGAGCCAGAGAATCAGTCCAGACTTCTGCTATCTTCAGCTGGGGATGGTAGGGGATTCTCTGAGAATCTCTCTTCAATTCTTGACTTAGAACCAGGATCCATCTCCGAATCTCTCATGGTTGATCAAATCTTTCGATGCTCAATCCCAAAGAGCCCGTCAGGGCCTCCGGGAGCTGGTATCTGTCTGCTTTTGTCCTCGGGGGATAATGCAGGGTTCTAGGGGAATCTCTTTTCTTGATCGGGAACCAGGATCCATCTCTGAATCTCTCACGGTTGATCAAAACTGTTGGTGCTCAATCCAAGAGAGCCTGTCAGGGCCTCCGGGAGCTGGTATCTGTCTGCTTTTGTCCTCGGGGGATGATGCAGGGTTCTCAGGGAATCTCTTTTCTTGATCGGGAACCAGGATCCATCTCTGAATCTCTCACGGTTGATCAAAACTGTCGGTGCTCAATCTAAGAGAGCCTGTCCGGGCCTCCGGGAGCTGGTATCTTTCTGCTTTTGTCCTCGGAGGATGATGTAGGGTTCTTGGGGAATCTCTTTTCTTCCTTCTTCGGTGCATCAGTTAAAATCCCGAATCCGTTATCAGAATCCTCGTGTTTGATCAAAATTCGCGACGGTTGTCCTGAAACAGCAGATTCGGGTCTTCGGGAGCCGATTTTTCCCAATTTCCGTCTGTTAGGGATGGTCCTGACAACCTTTAGTCTTCTTGGGTAAAACCTCATAAGTCTTGACCGGAATGGGCCACTGGGGCTGTTCGGGGCCAAAAATGGGCTGAAAAAGGCCAAAACGGGTCAAAACGGGGCGAAACGGAGCAAAACGAAGCGAAGCGGGGCCCGCGGGGAGCAGTGCCGCAGCGGCACTGGGTCACTGCCGCGGCGGCAGTTGGCCAGTGCCGCGGCGGCACTGGGTGGCTGGACTTCATCTTTGTATATCTCGAGTTTTTGAGCTTTTGAAGCTCATTCTTGGCCATTTTGGGGTGTTTGTGGAGCCAAAATTCATCAAAACGCAGCTTGTGCGCGCTCAGGTGAATAATCTTTCCCCGTAGTTGGATTTTTGATTGGTGTTTTGGTTAGCCCAAATTTTTAAGAAGAAAGTTTAACTGTGACCTCCATTTTTCTTGTAGATCAATGGCTTCGAGCTCAAGGAGACCGTCTAAGAAGGCTAAGGGGCGGATGAAGCCCGAGATGCAAACCCCGGACTTGATTTTACGGGACTCCCAACACCATCTTTCGGCCGCAGCTCTAGTGAGCTTGGTATGTGCAACTTTCGATAATTTAGGACCATTTTCATGTATTGTGCTAGTTTTGTGAGCCGTAGTGTGCACCTAGAGATTGTTAGAAGTCCGGTTTGTGCTCAAACGTTGATTTTGTGAATTTGGCTCTCGGGTTGTGAATAGTGATTTTGTGCATTTTTTGTTGTTTTTGTTATGTGCAGGTGCCGGAAGTGGCATTGAAAGGCCATGGTAGCCTTGCCCACGCCTTTTATGGTACACTCAACTCTCGCCTACCGTCAAGAGGATGGTGGACGATGCCGGGTTCGGAGGCTTTGTCCGTTTGGTTTCAAAAAGCAGCAACGATTTGGCTCACTTCTATGCACTGGCCGAGAGGTGGTGGGACACCACCAACACTTTTCACCTGCCGTTTGGTGAAATGACTATGACACCCTTCGACTTCTCCATGATCACGGGCCTGAGGGTCGGCGGGAAGCGCCTGATTCTGGATTACTTTTATGAGATCGACCCGGAGGCGGTGGAGATGCTGATTGGGGCTGTTCCCCCTAACCTGGAGAGGCACTGGTTTCCCTGCGGCTGGCTTTACCGGGCCTATGGCAGAGGGAATCATAATCTGAACAATTCCTAGCTCCTGAGAGTATATCTTCTGTATGTCCTGGGTTGCTCGATCTTTGCGACGCGAAATGACTGGGTGAGCTTGAGGCTCCTTTCTTGTCTGGCAACCATTGATGAGATCCCTTCCTACAACTGGGGCGGTGCTGCCTTGGCCCATCTTTATAAGCACATGGGCGAGGTCTCTCGAGGCGACGTTAAATCGACTGGGGGATTTTGGTGAGCTTGGGAGGTATGTACTGCATCTTCCTTTATTTGTTATCTTTTGATTTCTATACTTGTTCTGATTTTCTCCTTGGTTTGTGCAGCTTTGGAGCTTTGAATACCTGAAGATGTTGGCTCCCTCCCCTGCGGACGAGTCAGGCGAAGATGAGGATGGTATGGCTCCTGTGCCTCTGTTCCCACGAGGCTTGAGATGGCGGAGGGACGTTGTTGGGGTGAAGAGTGGGGGCCCACCGGATTATTTTGCTCAGGAACTTCTTAACTGAGCTGAGGGCCACTAGTGTTGATTGGACGCCTTGGGAGGGCGTCGCTTACGCCGCCCCAGAGGAGATACAAGCGGTTAAATCTCTTACCTCTTGCCGCCTTCTGCTGGAGAGTACCGAGTGCAGGCAGTGGTTCCTTGGGAAACGGGTATCTCGGCAGGTGGTTGGTGGTCCCAGGTATCGCGTTCCTCATAATCCTCCCGTGATAGATGCTAGTGACCTCTCTGGTGATGCTCTGCTGGCGGCCTTAGCCGGCACCGATGTTTGGGATCATTTTCTCTCTGAGACCGGCTACGAGGCTTACCGTTGCCGCTTCTTAATGCCTAACTTCCCACTCTTGGAGGTGAGTTTCCTCTCTTTTTTGTTTTCTTGTCTTTATTAGTTGTTTATATTTTTGACTCGTCTTTTCCTAACTTTTTGTGCCTACAGCTTCGTGAGATGTACAGGAGACAGGCTCCTCAGGCTCCCGACCCTATCCCTCCTTGGGATTGGACCGTCAACGTTCTAGGCGCTGATGGCACTCCCCAAATGATGGAGGTGCCGCGAGTCACATGTGGGTACCCTACTCAGCCAGCGGGCGTCCTCAATGTTCCTTGGAGTTACGCTGAGGAGGGTCACGCTTTGGCAGCTAGCTTACGGTCCTTGGTCCTCACACGAGACCACCGGGTACGTCTCTAATTTTGCACTTTTTTAAGGTTATGAGGTTCTAACCCTAGATTTTACCCTTGACAGATGGACGGTATGCGGCAATTCACCGCCAACCAGATGGCGTCCTTGGTAAGTCTCTGACTCGACTCTGTTTTTGTACTTTTTTTGTTGTTCCCTTACTGATTGCCTTCATTTTATTTGTGTGTGTAGTACCGTGGAGGCGGGGCTGGTTCATCGAGGACTGGTCCAAGATACAGAGGTGGCAGGAGGAGGCCGTCACCGACATACACTCTGGGCGGTCCGACGGAGGACGAAGAAGAGGAGGACTGAGGCTTCCCAAGCGGGAAATATTATTTTATTTTCTTTTTCTGTTTTCGATTGGGTTGTACTGGGGATATGATTATTTGGACAGTGTAGGACGATGTGTAGCACAATTTGTGACCTTTTGACAGAGTATTATGATGTTTTGCCTCCTAGGCCGGATATCTTCCGGTTTAGAGGTGCAGTTGTGTGCTTGTTGATATATGTGCACTGCGATTGCTGGATGTTACTGCGATGGGCAGTTTTGTGATAGTGAGTGTTTTCGCCTTGCAGGTGGGATAATCCGTGAAACGAGGAGGTGCTGCCAAAACTTCAAATTTTGCTAGAGCCGCGATAGAAAATATGGCTTTGTATGACCCCGCTCAACTCACAGCTTGGCTGAACATTACGGATGGCGTGGAGCGGATCAACCTCTTTAGCTACGGCTTGACCGAGCTATTTTCTCTTTGCCAGATGACCCTGAACACTGAGTTCTTGCGTGCTGCCATTGGTCACTGGGACCCGGTGAACCATGTCTTCAACTTCATTGGCCTGGAGATATACCCCGTGTTTGAGGAGTTCTGCGCTATTCTCGGCTATGATTCTGACTCTGATCTGATTCTCCCTTCCGCTGGCACCCTCAGTCCTACGCGAGGCTTGGCTGAATATCTGAATTGCTCCATCACTATTTCCCATCGGCTGATTCAAGGTGAGGTCCTTAATATTGCTTCTATTATTGCTCAGTATGCCAGTCCTGGGAATCTCAGCGTGTATGATGCTACCCACGGGGCTGCTTTGATACTGTGCATGACCTCACACTTCTTATTCTCGAGTACTTCCGTTGACTTGGTGCATGTGTGTCTTGGGTTGAAGCTTAGCAAGAATCCCATGGCCATGGTTCTAGTTGAAACCTTGAATGGTTTGGATAATGCCTTCAATCAAGGGACTCCTCTTCTTTCTGGGGCGCCTTTGGTGTTACAGGCTTGGTTATACGAGCACCTTCAGCTGTGGACAGGCCGCATACCACCAGTTTACTTTCGTTGAGCTGTGCTTTACTCTCACTATACTTTTGCCGATTGGGTGGGCATGATGGGTGCTTTATCTGAGGCCTACATTTGCTGGATCGTGAGGCGTTGGGGCCTTTATGCTGTCACCACGAGCCTCAGGGGTCACCAGAGAGTGTGGTTGATGGGTCTGAGAGAGACTTCTTTCTATCATCCTCGCCGTTTGGCCAGACAGTATGGACAGGTTTAGGAGGTTCCCCGGGGGTTTACTGAGAGGGTCTTTGCTTCCAGGATCAGGGCTACCACTATTGCTGCTTTTATTGATGGTTGGACTGACCGAGTAAAGGCCTACTTCTAAAGAAAATAAAAGACACTAAGATAAAGCTAGACCTGACTGATTCTGCTCATTCCTCCAAGTGTCTCTGAACATGTGTGATTGCTCTTTGAAAGACTTTAATTTCTTTGATTATTCCTGCTTATGTAATATTCAAAGTTTGTTTATCGGTGAACCTTGGTTACTTTGGGAATCTCATTTTATGCATTTTAGCTTTCTGAAAAACATTTTGTAACCGAGATTTCAATTAGTTGTTGCTTTTGGTACTCACTTGGGCATGCTAGGGTGATTAGAGGCAAACGAGGTGGGTGGCCGAAGTTTTCCCCTAGTTTGGGATATGTATGGTTGTGAGGCAAACGAGGTAGATTACCGACGTTTGCCCCTAGTTTAGAAGAGGTTCAGGCAAACGAGGCGAGTGGCCGAAGTTTGCCCCTAGTGTGGAGGGTGATTTATGGGTTATGGTAAGGACCGCGACTTTATTTTCTCACATGCTCATAATTTTGCCTAGGCACCAAGGAGGTGACCTAGCGAGCTATTGTCTCTCTTTTGTTATTGCTCACCTTGGATTTAGCTCTAATTTTTGCCTAGGCGTCCTTTCGGATTTTCAACCTAGCGAGCCACCCTTCTTTTTTTTAAAGTCTGCCTACGTACCCCCGAGCGGGGATCAGGTCCAACGTAGTTCGGGCCAAAGTTTTGAAGGAAAAGGTTATTTTTTTGTGGGTGGAGCGACCGAACCGATGTGGTTGTCTACGTATCCCCGAGTGGGAATCAGGTCAAGCGTAGTTCAAGGCCAGGCTTGAAAGAAATGGTTATTTTATGATGGTCAAGCATAGTACTTTTTGAGGCGGTCCATATTGATCGGTTCTTTGAATTCGACACCATCGAGGTCCATGAGGTAAGTTGCTCCTCCGGAAAGAACGGTTTTGATGATATAAGGGCCGACCCACTTGGGTTTGAACTTCCCACGGGGATCAAAGATCGGAGCTCGCAGTTCTTTAAGGACAAGGTCGCCCTTGACAATCTTCCTCGGACGAACCCTTTTGTTGAAAGCACGGGCTATCCTCTTCTGATAGATTCGGACGTGGTCAACTGCCGCTAGGCGCTTTTCATCTATGAGAGCCAATTCCTCGTATCGCTCCTTCAACCAATCTGACTCTGAAACTTCACATTCCGCCATCACGCGTAGGGATGGTAGTTCTATCTCGACCGGAAGTACTGCTTCCATCCCATACACTAGTGAGTAAGGCATTGCTCCTGTGGACATCCTTATCGATGTTTTGTATCCCCAAAGTGCAAATGGTAGCTTTTCATGCCAGTCTTTGTAGGTATCAGCTGATTTTTGCAGTATGGCCTTGATGTTCTTATTTGCAGCTTCGGCTGCCCCATTGGTTTGTGGCCTATATGGTGATGACTTGTGATAATTGATTTTGTATTCTTCGAACAGATCCCTGACTTCTGCCTTGAAATGACTTCCGTTGTCTGAAATAATCTCATGGGGAACTCCATAACGGCAGATGAGATTTCTCCTGATGAATTTGGCTACTTCCTTGGCCCCCAATTTGCTGTAAGATGCGGCTTCTACCCATTTTGTGAAGTAATCGATAGCCACCAAAATGTACCGATTTCCGTTTGAGGCCTTCGGAATGATTTCACCGATGATGTCGATTCCCCAGGTTGAGAATGGCCAAGGTGAGGTCATGCTGTACAGAAGGGATGGTGGTGTATGCATCATGTTTACATGGATCTGGCACTTGTGACACCTTCTTACGTATTCGCAACAATCCCTCTCCAGAGTTGTCCAGTAGTACCCTTGTCTTATGATTTTCTTAGCTAGCATGTGACCATTCATGTGCGGGCCGCATACCCCCTCGTGTATTTCCTCCATCATTCTTCGGGAGCTCTTCCCGAACAAGCAAGTCAGGTTGTGACCGTTGTACCCTTTCTTCAGCAGCTTCCCACCACAAATGATGAATTGCGCTGCGAATCTTTGAATGGCCCTTTTGTCTTTCTCGGTAGATTCTTGGGGGTATGTCCCCTTTTCTATGAAATCCCAGACATCCTGATACCACGGCATTTCATTCTCTTCTTCTTCGATTGCGGCGATCATGTCGAACGAAGGCTCGTACCTCTGATCTATTACCAAAGGCATCATCTTGACTCCCACAGGAATTTTGATCATGGAGGCTAAGGTAGCCAATGAATCTGCTAGCTGGTTCTCTTCCCTAGGAAAGTAAAGGAACGTGACATTCTTGAACTGCCTCTTGAGTTGGTCGAGATGATCATGATAGGGCTTCAACCTTTTTTCTTTTACTTTCCATTCTCCTCTAGCTTGCGATATAATGAGGTTTGAATCCCCGAAGACGTCCAACTTTTGAATTTTCAGTTCTATGGCTGCTTCCATTCCCAGAATGCATGCTTCGTATTCAGCAGTGTTGTTGGTGGAGTTATAATTGAGCTTGACTGCCAGTGGAGTATGATCCCCGCTTGGTCATACGAGAATCATTCCTACTCCGTATCCTTTCATGTTGGCTGCTCCATCAAAGTACAACTTCCACTGTTCTTCCTTGATTTCCATGATGTTTTCGTCAGGAAATGGAAAGTCCCCACTTTCTTCAAAGTCAATGGCATGCTCTGCAAGATGCTCAGCTATAGTTCTCCCTTTTACCGATTTGCTTGTAACATACTTGATATCGAATTTGGAAAGTAGAAGTAACCAACGGGATATACGACCGGTCAGGGCGGGTTTTTCGAGGAGGTATTTTAGAGGATCCATGCGGGATATGAGCACAACCGGGAAGGCCAGCATGTAGTGCCTTAGTCGGCGAGTGCACCAAACCAAGGCCCAACATGTTTTTTCAAGGGTAGAGTAGTTGAGCTCATACCCAGTCATCCTCTTGCTGAGGTAATATATGGCTTTTTCGAAGTGGCTTTCTTCTCCTTCTTGGGCTAGCATGCAGCCCATGGCATTTTCGGAGACGGATAGGTAAAGGAATAAAGGCTTATGAGGAACGGGTGGGGAGAGGATAGGTGGATTTTGAAGGTAGGCTTTTATTTTGTCGAAGGCGGCTTGGCATTGGTCATCCCATTGGAACTTCTCCCCTTTTCTCAACAATCGGAACAGAGGATCGCACGTGGTTGTGAGCTTGGAAATGAAACGGCTGATGAATTGGATTCTTCCGAGGAACCCCCTTACTTCTTTTTCATTCCGCGGTGGTGTCATTTCTAGGATTGCCTTGATCTTGGAGGGATCCACCTCTATCCCCCTTTGTGTGATGAGAAAACCCAGGAGTTTACCGGAGGTCACACCGAAAGTGCACTTCTTTGGATTCAACCTCATCTTGTATTTGCGCAACCTATTGAAAAACTTTTCCAATGCTACCAGGTGCCCTTCTTTGTCCTTGGATTTCACAATCATGTCGTCTACGTACACTTCTACCTCCTTGTGAATCATATCATGCAGCAGAGTGGTGGCAGCTCTTTGGTAAGTCGCCCCCGCATTCTTGAGTCCGAAAGGCATTACTCTATAACAGTAGGTTCCCCAAGGGGTGGTGAATGTCGCCTTTCCCCGATCTTCTGGCACCATTAGAATCTGATTGTACCCTGAGAAACCATCCATGAAAGATAGTAGCTCATGTCATGCGGTGTTACCTACCAAGACGTCAATGTGGGAAAGCGGGAAGTCATCCTTGGGACTGGCTTTGTTCAGATCACGGAAGTCGACGCACACGCGAACTTTCCCATCCTTCTTTGGGACTGGCACGATATTGGCAATCCATTCCGGATACTCGGTGACAATGATGAACCCTGCCTTGAACTGTTTTTCCTCTTCTTCTTTAACCTTGAGTGCCCATTCCGGCCTCATGCGCCTCAGTTTTTGCTTGACAGGTTTAGAATTGGGGAGGAGAGGAATATGATGTTGGACAATGTCGGGATCGACCCCAGGCATGTCCTCGTAAGACCAAGCAAAAACATCTTTGAATTCTTTTAGCAAGAGAGTTAATTTTTCTTTTTCTTCTTTATTAAGAGTTGAGCCAATTTGCACAATTTGCGGATTATCTGTTTCGCCTAGGTTAACTGATAAAGTATCTTCGATTATTTCATAAGCAGGTGGTTTTTTAATTAGTTGCTTAAGTTCAATTGGGAGATCCTCGGAGGGATCCGTGCATTCACAAGTGTTGGACACAGAGGAGTAAGCAGAATCGTCTTTCATTTTATTCATGACAGGTGAAGTGACTACATTGGACAGCGGTGGGCTTACAGCAGCCGACTCTGGTACAGACTCAATACTTGGTAGTACAGACTCTGGGGGAACAGGGGATAGGGAGACACGGACAGATGACTCTATAGCCTGGTTGCTCAGACCCTCCTCAGTTGGCTTGATCTGATCTTCTTGGCTCTTGGCCCTCTTTTCTTCCTTCTTCCCAGTGGATTCCTCCCACATCTTCTCCATGGCTCTAGTGTCCATGTATTTCATCCAGTCTTCCTCCGGGGTCTTCCCAATTTCTTCGGAATAGAATGGATCTTGATATGGGGGCCTTTCGCAGTCAGCGAATATTTCAAGCCCGGGGTGCCTTTTCCCAGTGGTTGGATGGATCCAGGGTTCGGGAAACCCGAAGTAAGGGAAATCATCCCCTTCTTTTATGAACTGTCCATTCAAAGTCTTGCGGTACGGTGGGAGACCCTTCACCCTTTTCTTCCATGGCCTTTGTAGCTCGATGTCTTCTTTAGTGGGCTTGTATCCCAACCCAAAAGTGCCTTGTTGCCCCTTGATCTGCGGGAACTCCCAAATTCCTTGCTGGCGTCGGCCTAATCCCATTCCGGGGAAGTAGTTCATCTTGCGGACAATTTTGACGACCGCGGAGTGGATCTCGGGGAACCTTTCTTCGTCATTGATCATGTGGACTTCTTCCATGAAGAATCCCCCGATTTCTCCTTCTTCTAGCTCAGGTATTTGGACTTCAAAAATGGGAGCGTAATTTGGGAAAGCTTCATTACCCCAACTATTACCGAGGATGATCTTCACTTCCTTCTCATGGATGTACTTAATCATTTGATGCACAGTGGACGATACAGCTTTGTTGGCATGAAGCCAGGGCCTTCCAATCAGCAGATTGAATGAGGCAGGTATGTTCATGACTTGAAAAATCTCAGTGCTTACCAAAGATCCTACCCGGATTTGTAGAGAGACAGTCCCCATCACATTTCTCCTGGTGTTATCATAGGCCCTCACGGATTGCACAGACAGCGTAATGTCAAGGATATTGACCCCCAAAGCGGTGGCGGTTCTTAGGGCACAAACATTCAAGGCAGAACCTGTATCGACCAGACAAAACGGTACCTGCTGCCCCTTACATCCGACAGTGATGTACAATTCTTTGTTATGTGCGAATCCTTCCGGTGGCAAGTCCTCGTCAGAAAATGTAATGATTGGGTCGGGGGTAAGTGCGCCCAAGAAAGCTATCATGTCCTCCGGTGCAGCGTCGATAAGAACTTCAATCCCAGCCAAGGCGTTCAATACGGCTTGCCTATGCTTGTAAGATGTCACCATGATATCCCACATCAAGAGATGTGCCTGGGTTTTCTTTAGCTATTTTATTAACTCATTATCTTCCTCGATGATCTCGTCCATCTTACCCTTCCCTTTGTCCTTGACTGGACCTTTCTCGGTTGCATCGGTGGCAAGCTGTGGAGGCTGATAATGACGGCCTGACCTGGTTAGATGATCAATCTTGGCAGGAGTAGGCCCTTCTACAGTCCCATCCTTCTTGAACCAATCACAATCCGTTCCCACAAATGGCTTTTCCGGCTCGTTCCAGATGGAAGCATCACTCTCGTTGTTAGGATCATACCATTTGAGGTCTACCGCCCCTAGGTCATGCTCTTCCAGGAAGAACAAGTCTTGCTCGTCGTCAAGCTGCTGCTGCCACTCGTCATTCTCCCCTCCGATCAGATGAATTCCCTCAGAATCCGGGATGTCAATGAGGGGTAAGGGTTATCCTAGGGGGGTGATATAGGCGGCAGGGTTGAAGGATATAGGGTTGGAATCGATGAGGCTAATATTTTGGTGGTTAGGCAGAGGATTTTGGGTGATATGGGGCTGCTTCGGAGGTGGCTCGATGATATTCTGGTCGATGAGGTCTTGGATATCATGGCGGAGGCGCATGTAATCATCAGTGTTATGGCCGGGGGCTTGGTGGTAAGTACATCGCTTGGACATATCGCAGTTAGGCGGGAGCGGGGTATTTCGAGGCTGAAGTAATTGGAGATGGCCCTTTTTGAGGAGGCGGTCTAGGGCTGAGGAGAGGGAGATTTCTAACTTGGCAAAGTTGCGAGAGGGCTTTTTCTGGAAAGGGCGGTTCGAGGAATTTGCTTGATTGGAGGGTTGATATGGCCTTGGAGGGTATGCCATGGGTTGGCTGCTAAGGGCATTGACATCTGGGGGATTCCGGGAGTAGTTGGGCCTTCTTGACTGACTCGGAGGATCTTCCTTTTTGATCTTCCCTTCCCTGATAGCATCATCGATTCGTGTTCCGACCTCAAACAACTCCTCAAAGGTGGAGATAGATTGGTAGAATAATTTCTCATGGTAGAGCGGCTGCAGATTCCGGATTAGTATTCTCACTTGTTCTTTCTCAATCGGCCGGTGGGTCATTTGGGCTACCTTGTTCCTCCACCTGCTCAGAAATGCAGCGAAGGATTCATTGTTGCTCTGCCGGGTCGTTTCCAAATCCCTGATAGTGACATCCAGCTCCTGGTTGTAGGAGTAATGATCGACAAAAACTCGAACGATATCTTCCCAGGCCCGGGTTTTGGAGGCTTCCAAGGTTAGGAACCATGATAGTGCAGATTTTGCCAGAGTTTGTGGGAACAGCATTGCGATGTGCTCGTGGGTACAACCCATTGACTGGAAGATGCTCATACAAAGCTTCACATGACTTTTTGGGTTCCCAGTTCCGTCAAAACGGTCGATGGCAGGCATTTTGAATTTCTCCGGCAGTTTCAACTTCACAGGCTCAAAAAGGCCTTCCAGGTCTAACATGTAATCATCGACCCCCTTGCTTTTCCTTAGTACGCTCTCCAGCTTGTCGACCTTGTCCATTTTCTCTTGGAGCTTCTTCTCATACGCAAGCGGTGGGACCCCTTGAAACCAGTTTTCCTCCCCACTATTCTCATGTAGAGGAGGTTTAAACCCTGGTGGTGGAAACCCGGGCGGAGGTTGTGGCTGCTGCTGCTTTAGTTCTTCCATGAACTTCAGGACTTGGGCTAGGCTGTCGGACTGTTGGCTTATGGTTGCCCCCAACTCAGTAACCTTGTTTTCTAGTTCTTCTCTATTCATGCTGAAGCAGGCTGTCGGACTGATTCTGACCAAACGATTATCTGAACTCCTGGTCCACGACGAGGATTCCGGATGCTGACCTTGGGAATCTATACTGACCTGACAGAGTTTGAAAGAAAAGGGGCGTATCAGATCCTGACAGTGATGACTTTTGGACTGACAAAGACAGTGATGTGGACTGACTCGAGACAGTGCGTGCAGATAGATGGTGCATGCATGTGGGACAAGCAGGCGGATGTATGCCCTAATTTATATGACGCCCCTATTTCTAACAGATAGCAGTTAAACAAATAAGGTCCTAACCATACAGAGTGTGCTAAACTTACTTTCCAGTGTGATCACCAAGGGATAATAGGGATTTCCAGGGTTTATGGAGGCTCCTGAGGAGGTTTGGGCATTCTTGGTTGATATCTGGACAGAGTTTCTGGGAGAAACTGGTAAGTACGGTTATATCTGGGATATCTGGACAGAGTTTCTGGGAGAAACTGGTAAGTACGGTTATATCTGGGATATCTGGGCAGAGTTTCTGGGAGAAATGGGTTAGTACGGTTATATCTGGGATATCTGGATGGAGTTTCTGGGAGAAACGGGTTAGTACGGTTATATCTGCGATATCTGGACGGAGTTTCTGGGAGAAACGGGTTTGTATGATTATATCTGGACAGAGTTTCTGGGAGAAACGGTTATATCTGGGTAGAGTTTATGGAAGAAATGGTTATATCTGGGTAGAGTTTCTGGGAGAAACGGGTTAATACGGTTATATCTGGGATAGAGTGGACAGGGTTTCGGGGAAGAATGGTTTAGTGTGGTTATAATGATCGTACCTTCCAGCAGGTTTTCACACTCCTATGCCTTAGGACCGACAAACAAAGTTTGCGGTGTATATCTTTGTGAGAATGGAGCAGACATCCTTGTCATGGTGCCTAGGCAGGTGCAAAGCGGGGGTATTTGTAAAATACAACCGCGCTAAAGGAAAGAATTGTATTAATTTTTATCACAACTTCCCATGTTATCCGCAATTTGCATTGCAAGGCTAATTTCTATACACTATGATTAATCTATGATAAGTTGTATTGTTTTAGCTGTTGTTTGTGCAGATTACTGCTGTGTGGACTAAACAGATGAACATCAGAATAAATGGAATGCTGGAATGCAAACAAAAGAAGTCAAAGCTAAAATGTGAAGTTCGATCGCTCTAAGAAGGTTCGATCGATCGAGCGTTCGATCGCTTGAAGAGTGTTGAAGCGCTTGAAGAGTAAGGGTTCGATCGATCGAGTTCAGTTCGATCGATCGAACGGGGTATTTCCAGTAACATTTACGTGCGCAGCAGATGCGGGTTTTTAACCCTAGTTTCTTAGGTTTTCTATATATATGCGTTTTGTACACGTCCATAAGAACGCCCACTTTTACTCTTTAGCAGTTTAGAAGGAGAGATAGAGATTTTTGTTTTGGTTTTGTAGGTTTTCATTGAGGTTTCACTTGTGGATTCGATTTCTCTAATTCTAATACTAGTATTCTTCATTCCAGGTTAACTATATATCACTTATTTACATTCTGCAGTTCGTAAGCATAGTTTAATTGCTCATATCGTAGTATTGCATGCTAAATATTGTCAAAACCATTGTTTTTAGATTTTTAATGAAAAACTCGCAACCAAACAGGGTATTAATGTTTTCTTACGTTAAAACTAATTCTGTGACACTTCAGACGATGTCTGAGTAGTCTCAGGTTGGGAGAACACGATGAAATAGTGATCTCCAGCCTCTGCCATGCAGCAGAATAATCGTTGTGTTCGATCGATCGAAGTCAGTTCGATCGATCGAACCAGAGACAGTCAATCGATCGAAGTCAGTTCGATCGATTGAGGGATGAAGGTCTTCGATCGATCGAAAGCGCGTCGATCGATCGAACTCTCGGATTCTTGAGGATGTTCCCTGCAGTATTCCAGGACCTTTTCTTTTAAGATGTGTTATCATTCTGTCCCAAATAAATGCTCAGTTTGTCAAAACAGTTTTAAAACTAAGGCCCTAAGGCATTTTCTTTCAATACATTTTGCAAACCATCTTCAATGCTAACACCATTGAGGATGCGAGTCTTAACTATTGGATTAAACCGCTTTCAAGTATTTTAATTTAACTGTGATGATATGGTCCCGGTCATGAAAGGGCCATAGAATCTTTATCTTTTGAGGAATACGGAAAACTGTAGGTAATGTACTCCTTTGTGCTTCAAGGCAAACGCATGGTAGATGGCTAGGTTACTGCGGATTCGTGTAATCCCAACACTTTCTTTTTAATTTTAAACTCTTTAATTCAAAGTACTGTTTTAATTAGTTAAGTTCGATTGTTTAGTTTATTTTAATCACCTTCATTAGTAATCCTTGTTTGGGGAACTTCGTGTTCCGCACCATCATTCAATCTTAGTTATTTTATTTTGTTTTCTTTAGAGGTTAGTCTAATTCGATAGGTCAACACCTTCCCTGTGGGATCGACCTGGTCTTACCAGATATTACTTGCACGTCTACCTACACTTGGGTACTGCACAAGAGCGCACAAGATTTTTCTCGTGTCAAGTTTTTGGCGCCGTTGCCGGGGAAGGCGACGATCAAGTCCTTAGATTACCTCAGTCTCTCTTCATCTCTTTCTATTTTTATTTTCTCTTCTTTTCAGTTCTTTTGGGTAAGTTCTCACCCTAGGGACCCTCTCAGTTCATGTCCAATAATTCCATTGAAGGAATTTTTGGAAATCCTTTCTATCTGTCTGACTCTGAAAGCTCCATCAACCCCATAGCCACTCCAACTGCATCAATGGATGATCATCAGAGTGAAAATGGTGACAATGTTGTGGTACCAATCGATGAGGCACTCCGTCCTCTTTGCGATCTCATGCAACCAGAACATGCACCTACGCCCTCTTGCATTCAAATCCCACCGCATAATGGCGAATTCCAGTTTCGCAATGGGATGATTCAACTGCTTCCCACTTTTCATGGGATGGAAAGCGAGAGGGCGTATTTACATGTCACCGATTTCGAGGATGTTTGCAAAACATTCTCGCAAACTTGTCCTAGGGAGGTGACGCATTTAATGCTATTCCCCTTCACTTTGAAAGATAAAGCGAAGGCGTGGCTCCACTCCCTAAAACCTAATTCAATTTTCACCTGGCATGCGATGCGCACCGCATTTTTGAAGAAATTCTATCCTACTCGCATGACCACAGACCTTCAGCGTCAAATCAATTCCTATAAACAAAAGAGCAATGAAACCTTCACACAAGCGTAGGAGCGTTTCAAAGATTTGCTTCTCTCGTGCCCACACCATGGGTTTGAGAAATGGCGAATGATCAGCTTCTTTTATCAGGGATTGAATGGTGAAACAAAGAAGTTGGTGGAAACGATGAGCTCGGGACCATTTCTGCGTAAAAACACTGAAGAGGCCGAAGCCCATTTCGAATGGTTAGCTGAATACGCTCATGAATGGTCAAATTCTGACAATATCTCTCGCTCACAGATATCCTGTGTAGAGGAGAAAAGCCTATACCAGCTAACCAATGAAGATCACCTCATGACTAAGTATGCAGAGCTGGCAAAGAAGGTAGAGGAGTTAAGTATGAAAGGAGAGAGCTCTAGGCAAGTCTTGCCTGAAGAACCATGTGGCATATGCAACATGTTGGGACATACAACTCAATATTGTCCTAATGTGCCACATTTTCAAGAGCAAGCCCCTATAGAGATGAATGCCATGCAAGGTTTTCGAGGGGCGGGGAATTCCAACAATAATTTTTAAAATAACAATAGATGGAATCACCCCGGTTTTGATTGGAGAAATAATGCTGGGGCCCAAAATCAATATCAACAGCAGCCCTACAACAACAATCAATATCAAGGGCAAAACAATAGGCCAGCCCAGCATTACAATCAAAACAGAACCAACAATTACAGTCAAGCTCAACCCTCCAATGCACCACAAACCAATGCCTATGTTCCCTCGCACAAGAAGGTACAACAAGAGGAGCCACTTGCTAATGCCAATCTAACGCAGCAACTTATCCAAATGATGAGTAGAATGTCTGCTACATTAGAGAGGATAGATGCACGGCAAGAGAGCTCAGGAGGAACATTCCCTGCTCAACCACTTCAGAACCCCAAGGGACATAACAATGGTCCTAACAATCAAGAACATGCTAAAGCTGTGACCACACTGAGAAGTGGAAAAATCATAGAGAAAAGCATACCTCTGTCCACTCCCGAAGTGTACAAAGAGGGGGAAGTGTTGGATGAGGAAGTTGAGCTACCATCTACTCGAGAGGAGGAGCCGTCTACTAATGACGAACCAATAAAGGCAAACCTTGAAGCTCCTGGAGTAGAGGAAGAAGTTGAGCGAAGGCCTGGGAAGGAGTCTGTTAAGGAGGAACCACCAAAATGCCCCTTCCCTGCACCTTATCCTCAACGGTTGAAGAAACCCAAGAATGAGACGAAGAATCAGGAGTTTCTGGAACTGTTTAAGCAAGTTAAGATTAACCTTCCACTCCTAGATGCTATCAAGCAAGTGCCGGCCTATGCTAAGTATCTCAAAGATCTATGCACGGTCAAGAGGAGGCAAAGCGTGAAGAAACATGCTTATGTCGCATGTCAAGCCAGTGCGGTCATTCAAAATGAGTTGCCCCCAAAACTCAAAGATCCCGGCACACCTACGGTCTCATGCAGAATTGGGAATCAAAAGATAGACAACACACTCCTCGATTTAGGAGCAAGCGTGAACCTGCTGCCATACTCAGTCTATAAACAGCTAGGGTTGGGTGAACTCAAACCCACCCGAGTTGCTTTGCAATTGGCAGACATATCTGTAAAGTACCCTAGAGGGGTATTGGAGGACGTCCTTGTCCAAATAGACACTTTTGTATTTCCGGTTGATTTCGTGATATTGGACACAGAACCTGTGTCTAATCCTGGTGCACATATCCCGGTTATTTTTGGACGTCCATTCCTCAACACCATTGATGCCACAATCAAGATTAGAACTGGTATCATGACTATCGTATTCGGGAACATGACGTTGAATATCAAGATTTTCTCTAATCCCCGACCTGAAGAATACGATGATGAGGAAGAAATCCATTATATAGACACGGTCATTGAAGATGAAGTTGACTTGGTCGACTATAAAGATCCTTTGGAAGTTGTGATGACTCAATTTGGCGATATTTATCAGCCTGCAGAGTCCACCCCATTGGATGCTGACTTGAACCAGACGTGTCTTATGATGGATACGAAAGAGGAGGATAGAGCCGATTGCATGTGGATACAGCCATATGAACAACTGCCTCCTAAAACCAAGTTGGTAATGCCCTCTAGTTTCCAGTTCCCGGAGTTAGAATTGAAGGAGCTCCCCAAAGAGCTAAAATACGCATTCCTAGGGACTGGAAAAACTTATCCTGTGATCATTTCATCTGTTTTAACTCATGAACAGGAAAGTAAGCTAGTGGAAATGCTTACCAAGCATAAGGATGCTATGGGATGGACAATTGCTGACCTCAAAGGCATAAGCCCATCCATATGCACGCATAAGATATATCTGGAGGAAGACGCTAAACCCTCAAGGCAAATGCAAAGGCGTCTGAACCCCAACATGCAAGAAGTAGTTAAAAAGGAAGTGCTTAAACTACTTGATGTTGGGATGATATGTCCTATATCTGATAGTCCTTGGGTTAGTCCTACCCAAGTAGTTCCAAAGAAAGCAGGCATAGCGGTCATCCCAAACAAAGATGGTGAATTGGTACCAACACGTGTTCCCACTGGATGGAGGATGTGTATTGATTACAGGAAGTTAAATACTGTGACCCGAAAGGACCATTTTCCTTTGCCATTTATGGATCAAATGCTAGAACGCGTGGCGGGTCACAAGTATTACTGCTTCCTGGATGGATACAGTGGATATAATCAAATTGAGATTGCTCCTGAAGATCAGGAGAAAACCACATTCACGTGTCCATTCGGTACTTTTGCCTACCGACGAATGCCGTTTGGCCTATGCAATGCACCGGCTACCTTTCAGCGGTGCATGCTAAGCATCTTTAGTGACATGGTCGAAAACATCCTTGAAGTTTTCATGGATGATTTTTCAGTATTCGGCCATAGCTTCGAGGATTGCCTCAGCAATCTCGAACAGGTTTTAATGAGGTGTGAGGACAAACACCTAGTCTTGAATTGGGAGAAGTGTCACTTTATGGTGACCAAGGGAATAGTTCTCGGCCACATAATATCCGATGAAGGCATTCAAGTGGATAAGGCTAAGATCGACATAATCTCAAATCTACCTGTCCCCCGTACAGTGCGAGACATTCGTTCATTTTTGGGGCATGCAGGTTTTTATCGTCGATTTATCCAGAACTTCAGTGCAATTTCTCGACCCCTTTGTCAACTTCTTGTCAAAGATGCACCTTTCGAGTGGTTAGAGAGTTGTCAAAAGTCCTTTGAGGATCTAAAAGATCTCCTCACCTCCGCACCTATAATACAGGCACCCGACTGGAGTTTGCCTTTTGAATTAATGTGCGACGCTAGTGATTACGCCATTGGCGCAGTCCTAGACCAGAGAAAGGACAATAAGCCACATGTGATATACTACGCCAGCCGAACCTTGAATGACGCTCAAATGAATTATACTACCACTGAGAAGGAGTTGCTGGCTGTAGTATTCGCCCTGGACAAGTTTAGGTCTTATCTGATAGGGTCACCAATCGTCTGTTTTACAGATCATTCGGCCCTCAAATATCTGCTGGCAAAGAAAGACGCTAAACAACGGCTTATTCGCTGGATACTCTTACTCCAAGAGTTTGATCTAACTATCAAGGACAAGAAAGGAGTAGAGAATGTGGTTGCGGATCATTTGTCCCGGTTGACTTTTGTTGACAATACTGAATCCCAATCCATTAAAGATGAGTTCCCAGACGAACAGCTACTGGCAGTAAGTAGTCTGCCTTGGTATGCTGATATTGTAAACTACCTCGTCACGGGTGAAACACCAGCTCAGTGGTCGAACCAGGATAGGAAACGGTTCCTCTCGTTCGCGCGTCACTTCTTCTTTGATGACCCATACCTTTTCAAGTACTGTGCTGATCAGGTCATCAGGCGTTGCGTCCCCAATGAGGATATAACCGTAATATTAGCGTCATGCCATTCTGAGGCATGCGGTGGCCACTTCGCGTCACAAAAGACCGCACAAAAAGTCTTACAGAGCGGTTTTTATTGGCCCACAGTCTTCAAAGATGCTTATTCCTTTTGCAAGACATGCCAACGCTGTCAAAAGCTTGGAACCATTTCTAAAAGGAATTCTATGCCTTTAACCCCTATCATCACAATTGAGATATTTGATTGTTGGGGCATAGATTTTATGGGCCCATTTTCCAAGTCGAATAACTGTGAATACATACTCCTTACTGTCGAGTATGTATCCAAATGGGTAGAAGCGATACCAACGAGACGAAATGACCACAGAACGGTCATGTCATTTCTAAGAGAGCATATTTTGTCTCGTTTTGGTACTCCAAAAGCTTTACTAAGTGACCAAGGAAAGCATTTCTGCAATAGGCCCTTGGAGTCACTTCTCAAGAAATACAGGGTCCATCATAAAATCGATCTTGCCTATCATCCACAGTCTAATGGGCAAGCAGAATTGGCTAACCGAGAAATCAAGCATATTCTCGAGAAGACGGTTAGTTCCAATCGAAAAGACTGGGCATACAAATTGACTGACGCGTTATGGGCATACCGTACTGCCTATAAGACTAATCTTGGTATGTCCCCGTACAGATTGGTTTACGGGAAAGCTTGCCATCTTCCTGTTGAAATTGAACATAAAGCTTATTGGGCGACACGCTCATTGAACTTTGATATTCAAGAAGGAGGTCAGCTACGCAAGCTCCAACTTGCAGAGCTAGAGGAAATACGACGAGATGCGTATGACTCTGCAAGGTTGCATAAGGAAAAGTTGAAGGCTCGCCATGATCGTACGATTTTTCGTAAATCATTTGAGCCGGGGCAGAAAGTCTTGCTGTATGACTCTCGCCTCCACCTTTTCCCAGGAAAACTCCGTTCCCGTTGGACAGGCCCATTCATCGTAAAAACTGTTTTTCCACATGGGGCGGTTGAGATTGTCAATCCAAAGAACGATGATTGTTTCAAGGTCAATGGCCAGAGATTGAAACCGTTCTTGGAAAACTTCCAAACTGAAGTTGAGCACATCCAGCTGGATGAACCCAACTATTCTCATGATTAATAATCCAAAGTGAAGTTCCAATTGTTGTTGTATTTCTTTTCTTTCCTTGCATTTTAGTTTCTCTCTCTTTTGCTTCTTTTTGGTTTTCGTTCTTTATTTCGTGATTGTGATTTAGTTCTAATCCAGTATACCTTAAACCACTCTGTTGCAGGTGCGTAGATGCGAGGTGATGATGTTCATTCTGTCGGTTCTTGGGCTGATTCAGAATGTCGCTGTGGCACCTGGATTGAGGGTGAACTCATACCCTGCCCCTTGCTTCATCAGGACCCTAAAGCTCATTCTCTTATTGATGCTGCTCAAGGGTACATTCCATATCCACCAGCCCTCCTGGATATCAATCCATACGAAAATATGGGATTTCAGGATGATGATGATGTGGAGGAGGATGATGACCTGTACATGGGACGCATGGTGGATGATGCACTCATGGCCCAGTGGGAGAATGACGATATGTGGGAGCCATGGGAGGATCATGACCTTCAGGATGTCGTCCCAGATCGCCACAATGCCGTCTTTGTTTTCGTGGACGATTTCCTTGTTCCTGAGTTGGTCCCATACCACTACGTGCACCTGAGCTACTTGCTATTCAGGCTCCAATGCCCCTTACCAGCTAGTGCATTTTGGGAACCTACGCCAATAGTGAGGTTGGAACTTGTCGCATTTCTTCGTTTTTTTTGTTTCTGTTCTGTGTTTTTCTGTTCATTGTTAATTCGTGTTTCTTGTGTTCTGTTGTTTTAATTTTAGTTTTTTTTTTGTCTTTTTGTCCAGGATTGTCACTATGTTCCTAAATGGCATCCCGGTTTTCCTCCCACATCAACTAATTCATGGTCTTGGGCCCTACATAAGGCCCCCACACACTCCGCCGCGAGAGGACAGTCCGTTGCGAAATCACACTCCTTTAACCTTGTCTCCGTCCGGATCACCTCTTGCATGGGCTTTCAATTCTGTGGAGATGCCAGACTTGTTTGATGATGTCCTTGCTGCTTTTCGATTGTTCTGGGAGAGGGAACCATTGAGTTTGGACTTCACTTCTGACGATTCGGCGAGTTCTGAAGAGATTGTGGAAGAGGGAATCTTTATACTCGAAGACTAGTGCTGCATTTCAGTTGTTTCTGTTTCATTTCATCTTTTATTTATCAACTGGAATGTAATCCTTGACAAAATGTTTTTAGTTTTAGTTTTAGTTTTATTTTTGGTTTTCTTTAGTTAAATAAGGTTTTAACCACAGTTGGGGATGATAATGTTGCAATTTGAATGCAATTATAAAGTTTTATTTTTATATAAATTGCAATTTTCTATTCTGAGGATGAATTTCTGTCATACATGCTTGTACTTCAACTGTTTTTCAGTCTCTCTGTATGTCCAGAATTGTTCCTGATAGTTGGGGGTGATGTGGTTCATGCCCCAATTGAATTCTGGAATTTTTGTGTTCGATCGATCGAACCCAGTTCGATCGATCGAAACCTGGATGTTCAAGCGCTTGTAGCTTATGTTCAATCGATTGAGGGATTTGTGTTCGATCGATCGAACATAGTTCGATCGATCGAACGAGGCATTTAAACGAGGCGTCTTCAGGACACCTCTTCATTTCCCTCACTCTCACTCTTAATCGCTCGAAGACAGAGGAGAAGGCGACTGGGCAATTTTTGATTTCTAGCATCCAAAAAGACACCCTGATCAACCCTCTGATCATTCTCATCGTCACATCATCATCCTCTCCATCTCCACTGCGGGTTCTTCACCGAGGTAGGCCCCACTCGTTTGTGTTTTTCTTTTCCTCTCTGTTTGTGTTAGAAAATCCCAAGGGGGTGTCCCCTTGGTCTTAGGAGCGGTTTTTGTTAGCGTAACTTCTGTTTCCTTTTCGTTTCTGCGACCGCTGTGTTCGATCGCTCGAACTGGTTTCGAGCGATCGAAGGGAAGTTGTTCGATCGATCGAACAATATTCAAGCGATCGAAGTCAACTCCAGTTCAATCGATCGAACCAAGTTCAATCGATCGAACTTCAGCAGTGTTAGTTTTGTTTCTTTTTCTCCCTATTCTTATCTGTATCCTGTGTGGTCTTCTTTTCAGGACTGCCAGAAGAATCCAGTGACGGGCTACCATAAGTCTAAGCCTCTCAGCCGTATTATACCAGATCCGGTACCCGCACACGGGTTCCGGAATGACGAGGATAGGCTATGGTTTGAGCGATATTTTCAGACGAGGATGGTGATGGTTGAGCGCCCTATTGAGCATATTTGGACAGAGAGCCCATGGTTCCTTACACGGATCCGCGCTATGCCTCATTGGTTCCACCTCCTGTCGTTGGCCAAGAGTGTCAACCTGTCTTGGATTCGCGGTGCTTGCGCGACTATGATCAGCGACCCGTATACACCATTCACCTACCATGCCTTCTTTCGGAGCCGGTCGTTCATCATCAGTCCCGCCACCGTTTCAGCCGCGTTGGGGGTACCAGAGGTACCAGATTATGTTTACCCCCACCGGCCTAATGCACCAGTGACCCCACCATCCGCTATTATCAGGGAGCTCACTGGAGGCGCCGTTCCGTCTTGGGATGGCGATGCTTTGATCGAGGACCACGTGCTCACTGATGACTACCACATGCTTCATTTGGTCCTCAGCAACTGCCTCCTAGTGACTTCCTATCGAGAGAAGATCGCGGCTTGGTATGCGCGAGTCTTATATGCAGTGGGGACGGGTCAGCCTGTTTGTATACCACGCCTATATATTGATTTTATGGTCCACCCCACCCGTTATATCTCGTCCAGGAAGCACCTGAAGGGTGCTTGGGCTATTCAGAGGGTCATGACTGATGCCGGGTTCCTCGAGCTCGCTGGGGATGATATACGCCCTTCTCCCCGCCGATTTAGCGAGGCGGCTGCTCGCCGCTCCGACGCTCAGAAGAGGAAGCGAAAGGGGAAAGGGAAAGCGAGGGTGCGGGGGAGGAAGAAGAGGCGTGGTGGGACAGACACGGAGGCCGGAGCTTCAGGGACACCTACTGAGGTGGAGGAGCTTGATTCGGATGATGAGGATGATCCAGTTGCTGCGGTTCAGCAGTTTGAGCTGCGACAGCGGTCGCAGACTCAGGCCCAGGGAGAGTCTTCTTCTTCTGTGCCTCTCCCGACAGTTCACGAGCTATTATTGGAGGAGAGAGAGGCCAGGATTAGACTCGAGGGCAGGATAGACCATCTTCAGACTCTACTGGAGTCCATTTTGATTCAGATAGGGGTTGATCAGGCTGTTCACTCTGCTCACCATCCCACGGCCACCCCATCTGCTCCGCCTGCTGCTGATCCGTCATATGTTGCTACTCCTATGGATCCACCACTTACTGATCCATCATCTGCTGCTGCCCCAGATTCTGAGGCTGCTGATCCTGTTTCCACCGTTGCAGATCCACTATCTACTACTGCCCCTACTACTACAGTATTGCCGCCTACTCCCATCGACATCCCTTCTGATATAGCCGATGATACGCCGTCTGGGGTCGATTAGTTTTCGTCGGGGAGGTGGTATTTATGTTTTTTTTTTGGTTGGTTGGATATATGTTGGTGGTTTTTGGTTGTATTATTTGGTTGGATGGTTTTGTATGGACATTATGTATCTCTGTTTGTATTTTATTATGTTCATATTACAGTGGTTTGGTTTGTTGGATCATGGTTTTATCGTGTTATTCTTATTTATTGATCCTGTTTGTTTTGGAGATTGTGTTCTACTTTTCTATGCTAGGTTGCTTTGCTTGCAATCATCATTTGCTCTATACAGGTGATACCCATCTCTTTTATTTATTGAAAATCAACTTCTGGGGACTTTGTTGTTTTCAGTTGGGGGTAGGAGACAATAGATAGGTATACACCCGTAATAATCAGGTTTTGCACTTAGATATGTTTTAAATTTAATGAGAACACAGTCTGTTAAAATTTTGAAAATTTTTGAAGTATATTGATAGAATAACTTTGAATAATCGCTCCTGCTTGTTGATTAGACAATGATACATTTGTAGTATTCTCATCTTCTTATGGATTAAATCCACGCGTTTTTCTGTATCACTGAAATAAATTGCATTGGTAAAGCTATTATGTACCCAACACTTTTGTGCACTAATTGGCAGCCATGTAGAAAACTTAAAAATTGAGTTGATATGATTATTGTGCGAAAAAGAATAAGTAGTGGAGGCTAATAACCCTTTGTGAGCTATTGAGCCAGTCGTCATTTCTGAGGGGATTCTCATACATTGTCGAATGGTCGTTTCTTGCATATACTTCGCGAATTCGTTGTTAAGTCTCAGTTTTCTTTAAAATTTTGACTGCTTGTTAGAGGAGAACGTTCAGGATTTACCAATTAAACTCGATGAACACTTAAGTGCTAAAAGTTGAAAGTTGAGAAAATGATTCAAGCCATCGTTTACCCATTCTTTTACCTAATATAGTTTCACCTACATTCATTGAATTATTTTCATCCTTGATCCCACCTCAATTAAATATTTCCAATGAAATCACAAGAATCCAAATCCTTGATCTATACCTTGACCTCATTGAGCCGTTTGATAAAATTTGTTGAGAATGAGTCATCAAAGTATGTGAAATGGAAGGAAGTTGTTGTGGGATGTTCCAGGTAAAAAAAAAAAATATATATATATATATATATATGAATGAATGATGAATGAAGGAGAAGAGAAAAAGAGTATAAGAAAGGAATGGGAGATTGGGTGGAGAAAAGAATTAAGAATAAAAAAAGAGAAGTTGAAATTCCATCACATACTAAAAAAAAAAAAAAAACACACTCTTCTCTACTACCCTCCTACCTACTAAATAAAAGCCGCAAGTCAAAGTCTTGAAGATTCTCAATAATTGATTTGAACATGGAAGTGTGAGTTGAGTTATCCACGGTATTTCGCTCCTCTAGTAAGTAGTATTCCATTCATGAGACTATACACTCTTAAATGTTCGTTTTTCATAGAGTCCAGTATGAAAGCATTAGCATTAATAATATCATCTTTATCAAAGCTTTCGTACGATGTGCGATCATTGTAAAGCAAGTTTCTGAGAGACGTTCTTTTTGAGTGTGACCAATGTGAGAATTGAGCTAAAACTGCAAGTTTTCCAAAGTACAATAGTTTATATAACTCTTAATAAGGTTGGACGCATGGTTGTTAAATTCACACACACACGGGTGCATGATGGTAATACCTTTGTATATTTTACTTGGTGATATGGGGGAGCATGTGGATCTCTTTCATGGGTTGATAGAGGATATTATATTATTGTAGAGTTGAATTAACAATTTAATGGAAAGGTGAATTCTACAAGTTATTCTAATTCTTTTTGAGCTTAAAATTGAGAATTTTGTGGGTATATTCACTGCAAACCCTCACGAGACAATACTCGTCCACTAGGGGGAACCTAGGGGTTTAACGGCTTGTTGCATTCGCTAAATGCAACCGCGATTCCTGCTAAAGTGAGTTAGGATTTTTCTTTCTATCTTAGTTTAGGTTGTTTTTAGTTTTTCTTTGCTTCTTAGTCATGGTAGTATTAGTTTAGGAGTTTTTAGTTTATTTTATTTTCGCTTTATCGTTAGGGACTAGCAATAAGCTAGTTGGGGGTTGTGCAAAGCGGGGGTATTTGTAAAATACAACCGCGCTAAAGGAAAGAATTGTATTAATTTTTATCACAACTTCCCATGTTATCCGCAATTTGCATTGCAAGGCTAATTTCTATACACTATGATTAATCTATGATAAGTTGTATTGTTTTAGCTGTTGTTTGTGCAGATTACTGCTGTGTGGACTAAACAGATGAACATCAGAATAAATGGAATGCTGGAATGCAAACAAAAGAAGTCAAAGCTAAAATGTGAAGTTCGATCGCTCTAAGAAGGTTCGATCGATCGAGCGTTCGATCGCTTGAAGAGTGTTGAAGCGCTTGAAGAGTAAGGGTTCGATCGATCGAGATCTGTTCGATCGATCGAACGGGGTATTTCCAGTAACATTTACGTGCGCAGCAGATGCGGGTTTTTAATCCTAGTTTCTTAGGTTTTCTATATATATGCGTTTTGTACACGTCCATAAGGACGCCCACTTTTACTCTTTAACAGTTTAGAAGGAGAGATAGAGATTTTTGTTTTGGTTTTGTAGGTTTTCATTGAGGTTTCACTTGTGGATTGGATTTCTCTAATTCTAATACTAGTATTCTTCATTCCAGGTTAACTATATATCACTTATTTACATTCTGCAGTTCGTAAGCATAGTTTAATTGCTCATATCGTAGTATTGCATGCTAAATATTGTCAAAACCATTGTTTTTAGATTTTTAATGAAAAACTCGCAACCAAACAGGGTATTAATGTTTTCTTACGTTAAAACTAATTCTGTGACACTTCAGACGATGTCTGAGTAGTCTCAAGTTGGGAGAACACGATGAAACAGTGATCTCCAGCCTCTGCCATGCAGCAGAATAATCGCTGTGTTCGATCGATCGAAGTCAGTTCGATCGATCGAACCAGAGACAGTCAATCGATCGAAGTCAGTTCGATCGATTGAGGGATGAAGGTCTTCGATCGATCGAAAGCGCGTCGATCGATCGAACTCTCGGATTCTTGAGGATGTTCCCTGCAGTATTCCAGGACCTTTTCTTTTAAGATGTGTTATCATTCTGTCCCAAATAAATGCTCAGTTTGTCAAAACAGTTTTAAAACTAAGGCCCTAAGGCATTTTCTTTCAATACATTTTGCAAACCATCTTCAATGCTAACACCATTGAGGATGCGAGTCTTAACTATTAGATTAAACCGCTTTCAAGTATTTTAATTTAACTGTGATGATATGGTCCCGGTCATGAAAGGGCCATAGAATCTTTATCTTTTGAGGAATACGGAAAACTGTAGGTAATGTACTCCTTTGTGCTTCAAGGCAAACGCATGGTAGATGGCTAGGTTACTGCGGATTCGTGTAATCCCAACACTTTCTTTTTAATTTTAAACTCTTTAATTCAAAGTACTGTTTTAATTAGTTAAGTTCGATTGTTTAGTTTATTTTAATCACCTTCATTAGTAATCCTTGTTTGTGGAACTTCGTGTTCCGCACCATCATTCAATCTTAGTTATTTTATTTTGTTTTCTTTAGAGGTTAGTCTAATTCGATAGGTCAACACCTTCCCTGTGGGATCGACCTGGTCTTACCAGATATTACTTGCACGTCTACCTACACTTGGGTACTGCACAAGAGCGCACAAGATTTTTCTCGTGTCAGCAGGTCAACTCAATGTGATCACATGCGAGTGATTGCTTTGGGAATCATAAAAAGGAGCTTCTATTCTATGCCACATAAGCATCTACATCGCGCAGGTAATCCCCTCAGGGCATACAACAGTTATATCATATTGTCCTTATCTGAAAAGATAAATGAACAGTACTATGAAAGGTTCTACAGGAATCTATATGCAAAGGCTGGGTTTAGTCAAAGAGCGTCTGTTGACGAGAGTTCCAATATACCGTCAGAGAGACAGTACGGAGGTTTTTACTCTTTTTGATATACCTTGGAAGGTACAGTATCAACGGTGACTTGTGCCCTGGCACAGCAAGACCTGAACAATGTCAGCGCTGCGTTTCAGACACAATCGGAGGGGGGGAAATGCAAGAGTGCAATGCGGTGAACCAAACACAGTAAAAAGATGATTTTAAGGATGCTTCTTAAGAGTCAAACCTCTGTATTATTTTGTTTTAAAATAAAAGTCCCCAGTGGAGTCGCCAGATTGTGGATACCAGATTGTGGATACCGGGATTCCACCGCTTCGTTTTTGGGTTTTTGAGGATTGATTGAAATTGATCAAATAAAAGAAAGAGGAAAGGTCTGTTGAAAACACTTGGTCTTTAGGGAACCAAGAAACCCTAATTTTGACTCACCCAAGCAGATAAGGGCACCGGCCCTTCATAACCAAAGAACTTGGTTCGGGGTTTTGGTACGAGAGAGGAAGGAGCCTTTGTCGCGACTAAAACACCCTCAACTCGCCCCGTTTTTCGACGGGCCTCAATTAGCATCCAAATAATCATCTTATACTATGTATGGTTCGGCAATTAATACTATGATAGTATATTGCATCACATAAGAAACTTGAAAATGGAAGATCTAAAGATAAAATATCATTCATAAGATCTAAGTCAAATATCATGCAATGTAAAGTGAAAGATCACACAAATAAACCTAGGAAAAATCGTCTAATCATATATCAAATAATTAAGACTTCCTAATCAAAAAAAGGGGGACATGAATTGTTCTTGAAACAAAATAATCAAAGAAGCAAAGTATGCTTAGCAAGCTAGGATGATGCATGTTAATTTTGAGAAAAGAGGATCTCTCAATCCCCGGGACGGATGAGAAAGGAAGATTAGATCGGGGGAAGCATGAACGTGTGATCGTGATCATTCCTTATAATCTTCTTAGATTAGGAGTTACAAAAACCCCAAATCTTGCATGAATGCAATGTATGTATCTAAAATGTGCAAAGGTTGTAGTGTGCTTTATGTTCATGGATTCCTAGAATGACTTAGAAATCTAAAATGTGCTTGAATGGATGAATGAAATCATCATGGAATATGTGCAAATATAGTATGAACTACTTCCTAAGATATGAACTAATTTGGAATGCATATGAGCATCAAATCAAAGAATGAAAGTTGACATGAGCTAGCTGTGAATAGTGGACAGAACAGTAGCATGATCTTTTGGAATTTGAAAAGAGGGGTTAGGAATGTTTTCAATGCATGATTTTTTATGGAGATGTTCCTTATTGTGTCTAGGACACAACCCAAAAAGCCAATCTTGAATAGCTATCACAGAATGAGAGAAATCATATAAACAATGAAGGTCACTCAGAAACCGAGTCCGTACCGTCGACTGAAATGTTAGAAAATCTTAGAAAATGAAAAAAAATGATCTTGAGGCCCATTTTATATAGAGAGTTTCCTAAGACATTGAAATTTAAGGGAAAAATAAGTTAGGACCACCGGTTTTGGAAACGTTTTCTGGAAAAGAAGCTGGAAGTGGACCTAGCTGCTGTGACAGAAAAGACAGAATGTATGGAAGGAATGTTGGGGTCCAAATGGACCATTTCCAAGTACTTCCAAGTCAAACCAAAAATCATGGGTGTTCTGCAATGAGTTAGGAAGATTTTTCAAGTGGCCTTGCATCCATATGTTGAGTATTGAGTCCTAGAGAAATCTTTGAACTCAACTCACTCACTGTTTTGACTCATTATTTTGAAGATTTTGAGAAAACAAGGTTTTGTTTCTTGAAAACAAAATGAAAGGGATTGAGAGGGGTTTTGAAATAGATGTTTTGAGAGCACATTTTCAATACTCAATAAGGATTATAGCCACTTAAAATGCCAACATTAAACTCATCATCAAGAACCTCCAAGATTGTTGGAGAGATTATTTTACTTTGAACATAACTTCAATACATTTCAAGAATACCTTGGAAGTATTGAGGTTATGATCATCATCTATTAGACATGTTTTTGAGGTCAAGAGCTACTATCCATAAGGATTCACTCACCCCAAACTTCATGTCATCACTTAGATGATGATGAACTAGTAAGTAAATAAAGAAAATAAAAAAGAAATGAGATAAGAAGAGATGAACAATAAATAAACAAGCAAATAGATGATGATCAATAGATGATATTCATGAAGCATGAGACTTGTAGATTGGTGTTTCACTCATATGTAATGACATTAGACATGGAAGAAGCTTCCACTCTCTTGAATGCTCACTAAAATGGTGGTTGGGTGTATTGAATGTTGAAGTAAATGGAAGTAATGAAGTAAAAACAAAGTTTAGAACTCAATTTTTGTTTTGAAAATCAAGAAGGAAGCTTCTTTTCTCTCTATTCTAACCTTATCTCTACAACTTTCTCTCCCAAACTTTTTCAAAACTCACATTTGACTCCTCTCAAATGAAGAGTAATGGGCTGTTTATATAGGCCAACTTGGAGTGGTTTTGGGATTTAGAAAGTGTTCCCATTGGCTCCAAACATCTGAAATCATAAAACTACGTCGTTATAGATTTTAATTAATCAAAATGGGACCACAAAATAAATTCCAAAAATACACTGTTCTGGAGGGGAGTGCCACGGTGGCACTGGGCCAGTGCCGCAGCGGCACTGTTCCTCCCTTCGTCTGGATAATGCTGTTTAGGCCCCCCTGATGTTCCGGTATTCGCGAAAAGGCCCTATTTCATCCGAAATTCACAGAAAATGCGTACGAACTCCAAATTGAGGTTGTGATATACCGTTGGAAAGGTAATGGAGTCTACTTTACATAAAAAATAGTTCGGGGATAGGTCACTTTGAAAAGTTTTGCGGTATTTGCGATAAAAGCCGATTTGATCGCCTTTTTCGCCTCTGGAAATCCATAATAAATTCGTTTTTAATCCGGGATTTACGTGCGATATATCATTGGAAAGCTATTGACCTCTAGTATCCATGAAAAATATTTGAAAATTGTTTCGGCGCCCCAGTTCCAAAGTCAAATTCTGGTCAAATTGGTCAAACCTGGGATTCCCGAGGAATTCTGAAAACCTCCGGGAGTTCCCGGGAGCTGATGTTTTCGCTCGATCTTATTTCAAAACTTGTTTTAACACTTTTTTTATGATTAAAAATGATTCCGGTGAATTCGGACGATTTTGGTCAAACTTGGTCAAACCTGGGTCAAACCTGGTCAAACCTTGGTCAAACCGGTCAACGGGGACTTTTCGGGAACTTCTGGGACTTCCGGGGGTCTCTGGAAGCTGACGATTTCATCCGATTTTTTCTTAAAAACTCATTTTATCGCTTTTCTTACGACGTAGCATGTTTCCAGAACTTTTGGTCCAAATCTGGGAGCTTCTGGGCTTTCAGGGGCATTTTGGTCATTTTGAGCATTCGGAGAGATAGAGCTGACTTCCAAGAGTCCTTTTGAGTCTTTTGCGATCATTGTGAACCACCAAGCTATGGGTCTCCTAAATCTAATAGCCGACAAAATGGGGTGTCTACACTATCAAGAACAAGTATCCTTTACCTCGGATCGATGACTTATTTGACCAACTACAAGGAGCTACGACATTTTCCAAAATAGACCTAAGGTCGAGATATCATCAATTGAGGGTACGGAAGGAAGACATACCTAAGACTGCATTTAGAACCTGATATGGTCATTATGAATTTTTGGTAATGCCCTTTGGAATGACGAATGCCCCGACAGTGTTTATGGATCTGATGAACAGAGTGTTCAAGCCTTATTTGGATCAGTTTGTCATCTTCTTCATTGATGATATTTTGATCTATTCTAAGTCAGGAGAAGAACACGAGCAACACCTACGGATGGCATTACAAATGCTTAAGGACCACCACTTATATGCCATGTTTAATAAGTGTGAGTTCTGGTTGCAAGAAATGAAATTTTTGGGACACAAGGTGCCATCTCAAGGAATTTTTGTGGATTCGTCCAAGACCGATGCTGTGTCAAATTGGGTCAGACCGAGCAACCCTACAGAAGTTCAGAGTTTTCTTGGACTCGCGGGCTATTACCGGAGATTTGTTGAGGGATTCTCCATGATAGCAGCACCTTTGACTGGGTAAACGAAGAAGAATTTAAGGTTTGACTAGACAGAGAAGCATGAGCGCGCCTTCCTAGAGTTAAAATAGAGATTCACTATCGCACCGGTACTAGCTATACCCAAGCCTGATGAGAAGTTCACTATCTTTAGTGACACGTCATATCAAGGACTAGGGTGTGTACTTATGCAAGATGGTAGAGTTATCACTTATGGATCCAGACAGCTGAAGCCGAATGAGTTGAACTATCCCACTCATGATTTGGAGTTGGCGGCAGTAGTATTCGCACTCAAGATTTGGAGACACTATCTCTACGGTGAGAAGTTGATTTATTCTCCGATCACAAGAGTCTAAAATATTGGTTCACACAGAAAGAGTTGAACATGAGACAACACAGATGGATGGAGCTGATCAAGGATTACGACTTCACGTTAGAGTACCACCCTGGTAAAGCTAATGTGGTCACTGATGCTTTGAGTCAGCAGACTAGTGAGACGATCGCCTCCTTAATGGTTAGAGAATGGCGAGCATTGGAGACGTTGGCGGAGTTCGATGTATAGAGTGCTGAAGAAGGAGAAAGACAACTTTTCGGATGTCTTATCCTACAGCCTGACCTTATCGACCACATTATTGGAGCTCAGAAAGAAGATGAGAAAATTTCAAGCATAGTTTGCGAAGATGTCAGAGAAAGATCTGACAGAATGGAAGGTAGGAATCGATGGACGATATCGATTTTGAAACAGGTTATGGATACCAGTCTTTGGGGATTTGAGAAATGATATTCTGGCAGAAGCACATAAGTCAAGATATACAGTTCACCCAGGAGGAACGAAAATGTACAAGGATTTGAAAAGAAATTTCTGGTGGGAAGGTATGAAGAAGGATGTGGTCGAATTTGTATCCAAGTGTTTGACGTGTCAACAAGTCAAGGCCGAACATCAGAGACCCTCGGGATTGTTGAAACCACTACCTATTCCTGGTTAGAAATGGGAGCACATCACGATGGATTTTGTAGTGGGTTTGCCTCGATCGCAATAGAATCATGATGCCATTTGGGTAATCATGGATTGATTGACGAAGTCTGCTCATTTCATTGCTTATAGTATGACATTCCCGGTAGAAAAGATGAGTCGAATGTACACACAACAAGTTGTGCAGCTTCTTGGTGCACCTGTGTCAATTGTGTTAGACCATGATGCATATTTTACTTCTGGATTTTGGGAAAGCTTGCAAGAAGCTATGGGAACCACGTTCAAGATGAGTACTACTTTTCACCCTCAGACAGATGGGCAGACCGAGCATGTTAATCAGATCATGGAGGATATGCTTAGGGCTTATGTGATCGATTTTGAAGAATCTTGGGAGACGCACTTGCCTTTGGTTGAATTTGCCTATAATAATAGTTATCACACGAATATCGGGATGGCTCCGTTGGAAGCATTGTATGGACGACCATGTCGTTCTCCATTGAGTTAGGCAGAGGTGGGAGATACGGAGTTGTTGGGACCAGATTTGGTTAAAGAAACCAACGAGAAGATTTCTTTGGTCAAGGAAAGGATGAGAACCACTCAAAGCCGGTATAAGAGTTATGCCGATCGACGTCGGAAAGATTTGGAGTTCAGTGTTGGATATCACGTACTTCTTAAGGTATCACTGACCCGAGGAGTAGTAAGTTTTGGTCTCAAAAGAGAAAAGTTAGCCTCGCGTTTCATCGGACCGTTCGAGATTTTGGAATGTGTCGGGAAAGTGGCATATCGACTGGCGCTACCACCGAAGATGTCTGGGGTTCACAATGTATTTCATGTGAGTATGCTGAAAAAGTACATACGAGACCCTTGCACGTGATTAGTTATGACGATATTGAGTCGAGTCATAACATTTCTTATAAGGAGAGATCTGTGAAGATTCTGGATCAGAGTATCAAGAAGTTGAGAAACAAGGGCATTCCGTTGGTGAAGGTTTAGTGGATCACCATGACGAGAATGAAGCCTCATGGGAAGTCGAAGTTGAGATGAGGAAAAAGTATCCGGAGTTGTTTCAAGACAAATTAGTCTTGATTTCGGGGACGAAATCCTGTTTAAGGGAGGAAGGATGTAACAACTTGCATTTCATTTCATTATCAATTTAGTGTATCCATATTGAATTTGTATTTCCATTGACAAAATTAAATCCATGTAGTATTGTCAGCTTTTAAATTAATTACAAGTCTCATGTATCTAAATCTTATTATTTGTTTTATTTCATGTTAAACTCTTGTTGGGACCAAACTGAAATTTTACAAATTTAGTAATACGTGTATTGAATTTCAAATCTGTATTTCAAAACGGTGGAAATGTGTTCTTTTAATTCAAGCAGTATTTTTATAAAATCGGGAAATCATTTCTTACGTTAAAATGAATTTTCTGTATTTTTGTGGTGACCACCGCGACGCGAAAATACCAGTTTAGTTGCAAAAACCAATCAAGATGTGACACATACTTTTCCATTTATGGCAAGTAATCATTTGGTTGTACCCTGTTTGGCAACGTGTACCTTGCATGTGTAATTGTTATGTCTAAAGCTAGATTTGCCAAACACTTTCACTTGGCCCCTACTAACCTATAGCACCTCTTCAAACTGTAGAAGTGTATATACGTATGTATAATCCATCATGTAGGATCTGTATCATTGTTAGTTCAATTAGAAATTAGAAAAGCAATTTAGTTTGTAGAGTGTGTTTCATAACTCACAACTTGGAGCCCAAGATTGTGAGTACTTTATAAACTCATACACACTTCACAATCTGCACATTTTGATAAAAATACAGAGAAAAGAGAGAGCTTGAGAGCTATCTTGCTGAAGTTTTAAGAGAGAGAGAAGAACCTCCATAGCTAGAGCATATTTGATTTTCCTTTCTCAACAACTTTCTTCTATCTCAATCTTTGTGAGTATTCTACACTCTCTTGGAACGTAATTCACCTTTCAATTACTATTTTGTGTAGTTGATTTGTGATCACAATTTTTGAATTTACGTTTGAAGTTTCATAGCTTGAAATCATGAATTTCCAAACTCAATCAAAATCTATTTTATTAGATAAATATGAAAGATTTCAGTATGTATAGGTCATGTTTGCAATATTAGAGTCTAATTTACTCAATTGAGAAAGTACATTAAGATTGAAGTTTTGTCATCTTTTAGTTTTTTGTAAAATTCGTGAACTACGTTTGGATTCAAGTAAAATTGATTGTAGATTGATAATCCTTGCGAAAAACCGAAGAGATTCATATATTATAAGGCATGGTAACTTACGGAATCAAAAATGGGTCAAAAAACCCCTTAATTTCTGAAACAGGGGAAAACCAGCGAGGAAGATGAAGCTACTGCGTGAACTCGTGCGCGCGAGAGGCCCGCGCGAGCGACCCCTCGCGCGAGCGGCCCACGGGCGCGCGAGCCGGTGGTTTCAGGCAGATAGAAAAGATCTTAATAAGAAAAATGAAAATTGGGCATTTCGAGCGAGCGACCCGCTGTGGACACCGGCGTTCCACCTCTTTTTGTTTTGAAACTTGTTTTGAAAAGGAATTTGATTTGGATTAAAGAAAAGAAAAGGTCTGTTGAAAACAGATACAGAGTCGCCACTTGGTCTTTAAGGAACCAAGAAACCTAATTTTGACTCACCCAAGCGGATAAGGGCACCGGCCCTTCATAACCAAAGAACTTGGTTCGGGGTTTTGGTACGAGAGAGGAATGAGCCTTTGTCACACTAAAACACCCTCAACTCGCCCCGTCTTTCGACGGGCCTCAATTAGCATCCAAATAATCATCTTATACTATGTTTGGTTCGACAAATAATCCTATGATAGTATATTACATCACATAAGAAAATTTGAAAAGGAAGATCTAAAGATAAGATCATTCATAAGATCTAAGTCAAATATCATATAATGTAAAGTGAAAGATCACACAAATAAACCTAGGAAAAAATCGTCTAATCATGTATCGAATGATCTAGACTTCCTAATCTAAAGGGGGACATGAATTGTTATTGAAACAAATAAACAAAGAATCAAAGTATGCTTAGTAAGCTAGAATGATGCATGTTAATTTTGAGAAAAGAAGATTTCTCAATCCCCGGGACGGATGAGAAAGGATGATTAGATCGAGGGGAAGCATGAACGTGTGATCATGGTCATTCCTTATAATCTTCTTAGATTAAGAGTTACAAAAACCCCAAATCTTGCATGAATGCAATGCATGTATCTAGAATGTGCCAAGGTTGTAGGGTGTTTCGGTGTTCATGGATTCCTAGAATGACTTAGAAGTCTAAAAGGTGTATGAATGAATGAATGAAATCCACATGGGATGTGTACAAATGTAGTATGAACTACTTCCTAAGATATGAACTAATTTGGAATGCATATAAGCATCAAATCAAAGAAAAAAGTTAACATGTGTTTGCTGTGAATAGTGGACAGAACAGTAACATGATCTTTTGGAACTTGGAAAGAGGGGTTAGGAATGTTTTCAATGCATGATTTTTTATGGCGATCTTCCATATTGTGTCTAGAACACAACCCAAAAAGCCAATCTTTAATAACTATCACAGATTGAGAGACATCATATAAACAATAGAGGTCACTCAGAACAGAGTCCGTACTATCGACTGAAATGTTGAAAAATCTTAGAAAATGAAAACGAATGATCTAGAGGCCCATTTTATACAGAAAGTTTCCTAAGACATTGAAGTTTAAGGAAAAAATAATTTAGGACCACCCCTTTGTAGACATCCAATTTTGTCAGCTATCAAATTTAGGAGACCCATCGCTTGGTGGTTCACAATGATCGTAAAAGACTCTAAAGGACTCTTGGAAGTCAGCTCCATCTCTCAGAATGCCCAGAATGACCAAAATGCCCCTAAAAGCCCGAAAACTCCCAGATTTGGTTCCAAAGTTCTGGAAACATGATACGTCGTAAGAAAAATGATAAAATGAGTTTTTAAGTAAAATCGGATGAAATCGTCAGCTTCCAGAGACCCTCGGAGTCCCGAAATTCCCGGAAAGTCCCCGTCGACCGGTTTGACCAAAGTTTGACCAAGTTTGACCAAGTTTGACCGAAATTGTCCGAATTCACCGGAATCATTCTAGATCATGTGGAAAGTGTTAAAATGAGTTTTAAAAGAAAATCGAGCGAAAACGTCAACTCCTGGAAGCTCCCAGAAGTTTCCAGAACTTACTGGGAATCCCAGGTTTGACCAGTTTGATCAAAATTTGACTTTAGAACCGGAGCACCATAACATTTTTCAAACATTTTTCATGAATACTAGAGGTCAATAGCTTTCTAACGGTATATCGCACATAATTTCTGGATTTAAAACGAATTTATAATGAATTTCAAAAGGCGAAAAAAGGAGATCAAATCGGCTTTTATCGCGAATATCGCAAAACTTTTCAAAGTGACCTATCCCCGAACTATTTTTTATGTAAAGTAGACTCCAGTACCTTTCCAACGGTATATCACAACCTCAATTTGGGGTTCGTACGCATTTTCTGTGAATTTCGGATGAAATAGGGCCTTTTCACAAATACTGGAACCTCTGGGGGCCTAAACAGCATTATCCAGACGAAGAGAGGAGCTGTGCCGCTGCGGCACTCCCCTCCAGAATAGTGTATTTTTGTAATTTATTTTGTGGTCCCATTTTGATTAATTAAAATCCAAAACGACGTAGTTTTATGATTTCAGATGTTTGGAGCCAATGGGAACACTTTCTAAATCCCAAAACCACCCCAAGTTGGCCTATTTAAACCCCCCATTGCTCTTCATTTTGGAGGAATCAAATGTAAGCTTTGAAAAAGTTTGGGAGAGAAATTTGTAGAGATAAGGTTAGGATAGAGAAAAAGAAGCTTTCTTCTTTGATTTCCAAAACAAAAGTGAGTTCAAAACTTTGTTTTTACTTCATTACTCCTATTTACTTCAACATTCAATACACCCAACCACCATTTTAGTGAGCATTTAAGAGAGAGGAAGCTTCTTCCATAGCCAATGTCATCATATATGAGTAAAACACCATTCTACAAGTTCAAAACATCATGAATATCATCTATTGATCATTATCTACTTGCTTGTTTATTCATTGTTTATCTCTTCTTACCTCATTTCTTTTTGATTTTCTTTATTTACTTACTAGTTCATCATCATCTAAATGATGACATGAAGTTTGGGGTGAGTGAATCCTTATGGATAGTAGCTCTTGACCTCAAAAACATGTTTAATAGATGATGATCATAACTTCAATACCTCCAAGGTATTCTTGAAGTGTATTGAAGTTAGGTTCAAATAACAATAAATCTCTCCAACAATCTTGGATGTTCTTAATGATGAGTTTGATGTTGGTATTCTAAGTGGCTATAATCCTTATTGAGTATTGAAAATATGCTTTCAAAACATCTATTTCAAAACCCCTCTCAATCCCTCTCATTTGGTTTCAGGAAACAAAACCTTGTTTTCTCCAAAATCTTCAAAACAATGAGTCAAAACAGTGAGTGAGCTGAGTTCAAAGATTTCTCTAGAACTCAATACTCAACATATGGATGCAAGGCCACTTGGAAAGTCTTCCTAATTCATTGGAGAACACCCATGATTTTTGATTTGACTTGGAAGTACTTGGAAATGGTCCATTTGGACCCAAACATTCCTTCCAAACATTCTGTTTTTTCTTTCACAGCAGCTAGGTCCACTTCCAACCTCTTTTTCAGAAAACCTTTCCAAAAGGAGTGGTCCTAACTTATTTTTCCCTCAAACTTCAATGTCTTATGAAACATTCTGTATAAAATGGGCCTCTAGATCATTCGTTTTCAGTTTCTAAGATTTTTCAACATTTCAGTCAACAATACGTACTCTGTTTCTGTATGACCTCTGTTGTTTATATGATTTCTCTCAATCTGTTATAGTCATTAAAGATTGGATTTTTGGGTTCTATTCTAGACACAATAAGGAACATCTCCATAAAAAATCATGCATTGAAAACATTCCTAACCCCTCTTTTCAATTTTCCAAAGATCTAGTTACTGTTCTGTCTACTATTCACAGCAAGCAAATCTTAACTTTCATTCTTTGATTTGATGCTTACATGCCTTCCAAATTAGTTCATATCTTAGGAAGTAGTTCATACTACATTAGTACATATCCCATGTTGATTTCATCCATTCATTAATACACATTCTAGGCTTCCAAGTCATTCTAGGAATCCATGAACACAAAGCACACTACAACCTTGGCACATTCTAGATACATACATTGCATCCATGCAAAGATTTGGGGTTTTTGTAACTCTTAATCTAAGAAGATTATAAGGAATGACCATGATCACACGTCCATGTTTTCCCTCGATCTAATCATCCTTTCTCATCCGTCCCAGGGATTGAGAGGTCTTCTTTTCTTAAAGATTAACATGCATCATACTAGCTTGCTAAGCATACTTGATACATGATTAGACGATTTTTCCTTGGTTTATTTGTGTGATCTTTCACCTTACATTGTATGATATTTAACTTAGATCTTATGAATGATATCTTATCTTTAGATCTTCCATTTCAAAATTTCTTATGTGATGTAATATACTATCATAGTATTATTTGTCGAACCAAACATAATATAAGATGATTATTTGGATGCTAATTGAGGCCCGTCGAAAGACGGGGCGAGTTGAGGTTGTTTTAGTCGCGACAAAGGCTCCTTCCTCTCTCGTACCAAAACCCTGAACCAAGTTCTTTGGTTATGAAGTGCCCTTATCCGCTTGGGTGAGTCAAAATTAGGTTTCGTGGTTCCTTAAAGATCAAGTGGCGACTCTGTATCTGTTTTCAACAGATCTTTTCTTTTCTTTCTTTGATCCAAATCAAATTTCAAACAAAAACAAGTTCCAGTTTCAAAACAAAACAAAGAGAAGTGGTCCACTTCCGGTGTCCACAATCTGGCGACTCTGCTGGGGATTTTTCACTTTAAAACAAAATAATACCGACGTTTGACTCATAAGAAGCATCCTTAAAATCATCTTTTTACTGTGTCTGGTTCACCGCATTGCACTTCTGCATTTCCCCTTCGACTGTGTCTGAAACGCGGCGCTGACATTGTTCAGGTCTTGCTGTGCCAGGGCACAAGTCACCGTTGATACTGTACCTTCCAAGGTATATCAAAAAAAGTAAAAACCTCCGTACTGTCTCTCCGACGGTATATTGGAACTCTCGTCAACGGACCCTCTTTGACTAAACTCAGCCTTTGCATATAGATTCCTGTAGAATCTTTCATAGGACTGTTCATTTATCTTTTCAGATAGGACAATGTGATATAACTATTGTATGCCCTGACGGGATTACCTCTGCGGTGTAGATGCTTATGTGACATAGAACAGAACTTCTTTCTTATGATTCCCAAGGCAATCACTCACATGTGATCACATTGAGTTGACTTGCCTAGGCACCATGATAAGGATGTCTGCTCCATGCTCACAAAGATATACACCGCAAACCTTATTTGTTGGTCCTGAGACATAGGAGTATGAAAACTTGCTAGACAGTATGATCACAATCATCACCTATTCTCGTCGTATGTCCCTATTTCTTCCAGAAACTCTACCCAACTCATCAGGATATCCCTGTTTCTCCTAGGAACTCTGTTTGAATCACCCAGATTTCCTAGAAATCCCTATTTCTCCCCAGATTACTCAGAAATCTCAATTTCTTCCATAAACTCCGATATACTTATGTCCCCCCCCCCCCAGATATTCTTGCTTCCCCCAGAATACCCAGAAATCTCAATTTTTCTTAGAAACTCTGATATACTTGTTTCTCCCAGAAACTCTGTCCGACTTAACCAGTTATACCTGTTCTCCCAGAAGCTCTGTCCAAATCTCTCAGATTACCCAGAAATCCCAATTTCTCCCAGAAACTCCGGTATACTTGTTTCTCCCAGAAACTCTGTCCAACTTACCCAAATTTTCATATTTTCCCATAAGCTCTATCCAAATCTCCAAGATTTCCCAAAAATTCCAGCAACTCCATCCAAACTTCCCAAAAATGCCTAGATATACCAATTTCTCCCAAAAAAATTCTGATTTCCCAATTTTTCCTAGAAGCTCAGTCCAAATCAACCAGAAATCCCTATTTCTCCTCGAAACTCAAATGACTTCTAGAAATTTCTCCAAATCTTCGAAATCCCTATTTCTCCCAAAAACTCTATCCAAAATTCCCGAAGTACCCCGAAAATCCCTGTTATCCCTTGGTGCTCACACTGGAAAGTAAGGTTAGTACACTCTGTATGGCTAGGGCCTTATTTGTTTAGCTGTTATCTGTTAGAAATAGGAGCATCATATAGATTAGGGCCTACATCCGCATGCTTGACTCGTAAGCATGCACCATTCCTATCAGTCTACACGTACTATCTTAGTCAGTCTGTAGACAAGTCAGTCCATGTTTGTTAACATCACTGTCATTATCTCTCCAGTCGTCACTATCAGAATCTGATACACCTCTCCTCTCGAATCTGTAGGTTTGTATAGATTCCCAAAGTCAGCAACTGGGATCCTCGTCCTGGGTTGGAAGTTCAAACAGTCATTTGGTCAAGATCTGCCCGCCAAGTTACGTCAGCATGAATCAAGAAGAATTGGAAAATAAGGTCACTGTGTTGGGAACAACCATAAGCCAGCAATCTGATCGCCTGACCCAAGTTTTTGAGTTTTATGGAAGAACTGAAACAACAGCAGCCATAGTACCCACCTGGTTTCCCACCACAACCAGGGTTCATACCACCACCACCGCCTGGGTTTGGACCGCTTCCCGAGAATAATGGGAAGAAGACTGGCTTCAAGGGGTCCCGCCGCTTACATATGAGAAGAAGCTCCAGAAGAAAATGGACAAAGTTGACAAGCTTGAAAGTGTGTTGAGGAAGAGCAAAGGGGTTGATGATTACATGTTAGACCTGGAAGGCCTCTTTAAGCCCATCAAGCTAAGGCTACCCGAGAACTTCAAAATGCCTGAAATTGACCATTTTGATGGAACAGGGAATCCAAAAAGTCACATCAAGTTGTGCATGAGCATCTTCCAATCGATGGGCTGCACTCATGAGCACATTGCGATGCTATTCCCGCAAACCCTTAAGAATTCCGCACTATCCTGGTTCCTAACCCTTGAAGCCTCCAAGACCCGAGTCTGGGAAGACGTTGCTAGAACATTTATTGATCACTACTCTTACAACCAAGAGTTTGATATCACCATCCGGGATCTAGAGACTACCAGGCAGAACTTCAATGAGTCCTTCACTGCGTTCTTGAGCAGATGGAGGAATAAAGTGGCTCAAATGATCCACAGACCTGTTGAGAAAGAGCAAATACGTATGCTGGTCAAGAACATGCAACCAGTATATCATGACAAGCTATTCTACCAACCCATCTCTACATTCGAAGAGCTATTTGAAATAGGCACTAGAATAGAGGATGCCATCAGAGAAGGAAAGTTCAAAAAGGATGAACCACAACACCAGTCCAAGAGACCTAACTACTCCCTGGACTCCCCGGATATTAATGCACTTAGCAACCAATCAATGGCCTGCGCCCTTCGTACATACTAGTCCATTCTGCCAAATCTCCCAAAAGGCCCTCGCGAATTCTCCAAACTTGATGTTCCTCTTTCCACAACCTTGGACCACCTACTAAAAACGGGCCACCTGCAGCTCCTCCCTCATAAGCCGCTACCAGATCCTATACCCTCCCACTATAACATAAGCCTACGATGTGCTTATCACCAAAATCTAGGCCATACCACCGATCAGTGCATCTGCCTCCGCCATGACATTCAGAACCTTATAGAAGATGTCCCCTATCCTAATCCCATCCACTATCTTGGCTTAGACCAACCGATCGAATGATCCCTTCCGTCGATGCTAATGAATGTCGAAGCTACGCAGTAAAGTGATGGTGTTTGGAACTTCTGCTAAAAAAAATAGAATAAGAATAATAAATGGGTCGCAAAGACACTCCATTTGAGACCGGGTCGAGTCAAGTTGAGTCTGTTCTATGTTCCGAGTCCATTTTAATTCTAGTCTTGTGATCGAGTCTGTCTGTCATCGAGTTGTTAATATGTCTGTAAACCTTCTCTATTGATGGAATGAAATCTCATTTAGCTTAATCTGATGTGCCTAGTCATAAATGCATGAATCACTAACCTGAAGTGTCACTTTTCAAATTACCATGGATATTACTCTGCTAATAATTTTTCTACAACAAAACAAAAAAGAATCCTGAAAGGTTAAAGTCGATTTCACGCTGACACTAATGAAGAGCTGAGAATTGAATAGTCTTACTTTAAGAATTTAAAGATGCTTTTGCTCAAATCTCGAAAAGACACACTTGGAACTGATTTGGGGCTTACCCAACACCCTTTTCCACCATTTTAAAGCCTTGAGCCCAGTCCAATCAAGAGCCACGCAATCTGTCCGATTGAAAGCAATGCAAACTTAGCCCTTGATGGTAGCCATACATTTCAGTGAGTTTCATCTCCACTTTAAAAAAAAAACAAAAAAAAAAAAAGAAAGAAAAAGAAAAGAAAAGAAAAGAAAAAGCTCGCTAGGTTGAAAACCCGAAAGGGCACCTAGGCAAAAGTTAGAGCTGAAAAGGGTGTTGATTTCCAAAATCTGACCCAAGCCAGTCAAAATGTTGGAGAAAATTTTGATGAAACAAATGAGAGAATCATACGCTTCAAGATACATCTTAAGAACGTGCCAAGATCACATTTCAAACGGCACAGAATGACCATAAATAAATTCTGAGAGCTGACATGCACATTCTGGAATTCTGAGATTGCGATTGAAAGATCTCACAAGAATCGACTACATTAAAAAGCAAAATTAATTGGCTAGGTGAAAGTGAAAGGATCAATCCTCAAAACAAAACAAAAAGAAAAAGAAAAAGAAAAGAAAAGAATGGGAGATTGAAACTGAATCCTTTTATTCAAAGCTACCATAAGTGGCTCAAGTTTGAATTGATTTGACAAATGGTTTGAGAAACCCTCATACCCAATTCCTTTCAAGCCCTGACTTGAACTACGCTCGACCTGATTCCCACTCGGGGATACGTAGGCAACTACATCGGTTCGGTCGACACCATCATAATCAAACCAATTTCTTTCAAGCCCTGACTTGAACTACACTCGACCTGATTCCCACTCAGGGATACGTAGGTAACCACAACGGTTCGGTCACCCTACCTACCTAAAAATCAACTCGCTTCTTTTCGACCATGGCCCGAACTACATTGGACCTGATCCCCACTTGGGGGTACATAGGCAGACTTTCAAAAAAGAAAAAGAAGGATGGCTCGCTAGGTCGAAAATCTGAAAGGACGCCTAGGCAAAAATTAGAGCTAAATCCAAAGTGAGCAATAGCAAAAGAGAGAAAAGAGCTCGTTAGGTCACCTCACTGGTGCCTAGGCAAAAGTTATGAGTATTTGAGAGATTAAAGTCACGGTCCTTGCCTCAAGCCAAAAATCACCTTCCACACTAGGGGCAAACTTTGGCTACTCACCTCGTTTGCCAAAATTTTACTATCTACCTTTCATACAAGGGGCAAACTTCGGTCACCTACCTCGTTTTCCCAAAACCTCTAATAAACCATCATCCAAATTAGGGGCAAACTTCGGTCACCCACCTCATTTGCTTATGAATCCCACTTTGTACACCTCAAACTAGGGGCAAACTTCGTTTGCCTAACACAAACCCTTCACACCGAGGGCAAGTTTTCAAGTTACCAAGTTGTTTTGAAAATTTTGAAATAGAGCATCTTTTACTCTAAAAGCTAAGGCACTAATTCAAAGCACTTCCTGGGAGAAGTAGAAAATTGACTAGATCATTAGGGAAGAATTTTCAAAAATCAGATTTATCAGCAAAGTGCTACCATGTCAAGATGAGGGGTGAACACCAAAAGAGAAATGGTGCATTGTTTATGACAAAAGCACATCAAGTTTTGACAAGACGAGCTTGTTTCATTTTGGTGTCAAATGTGTCGTCCTCGTGCGTCAATGTCTGTCAAGTTTTTGAGTCTGTTGTAGTCTCAAATGTGTAAGTCGACAGGGACTAATAAAATTTTCAAATCAAGTTATAAAGAGCATGCCAATACAAGCAGGAGTACCAAACACCATTACTGCACCGGTTAAGGCGTCAGCATGAGAAGCATCCAAACTTAGGGCAAATGCGAATTTCATCCCTTTCCAAACCATCAGAAGTTGACCATCATCTCCTTGCAACATAAGTCCATGAGTGGTTGTTGATCTTTCATCCTAGCAACATAAGTCCATGAGTGGCTGTTGATTACCTTCCCTCGTCCATGCAACATAAGTCCATGAGTGGCTGTTGATTTTCCTTCATCTCCAAGCAACATAAGTCCATGAGTGGCTGTTGATTGATCTTGGATTAGGCACCACAAAGATTTGATCAACCGCGAGAGATTCACAGATGGATCCCGGTTCTGGGCCAGCAAGATTTGATCAACTATGAGAGATTCAATTTGAATCCTGGTTCCCGGTCAAGAGGAGTAGTTGAAGAGAGATCCCAGAAAGAGTCGCTTCATCCCTAGCAGATTCAGTTTAATCCCCAGCAGGCATATCGATTTGTACATCATCAGTTCAATCATGACAGTAGTTCACTGTCGACTCGTCATCTCGATTTGTACATCGTCAGTTCAATCATGACAGTCACAGTAGTTCACTGTCGACTAGTCATCTCGATTAGTACATCGCCAGTTCAATCTGTGACAGTCACAGTAGTTCACTGTCGACTCGTCATCTCGATTCGTACATCATCAGTGCAATCTATGACAGTCACAGTAGTTCACTGTCGACTCGTCATCATCAGTCTAATCCATGATAATCACAGTAGTTCACTGTTGACTCGTCACCTTAATTAGCGCACGGTCAGTTCTTCTGATCACGATTAGTCCAACCGTTGGTCCAACCCATGACAGTGACATAGCTCACTAACTACTCGTCATCTCGATTCGTGCATCGTCAGTATGTTGTGTTCATCGTTCTCATTCAACATCTTGGGCTTCCATGTCCATTAATGGTGCTTCCGTGTCTGTCGCTTGACATCTCTAGTTTTCATGTCTTGAGTTCATAGGGTTTCCGTGTCCAGGACTTCTATGTCCATCGGTTATCTGTCAAATTTCATCTTTGATTATCGCCCTCTGGGACCCCACATCTGAGTACATTCGCTTGCAAAGCACACTTCCCAAATTCTAAAAGTTTGCCCCTAAACCCAGAGTCTTCTAAACCTTGATGTCCTTATCTGAGGCATCCACCACATCACAGTCGCAAACACTAGCACAACACCAGCCCACTCGGAGTGGCACACCCCACAGCACCTGCTCATACTAGGATCATAACACTGGACATGATAGGACTCATGACACAATTCATAATCACATCCATGCATTGCATATCATCCTCATAGCATAGCATCCGCATGTCTTGTTGTGCATGTGTGATTTGTTCCTTTGTGCCCTGAACTACATCTTGGTCTGACTTCCCTTGGGATACGTAGACAGCTCACGTAGAGCGCGACCAGCACTAGCCTCAGCATCATTGCATCTTTTGCAACGCTTTTTAACCTAAATCTATAGCCTCTAAAAAGTCCTGTCTCTTCAGAAACTTTGGCACTCGCTTGCGACATGCATTGCCTCGCAAGCTCATGCCAAAGAGGGGCAAACTGTAGACACCACATTTTATCGGCTATCATATTTAGGAGACCCATAGCTTGGTGGTTCACAATGATCGTAAAAGACTCTAAAGGACTCTTGGAAGTCAGCTCCATCTCTCAGAATGCTCAGAATGACCAAAATGCCCCTAAAAGCCCGAAAACTCCTAGATTTGGTTCCAAAGTTTTGGAAACATGATACGTCGTAAGAAAAATGATAAAATGAGTTTTTAAGTAAAATCGGATGAAATCGTCAGCTCCCAGAGACCCCCAGAGTCCCGAAAGTTCCCGGAAAGTCCCCGTCGACCGGTTTGACCAAGGTTTGACCAGGTTTGACCAAAGTTTGACCAAGTTTGACCGAAATCATCCGAATTCACCGGAATCATTCTAGATCATGTGGAAAGTGTTAAAATGAGTTTTAAAAGAAAATCGAGCGAAAACGTCAGCTCCTGGAAGCTCCCAGAAGTTTCCAGAACTTCCCGGGAATCCCAGGTTAGTCCAGTTTGACCAAAATTTGACTTTAGAACCGGAGCACAGTAACATTTTTCAAACATTTTGCATGAATACTAGAGATCAATATCTTCCCAACGGTATATCGCACATAATTTCTGGATTTAAAACGAATTTATTATAAATTTTCAAAGGCGAAAAAGGCGATCAAATCAGTTTTTATCGTGAATACCGCAAAACTTTTCAAAGTGACCTATCCCCGAACTATTGTTTATGTAAAGTAGACTCCATTACCTTTCTAACGGTATATCACAACCTCAATTTGGGGTTCGTACGCATTTTCTGTGAATTTTGGACGAAATAGGACCTTTACGCGAATACCGGAACCTCTGGGGGCCTAAACAGCATTATCTGGATGAAGGAAGAGCAGTGCCGCCGCGGCACTGGCCCACTGCTGCCGCGGCATAGGTCCAGTGCCGCCGCGGCACTCCCCTCCAGAATAGTGTATTTTTGTAATTAATTTTGGGGTCCCATTTTGATTAATTAAAAACCAAAACGACATAGTTTCATGATTTCAGATGTTTGGAGCCAATGGGAACACTTCTAAAACCCCAAAACCACCCCAAGTTGGTCTATTTAAACCCCCCATTGCTCTTCATTTTGGAGGAGTCAAATGTAAGCTTTGAAAAAGTTTGAGAGAGAAAGTTGTAGAGATAAGGTTAGGATAGAGAAAAAGAAGCTTTCTTCTTTGATTTCCAAAACAAAAGTGAGTTCTAAACTTTGTTTTTACTTCATTACTCCTATTTACTTCAACATTCAATACACCCAACTAACATTTTAGTGAGCATTTAAGAGAGAGGAAGCTTCTTCCATATCCAATCTCATCATATATGAGTGAAACACCATTCTACAAGTTCAAAATATCATGAATATCATCTATTGATCATTATCTACTTGCTTGTTTATTCATTGTTTATCTCTTCTTACCTCATTTCTTTTTGATTTTCTTTATTTACTTACTAGTTCATCATCATCTAAATGATGACATGAAGTTTGGGGTGAGTGAATCCTTATGGATAGTAGCTCTTGACCTCAAAAGTATGTTTAATAGATGATGATCATAACTTCAATACCTCCAAGGTATTCTTGAAGTGTATTGAAGTTAGGCTCAAATAAAAATAAATCTCTCCAACAATCTCGGAGGTTCTTAATGATGAGTTTGTTGTTGGTATTCTAAGTGGCTATAATCCTTATTGAGTATTGAAAATATGCTTTCAAAACATCTATTTCAAAACCCCTCTCAATCCCTCTTATTTGGTATCAAGAAACAAAACCTTGTTTTATCCAAAATCTTCAAAACAATGAGTCAAAACAGTGAGTGAGCTGAGTTCAAAGATTTCTCTAGAACGCAATACGCAACAAATGGATGCAAGGCCACTTGGAAAGTCTTCCTAACTCATTGGAGAACACCCATGATTTTTGGTTTGACTTGGAAGTACTTGGAAATGGTCCATTTGGACCCAAACATTCCTTCCAGACATTCTGTTTTTGCTTTCACAGCAGCTAGGTCCACTTCCAACCTCTTTTTCAGAAATCCTTTCTGAAAGGGGTGGTCCCAACTTATTATTCCCTCAAACTTCAATGTCTTAGGAAACTTTCGGTATACAATGGGCCTCTAGATCATTCGTTTTCATTTTCTAAGATTTTGGAACATTTCAGTCAACAGTACGGACTCTGTTTCTGAGTGACCTCTGTTGTTTATATGATTTCTCTCAATCTGTGATAGTTATTAAAGATTGTCTTTTTGGGTTGTATTCTAGACACAATAAGTAACATCTCCATAACAAATAATGCATTGAAAACATTCCTAACCCCTCTTTTCAATTTTCCAAAGATCTAGTTAATGTTCTGTCCACTATTCACAGCAAGCACATCTTAACTTTCATTCTTTGATTTGATGCATACATGCCTTCCAAATTAGTTCATATCTTAGGAAGTAGTTCATACTGCATTAGTACATATCCCATGTTGATTTCATCCATTCATTAATACACATTCTAGGCTTCCAAGTCATTCTAGGAATCCATGAACACAAAGCACCCTACAACCTTGGCACATTCTAGATACATACATTGCATCCATGCAAAGATTTGGGATTTTTGTAACTCTTAATCTAAGAAGATTATAAGAAATGACCATGATCACACATCCATGTTTTCCCTCGATCTAATCATTCTTTCTCATCCGTCCCAGGGATTGAGAGGTCTTCTTTTCTTAAAGATTAACATACATCATACTAGCTTGCTAAGCATACTTTGATTTCTTTGTTTATTTAACAATTCATGTCCCCTTTTAGATTTGAAAATTTTAATTACTTGATACATGATTAGACGATTTTTCCTAGGTTTATTTGTGTGATCTTTCACCTTACATTGTATGATATTTGACTTAGATCTTATGAATGATATCTTATCTTTAGATCTTTCATTTCAAATTTTCTTATGTGATGTAATATACTATCATAGTATTATTTGTCGAACCAAACATAGTATAAGATGATTATTTGGATGCTAATTGAGGCCCGTCGAAAGATGGGGCGAGTTGAGGGTGTTTTAGTCGCGACAAAGGCTCCTTCCTCTCTCGTACCAAAATCCCGAACCAAGTTCTTTGGTTATGAAGGGCCGGTGCCCTTATCCGCTTGAGTGAGTCAAAATTAGGTTTCTTGGTTCCTTAAAGATCAAGTGGCGACTCTGTATCTGTTTTCAACAGACCTTTTTTTTTCTTTCTTTGATCCAAATCAAATTTTAAATAAAAACAAGTTCCAGTTTCAAAACAAAACAAAGAGAAGTGGTCTACTTCCGGTGTCCACACCCTTTTGGAAAAGTTTTCTGAAAAAGAGGTCGGAAGTGGACCTAGTTGTTGTGACAGCAAAAAACAGAATGTCTGGAAGGAATGTTTGGGTCCAAATGGACCATTTCCAAGCACTTCCAAGTCAAACCAAAAATCATGGGTGTTCTCCAATGAGTTAGGAAGACTTTCCAAGTGGTCTTACACCCATACATTGAGTATTGAGTTCTAGAGAAATCTTTGAACTCAGATCACTCACTGTTTTGACTCACTGTTTTGAAGATTTTGGGAAAAAACTTGAGTTTTCTTTCTTGAAATCAAAATGAGAGAGATTGAGAGGGGTTTTGAAATAGAGGTTTTGAAAGTATATTTTCAACATCAAATAGAGATTATAACCTCTTGGAATATCAACATCAAACTCATCATGAAGAACCCTCAATATTATTGGAGAGATTCATTTTTATTTGAACATAACTTCAAGGATACCTTGGAGGTATTGAAGTTATAATCATCATCTATCAAACATGTTTTTGAGGTCAAGAGCTACTATCCATAAGGATTCACTCACCTCAAACTTCATGTTATCATCTAGATGATGATAAACTAGTAAGTAAATAAAGAAAATAAAAAAGAAATGAGATTAAGAAGAGATGAACATAATATGAACAAGCAAGTAAATAACAATCAATAGATGATAATCAATATGATTTTGGACTTGTAGCTTGGTGTTTCACTCATAGATTTTGACATTTGGACATGGAAGTAGCTTCCTAACTCAAGAATGCTCAAGAATGGTGATTGGGGGTGTTTGGACTGTGAAGTATAAGAGAGGTAATGGAAGAACACAAGATTAAAACTCACTTTCTATAACAAAATAGTAGGAGGAAGCTCCTTTTCTCTCTTCTAAACCTATCTCTATCTCTCTTCTTCTCTACAACTTTTCAAGCTTTTGCACTTGGCCCCTCTAAAATGAAGAGCAATGGGGGGTTTAAATAGGCCAATTTGGGGTGGTTTTGGGGTTTTAGAAGTGTTCCCATTGGTCCCAAACATCTGAAAATATAAAACTATGTCGTTTTGGTTTCTAATATATCAAATTGGACCCCCAAAATAAATTACAAAAATGCACTATTCTGGAGGGCTCCTCCTTCGTCCAGATAATGCTGTTTAGGCCCCCTGAAGTTTTGGTATTCGCGAAAAGGCCCTATTTTGTCTAAAATTCACAGAAAATGTGTACGAACTCCAAATTGAGGTTGTGATATACCGTTGGAAAGGTAATGAAGTCTAATTTTCATAAAAAAAAAAAGTTCAGGGATAGGTCACTTTGAAAAGTTTTGCAGTATTTGCGATAAAATTCGATTTGATCGCCATTTTCGCCTTCGGAAATTAATAATAGACTCGTTTTAAATCCGGGAATTATGTGCGACATACCGTTGGAAAGCTATTGACCTCTAGTATCCATGTAAAATATTTGAAATTGTCACGGTGCCCCGGTTTTAAAGTCAAATTCTGGTCAAACTGGTCAAACCCGGGATTCCCGGGAAGTTCTGGTAACCTCTGGGAGCTCCCAAGAGTTGACGTTTTCGCTCGATTTTCTTTAAAAACTTATTTTAATACTTTTCTCATGATCTAGAATGATTTTGGTGAATTCGGACGATTTTGGTCAAACTTGGTCAAACTTTGGTCAAACCTGGTCAAACCTTGGTCAAACCGGTCGACGGGGACTTTCCGGGAACTTTCGGGACTCCGGGGGTCTCTGGGAGCTGACGATTTCATCCGATTTTACTTAAAAACTTATTTTATCACTTTTTCTTACGACGTAGCATGTTTCCAAAACTTTGGGACCAAATCTGGGAGCTTTTGGGCTTTCAGGGGCATTTTGGTCATTCTGAGCATTCTGAGAAATAGAACCAACTTCCAGGAGTCCTTTTGAGTCCTTTTTCGATCATTGTGAACCACCAAGCTATGGGTCTCCTAAATCGGATAGCCGACAAAATGGGGTGTCTACAGTTTGCCCCTCTTTGGCATGAGCTTGCGAGGCAACGCATGTCGCAAGCGAGCGCCAAAGTTTCTGAAGAGATAGGACTTTTTGGAGGCTATAGATTTAGGTTAAAAAGCGTTGCAAAAGATGCAAAGATGCTGAGGCTAGTGCTGGTCGCGCTCTGCATGAGCTGCCTACGTATCCCAAGGAAAGTCAGACCAAGACGTAGTTCAGGGCACAAAGGAACAAATCACACATGCACAACAAGACATGCGGATGCTATGCTATGAGGATGATATGCAATGGATGGATGTGATCATGAATTGTGTCATGAGTCCTATCATGTCCAGTGTTATGATCCTAGTATGAGCAGGTGCTGTGGGGTGTGTCACTCCGAATGGGCTGGTGTTGTGCTAGTGTTTGCGACTGTGATGTAGTGGATGCCTCGGATAAGGACATCAAGGCTTAGAAGACTCTGGGTTTAGGGGCAAACTTTTGGAATTTGGGAAGTGTGCTTTGCAAGCGAATGTAGTCAGATGTGGGGTCCCTGAGGATGACAACTAAGGATAACGCATAGGTGAGGGAGTTCATGATAACCGACAGTTTTATAATAACCAAAGTGAGGAGGCTCATAATAAGTGGGGTAGCTCACGATAATTGACAGGTGAGATAACCAGAGTGAAGAAGCTCACGATAAGTGAGGAAGCTCATAATGACTGATAGGTGAGAAAGCTCATGATAATCAGTGGACACAGATCCTTAAATTATAAATAGACAGTGCTTGCCCTGGGAATCGGGGTGATTTGACTGCGGTTGATGTTTTGGCCGATCCTTATGATGACAAGTCCGGAGAATCGGTTCGGACTTCTGTTATCTTCTGCTAGGGATGGTAGGGGACTCTCTGAGAATCTCTCTTCAATTCTTGACCTAGAACCAGGATCCATCTCTGAATCTCTCGTGGTTGGTCAGATCTCGTAATGCTCAATCCAAAAGAGTCGGTTAGGGCCTTCGGGAGATGATGGACTCTCTGAGAATCTCTCTTCAATTCTTGACCTAAAACCAGGATCCGTCTCTGAATCTCTCGTGGTCAATCCAAAAGAGTCGGTTAGGGCCTTCGGGAGTTGATGGACTTTCTGAGAATCTCTCTTCAATTCTTGACCTAGAACCAGGATCCGTCTCTGAATCTCTCGTGGTTGGTCAGCTCTCGTAATGCTCAATCCAAAAGAGTCGGTTAGGGCCTTCGGGAGCTGATGGACTCTTTAAGAATCTCTCTTCAATTCTTGACCTAGAACCAGGATCCATCTCTAAATCTCTCGTGGTTGGTCAGATCTCATAATGCTCAATCCAAAAGAGCCGGTTAGGGCCTTCGGGAGCTGATGGACTCTCTGAGAATCTCTCTTCAATTCTCGACCTAGAATCAGGATCCATCTCTGAATCTCTCGTGGTTGGTCAGATCTCGTAATGCTCAATCCAAAAGAGCTGGTTAGGGCCTTCGGGAGCTAATGGACTCTCTGAGAATCTATCTTCAATTCTTGACCTAGAACCAGGATCCATCTCTGAATCTCTCGTGGTTGGTCAGATCTTTCGGCGCTCAATCCAAGAGGGCCGGTCGGGGCCTCCGAAAGCTAGTATCTTTGGATTTCTGTCCTTAGGGGATGATGTAGGGTTCTCAGAGAATCTCTTTTGGCGCTCAATCCATGAGGGCCGGTCGGGGCCTCCGGGAGCTGAAGGATAATGTACTCTGCTAGGAAGAAGGAAATACGTCCATTAAATGGGAGTCAAGGTATCATTTTATTTGTGATGAGGGATACGGAGATGGCCTAAGGCAGTTAAGGTTTTGATATTGAAAGAGGAGGGTGATGGACTTATGTTGCTAGGAGAAAGGAAGATCATCAACAGCCATTCGTGGACTTATGTTGCATGAATGAAGATGAAGATCAACAGCAACTCATGGACTTATGTTGCCTGAAGAAAGACAAAAGATCAACAGCCACTCATGGACTTATGTTGCATGAAGAAAGATGAAAGATCAACAGCCACTCATGGACTTATGTTGCTAGGAGAAAAGGAAGATCATCAACAGCTATTCGTGGACTTATGTTGCATGAATGAAGGAGGATGACCAACAGCCACTCATGGACTTATGTTGCTAGGAGGAAGGAAGATCAACAGCCACACATGGACTTATGTCGCATGGATGAAGGAAGAACATAAACAGCCACTCATGGACTTATGTTGCATGAGCGAAGGAAGACAGTCAAAAGCCACTCATGGACTTATGTTGCTAGCCATTTGTGGAAAGATGAAAGATCAACAGGCACTCATTGACTTATGTTGCTATGACGAAGGAAGATCATCAACAGCCACTCTTGGACTTATGTTGCATGAGCGAAGGAAGACAGTCAACAGCCACTCATGGACTTATGTTCCTAGGAGAAAGGAAGATCATCAACAGCTACTCATGGACTTATGTTGTATGAGCGAAGGAAGACAGTCAACAACCACTCATGGACTTATGTTGCTAGGAGAAAGAAAGATCATCAACAGCCACTCATGGACTTATGTTGCATGAGCGAAGGAAGACAGTCAACAGCCACTCATGGACTTATGTTGCATGAGCGAAGGAAGACAGTCAACAGCCACTCATGGACTTATGTTGCTAGGACGAAGGAAGATCATCAACAGCCACTCATGGACTTATGTTGCATGAGCGAAGATGGTTAACTTTTGACGGTTTGGAAAGGGATGAAATTTTCCCCAAGTTTGGACGCTTCTCATGCTGCGCCTTGACTGGTGCAGTAATAGTGTTTGGTACTCCTGCTTGCATTATCCTTGGAACACTCTTTAAAAAAATTTATAACTTTATTTGGAAAATTCATTATTAGTCACTGTCAACTCACTTATTTGAGACTACGACAGACTTGACGACTAACAGACATCGACACACGAGGATAACACATTCGACACTGAAATGGAACAAGCTTGACTTGCCAAAACTTAATGTGCTCTTGTCATAAATGATGTACCATTTCTCTTTTGTGTTTACTTCTCACCTTAACGTGGCATAACTTTGATGGTGAATCTTATTTTTGAAAATTCCACCCTACTGATCTAATCAATTTCTTTGCTTCTCCCAAGATGTGCTTTAAATTAGTGCCTTAGCTTATAGAATAAAAGATACTCCATTTCCATCTGTTCAAGACAATGTTTGTGACTTGAAGGCTTACCATTAGTGTATAGGGATCGGGTGGCAAACGAAGTTTGTCCCTAGTTTGAAGGGCATGAAGTGGATCGGTAGGCAAACGAGGAAAATGACCGAAGTTTGCCCCTAGTTTGGAGGAAGGTTCATTGGAGGTTTTAGGCAAACGAGGTAGGTGACCGAAGTTTGCCCCTTGTATGAAGGGTAGATAGTAAAATTTAGGCAAACGAGGCGAGTAGCCAAAGTTTGCCCCTAGTGTGGAAGGTGATTTCTGGCTTGAGGCAAGGACCGTGACTTTAATCTCTTAAATGCTCATAACTTTTGCCTAGGCACCAGTGAGGTGACCTAACGAGCTCTTTTCTCTCTTTTGTTATTGCTCACTTTGGATTTAGCTCTAATTTTTGCCTAGGTGTCCTTTGGATTTTTGACCTAGCGAGCCATCCTTCTTTTCTTTTTGAAAGTCTGCCTACGTACCCCCGAGTGGGGATCAGGTCCAACGTAGTTCGGGCCATGGTCGGAAAGAAGCGGGTTGATTTTTTTAGGTAGGTGGGGTGACCGAACCGATGCGGTTGCCTACGTATCCCCAAGTGGGAATCAGGTCAAGCGTAGTTCAAGACATGGTCGAAAAGAAGCGGGTTGATTTTTTAGGTAGGTGGGGTGACCGAACCGTTGTGGTTGCCTACGTATCCCCAAGCGGGAATCAGGTCAAGCGTAGTTCAAGTCAGGGCTTGAAAGAAATTGGGTATGAGGGTTCCTCAAACCAATCGTCAAATAAGTTCAAACTTGAGCCACTTATGGTAGCTTTGATTAAAACGATTCAGTTTCAATCTCCCTTTTTCTTTTTCTTTTTCTTTTTGTTTTGTTTTGAGGATTGATCCTTTTCACTTTCGCCTAGGTAGTCAATTTTGCTTTTTAATGTAGTCGATTCTTGTGAGATCTTTCAATCGTAATCTCAGAATTCCAGAATGTGCATGTCAGCTCTCAGAACTTATATGTGGTCATTCCGTGCCGTTTGAAATGTGATCTTGGCACGTTCTTAAGATGTATCTTGAAGCGTATGATTCTCTCATCAAAATTTTCTCCAATATTTTGACTGGCTAGGGTCAGATTTTTGAAATCAACACATTTTTCAGCTCTAACTTTTGCCTAGGTGCCCTTTCGGGTTTTCAACCTAGCGAGCTTTTTCATTCTTCTTTTTTTTGTGTTTTTTTTTTTTTTGAAAGTGGAGATGAAACTCACTGATATGTTTGGCTACCATCAAGGGCTAAGTTTGCATTGCTTTCAATCGGACAGATTGCGTGGCTCCCAATTGGATTGGGCTTAAGGCTTCGAAACGGTAGAAAAAGGGTGTTGGGCAAGCCCCAAGTCAGTTTCAAGTATGTCTTTTCAAGATTGAGGCAAGAGCATCTTTAAATTCTTAAAGTAAGACTATTCAATTCCAGCTCTTCATTAGTGTCAGTGTGAAATCGACTTTAACCTTTCAGGATTCTTTTTTGTTTTGTCGTAGAAAAATTATTACCGGAGTAATATCCATGGTAATTTGAAAAGTGACACTTCAGTTTAGTGATTCATGCATTTATGACTAAGCACATCAGATTAGGCAAAATGAGACTTCATTCCATCAGTAGAGAAGGATTATAGACTCATTAACAACTCGAGGACAAACAGACTCAACCACAAGAATAAACATACAACAGACTCGACTAGGCTCGACCTGGTCTCAAATGGAATGTCACAGTGACTCACTTATTCTTTTTATTTCTTTTTTTTTTTAAAGAGCATCTTCATTTGGTTTTCTAGCAAGAGTCCCAAACACCATCACTTCACCAGCACAGGTTCAACATTCATGGTCCTCAACGAAGGGAATCATTTAAACGGATAGGTCAAGGGTTGGTCGAGACCGAGGTAGTGGATTGGATTGGGGAGCAGCGTGATTCGTGGTGAAAAGTGCATATTTCTAGTGTATTACGTAGTATTTTATGCATACTTTATCCCCAAAGTCCCTACATTTAGGTACATTCTAATAACAATGTTCTTTTTATTGTTTTAATGCTAAACCATATGTTTTTGCATTGTTTTATATGTATTAGGATGTAAATCAATGAAGTGGAGCTAAAGAAAGTGATTCTGGTGAAGAGACCAACAGAAGCAGCTGGGAAAATTCCAATTTTGACAATGATGACTTCAGATTTGGAAGATTTTCCCAGAGACATGAAATGTAGATCTTTGAGTTACGGTCGCGTGGCCGCAAACGGGAGGTCAATCCGAGGTCCGAGTAAAAAGTTATGGCCATTCTACCATCGGTGCGCAGAGCTGTCAAAATCAGAGGAGTTCAAGCGATTGAAGAAGAGTTCAATCGATCGAACCTTCGATCGATCGAACTGAGCTCGATCGATCGAACCTTTTATTCACCCAAAAGTTGCGTAAACTCTGTGGGAACCCTATATATACGTCGTTTTGACGCCAGACGAAGGGAGGACGCTCCAGAACGCAGAAAACAGCAGTTTTGTGTAGTTTTAGGGTTAGATTAGGAGTAGATTAGGTTAGATTAATGTTCTTATTCATCTTTTCCATTGTTATAGTGAAGATTCAAGTTGGTTTCATGTTATTTACAAGTTATAATCAGATTATATTCAGGTTTTCTCTTTCCTTTATCTTTATTGCATTGTTTATTAGTTTATATGTTATGATTACATTAGTTTACTATTCCTGCACTAGTTTGATCATGTTTCCGTAGTTTAGACGTTGGAGATATGTGATGAAATATTGATTCTTAGCCTCTGCCATGTATGATATAGAAACCTTGGGCTCGATCGATCGAAGACAGTTCGATCGATCGAACCAGGGACAGTCAAGCGATCGAACACCTTTCGATCGATCGAAGGATGATGCAGTTCGATCGATCGAGAGCGCTTCGATCGATCGAACATGTTAATTCTTGAGATGATTCTTTTAAGTATTCCATGACTTTCTGTTTTAGAAATCTGTCATCAAATTGTCCCAATAAGCTCAGTTTGTCACAACAGTTTTTAGAACTTAAAGCCTTAAGGCCTTTTCTTCAATGACTTTTGAAAACCACTTTGAATGCTAACACCATTTAGAGTGCAAGTAATTACCATTGTTTTAAACCGTCTTCCATGTATTTTAAATCACTTGTGATGATGTAGTCCCGGTCATGAAAGGGCTATTGATTCTTTATCTTTAGAAAAATACGGAATACTGAAAAGGGATGTACTCCATAGAACGTTAATGAATTTGCTTGGTAGATGGTTAGGATCAATGTGGATTCACGTGTTTCCAACACCTTTAGTTTATTTATTTCATCAGTTATGTTTCTATATGCTTAGTTTATTATTTACTTTACTTTAATTAATTAGGATTCGTAGAACCTCCATTTCTATATTCTTATTTTCTTTTTCTTTAGGTTATAACTTAGTAGACATTCTTCCTATTTCTTCCCTGTGGGATCGACCTGGACTTCCAGTACTATATTACTTGCACGATCACCTACACTTGGGTGTTGCACAAGAGCGCACAACTTTTTAGTCGTGTCAAGTTTTTGGCGCCGTTGCCGGGGAAGGCAACTAGGTTAGGATTTTACTAAGTTATTTCCATTTTTTTCCTTTTTCTTTAAAAAAAAAAAAAAAAAAAAAAAAAAAAAAAAAAAAAAAAAAATCATTGGACTTTTTCTCTCACAAGAAATTTTTTTATTTTCTTTTGTTTAAATATTTTGGGTAAACATGTCTTATCCATATTGCCCTCCATACAACACAAATACCACGAATGGGTACACATTAGGTAATGAGAACTATACCCCGAGTTGGCAAGCACCCACATATGATGCACATTATCAACCTGAGTGCTACCAATCACCACAATGGGAAAACCATCGTGTTAGTCCCCCATGTTATCAAACGTATCAAGAACCTCCACCTGGAGAGTTCTATCAATCGCAACGGGGATATAACCAAAATGATAGTGTAGGATATAGTAGTAGTTCCCACGATTACCAAATGCACCAAGACTTTCCTTCTGGGGAGTCTTGCACACAAACACAATGGGAAGGGGACTATTACCAACAACAATGGGGTGAAACTTCATATAGTCATAATGAGGAGAATAACCAAGTTGAGGATAATGGTATGTTAGAATTGCTGCTTAGTGAAATGAAAAGGCTAGAGAGTGCAATTGATAACTTAGAAGCTAGATATCAACAAGCATTTGATAGCCAACCTTTAGAAGACTATACCAGTCCTTCAATGCTACAACCTGAATTTCAAGACACTAACAATGGAAGGGAATTAGAGGACAATGATGGGTTCATACCGAGTGATGTTAACAACTCATTTGAGAAAGTGATAACCCAACAAGAACTCCAAAACCAAACCATTGAGCATGAAGTTGTAGAACCATCTTCTCCTCAACATACAACCCCAGACATCAACTCCTTCGCTGCCTTGATAAAGTTGCACAATCTCTTTATCCAGAGTACTTCAATAGATGACATATATAGTGAGGAGAGTTACAAGGATGAGAATGAGGTTTTAAAAGATGACGAGAGTTTAGGTGATTGCACGCAATTAGAAAAGGAAGAGTCCCCTGTTGACTCTACCCCTACCTTTGAAAGTGACCCTAGAGAGGACATAATTGAAAAATCTAAATCTGATTTAGATTCTAGTGATATTCATGAACCCTCACCTCTTTCGACCGAAGAGGTGGTGTCACCAAGTTGCCCATCACCCATCCTTGTTATCAATCAAAGCTCTCGTCCTGAGCTTGAATGTTATGTGTACCCCATTCGTGAACAAACAGAATGTGTTGTGGAAGAGGATGGTAAGGATACTAGCACATGTTCTTCACAAAATTTTAACTTTCAAAATTCTTTGAGAGAAGACTTGGAAAATATTGGGCCCACTTTAGATGATCTGAAAATTCAACAAGAAGCTAGCAATCTTCTAGACTGCTTGACCTTCTTGAGTGATTATGACATTGAGGCCCAAATAGATAGCTTTATCCAAGTCCAGTCCAAAACCATGTGCATAGAACAGAAATTCAATTCCTATAATTATATCTCCATAGATTCTGTTCTAGGACAAGCGGAGGGTGGTGAAGCTTCATTAGAACATCACTTCGACCCTGCCCCTTTTATTGAACCATGGCCTCCCCCTGTTTTTAGTATTAAAATAGAGGCTGTTATAGGAAATACCAACACCAAAGATCGTTTCTTGCATATAATTCCTAAAAAGTGTGGTATTTCTTTTATAACTGTCCCAAAAAAATTTGGAAGCCATAGGTTTTGCATCATCTCCTCTGACCTTGAGCCTGACATTAGTTGGGGGGAGTTGCATTTTTATGAGGATCCCAACATTCTTCTTACTGTTAAATTATTTTATTGGGAAGATCCTCAAAAAATTTCGGTTGTTACTTTATGATAAGTATCTTGATTAACCGAATTTATTAACTGAGTTGTTATATTATGTTCTCTATTTTTCCTTGTTGCTACTAATGATTTTGCAGGCAACTTGAAAAAAAATTGGATATTAATGCCTCGAGGTAACATCCTTCCTTCTCTCGCTTTACTTTACATGTCCATGTGCTTAGTTTAGAACATTGGGGACAATGTTTAGTTTTAGTTGGGGGGGAGTGAGTCATTGCATGCCTCATATCTTTTTGTTGTACTTTAGTGTCATATACCTGCTTAGCAACATGTGACTCAGTAAATTAAAATTGTTATTAATTTTTTTTAAATTTTTATTTTTTTTAAAGATAATAAAATGGTTCTTGTTTTTTCTCTCTTAGTTAATGTAGTTAGTTACGATACATTAGTGTTATTTTCTGTATGTTATTAGTATGTGATATACTATGGTAGTTTGTTTACTATCTTAGTTATAGTATGTTTTATGTCTTTTGATCTTCAAAAACTTTGAGCACGTTGTGACAACCTTGTACTTAGCTAAAATGGATTAGTAAGCATAGCTTAGGTGTCTTAAGAGACTGTAGTGGAGACTAATAACCCAAGTGAGCTTTTGTGCCATTCTTTGTTTTTGAGGGTTTTATAAAATTACTCTTACTTTTTGAAAAGCGTATTCATTCGTTGAAAGTCTCATTTTTCTTCTTCATTTTGACTGATCACTAGAAGAGAACGTTCAGGATTTACCAAACTTTAGAGCTCTTGAATTTACTGAAATGAATTATCCTATTAACTTAGAAGATGATTTAGGCCATCTTTTGACCATACACGCATAATACAGCCTTGGCCTACCTCTATGTTATTCCTTTACTTCACCTCTTGAGCTTATCATAATCGCCTTGTCTTCATAATCCTAAAGTCTATACCTAACTCCAAATTAGGAGTTCAAGCCTCAGTTCTTTATCTAGGAATGATTGGGATGTGTTATCTTAACAAGAAGTTTGGTTCTGTGAATAAGGGAAAGTTGGCAAAGAAAAAAAAAATGAAAAAAAAAAAAGAAAAGAAAAAGAAAAGAAAATAAAAGAAAAAAAAAAAGCATGAAAAGAAAAAAAAAATGCCAATGGTTGTGACAAAAGAAAAAAAGGAATGAAAAGAAGAGTGTGAAAAAAATAAATAAAAGAAAAGAAGAAGAGAGAGATTGGAGATGTGGGAAGTTTGAAAAGTTATAGTAGACATTCCAATCACATCCTTTGACCCAATTGAATATCACGAGCCTCTTTCTTCTTTCACTTAATACCTCTTTTTCAAAGTCCTGATGATTTTAAGTAAATTGGATTTGAAGTTAAGATAATGAGAGAGTTATCCACGGTATCTCGCTCTTCTAGTGAAAAGTATCCTTTCATGAGACTTTGTGCACTATAAAATGTCCGTTTTTCTATTTAGATATGAGAAGCATTAGATTCCATTTACAATTACTCTTTACAGCTTCCATATCATGAGTGATAATTATTACACCTAATTCAGAGTGATTTCATCTTAAGAGTGTAATCCCGGTGAGAGTTGAGTCAAAATGAACGTCTTGATAGTGTCTTAGGTTATGCAAGCTTTGAAATTAAAGTTTTGTATTTTGGTTGTCCATTCACACACACACTTGAAGATTAATAGGTATGGAACATTCTAATGACTTTGATAGTAGATTAACTGTAATATGTGTGTTGCATGGCTATGGCATACTAGAGAGTTTCATGAGATTGTTGAGCTTAACTATATTGTTAATGAGAGGAAAATTCCTTGAAAACATTTAAATGAGAACCATTACCATAAACATGAATTTTGTGGGTAGATTCACTGCAAACCCTCACGAGACAACACTCGTCCACTAGGGGGAACCTAGGGGTTTAAAGGCTTGTTGCATATGCTAAATGCAATCGCGATTCCTGCGAAAGTGAGTTAGGATTTTAATTTATTTTGTTTTCAATTTCTAGAGTTTAAATAAACACTGTTGTAGTTCGCTTCATTGCTAGGGACTAGCAACGAGCTAGTTGGGGGGTGTGATTCGTGGTGAAAAGTGCATATTTCTAGTGTATTACGTAGTATTTTATGCATACTTTATCCCCAAAGTCCCTACATTTAGGTACATTCTAATAACAATGTTCTTTTTATTGTTTTAATGCTAAACCATATGTTTTTGCATTGTTTTATATGTATTAGGATGTAAATCAATGAAGTGGAGCTAAAGAAAGTGATTCTGGTGAAGAGACCAACAGAAGCAGCTGGGAAAATGCCAATTTTGACAATGATGACTTCAGATTTGGAAGATTTTCCCAGAGACATGAAATGTAGATCTTTGAGTTACGGTCGCGTGGCCGCAAACGGGAGGTCAATCCGAGGTCCGAGTAAAAAGTTATGGCCATTCTACCATCGGTGCGCAGAGCTGTCAAAATCAGAGGAGTTCAAGCGATTGAAGAAGAGTTCAATCGATCGAACCTTCGATCGATCGAACTGAGCTCGATCGATCGAACCTTTTATTCACCCAAAAGTTGCGTAAACTCTGTGGGAACCCTATATATACGTCGTTTTGACGCCAGACGAAGGGAGGACGCTCCAGAACGCAGAAAACAGCAGTTTTGTGTAGTTTTAGGGTTAGATTAGGAGTAGATTAGGTTAGATTAATGTTCTTATTCATCTTTTCCATTGTTATAGTGAAGATTCAAGTTGGTTTCATGTTATTTACAAGTTATAATCAGATTATATTCAGGTTTTCTCTTTCCTTTATCTTTATTGCATTGTTTATTAGTTTATATGTTATGATTACATTAGTTTACTATTCCTGCACTAGTTTGATCATGTTTCCGTAGTTTAGACGTTGGAGATATGTGATGAAATATTGATTCTTAGCCTCTGCCATGTATGATATAGAAACCTTGGGCTCGATCGATCGAAGACAGTTCGATCGATCGAACCAGGGACAGTCAAGCGATCGAACACCTTTCGATCGATCGAAGGATGATGCAGTTCGATCGATCGAGAGCGCTTCGATCGATCGAACATGTTAATTCTTGAGATGATTCTTTTAAGTATTCCATGACTTTCTGTTTTAGAAATCTGTCATCAAATTGTCCCAATAAGCTCAGTTTGTCACAACAGTTTTTAGAACTTAAAGCCTTAAGGCCTTTTCTTCAATGACTTTTGAAAACCACTTTGAATGCTAACACCATTTAGAGTGCAAGTAATTACCATTGTTTTAAACCGTCTTCCATGTATTTTAAATCACTTGTGATGATGTAGTCCCGGTCATGAAAGGACTATTGATTCTTTATCTTTAGAAAAATACGGAATACTGAAAAGGGATGTACTCCATAGAACGTTAATGAATTTGCTTGGTAGATGGTTAGGATCAATGTGGATTCACGTGTTTCCAACACCTTTAGTTTATTTATTTCATCAGTTATGTTTCTATATGCTTAGTTTATTATTTACTTTACTTTAATTAATTAGGATTCGTAGAACCTCCATTTCTATATTCTTATTTTCTTTTTCTTTAGGTTATAACTTAGTAGACATTCTTCCTATTTCTTCCCTGTGGGATCGACCTGGACTTCCAGTACTATATTACTTGCACGATCACCTACACTTGGGTGTTGCACAAGAGCGCACAACTTTTTAGTCGTGTCAAGTTTTTGGCGCCGTTGCCGGGGAAGGCAACTAGGTTAGGATTTTACTAAGTTATTTCCATTTTTTTCCTTTTTCTTTAAAAAAAAAAAAAAAAAAAAAAAAAAAAAAAATCATTGGACTTTTTCTCTCACAAGAAATTTTTTTATTTTCTTTTGTTTAAATATTTTGGGTAAACATGTCTTATCCATATTGCCCTCCATACAACACAAATACCACGAATGGGTACACATTAGGTAATGAGAACTATACCCCGAGTTGGCAAGCACCCACATATGATGCACATTATCAACCTGAGTGCTACCAATCACCACAATGGGAAAACCATCGTGTTAGTCCCCCATGTTATCAAACGTATCAAGAACCTCCACCTGGAGAGTTCTATCAATCGCAACGGGGATATAACCAAAATGATAGTGTAGGATATAGTAGTAGTTCCCACGATTACCAAATGCACCAAGACTTTCCTTCTGGGGAGTCTTGCACACAAACACAATGGGAAGGGGACTATTACCAACAACAATGGGGTGAAACTTCATATAGTCATAATGAGGAGAATAACCAAGTTGAGGATAATGGTATGTTAGAATTGCTGCTTAGTGAAATGAAAAGGCTAGAGAGTGCAATTGATAACTTAGAAGCTAGATATCAACAAGCATTTGATAGCCAACCTTTAGAAGACTATACCAGTCCTTCAATGCTACAACCTGAATTTCAAGACACTAACAATGGAAGGGAATTAGAGGACAATGATGGGTTCATACCGAGTGATGTTAACAACTCATTTGAGAAAGTGATAACCCAACAAGAACTCCAAAACCAAACCATTGAGCATGAAGTTGTAGAACCATCTTCTCCTCAACATACAACCCCAGACATCAACTCCTTCGCTGCCTTGATAAAGTTGCACAATCTCTTTATCCAGAGTACTTCAATAGATGACATATATAGTGAGGAGAGTTACAAGGATGAGAATGAGGTTTTAAAAGATGACGAGAGTTTAGGTGATTGCACGCAATTAGAAAAGGAAGAGTCCCCTGTTGACTCTACCCCTACCTTTGAAAGTGACCCTAGAGAGGACATAATTGAAAAATCTAAATCTGATTTAGATTCTAGTGATATTCATGAACCCTCACCTCTTTCGACCGAAGAGGTGGTGTCACCAAGTTGCCCATCACCCATCCTTGTTATCAATCAAAGCTCTCGTCCTGAGCTTGAATGTTATGTGTACCCCATTCGTGAACAAACAGAATGTGTTGTGGAAGAGGATGGTAAGGATACTAGCACATGTTCTTCACAAAATTTTAACTTTCAAAATTCTTTGAGAGAAGACTTGGAAAATATTGGGCCCACTTTAGATGATCTGAAAATTCAACAAGAAGCTAGCAATCTTCTAGACTGCTTGACCTTCTTGAGTGATTATGACATTGAGGCCCAAATAGATAGCTTTATCCAAGTCCAGTCCAAAACCATGTGCATAGAACAGAAATTCAATTCCTATAATTATATCTCCATAGATTCTGTTCTAGGACAAGCGGAGGGTGGTGAAGCTTCATTAGAACATCACTTCGACCCTGCCCCTTTTATTGAACCATGGCCTCCCCCTGTTTTTAGTATTAAAATAGAGGCTGTTATAGGAAATACCAACACCAAAGATCGTTTCTTGCATATAATTCCTAAAAAGTGTGGTATTTCTTTTATAACTGTCCCAAAAAAATTTGGAAGCCATAGGTTTTGCATCATCTCCTCTGACCTTGAGCCTGACATTAGTTGGGGGGAGTTGCATTTTTATGAGGATCCCAACATTCTTCTTACTGTTAAATTATTTTATTGGGAAGATCCTCAAAAAATTTCGGTTGTTACTTTATGATAAGTATCTTGATTAACCGAATTTATTAACTGAGTTGTTATATTATGTTCTCTATTTTTCCTTGTTGCTACTAATGATTTTGCAGGCAACTTGAAAAAAAATTGGATATTAATGCCTCGAGGTAACATCCTTCCTTCTCTCGCTTTACTTTACATGTCCATGTGCTTAGTTTAGAACATTGGGGACAATGTTTAGTTTTAGTTGGGGGGGAGTGAGTCATTGCATGCCTCATATCTTTTTGTTGTACTTTAGTGTCATATACCTGCTTAGCAACATGTGACTCAGTAAATTAAAATTGTTATTAATTTTTTTTAAATTTTTATTTTTTTTAAAGATAATAAAATGGTTCTTGTTTTTTCTCTCTTAGTTAATGTAGTTAGTTACGATACATTAGTGTTATTTTCTGTATGTTATTAGTATGTGATATACTATGGTAGTTTGTTTACTATCTTAGTTATAGTATGTTTTATGTCTTTTGATCTTCAAAAACTTTGAGCACGTTGTGACAACCTTGTACTTAGCTAAAATGGATTAGTAAGCATAGCTTAGGTGTCTTAAGAGACTGTAGTGGAGACTAATAACCCAAGTGAGCTTTTGTGCCATTCTTTGTTTTTGAGGGTTTTATAAAATTACTCTTACTTTTTGAAAAGCGTATTCATTCGTTGAAAGTCTCATTTTTCTTCTTCATTTTGACTGATCACTAGAAGAGAACGTTCAGGATTTACCAAACTTTAGAGCTCTTGAATTTACTGAAATGAATTATCCTATTAACTTAGAAGATGATTTAGGCCATCTTTTGACCATACACGCATAATACAGCCTTGGCCTACCTCTATGTTATTCCTTTACTTCACCTCTTGAGCTTATCATAATCGCCTTGTCTTCATAATCCTAAAGTCTATACCTAACTCCAAATTAGGAGTTCAAGCCTCAGTTCTTTATCTAGGAATGATTGGGATGTGTTATCTTAACAAGAAGTTTGGTTCTGTGAATAAGGGAAAGTTGGCAAAGAAAAAAAAAATGAAAAAAAAAAAAGAAAAGAAAAAGAAAAGAAAATAAAAGAAAAAAAAAAAGCATGAAAAGAAAAAAAAAATGCCAATGGTTGTGACAAAAGAAAAAAAGGAATGAAAAGAAGAGTGTGAAAAAAATAAATAAAAGAAAAGAAGAAGAGAGAGATTGGAGATGTGGGAAGTTTGAAAAGTTATAGTAGACATTCCAATCACATCCTTTGACCCAATTGAATATCACGAGCCTCTTTCTTCTTTCACTTAATACCTCTTTTTCAAAGTCCTGATGATTTTAAGTAAATTGGATTTGAAGTTAAGATAATGAGAGAGTTATCCACGGTATCTCGCTCTTCTAGTGAAAAGTATCCTTTCATGAGACTTTGTGCACTATAAAATGTCCGTTTTTCTATTTAGATATGAGAAGCATTAGATTCCATTTACAATTACTCTTTACAGCTTCCATATCATGAGTGATAATTATTACACCTAATTCAGAGTGATTTCATCTTAAGAGTGTAATCCCGGTGAGAGTTGAGTCAAAATGAACGTCTTGATAGTGTCTTAGGTTATGCAAGCTTTGAAATTAAAGTTTTGTATTTTGGTTGTCCATTCACACACACACTTGAAGATTAATAGGTATGGAACATTCTAATGACTTTGATAGTAGATTAACTGTAATATGTGTGTTGCATGGCTATGGCATACTAGAGAGTTTCATGAGATTGTTGAGCTTAACTATATTGTTAATGAGAGGAAAATTCCTTGAAAACATTTAAATGAGAACCATTACCATAAACATGAATTTTGTGGGTAGATTCACTGCAAACCCTCACGAGACAACACTCGTCCACTAGGGGGAACCTAGGGGTTTAAAGGCTTGTTGCATATGCTAAATGCAATCGCGATTCCTGCGAAAGTGAGTTAGGATTTTAATTTATTTTGTTTTCAATTTCTAGAGTTTAAATAAACACTGTTGTAGTTCGCTTCATTGCTAGGGACTAGCAACGAGCTAGTTGGGGGGTGTGATTCGTGGTGAAAAGTGCATATTTCTAGTGTATTACGTAGTATTTTATGCATACTTTATCCCCAAAGTCCCTACATTTAGGTACATTCTAATAACAATGTTCTTTTTATTGTTTTAATGCTAAACCATATGTTTTTGCATTGTTTTATATGTATTAGGATGTAAATCAATGAAGTGGAGCTAAAGAAAGTGATTCTGGTGAAGAGACCAACAGAAGCAGCTGGGAAAATGCCAATTTTGACAATGATGACTTCAGATTTGGAAGATTTTCCCAGAGACATGAAATGTAGATCTTTGAGTTACGGTCGCGTGGCCGCAAACGGGAGGTCAATCCGAGGTCCGAGTAAAAAGTTATGGCCATTCTACCATCGGTGCGCAGAGCTGTCAAAATCAGAGGAGTTCAAGCGATTGAAGAAGAGTTCAATCGATCGAACCTTCGATCGATCGAACTGAGCTCGATCGATCGAACCTTTTATTCACCCAAAAGTTGCGTAAACTCTGTGGGAACCCTATATATACGTCGTTTTGACGCCAGACGAAGGGAGGACGCTCCAGAACGCAGAAAACAGCAGTTTTGTGTAGTTTTAGGGTTAGATTAGGAGTAGATTAGGTTAGATTAATGTTCTTATTCATCTTTTCCATTGTTATAGTGAAGATTCAAGTTGGTTTCATGTTATTTACAAGTTATAATCAGATTATATTCAGGTTTTCTCTTTCCTTTATCTTTATTGCATTGTTTATTAGTTTATATGTTATGATTACATTAGTTTACTATTCCTGCACTAGTTTGATCATGTTTCCGTAGTTTAGACGTTGGAGATATGTGATGAAATATTGATTCTTAGCCTCTGCCATGTATGATATAGAAACCTTGGGCTCGATCGATCGAAGACAGTTCGATCGATCGAACCAGGGACAGTCAAGCGATCGAACACCTTTCGATCGATCGAAGGATGATGCAGTTCGATCGATCGAGAGCGCTTCGATCGATCGAACATGTTAATTCTTGAGATGATTCTTTTAAGTATTCCATGACTTTCTGTTTTAGAAATCTGTCATCAAATTGTCCCAATAAGCTCAGTTTGTCACAACAGTTTTTAGAACTTAAAGCCTTAAGGCCTTTTCTTCAATGACTTTTGAAAACCACTTTGAATGCTAACACCATTTAGAGTGCAAGTAATTACCATTGTTTTAAACCGTCTTCCATGTATTTTAAATCACTTGTGATGATGTAGTCCCGGTCATGAAAGGGCTATTGATTCTTTATCTTTAGAAAAATACGGAATACTGAAAAGGGATGTACTCCATAGAACGTTAATGAATTTGCTTGGTAGATGGTTAGGATCAATGTGGATTCACGTGTTTCCAACACCTTTAGTTTATTTATTTCATCAGTTATGTTTCTATATGCTTAGTTTATTATTTACTTTACTTTAATTAATTAGGATTCGTAGAACCTCCATTTCTATATTCTTATTTTCTTTTTCTTTAGGTTATAACTTAGTAGACATTCTTCCTATTTCTTCCCTGTGGGATCGACCTGGACTTCCAGTACTATATTACTTGCACGATCACCTACACTTGGGTGTTGCACAAGAGCGCACAACTTTTTAGTCGTGTCACAGCGCATCATCTAAGAGATCCTGAATTGAGTGACGGAGCCTCTTACAGTTGTCAGTCTCATGGCCTTAGTCTTGGTGGTAATCACAATACTTGGATTCATTGTACCCAGGAGGTGGGTGATTAGGAGGCTTACTGGGCTCCAAAGGTACAAGGTGGCCTTTTTGAACAAAGTGATTGAGAGCGGAGGATAAGCTCATGTCAAGTGGTGTGAAGACTCTTTGGTTTCCTTTTTTGTGCCTCTTACTACAGTCATTTTGGCTTGATGATGGGCTTAAGGCATTGACATCTAGGTTCTCTTGATCTTCACCAAAGGTGTGGGGTCTCTTCTCCTTTTTCAGTGACCCATCTCCATTGATCTTGCCTTCACAGATAGCATCCTCGATTCTAGTCCCAACCTCAAACAACTCTTCAAATGTTGAGATGGACTGGTAGAATAGTTTTTCATGGTATACTGGTTGCAGGTTCTTGACCAGCATACGTACTTGCTCTTTCTCAACAGGCCTGTGGATCATTTGGGCTACTTTATTCCTCCATCTGCTCAAGAATGCAGCGAAGGACTCATTAAAATTTTGCTTGGTAGTTTCCAGATCTCGGATGATGACATCAAGCTTTTGGTTGTAGGAGTAGTGATCAATGAAAGTTCTAGCAACATCTTCCCAAACTCGGGTCTTGGAAGTTTCAAGGGTTAGGAACCAGGATAGTGCGGCTTTCTGGAGGGTTTGAGGGAACAACATAGCTATGTGCTCATGGGTGCAGCCCATTGACTGGAAAATGCTCATACAAAACTTCACGTGGCTCTTCAGATTTCCAGTTCCGTCAAAACGGTCGATTTCTGGCATCTTGAAGTTCTCGGGTAGCCTCACCTCGTTGGGCTCAAACAATCCTTCCAGGTCTAATATGTAATCGTCGACTCCCTTACTTTTCCTTAGTATGTTATCAAGCTTGTCGACCTTGTCCATTTTCTCTTAGAGCTTTTTATCATATACAGGGGGCGGGACCCCTTGAAACTATTCTTTTTCCCCATTGTTCTCGGGAGGCAGTCCAATTCCAGGCGGTGGTGGTGGCATGAACCCTTGTGGTGGTGGGAACCCAGGTGGGTACTGTGGCTGCTGTTGTCGGAACTCTTCCATAAATTTCAGAACTTGAGTCAGCCGATCTGACTGTTGATTGATTAATTCAGTGACCTTGGCTTCCAAAGTTTCCTGATTCATGTTGAATTTTCTCGGTGGACTGATTCTAACCAAATGACTGTTCAAACTTCTGACCCAGGATGGGGATCTCAGTGGCTGACTATAATGACCTATAGATTCCAGAGGAGTGTATCAGTTTCTGATAGTGATGACTGGAGAGACAATGAAAGTGATGTTAAGGAAGATAGACTGACTTATGTACAGACTGACTGAGATAGTGTGCGCAGACTGATGAGAATGGTGCATGCACATGAGACAAGCATGCGGATGCAAGCCCTAATCTATATGATGCTCCTATTTCTAACAGATAGCAGTTAAACAAATAAGGTCCTAGCCATACAGAGTATGCTAACCTTACTTTCCAGTATGATCACCAAGGGATAACAGGGATTTCAGGGATACTTCGGGAATTTTGGACAGAGTTTCTGGGAGAAACAGGGATTTGGAAGATTCGGGGAAATTTCTAGAAGTCATTTGAGTTTCTAGGAGAAATAGGGATTTCTGGTTGATTTGGACTGAACGTTTAGGAGAAATTGGGAAATCAGAATTTCTGGGAGAAATTGGTACATCTAGGCATTTTTGGGAAGTTTGGATGGAGTTGCTGGAATTTTTGGGAAATCTTGGAGATTTGGATAGAGCTTATGGGAAAACATGAAAATTTGGGTAAGTTGGATAGAGCTTCTGGGAGAAACAAGTATACCGGAGTTTTTGGGAGAAATTGAGATTTCTGGCTAATCTGAGAGATTTGGACAGAGCTTCTGGGAAAACAGGTATAACTGGGTAAGTCGGACAGGGTTTCTGGGAGAAACGGGTTAGTATGGTTATATCTGGGATATCTGGACAGAGTTTCTGGGAAAACAGGTATAACTGGGTAAGTCGGACAGAGTTTCTGGGAGAAACAAGTATATCGGAGTTTCTAAGAAAAATTGAGGTTTCTGGGTATTCTGGGGGAAGCAAGAATATCTGGGGGGGACATAAGTATATCGGAGTTTTTGGAAGAAATTGAGACTTCTGGGTAATCTGGGGAGAAATAGGGATATACGATGGGAATAGGTGATGATGGTGATCATACTGTCTAGCAAGTTTTCATACTCCTATATCTCAGGACCAACAAACAAGGTTTGCGGTGTATATCTTTGTGAGCATACAACAGACATCCTTATCATGGTGCCTAGGCAAGTCAACTCAATATGATCACATGTGAGTGATTGCCTTGGGAATCATAAGAAAGAGGTTCTATTCTATGCCACATAAGCGTCTACACCGCGCATGTAATCCCGCCAGGGCATACAGCAGTTATATCACATTGTCCTATCTGAAAAGATAAATGAACAGTCCTATGAAAGGTTCTACAGGAATCTATATCCAAAAGCTGGGTTTAGTCAAAGAGGGTCCGTTAACAAGAGTTCCAATATACCGTCGGGGAGACAGTACGGAGGTTTTTACTCTTTTTGATATACCTTGGAAGGTACAGTATCAACGGTGACTTGTGCCCTGGCATAGCAAGACCTGAACAATGTCAGCGCCGCGTTTCATACACAGTCGGAGGGGAAATGCAGAAGTGCAATGCGGTAAACCAAACACAGTAAAAAGATGATTTTAAGGATGCTTCTTATGAGTCAAACCTCTGCATTATTTTGTTTTAAAATAAAAAGTCCCCAGTGGAGTCGCCAGATTGTGGACACCGGCGTTCCCACTCTTTTTGTTTTGAAACTTGTTTTGAAAAGGAATTTGATTTGGATCAAAGAAAAGAAAAGGTTTGTTGAAAACAGATACAGAGTCGCCACTTGGTCTTTAAGGAACCAAGAAACCTAATTTTGACTCACCCAAGCGGATAAGGGCACTGGCCCTTCATAACCAAAGAACTTGGTTCGGGGTTTTGGTACGAGAGAGGAAGGAGCCTTTGTCACGACTAAAACACCCTCAACTTGCCCCGTCTTTCGACGGACCTCAATTAGCATCCAAATAATCATCTTATACTATGTTTGGTTCGAAAAATAATACTATGATAGTATATTACATCACATAAGAAAATTTGAAAAGGAAGATCTAAAGATAAGATATCATTCATAAAATCTAAGTCAAATATCATACAATGTAAAGTGAAAGATCACACAAATAAACCTAGGAAAAAATCGTCTAATCATGTATCGAATGATCGAGACTTCCTAATCTGAAGAGGGACATGAATTGTTATTGAAACAAATAAACAAAGAATCAAAGTATGCTTAGTAAGCTAGAATGATGCATGTTAATTTTGAGAAAAGAAGATTTCTCAATCCCCGGGACGGATGAGAAAGGATGATTAGATCGAGGGGAAGCATGAACGTGTGATCATGGTCATTCCTTATAATCTTCTTAGATTAAGAGTTACAAAAACCCCAAATCTTGCATGAATGCAATGCATGTATCTAGAATGTGCCAAGGTTGTAGGGTGTTTTGGTGTTCATGGATTCCTAGAATGACTTAGAAGTCTAAAAGGTGTATGAATGAATGAATGGAATCAACATGGGATGTGTACAAATGTAGTATGAACTACTTCCTAAGATATGAACTAATTTGGAATGCATATAAGCATCAAATCAAAGAAAGAAAGTTAAAATGTGTTTGCTGTGAATAGTTGACAGAACAGTAACATGATCTTTTGGAAATTGAAAAGAGGGGTTAGGAATGTTTTCAATGCAAGATTTTTTATGGAGATCTTCCTTATTGTGTCTAGAACACAAACCAAAAATCCAATCTTTAATAACTATCACATATTTAGAGAAATCATATAAACAATAGAGGTCACTCAGAAACAGAGTCCATAATGTCGACTGAAATGTTGAAAAATCATAGAAAATGAAAATGAATGATCTAGAGGCCCATTTTATACAGAACGTTTCCTAAGACATTGAAGTTGAAGGGAAAAATAAGTTAGGACCACCGTTTTTGGAAAAGGTTTCTAAAAAAGAGGTCGGAATTGGACCTAGCTGCTGTGACAGCAAAAAACAGAATGTCTGGAAGGAATGTTTGGGTCCAAATGGACCATTTCCATGCACTTCCAAGTCAAACCAAAAATCATGGGTATTCTCCAATGAGTTAGGAAGACTTTTCAAGTGGTATTGCATCCATACATTGAGTATTGAGTTCTAGAGAAATCTTTGAACTCAGATCACTCATTGTTTTGACTCACTGTTTTGAAGATTTTGGGAAAAACCTTGAGTTTTCTTTCTTGAAATCAAAATGAGAGGGATTGAGAGGGGTTTTGAAATAGAGGTTTTGAAAGTATATTTTCAACATCAAATAGAGATTATAACCTCTTGGAATATCAACATCAAACTCATCATGAAGAACCCCCAATATTATTGGAGAGATTCATTTTTATTTGAACATAACTTCAAGGATACCTTGGAGGTATTGAAGTTATAATCATCATCTATCAAACATGTTTTTGAGGTCAAGAGCTACTATCCATAAGGATTCACTCACCTCAAACTTCATGTCATCATCTAGATGATGATAAACTAGTAAGTAAATAAAGAAAATAAAAAAGAAATGAGATTAAGAAGAGATGAACATAATATGAACAAGCAAGTAAATAACAATCAATAGATGATAATCAATATGATTTTGGACTTGTAGCTTGGTGTTTCACTCATAGATTTTGACATTTAGACATGGAAGTAGCTTCCTAACTCAAGAATGCTCAAGAATGGTGATCGGGGGTGTTTGGAATGTGAAGTATAAGAGAGGTAATGGAAGAACACAAGATTAAAACTCACTTTCTATAGCAAAATAGTAGGAGGAAGCTCCTTTTATTCTCTTCTAAACCTATCTCTATCTCTCTTCTTCTCTACAACTTTTCAAGCTTTTGCACTTGGCCCCCCTAAAATGAAGAGCAATGGGGGGTTTAAATAGGCCAATTTGGGGTGGTTTTGGGATTTTAGAAGTGTTCCCATTGGTCCCAAACATCTGAAAACATAAAACTATGTCGTTTTGGTTTCTAATATATCAAATTGGACCCCCAAAATAAATTACAAAAATACACTATTCTGGGGGAGAGTGCCGTGGCGGCACTGCTCCTCCTTCGTCCAGATATTACTATTTAGGCCCCCTGAAGTTTTGGTATTCGCGAAAAGGCCCTATTTCGTCCAAAATTCACAGAAAATGCGTATGAACTCCAAATTGAGGTTGTGATATACCGTTGGAAAGGTAATGGAGTCTAATTTTCATAAAAAAAGTTTGGGGATAGGTCACATTGAAAAGTTTTGCGGTATTTGCGATGAAAGCCGATATGATCGCCATTATCGCCTTCGGAAATTCATAATAGACTCGTTTTAAATCCGGGAATTATGTGCGACATACCGTTGGAAAGCTATTGACCTCTAGTATCCATGAAAAATATTTGAAAATTGTCATGGTTCCCCAGTTTTAAAGTCAAATTCTGGTCAAACTGGTCAAACCTGGGATTCCCATGAAGTTCTGGTAACCTCTGGGAGCTCCCAAGAGTTGACGTTTTCGCTCGATTTTCTTTGAAAACTTATTTTAATACTTTTCTCATGATCTAGAATGATTCCGGTGAATTCGGATGATTTTGGTCAAACTTGGTCAAACTTGGTCAAACTTTGGTCAAACCTAGTAACCTTGGTCAAACCGGTCAACAGTGACTTTCTGGAAACTTCCGGGACTTCGGGGGGTCTCTGGGAGCTGACGATTTCATCCGATTTTCTTAAAAACTCATTTTATCACTTTTCTTATGACGTAGCATGTTTTCAAAACTTTGGGACCAAATCTGGGAGCTTTTGGGCTTTCAGGGGCATTTTGGTCATTCTGAGCATTCTGAGAAATAGAACCAACTTCCAGGAGTCCTTTTGAGTCCTTTTTCGATCATTGTGAACCACCAAGCTATGGGTCTCCTAAATCTGATAGCCGACAAAATGGGGTGTCTACACCCGCGTGCGCGATCTCCCTGTATTCTGGCATTGGAAAAGTTTTATAAAAGAAAAGGAAAATTGGGCATATCGCGCGAGCGACCCCTCACGCGAGGGTCCCGCCCGCGCGACTTTTGACAGTTTCTGGTTTTTGCTTGTTTTATGTTAAGGAACTATTTGGGTGATGTTTTATGGACTTTTAAAGCTCTTTTTGGGAAATTTACGAAAATAGAAACCTATTTGGTTATGTTTGGACGATTGAAATAATATATTACGACTTAACAATCCCCGCACGTACGTTGTTCCTATAATTCAGAATTTTAGTTTTGTTTGAGGTTTCATGACATACATATGGAGTCAGTTGTACATGCATGGTATGTGGTAATCAGAGTGGAAAAGAGTCTGTTGTTGAGATTGTGTTGTTGAAACTCCCTGATAATTGTGTACCAAAGTGTGACGTGTTGAGATTACGGTGAGAGTATCTTTGTAGTGCGATGGTGGCAAAACTGGACACTCCCTGACGCCCATGGTAGCGTTAAAGTGTGTAATGCCGAACTTGGACATTCCCTGGTACCCATGGTAGTGCTAAAGTGTGGCCTACAGACACTCCCTGGTACCCGAGTCTGGATACTGTGTGATGTATTTGCGAGGCGAATTAGGTACTAAAGTGTGAGGCATTGGACACTCCCTGGTACCCCGGACCAAAGTGTGAGGCAAACTGGACATTCCCTGGCACCTCTGTGCTAAAGTATGGCTATCGGAGTATTACAAGGATACTGGTGTGAGATAGTGGGTCGTTGTGTTTGTCGAGAGAAAAGAGTCGGTAAGATGAGATGGTGCACTGTTTTTCATACACGGTCACATATATGTGAGTTAAAGGTTTCAAATGATATTGTGGTTGTTTTCTAAAAATGAACTCCTTACTTTCTTGTAAACTTGTTGAATTAAATGGGAATTAGAAAATGGTAAATGGGTATGTGTTACATTCAAAGTTATGTTTTTAATACTCACCAGCTTCTTGAAGCTGACGACGTCGATGCGCCCTAGACATTCGTGTTCTGGCTTTTTAGGTTATGACTATGTTGGGCCCTATGATTACGCTAACTGAGAACGGTTGCTTTGGAAGATAGAACTGTTATCAATGTCCTATGTTTTAAGTTATAAACTATTTTGTAATAAGGATGAGTGTAATAAACGATAGATATTGTTTTGTTTTAAGGCGGCTTGTGCCTTAGTTAACCCCGTATTGTAATATGTAATAAGTTAGAAAAATATTTGTAGGCCTTGATTGCTCTGCTCTGATTATTATGTCTTTATTGTTGACGTTTGGGACGAAATCGATCCTTCAAACTGTCACGACCTACGGGTCCATAAAGGAAATTAAACGCTTTCCTTATTTATGCTACGTCAGGGCGTGACAATGATGGACCTGAGCTACCCGAGGAGGATTTGATGGAGGAGGAGGATATGATAGATGATGATGACATGGATGAGGACGATGTTTTGTCCGAGATTGCACAAGAGGATGAGGCTTCTATCTATGGACCTAACGTAAACAACTTTTGAGTCCAGTGCCTATAGGACTTAGACTTTTGATTTTGACTTCAGGACATGTTGTCCACTTACTTTTAATGCTTACATGGACAGCTATTGACCATAGCATTTTGTCTAGGCAGCCACCAGTTGTGGTCTTGTTTATATCTTCTACTAGATCTTATATAGGATCATGTACTATGCGGTACACAGATGATTTGTTGTGTACTCCACTATACATCTTTTGGATATATATGTGTGTGTGTGTGTGTGTGGCAGACCGTTTCTTTGGATTATTTCTGTTGTCATCACATTATTTATTTTATGTTGTGATTAAGATTCGTGCTATGCTTCGTTGTATTATTTATGATTGTTTCCTAAAGAAAATTGTCAGGTAATCGTTAGATCTTTCAAGCGTGATTGGGAGCACCCATTCTTGAGGGTATGGACTCAACCGAAGTCTTCGAAGCATTCATGCAACGAATGGAACATATTGGCGACACCTACAACAATGCCATCCATTGAGTTAACAACGACAACAACTATGTTGCTCCTCCGAGAGAGACAGGCAATAAGCTATTGTAAATTTTAAAAAAATTTGGGGCTAATATAAAAATACAAAAAGGTTTAAGTTTTCTGATAACAATATAAAAATGAAAATTTTGGTGAAGGATAGTAGATATGGACATCGAAAAAACTCAGAATGCATGTTGATATATGTAGAATTAAGTGGGTTATTACTGACAACTTGGGCTTAAGAATTTTAAGGGGGGGGGGGGGGGGGTCAATTTGGCAAGCCCGTATAGTTATTTGGCAAGAGGACCACTTGGGACATTGCTAATGGTATCCGAGCCAAACTTGATACCGTGAGGCCGACGGTGTTATAGATGAGGATTAGAGGCCCTTGGGTAGTGGAACCCTTTGTCTATTGATGGGCTGCTATGTGGTCACCAACCATTAGCTTCCACAAAAATCAATCATGGTGAGAACTGGGCCTACGCAACGATGACAACACATCTTTAAGTGGTGTAGATTAATATGTGAGAACTCCTCCCACATGGAAAAAAACACTAAAAATGTTATCATAACATATGTAGAACTAAGTCGACTACTACTAACACTTAGGGCTTCAGCATTTAAAGGGCAATGTGCACATATGCTAGAATTCTAGAGCTATCGAGTTTTGTTTTCTTTCTATTGTTAAGTTTCTTTGTATTCAAGGCAGGTAGACAAGTGAAGAGTCCATGCGAAGCACGTTGCTATTGTCATCTCTGTAAAAATTTTCAAAGCTTTTTTTTTCTTTATTTATTTATTTATTTTTTGTAAATTTCAAAGTTTGGGAAATTCTGTGAATTTCAAAAGTTGTGGGGTAATCTGTAAATTTCCAAAAAAAAACATGGGCTAGTATAAATATACAAAAAGGTTTGAGGTTTTCAGATAGAAATATAAAAAGAAAATTTTGGTAAAGGATCGTTGATGTAGACTTAGAATCCATGTGAGATACAAAATAAAAGACCAAACAGTCCTCATCACTCAATCTAGGGAACCAACTGGGATCACACCAAATAACCCACAGATTTGTGTTGAAAGACTGTTTGGCACGGCTAAACTCATCCATGAAGAGAAATTTGTTTTTAAACGCACATATACAGATGAACAGAGACAATGGTAATAGTTGGTAATATACCATATTTGTCGTTTTTTTCAACAACATTTACCATGTTCAAATGGAAAACATTGGAAATGAATGGAGACAAACTCAATTTATAAGTTGCAAGAACACTGTTTGTCAACACTCTCAAACGTTTGAATTAAGAGGCTTTTGGGCACTTCTAAACTCATCCATGAGGAGAACCATAGGGGGATAAGACGTAGTTTCCTCAACAACTAATGCACACTCCTAATCAGAAAACATTGAATAATTAAACACTCGATATGAATTGCATGGTCAGTGATAGACATTGAATAATTTTTTGATGATGATATGGGGGAGGGGGATTCGAATATCGAACCAGTGCCGTGAAAGGAACTTAAATGCCAAGTTCTTTGCCCCCTTGATCTATGGCTCACTTGGTGCATGGTGAATTATTAAAGACTCGAGGCCTTCGTAGTCTACTAAGTCATAGACAAGGTGAATTGCAGAAATTCTAAACACGAGACCTATAAACTAATTAAAAACTCTGGCCATGTTTTGTTCTAGGGAATTAAGCTATTTAAAAATAATTGAAAATTAAGTTCTAACATTCGTTTTTTTTTTTTTTTTTTGATGAAAAGTTCTAACAATTCATACTGATTGCATTGGTTGATCTAAGAAAGCCAAGAATCGTGATAACTAATTCAACAAAATATTTTTTTACTTTTTTTCTTTCCACTTTTTAATTTACTAAAGAGCAAGATATATTAACCCATCCCACATGGAATAAACTAAGAATGTATGTGGATATATGTATAATTAAGTGGGTTATTACTGACAACCTGGGCTTAAGAATTTTAAGGGTCAATTTGGTAAGCCTGTTTAATTGTTTGGCAAGTGGACCACTTGGGGCGTTACTAATGGTATTTGAGCCAACCTTAATCCTTTTAGGGCCCACGGTGTTATGGTAGATGAGTACAGGCCCTTGGGTAGTTGTACCCTTTGTCTGCTAATGGGCTGCTATGGTCACAAACAATTTGCATTGCAAAAATCAATTATGGTTAGAACTGGGCCTACGCAACGATGACAACACATACGTCTTTACGTGTGGTAGATTAATATGTGAGAACTCCTCCCACATGGAAAAAATACTTAGAATGTTATCATAATCTATATAGAACTAAGTCGGCTACTATTAACAATTAATGCTTAAGCACTTAAACGGCAACGTGGTAGACCCGCGAAGTTGATAGGCCAGTATATTACATGTGTCCATCAAGTCAGTTTGGTGCACATAAATAGATAATTATTGCACATCTGCAAGAAGAAATTTAGGTCAGAATGCGGTAGTATGCCATATTTGTTCCTTTTCTCACCAACATTTACCATGTTCAAGTGGGACACGTTGGAAATGAATGCAGACAAACTCAGTTTGTAAGTTGCAAGGACAGTGTTTATCAACACTCCTAAACAATTGAATTAAAAGACTTCTTGGCACAACTAAACTCATTCATGAGGAGAACTTTGTTTTTAAATGATCATACACAGCTGAACAGAAACAATGATATTGGTTGGTAATATACTATATTTGTTCTTTTTTTTTTTCACCGACATTTACCATGTGCAAGTTGGATCACTTTAGAAATGAATATTTCTTAGTGTCAATATTACCTACCACTCATGAATTTTGATTAGAAAACATTCACCCTCTCACGTTCAAAAATAACTCTCTTTTAACTTACCGAATTGGCTTGGTAAAATTACAATATAGCCCTAAAAAAAATGAACAAATTAAATGGAAGTCTATTTTCAAAATGTCTCTAGAGCCCATCTGCTAACTCGTCGTGATTTTTGCCCAGGTTTATATTAAGGGTAATGCTATGTGCACATAAAATGTGCAAATAAAGTGTTCACATAAAGATCTGGTCCACTCATTTCAGTGGAGGTCTATGCCTGTATACATGGGATCCACCGAAATGAATGACCCAAATCTTTATGTGCATATTTCATTTGCACCAATCATTACTCTTATATTAAGAGACTTTTCACTTATTATGTTTTCGTTATGTCAAGGGGAATATATAATTTGAAATAAAATTTTAGTTAAAGTTCATTTATTTTGTAAGCAAAAACGAGATTTAGTTAAACAAGTGAGCAGAGGTGTTATTTAGGTGTTAGTAGCATGCATTACTCTAAAATAAAAATAAAAACAAAAACATTTGCTCTAAAACATGCATTACTCTAAAATACAAATAAAAACAAAAACATGATTCACATGATGGATTCACTAACTAGTCCTACGTATACTCAAAATAAAAATGACAGTCCTTTCACCATTTGCTATTTTTTTTTTCTTCTTATAAATAGCATAACGATTCAATTTTATTATTTTTTTTAATGAAAATTTCTAACAATTCATACTGATTGCTTTGGTAGATCTAAGGGAGCCTAGAATCGTGAAAACTAAGTCAATAACAAATTTTTTACTTTTTGAGTTTTCACTTTTTAATTTACCAAAGAGCATGATGCATTAACACATCCTACATGGAAAAAAACTCAGAATGTATGTTGATGTATGTAGAATTAAGTGGGTTATTAAGTGGGTCAATTTGGCAAGTCTGTCAAGTTGTTTGGCAAGTGGACCATTTAGGGCATTACGAATGGTATAAGAGCCAACCTCGATCCCGTGAGGGCCCCACGGTGTTATGGTAGAGGAGCAGAGGCCCTTGGATAGTTGTACCCTTTGTCTGCTATTGGGCAGTTATGTGGTCACCAACCATTTGCTTCCACAAAAATCAATCAAGGCGAGAACTGGGCCTATGTAACGAGGACAACACACCTTTAAGTGGGGTAGATTAATCTGTGAGTGTTGGGTTTGTGCCCTCAAACCATTACTTTATGTATTAGACATTGACTTTTTAATATATAGATATCAGTTTTACATTTCATTATGTATGTTTCTTTCATGAGATGATTGTTTAATCCATAAGTATCATAGTAAGTATTTCGTGTGTGTATGAGATACATACAATGAGATACGAATTACTATTCTTTGATACTTAAAGCTTGTCACAGTGGATGATGAGACTGGATATCTCATCAGGTATACACTGTAGCATCATTAACTACCATTGGATGGAGTGATAAATCTCAATCACTAGAGTGTGACTCTTGGTTAATATGCTAGTGCTTATAGTGCATTGACGGACCTGAGTTTCCTATTGACGCTCAATGCTGTCAACAGTCAATAGGAACTCATAACTTGTATAAGGTATGTGTTCTCAATCTTGAGACGATTATGAACACAGACTGTGGATATGGCTGCTTTGACTTACCAATCAGTGAGGTCTATAAAAGATCAACACCTGGGTATCTTGGGTATGTCATATTCATAGGGTTGTGAACATATATTGTCAAGATAGAATCTACCCTCTGTTTCAGAGTAAGCATTCCCTTGAGAATGTCACCATGTCGATTACTGAGTACTGCAGTCTTGTTGATAAGAGTTATCAACATGTTTGGTAATCATGAGTAGTGAATGGGACTCAAGGAATACAAGAAGTAATCATGATTCAGGTTGACAGTAACAGTTATCCGACTACCTGAATATGATTACGAATGCTGACGGTAGAGGGACATTAGTACAACATACAAGTCTAGTTATCGCTTCGGATATGTTCTTTTGCGTTGGAGTTCAGTTATCGTTTTATAGTGGAGTAAACGTTAACTGACCAGTTGGTTAGTTTGCTGATCAAAGAGTTTGGTCATGGTAATTAATAAACTGGTCTGAGCCAACAATAAAGAGCCTAGGAGGTCCCACTCTTAGCTCCGCCAGGATGCTTTGAAAGATGCTTGAGGATGATGTCCAGACAGGTTCGATCGATCGAAGATATCTCGATCGATTGAAGTCTGCAGGTTCGATCGATCGAAGATGGTTCGATCGATCGAATGTTCGATCGATCGAAGGCACTTCGATCGCTCGAAGTCTAGGTCGGTTCTGGGAATCTATAAATAGGGCAGCTGCGTTCTGGAAAAGGTTGTTCGTCGTTTTGAACGTCAGAAGCTGCAGAAACTGTTTTGGAGTCCCAAAACCTTCTCTATCCTCTCCATTAGGGTTCCCACCAACCCTAGTCTTTCTGGCAGGCATCCGCAGGAGTCATAAGGGTGAAGATCATCTAGTGGAGGCTGCTGGAAGTTGAAGATCAGAATTGGGTTCAAGACATTAAGGTATAACTCGTGTCCCCTCTTGTGCGCATCTGTAGAATTGACGAGTAGTAGATCCGGGCATGCCAATAAAGTTTCATAACTTGATTTTTCCGCTGCGCGTTTAAACTTTCCATTTAAACCTGTTTTTCCAACAATTGGTATCAGAGCCACGCTCGTTTGGATCCATAGATGCGTTTTTTGGAACACTATTTTGATTTGCATGTTGATTTTAGAAATGCTTTCGAAACTGCATCGTCACAGATCTGTTTCTGCAGTGTTATCGCAGCAGTATACAAATCTGTGATTGCATTGGATGCAAGATGGGTTCGATCGATCGAAGTAGTCTCGATCGATCGAACGCTCTGTACTCGAGCGATCGAACAGGTTTCGATCGATCGAAACCTTCTGTTGTTCGAGCGATCGAACAGAGTTCGATCGATCGAGACAGACTCTTTGTCAGGATCTTTGTTTCACAGTTTTAAAAGTATTTTGAAATTAAAAGTTTACTTTTAACGTATTCTGCAAAATTTTTAATCATTCTGTGAAATAGAATGTTCAAGAGATTGAACAGTGTTCAATCGATCGAAGGTTCGAGCGATCGAACGGTCTTCGATCGATCGAACTATGACAGAGAAGTTAGATGCTGTTTTGAGTTCTAATTCAGTATGTAAAGAGTTTATATACTGTGTGAATCAATTAAGGGTTCCAATAGTTATATTTTGTTATATATATGCGTGGATGTGTGTTCAACTAACCTTTTGCAGCAAAAGTTAGTCGCTATCTCCCATGGCGCCAAGAGCATTTAATTTTGTGTTTGAATGTTTTAGATTGGTGTGTTGTTTTAAGTTTGGTTTGGTTTTAAGGCATATGTAAAGGGCGCTGCGACTTCAATCCTACGAAAAGGAAAGTCGCACCGGTTTCCCTAGCCTTTTATTTTGTTGTTGCTATTTCTATTTCTAGATAAATTGTAAGCTTCAAAAGAGGCATAGGTTCAATGTAATAGAATTAGAATTGTCCATGAAGATGGAGCTGGAGGCGATCAAACCAAAAGCAGGTTCTATGGAGATAGAGCCATGGGAGATAGAGGCATCGTTTGGATGTCTTTTATTTCATTTTAGTTTTTTGTTTTATGTGCTTTGTTTGTGATTGGTGTATAATACATTGTTGCATGCACGCAAAACAAGTTTTCTAAAATAAAATTCAAAAACTGTTTTCAACACATTAGTAAACATTAGATGTTTATGGGAAGTGTGTAGAAACAGATTTTCTCAAAAAGCAAAATCCTTTTTTACTAAATCTAGTGGGAGAGGGTCTTATTAGTTACACCCACGATCTTCCATTAACGGTTCACTGTAAGATGAGTGATGCATTCTGTGTCACCTCGCCAGGGGTGATCATTCCATACGGAGGATGCATTACTCATTGGTTACTAGATGTGAACTTCTTTTTGATAAGGATCAATCAGACGTGTTAGAGGGTGACCACCATACGGAGGCACTACTTGAGACGGTTGTGATTGGATCCTAGTTAATGGTACACACTAGCTAAGCTATGGATAAGGGATCCCACACGGGGCATTATTCAAAAACTTAGAGATCAAATAGGTTCGGAAGTCATAACTTATTTTGCAAGAGTTGCATAGCGGATAAGTTATGATAAATCGAAAGATCGAACATTGACCACCACACGGAGGCTTTATTCTTTCGTTTCGATATTCCGGCGACTTTGTTTTAAAATAAGAGTTTTAAAAGGATTCTTTTATTTCAAACTGTCAAATTCTGATATCCATATTTATTTATTTTTTTGATTTTTCAGTAAATCATAATGTCTGGATCTGCATTTAGTCCACTTGCCACCATACTCACTCAAAACAAGTTAACTGGAAACAACTACACTGAATGGAAACGTAACCTTGACATCGTGTTAACTGCGGAGGATCACATATATGTCCTCACCACCCCATGCCCCGAAGAACCCGCTGCAAATGCTTCGGCTGCTGCTAGACGCGAGTTCGATAAATGGAAAAAGTCGAATGGGATGGCTCGTTGTTACATATTGGCTTCTATGGCTAATGTGTTACAACACCAATACCAGTCGAACAATTCCGCCAGTGACATTATCGAATCCCTGAAAAAGATGTTTGGGGAGCATGGCAGGCCTGCCAGACAGGTAGCTATGCAGAAGATAATGAGTGCTAAGATGTCGGAAGGGACTCCAGTCAAAGAACATGTTTTGAAAATGATTGGTTATTTAAACGAGCTGGAGACCCTAGGTGCCAACATCGATGCACAGACCCAAGTTGATATGATCCTCAATACGCTGTCGCCATCATTCGCTCAATTTAAACTGAATTATAATATGAATAAAATGGATTTTTCAATGAGCGAATTGATGAGCTCTTTATTGGCAGCGGAAGGGGTGATCAAACCTGGGGGCAGCGTTTTAAACGTTGAGAAAAGCGCTTCCTCTTCCCGATCTGTGCCGAAAGGAAAGAAAGGGAAGAAGAAGGCTAGCACTGGAGGTTCAAGTGTTGGACCGGTCCCTAAGATTGCAAAATCTAAGGGAAAAGGTAAGGGCAAAGGGAAGGTGGGTGGCCAAAGCAAAGGAAAGTGTTTCCAATGCGGTGAGAAGGGCCACTGGAAGAGGAACTGTCCAGAATTCTTAGCTACAAGAGTTCAAGGTATGATTGAATCACATGTGATTGAAGTAAGTTTTATAACGGATACTTCAAACACTTGGTGCATTGATTCTGGTGCGACTAACCATATCTGTAATTCATTGCAGGGGTTCAGATCAACCAGGAAGTGCAGTGATGGGAAAATCGTACTTACTCTAGGTTCTAGCGCAACCGTTTCTGCGGTTGCTATAGGAGTCGTAGTTTTAGAATTTCTAGACAATAAAGTTTTGATTTTATCAGATGTACTTTACGTCCCTTCAATGAGACGTAATTTAATTTCAGTTTCTAATTTATCGAATAATGGTTATTCTTTTAATTTTGGAACTGAAGTTGTGATTAAAAGAAATAGTTCTTTTATATGTTCTGGTGTTAAATCAAATGGTTTGTATGTGATTACCCCCAATATTTCTAAAGATTCTTGTATGGAACTTAATAACTCAGTGGTAATTGTACCATCTAAAAGAAAGAGATCTTCCACTAATCCAACAAGGCTTTGGCATATGAGGCTTGGTCATATCAATCTAAATAGGATTGGCAGACTAGTCAAAGAAGGGGTCTTAGGCGATTTGGTTCTCGAACCAATAGAAGTCTGCGAGTCTTGTTTAGAGGGTAAGATGACCAAAAGGCCCTTTCCTGCAAAGGGCAATAGAACCAATGCATTGTTGGAATTAGTTCATACTGATGTGTGTGGACCAATAAATATTAGAGCAAGGGGTGGTTATGAGTATTTCATAACATTTACTGATGACCACTCTAGGTATGGATATGTGTACCTAATGCAGCACAAGTCTGAAGCCTTTGAAAAGTTCAAAGAGTTTAGGGCTGAAGTGGAGAAGCAATTGGGCACACATATCAAGGCCATTCGATCTGATCGAGGTGGCGAGTATCTCTCTAATGAATTTATTGATCACCTCGTACAGAATGGGATTCTGTCACAGTTGACTGCACCTGGTACGCCTCAGCAAAACGGTGTAGCGGAGAGAAGGAATCGGACTCTTTTAGACATGACTAGGTCAATGATGAGTTATTCTGAGTTACCTTTATTTCTTTGGGGTTATGCTTTGGAAACCGCTGCTTACATACTAAATCTAGTACCAAGCAAATCTGTTCCTAGGACACCACGAGAGATGTGGATTGGGCGCAAGCCTTCTTTGCAACATCTCCGGATATGGGGATGTCCGGCACATGTGCTAAAAGGAAAGATGAGCAAGTTGGATTCTAGATCGGAAGTATGTTACTTCGTGGGGTATCCAAAGGGTACTTATGGATGGTATTTTTATGATCCAAGAGAACAGAAGGTGTTCGTCAGTACGAATGCTATTTTCTTGGAGGATGATTATATCATGAACCATAAACCTAAGGGAAGGATAGATCTTAGAGAGATAGAAGGAGAGCCCTCAGTCCAACCCGTAGTTAATAACGATGTAAATCAGGAAAACACCACTTCTTCACCTATTTCCGCACCAGTACCTCGTCGTAGTGGAAGGATTATCAGCCAGCCTGATAGATACATGTTCTTAGGAGAAGTTTTTGAAGCTGTCTCCATAGAATCTGAATCTGATCCTACCACATACGAAGAGGCAATGGCTGATGTTGATTCAGCTCATTGGGTTAAAGCTATGAAGGCTGAATTGGAATCTATGGATTCTAATCAGGTCTGGGATCTTGTAGAACTTCCAGCCAATATTAAACCCATTGGCTGTAAATGGGTCTACAAGAGGAAAAGAGGATCTGATGGAAAGGTTGAGACCTTTAAGGCAAGGCTTGTTGCGAAAGGTTATACTCAGAGGGAGGGCATTGACTATGAGGAAACCTTCTTGCCGGTGGCCATGCTCAAGTCCATCAGAATACTCTTATCCGTTGCTGCATGCCTAGATTTTGAGATCTGGCAGATGGACGTTAAGACTGCATTCTTGAATGGCAATCTTGAGGAGGACATCTATATGCAACAACCAGATGGGTTCATAGCTGGTCGGAAAGGTAACTTGGTATGCAAGTTGCAAAAGTCCATTTATGGGCTTAAGCAGGCATCCAGAAGTTGGAACATACGATTTGACCAAGCGGTCAAATCGTTTGGTTTCATACAAAATCTGGATGAACCTTGTGTATACAAGAAGAGTGAAGGAAAAGTGGTGGCTTTTCTTGTGCTTTACGTTGACGACATTCTACTCATTGGAAATGATGTAGCGGCATTGTCAACGGTCAAGGTTTGGCTAGCTAGTACTTTCGATATGAAGGATCTAGGAGAGGCGAGCTATATTCTTGGGATAAAGCTCTTTCGGGATCGCAAGCGAAAGATAATGGGATTATCTCAAGCTGGTTATATCGATAAGGTGCTAACTAGGTTTTCAATGGATAATTCAAAGAAAGGTTTGTTACCTTTCAGGCATGGTTTAGCGTTCTCCAAGGACCAGTGTCCAAAGACACAGGAGGAGAGGAATCGCATGACAGGAGTTCCCTATGCTTCTGCAGTGGGAAGTCTCATGTATGCGATGTTATGCACTAGACCAGATATCTGCTTTGCCGTTGGCATGGTTAGCAGATATCAGTCGAATCCAGGTCCAGAGCACTGGACAGCCATTAAGCACATTCTTAAGTACTTGAGAAGAACTAAAGATTACATGCTTATGTACGGTGGTAGTGAGTTAATTCCAGTGGGATACACTGACTCGGACTTTATGTCAGATAAAGATTCGAGGAAGTCGACGTCCGGTCATCTCTTTACCTTGGGAGGTGGTGCTGTCAGTTGGAGGAGCATTAAGCAGAAATGCATTGCAGACTCAACTACAGAAGCTGAGTATGTGGCTGCTTGTGAAGCCGCAAAGGAAGCTGTTTGGCTCAAGAAGTTCCTTATGGAACTCGAGGTGGTACCAGCGTCGCTGTCGCCTATTACGCTTTATTGTGATAATAGTGGGGCAGTGGCTCAGTCCAAGGAGCCAAGGAACCACGAAAAGGGAAAGCACGTAGAGCGGAAATATCACCTAATCCGAGATATAGTTCAACGTGGAGATGTGACTGTCACCAAGATTGCCACCGCTGACAATCTTGCTGATCCGTTTACAAAGGCCTTACCACAGAAGGTCTTTGATCGTCATCTAGATAGTCTAGGTCTTAGATGTAGTTCTGAATGGTTATGAGTGCAAGTGGGAGTTTGTTGGGTTTGTGCCCTCAAACCATTACTTTATGTATTAGACATTGACTTTTTAATATATAGATATCAGTTTTACATTTCATTATGTATGTTTCTTTCATGAGATGATTGTTTAATCCATAAGTATCATAGTAAGTATTTCGTGTGTGTATGAGATACATACAATGAGATACGAATTACTATTCTTTGATACTTAAAGCTTGTCACAGTGGATGATGAGACTGGATATCTCATCAGGTATACACTGTAGCATCATTAACTACCATTGGATGGAGTGATAAATCTCAATCACTAGAGTGTGACTCTTGGTTAATATGCTAGTGCTTATAGTGCATTGACGGACCTGAGTTTCCTATTGACGCTCAATGCTATCAACAGTCAATAGGAACTCATAACTTGTATAAGGTATGTGTTCTCAATCTTGAGACGATTATGAACACAGACTGTGGATATGGCTGCTTTGACTTACCAATCAGTGAGGTCTATAAAAGATCAACACCTGGGTATCTTGGGTATGTCATATTCATAGGGTTGTGAACATATATTGTCAAGATAGAATCTACCCTCTGTTTCAGAGTAAGCATTCCCTTGAGAATGTCACCATGTCGATTACTGAGTACTGCAGTCTTGTTGATAAGAGTTATCAACATGTTTGGTAATCATGAGTAGTGAATGGGACTCAAGGAATACAAGAAGTAATCATGATTCAGGTTGACAGTAACAGTTATCCGACTACCTGAATATGATTACGAATGCTGACGGTAGAGGGACATTAGTACAACATACAAGTCTAGTTATCGCTTCGGATATGTTCTTTTGCGTTGGAGTTCAGTTATCGTTTTATAGTGGAGTAAACGTTAACTGACCAGTTGGTTAGTTTGCTGATCAAAGAGTTTGGTCATGGTAATTAATAAACTGGTCTGAGCCAACAATAAAGAGCCTAGGAGGTCCCACTCTTAGCTCTGCCAGGATGCTTTGAAAGATGCTTGAGGATGATGTCCAGACAGGTTCGATCGATCGAAGATATCTCGATCGATTGAAGTCTGCAGGTTCGATCGATCGAAGATGGTTCGATCGATCGAATGTTCGATCGATCGAAGGCACTTCGATCGCTCGAAGTCTAGGTCGGTTCTGGGAATCTATAAATAGGGCAGCTGCGTTCTGGAAAAGGTTGTTCGTCGTTTTGAACGTCAGAAGCTGCAGAAACTGTTTTGGAGTCCCAAAACCTTCTCTATCCTCTCCATTAGGGTTCCCACCAACCCTAGTCTTTCTGGCAGGCATCCGCAGGAGTCATAAGGGTGAAGATCATCTAGTGGAGGCTGCTGGAAGTTGAAGATCAGAATTGGGTTCAAGACATTAAGGTATAACTCGTGTCCCCTCTTGTGCGCATCTGTAGAATTGACGAGTAGTAGATCCGGGCATGCCAATAAAGTTTCATAACTTGATTTTTCCGCTGCGCGTTTAAACTTTCCATTTAAACCTGTTTTTCCAACAATTGGTATCAGAGCCACGCTCGTTTGGATCCATAGATGCGTTTTTTGGAACACTATTTTGATTTGCATGTTGATTTTAGAAATGCTTTCGAAACTGCATCGTCACAGATCTGTTTCTGCAGTGTTATCGCAGCAGTATACAAATCTGTGATTGCATTGGATGCAAGATGGGTTCGATCGATCGAAGTAGTCTCGATCGATCGAACGCTCTGTACTCGAGCGATCGAACAGGTTTCGATCGATCGAAACCTTCTGTTGTTCGAGCGATCGAACAGAGTTCGATCGATCGAGACAGACTCTTTGTCAGGATCTTTGTTTCACAGTTTTAAAAGTATTTTGAAATTAAAAGTTTACTTTTAACGTATTCTGCAAAATTTTTAATCATTCTGTGAAATAGAATGTTCAAGAGATTGAACAGTGTTCAATCGATCGAAGGTTCGAGCGATCGAACGGTCTTCGATCGATCGAACTATGACAGAGAAGTTAGATGCTGTTTTGAGTTCTAATTCAGTATGTAAAGAGTTTATATACTGTGTGAATCAATTAAGGGTTCCAATAGTTATATTTTGTTATATATATGCGTGGATGTGTGTTCAACTAACCTTTTGCAGCAAAAGTTAGTCGCTATCTCCCATGGCGCCAAGAGCATTTAATTTTGTGTTTGAATGTTTTAGATTGGTGTGTTGTTTTAAGTTTGGTTTGGTTTTAAGGCATATGTAAAGGGCGCTGCGACTTCAATCCTACGAAAAGGAAAGTCGCACCGGTTTCCCTAGCCTTTTATTTTGTTGTTGCTATTTCTATTTCTAGATAAATTGTAAGCTTCAAAAGAGGCATAGGTTCAATGTAATAGAATTAGAATTGTCCATGAAGATGGAGCTGGAGGCGATCAAACCAAAAGCAGGTTCTATGGAGATAGAGCCATGGGAGATAGAGGCATCGTTTGGATGTCTTTTATTTCATTTTAGTTTTTTGTTTTATGTGCTTTGTTTGTGATTGGCGTATAATACATTGTTGCATGCACGCAAAACAAGTTTTCTAAAATAAAATTCAAAAACCGTTTTCAACACATTAGTAAACATTAGATGTTTATGGGAAGTGTGTAGAAACAGATTTTCTCAAAAAGCAAAATCCTTTTTTACTAAATCTAGTGGGAGAGGGTCTTATTAATTACACTCACGATCTTCCATTAACGGTTCACTGTAAGATGAGTGATGCATTCTGTGTCACCTCGCCAGGGGTGATCATTCCATACGGAGGATGCATTACTCATTGGTTACTAGATGTGAACTTCTTTTTGATAAGGATCAATCAGACGTGTTAGAGGGTGACCACCATACGGAGGCACTACTTGAGACGGTTGTGATTGGATCCTAGTTAATGGTACACACTAGCTAAGCTATGGATAAGGGATCCCACACGGGGCATTATTCAGAAACTTAGAGATCAAATAGGTTCGGAAGTCATAACTTATTTTGCAAGAGTTGCATAGCGGATAAGTTATGATAAATCGAAAGATCGAACATTGACCACCACACGGAGGCTTTATTCTTTCGTTTCGATATTCCGGCGACTTTGTTTTAAAATAAGAGTTTTAAAAGGATTCTTTTATTTCAAACTGTCAAATTCTGATATCCATATTTATTTATTTTTTTGATTTTTCAGTAAATCATAATGTCTGGATCTGCATTTAGTCCACTTGCCACCATACTCACTCAAAACAAGTTAACTGGAAACAACTACACTGAATGGAAACGTAACCTTGACATCGTGTTAACTGCGGAGGATCACATATATGTCCTCACCACCCCATGCCCCGAAGAACCCGCTGCAAATGCTTCGGCTGCTGCTAGACGCGAGTTCGATAAATGGAAAAAGTCGAATGGGATGGCTCGTTGTTACATATTGGCTTCTATGGCTAATGTGTTACAACACCAATACCAGTCGAACAATTCCGCCAGTGACATTATCGAATCCCTGAAAAAGATGTTTGGGGAGCATGGCAGGCCTGCCAGACAGGTAGCTATGCAGAAGATAATGAGTGCTAAGATGTCGGAAGGGACTCCAGTCAAAGAACATGTTTTGAAAATGATTGGTTATTTAAACGAGCTGGAGACCCTAGGTGCCAACATCGATGCACAGACCCAAGTTGATATGATCCTCAATACGCTGTCGCCATCATTCGCTCAATTTAAACTGAATTATAATATGAATAAAATGGATTTTTCAATGAGCGAATTGATGAGCTCTTTATTGGCAGCGGAAGGGGTGATCAAACCTGGGGGCAGCGTTTTAAACGTTGAGAAAAGCGCTTCCTCTTCCCGATCTGTGCCGAAAGGAAAGAAAGGGAAGAAGAAGGCTAGCACTGGAGGTTCAAGTGTTGGACCGGTCCCTAAGATTGCAAAATCTAAGGGAAAAGGTAAGGGCAAAGGGAAGGTGGGTGGCCAAAGCAAAGGAAAGTGTTTCCAATGCGGTGAGAAGGGCCACTGGAAGAGGAACTGTCCAGAATTCTTAGCTACAAGAGTTCAAGGTATGATTGAATCACATGTGATTGAAGTAAGTTTTATAACGGATACTTCAAACACTTGGTGCATTGATTCTGGTGCGACTAACCATATCTGTAATTCATTGCAGGGGTTCAGATCAACCAGGAAGTGCAGTGATGGGAAAATCGTACTTACTCTAGGTTCTAGCGCAACCGTTTCTGCGGTTGCTATAGGAGTCGTAGTTTTAGAATTTCTAGACAATAAAGTTTTGATTTTATCAGATGTACTTTACGTCCCTTCAATGAGACGTAATTTAATTTCAGTTTCTAATTTATCGAATAATGGTTATTCTTTTAATTTTGGAACTGAAGTTGTGATTAAAAGAAATAGTTCTTTTATATGTTCTGGTGTTAAATCAAATGGTTTGTATGTGATTACTCCCAATATTTCTAAAGATTCTTGTATGGAACTTAATAACTTAGTGGTAATTGTACCATCTAAAAGAAAGAGATCTTCCACTAATCCAACAAGGCTTTGGCATATGAGGCTTGGTCATATCAATCTAAATAGGATTGGCAGACTAGTCAAAGAAGGGGTCTTAGGCGATTTGGTTCTCGAACCAATAGAAGTCTGCGAGTCTTGTTTAGAGGGTAAGATGACCAAAAGGCCCTTTCCTGCAAAGGGCAATAGAACCAATGCATTGTTGGAATTAGTTCATACTGATGTGTGTGGACCAATAAATATTAGAGCAAGGGGTGGTTATGAGTATTTCATAACATTTACTGATGACCACTCTAGGTATGGATATGTGTACCTAATGCAGCACAAGTCTGAAGCCTTTGAAAAGTTCAAAGAGTTTAGGGCTGAAGTGGAGAAGCAATTGGGCACACATATCAAGGCCATTCGATCTGATCGAGGTGGCGAGTATCTCTCTAATGAATTTATTGATCACCTCGTACAGAATGGGATTCTGTCACAGTTGACTGCACCTGGTACGCCTCAGCAAAACGGTGTAGCGGAGAGAAGGAATCGGACTCTTTTAGACATGACTAGGTCAATGATGAGTTATTCTGAGTTACCTTTATTTCTTTGGGGTTATGCTTTGGAAACCGCTGCTTACATATTAAATCTAGTACCAAGCAAATCTGTTCCTAGGACACCACGAGAGATGTGGATTGGGCGCAAGCCTTCTTTGCAACATCTCCGGATATGGGGATGTCCGGCACATGTGCTAAAAGGAAAGATGAGCAAGTTGGATTCTAGATCGGAAGTATGTTACTTCGTGGGGTATCCAAAGGGTACTTATGGATGGTATTTTTATGATCCAAGAGAACAGAAGGTGTTCGTCAGTACGAATGCTATTTTCTTGGAGGATGATTATATCATGAACCATAAACCTAAGGGAAGGATAGATCTTAGAGAGATAGAAGGAGAGCCCTCAGTCCAACCCGTAGTTAATAACGATGTAAATCAGGAAAACACCACTTCTTCACCTATTTCCGCACCAGTACCTCGTCGTAGTGGAAGGATTATCAGCCAGCCTGATAGATACATGTTCTTAGGAGAAGTTTTTGAAGCTGTCTCCATAGAATCTGAATCTGATCCTACCACATACGAAGAGGCAATGGCTGATGTTGATTCAGCTCATTGGGTTAAAGCTATGAAGGCTGAATTGGAATCTATGGATTCTAATCAGGTCTGGGATCTTGTAGAACTTCCAGCCAATATTAAACCCATTGGCTGTAAATGGGTCTACAAGAGGAAAAGAGGATCTGATGGAAAGGTTGAGACCTTTAAGGCAAGGCTTGTTGCGAAAGGTTATACTCAGAGGGAGGGCATTGACTATGAGGAAACCTTCTCGCCGGTGGCCATGCTCAAGTCCATCAGAATACTCTTATCCGTTGCTGCATGCCTAGATTTTGAGATCTGGCAGATGGACGTTAAGACTGCATTCTTGAATGGCAATCTTGAGGAGGACATCTATATGCAACAACCAGATGGGTTCATAGCTGTTCGGAAAGGTAACTTGGTATGCAAGTTGCAAAAGTCCATTTATGGGCTTAAGCAGGCATCCAGAAGTTGGAACATACGATTTGACCAAGCGGTCAAATCGTTTGGTTTCATACAAAATCTGGATGAACCTTGTGTATACAAGAAGAGTGAAGGAAAAGTGGTGGCTTTTCTTGTGCTTTACGTTGACGACATTCTACTCATTGGAAATGATGTAGCGGCATTGTCAACGGTCAAGGTTTGGCTAGCTAGTACTTTCGATATGAAGGATCTAGGAGAGGCGAGCTATATTCTTGGGATAAAGCTCTTTCGGGATCGCAAGCGAAAGATAATGGGATTATCTCAAGCTGGTTATATCGATAAGGTGCTAACTAGGTTTTCAATGGATAATTCGAAGAAAGGTTTGTTACCTTTCAGGCATGGTTTAGCGTTCTCCAAGGACCAGTGTCCAAAGACACAGGAGGAGAGGAATCGCATGACAGGAGTTCCCTATGCTTCTGCAGTGGGAAGTCTCATGTATGCGATGTTATGCACTAGACCAGATATCTGCTTTGCCGTTGGCATGGTTAGCAGATATCAGTCGAATCCAGGTCCAGAGCACTGGACAGCCATTAAGCACATTCTTAAGTACTTGAGAAGAACTAAAGATTACATGCTTATGTACGGTGGTAGTGAGTTAATTCCAGTGGGATACACTGACTCGGACTTTATGTCAGATAAAGATTCGAGGAAGTCGACGTCCGGTCATCTCTTTACCTTGGGAGGTGGTGCTGTCAGTTGGAGGAGCATTAAGCAGAAATGCATTGCAGACTCAACTACAGAAGCTGAGTATGTGGCTGCTTATGAAGCCGCAAAGGAAGCTGTTTGGCTCAAGAAGTTCCTTATGGAACTCGAGGTGGTACCAGCGTCGCTGTCGCCTATTACGCTTTATTGTGATAATAGTGGGGCAGTGGCTCAGTCCAAGGAGCCAAGGAACCACGGAAAGGGAAAGCACGTAGAGCGGAAATATCACCTAATCCGAGATATAGTTCAACGTGGAGATGTGACTGTCACCAAGATTGCCACCGCTGACAATCTTGCTGATCCGTTTACAAAGGCCTTACCACAGAAGGTCTTTGATCGTCATCTAGATAGTCTAGGTCTTAGATGTAGTTCTGAATGGTTATGAGTGCAAGTGGGAGTTTGTTGGGTTTGTGCCCTCAAACCATTACTTTATGTATTAGACATTGACTTTTTAATATATAGATATCAGTTTTACATTTCATTATGTATGTTTCTTTCATGAGATGATTGTTTAATCCATAAGTATCATAGTAAGTATTTCGTGTGTGTATGAGATACATACAATGAGATACGAATTACTATTCTTTGTTACTTAAAGCTTGTCACAGTGGATGATGAGACTGGATATCTCATCAGGTATACACTGTAGCATCATTAACTACCATTGGATGGAGTGATAAATCTCAATCACTAGAGTGTGACTCTTGGTTAATATGCTAGTGCTTATAGTGCATTGACGGACCTGAGTTTCCTATTGACGCTCAATGCTGTCAACAGTCAATAGGAACTCATAACTTGTATAAGGTATGTGTTCTCAATCTTGAGACGATTATGAACACAGACTGTGGATATGGCTGCTTTGACTTACCAATCAATGAGGTCTATAAAAGATCAACACCTGGGTATCTTGGGTATGTCATATTCATAGGGTTGTGAACATATATTGTCAAGATAGAATCTACCCTCTGTTTCAGAGTAAGCATTCCCTTGAGAATGTCACCATGTCGATTACTGAGTACTGCAGTCTTGTTGATAAGAGTTATCAACATGTTTGGTAATCATGAGTAGTGAATGGGACTCAAGGAATACAAGAAGTAATCATGATTCAGGTTGACAGTAACAGTTATCCGACTACCTGAATATGATTACGAATGCTGACGGTAGAGGGACATTAGTACAACATACAAGTCTAGTTATCGCTTCGGATATGTTCTTTTGCGTTGGAGTTCAGTTATCGTTTTATAGTGGAGTAAACGTTAACTGACCAGTTGGTTAGTTTGCTGATCAAAGAGTTTGGTCATGGTAATTAATAAACTGGTCTGAGCCAACAATAAAGAGCCTAGGAGGTCCCACTCTTAGCTCCGCCAGGATGCTTTGAAAGATGCTTGAGGATGATGTCCAGACAGGTTCGATCGATCGAAGATATCTCGATCGATTGAAGTCTGCAGGTTCGATCGATCGAAGATGGTTCGATCGATCGAATGTTCGATCGATCGAAGGCACTTCGATCGCTCGAAGTCTAGGTCGGTTCTGGGAATCTATAAATAGGGCAGCTGCGTTCTGGAAAAGGTTGTTCGTCGTTTTGAACGTCAGAAGCTGCAGAAACTGTTTTGGAGTCCCAAAACCTTCTCTATCCTCTCCATTAGGGTTCCCACCAACCCTAGTCTTTCTGGCAGGCATCCGCAGGAGTCATAAGGGTGAAGATCATCTAGTGGAGGCTGCTGGAAGTTGAAGATCAGAATTGGGTTCAAGACATTAAGGTATAACTCGTGTCCCCTCTTGTGCGCATCTGTAGAATTGACGAGTAGTAAATCCGGGCATGCCAATAAAGTTTCATAACTTGATTTTTCCGCTGCGCGTTTAAACTTTCCATTTAAACCTGTTTTTCCAACAGTGAGAACCCCTCTAACATGGAAAAAACACTTAGAATGTTATCATAATATATATAGAACTAAGTCGGCTACTACTAACAATCAGTGCTTAAGCATTTAAAGGGCAATGTGGTAGACCCGTCAAGTTGATAGGCCAATAAAACTGCATGGGTCCGTCAAGTCAGTTTGGTGCACATAAATAGATAATTGGTGCACATTTGTAAGAAGAAATCTAGGTGGGAACACTAGTTAGTCCCTATCACTTGTAGTTGAACATATGCTAGAAATCTAGAGCTTTCTATTTTTTTTTTCTTCCTATTGTTAAATTTCTTTGTATTTGAGGTAGGTAGACAATTAATGACTCCATGCAAATCACATTGTTCTTGTCATCTACTTAAAATTTTTAAAGCTTTTTTTTCATTTTTTTTTTGTAAATTTCAAAGTTTGGGCAATTATGTAATAATTTCAAAAGTTGGGGAGTAGGCTATACATTTCAATAAATTTTGGGACTGATATAAAAATATAACAAGTTTGAGGTTTTCTAAAGAAAAAAAATAAAAAAAATTGAAAATTTTGCTAAGGGATAGTAGATAAGGACTTAGAATCCATGTGAGATACAAAATAAAAGACTAAACAATCTTCAAAGATTTAATCCAGGGAATCAACTGGACCAACCCAAATAACCCAACCGTTTGAATTAAAAGACTTTTTAGTATAGGTACACTCATCCATGAAGAGATCTTTGTTTTTAAACAAACTTATACAGCGGAACAGACACAATGGTAATGGTTGGTCATATAGTATATTTCTTCTTTTTTTTTTTCACAGACATTTACCATGTTCAAGTTGGATCACTTTAGAAATGAATACCTTTTAGTGCCAAAGCCACATTCTACTCATAAGTTTTGATTAGAGAACATTTACTCTCTTACGTTTCAAAAATAACTCTCTTTTAACAAACCTAATTGGTTTGGTAAAATTACAATACAGCCCTAAAATTTCTAAATGTCTATAGAGCCCATCTGCTAACTCGTGATTTTTTTTTGCCCAGGTCTATTTAAAGAGACTTTTCTTTTATTATGTTTTCATTAGGTCAATGGGAATATATAATTTAAAATAAAATTTAAGTTGAAGTTCTTTTATTTTGTAAGTAAAAAAGAACTTTAGTTATACAAGTGAGCAGAGGTGTTATTTAAGTGTTACTAGCGTGCATTACTTTAAAATAAAAATAAATAACAAAAACATGATTCCCGTGATGGATGCTGGTAGAACGATGATATTCCTTTCACCTTTTACTAATTTTTTTTTCTTCTTCTTATAAATAGCATAACGATTCATTTTTTTTTTTTTGTATGAAAATTTCTAACAATTCATACTGATTGCTTTGGTAGATGTAAGGGAGCCTAGAATCGTGATAACTAAGTCAATAACAAATTTCTTTGCTTTTTGAGTTTTCACTTTTTAATTTAACAAAGAGCATGATCCATTAACACATCCCACATGGAAAAAAACTCAGAATGTATGTTGATGTATGTAGAATTAAGTGGGTTATTAAGTGGGTCAATTTAGCAAGCCTGTCAAGTTGTTTGGTAAGTGGACCATTTGGAGCGTTACGAATGATATAAGAGCCAACCTTGATCCCGTGAGGGCCCCACGGTGTTATGGTAGAGGAGTAGAGGCCCTTGGGTAACCCTTTGTCTGCTAATGGGCTGCTATGTGGTCACCAACCATTTGCTTCCACAAAAATCAATTAAGGTGAGAACTGAGCCTACACAACGAGGACAACACATCTTTAAGTGGGGTAGATTAATCTGTGAGAACCCCTCCAACATGGAAAAAACACTTAGAGTGTTATCATAATATATATAGAACTAAGTCGGCTACTACTAACAATTCGTGCTTAAGCATTTAAAGGGCAATGTGATAGACCCGTCAAGTTGATAGGCCAGTAAAACTACATGGGTCCGTCAAGTCAGTTTGGTGCACATAAATAGATAATTGGTGCACATCTATAAGAAGAAATCTAGGTGGGAACACTAGTTAGTCCCTATCACTTGATAGGTGCACATATGCTAGAATTAAATCTAGAGCTTTTTAATTTTTTTTTTCCTTCCTATTGTTAAATTTCTTTGCATTTGAGGTAGGTGGACAATCAATGATTCCATGCAAATCACATTGTTCTTGTCATCAACTTAAATTTTTTAAAGCTTTTTTTTTCATTTTTTTTTTGTAAATTTCAAAGTTTGGGAAATTATGTAATAGTTTCATACGTTGTGGGGTAATCTATAAATTTCAATAAATTTTGGGGCTGATATAAAAACATAACAAGTTTGAGGTTTTCTGAAGAAAAAAAAAAATTGAAAATTTTGTTGAAGGATAGTAGATAAGGACTTAGACTCCATGTGAGATACAAAATAAAAGACTAAACAGTCCTCAAGGATTTAATCCAGGGAATCAACTGGACCAACCCAAATAGCCCAACCTTTTGAATTAAAAGACTTTTTAGTATAGGTACACTCATCCATGAAGAGATCTTTGTTTTTAAACAAACTTACACAGCTGAACAGACATAAGGGTAATAGTTGGTCATATAGTATATTTGTTCTTTTTTTTTTTTCACAGGCATATACCATGTTCAAGTTGGATCACTTTAGAAATGAAAATTTTTTAGTTCCAAAGTCACTTTCCACTCATGAGTTTTGAGTAGAGAACATTTGCTCTCTCACATTTCAAAAATAACTCTCTTTTAACAAACCTAATTGGTATGGTAAAATTACAATACAACCCTATAAAAAATGTCGAAATTAAGTGGAAAAAAAAATATGAAAAGTTTGAGGTTTTATGAAAAAAAAAAAACAAAAAAAGAAAAAGAAATAAGAAATAAGAAAATTTTTGTGAAGCATAGTAGACATGGACTTAGAATCCACGTGAGATACAACTGGGATCAACCCCAAATCGCCCAACCATTTAAATTGAAAGACTTTTTAGTATAGCTACACTCATCCATGAAGAGATCTTTGTTTTTAAACGAACATACACAGTTGAACGACATTTACCATGTTCAAGTTGGAGCACTTTAGAAATGAATATTTCTTAGTGCCAATATCACTTTCCACTCATGAGTTTTGATTAGAAAACATTTGCCCTCTCACGTTTAAAAAATAACTCTCTTTTAACAGACCTAATTGGCTTGGTAAAATTACAATACAGCCCTAAACAAAATCTCGAAATAAAATGGAAGTGTAATTTCAAAATGTCTATAGAGCCCATCTGCGCGCTGACTCGTAATTTTTTTTGCCCAGGTCTATATTAAGAGACTTTTCACTTATTATGTTTTCATTATGTCAATGGGAATATATAATTTGAAATAAAATTTAAGCTGAAGTTCTTTTATTTTGTCAAGTTGATAGGCTAGTAAAGTACATGGGTCCGTCAAGTCAGTCTGGTGCACATAAACAAATAATTGGTGCACATCTATAGGAAGAAATCTAAGTAGGAACACTAGCTAGTCCCTAGCTATCACTTGATAGGTGTACATGTGCTTGAAATCTAGAGCTTTCTATTTTTTTTTCCCTTTGTATTCTTAAATTTCTTTGTATTTAAGGTAGGTAGACAATTAAAGACTCCACGCGAATCACGTTGCCCTTGTCATCCAATTAAAATTTTCAAAGCTTTTATTCATTTTGTTTTTGTAAATTTCAATGTTTGGGCAATTCTGTAAATTTCAAAGGTTGTGGGGGTGATTTGGAAATATTAGAATATTTTGGGGCAAATCTAAAAATACAAAAAGGTTTGAGGTTTTCTAATAAAAATATAAAAAAGAAAATTTTGGTGAAGGATAGTAGATATGGACTTAGAATCTATGTGAGATATAAAAGAAAAGACCAAACAGTCTTCAAGCACTCAATCCAGGGAACCAACTGGGAACAACACCAGATAGCCGAACCAGTTGAATCAAAAGACTGTTAGGCACGGCTAAACTCATCCTTGAAGATAAAATTGTTTTTAAATGAACATACACATCTGAACAGAGACAATGGTAATGTTTGGTAATGTACCATATTTGTTCTTTTTTGCACCAACATTTACCATGTTCAAGTGGGACACGTTGGAACTGAATGGAGACAAACTCAGTTTAAACGTTGGAAGGACATTGTTTGTCAACACTCCCAAACATTTGAATTAAAAGACTTTTTGGCACGGCTCAATTCATCCATGAAGAGAACTTTCTTTTTAAACGAACATACACAACTGAACATGCACGGTGGTAATGGTTGGTAATATACCATATTTGTTCTTTTTTTTTTTCGCATGCATTCACCATGTTCAACTGAGATCACATCAGAAATGAATATTTCTTAGGGCTAATATCACATTCCACTCATGAGTTCTGAATAGAGAATGTTTGCCCCTCACGTTTGAAGAATAATTCTTTTTTAACAGATTTAATGGATTTGGTAAAATTGCAATATAGCCCTCAAAATAAATGAAGAAATTAAGTGAAAGTGTAATTGCAAAATGTCTAAAGAGCCACTTGCTAACTCTCCTTTAAGTAGAAGTTCTTTTATTTTGGAAGTAAAAAAGAGCTTTAGTTACACAAGTGAGCATAGGTGTTACTTAGGTGTATTTTTTTAGGTGTTACTAGCATGCATTACTCTAAAATAAAAAGTAAAAACAATAACATGATTAACATGATGGATGCACTAACTAGTTCTGCGTATACTCAGAAATTTGTGAAGGTCAGTGTGGTGGGTTCTGGTAGAAAAAACAAAAATAACACTCCTTTCACCATTTGCTAATTTTATTTTGTCTTGTAAATAGCATAGCAATTCTTTTTTTTTTTTTGTTGAAAAGTTCAAACAATTCGTATTGATTGCATTGGTAGATCTAAGGGAGCCGAGAATCATGATAACTAATTCAACAATCAAATATTTTGTTTTTTTATTTTTCACTTTTTAATTTACCAAAGAGCAAGATACATTAACCCATCCCACGTGGAAAAAACTCAGAATGTATGTTGAAAATATGTAAAGTTAAGTGGGTTATTAAGTGGGTCAATTTGGCAAGCCCGTCAAGTTATTTGGCAAGTGGACCACTTGGGGCGTCACGAAGGTATCGGAGCCAACCTTGATCCCGTGAGGGACCCACATTCTTATGGTCGAGGAGTAGAGGGCCATGGGTAGTTGTACTGCTATGTGGTCACTAGCCATTCGCTTCTACAAAAATTAATCGTGGTGAGAACTGGGCCTACGCAACGAGGACAACACATCTTCAAGTGGGGTAGAATAATCTGTGAGAATCCCTCCAATATGGAAAAAACACTTAGAATGTTATCATAATATATATAGAACTAAGTCGGCTACTACTAACAATTAGTGCTTAAGCATTTAAAGGGCAATGTGATAGATCCGTCAAGTTGATAGGCCAGTAAAACTACATGGGTCCGTCAAGTCAGTTTGGTGCACATAAATAAATAATTGGTGCACATCTGTCAGAAGAAATCTAGGTGGGAACACTAGCTAGTCCCTATCACTTGATAGGTGCACATTTGCTAGAAATCTAGAGCTTTATATTTTTGTTTTTCTTTCTATTATTAATTTCTTTGTATTTAAGGTTGGTAGACAATTAATGACTCCATGCAAATCACGTTGTTCTTGTCATCTACTTAAAATTTTAAAATCTGTTTTTTTTTTAATATTTTTTTTGGTAAATTTCAGAGATTGGGCAATTATGTAAATTTCAAAAGTTGTGGGGGTAATCTATAAATTTCAATAAATTTGGGGGCTGATATAAAAATATCAAAAGTTTGAGGTTTTCTGAACAAAAAAAAAAGGAAAAAAAAAACATTTTGTGAAGCTTAGTAGATATGGACTTAGAATCCATGTGAGATACAAAATGAAAGACTAAACAGTCCTCAAGGACTTAATCCAGGGAACCAACTGGGATCAACCCCAAATAGCCCAACCATTTAAATTGAAAGACTTTTTATTATAAATGCACTCATCAATGAAAAGATCTTTGTTTTTAAACGAACATACACAGCTGAACAGACACAATGGTAATGGTTGGTCATATAGTGTATTTGTTCTTTTTTTTTTTCACCGACATTTACCATGCTCAAGTTGGATCACTTTAGAGATGAATATTTATTAGTGCCAAAGTCACTGTCCACTCATGAGATTTGATTAGAGAACATTTATTCTCTCACGTTTCAAAAATTACTCTCTTTTAACAAACCTAATTGGTTTGGTAAAATTACAATACAGCCGTAAAAAAAATGCCAAACTTAAATGGAAGTGTATTTTCAAAATGTCTATAGAGCCCATCTGCTAACTCGTGAATATTTTTTGGCCAGATCTATATTAATAGACTTTTCACTTATTATGTTTTCATTATGTCAATGAGAATATGTAATTTAAAATAAAATTTAAGTTAAAGTTCTTTTATTTTGTAAGTAAAAAAGAGCTTTAGTTATACAAGTCAGTAGAGGTGTTATTTAGGTGTTACTAGCATGCATTACTCTAAAATAAAAATAAATAACAAAAACATGATTCACGTGATGGATGCTAGTAGAACGATGATAGTCCTTTCACCATTTACTAATTTTTTTTTCTTCTTATAAATAGCATACCAGGTTAGAGGTAGAGAAAACACAACAAAGAACTTCCATACCATCGTCTGACCATAGAAGTGAGGAGAGAAAGAGTCATAGAGAAAGCAAAAAATGGCTTTGCCCAATCACGCTACCTTTAAGGGCAATAATGGTTTGTACCTCAAGGCCCTAGCAAATGGTAATCTACAGTTCTCAGCTACTCAGCGTACCGATCCAACGGCGGGATTCGAGATCATCACCCAATCCGATGGAAGCATTCAGATCAAGTCAGATTCCACTGGCAAATACTGGAATGCAGGAACGCATAGTTGGATTGCGGCCGACACAACTAATATCAATAACAACCCTAATACATCGTTTTCGCCGGTCATAATTGATCCCAACACTAATGCAATCGCTCTCCGCAGCATGAGTACCAACTATATCTGCCAGAGATTCACTAGTCCTGCTATAGTTAACGGTCTTTTTCCCAATGTCACCTACACTAATACTCCTCCACCAGAGGCACGCTTGGACGTGGAAGAGCTGTGATGTGCAATGCAATCCATTAATAAAAGATGTTTGTGGGTAGCATCTCTGGAAACCCTCACGAGACTCCACTCGTCCTGTAAGGGTAACTTTTGGGTTTAAAAGGCTTGTTGCATATTTATGCTAAATGCAATCGCGTTCCCTGCGAAAGTGGCATTTTCATTTTCATTTTTATTTTTGTTCTGGTACTTGTTTCTATCTATCTAGTTTTCATTTCAAGTACTACAACAATGTTGTTGAATTGAAGCCTAGATAAGATATATTATCTATCTATGACAATATAATAAAGTGTGTTTGCCTTTACTTCGGGACTTCTTCAAAGTGCTTTCCATGATTTGAAGCTTTAGAGAAGACAGTGTTAACTTCTTTTTATTACTTAACTTGTCACTAAGTATTTCTCTCTAACCGATCTCATCTAATTAATTATTCAATGTGCGCTTTTCTCTCCACATTCTTCCTACCTTCTCTTCTCCCCCACTTAACTTACCAACCAAGAGAAATGGAGAGAAACTTGTCCCCTTCTCTTGTAGTGGTTTGTTCATGTATTTGCTAACTAAATGTATAGTGATCAATAATCAATGTGAAACGGTTCTATTCTTTTCCTATCTTTTTTTTTTTTTTTTTGTGGGTCTGCTGAGAAGGTAAAACTTTGATCTCTTATTTTGGCTTTAGGTACACAAAATAACCTTGTCAGGCTTCTGAAATGTTGTCTTGGATGTCTTAAGGACTCCCCTAATATTTGTTCATTTTTTTACTTGGTATACAAAACAAATATCTTTTAGTTTGAGTACAAATATGTTCTGGGAAATCATTGGAAAAATATGAGTAATGTGCTAGAAACATAATTTTCACTTAAATTATGATAATAGTTTTCAAGACAAAATAAATTATATATATATCAGCCATACTGATATGTTGTGATACTGTTGAAATATGATACTAATTCCTAGAAGCTTCTAGAATAAGATAAAGATTTGAAGTCACATGTATCTAGAATATTCCTTCAATTATCTAGATTGAGTAATGTCTAAAAAATTCCTAGAATTAGCTCCATTTTGCAAAATGAATGAATGAAAGACATTTCCAGTCAAGCCTTCCATCTCCCACACTATTGTGTAACACCTGCATTTTCCAATCTATTATCCCGAATTTCTGTATTTCTCTTGGTGATTCTTTCTATTATACACAAAAAGATTTGTTTTTCTTACTCTTTACTATTTTAAACGATCTGTGTGTTTGTATGCATGTTTGTGGCCTTGGGGAAAGTTTTTTTAGAAAGCAGACCCGAGCGCTCGAGAAGTCGAAGCTCTCGAGCAGCATTTTTAGTGAAATGACTATTTTGCCCTTACGTCTCAAAAATCTATAAATACCAACGTTTTCTCAACAATTGTACGTTCTGTTTATTTTGAAAACCGAGAGCTTTCCTTACAGAGGATTTTGAGAGAAATCCTCGTACATTATGCACACACATTAAGATTGAATGGGGATTTTGAGAGAAATCCTAGAATGTCTTAAGGTCTCCCATAATAATTGTTCATTTTTTTACTTGGTATACAAAACAAATATCTTTTAGTTTGAGTACAAACATGTCCTGGGAAATCATAGTAAAAATATGAGTAGTGTGCTAGAAACATTATTTTTACCTAAATTACGATAATAGTTTTCAAGACGTAACAAATTATATATATCAGCCGTACTGATATCGTGAGATTCCATTGAAATATGATACTAATTCATTGAAGCTTCTAGAATAAGCTAGATTGAGTACTATCTAGTTTTTTCCTAGAATTAGTAAGATTGAGTTCCATCTAGAAAATTCTTAGAATTAGCTAGACTATGTACTGCCTATATTTGTGTACGTAATTCCTAGAAAATTCTAGAAGAGTCAAGACACTACTTAAGTGTCCTATAAATAGGTGCAAGCAAGCCATTTGTAAAGTGATTGAATGAAAGAAAATTTCAATGAAGCCTTCCATCTCCCATGCTATTAATTACCAACTATTCCAAACAGATACCTTACAAATTATAAACATATCCTTCGAAGGATTAATTATAGACAAACAGGAGAGGCTTGTTTTTAGTATAAAAGTATTGAATAAAATGTTTACCAAAAGAAACAAAAAAGGCCCATTGAAGTGCTGAATTATGTGAAACTAATAGACATATGATTGCTTCTCTAATGCATGGATATATCGCTGTAGAATATTGTTGACTATGCCAATGACAAATGCCTCTGCAGAACGAAGTTTTTCGAAGTTGAAACTGTTAAAATCTTACATTTGATCAACGATGTCACAATTAAGATTGAATGGGGTAACCATATATATATTCTCCATGCATTGAAAAAGACATGGTTGAAAAACTTGATGATGCGAGCTTAATTAGTGATTTTGCAAATACAAATGCGAGAAGAATAATGTTCAAGTGATACTTTGTTGCAATTGTGTCGTTTCGTTATTTGCTTACTGAATGTTAGAAATATTTTGTAGTTAGTTTGATAATTTTAATATAATGTATAACAATATAAAATTAATAAGGAGTTTAAAAAAGTATATGTAAAGCCTTTTAAGAGATTGCTTTGGGCCCTGAAAAACTTAGGACCAACCCTGCATGAGAAGTATAGGGAAGTATGACACTTTGATGGTGCCAAAGAGGCAAGAAAGGGGGGTAGGGGTAGACGAGTTATTTTGAAATATACTACTGGAACATAGCATTACCCGGAGAAAGGAGAGCCATATTGCTAAGTAAACCCAAGGTTATGAAAAAAGTTGTGGCAATATTTGAGGGAGTGAGATCTAGTCATGGGGATCATCAATTGCATCATTTTGGAGTTTCATTTTCTTTTTCTCTTTTTCTTTTCACTTTCTAATGAAGACACTACTTCCTATAATGGCTACAGTTTGCAGGGAAACAAAAATGGACAATTTTCTTTCCACTTTCTCCCTACTTTCTCTTCTCCCCCACTTAACTTACCAACCAAGAGAATTGGTGAGAAACTGGTCCTCTTTCTGTTCTTTTCTCTCCATTTTTGTCTATCCAAACAAAGTATTAGATTCGGCTCTTACTCGATTTGGATTTGGATTTGGATTTGGATTCTAGTGGTTTGTTCATGTATCTGCTGACTGAATGTATAATAATCACTAACCCTTGTGAAATGGTTATATTCTTAGTTGAAGTTTTTGCTTACTTCTTTTTTTTTAATCTTTTTTATGGCTTGGGTCTACCGACAAGGTAGGACTTTGATCTCTTATTTTGGCTTTAGGTACACACAATAACCTTGTCAGGCTTCTGAAACATTGTCTAGGATGTCTGAAGGACTCCCCAAATAATTGTTCATTGTTTTACTTGGTATACAAAACAAACATCTTTTAGTTTGAGCACAAATATGTTTGGAAAATCATAGTAAAAATTTGAGTAGTGTGCTAGAAACATAATTTTCACTTAAATTACGATAACAGTTTTCAAGACGTAATAAATTATGTATATGTGGGAGTTGCTAAAAAAAGCATCCAGGGAGGCTTCGAAGAACTTACAATTTTACCCATTTTGATGTCACCTCTAAACTCGCTCTAGCCATCTCTCAGACCACCAACAACACTCAGCTTCAGGAGTGATACAACAGGTTGGAGTGGGCTTCTAGTTTTTTCAAGTTGGGCATTTGACATTTGACTGTGGTGTTTGGCTTTTGGTGCACTATTTTATTTGGCCTTGTGCCAAAGCTTTAACAAAAATTTCTTGCTGAGCAAAAAACAAAAAAAAATTCTATATATATATCAGCCATACTGATATGATGCAATGCTGTTGAAATAGGATAGTAATTCTACAAGCTTCTAGAATAAGCTAAAGATTTGAAGTCATATGTATCTAGAATATTCCTTGAATTATCTAGATTGAATAATATCTAAAATGTTTCTAGAATTAGCTCCATTTTGCAAATGAATGAATGAAAGACAGTTCCAATCAAGCCTTCCATCTCCCACACTATTGTGTAACACCTGCATTTTCCTATCTACTATCCCGAATTTCTGTATTTCTATTGGTGATACTTTCTATTATACATAGCAAGATTAGTTTCTTTTTACTCATTACTATTTTAAATGATCTATGCGTGTTTTGTATGCATGTTTGTGGCCTTGGGGAAACTTTCTTTAGAAAGCAGACCAGAGGGCTCAAGAAGCCAGAGCGCTCTAGCTCGAGCACTCGAGCAGTACTTTTAGTGAAACGACTATTTTGCCCTTGGTTCTCAAAAATCTATAAATACCCAACGTTTTCTCAACAATTGTACGTTCTGTTTATTAAGAAAATCGAGAGCTTTCCTTACAGAGGGTTTTGAGAGAAATCCTCGTACATCATGCACATACACACTTGCATGTGTTAATCCTAGCATTATACACACACATGCACTGTATACACCTACATGCTGCTGAATCAAGATAGGGGACTGAGGTGAAGTTGCTGATTCTTGGTCATCCTCATGATCAAGCTCTAAAGAGGAAGATATTGAAGCTCTAGTTCATCAATTCAAGCTTTTTGAAAACATCTACTCATATTTTCTTTATCCATTTACAATTCAATCTTGTGTGATTATAAATTCTCACTTAAAAATCTGTAGGATCAGTTTATACATGAATTTAAGTCCATACATGTGAATTAATTGAGGTCATAGTTTTTATATGTGAAGAAATTTCATGATCAAACTGTTTTTCATAATTTGGTGATGTTGATCATCATCCAAACACACCATAGACCATATCGAGTGTAGATTCTCATCTTGATACCTTAAGATATAGTTTTTACAGGTTTTCAAGGCTTGGATGTGTACTTAGAACCAATTTTATACCTTGCATGTAACCACAAAAAGGATCTATTTCGCAACTAAACTCGAGCACTCGCGCCTCAGGAGCGCTCGAACTACGAGCGCTTGGGCTCTCAGAGCGCTCGAGCCTGGCAGTTTTTCCATGTTGTTTTGTTTCTCCTATCATGAATGGATTATTGTTTGTTACTAACATGAACCTGAGATTCCTATTAACATGTTAGACAATGTATATCAACTTATCACATGAACACTTAGGCTCATTTGATAAATGATGATCTTGGATTATTCTTATAACTTATACGTCGAACTTCTTATGTTCTTAAAAGTGGTGGATGAAGCAATGGTGTATCTATAGAAGTGAACTACTATCGAGTCTGTCCTTGTATCAGAATGTATTATCTGTCTTAATTTAGTGAGACATTAGAAATTGAATTATCAGTTCATTAAAGAGAAGATACCCTTAATGGAATTTAATTGTTTATCGTTCATAACTCGTAATATCTTCAATAGTTGATACCCTGTTAGTATCTAATTCACTCAGCTTTCATTAAGAAAACAACGTTTATGCTACTGGACATTTTTACGTTTTAACGCACCCTCGTTATGACTATACGGGTGAAGGACCTACAGGTGAGGACTACTATGCCGGTGACGATGTTCCTGTGGAGGATAATCCTGACAGAGGTCAGACAGAAGAGGACTATTATGGCGAGGACCACCTCTATGACAATTGAAGATTAGGCTAGATAGTAGTTCAAGTATCCTTGTTTTCAGACCTTTTTGTAATTAGGCATATGTTGCCTCAACGTTTGTAAATGATTTTGTTTTATTTAATTCGAGACTCTGATTATAATAGTTAGTAGCTTTCGTTTGACTTTAAGTTACATTGTTATCCAAAACCTAGATTATATTCTCGTGATCTTTATTCCTTTCTATTGCTTAGTAGTGCGTGGTGTGGACAATCACGTGGAATCACCAGTCGCTGCCTTTGGACCCAAAAAAATAAAATTGCTTTTCTCAATTTTTGCCGTTCTAGGGTGTGACAGGATTTCTTGGTAACAAAGCTAGGTTTATACCTTTTCGCTCACAGATTGTCCTACAACATCTGGTCCTAGAACCTTGAGTTTCTATAGATGAGTATTAAGATTAGTTCTGACTTAAGATAGTCTATTTTCAGGTAGCAAGGCAACACCGTGCTTCATTCCAGATGAGTTTGGAGGACACTATGGGTATGAGGGCAGTATTGAGCCACCGGACCCACAGTACTATGCTTGGAAGATTAGGCAGAGAGCCATCACATATACAGTTCGAGTATACAAATTGAGTAACAAAGATTTGGGACCCGGGACCCAGGACCCAGAGGTGATACGTTAAGAAATGATCTATTGTAAAGACACCTTTCGACGCATCGAGGAGGAATCACTACTGATGCTATGAGACCATATTTCATATTAGGTTTTACTTGTAGAGGTTAGAGTAGTGCCTCCACCTCCCCCGACAGAGCCACCACCCCAGACACCTCCACCCCCACCCCCACCCCCACCCCCACCAGAGGAGGACATGCTGATACACCCCCAAAAGATAAGGACCCAGGGGATGAGGATCTAAATGAGGATGAGGGCGACAACGAGGATGAGGTAGAGGAGGACGCCAAGGAGATGGAGGATGAAAAGGACGTGGATACCGACGACGATGAGCAAGAGTATGATATAGAGGATAATGCTGAGGACCCTGAGAAACTAGTTGGTATGGATGTACCAATTGGCATAGATATTATAGTAGTAGTGGTTTACCCGAAAAAGGAGGAGGCTGTAGTAGAAGATGATGCGGGTATGACGCTGTGGTACCAGTTTTACCAGGTGGGATGATAGCACAGCTAGCAGTAGAGTGGACTGCAGCGATGGCTGCTCATCCCTATGGATTTGAGATAGGAGAAGCAGAGTTGGCCCATGCTATGGTAGAGGCTGAGGCTTTGTAGCTGCATTCGATGCAGCTCAGGCCGATATGGCCGATGTTGGAGATTTAGGAGTTATTGTGGAGCATGATTTTAATAGCTTGCATCTCATCTAATTATTAATTTTAGCATGTCCAGATTTAATTTGTATTTCCATTGACATAATTAAATCCATGTAGTATTGTCTGCTTTTAAGTTAATTACAAGTCTCATGTATCTAAATCTTATTATTTATTTTATTTCATGTTAAACTCTTGTTAGGGCCAAACTGAAATTTTACAAATTTAGTAATACATGTATTGAATTTCAAATATGTATTTCAAAATGGTGGAATTGTTTTCTTTTAACTCAAGCAGTATTTTTATAAAATCGGGAAATCATTTCTTACGTTAAAATGAATTTTCTATATTTTTGTGGTGACCACAGCGACGCGAAAATACCAGTTTAGGTGCAAAACTGTCCATGCTGCTGTAGACACCCCATTTTTTCGTCTATCGGATTTAGGAGACCCATAGCTTGGTGGTTCAGAATGATCGAAAAAGACTCAAAAGGACTCCTGAAAGTCAGCTCTATCTCTTAGAATGCTCAGAATGACCAAAACGCCCCTGAAAGCCCGAAAACTCCCAGATTTGGTCCCAAAGTTCTTGAAACATGCTACGTCATAAGAAAAATGATAAAATGAGTTTTTAAGAAAAAAAACAGATGAAATCGTCAGCTCCCAGAGACCCCCGGAAGTCCCGGATGTTCCCGGAAAGTCCCCGTTGACCGGTTTGACCAAGGTTTGACCAAGGTTTGACCAAGTTTGACCAAGTTTGACCAAAATCGTCCGAATTCACCGGAATCATTCTAGATCATGAGAAAAGTATTAAAATGAGTTTTAAAAGAAAATCGAGCGAAAACGTCAGCTCCTGGGAACTCCGAGAAGATTCCAGAACTTCCCGGGGATACCAGGTTTGACCAGTTTGACCAGAATTTGACTTTCAAACCGGGGCACCGTAACAATTTTCAAATATTTTTCATGGATACTAGAGGTCAATAGCTTTACAACGGTATATCGCACATAATTTTCAGATTTAAAACGAGTCTATTATGAATTTCCGAAGGCGAAAAAGGTGATCCAATCGGCTTTTATCGCAAATACCACAAAACTTTTCAAAGTGACCTATCCCCAAACTATTTTTTATGTAAAGTAGACTCCATTACCTTTCCAACGGTATATCACAACCTCAATTTAGAGTTTGTATACATTTTCTGTGAATTTCGGACGAAATAGGGCCTTTTCGCGAATACCGGAACCTCTGGGGGCCTAAACAGCATTATCTGGACGAAGGAGGAGCAGTGCTGCCGCGACACTAGCCCACTGCCACCGCGGCACTGGCCCAGTGCCGCCGCGGCACTCCCCTCCAGAATAATATATTTTTGTAAATAATTTTGGGGTCCCATTTTGATTAATTAAAAACCAAAACGACGTAGTTTTATGATTTCAGATGTTTGGAGCCAATGGGAACACTTCTAAAACCCCAAAACCACCCCAAGTTGGCCTATTTAAACCCCCCATTGCTCTTCATTTTGGGGGAGTCAAATGAAAGCTTAGAAAAAGTTTGGGAGAGAAAGTTGTAGAGATAAGGTTAGAATAGAGAGAAAAGAAGCTTCCTTCTTTGATTTTCAAAATAAAAGTGAGTTCTAAACTTTGTTTTTACTTCATTACTCTCATTCACTTCAACATTCAATACACCCAACCACCATTTTAGTGAGCATTTAAGAGAGTGGAAGCTTCTTCCATGTCCAATGTCATTCTATATGAGTGAAACATCAAACTACGTACAAGTTCTATACATCATGAATATCATCTATTGATTGCTATCTATTTGCTCGTTTGCTTATATAATGTTCATCTCTTCTCATCTCATTTCTTTTTTATTTTCTTTATTTACTTACTAGTCCATCATCATCTAAATGATGACATGAAGTTTGGGGTGAGTGAATCCTTATGGATAGTAGCTCTTGACCTCAAAAACATGTTTGATAGATGATGATCATAACTTCAATACCTCCAAGGTATTCTTGAAGTTATGTTCAAATAAAAATAAATCTCTCCAACAATCTTGGAGGTTCTTTATGATGAGTTTGAGGTTGGCATTTTAAGTGGCTATAACCTTCATTGAGTATTGAAAATATGCTTTCAAAATATCTGCTTCAAAACCTCTCTTAAAACCCCCTCATTTTAATCCCAAGAAAGAAAACTCTAGTTTTTCCAAAAATTTTCAAAACAGCGAGTAATTTGAGCTCAAAGATTTTTCTAGAACTTAATACTCAACATATGGATGCAAGGCCACTTGGAAAGTCTTCCTAACTCATTGGAGAACACCCAATATTTTTGGTTTGACTTGGAAGTACTTGGAAATGGTCCATTTGGACCCAAACATTCCTTCCAGACATTCTATTTTTGCTGTCACAGCGGCTTGGTCCACTTCCAACCTCTTTTTCAGAAAGCTTTTCCAAATGGGGTGGTCCTAACTTATTTTTACCTTAAACTTCAATGTCTTAGGGAACTTTCTATATAAAATAGGCCTCTAGATCATTTGTTTTCATGTTCTAAGACTTTTCAACATTTCAGTCGACAGTACGGACTCTGTTTCTGAGTGACCTCTATTGTTTATATGATTTCTCTCAATCTGTGATAGTTATTAAAGATTGGATTTTTGGGTTGTGTTCTAGACACAATAAGAAAGATCTCCATAAAAAAAATTATGCATTGAAAACATTCTTAACCCCTCTTTTCAATTTCCAAAATATCTAGTTACTGTTCTGTCCACTATTCACAGCAAGCACTTTTTAACTTTCATTCTTTGATTTAATGCTTATATGCATTCCAAATTAGTGCATGTCTTAGGAAGTAGTTCATACTACATTTGTACACATCCCATGTTGATTTCACTCATCCATTCATACACATCTTAGATTTCTAAGTCATTCTAGGAATCCATGAACACAAAGCACACTACAACCTTGGCACATTCTAGATACATACATTGCATCCATGCAAGATTTGGGGCCTTCATGGCTCCTAATCTAATAAGATCATAAGGAATGAATTTGATCACACGTTCATGCTTCCCCCGATCTAATCATCCTTTCTCATCCATCCCGGGTATTGAGAGGTCTTCTTTTCTTAAATCTTATGAATGATATCTTATCTTTAGATCTTCCATTTCAAATTTTCTTATGTGATGTAATATACTATCATAGTATTATTTGTCGAACCAAACATAGTATAAGATGATTATTTGGATGCTAATTGAGGCCCGTCGAAAGACGGGGCGAGTTGAGGGTGTTTTAGTCGCGACAAAGGCTCCTTCCTCTCTCGTACCAAAACCCCGAGCCAAGTTCTTTGATTATGAAGGGCCGGTGCCTTTTATCCGTTTGGGTGAGTCAAAATTAGGTTTCTTGGTTCCTTAAATACCAAGTGGCGACTCTGTATCTGTTTTCAACAGACCTTTTCTTTTCTTTGATCCAAATCAAATTTCAAACGAAAACAAACAAAGCGGTGGAAGCCGGTGTCCACAATCTGGCAACTCTGCTGGGGATTTATCATTTTTTAAAACAAAATAATACAGAGGTTTGACTCATAAGAAGCATCCTTAAAATCATCTTTTTACTGTATTTGGTTCACCGCATTGCACTCTTGCATTTCTCCCCTCCGACTATGTCTGAAACGCAGCGCTGACATTGTTCAGGTCTTGCTGTGCCAGGGCATAAGTCACCGTTGATACTGTACCTTCCAAGGTATATCAAAAAGAGTAAAAACCTCCGTACTGTCTCCTTGACGGTATATTGGAACTCTCGTCAACGGACCCTCTTTGACTAAACCCGACCTTTGCATATAGATTCCTGTAGAACTTTTCATAGGACTGTTCATTTATCTTTTCAGATAAGACAATATGATATAACTGCTGTATACCCTGATGGGATTACCTGCGCGGTGTAGACGCTTATGTGGCATAGAACAGAACCTCTTTCTTATGATCCCCAAGGCAATCACTCACATGTGATCACATTGAGTTGACCTGCCTAGGCACCATGACAAGGATGTCTGCTCCATGCTCACAAAGATATACACCGCAAGCCTTGTTTGTCGATCCTAAGACATAGGAGTATGAAAACCTGCTAGACAGTATGATCACTATCACCATATTAACCAGTTTTTTTCCAGAAACTCTGTCCAGATATCCCAGATATAATCATATTAACCAGATTCTCCCAGAAACTCTGTCCAGATATCCCAGATATAACCATATTAACCAGTTTCTCCCAGAAACTCTGTCCAGATATCCCAGATATAACCATATTAACCAGTTTCTCCCAGAAACTCTGTCCAGATATCCCAGACATAACCATATTAACCATTCTCCTAGAAACTCTGTCCAGATATCCCAAATATAACCATATTAACTAGTTTCTCCCAGAAAACTTTATCCAAATTTCCTAAAAATACCCAAAGTCCTGTTTCTCCCAGAAACTCTGTCCAAAATTCCCGAAATATCCCGAAAACCCCTGGTGGTCGTAATGGAAAGCAAAGTTAGCACACTCTGTATGGCTAGGACCTTATTTGTTTAACTATTATCTGTCAGAAATAGGAGCATCATATAGATTAGGGCTTACATCTGCATGCTTGTCTCACATGCATGCACCATTTCCATCAATCTGCACGCACTATCTCGAGTCAGTCCACATCACTGTCTTTGTCTGTCTAAAGTCATCACTATCGGGATCCGATACACTCCTCCTCTCGAAATCTGTCAGGTCAGTATAGATTCCCAAGGTCAGCAGCCGGGATCCTCGTCGTGGGTCAGGAGTTCAGATAATCGTTTGATCAGAATCAATCCAACAACTTACTTCAGCATGAATCGAGAAGAGTTAGAAAACAAGGTTACCGAGTTGGGAGCAACCATAAGCCAACAGTGTGACAGCCTAGCCCAAGTTTTGAAGTTCATGGAAGAATTGAAACAGCAGCGGCAGCAACCTCCGCCTGGGTTTCCACCACTGGGGTTTGAACCACCCTTATATGAGAATAACGGGGAAGAGGACTGGCTTCAAGGGTTCCCACCATTTGCGTATGAGAAGAAGCTCCAAGAGAAAATGGATAAGGTTGACAAGCTGGAAAGCGTACTAAGGAAAAGCAAAGGGGTCGACGATTACATGCTAGACCTGGAAGGCCTCTTTGAGCCTGTTAAGCTAAAACTGTCGGAGAACTTCAAAATGCCTGCTGTCGACTGTTTTGATGGAACTGGGAATCCAAAAAGTCATGTGAAGTTGTGTATAAGTATCTTCCAATCCATGGGTTGTAACCACGAGCACATTATGATGTTGTTCCCGCAAACTCTTGCAAAATCTGCACTATCATGGTTCCAAACCTTGGAAGCCTCCAAAACCTGAGCATGGGAAGACATCGTTCGAGTCTTTGTCAATCATTACTCCTAAAATTAGGAGCTGGATGTCACTATCCGAGATTTGGAAATGACCCGGCAGAACAACAATGAATCCTTCGCTGCATTTCTGAGCAGATGGGGGAACAAGGTAGCCCAAATGACCCACCGGCCAATTGAGAAGGAACAAGTGAGGATGCCAATCCGAAATCTGCAGCCACTCTACCATGAGAAGTTATTTTACCAGTCCATCTCTACTTTTGAAGAATTATTTGAAGTTGGAACTCGAATCGAAGATGCTATCAGGGAAGGAAAGATCAAAAAGGAAGAGCCTCCGAGTCAGTCAAGAAGGCTAAGCTACCCCCGGAATCCCCCAGATGTCAATGCCCTTAGCAGCCAAACCATGGCATACCCTCCTAGGCCATACCAACCCTCCAACCAGGCAAACTCCTCCAATCGCCCTTTCCAGAAAAAGCCCCCTCGGAACTTCGCCAAGTTAGAAATCTCTCTCTCTTCAGCCTTAGACCGCCTCCTCAAAAAGGGCCATCTCCAACTACTCCAGCCTCGAAATACCCCACCCCCGCCTAACTGCGATATGTCCAAACGATGTACCTACCACCAAGCCCCTGGCCACAACACCGATGAGCATGCGCCTCCGCCACGATATCCAAGACCTCATTGACTAGAATATCATTGAGCAACCTCCGAAATAGCCCCATATCACTCAAAATCCTATACCAAACCACCAAAATGTCAACCTCATCGAGTCCAACCCTGTATCCTTCAACCCTGCTACCTATATCACCCCCCTAGGATAACCCTTACCCCTCATTGACATCCCGGACTCCGCGGGAATTCATCTGATTGAAGAGGAGAATGACGAGTAGCAGCAACAGTTAGATGACAAGCAAGACTTGTTCTTTCTGGAAGAGCATGATCTAGGCGTGGTAGACCTCAAATGGTATGATCCCAACAGTGAAAGTGATGCTTCTATCTGGGATGAGCCAGAAAAACCATTTGTGGGGATAGACTGCGATTGGTTCAAAAAGGATGGGACTGTAGAAGGGCCTACTCCTGCCGAGATTGATCATCTGACTAGATCGGACTGTCATTACCAGCCTCTGTAGCCTACTACTGAAGCTATCGAGAAAGGTCCGGTTAAAGACAAGGGGAAGGGTAAGATGGATGAGATCATCGAAGAAGATAATGAGTTGATAAAAGAGCTGAAGAAAACCCAAGCACATCTCTCGATGTGGGATATCATGGTAACATCCTACAAGCATAGGCAAGCCGTATTGAATGCCTTGGCTGGAATTGAAGTCCCTATCGACGCCGCATCGGAGGACATGGTGGCTTTCTTGGGCGCACTTACCCCTAACCCAATCATTATATTTTCTGATGAGGACCTGCCACCAGAAGGATCTGCATATAACAAAGCATTGTACATCACCGTCGGATGCAAGGGACAACAAGTGCCATTTTGTCTGGTCGACACTTGTTCCGCCTTAAATGTTTGTGCCCTAAGGACTACCACCGCTTTGGGGGTCAATGTCCTTAACATCACACCATCTGTGCAATTTGTAAGGGCCTACGACAACACCAAGAGGAATGTGATGGGTATTATCTCTCTACAAATCTGGGTAGGATCTTTGGTAAGCACTGAAGTTTTTCAAGTCATGAACATACCTGCCTCATTCAACTTGTTGATTGGAAGGCCTTGGCTGCATGCTAACAAAGCCGTATCATCCACTGTACATCAAATGATCAAGTACATTCATGAGAAGGAGGTAAAAATCATACTCAGCAGTAGTTGGGGTAATGAAGCTTTCCCAAACTACACTCCCATCTTTGAAATCCAAACACCTGAGTTGGAAGAAGGGGAAATCGGAGGATTCTTCATGGAAGAAGTCCACATGATCAATGACGAAGACTGATTCCCCGAGATTCACAATTTTGTCCGCAAAATGAACTACTTCCTCGGAATAGGATTGGGCCGACGCCAACAAGGAATCCGTGAGTTCCCTCAGATTAAAGGACAACAAGGCACTTTTGGGTTGGGGTACGAGCCCACTGAAGAAGACGTCGAGCTACAGAGGCCATGGAAGAAAAGGATAAAGGGTCTCCCACCATACCGCAAGACTTTGAATGGACAATTCATCAAAGAGGGGGATGACTTCCCTTACTTCGGGTTCCCCGAACCCTGGATCCATCAAACCACTGGGAAAAGGCACCCGAGTTTGAAATCTTCGCTGACTGCGAAAGGCCCCCATGTCAAGATCCGTTCTATCCCAAAGAAATTGAGAAGACCCCGGAGGAAGACTGGTTGAAATACATGGACACCGAAGCCATCAAGAAAATGTGGGAGGAATGCGCTAAGAAGGAAGAAAAGAGGGCCAAGAGCCAAGATGATCAGATCAAGCCAACTGAGGAGAGTTTGAGCAACCAGGCTGTAGAGTCATCTGTCTGTGTCTCCCAATCCCCTGTTCTCCCAGAATCTGTACCGCCGATTATCGAGTCTGTACCAGAGTCAGCTGCTGTAAGCCCACCACTGTCCAATGTAATCACTTCACCTGTCATGAATGAAATGAAAGATGATTCTGCTTACTCCTCTGTGTCTAATACTTGTGAATGCACAGATCCCTTCGAGGATCTCCCAATCGAACTTAAGCAACTAATTGAAAAACCACCTGCTTACGAAATAATCGAAGATACTTTATCGGTTAACTTAGGTGAAATAGATAATCCACAAATTGTGCAAATCGGCTCAACTCTTAATAAAAAAGAAAAAGAAGAATTAATTCTCTTGCTAAGAGAATTCAAAGATGTTTTTGCTTGGTCTTACGAGGATATGCCTGGGGTCGATCCCGACATTGTCCAACATCATATTCCCTTCCTCCCCAATTCTAAACCCGTCAAGCAGAAATTGAGGCGCATGAGGCCGGAATGGGCACTCAAGGTTAAAGAAGAAGTAGAGAAGCAATTCAAGGAAGGGGTCATCATTGTCACCGAATATCTGAAATGGGTTGCCAATATCGTGCCAGTCCCCAAGAAAGATGGAAAAGTTCTTGTGTGCGTTGATTTCCATGATCTAAACAAAGCCAGTCCCAAGGATGACTTCCCACTTCCCCACATAGATGTCTTGGTGGATAATACCGCTGGACATGAGCTACTGTCATTTATGGATGGTTTCCCAGGGTATAATCAGATTCTGATGGCGCCAGAATATCGGGAAAAGACGACATTCACCACCCCTTGGGGAACCTACTGTCATAGAGTAATGCCTTTCGGACTTAAGAATGCTGGGGCGACCTACCAAAGAGCTGCCACCACTCTGCTGCATGACATGATTCACAAGGAGGTAGAAGTATATGTAGATGACATGATCGTGAAGTCTAGGGACAGAGAAGGACACCTGGTAGTGCTGGAAAAGTTTTTTGAAAGGTTGCACAAATACAAGATGAGGTTGAATCCAAAGAAATGCACCTTCGGTGTGACCTTCGGTAAACTCCTGGGTTTTCTCATCACACAAAGGGGGATAGAGGTAGACCCCTCTAAGATCAAGGCAATCCTAGGAATGACACCACCACGGAATGAAAAAAAAGTAAGGGGGTTTCTCGGAAGAATCCAATTTATCAGCCGCTTCATTTCCAAGCGCACAACTACATGCGATCCGTTGTTCCGATTGCTAAGAAAAGGAGAGAAGTTCCAATGGGATGACCAATGCCAAGCAACCTTCAATAAAATAAAAGCCTACCTTCAAAATCCGCCTATCCTCTCGCCACCCACTCCTCATAAGCCCTTATTCCTTTACCTATCTGTCTCCGAAAATGCCATGGGTTGCATGCTAGCCCAAGAAGGAGAAGAAAGTCACTCCGAAAAAGCCGTATACTACCTCAGCAAGAGGATGACTGGGTATGAGCTCAACTACTCTACCCTCGAAAAAATATGTTGGGCCTTGGTTTGGTGCACTCGCCGACTGAGGCACTACATGCTGGCCTTCCCGGTTATGCTCATATCCCGCATGGATCCTCTAAAATACCTTCTCGAAAAACCCGCCCTGACCGGTCGCATATCCCGTTGGTTACTCCTATTATCCGAATTCGATATCAAGTATGTTACAAGCAAATCGGTAAAAGGGAGAACCGTAGCTGAGCATCTCGTAGAACATGCCGTTGACTCCGAAGAAAGTGGGGACTTTTCATTTCCAGACGAGAATATCATGGAGGTCAAGGAAGAACAGTGGAAGTTGTACTTTGATGGAGCAGCCAACATGAAAGGGTACGGAGTAGGAATGATCCTAGTATCGCCAAGTGGGGACCATACTCCATTGGCAGTCAAGCTCAATTATAACTCCACCAACAACACTGCTGAGTGCGAAGCATGCATTCTGGGAATGGAGGCAGCCAGAGAGCTGAAAGTTCGGAAGTTGGACGTCTTCGGGGACTCTAACCTCATCATATCACAAGCTAGAGGAGGATGAAAAGTGAAAGAAGAAAGGTTGAAGCCCTATCATGATCATCTAGATCAACTCAAGAGGCAGTTCGAGAACATCACATTCCTCTACTTGCCCAGGGAAGAGAACCAGCTAGCAGAATCATTGGCTACCTTAGCCTCCATGATCAAAACCCCTCCGGGAGTCAAGATGATGCCTTTGGTAATTGAGCAGAGGTACGAGCCTTCGTTCAAAATAATCGCCACGATCGAAGAAGAAGAGAATGCAACACCATGGTATCAGGATGTCTGGGATTTCATAGAAAAGGAGATGTACCCCCAAGAATCTACCGAGAAAGACAAAAGGGCCATTCGAAGATTCGCAGCGCAGTTCATCATTTGCGGTGGGAAATTGTTGAAGAAAGGATACAACGGTCACAACCAGACTTGCTTGTTTGGAAAGAGCTCCAGAAGAATGATGGAGGAAATACACGAGGGGGTATGCGGTCCGCACATGAACGGTCACATGCTGGCCAAGAAAGTCATAAGACAAGGGTACTACTTGACGACTTTGGAGAAAGATTGTTGCGAATACGTAAGAAGGTGTCACAAGTGCCAGATCCATGCAAACATAATGCATGTACCACCATTCCTTCTATACAGCATGACCCCACCTTGGCCATTCTCCACCTGGGGAATCGATATTATCGGTGAAATTGATCCAAAAGCCTCAAATGGAAATCGGTACATTTTGGTGGCCATCGACTACTTCACAAAATGGGTAGAAGCCGCATTTTATAGCAAGTTGGGGGCCAAAGAAGTGGCCAAATTCATCAAGAGAAACCTCATCTGCCGTTATGGGGTTACTCATGAGATTATTTGGGACAACGGAAGTCATTTCAAGGCAGAAGTCAGGGATCTGTTCGAGGAATACAAAATCACTTAACACAAGTCGTCACCGTACAGGCCACAAACCAATGGAGCAGTCGAAGCTGCGAACAAGAATGTCAAGACCATACTGCAGAAATCGGCCGACACCTACAAAGAGTGGCATGAAAAGCCACCGTTTGCACTTTGGGGGTACAGAACATCGATAAGGACATCCACTGGAGCGACTCCTTACTCACTAGTGTATGGAATGGAAGCAGTACTTCCAGTCAAGATAGAACTACCGTCCCTACGTGTGATGGCAGAATGTGAAATTTTGGAATCAGATTGGTTGAGAGAAAGATACGAAGAATTGGCTCTCATAGATGAAAAGCGCCTAGTGGCAATTGACCATGTCCGAATCTATCAAAAGAGGATAGCCCGTGCTTTCAACAAAAGGGTCCATCCGAGGAAGATCGTCAAGGGCGACCTTGTCCTTAAAGAATTATGAGCTCTGATCTTTGATCCACGCGGAAAGTTCAAGCCCAAATGGGTCGGCCCTTATATCGTCAAAACTATTCTTTCTGGAGGAATAACTTATCTCATGGACCTCGATGGCGTCGAATTCAAAGACCAATCAACATGGATCGTCAAAACTATTCTTTCCGGAGGAACAACTCTAGCAAAATTCAAAATTTTGGCAGCAGCTCCTCATTTCACGGGCTATCCCACCTGCAAGGCAAAAACACTCACTATCACAAAACTGCCCATCACAGTAACATCCAACAATCACAGTGTACATATATCATCACGCGATTATCAACTAAAACAAGCACATAACTGTGCCTCCAAACCGGAAGCTATCCAGCCTAAAAGGCGAAATATCATAATACTATGTCAAAGGTCACAAACTGTTCCACACATCGTCCTACACTATCCGAATAGTCATATCACCAGTACAACCCAATTGAAAAAATAAAAATATAATAAAAATAAAATTCCCGCTTGGGGGGCCTCAGTCCTCCTCTTCTTCGTCCTCTGTCGGACCGCCCGGAGTGTATGTCGGCGATAGCCTCCTCCTACCACCTCTGCACCTTGGACCAGTCCTCGATGAGCCAGCTCCGCCTCCACAGTACTGCACACACAAATAAAATGGAGGCAATCAGTAGGGAAACAAAAAAAAGTACAAAAACTGAGTCGAGTCAGAGACTTACCAAGGACGCCATCTGGTTGGCGGCAAATTGCCGCATACCGTCTACCTGTTAAGGGTAAAATCCAGGGTTAGAACCTCATGACCTTAAGAAAGCACAAAATTAGAGACATACCCGATGGTCTCATGTGAGGACCAAGGACCGTAAGCTAGCCGCCAAGGCGTGACCCTCCTCAGCGTAACTCCAAGGAAAGTTGAGGACGCCCGCTGGCTGAGTAGGGTACCCACATGTGACTCGTGGCACCTCCATCACTTGGGGAGTGCCATTAGTGCCTAGAACGTTGACGGTCCAATCCTAAGGAGGGATAGGATCGAAAGCCTGAGGAGCCTGTCTCCCGTACATCTCGCGAAGCTGTAGGCATAAAACAAGTTAGGAAAAGACGAGTCAAAAACATATGCAACGAATAGAGACAAAAGACGTAAAAGGAAAATTACCTCCAGGAGTGGGAAGTTAAGCATCAGGAAGCGGCCACGGTAAGCCTCATAACCGGTCTCAGAGAAAAAATTGTCCCAAACATCGGTGCCAGCTAAGGCCGCCAGCAAAGCATCGCCAGAAAGGTCACTAGCATCCATCGCAGGGGGATTATGAGGGACGCGATACCTGGAACCACCGACCACCTATCGAGACACTCGCTTGCCAAGAAACCACTGCCTGTACTCGGTACTCTCCATTAGGAGTCGACAAGAGGAAAGAGGCTTAACCGCTTGAATCTCCTCCGGGGCAGCATAGGCGACGTGCTCCCAAGGCGTCCAATCAACACTTGTAGCCATCATCTCGGTTAAGATGTTTCTGAGCAAAACAATCCGGTGGGCCCCGCTCTTCACCCCAACAACATCCCTCCACCATCTCAAGCCTCGTGGGAATAGAGGCACAGGAGCCATGCCATCCTCGTCCTCACCTGATTCATCCGCAGGAGAGGGAGATAACATCTTCAGTTACTCAAAGCTCCAAAGCTGCACAGACAAAGGAGAAAGTCAGAAAGATGTACAGAAATCAAAAAGCCAAAAAAATGAAAGAAGATGCAGTACATACCTCCCAAGCTCGCCAAAATCCCCCTATCGATTTAACATCGCCCCGAGAGACCTCGCCCATATGTTTTTAGAGATGGGCCAATGCAGCACCACCCCAGTCATAGGAGGGGATCTCATCAATGGTCGCCAGGCAAGAAAGGAGTCTCAAGCTCACCCGGTCATTCCGTGTCGCAAAGATCGAGCAACCAAGGACATACAGAAGATACACCCTTAAAGCTGGGAATTGTTCAGATTGTGATTCCCCCTGCCATAGGCCCAGTAAAGCCATCCACAAGGAAACTAGTGCCTCTCCAGATTTGGGGGAACAGCCCCAATCAACATCTCTACAGCCTCCCGGTCAATCTCATAAAAGCAGTCCAGAATCAGGTGCTTCCCGCCAACCCTCAAGACTGTAATCATGGAAAAGTCAAAAGGCGTCATGGTCATCTCACCAAACGGCAGGTGGAAAGTATTGGTGGTGTCCCACCACCTCTCAGCCATAGCATAAAAATGTGCCAAATCATTGTTTCTCTTTGAAACCAGATGGGCGAAGCCTCCAAACCCGGCATCATCTACCATCCTCTTGACGGTGGGTGAGAGTTGAGTATACCGTAGGAACGCATGAGCGAGGCTACCGTGGCCCTTCAACGTCACTTCCGGCACCTGCACACAATAAAGACGACAAAACGATTCACAAAATCACTATTCACGACCCGAGGCTGAATTCACAAAATCGACATTTGAGCACAAACCGGACTTCTAACGATCTCTAGGTGCACACTACGGCTCACAAGACTAACACAATACATGAAAATAGTCCTAAACTGTCAAAAGTTTTACATACCAAGCTCGCTAGAGCCGCGGCCAAAAGATGACATTGAGGGTCCAGTAAAATCAAGTCTGGGGTTTGCATCTCGGCTTTTATCCGTTCCTTGGCCTTCTTAGACGGTCTCCTCGAGCTCGAAGCCATGGATCTACAAAGAAAATGGAAGTAAAAGTTAGGCTTTCTTCTTGAAAATTTGAGCAAACCAAAACACCAATCGAAATTCCAACCACGGGGAAGGATTACTCACCTGAGCGTGCACAAGCTGCATTTTGAGGGATTTTGGCTCCAAAAACACCCCAAAATGGCCAAGAATGAGATTGAAAAGCTCAAAAACCCGAGATATACAAAGATGGAGTCCGGCCATCCAGTGCCACTGTGGCACTGGACAACTGTCGCTTGGCAGTGGCCCAGTGCCGCCGCGGTACTACTCCCCGCGGGCCCCGCTTCGCTCCGTTTTGCTCCGTTTTGCCCGGTTTTGGCCCGTTTTAGCCTTTTTCAGACCATTTTTGGCCCCGATCAGCCCCGGTGTGCTATTTCAGTCAAGATTTATGGGGTCTTACCCCCAACCGTCCAAAAGTTGTCAGGGCTACCTCCGGTAGGTAGAAACTGAGAAAAATCGACTCCCGAAGACCCGAATCGGCTATTTCAGGACAACCGTCGCAAATATTGATCGAACACGAGAGTTCTGATAACGAATCCTGAATTTTGGCTGACGCACCAAAACAAAAGAAAAGAGATTCTCCGAGAACCCTACATCATACCCCGAGGACAGAAACAGACAAACACCAGCTCCCGGAGGACCCGACCGGCCCTCTTGGATTGAGCACTGCAAGATTTGATCAACCATGAGAGATTCAGAGATGGGTCCTGGTTCCCGATCAAAGAAAAGAGATTCTCTGAGAACCCTACATCATCCCTCGAGGACAGAAACAGACAAATACCAGCTCCCGGAGGCCCCGACCGGCCCTCTTGGATTGAGCACCGCAAGATTTGATCAACCGTGAGAGATTCAGAGATGGGTCCTGGTTCCTGATCAAAGAAAAGAGATTCTCCGAGAACCCTACATCATCCCCCGAGGACAGAAACATACAAACACCAGCTCCTGGAGGCCCCGACCGGCCCTCTTGGATTGAGCACCGCAAGATTTGATCAACTGTGAGAGATTCAAAGATGGGTCTTGCTTCCTGATCAACGAAAAGAGATTCTCTGAGAACCCTACATCCCCGAGGACAGAAACCAAGATACCAGCTCCCAGAGGCCCCGACCGGCCCTCTTGGATTGAGCACCAAAAGATTTTTGATGGATTCAAATTTGAATCCCGATCAAGAGAAGTAGTTGAAGAGAGATCCCAGAAAGAGTTGCTTCATCCCCAGCAGATTCAATTTAATCCCCAGCAGACATATCGATTCATACACCATCAGTTCAATCATGACAATCACAGTAGTTCACTGTTGACTCATCATCTTGATTCATGCATCGACACTTCTTCCGGTCACGATTAGCCCAACTATTTGATTCAATCCATGATAGTCCCAGTAGTCCACTATCGACTCATCATCTCAATTCGCACATTGTCAGTTCATTAATCATCATTAGTTTACCACCGCTCTCAATATGCCGTGTTCATTCAAAATCTTAGGCTTCTATGTCCATCAATGGGGTTTCCCTGTTCATCGCTTGACATCTCGGTATTTCATCACTTGACTTCTGTATCTGTCTCTTAATTTCCAGGGCTTCCGTGTCCATCGGTTAAATGTCAAACGACATCTCCAATTATAGTCCTCTGGGACCCCACATCCAATTACGTTCGCTTACGAGGCACACCTCTCAAAATTCAGAAGTTTGCCCCTAGACCCAGAGCCTTCTAAACCTTAGTGTCCTCATCCGAGTCATCCACATCACAGTCACCAGCACAACACCATCCCACTCGGAGTGGCACACCCTACAGCACTTGCTCATACTAGGATCATAACAATAGGCATAATAGGACTCATGATACAATTCATCCATGCATCGCATGTCCTCCTCATAACATAACATCTGCCTGTCTCATTGTGCATACGTGATTTGCCCCCTTGTGCCTGAACTACGCCCTGGTCTGATTCCCCCTAGGATACGTAGGCAGCTCACGCAGAGCACGACCAGCACTAGACCTCAGCATCATTGCATCTTTTGGCAACGCCTTTATCCTAAATCTATAGCCTCCAAAAAGTCCCGTCTCTTCAAAACTTTGGCACTCGCTTGCGACATGCGTTGCCTCGCAAGTTCATGTCAAAGAGGGGCAAACTGTAGACACCCCATTTTGTCGGCTATCAAATTTAGGAGACCCATAGCTTGGTGGTTCACAATGATCGAAAAAGACTCAAAAGGACTCCTGAAAGTCAGCTCTATCTCTCAGAATGCTCAGAATGACCAAAACGCCCCTGAAAGCCCGAAAACTCCCAGATTTGGTCCCAAAGTTCTGGAAACATGCTACGTCATAAGAAAAATGATAAAATGAGTTTTAAGAAAAAAAACAGATGAAATCGTCAGCTCCTAGAGACCCCCGGAAGTCCCGGAAGTTCCCGGAAAGTCTCGGTTGACCGGTTTGACCAAGGTTTGACCAGGTTCGACCAAAGTTTGACCAAGTTTGACCAAGTTTGACAAAATCGTCCAAATTCACCGGAATTATTCTAGATCACGTGAAAAGTATTAAAATGAGTTTTAAAAGAAAATCGAGCGAAAACGTCAGCTCCTGGGAACTCCCAGAAGATTCCAGAACTTCCCAGGAATCCCAGGTTTGACCAGTTTGACCAGAATTTGACTTTCAAACTGGGGCATCGTAACAATTTTCAAATACTTTTTAAGGATACTAGATGTCAATAGCTTTCCAATGGTGTATCGCACATAATTTTCAAATTTAAAACGAGTCTATTATGAATTTTCGAAGGCGAAAAAGGCGATCAAATCGGCTTTTATCGCAAATACCGCAAAACTTTTCAAAGTGACATATCCCCGAACTATTTTTTATGTAAATTAGACTCCATTACCTTTCCAACGGTATATCACAACCTCAATTTAGAGTTCGTATGCATTTTCTGTGAATTTCGGACGAAATAGGACCTTTTCGCGAATACCGGAACCTCTGGGGGCCTAAACAGCATTATCTGGACGAAGGAGGAGCACTACCGCCACGGCACTCTCCTCCGGAATATTATGTTTTTGTAAATAATTTTGGGGTCCCATTTTGATTAATTAAAAACCAAAACGACGTAGTTTTATGATTTCAGATGTTTGGAGCCAATGGGAACACTTCTAAGACCCAAAACCACCCCAAGTTGGCCTATTTAAACCCCCCATTGCTCTTCATTTTGGGGGAGTAAAATGAAAGCTTAGAAAACGTTTTGGAGAGAAAGTTGTAGAGATAAGGTTAGAATAGAGAGAAAAGAAGCTTCCTTCTTTGATTTTCAAAACAAAAGTGAGTTCTAAACTTTGTTTTTACTTCATTACTCTCATTCACTTCAACATTCAATACACCCAACCACCATTTTAGTGAGCATTTAAGAGAGTGGAAGCTCCTTCCATGTCCAATGTCATTATATATGAGTGAAACACCAAACTACAAGTTCTATACATCATGAATATCATCTATTGATTGCTATCTATTTGCTTGTTTGCTTATATAATGTTCATCTCTTCTCATCTCATTTCTTTTTTATTTTCTTTATTTACTTACAAGTCCATCATCATCTAAATGATGACATGAAGTTTGGGGTGAGTGAACCTTTATGGATAGTAGCTCTTGATCTCAAAAACATTTTTGATCGATGAGGATCATAACTTCAATACCTCCAAGGTATTCTTGAAGTTATGTTCAAATAAAAATAAATCTCTCCAACAATCTTGGAGGTTCTTTATGATGAGTTTGAGGTTGGCATTTTAAGTGGCTATAACCTTCATTGAGTATTGAAAATATGCTTTCAAAATATCTACTTCAAAACCACTCTTAAAACCCCCCTCATTTTAATCCCAAGAAAGAAAACTCTAGTTTTTCCCAAAATTTTCAAAACAGTGAGTAATCTGAGCTCAAAGATTTTTCTAGAACTCAATACTCAACATATGGATGCAAGGCCACTTGGAAAGTCTTCCTAACTCATTGGAAAACACCCATGATTTTTGGTTTGACTTGGAAGTACTTGGAAATGGTCCATTTGGACCCAAACATTCCTTCCAGACATTCTGTTTTTGCAGTCACAGCGGCTAGGTCCACTTCCAACCTCTTTTTCACAACGCTTTTCCAAATGGGGTGGACCTAACTTATTTTTACCTTAAACTTCAATTTCTTAGGGAACTTTCTGTATAAAATAGGCCTCTAGATCATTTGTTTTCATGTTCTAAGACTTTTCAACATTTCAGTCGACAGTACGGACTATGTTTCTGAGTGACCTCTATTGTTTATATGATTTCTCTCAATCTGTGATAGTTATTAAAGATTGGATTTTTGGGTTGTGTTTTAGACACAATAAGAAAGATCATAAGGAATGAATTTGATCACACGTTCATGCTTCCCCCGATCTAATCATCCTTTCTCATCCATCCCGGGGATTGAGAGGTCTTCTTTTCTTAAAGATTGACATGCATCATACTAGCTTGCTAAGCGTGTTTTGATTTCTTTGTTTATTTGTTTCAATAATAATTCATGTCCCCTTTTAGATTAGGAAGTCTTGATTATTTGATACATGATTAGACGATTTTTCCTAGGTTTATTTGTGTGATCTTTCACTTTGCATTGTATGGTATTTGGCTTAGATCTTATGAATGATATCTTATCTTTGGATCTTCCATTTTAAAATTTCTTATGTGATGTAATATACTATCATAGTATTATTTGTCGAACCAAACATAGTATAAGATGATTATTTGGATGCTAATTGAGGCCCGTCGAAAGACGGGGCGAGTTGAGGGTGTTTTAGTCGCGACAAAGGCTCCTTCCTCTCTCGTACCAAAACCCCGAGCCAAGTTCTTTGGTTATGAAGGGCCGGTGCCTTTTATCCGTTTGGGTGAGTCAAAATTAGGTTTCTTGGTTCCTTAAAGACCAAGTGGCGACTTTGTATCTGTTTTCAACAGACCTTTTCTTTTCTTTGATCCAAATTAAATTTCAAACGAAAACAAACAAAGCGGTGGAAGCCCGGTGTCCACAGTCGCGTTGATCTCCCACAGTTTAGGAAACTCCACCAATAAAGATGTGACACATACTTTTCCATTTACGGCAAGTAATCATTTGGTTGTGCCTTGTTTGGCAATGTGTACCTTGCATGTGTAATTGTTAAGTCTAAAGCTAGATTTGCCAAACACTTTCACTCGGCCCCTACTAACCTATAGCACCTCTTTAAAGTGTAGAAGTGTATATACGTATGTATAATCCATCATGTAGGATCTGTATCATTGTTAGTTCAATTAGAAATTAGAAAAACAATTTAGTTTTTAGAGTGTGTTTCACAACTCACAACTTGGAGCCCAAGATTGTGAGTTCTTTATAAGCTCATTCACACTTCACAATCTGCACATTTTGATAAAAACACAGAGAAAAGAGAGAGCTTAAGAGCTATCTTACTGAAGTTTTAAAAGAGAGAGAAGAACCTCCATAGCTGGAGCTCAAGTGGGTCTTGCATATTTGATTTTCCTTTCTCAACAACTTTCTTCTATCTCAATCTATGTGAGTATTCTAAACTCACTTGGAATGTAATTCACCTTTCAATTATTATTTTGTCTAGTTGATTTGTGATCACTATTTTTGAATTTACGTTTGAAGTTTCATAGCTTGAAATCATGAATTTCCAAACTCAATCAAAATCTATTTTATTAGATAAATATGAAAGATTTCAATATGCATAGGTTATGTTTACAATATTAGAGTCTAATTTACTCAATTGAGAAAGTATATTAAGATTGAAGTTTTGTCATCTTTTAGTTTTTCGTAAAATTCGTGAACTACGTTTGGACTCAAGTAAAATTGATTGTAGATTCATAATCCTTACGAAAAACTGAAGAGATTCATATTTTATAAGACATGGTAACTTACGGAATCAAAAATGGGTCAAAAGACCCCTTAATTTCTGAAACAGGGGAAAACCAGCAAGAAAGATGAAGCTACTACGTGAACTCGCGCGCGAGCGGCCCGAGCGAGCGGCCCGCGCGCGTGAGCCGTGTGGTTTCAGGCAGATAGAAAAGATCTTAATAAGAAAAATGAAAATTGGGCATATCGCGCAAGCGGACCGTGCGAGCGATCCGCGCACACGATCTCTCTGTATTCTGGCAGTTGGAAAAGTTTTATAAAAGAAAAGGAAAATTGGGCATATCACGTGAGCGGCCCGCACAAGAGACCCCTCGCGTGAGCGGCCCGCCCGCTAGACTTTTGACAGTTTCTGATTTTTGGTTGTTTTATGTTAAAGAACTATTTGGGTGATGTTTCATGGACTTTTAAAGCTCTGTTTGGGAAATTTACTTAAACAGAAATCTATTTGGTTATATTTGGACGATTGAAATAATATATTACGACTTAACAATCCCCGCACGTACGTTGTTCCTATAATTCAGCATTTTGCTTTTGTTTATTATTTCATGACATACATATGGAGTCAGTTGTACATGCATGGTGTGTGGTAGTCAGAGTGGAAAAGAGTGTGTTGTTGAGATTGTATTGTGGACACTCCCTGATAATTGTGTACCAAAGTGTGACATGTTGAGAATTCGGTGAGAGTATTTTTGTAGTGCGACGGTGGCAAAACTGGACACTCCCTGATGCGCATGGTAGCATTAAAGTGTGTAACGCCGAACTTGGACATTCCCTGGCACCCATGGTAGTGATAAAGTGTGGCCTACGAACACGCCCTGGTACTCGAGTCTGGATACTTTGTGATGTTTTTGCAAGGCGGATTAGGTACTAAAGTGTGAGGCATTGGACACTCCCTGGTACCCCGGACCAAAGTGTGAGGCAAACTGGACATTCCTTGGCACCTCTATGCTAAAGTGTGGCTATCGGAGTATTACAAGGATACTGGTGTGAGATAGTGGGTTGTTGTGTTTGTCGAGAGAAAAGAGTCGGTAAGATGAGATGGTGCATTGTTTTTCATACACGGTCACATATATGTGAATTAAAATTTTCAAATGATATTGTGGTTGTTTTCTAAAAATGTACTCCTTACTTTAATGTAAACTTGTTGAATCAAATGGGAATTAGAAAATGGTAAATGAGTATGTGTTACATTCAAAGTTAAGTTTTTAATACTCACCAGCTTCTTGAAGCTGACGGCGTCGATGCGCCCTGGACATTCCTGTTCAGGCTTTTCAGGTTATGACTATATTGGGCCCTATGATTACGCTAACTAAGAACGGTTGCTTTGGAAGATAGAACTATTATCAATGTCCTATGTTTTAAGTTATAAACTATTTTGTAATAAGGATGATTGTAATAAACGATAGATATTGTTTTGTTTTAAGGCGGCTTGTGCCTTAGTTGACCCCATATTGTAATATGTAATAAGTTAGAAAAATTTTTGTAAGCCTTGATTGCTCTACTCTGATTATTATGTCTTTGTTGTTGACGTTTGGGACGGAATCGATCCTTCAAATTATCACGAACTATGGGTCCATAAAGGAAATTAAACGCTTTCCTTATTTATGCTACGTCGGGGCGTGACATGATTTAGTGGTATCAGAGCCAAGTTATCTCAAGACAGTTTAGCCAGGTTAGGGTTTACTAGTTTAGACCCGATTCCACGATCTGTTAGCTTAAGCTTCACACACACGATGTTAAGATAGGGAAGATAGACTCAGAACCCAAACGCCTATGATTATCTCTGTCCTAATTTAAGTTAGTACCTTTTTTAGGTATGAATCTAGCTCAGCCCCTTTTTGTACCCGATGGTTTTGGAGGGCACTTGGTTACCTTAGGAGCGATAGTACCAGCTTTAGCGATACTTTATTTCACCTCTATCGAGCAGCGGGCTGCTGCGACAGTCGAGTTAGATCTTTGGCACCAGATCCACGTGTTAGGACTGGTTGACTTATCCCGTGCTCGCCTCGAGATCCTGTACTTTGTTGAGATTCAGCGCTTAGTACTTGTAGAGATGGTTCGCTTGGTTAACAGTGATGCCTTCTATCTACCTCTTGAAGTTCAGGTTGTGTAGGCTCACCTTGCACAGCTGGATATGCCTCCATCAGTTGTCCCCACTGATGAGGACGACGCTGAGGTGGTTCATTTGGCTCCTATAGGTTGGGAGGGTATTGATGAGAAGGATGGCATAGGTTGGGACGACTTCACAGTTGACCTTGAGGAGGCACTAGCACTCGAGCTAGCTTTGCCAAAGGCAGATCCCCTGGACCTGCTTCGTTGTTGACCTCACATAGCTGTAATTTTGGGGCAGGCCCCTCTCATGTTTAGCAACATCATCAGGCCGACTCGCTTGACCTTTTGATGGCTACCTACGGAGATGACTGACCGTTCAGCAACATCATACATGCCTTTTTTATCAACTTGGTAAGAAGTTATATATAAAATACTCTTTGAATATCGTTGTCATTTAAACTGCTTTAATACTTCTGTTACATGCATTTTCCTTATTCTATTATCACTGTCATGCATAGAATGGCTGGGAGACCGAGGAGAAACATGAATTTAATTGAGGGAGCACCTGAGGCTGCCGATCCCACCAGAATGTTTGAAGCTTTCATTAGACATCTCGAAAGGGTTAGTAATCAGAATGAAAATTGACACGACCGACAAACTGGAGATAAACTGCTGGAGAGATTCCGTGCGCTAAGGCCTGAGCAGTTTGCGGGTACCGCGGAACCACGGAAAGTGGAACAGTGGTTAATAAAAATGGACCGCATGTTCGAGGCTGTCCATTGCAATGAGATAGACAAGAGGAGGTTAGCTACTTTTCAATTGACCGATGCCGCCGCAGATTGGTGGGATTCGATCATAGCTACTATTAGGAATGGAGCTGTAATGGGAATGATGTGGACTGGGTTCAAAGGGAGATTTTTGGAGAAGTATTTCCCAGCTACGGAGAGGCACAGAAGAGAGAAGGAGTTCATAGATCTAGCGCAAGGAACCAAGTCAGTACAAGAGTACACCACACAGTTTGAGAGACTGTCTCGGTTCGCTCCACACTTGATTGATACTGAAGATAAGAAGATACGGAAACATAACCAAGGGTTAGCACCACAGATTCGCTGCTTGACTCTCGGCCACCTAGGTAAGTCTTTCGAAGGACTAGTCAGCCTGACCACTGATCTGCAAGAAGATGCTCGAGCAAATCGGAAGCAATTCCAATTCCGGCCGCCTCAGAGGGGTAGTTTTGGAAATAGACCACCAATGAATCATACCCAAGGGTAGAAGAGGAATTTTGATGGGAGCAAGAGGACCCAAGCTATCACCTATCTGACTCAACCCTGAGTAGGAGAAGGAAGTAGTGGTGGAAAATGTTTCAACTGTGGCAACTCCGGTCATCTGGCTCGAGATTGCAAGGCACCAAGGCGTGCTGCTCAGCAAGGCATAGTCTGTTACAACTGTGGTGAACCAGGTCACATCAGCAAGTTCTGTACTGCCCCCTAATCAAGTGACTTACGGTCAACAAGGTTAGACTTGCGTGAATGCTGTTATCCTTGATGCCGCTAGATATGATGCGATTGTGTACGAAGAAGGAGGTTATGAAGAAGCTCAACCTGATCAACAAATAGTGGAAGGTACATTAACTCTGTTTAACTCCCATGTTAAAGTGTTATTTGATACAGGTGCTGCTCTTTCATTCATATCTGTCAATACGATTCGAAGATTAGGTATCTTACCTCATCGTTTAGAGAAAGCTTTGAGGGCTACCTCACCATTGGGAGCCGTAGTCAAGTTAGGACACATATGCAAGGATTGTCCCTTACGGCTAGGAAATTGTGAAATCCCTGCAAGGTTGATTCTCGTATCGATGAAGGAGTTTGACGTAATCCTAGGAATGGATTGGATCTCTCAGAACCAAGCGAAGTTGGATTGCGCGAGGAAGAGAATTACATTCCCCGACAATGAGAAACAACCCTTTGATTTTCAATGTAACCCTTTGGGAGATATGTTCCTCACAAGATGCTTATAAACATCAAAGTCGTCAGTACAGAGATGACATCGTTGTCTATACCTGTAGTCAAGGACTTCAAAGAAGTATTTCAAGACGTTTCTGGTTTACCACCCGAGAGAAGTATAGAGTTCAATATTGAGCTTATACCGGGTACCATTCTGATCACCAAGGTCCTCTACAGAATGGCCCCCACCGAATTGTTGGAATTGAAGGAACAAGTTCAAGAGCTCGAGAACCTAGGTTTTGTACGTCCTAGTACATCGCCTTGGGGAGCACCGGAGCTATTCATGTAGAAGAAGGACGGAGCACTTCGATTGTGTATCAATTATAGAGAATTGAACGGCGTGACTATCAAGAACAAGTATCCTTTACCTCGGATCGATGACTTATTTGATCAACTACAAGGAGCTACGACATTTTCCAAAATAGACCTAAGATCGGGATATCATCAATTGAGGGTACGGAAGGAAGACATACCTAAGACTGCATTTAGAACCTGATATGGTCATTATGAATTTTTGGTAATGCCCTTTAGAATGACGATTGCCCCAACAGTGTTTATGGATCTGATGAACAGAGTGTTCAAGCCTTATTTGGATTAGTTTGTCATCTTCTTCATTGATGATATTTTGATCTATTCTAAGTCAGGAGAAGAACACGAGCAACACCTACGGATGGCATTACCGACGCTTAAGGACCACCACTTGTATGCCAAGTTTAGTAAGTGTGAGTTCTGGTTGCAAGAAATAAAATTTTTGGGACACAAGGTGTCATCTAAAGGAATTTTTGTGGATTCGTCCAAGACCGATGCTGTGTCAAACAGGGTCAGACCGAGCAACCCTACAGAAGTTCAGAGTTTTCTTGGACTCGCAGGCTATTACCGAAGATTTGTTGAGGGATTTTCCATGATAGCAGCACCTTTGACTGGGTTAACGAAGAAGAATTTAAGGTTCGACTAGACAGAGAAGCATGAGCGCGCCTTTTTAGAGTTGAAATAGAGACTCACTATCGCACCGGTACTAGCTATACCCAAGCCTGATGAGAAGTTCACTATCTTTAGTGACGCGTCATATCAAGGACTAGGGTGTGTACTTATGCAAGATGGTAGAGTTATCACTTATGAATCCAGACAGCTGAAGCCGAATGAGTTGAACTATCCCATTCATGATTTGGAGTTAGCGGCAGTAGTATTCGCACTCAAGATTTAGAGACACTATCTCTACGGTGAGAAGTTGACTTATTCTCCGATCACAAGAGTCTAAAATATTAGTTCACACAGAAAGAGTTGAACATGAGACAACGCAGATGGATGGAGCTGATCAAGGATTACGACTTCACGTTAGAGTACCACCCTGGTAAAGCTAATGTGGTCACTGATGCTTTGAGTCAGCAGTCTCGTGAGACGATCGCCTCCTTAATGGTTAGAGAATGGCGAGCATTGGAGACGTTGGCGGAGTTCGATGTATAGAGTGCTGAAGAAGGAGAAGGACAACTTTTCGGATGTCTTATCCTACAGCCTGACCTTATCGACCGCATTATTGGAGCTCAGAAAGAAGATGAGAAATTTTAAGCATGGTTTGCGAAGATGTCAGAGAAAGATCTGACAGAATGGAAGGTGGGAATCGATGGACGATATCAATTTTGAAACTGGTTATGGATACCAGACTGTGGGGATTTGAGAAATGATATTCTGGCAGAAGCACATAAGTCAAGATATACAGTTCACCCACGAGGAACGAAAATGTACAAGGATTTGAAAAGAAATTTCTGGTGGGAAGGTATGAAGAAGGATGTGGTCGAATTTGTATCCAAGTGTTTGACGTGTCAACAAGTCAAGGCCGAACATCAGAGACCCTCGGGATTGTTGAAACCACTACCTATTCCTGGTTAGAAATGGGAGCACATCACGATGGATTTTGTAGTGGGTTTGCCTTGATCGTAATAGAATCATGATGCCATTTGGGTAATCATGGATAGATTGACGAAGTCTGCTCATTTCATTGCTTATAGATGACATTCCCGGTAGAAAAGATGAGTCGAATGTACACACAACAAGTTGTGCAGCTTCTTGGTGCACCTGTGTCAATTGTGTCAGACCATGATGCATATTTTACTTTTGGATTTTGGGAAAGCTTGCAAGAAGCTATGGGAACCACGTTCAAGATGAGTACTGCTTTTCACCCTCAGACAGATGGGCAGACCGAGCGTGTTAATCAGATCATAGAGGATATGCTTAGGGCTTATGTCATCAATTTTGAAGAATCTTGGGAGACGCACTTGCCTTTGGTTGAATTTGCCTATAATAATAGTTATCACACGAATATTGGGATGGCTCTGTTGGAAGCATTGTATGGACGACCATGTCGTTCTCCATTGAGTTAGGCACAGGTGGGAGATACGGAGTTGTTGGGACCAGATTTGGTTAGAGAAACCAACGAGAAGATTTCTTTGGTCAAGGAAAGGATGAGAACGGCTCAAAGCCGGTATAAGAGTTATGCCGATCGACGTCGGAAAGATTTGGAGTTCAGTGTTGGATATCACGTACTTCTTAAGGTATCACTGACCCGAGGAGTAGTACGTTTTGGTCTCAAAAGAGAAAAGTTAGCCCCGCGTTTCATCGGACCTTTCGAGATTTTGGAACGTGTCGGGAAAGTGGCATATCGACTGGCGCTACCACCGAAGATGTCTGGGGTTCACAATGTATTTCATGTGAGTATGCTGAAAAAGTACATACGAAACCCCTTGCACGTGATTAGTTAGGACGATATTGAGTCGAGTCATAACATTTCTTATAAGGAGAGACCTGTGAAGATTCTGGATCAGAGTATCAAGCAGTTGAGAAACAAGGACATTCCGTTGGTGAAGGTTTAGTGGATCACCATGACGAGAATGAAGCCTCGTGGGAAGTCGAAGCTGAGATGAGGAAAAAGTACCCGGAGTTGTTTCAAGACAAATTAGTCTTGAATTCAGGGACGAAATCCTGTTTAAGGGAAGAAGGATGTAACAACTTGCATTTCATTTAATTATCAATTTTAGCATATCCATGTTGAATTTGTATTTTTATTGACATAATTAAATCCATGTAGTATTGTCAGCTTTTAAATTAATTACAAGTCTCATGTATCTAAATCTTATTATTTGTTTTATTTCATGTTAAACTCTTGTTGGGACCAAACTGAAATTTTACAAATTTAGTAATACGTGTATTGAATTTCAAATCTGTATTTCAAAACGGTGGAAATGTGTTCTTTTAACTCAAGCAGTATTTTTATAAAATCGGGAAATCATTTCTTACGTTAAAATGAATTTTCTGTATTTTGTGGTGACCACCGCGACGCGAAAATACCAGTTTAGGTGCAAAATTGTCCGCGCCGCGTTGATCTCCCATAGTTTAGGAAACTCCACCAATCAAGATGTGACACATACTTTTCCATTTATGGCAAGTAATCATTTGGTTGTACCCTGTTTGGCAACGTGTACCTTGCATGTGTAATTTTTATGTCTAAAGCTAGATTTGCCAAACACTTTCACTTGGCCCCTACTAACCTATAGCACCTCTTCAAACTATAGAAGTGTATATACGTATGTATAATCCATCATGTAGGATCTGTATCATTGTTAGTTCAATTAGAAATTAGAAAAACAATTTAGTTTGTAGAGTGTGTTTCATAACTCACAACTTGGAGCCCAAGATTGTGAATTGTTTATAAACTCATACACACTTCACAATCTGCACATTTTGATAAAAACACAGAGAAACGAGAGAGCTTGAGAGCTATCTTGCTGAAGTTTTAAGAGAGAGAGAAGAACCTCCATAGCTAGAGCTCAAGTGGGTCTTGCATATTTGATTTTCCTTTCTCAACAACTTTCTTCTATCTCAATCTTTGTGAGTATTCTAAACTAACTTGGAACGTAATTCACCTTTCAATTACTGTTTGTGTAGTTGACTTGTGATCACAATTTTTGAATTTACGTTTGAAGTTTCATAGTTTGAAATCATGAATTTCCAAACTCAATCAAAATCTATTTTACTAGATATATATGAAAGATTTCAGTATGTATAGGTCATGTTTGCAATATTAGAGTCTAATTTACTCAATTGAGAAAGTATATTAAGATTGAAGTTTTGTCTTCTTTTAGTTTTTTGTAAAATTCGTGAACTATGCAAAGCGGGGGTATTTGTAAAATACAACCGCGCTAAAAGAAAGAATTGCATTAGTTTTGATCACAACTTCCCGTTTTATCTGCAATTTGAATTACAATGCTAGTGTTAGACAATATGATTAATCTATGATAAGTTGTATTGTTTTAGCTACTATTTGTGCAGGTGAATGCTGCTGTATAAAAGACTGAAAGATTTGATAAAGAGGAGATGCTTTGTTTCAAAGAAGGAAGATTGAAGAAGAATTGCAGAGTTCGAGCGATCGACCTAGTTCGAGCGATCGAGGATTCGATCGATCGAAGGAAGTTAAAGCGATCGACAATTCAAGATGTTAGATCGATCGAGAAGGTTTCGATCGATCGAAAGTCCCTTTTATCAGATTATACGCGCATGCAGCAGTTGCGGGTTTTTAACCCTAGCTCTTAGGTTTACTATATATCTTCTTGTTGTATACGTCCAGGGGAGGACGCCCAACTTTGTTTTACCTAGTTTTAGATAGAGAAGAGAGAGTTTTCCTTGTTTTTTTTGTAGGTTTCATTGAAGATTAAGCATTGTGAACTAGATTTCTTTAGTTAATACAAGTCATCCTCATTCCAGGTTCTTGATCTATTGTTTATTGGTTTTCTGCACTTAGTTAATCGTAGTATACTTATTAATCTCGAGTAGTTTTATGTTAATTAGATCGTACTCACTAGTTTTATAGTTTTTATGCAAAACTTTCAAACAAACGTTGTTTCAATGAACTTTTACGTTAAATATCAATCTGTGGTACTCCAGACAATGTCTGAGTAGTCCTAGGGTTGGGAAATCGCGATGAAATCGTGATTTCTGGCCTCTGCCATGCAATATTTTTTTTCCCTGTGTTCGATCGATCGAAAGTATGTCGATCGATCGAGACAGTGACTTAGTCGAGCGATCGAGGAAATATCGATCGATCGAGAGATGAAGATATTCGATCGATCGAAAGAGCGTCGATCGATCGAGGATTCTGATTCTTGAGAACACCCAAAACAGTATTCTAAGACTTTCTGTTTTAAGGATTTGTTATCAAATTGTCCCTAAATGCTCAGTTTGTCAAAACAGTTTTTAAACTTAAGGCCTTAAGGCATTTTCTTTCAATATATTTTGCAAACCACCCTCAATGCTAACACCATTGTAGGTGAGAGTCTTAACTATTGGATTAAACCGTCTTCATGTATTTCAAATTTAATTGTGATGATATAGTCCCGGTCATGAAAGGGCTATTGATTCTATATCTTTAGAGAAGTACAGAATACTGTAGTAGGTGTACTCCTTTGAGCTTAATTGCAATTGCATGGTAGAAGGTTAGGTCACGGTGGATTCGCGTGATCCCAACACTTTCTTTTATTAAGAAGAACCGTTTCTTTTAGAATTTTGCTTAGTTAGTTAATTGTTAGTTAAGTTAATTTAGTTGTCTTTAATTCTAGTAGCTGTTAACTGTGGAACTTTGTGTTCTACACTTCATTTTAAATATTGATTTTTGTTTTCTCTTTAGAGTCTAATCTAGGTAGTTTAATTCAACACCTTCCCTGTGGGATCGACCTGGACTTAATCCAGTTACTACTTGCACGTCTACCTACACTTGGGTATTGCACACAAGCGCACACAACTTTTTATTCGTGTCAAGTTTTTTTGGCGCCGTTGCCGGGGAAGGCGACGAGTTAATTCTTAGATTACCTCAATCTCTCTTCATCTATTTCTCTTTTTGTTTTCTTTATTCTTTAGTTCTCTAGGTAAACTTTCACCCTAGAGACTCTCCTAGTTCATGTCCGAGAATTCTATCGAAGGATTCTTTGGAAATCCATTCTACCACTCTGACTCTGATAGTTCCATCAACCCGATTATCACTCCAACTGCATCAATGGATGATCATCAGAGTGAAAACGGTGACAATGTTGTGGTGCCAATCGATGAGGCACTCCGTCCTCTTTGCGATCTTATGCAACCAGAACATGCACCTACGCCCTCTTGCATTCAAATCCCACCACACAATGGCGAATTTCAGTTTCGCAATGGGATGATTCAATTGCTTCCCACTTTTCATGGAATGGAAAGCGAGAAGGCGTATTTACATGTCACCGATTTCGAGGATGTTTGCAAAACATTCTCGCAAAATTGTCCTAGGGAGGTGACGCATTTAATGCTATTCCCCTTCACTTTGAAAGATAAAGCGAAGGCGTGGCTTCACTCCCAAAAGCCTAATTCAATTTTCACCTGGCATGCGATGAGCACCGCATTTCTGAAGAAATTCTATCCTACTCGCATGACCACAGATCTTCAGCGTCAAATTAATTCCTATAAACAAAAGAGCAATGAAACCTTCACACAGGCGTGGGAGCGTTTCAAAGATTTGCTTCTCTCATGCCCACACCATGGGTTTGAGAAATGGCGAACAATCAGCTTCTTTTATCAGGGATTAAATGGTGAAACAAAGAAGTTGGTGGAAACAATGAGCTCTGGGCCATTTCTGCGAAAAAACACTGAAGAGGCTGAAGCCCATTTCGAATGGTTAGCTGAATACGCTCATGAATGGTCAAATTCTGACAATATCTCACGATCACAGATATCCTGTGTAGAAGAGAAAAGCTTATATCAGCTAACCAATGAAGATCGCCTCATGACTAAGTACGCAGAGCTAGCAAAGAAGGTGGAAGAGTTAAGCATGAAAGGAGAGAGTTCTAGGCAAGTCATGCCTGAAGAACCATGTGGCACATGCAACATGTTGGGACATACAACTCAGTATTGTCCTAATGTGCCATATTTTCAAGAGCAAGCCCCTGTAGAGATGAATGCCATGCAAGGTTTTCGAGGGGCGGGGAATTCCAATAATACTTTCCAAAGCAATAATAGATGGAATCACCCCGGTTTTGATTGGAGAAATAACGCTGGGGCCCAAAATCAATATCAACAGCAGCCCTACAACAATAATCAGTATCAAGGGCAAAATAATAGGCCGCCCCAGCATTACAATCAAAACAGGACTAATAATTACAATCAAGCTCAACCCTCCAATGCACCACAAACCAATGCCTATGTGCCCCCGCACAAGAAGGTACAAGAGGAGGAGCCACTTGCTAATGCCAATCTAACGCAGCAACTTATCCAAATGATGAGTAAAATGTCTGCCACTTTAGAGAGGATAGATGCACGGCAAGAGAGCTCAGGAGGAACATTCCCTGCCCAACCACTTCAGAACCCCAAGGGACATAACAATGGTCCTAATAATCAAGAACATGCTAAAGCTGTGACCACACTGAGAAGTGGGAAAGTCATAGAAAAAGGCATACCACTGTCCACTCCCGAAGTGTACAAAGAGGGGGAAGTGTTGGACGAAGAAGCTGAGCTACCATCTACTCGAGAGGAGGAGCCGTCTACTAATGACGAACCAATAAAGGAAAATCTTGAAGCTCCTAGAGTAGAAGAAGAAGTTGAGCGAAGGCCGGGAAAGGAATCTGTTAAGGAGGAACCACCAAAATGCCCCTTTCCTGCACCTTATCCTCAACGGTTGAAGAAACCCAAGAATGAGACAAAGAATCAGGAGTTTTTGGAATTGTTTAAGCAAGTTAAGATTAACCTTCCACTCCTAGATGCTATCAAGCAGGTGCCGGCCTATGCAAAGTATCTCAAAGATCTATGCACGGTCAAGAGGAGGCAAAGCGTGAAGAAACATGCTTATGTCGCGTGCCAAGCTAGCGCGATCATTCAAAACGAGTTGCCTCCAAAACTCAAAGATCCCGGTACACCTACTGTCTCATGCAGAATTGGGAATCAAAAGATAGACAACGCACTCCTTGATTTAGGAGCAAGCGTGAATCTGCTGCCATATTCAGTCTATAAACAGCTAGGGTTGGGTGAACTCAAACCCACTCGAGTTGCTTTGCAGTTGGCAGACAGATCCGTGAAGTACCCTAGAGGGGTATTAGAGGACGTCCTGGTCCAAATAGACTCGTTTGTATTTCCGGTGGATTTTGTGATATTGGATACAGAACCGGTGTCTAATCCTGGTGCACATATCCCGGTTATCTTTGGACGGCCGTTCCTCAACACCATCGATGCCACAATCAAAATTAGAAGTGGTATCATGACAATCGTATTCGGGAACATGACATTGAATGTCAAGATCTTTTCTAATCCCCGACCTGAAGAATACGATGATGAGGAGGAAGTCCATTATATAGACACGGTCATTGAAGATGAAGTTGACTTGGTCGACTACAAAGATCCTCTGGAAGTTGTGATGACACAATTTGGCGATAACTATCAGCCTGAAGAATCAACTCCATTGGATGCTGACCTAAATCAGACGTGTCTTATGATGGATACGATAGAGGAGGATAGAGCCGATTGCATGTGGGTAATGCCATATGAACAACTGCCTCCTAAAACCAAATTGGTAATGCCCTCTAGTTTCCAGTTCCCGGAGTTAGAATTGAAGGAACTCCCAAAAGAGCTGAAATATGCATTTCTAGGAACCGGAAAAACTTATCCTGTAATTATTTCATCGGCTTTAACTCATGAACAGGAAAGTAAGCTAGTGGATATGCTAAAAAAACATAAGGATGCTATGGGATGGACAATTGCTGACCTCAAAGGCATAAGCCCATCCATATGCACGCATAAGATATATCTGGAGGAAGACGCCAAACCCTCAAGGCAAATGCAAAGGCGTCTGAATCCCAACATGCAAGAAGTAGTTAAGAAGGAAGTGCTTAAACTACTTGATGTTGGGATGATATATCCAATATCTGACAGTCCTTGGGTTAGTCCTACCCAAGTAGTTCCCAAGAAAGCGGGCATAACGGTCATTCCAAACAAAGAAGGTGAATTAGTGCCGACACGTGTCCCCACTGGATGGAGAATGTGTATCGACTACAGGAAGCTAAATACTGTGACCCGAAAGGATCATTTTCCTTTGCCATTCATGGACCAAATGCTAGAACGAGTGGCGGGTCATAAGTACTACTGCTTCTTGGATGGATACAGTGGGTATAATCAAATTGAGATTGCTCCTGAAGATCAGGAGAAAACCACGTTCACGTGTCCATTCGGTACTTTCGCCTACCGACGAATGCCATTCGGCTTATGTAATGCACCGGCTACCTTTCAGCGGTGCATGCTAAGCATCTTTAGTGATATGGTCGAAAACATCCTTGAAGTTTTCATGGATGACTTTTCAGTATTCGGCCATAGCTTCGAGGATTGCCTCAGCAATCTCGAACAGGTTTTAATGAGGTGTGAGGACAAACACCTAGTCTTGAATTGGGAGAAGTGTCACTTTATGGTGACCAAGGGTATAGTTCTAGGCCACATAATATCCGATGAAGGAATCCAAGTGGATAAGGCTAAGATCGACATAATCTCAAACCTACCTGTCCCTCGTACAGTGCGAGACATTCGTTCATTTTTGGGGCATGCGGGTTTTTATCGTCGATTTATCCAGAATTTCAGTGCAATCTCTCGACCCCTTTGTCAACTTCTTGTCAAAGATGCACCTTTCGAGTGGTCAGAGAGTTGCCAGAAGTCCTTCGAGGATTTAAAAGATCTCCTCACCTCCGCACCTATAATACAGGCACCCGACTGGAGTTTGCCTTTTGAATTAATGTGCGATGCTAGTGATTACGCCATTGGCGCAGTCCTAGGCCAGAGGAAGGACAATAAGCCGCATGTGATATACTACGCCAGCCGAACGTTAAATGAAGCTCAGATGAATTACACTACTACTGAAAAGGAGCTGCTGGCCGTAGTATTCGCTCTGGACAAGTTTAGGTCTTACCTGATAGGGTCGCCAATCGTCTGCTTTACAGATCATTTGGCTCTCAAGTATCTTTTGTCAAAGAAAGACGCTAAACCACGGCTTATCCGCTGGATACTCTTACTCCAAGAGTTTGATTTAACAATCAAGGACAAGAAAGGAGTAGAGAATGTGGTTGCGGATCATTTATCCCGGTTGACTTTTACCGATAACACTGAATCCCAATCCATTAAAGATGAGTTCCCAGATGAACAGCTACTGGCAGTAAGTAGTCTGCCTTGGTATGCTGATGTGGTAAACTACCTGGTCACGGGTGAAACACCGACCCATTGGTCGAATCAAGATAGGAAACGGTTCCTCTCGTTTGCACGCCATTTTTTCTTTGATGACCCATACCTTTTCAAATACTGTGCTGATCAGGTCATCAGGCGTTGCGTACCCAACGAGGATATAACCGTTATCTTAGCATCATGCCATTCTGAGGCATGCGGTGGCCATTTTGCGTCGCAGAAGACCGCACAAAAAGTGTTGCAAAGCGGTTTTTACTGGCCCACAGTCTTCAAAGATGCTTATTCCTTTTGTAAGACATGCCAACGCTGTCAAAAGCTTGGAACCATTTCTAAAAGGAATTCTATGCCTCTAACCCCTATCATCACAATTGAAATATTTGATTGTTGGGGCATAGATTTTATGGGCCCATTTCCCAAGTCGAATAACTGTGAGTACATACTCCTTGCTGTGGAGTATGTATCGAAATGGGTAGAAGCGATACCAACGAGACGAAATGATCACAGAACAGTCATGTCATTTCTCAGAGAACATATTCTGTCTCGTTTTGGTACTCCGAAAGCTTTACTAAGTGACCAAGGCAAGCATTTCTGCAATAGGCCCTTGGAGTCACTTCTTAAGAAATACGGAGTCCATCATAAAATCGCTCTTGCTTATCATCCACAGTCAAATGGGCAAGCAGAATTGGCTAACCGAGAAATCAAGCATATTCTCGAGAAAACGGTTAGTTCCAATCGAAAAGACTGGGCATACAAATTGACTGACGCGTTATGGGCATACCGTACTGCCTATAAGACGAATCTTGGTATGTCCCCGTATAGACTAGTTTACGGGAAAGCTTGCCACCTTCCGGTTGAAATTGAACATAAAGCTTATTGGGCGACACGCTCATTGAACTTCGATATACAAGAGGGAGGTCAGCTGCGCAAGCTCCAACTTGCAGAGCTAGAGGAAATACGACGAGATGCGTATGACTCTGCAAAGTTGCATAAGGAAAAGTTGAAGGCTCGACACGATCGTACGATTTTTCGTAAATCATTTGAGCCAGGGCAAAAAGTGTTGCTGTATGACTCTCGCCTCCATCTTTTCCCAGGAAAACTCCGTTCCCGGTGGACAGGCCCGTTCATCGTAAAAACTGTTTTTCCACATGGGGCGGTTGAGGTTGTCAATCCCAAGAACGACGATTGTTTCAAGGTCAATGGCCAAAGATTGAAGCCGTTTTTGGAGAATTTTCGCACTGAAGTGGAGCACATCCAGCTGGATGAGCCCACCTATTCCACCACTTAAAAATCTCAAGTGGAATTTCAACTTGTTGTTGTATTTCTTTTCTTTCCTTGCATTTTAGTTCTTTCTTTCTTTTGTGTTTAGTTGTTCTTTCTTTCGTAATTGTGATTTAGTTCTAATCCATTATTCCTTAAACCACTCTGTTGCAGGTGAGTATGCGAGGTGATGATGTCCATTCGATTGGTTCATGGGCTGATTCCGAGTGTTGTTGTGGCACCTGGACTGAGGGTGAACCCACGCCCTGCCCCTTGCATCCTTATGATCCTGAGGTTCACACTCGAATCAATGGTTCCATCGGATATATCCCATTCGACCCTGCTCTCCTGGACATCAATCCGTTTGAAAATATGGATTTTCCTAATGAGGAGGAGTTGGATGAGGAAGACGACCTGTACATGGGGAGAATGGTGGATGATGCCCTCATGGCCCAATGGGAAAACGATGATATGTGGGAGCCATGGGAAGATCATATCCTCCAGGATGTCGTCCCAGAACGCCACAATGCCGTCTTTGTCTTCGTGGATGATTTCCTCAGGCTTGAGTTGGTCCCATACCGCTATGTGCACTTGAGCTATTTGCTTTTCAGACTTCAATGCCCTTTACCTGCTAGTGCATTTTGGGAATCCCTGCCGATAGTGAGGTTGGAACTAGGTCAATTTTTTATATTTTTTTTTTTTTTTTTTTTTTTTTTTTTTTTGTGTTTTTGTTTGTTCCTGTTCCTTGGTTTTCCTTTCGTATTTTATTTCTTGATGTCGTTTTGTTTATTTTTTTTTTTTATTTTCTTTTCTTTGTCAGGATTGTCACTATGAATCTTCCATACCCACCTATTTTCCTTCCACATCAGCTCTTTCATGGTTTTTACATTCAACGGCCGCAGACTCCGCCACAAGAGGAATGTCCATTGCGCAATATCACTCCGTTATCTCTATCTCCATGCGGATCACCTCTTGCCAATGCTATCACTTCCTTAGAGACTCCAGATTTGTTCGATGATGTCCTTGCTGCTTTCCGACTGTTCTGGGAAAGGGAATCATCGAGCCTGGACTCCGTTTTTGAAGATTTGGTGCGGCATGAAGCAATTGTGGAAGAGGATCTTTTCACACTCGAAGAATAGTGCCACACTCCAGTTGTTTTCATTCATTTCCTTTTATGTTTAGCAATTGGAGTGTAATCTTTGACAGACATGTTTTTGGTTTTAGTTTTATTTTAGTTTTCTTTAGTTAAATAAGGTTTAAATACCAATTGGGAGGCACTACTGTGTAGTTTGGATGTTTTTAAAAGGTTTTATTTCTATCAAATTGCCATTTTTCGAGTGTAAGGATGAGTTTTTGGCTTACAGGCCCTGTTTATGCACTGTTTTTCTTTCTGCTGTTTGTCCAGAATATTTTAGATCTGTTGGGGGTACTTATTTCATCCATTCTGTGATATCTTGGAATTTCCAAGTTCGATCGATCGAATGTATCTCGATCGATCGACGATTTCTTATCCCCGATCGCTTGAACACTTTCAATCGATCTAAGTTTCGATCGATCGAAACATCTCGATCGATCGAGCTTTGTATTTAACCGAGGCTTCCAGCGTACATTTCCTCAGTATTTTCATCTCCTTCTTCACTCTCGAGCGATTGAGAGCAGAGGAGCGCACCCGAGGCGATTTTTGGTTTCCCTTCATTCCACTCGGTTATTCAAGGAGCTCTCCCTCCCCAGATCATCACCCTCAACTCCGGCATCCTCACCACTACACGCACCTCGAGGTAAAACCTCGAGTTCCCCCTTCACTTCACTTGATTCCATTTCTTATGGGAGTGCCCCCAGTGTGTTTTTACGCTTTTTCTTTGCTTGTTTGTCGTGCTGGGTTTGTGTTTAGGCCATTTCTGTTCTCAGAAATGGTTCCTGCGCTTTCGCTGTTCTCGATCGATCGAGCTAGGTTCGATCGCTCGAACCTTGCACCTTCTCAATCGATCGAAATAGTTTCGAGCGCTCGAACTTTGCCTTTTCTCAATCGATCGAACATAGTTCGATCGCTCGAAATCCAGCAGTTTCACTTTCTTTTCATTTTTGTCTTGTTTTGACTTCTTTTCTGTTTTTCTTCTATTTCCAGGGGCCCACAATGAACCCTGTCACGGGTTACCACAGGGAGAAGCCCTTTGATCTTGCTATTCCTGATCCGGTCCCACACCATGGCTTCCGGAACACCCCAGACCGCCAGTGGTTCACGAGATATTTTCAGACTAGGCCGGTCATGTTAGAGCGACCACTTGAGACGGTCTGGCTCGATATTCCATGGTTTCTCGCCCGCATCCAGGCCATGCCACACTGGTACGATTTGCTCTCTCAGGCGAAGAGAGTGAATCTCGCATGGATTCGCGCAGCTTGCGCGACGATGATCAGAGATCCCGGTGCCGCATTCACATTACGATCATTCTTTCGCGGCCGGGAGATCGTGTTCAGCCCTGCTACCGTTTCCGCTGCTCTTGGAGTCCCTGAGGTGCCTGATTGTGTATGCCCACACCGTGACGGTACACCAGTGCTCTCACCCACTGCTGTGATCCGAGAGCTTACTGGAGGTGCATTACCGAGCTGGGATGGTAGGGCACTGATTGCTGATATTTACTTGACCGATGATTACCATATGCTCCACCTCGCGTTGAGCAACTGTTTATTGGTCACCTCCTACCGGGAGAAGATTGCCCCCTGGTATGCACATGTGTTATATGCTATAGGGACGGGGTTGCCTGTTTGTTTGCCTCGCTTATATATTGATTTCATGAGGCACCCCACTCGCTACACTGCTGCCAAGAAGCACCTGAAAGGTGCTTGGGCTATACACAGAGTGATTGAGCATGCTGGACTCCTTCCCTTACCTGGCGATGCGACATCCCAGGCTCGCAGTCATTTTGGTGAGGCTGCTTCTCGCCGCTCAGATGCTCAGAGGAGGAGAAGAAAGGGCAAGGGGAAGGCGAAAGTTGGAGGGAAGAGGAAGAGAGCTGATGGCACCGATACTGAGGGTGCAGCTTCTGGGACGCCCACTGAGGCTGAGGAGCCAGATTCGGAGGAGGATGATCCCGTTCAGGAGGTGGCACGTTTTGAGCTGAGACAGAGATCTCAGGCTCCAGCCCAGGGAGAGTCGTCATCTGCGCCTCCCCCGACGATTCACGATCTATTATTGGAGGAGAGGGAGGCACGGATACGGCTTGAGGGTAAGGTCGATCATATCTCTACCCTGCTGACTACACTGCTGGTCCAGCTTGGGTTTGACCCGTTTGTGCCCCCATCTGCTGCTACTGCACCACCACCTGCTGCTGATCCATCCCCTACTGTTGTTCCTGTTACTACTGCTGCTGATCCATCATCATCCGCTCCATCCACGACCGATCTTCCATCTACTTCTGCCGATATTCCACCAGCTACTGTACAGCCACCGCCTGTTCCCATCGACATCCCGTCTGATGTGGCTGAGGATGCTCCGTCTGGAGTTGATTAGTATTCTTAGGGGAGGTGGTGTTTCTGTATTTATGTTTTTTGTTGGTGTTTTGGTTTGGTTTGGTTGGACAGGTTGGTTTATGTTTTTATGTTTTTTTTTGTTGTTTTGTGGTTGTTTTGAGCATGTATGGATATTACTCCTGATATTTCAGTTCTCTTCATTCCAGTGGTTAATGTTGTTTGGATCATAGTTTTACTTGTTTTATCTATTGATCTGTTGTTTTGGAGATTGTGTTTTATATTTCTATGCCAGGTTGCTTGCTTCTTATCATCGCGTTACACTATACAGGTGATACCTATCTATTTTAATTGTTGAAAATCAACTTCTGGGACTATGTTGTTTTCAGTTGGGGGTAGGAGACAATAGATAGGGATACACCTGTGACGATTTAGTTTTTGCACTTGGATATGCTTTAAATTTAAGAACACAGTCTGTTAAAAACTTTGAATTGGATTGTATTGATAGAATAACTCTGAATAATCGTTCCTGCTTGTTAATTAGGCAATGATACATTTGTAGTATTCTTATCTTTTTATGGATTAAATACACGCGTTTTCTGTATCACTGAAATAAATTGCATTTGTAAAGCTAGTATGTACCCAATATTTGTGCACACTAATTGACAGCCATGTGGAAAACCTGAAAATTGAGTTAAAATGAATATTGTACGAAAAGAACAAGTAGTGGAAGCTAATACCCCTTTGTGAGCTTTTGAGCCAATCTGCATTTCTGAGGGAATTCTCATACATTGTCGAATGGTTTTTCCTGCATATACTTGTGAATTCGTTGTTAAGTCTCAGTTTTCTTTAAAAGTTTTGACTGCTTGTTAGAGGAGAACGTTCAGGATTTACCAATTAAACTCAATAAACACTTAAGTGCTAAAAATTGAAAGTTGAGAAAATGATTCAAGCCATCGTATTACCCATTCCTTTACTTAATATAACCCACATACATTCATTGATTCGTTTCACTCCGTGATCCCACCTCGGATAAATATTTCCAATAAAAATCACAAGAATCCAAATCCTTGATTTACACCTTGACCTCATCGAACTGTTTGATAAATTTTATTGAGAATGAGTCATCAAAGTATGTGAAATGGAAGGAAGGTGTTGTGGGACATTTCAAAAAAAAAAAAAAAAAAAAAAAAAAAAAAATGAAAAAAAAAATGATGAAAAATGATGATGATGAATGAAGGAGTTATATTTATATAAAAAAAAAAAAAAAAAAAAAAAAAAAAAAAAAAGAGCATATGAAATGAATGGGAGATTGGGTGGAGAAAAGAATGAAGAATAAAAAGAGAAGTGGAAATTCCATCACATACTACAAAGCACACTCTTCTCTACAACACCCCCACCTACTAAATAAAAGCCATAATTCAAAGTCTTGAAGATTCTCAACAATTGATTTGAACATGAAAGTGTGAGTTGAGTTATCCACGGTATTTCGCTCCTCTAGTAAGTAGTATTCCATTCATGAGACTATACACTCGTAAATGTCCGTTTTTCATAGAGTCAGGTATGAAAGCATTAGCACTTAGAATATCATCTTTATCAAAGCTTTCATACTATGTGCGATCATTATAAAGCAAGTTTCTGAGAGACGTTGTTTTTGAGTGTGACCAATGTGAGAATTGAGCTAAAACTGCAAGTCGCCCAAGTACAATAATCTAGATAACTCTTAATAAGGGTTGGACGCATGGTTGTTGATTCCACACACACACGGGTGCATGATGGTAATACATTTGTATATTTTACTTGGTAATATAGAGGAACATGTGGATCTCTTTCATGGGTTGATAGAGGATATTATATCCTTGTAGAGTTGAATTAACAGTTAATGGGGGGAGATGTCATAAGTTATTCTAAATCTTTTTGAGCTTAAAATTGGAGAATTTTGTGGGTATATTCACTGCAAACCCTCACGAGACAACACTCGTCCACTAGGGGGAACCTGGAGGTTTAACGGCTTGTTGCATTCGCTAAATGCAACCGCGATTCCTGCGAAAGTGAGTTAGATTTTTTGTTTTTTTTCTTTTCTCTCTATCTTATTTTAGGGTGTTTCTAGTTTCCCTTTGTTTTCTTAGTTGTGGTAGTATTAGTTTAGGAGTTTTTATTTTATTTTATTTTATTTTCGCTTTATCGCTAGGGACTAGCAATAAGCTAGTTGGGGGTTGTGCAAAGCGGGGGTATTTGTAAAATACAACCGCGCTAAAAGAAAGAATTGCATTAGTTTTGATCACAACTTCCCGTTTTATCTGCAATTTGAATTACAATGCTAGTGTTAGACAATATGATTAATCTATGATAAGTTGTATTGTTTTAGCTACTATTTGTGCAGGTGAATGCTGCTGTATAAAAGACTGAAAGATTTGATAAAGAGGAGATGCTTTGTTTCAAAGAAGGAAGATTGAAGAAGAATTGCAGAGTTCGAGCGATCGACCTAGTTCGAGCGATCGAGGATTCGATCGATCGAAGGAAGTTAAAGCGATCGACAATTCAAGATGTTAGATCGATCGAGAAGGTTTCGATCGATCGAAAGTCCCTTTTATCAGATTATACGCGCATGCAGCAGTTGCGGGTTTTTAACCCTAGCTCTTAGGTTTACTATATATCTTCTTGTTGTATACGTCCAGGGGAGGACGCCCAACTTTGTTTTACCTAGTTTTAGATAGAGAAGAGAGAGTTTTCCTTGTTTTTTTTGTAGGTTTCATTGAAGATTAAGCATTGTGAACTAGATTTCTTTAGTTAATACAAGTCATCCTCATTCCAGGTTCTTGATCTATTGTTTATTGGTTTTCTGCACTTAGTTAATCGTAGTATACTTATTAATCTCGAGTAGTTTTATGTTAATTAGATCGTACTCACTAGTTTTATAGTTTTTATGCAAAACTTTCAAACAAACGTTGTTTCAATGAACTTTTACGTTAAATATCAATCTGTGGTACTCCAGACAATGTCTGAGTAGTCCTAGGGTTGGGAAATCGCGATGAAATCGTGATTTCTGGCCTCTGCCATGCAATATTTTTTTTCCCTGTGTTCGATCGATCGAAAGTATGTCGATCGATCGAGACAGTGACTTAGTCGAGCGATCGAGGAAATATCGATCGATCGAGAGATGAAGATATTCGATCGATCGAAAGCGCGTCGATCGATCGAGGATTCTGATTCTTGAGAACACCCAAAACAGTATTCTAAGACTTTCTGTTTTAAGGATTTGTTATCAAATTGTCCCTAAATGCTCAGTTTGTCAAAACAGTTTTTAAACTTAAGGCCTTAAGGCATTTTCTTTCAATATATTTTGCAAACCACCCTCAATGCTAACACCATTGTAGGTGAGAGTCTTAACTATTGGATTAAACCGTCTTCATGTATTTCAAATTTAATTGTGATGATATAGTCCCGGTCATGAAAGGGCTATTGATTCTATATCTTTAGAGAAGTACAGAATACTGTAGTAGGTGTACTCCTTTGAGCTTAATTGCAATTGCATGGTAGAAGGTTAGGTCACGGTGGATTCGCGTGATCCCAACACTTTCTTTTATTAAGAAGAACCGTTTCTTTTAGAATTTTGCTTAGTTAGTTAATTGTTAGTTAAGTTAATTTAGTTGTCTTTAATTCTAGTAGCTGTTAACTGTGGAACTTTGTGTTCTACACTTCATTTTAAATATTGATTTTTGTTTTCTCTTTAGAGTCTAATCTAGGTAGTTTAATTCAACACCTTCCCTGTGGGATCGACCTGGACTTAATCCAGTTACTACTTGCACGTCTACCTACACTTGGGTATTGCACACAAGCGCACACAACTTTTTATTCGTGTCAAACTACGTTTGGATTCAAGTAAAATTGATTGTAGATTGATGATCCTTGCGAAAAACCGAAGAGATTCATATATTATAAGGCATGGTAACTTACGGAATCAAAAATGGGTCAAAATACCCCTTAATTTTTGAAACAGGGGAAAACCAGAGAGGAAGATGAAGCTACTACGTGAACTCGCGCGCGCGAGTGGCCCGCACGAGCAGACCCCTCGCGCGAGTGGCCCGCACGAGCGACCCCTCGCGCGAGCGGCCCACGGGCGCGAGCCGGTGGTTTCAGGCAGATAGAAAAGATCTTAATAAGAAAAATGAAAATTGGGCATTTCGAGCGAGCGACCCGCGTACGCGATCTCCCTGTATTCTGGCATTGGAAAAGTTTTATAAAAGAAAAGGAAAATTGGGCATATCGCGCGAGCGACCCCTCGCGTGAGCGTCCTGCCCGCGCGACTTTTGACAATTTCTGGTTTTTGCTTGTTTTATGTTAAGGAACTGTTTGGGTGATGTTTCATGGACTTTTAAAGCTCTTTTTGGGAAATTTACGAAAATAGAAACCTATTTGGTTATGTTTGGACGATTGAAATAATATATATGACTTAACAATCCCCGCACGTACGTTGTTCCAATAATTCAGTATTTTAATTTTGTTTGAGGTTTCATGACATACATATGGAGTCAGTTGAACATGCATGGTGTGTGGTAATCAGAGTGGAAAAGAGTGTGTTGTTGAGATTGTGTTGTTGACACTCCCTAGTAATTGTGTACCAAAGTGTGACGTGTTGAGATTACGGTGAAAGTATCTTTGTAGTGCGATGGTGGCAAAATTGGACACTCCCTGACGCCCATGGTAGCGTTAAAGTGTGTAATGCCAAACTTGGACATTCCCTGGCACTCATGGTAGTGCTAAAGTATGGCCTACGGACACTCCATGGTACCCGAGTCTGGATACTGTGTGATGTATTTGCGAGGCGGATTAGGTACTAAAGTGTGAGGCATTAGACATTCCCTGGTACCCCGTACCAAAGTGTGAGGCAAACTGGACATTCCCTGGCACCCCTGTGCTAAAGTGTGGCTATCAGAGTATTACAAGGATACTGGTGTGAGATAGTGGGTCGTTGTGTTTGTCGAGAGAAAATAGTCGGTAAGATGAGATGGTGCATTGTTTTTCATACACGGTCACATATATGTGAATTAAAGCTTCCAAATGATATTGTGGTTGTTTTCTAAAAATGAACTCCTTACTTTCTTGTAAACTTGTTGAACTAAATGGGAATTAGAAAATGGTAAATGAGCATGTGTTACATTCAAAGTTATGTTTTTAATACTCACCAGCTTCTTGAAGCTAACGGCGTAGATGCGCCCTAGACATTCGTGTTCAGGCTTTTTAGGTTATGACTATGCTGGGCCCTATGATTACGCTAACTGAGAACGGCTGTTTTGGAAGATAGAACTGTTATCAATGTCCTATGTTTTAAGTTATAAACTATTTTGTAATAAGGATGAGTGTAATAAACGATAGATATTGTTTTGTTTTAAGGCGGCTTGTGCCTTAGTTGACCCCGTATTGGAATATGTAATAAGTTAGAAAAATATTTGTAGGCCTTGATTGCTCTGCTCTGATTATTATGTCTTTATTGTTGAAGTTTGGGACGAAATCGATCCTTCAAACTGTCACGACCTACGGGTCCATAAAGGAAATTAAATGCTTTCCTTATTTATGCTACGTCAGGGCGTGACAATGATGGACTTGAGCTACCTGAGGAGGAGGATATGATAGATGATGATGACATGGATGAGGACGATGTTTTGTCCGAGATTGCCCAAGAGGATGAGGCTTCTATCTATGGACCTAACGTAAACAACTTTTGAGTCCAGTACCTATAGGACTTAGACTTTTGATTTTGACTTCAGGACATGTTGTCCACTTACTTTTAATGCTTACATGGACAGCTATTGACCATAGCATTTTGTCTAGGCAGCCACCAGTTGTGGTCTTGTTTATATCTTCTACTAGATCTTATATAGGATCATGTACTATGCGGTACACAGATGATTTGTTGTGTACTCCACTATACATCTTTTGGATATATATATATATATGTGTGTGTGTGTGTGTGTGTGTGGCAGACCGTTTCTTTGGATTATTTCTGTTGTCATCTCATTATTTATTTTATGTTGTGATTAAGATTCGTGCTATGCTTCGTTGTATTATTTATGATTGTTTCCCAAAGAAAATTGTCAGGTAATCGTTAGATCTTTCAAGCGTGATTGGGAGCACCCATTCTTGAGGGTATGGACTCAACCGAAGTCTTCGAAGCATTCATGCAACGGATGGAACATATTGGCAACACCCACAACAATGCCATCCATTGAGTTAACAACGACAACAACCACGTTGCTCCTCCGAGAGAGACAGGCGATAAGCTATTGTAAATTTTAAAGTATATCGGGGCTAATATAAAAATACAAAAAGGTTTGAGTTTTCTGATAACAATATAAAAATGAAAATTTTGGTGAAGGATAGTAGATATGGACATCGAAAAAACTCAGAATGTATGTTGATATATGTAGAATTAAGTGGGTTATTACGACAACTTGGGCTTAAGAATTTTAAGGGGGGGTCAATTTGGCAAGCCCGTATAGTTATTTGGCAAGAGGACCACTTGGGACATTGCTAATGGTATCCGAGCCAAACTTGATACCGTGAGGCCGATGGTGTTATAGATGAGGAGTAGAGGCCCTTGGGTTGTTGAACCCTTTGTCTACTGATGGGCTGCTATATGGTCACCAACCATTAGCTTCCACAAAAATCAATCATGGTGAGAACTGGGCCTATGCAATGATGACAACACATCTTTAAGTGGTGTAGATTAATATGTGAGAACTCCTTCCACATGGAAAAAACACTAAAAATGTTATCATAACATATGTAGAACTAAGTCGACTACTACTAACACTTAGGGCTTCAGCATTTAAAGGGCAATGTGCACATATGCTAGAATTCTAGAGCTATCGAGTTTTGTTTTCTTTCTATTGTTAAGTTTCTTTGTATTCAAGGCAGGAAGACAAGTGAAGAGTCCATGCGAAGTACGTTGCTATTGTCATCTCTGTAAAAAATTTCAAAGCTTTTTTTTTCTTTATTTATTAATTTATTTTTTTTTTTGTAAATTTCAAAGTTTGGGAAATTCTGTGAATTTCAAAAGTTGTGGGGTAATCTGTAAATTTCCAAAAAAAACATGGGCTGGTATAAATATACAAAAAGGTTTGAGGTTTTCAGATAGAAAGATAAAAAAGAAAATTTTGGTAAAGGATCGTTGATGTAGACTTAGAATCCATGTGAGATACAAAATAAAAGACCAAACAGTCCTCATCACTCAATCTAGGGAACCAACTGGGATCAACACCAAATAGCCCACAGATTTGTGTTGAAAGACTGTTTGGCACGGCTAAACTCATCCATGAAGAGTAATTTGTTTTTAAACGCACATATACAGATGAACAGAGACAATGGTAATAGTTGGTAATATACCATATTTGTCGTTTTTTTCAACAACATTTACCATGTTCAAATGGGAAACATTGGAAATGAATGGAGACAAACTCAATTTATAAGTTGCAAGAACACTGCTTGTCAACACTCTCAAACGTTTGAATTAAGAGGCTTTTGGGCACTTCTAAACTCATCCATGAGGAGAACCATAGGGGGATAAGACGTAGTTTCCTCAACAACTAATGCACACTCCTAATCAGAAAACATTGAATAATTAAACACTCGATGTGAATTGCATGGTCAGTTGTAGACATTGAATAATTTTTTGATGATGATATGGGGGAGGGGGATTCGAATATCGAACCAGTGCCGTGAAAGGAACTTAAATTCCAAGTTCTTTGCCCCCTTGATCTATGGCTCACTTGGTGCATGGTGAATTATTAAAGACTCGAGGCCTTCGTAGTCTACTAAGTCATAGACACGGTGAATTGCAGAAATTCTAAACACGAGACCTATAAACTAATTAAAAACTCTGGCCATGTTTTGTTTTAGGGAATTAAGCTATTTAAAAATAATTGAAAATTAAGTTCTAACATTCGTTTTTTTTTTTTTTTTTTGATGAAAAGTTCTAACAATTCATACTGATTGCATTGGTTGATCTAAGAAAGCCAAGAATCGTGATAACTAATTCATCAAAATATTTTTTTACTTTTTTGCTTTCCACTTTTTAATTTACTAAAGAGCAAGATATATTAACCCATCCCACATGGAATAAACTAAGAATGTATGTGGATATATGTATAATTAAGTGGGTTATTACTGACAACCTGGGCTTAAGAATTTTAAGGGTCAATTTGGTAAGCCCGTTTAGTTGTTTGGCAAGTGAACCACTTGGGGCGTTACTAATGGTATCTGAGCCAACCTTAATCCTGTTAGGGCCCACGGTGTTATGGTAGAGGAGTAGAGGCCCTTGGGTAGTTGTACCCTTTGTCTGCTAATGGGCTGCTATGGTCACAAACAATTTGCCATTGCAAAAATCAATTATGGTTAGAACTGGGCCTACGCAATGATGACAACACGTACGTCTTTACGTGTGGTAGATTAATATGTGAGAACTCCTCCCACACAGAAAAAATACTTAGAATGTTATCATAATCTATATAGAACTAAGTCGGCTACTATTAACAATTAATGCTTAAGCATTTAAACGGCAAAGTGGTAGACCCGCGAAGTTGATAGGCCAGTATATTACATGTGTCCATCAAGTTAGTTTGGTGCACATAAATAGATAATTATTGCACACCTGCAAGAAGAAATTTAGGTCGGAACACTGGCTACTCCCTATCACTTGATAGCTGCACATATGCCAGAAATCTGGAGCTCTATATTTTTGTTTCCTTTTTATTTTTTAATTTCATTGTATTGAAGGCAGGTAGACAATTAAAGACACCATGAGAAACACGTTGCTCTTGTCATCTACTTAAAATTTTTAAACTTGCTTTTCAATTTTTTTTAGTTTTTTTTTTTTTTTTGTAAATTTCAATGGTTGGGAAATTATGTAATAATTTCAAAAGTTGTGGGGTAATCTATAAATTTCAATAAATTTTGGGGCTGATATAAAAATATAACAAGTTTGAGGTTTTCTGAAGAAAAAAAAAATTGAAAATTTTGGTAAAGGATAGTAAATAAGGACTTAGAATCCATGTGAGATACAAAATAAAAGACTAAACAGTCCTCAAGGATTTATTCCAGGGAAATCAACTGGACCAACTCAAATAGCCCAACCATTTGAATTACAAAACTGTTTGGCACGGCTAAGCTAATATATGAAGAGATATTTGTTTTTAAATGAACATATATTGTTGAACAGAAACATTGGTAATGGTCGGTAGTATGCCATATTTGTTCCTTTTCTCACCAACATTTACCATGTTCAAGTGGGACACGTTGGAAATGAATGGAGACAAACTCAGTTTGTAAGTTGCAAGGACAGTGTTTATCAACACTCCTAAACAATTGAATTAAAAGACTTCTTGGTACAGCTAAACTCATTCATGAGGAGAACTTTGTTTTTAAATGATCATACACAGCTGAACAGAAACAATGATATTGGTTGGTAATATACTATATTTGTTCTTTTTTTTTTCACCGACATTTACCATGTTCAAGTTGGATCACTTTAGAAATGAATATTTCTTAGTGCCAGTATTACCTACCACTCATGAATTTTGATTAGAGAACATTCACCCTCTCACGTTTCAAAAATAACTCTCTTTTAACTTACCGAATTGGCTTGGTAAAATTACAATATAACCCTAAAAAAAGTGAACAAATTAAATGGAAGTCTATTTTCAAAATGTCTCTAGAGCCCATCTGCTAACTCGTCGTGATTTTTGCCCAGGTTTATATTAAGGGTAATGTTATGTGCACATAAAATGTGCAAATAAAGTGTTCACATAAAGATCTGGTCCATTCATTTCGGTGGAGGTCTATGCCTGTATACATGGGACCCACCGAAATGAATGACCCAAATCATTATGTGCATATTTCATTTGCACCAATCATTACTCTTATATTAAGAGACTTTTCACGTATTATGTTTTCGTTATGTCAAGGGGAATATATAATTTGAAATAAAATTTTAGTTAAAGTTCATTTATTTTGTAAGCGAAAAAGAGATTTAGTTAAACAAGTGAGAAGAGGTGTTATTTAGGTGTTAGTAGCATGCATTACTCTAAAATAAAAATAAAAACAAAAACATTTGCTCTAAAGCATGCATTACTCTAAAATACAAATAAAAACAAAAACATGATTCACATGATGGATGCACTAACTAGTCCTACGTATACTCAAAATAAAAATGACAGTCCTTTCACCATTTGCTATTTTTTTTTCTTCTTATAAATAGCATAACGATTCAATTTTATTACTTTTTTTTAATGAAAATTTCTAACAATTCATACTGATTGCTTTGGTAGATCTAAGGGAGCCTAGAATCGTGAAAACTAAGTCAATAACAAATTTTTTACTTTTTGAGTTTTCACTTTTTAATTTACCAAAGAGCATGATGCATTAACACATCCTACATGGAAAAAAACTCAGAATGTATGTTGATGTATGTAGAATTAAGTGGGTTATTAAGTGGGTCAATTTGGAAAGTCTGTCAAGTTGTTTGGCAAGTGGACCATTTAGGGCATTACGAATGGTATAAGAGCCAACCTCGATCCTGTGAGGGCCCCACGGTGTTATGGTAGAGGAGCAGAGGCCCTTGGATAGTTGTACCCTTTGTCTGCAATTGGGCTGTTATGTGGTCACCAACCATTTGCTTCCACAAAAATCAATCAAGGCGAGAACTGGGCCTATGTAACGAGGACAACACACCTTTAAGTGGGGTAGATTAATCTGTGAGAACCCCTCTAACATGGAAAAAACACTTAGAATGTTATCATAATATATATAGAACTAAGTCGGCTACTACTAACAATCAGTGCTTAAGCATTTAAAGGGCAATGTGGTAGACCCGTCAAGTTGATAGGCCAGTAAAACTACATGGGTCCGTCAAGTCAGTTTGGTGCACATAAATAGATAATTGGTGCACATCTGTAAGAAGAAATCTAGGTGGGAACACTAGTTAGTCCATATCACTTGTAGTTGAACATATGCTAGAAATCTAGAGCTTTTTATTTTTTTTTTCTTCCTATTGTTAAATTTCTTTGTATTTGAGGTAGGTAGACAATTAATGACTCCATGCAAATCACATTGTTCTTGTCATCTACTTAAAATTTTTAAAGCTTTTTTTTCATTTTTTTTTTTTGTAAATTTCAAAGTTTGGGCAATTATGTAATAATTTCAAAAGTTGGGGAGTAAGCTATACATTTCAATAAATTTTGGGGCTGATATAAAAATATAACAAGTTTGAGGTTTTCTAAAGAAAAAAAAATAAAAAAAAATTGAAAATTTTGCTAAGGGATAGTAGATAAGGACTTAGAATCCATGTGAGATACAAAATAAAAGACTAAACAATCTTCAAAGATTTAATCCAGGGAATCAACTGGACTAACCCAAATAGCCCTACCGTTTGAATTAAAAGACTTTTTAGTATAGGTACACTCATCCATGAAGAGATCTTTGTTTTTAAACAAACTTATACAACGGAACAGACACAATGGTAATGGTTGGTCATATAGTATATTTCTTCTTTTTTTTTTCACAGACATTTACCATGTTCAAGTTGGATCACTTTAGAAATGAATACTTTTTAGTGCCAAAGCCACATTCTACTCATAAGTTTTGATTAGAGAACATTTACACTCTCACGTTTCAAAAATAACTCTCTTTTAACAAACCTAATTGGTTTGGTAAAATTACAATACAGCCCTAAAAAAATGTCAAAATTAAATGGAAGTGTATTTTCAAAATGTCTATAGAGCCCATCCACTAACTCATGATTTTTTTTTGCCCATGTCTATATAAAGAGACTTTTCTTTTATTATGTTTTCATTAGGTCAATGGGAATATATAATTTAAAATAAAATTTAAGTTGAAGTTCTTTTATTTTGTAAGTAAAAAAGAACTTTAGTTATACAAGTGAGCAGAGGTGTTATTTAAGTGTTACTAGCGTGCATTACTTTAAAATAAAAATAAATAACAAAAACATGATTCCCGTGATGGATGCTGGTAGAAAGATGATAGTCCTTTCACCTTTACTAATTTTTTTTTCTTCTTCTTATAAATAGCATAACGATTCATTTTTTTTTTTTGAATGAAAATTTCTAACAATTCATACTGATTGCTTTGGTAGATCTAAGGGAGCCTAGAATCTTGATAACTAAGTCAATAACAATTTTTTTTGCTTTCTGAGTTTTCACTTTTTAATTTAACAAAGAGCATGATTCATTAACACATCCCACATGGAAAAAAACTCAGAATGTATGTTGATGTATGTAGAATTAAGTGGGTTATTAAGTGGGTCAATTTAGCAAGCCTGTCAAGTTGTTTGGTAAGTGGACCATTTGGAGCGTTACGAATGATATAAGAGCCAACCTTGATCCCGTGAGGGCCCCACGGTGTTATGGTAGAGGAGTAGAGGCCCTTGGGTAACCCTTTGTCTGCTAATGGGTTGCTATGTGGTCACAAACCATTTGCTTCCACAAAAATCAATTAAGGTGAGAACTGAGCCTACGCAACGAGGACAACACATCTTTAAGTGGGGTAGATTAATCTGTGAGAACCCCTCCAACATGGAAAAAACACTTAGAGTGTTATCATAATATATATAGAACTAAGTCGGCTACTACTAACAATTCGTGCTTAAGCATTTAAAGGGCAATGTGGTAGACCCGTCAAGTTGACAGGCCAGTAAAACTATATGGGTCCGTCAAGTCAATTTGGTGCACATAAATAGATAATTGGTGCACATCTATAAGAAGAAATCTAGGTGGGAACACTAGTTAGTCCCAATCACTTGAGAGGTGCACATATGCTAGAATTAAATCTAGAGCTTTTTATTTTTTTTTTCCTTCCTATTGTTAAATTTCTTTGCATTTGAGGTAGGTAGACAATCAATGATTCCATGCAAATCACATTGTTCTTGTCATCAACTTAAATTTTTTAAAGCTTTTTTTTTTCATTTTTTTTTTGTAAATTTCAAAGTTTGGGAAATTATGTAATAGTTTCATACGTTGTGGGGTAATCTATAAATTTTGAATAAATTTTGGGGCTGACATAAAAATATAACAAGTTTGAGGTTTTCTGAAGAAAAAAAAATTTTGAAAATTTTGTTGAAGGATAGTAGATAAGGACTTAGAATCCATGTGAGATACAAAATAAAAGACTAAACAGTCCTCAAGGATTTTTAATCCAGGGAATCAACTGGACCAACCCAAATAGCCCAACCTTTTGAATTAAAAGACTTTTTAGTATAGGTACACTCATCCATGAAGAGATCTTTGTTTTTAAACAAACTTACACAGCTAAACAGACATAAGGGTAATAGTTGGTCATATAGTATATTTGTTCTTTTTTTTTTTCACAGGCATATACCATGTTCAAGTTGGATCACTTTAGAAATGAAAATTTTTTAGTTCCAAAGTCACTTTCCACTCATGAGTTTTGATTAGAGAACATTTGCTCTCTCACATTTCAAAAATAACTCTCTTTTAACAAACCTAATTGGTTTGGTAAAATTACAATACAACCCTATAAAAAATGTCGAAATTAAATGGAAAAAAAAATATGAAAAGTTTGAGGTTTTATGAAAAAAAAAACAAAAAAAGGAAAAGAAATAAGAAATAAGAAAATTTTTGTGAAGCATAGTAGACATGGACTTATAATCCACGTGAGATACAACTGGGATCAACCCCAAATCGCCCAACCATTTAAATTGAAAGACTTTTTAGTATAGCTACACTCATCCATGAAGAGATCCTTGTTTTTAAACGAACATACACAGTTGAACGACATTTACCATGTTCAAGTTGGAGCACTTTAGAAATGAATATTTCTTAGTGCCAATATCACTTTCCACGCATGAGTTTTGATTAGAAAACATTTGCCCTCTCACGTTTAAAAAATAACTCTCTTTTAACAGACCTAATTGGCTTGGTAAAATTACAATACAGCCCTAAACAAAATCTCGAAATTAAATGGAAGTGTAATTTCAAAATGTCTATAGAGCCCATCTGCGCGCTGACTGGTGATTGTTTTTGCCCAGGTCTATATTAAGAGACTTTTCACTTATTATGTTTTCATTATGTCAATGGGAATATATAATTTGAAATAAAATTTAAGTTGAAGTTCTTTTATTTTGTCAAGTTGATAGGCTAGTAAAGTACATGGGTCCGTCAAGTCAGTCTGGTGCACATAAACAAATAATTGGTGCACATCTATAGGAAGAAATCTAAGTAGGAACACTAGCTAGTCCCTATCACTTGATAGGTGTACATGTGCCTGAAATCTAGAGCTTTCTATTTTTTTTTTCCCTTTGTATTGTTAAATTTCTTTGTATTTAAGGTAGGTAGACAATTAATGACTCCACGCGAATCACGTTGCTCTTGTCATCCAATTAAAATTTTCAAAGCTTTTATTCATTTTGTTTTTGTAAATTTCAAAGGTTGTTGGGGTGATTTGGAAATATTAGAATATTTTGGGGCAAATATAAAAATACAAAAAGGTTTGAGGTTTTCTATTAAAAATATAAAAAGAAAATTTTGGTGAAGGATAGTAGATATGGACTTAGAATCCATGTGAGATATAAAAGAAAAGACCAAACAGTCTTCAAGCACTCAATCCAGGGAACCAACTGGGAACAACACCAGATAGCCGAACCAGTTGAATCAAAAGACTGTTAGGCATGGTTAAACTCATCCTTCATGAGAAAATTGTTTTTAAATGAACATACACAGCTGAACAGAGACAATGGTAATGTTTGGTAATGTACCATATTTGTTCTTTTTTGCACCAACATTTACCATGTTCAAGTGGGACACGTTGGAACTGAATGGAGACAAACTCAGTTTAAACGTTGGAAGGACATTGTTTGTCAACACTCCCAAACATTTGAATTAAAAGACTTTTTGGCACGGCTAAATTCATCCATGAAGAGAACTTTGTTTTTAAACGAACATACACAACTGAACATGCACAGTGGTAATGGTTGGTAATATACCATATTTGTTCTTTTTTTTCACATGCATTCACCATGTTCATTTGAGATCACATCAGAAATGAATATTTCTTAGGGCTAATATCACATTCCACTCATGAGTTCTGAATAGAGAATGTTTGCCCCTCACGTTTGAAGAATAATTCTTTTTTAACAGATTTAATGGATTTGGTAAAATTGCAATATAGCCCTCAAAATAAATGAAGAAATTAAGTGAAAGTGTAATTGCAAAATGTCTAAAGAGCCACCTGCTAACTCTCCTTTAAGTTGAAGTTCTTTTATTTTGGAAGTAAAAAAGAGCTTTAGTTACACAAGTGAGCATAGGTGTTACTTAGGTGTATTTTTTAGGTGTTACTAGCATGCATTACTCTAAAATAAAAAGTAAAAACAATAACATGATTCACATGATGGATGCACTAACTAGTTCTGCGTATACTCAGAGATTTGTGAAGGTCAGTGTGGTGGGTTCTGGTAGAAAAAACAAAAATAATACTCCTTTCACCATTTGCTAATTTTATTTCGTCTTATAAATAGCATAGCAATTCTTTTTTTTTGTTGAAAAGTTCAAACAATTCGTATTGATTGCATTGGTAGATCTTAGGGAGCCGAGAATCATGATAACTAATTCAACAATCAAATATTTTGTTTTTTTATTTTTCACTTTTTAATTTACCAAAGAGCAAGATACATTAACCCATCCCACGTGGAAAAAACTCAGAATGTATGTTGAAAATATGTAAAATTAAGTGGGTTATTAAGAGGGTCAATTTGGCAAGCCCGTCAAGTTATTTGGCAAGTGGACCACTTGGGGCATCACGAAGGTATCGGAGCCAACCTTGATCCCGTGAGGGACCCATATTGTTATGGTCGAGGAGTAGAGGGCCTTGGGTAGTTGTACTGCTATGTGGTCACTAGCCATTCACTTCTACAAAAATTAATCGTGGTGAGAACTGGGCCTACGCAACGAGGACAACACATCTTCAAGTGGGGTAGATTAATCTGTGAGAATCCCTCCAATATGGAAAAAAACACTTAGAATGTTATCATAATATATATAGAACTAAGTCGGCTACTACTAACAATTAGTGCTTAAGCATTTAAAGGGCAATGTGATAGACCCGTCAAGTTGATAGGCCAGTAAAACTACATGGGTCCGTCAAGTCAGTTTGGTGCACATAAATAAATAATTGGTGCACATCTGTAAGAAGAAATCTAGGTGGGAACACTAGTTAGTCCCTATCACTTGTCAGGTGCACATTTGCTAGAAATCTAGAGCTTCATATTTTTGTTTTCCTTTCTATTATTAAATTTCTTTGTATTGAAGGTTGGTAGACAATTAATGACTCCATGCAAATCACGTTGTTCTTGTCATCTACTTAAAATTTTAAAATCTGTTTTTTTTTTATATTTTTTTTGGTAAATTTCAGAGATTGGGCAATTATGTAAATTTCAAAAGTTGTGGGGGTAATCTATAAATTTCAATAAATTTGGGGGACTAATATAAAAATATCAAAAGTTTGAGGTTTTCTGGAAAAAAAAAAAAAAAAAAAAAAAAAACATTTTTTGAAGCTTAGTAGATATGGACTTAGAATCCATGCGAGATACAAAATGAAAGACAAAACAGTCCTCAAGGGCTTAATCCAGGGAACCAACTGGGATCAACCCCAAATGGCCCAACCATTTAAATTGAAAGACTTTTTATTATAAATGCACTCATCAATGAAGAGATCTTTGTTTTTAAACGAACATACACAGCTGAACAGACACAATGGTAATGGTTGGTCATATAGTGTATTTGTTCTTTTTTTTTTTTCACCGACATTTACCATGTTCAAGTTGGATCACTTTAGAGATGAATATTTCTTAGTGCCAAAGTCACTGTCCACTCATGAGATTTGATTAGAGAACATTTATTCTCTCACGTTTCAAAAATACTCTCTTTTAACAAACCTAATTGGTTTGGTAAAATTACAATACAGCCGTAAAAAAAATGCCAAAATTAAATGGAAGTGTATTTTCAAAATGTCTATAGAGCCCATCTGCTGACTCGTGAATATTTTTTGGCCAGATCTATATTAAGAGACTTTTCACTTATTACGTTTTCATTATGTCAATGAGAATATGTAATTTAAAATAAAATTTAAGTTAAAGTTCTTTTATTTTGTAAGTAAAAAAGAGCTTTAGTTATACAAGTGAGTAGAGGTGTTATTTAGGTGTTACTAGCATGCATTACTCTAAAATAAAAATAAATAACAAAAACATGATTCACGTGATGGATGCTAGTAGAACGATGATAGTCCTTTCACCATTTACTAATTTTTTCTTCTTCTTATAAATAGCATACCAGGTTAGAGTAGAGAAAACACAACAAAGAACTTCCATACCATCGTCTGACCATAGAAGTGAGGAGAGAAAGAGTCATAGAGAAAGCAAAAAATGGCTTTGCCCAATCACGCTACCTTTAAGGGCAATAATGGTTTGTACCTCAAGGCCCTAGCAAATGGTAATCTACAGTTCTCAGCTACTCAGCGTACCGATCCAACGGCGGGATTCGAGATCATCACCCAATCCGATGGAAGCATTCAGATCAAGTCAGATTCCACTGGCAAATACTGGAATGCAGGAACGCATAGTTGGATTGCGGCCGACACAACTAATATCAATAACAACCCTAACACGTCGTTTTCGCCGGTCATAATTGATCCCAACACTAATGCAATCGCTCTCCGCAGCATGAGTACCAACTATATCTGCCAGAGATTCACTAGTCCTGCTATAGTTAACGGTCTTTTTCCCAATGTCACCTACACTAATACTCCTCCACCAGAGGCACGCTTGGACGTGGAAGAGCTGTGATGTGCAATGCAATCCATTAATAAAAGATGTTTGTGGGTAGCATCTCTGGAAACCCTCACGAGACTCCACTCGTCCTGTAAGGGTAACTTATGGGTTTAAAAGGCTTGTTGCATATTTATGCTAAATGCAATCGCGTTCCCTGCGAAAGTGGCATTTTCATTTTCATTTTATTTTTGTTCTGGTACTTGTTTCTATCTATCTAGTTTTCATTTCAAGTACTACAACAATGTTGTTGAATTGAAGCCTAGATAAGATATATTATCTATCTATGACAATATAATAAAGTGTGTTTGCCTTTACTTCGGGACTTCTTCAAAGTGCTTTCCATGATTTGAAGCTTTAGAGAAGACAGTGTTAACTTCTTTTTATTACTTAACTTGTCACTAAGTATTTCTCTCTAACCGATCTCATCTAATTAATTATTCAATGTGCGCTTTTCTCTCCACATTCTTCCTACCTTCTCTTCTACCCCACTTAACTTACCAACCAAGAGAAATGGAGAGAAACTAGTCCCCTTCTCTTGTAGTGGTTTGTTCATGTATTTGCTAACTAAATGTATAGTGATCAATAATCAATGTGAAACGGTTCTATTCTTTTCCTATCTTTTTTTTTTTGTGTGTGTGGGTCTGCTGAGAAGGTAAAACTTTGATCTCTTATTTTGGCTTTAGGTACACAAAATAACCTTGACAGGCTTCTGAAATGTTGTCTTGGATGTCTTAAGGACTCCCCTAATATTTGTTCATTTTTTTACTTGGTATACAAAACAAATATCTTTTAGTTTGAGTACAAATATGTTCTGGGAAATCATTGGAAAAATATGAGTAATGTGCTAGAAACATAATTTTCACTTAAATTATGATAATAGTTTTCAAGACAAAATAAATTATATATATATCAGCCATACTGATATGTTGCGATGTTGTTGAAATATGATACTAATTCCTAGAAGCTTCTAGAATAAGATAAAGATTTGAAGTCACATGTATCTAGAATATTCCTTCAATTATCTTGATTGAGTAATGTCTAAAAAATTCCTAGAATTAGCTCCATTTTGCAAAATGAATGAATGAAAGACATTTCCAGTCAAGCCTTCCATCTCCCACACTATTGTGTAACACCTGCATTTTCCTATCTATTATCCCGAATTTCTGTATTTCTCTTGGTGATTCTTTCTATTATACACAATAAGATTTGTTTTTCTTACTCTTTACTATTTTAAACGATCTGTGTGTTTGTATGCATGTTTGTGGCCTTGGGGAAAGTTTTTTTAGAAAGCAGACCCGAGTGCTCGAGAAGTCGGAGCTCTCGAGCAGCATTTTTAGTGAAATGACTATTTTGCCCTTACGTCTCAAAAATCTATAAATACCAACGTTTTCTCAACAATTGTACGTTCTGTTTATTTTGAAAACCGAGAGCTTTCCTTACAGAGGATTTTGAGAGAAATCCTCGTACATCATGCACACACATTAAGATTGAATGGGGATTTTGAGAGAAATCCTAGAATGTCTTAAGGTTTCCCATAATAATTGTTCATTTTTTTACTTGGTATACAAAACAAATATCTTTTAGTTTGAGTACAAACATGTTCTGGGAAATCATAGTAAAAATATGAGTAGTGTGCTAGAAACATTGTTTTCACTTAAATTACGATAATAGTTTTCAAGACGTAACAAATTATATACATCAGCCATACTGATATCGTGAGATTCCATTGAAATATGATACTAATTCATTGAAGCTTCTAGAATAAGCTAGATTGAGTACTATCTAGTTTTTTCCTAGAATTAGTAAGATTGAGTTCCATCTAGAAAATTCTTAGAATTAGCTAGACTATGTACTGCCTATATTTGTGTACGTAATTCCTAGAAAATTCTAGAAGAGTCAAGACACTACTTAAGTGTCCTATAAATAGGTGCAAGCAAGCCATTTGTAAAGTGATTGAATGAAAGAAAATTTCAATGAAGCCTTCCATCTCCCATGCTATTAATTACCAACTATTCCAAACAGATACCTTACAAATTATAAACATATCCTTCGAAGGATTAATTATAGACAAACAAGAGAGGTTTGTTTTTAGTATAAAAGTATTGAATAAAATGTTTACCAAAAGAAACAAAAAAGGCCCATTGAAGTGCTGAATTATGTGAAACTAATAGACATATGATTGCTTCTCTAATGCATGGATCGCTGTAGAATATTGTTGACTATGCCAATGACAAATGCCTCTGCAGAAAGAAGTTTTTCGAAGTTGAAACTGTTAAAATCTTACATTTGATCAACGATGTCACAATTAAGATTAAATGCGGTAACCATATATATATATTCTCCATGCATTGAAAAATACATGGTTGAAAAACTTGATGATGCGAGCTTAATTAGTGATTTTGCAAATACAAATGCGAGAAGAATAATGTTCAAGTGATACTTTGTTGCAATTGTGTCGTTTCGTTATTTGCTTACTGAATGTTAGAAATATTTTGTAGTTAGTTTGATAATTTTAATATAATGTATAACAATATAAAATTAGTAAGGAGTTTAAAAAAGTATATGTAAAGCCTTTTAAGAGTTTGCTTTGGGCCCTGAAAAACTTAGGGCCAACCCTGCATGAGAAGTATAGGGAAGGGTCTCATGACACTTTGATGGTGCCAAAGAGGCAAGAAAGGGGGGTATGGGTAGACGAGTTATTTTGAAATATACTACTGGAGCATAGCATTACCCGGAGAAAGGAGAGCCATACTGCTAAGTAAACCCAAGGTTTTGAAAAAAGTTGTGGCAATATTTGAGGGAGTGAGATCCAGTCATGGGGATCATCAATTGCATCATTTTGGAGTTTCATTTTCTTTTTCTCTTTTTCTTTTCACTTTCTAATGAAGACACTACTTCCTGTAATTGCTACAGTTTGCAGGGAAACAAAAATGGACAATTTTCTTTCCACTTTCTCCCTACTTTCTCTTCTCCCCCACTTAACCTACCAACCAAGAGAATTGGTGAGAAACTGGTCCTCTTTCTGTTCTTTTCTCTCCATTTTTGTCTATCCAAACAAAGTATTAGATTCGGCTCTTACTCGATTTGGATTTGGATTTGGATTTGGATTTGGATTTGGATTTGGATTTGGATTCTAGTGGTTTGTTCATGTATCTGCTGACTGAATGTATAATAATCACTAACCCTTGTGAAATGGTTATATTCTTAGTTGAAGTTTTTGCTTACTTCTTTTTTTTTAATCTTTTTTATGGCTTGGGTCTACCGACAAGGTAGGACTTTGATCTCTTATTTTGGCTTTAGGCACACACAATAACCTTGTCAGGCTTCTGAAACATTGTCTAGGATGTCTGAAGGACTCCCCAAATAATTGTTCATTTTTTTACTTGGTATACAAAACAAATATCTTTTAGTTTGAGCACAAATGTGTTTGGAAAATCATAGTAAAAATTTGAGTAGTGTGCTAGAAACATAATTTTTACTTAAATTACGATAACAGTTTTCAAGACGTAATAAATTATGTATATGTGGGAGTTGCTGAAAAAAGCATCCAGGGAGGTTTCGAAGAACTTACAATTTTACCCATTTTGATGTCACCTCTAAACTCACTCTGGCCATCTCTCAGACCACCAACAACACTCAGCTTCAGGAGTGATACAACAGGTTGGAGTGGGCTTCTAGTTTTTTCAAGTTGGGCATTTGACATTTGACTGTGGTGTTTGGCTTTTGGTGCACTATTTTATTTGGCCTTGTGCCAAAGCTTTAACAAAAATTTCTTGCTGAGCAAAAAACAAAAAAAATTCTATATATATATCAGCCATACTGATATGATGCAATGCTGTTGAAATAGGATAGTAATTCTAGAAGCTTCTAGAATAAGCTAAAGATTTGAAGTCACATGTATCTAGAATATTCCTTGAATTATCTAAATTGAATAATATCTAAAATGTTTCTAGAATTAGCTCCATTTTGCAAATGAATGAATGAAAGACAGTTCCAATCAAGCCTTCCATCTCCCACACTATTGCGTAACACCTGCATTTTCCTATCTACTATCCCGAATTTCTGTTTTTCTATTGGTGATACTTTCTATTATACATAGCAAGATTAGTTTCTTTTTACTCATTACTATTTTAAATGATCTATGTGTGTTTTGTATGCATGTTTGTTGCCTTGGGGAAACTTTCTTTAGAAAGCATACCAGAGGGCTCAAGAAGCCAGAGCGCTCTAGCTCGAGCACTCGAGCAGTACTTTTAGTGAAACGACTATTTTGCCCTTGGTTCTCAAAAATATATAAATACCCAACGTTTTCTCAACAATTTTACGTTCTGTTTATTAAGAAAATCGAGAGCTTTCCTTACAGAGGGTTTTGAGAGAAATCCTCGTACATCATGCACATACACACTTGCATGTGTTAATCCTAGCATTATACACACACATGCACTGTATACACCTACATGCTGCTGAATCAAGATAGAGGACTGAGGTGAAGTTGCTGATTCTTGGTCATCCTCATGATCAAGCTCTAAAGAGGAAGATATTGAAGCTCTAGTTCGTCAATTCAAGCTTTTTCAAAACATCTACTCATATTTTCTTTATCCATTTACAATTCAATATTGTGTGAGTATAAATTCTCACTTAAAAATCTGTAGGATCAGTTTATACATGACTTTAAGTCCATACATGTGAATTAATTGAGGTTATAGTTTTTATATGTGAAGAAATTTCATGATCACACTGTTTTTCATAACTTGGTGATGTTGATCATCATCCAAACACACCATAGACCATATCGAGTGTAGATTCTCATCTTGATACCTTAAGATATATTTTTTACATGTTTTCAAGGCTTGGATGTGTACTTAGAACCAATTTTATACCTTGCATGTAACCACAAAAGGATCTATTTTGCAGCTAAACTCGAGCACTCACGCCTCAGGCGCTCGAACTACGACCGCTTGGGCTCTCAGAGCGCTCGAGCCTGGCAGTTTTTCCATGTTGTTTTGTTTCTCCTATCATGAATGGATTATTGTTTGTTACTAAAATGAACCTGAGATTCCTATTAACATGTTAGACAATGTATATCAACTTATCACATGAACACTTAGGCTCATTTGATAAATGATGATCTTGGATTATTCTCATACCTTATACGTCGAACTTTTTATGTTCTTAAAAGTGGTGGATGAAGCAATGGTGTATCTATAGAAGTGAACTACTATCAAGTCTGTCCTTGTATCAGAATGTATTATCTGTCTTAATTTAGTGAGACGTTAGAAATTGAATTATCAGTTCATTAAAGAGAAGATACCCTTAATGGAATTTAATTGTTTATCATTCATAACTCGTAATATCTTCAATAGTTGATACCCTGTTAGTATCTAATTCACTCAGCTTTCATTAAGAAAACAACGTTTATGCTACTGGGCATTTTTACCTTTTAACGCACCCTCGTTATGACTATACGGGTGAAGGACCTACAGGTAAGGACTACTATGACGGTGACGATGTTCCTGTGGAGGATAATCCTGACAAAGGTCAGACAGAAGAGGACTATTATGCCGAGGACCACCTCTACGCCAATTGAAGATTAGGCTAGATAGTAGTTCAATTATCCTTGTTTTCAGACCTTTTTGTAATCAGGCATATGTTGCCTCAAAGTTTGTAAATGATTTTGTTTTATTTGATTCGAGACTCTGATTATAATAGTTAGTAGCTTTCGTTTGACTTTAAGTTACATTGTTATCCAAAACCTAGATTATATTCTCGTGATCTTTATTCCTTTCTATTGCTTAGTAGTGCGTGGTGTGGACAATCACGTGGCATCACCAGTCGCTGCCTTTGGACCCAAAAAAATAAAATTGCTTTTCTCAATTTTTGCCGTTCTAGGGTGTGATAGGATTTCTTGGTAACAAAGCTAGGTTTATACCTTTTCGCTCACAGATTGTCCTACAACATCTGGTCCTAGAACCTTGAGTTTCTATAGATGAGTATTAAGATTAGTTCTGACTTAAGATAGTCTATTTTCAGGTAGTAGGGCAACACCGTGCTTCATTCCAGATGAGTTTGGAGGACACTATGGGTATGAGGGCAGTATTGAGCCACCGGTCCCACAGTACTATGCTTGGAAGATTAGGCAGAGAGCCATCACATATATAGTTCGAGTATGCAAATTGAGTAACAAAGATTTGGGACCCGGGACCCAGGACCCAGAGGTGATACGTTAAGATATGATCTATTGTAAAGACACCTTTCGACGCATCGAGGAGGAATCACTACTGATGCTGTGAGACCATTTTTCATATTAGGTTTTACTTGTAGAGGTTAGAGTAGTGCCTCCACCTCCCCCGACAGAGCCACCACCCCAGACACCTCCACCCCCACCCCCACCAGAGGAGGACATGCTGATACACCCCCAAAAGATAAGGACCCAGGGGATGAGGATCTAAATGAGGATGAGGGCGACAACGAGGATGAGGTAAAGGATGACGCCAAGGAGATGGAGGATGAAAAGGACGTGGATACCGACGACGATGAGCAAGAGTATGATATAGAGGATAATGCTGAGGACCCCGAGAAACTAGCTGGTATGGATCTACCGATTGGCATAGATATTATAGTAGCAGTGGTTTACCCGATAAAGGAGGAGGCTGTAGTAGAGGCAGAGGCTTTAGCTGCATTCGATGCAGCTCAGGCCGATGTTGGAGATTTAGGAATTATTGTGGAGCATGATTCTAATAGTCTGCATTTCATCTAATTATTAATTTTACCATGTCCAGAGTTAATTTGTATTTCCATTGACATAATTAAATCCATGTAGTATTGTCTGCTTTTAAGTTAATTACAAGTCTCATGTATCTAAATCTTATTATTTGTTTTATTTCATGTTAAACTCTTGTTAGGGCCAAACTGAAATTTTACAAATTTAGTAATACATGTATTGAATTTCAAATATGTATTTCAAAATGGTGGAATTGTTTTCTTTTAACTCAAGCTGTATTTTATAAAATCGGGAAATCATTTCTTACGTTAAAAATGAATTTTCTATATTTTTGTGGTGACCATCGCGACGCGAAAATACCAGTTTAGGTGCAAAACTATCCATGCCGCTGTAGACACCCCATTTTTTCGGCTATCAGATTTAGGAGACCCGTAGCTTTGTGGTTCAGAATGATCGAAAAAGACTCAAAAGGACTCATGAAAGTCAGCTCTATCACTCAGAATGCTCAGAATGACCAAAACGCCCCTGAAAGCCCGAAAACTCCCAGATTTGGTCCCAAAGTTCTGGAAACATGCTACGTCATAAGAAAAATGATAAAATGAGTTTTTAAGAAAAAAAACAGATGAAATCGTCAGCTCCCAGAGACCCCCGAAAGTCCCGGATGTTCCCGGAAAGTCCCCGTTGACCGGTTTGACCATGGTTTGACCAGGTTTGACCAAAGTTTGACCAAAATCATCCGAATTTACCGGAATCATTCTAGATCATGAGAAAAGTATTAAAATGAGTTTTAAAAGAAAATCGAGCGAAAACGTCAGCTCCTGGGAACTCCCAGAAGATTCCAGAACTTCCCGGGAATCCCAGGTTTGACCAGTTTGACCAGAATTTGACCTGCAAACCGGGGTACCGTAACAATTTTCAAATATTTTTCATGGATACTAGAGGTCAATAGCTTTCCAACGGTATATTGCACATAATTTTCAGATTTAAAACGAGTCTATTATGAATTTCTGAAGGCGAAAAAGGCGATCAAATCGGCTTTTATTGCAAATACCGCAAAACTTTTCAAAGTGACCTATCCCCAAACTATATTTTATGTAAAGTAGACTCCATTACCTTCCAACGGTATATCACAACCTCAATTTAGAGTTCGTATGCATTTTCTGTGAATTTCGGACGAAATAGGGCCTTTTCGCGAATACCGGAACCTCTGGGGGCCTAAACAGCATTATCTGGACGAAGGAGGAGCAGTGCCGCCGCGGCACTAGTCCACTACCACCGCGGCACTAGCCCAGTGCCGCCGCGGCACTCCCCTCTAGAACAGTATGTTTTTGTAAATAATTTTGGGGTCCCATTTTGATTAATTAAAAATCAAAACGACGTAGTTTTATGATTTCAGATGTTGCGAGCCAATGGGAACACTTCTAAGACCCCAAAACCACCCCAAGTTGGCCTATTTAAACCCCCCATTGCTCTTCATATTGGGGGAGTCAAATGAAAGCTTAGAAACAGTTTGGGAGAGAAAGCTGTAGAGATAAGGTTAGAATAGAGAGAAAAGAAGCTTCCTTCTTTGATTTTCAAAACAAAAGTGAGTTCTAAACTTTGTTTTTACTTCATTACTCTCATTCACTTCAACATTCAATACACCCAACCACCATTTTAGTGAGCATTTAAGAGAGTGGAAGCTTCTTCCAAGTCCAATGTCATTATATATGAGTGAAACATCAAACTACAAGTTCTATACATCATGAATATCATCTATTGATTGCTATCTATTTGCTTGTTTGCTTATATAATGTTCATCTCTTCTCATCTCATTTCTTTTTTATTTTCTTTATTTACTTACTAGTCCATCATCATCTAAATGATGACATGAAATTTGGGGTGAGTGAATCCTTATGGATAGTAGCTCTTGACCTCAAAAACATGTTTGATAGATGATGATCATAACTTCAATACCTCCAAGGTATTCTTGAAGTTATGTTCAAATAAAAATAAATCTCTCCAACAATCTTGGAGGTTCTTTATGATGAGTTTGAGGTTGGCATTTTAAGTGGCTATAACCTTCATTGAGTATTGAAAATATGTTTTCAAAATATCTACTTCAAACCTCTCTTAAAACCCCCCTCATTTTAATTCCAAGAAAGAAAACTCTAGTTTTTCCCAAAATTTTCAAAACAGTGAGTTAAAACAGTAAGTAATCTGAGCTCAAAGATTTTTCTAGAACTCAATACTCAACATATGGATGCAAGGCCACTTGGAAAGTCTTCCTAACTCATTGGAGAACACCCATGATTTTTGGTTTGACTTGGAAGTACTTGGAAATGGTCCATTTGGACCCAAACATTCCTTCCAGACATTCAGTTTTCGCTGTCACAGCGGCTAGGTCCACTTCCAACCTCTTTTTCATAAGGCTTTTCCAAATGGGGTGGTCCTAACTTATTTTTACCTTAAACTTCAATGTCTTAGGGAACTTTTTGTATAAAATAGGCCTCTAGATCATTTGTTTTAATGTTCTAAGACTTTTCAACATTTCAGTCGACAGTACGGACTCTGTTTCTGAGTGACCTCTATTGTTTATAAGATTTCTCTCAATCTGTGATAGTTATTAAAGATTGGCTTTTTGTGTTGTGTTCTAGACACAATAAGGAAGATCTCCATAAAAAATCATGCATTGAAAATATTCTTAACCCCTCGTTTCAATTTCCAAAAGATCTAGTTACTGTTCTGTCCACTATTCACAGCAAGCACTTTTTAACTTTCATTCTTTCATTTAATGCTTATATGCATTCCAAATTAGTGCATGTCTTAGGAAGTAGTTCATACTACATTTGTACATATCCCATGTTGATTTCACTCATCCATTCATACACATCTTAGACTTCTAAGTCATTCTAGGAATCCATGAACACAAAGCACACTACAACCTTGGCACATTCTAGATACATACATTGCATCCATGCAAGATTTGGGGCCTTCATGGCTCCTAATCTAAGAAGATCATAAGGAATGAATTTGATCACACGTTCATGCTTCCCCCGATCTAATCATCCTTTCTCATCCATCCCGGGGATTGAGAGGTCTTCTTTTCTTAAAGATTGACATGCATCATACTAGCTTGCTAAGCGTGTTTTGATTTCTTTGTTTATTTGTTTCAATACTAATTCATGTCCCCTTTTAGATTAGGAAGTCTTGATTATTTGATACATGATTAGACGATTTTTCCTAGGTTTATTTGTGTGATCTTTCACTTTGCATTGTATGGTATTTGGCTTAGATCTTATGAATGATATCTTATCTTTGGATCTTCCATTTTAAAATTTCTTATGTGATGTAATATACTATCATAGTATTATTTGTCGAACCAAACATAGTATAAGATGATTATTTGGATGCTAATTGAGACCCGTCGAAAGACGGGACGAGTTGAGGGTGTTTTAGTCGCGACAAAGGCTCCTTCCTCTCTCGTACCAAAACCCCGAGCCAAGTTCTTTGGTTATGAAGGGCCGGTGCCTTTTATCCGTTTGGGTGAGTCAAAATTAGGTTTCTTGGTTCCTTAAAGACCAAGTGGCGACTCTGTATCTGTTTTCAACAGACCTTTTCTTTTCTTTGATCCAAATTAAATTTCAAACGAAAACAAACAAAGCGGTGGAAGCCCGGTGTCCATAATCTGGCGACTCTGCTGGGGATTTATCATTTTTTAAAACAAAATAATACAGAGGTTTGACTCATAAGAAGCATCCTTAAAATCTTTTTACTGTGTTTGGTTTACCACATTGCACTCTTGCATTTCTCCCCTCCGATTGTGTCTGAAACGCGGCGCTGACATTGTTCAGGTCTTGCTGTACCAGGGCATAAGTCACCGTTGATACTGTACCTTCCAAGGTATATCAAAAAGAGTAAAAAGCTCCATACTGTCTCCCTGACGGTATATTGGAACTCTCGTCAACGGACCCTCTTTGACTAAACCCGACCTTTGCATATAGATTCCTGTAGAACCTTTCATAGGACTGTTCATTTATCTTTTCAGATAAGACAATATGATATAACTACTGTATGCCCTGATGGGATTACCTGCGTGGTGTAGACGCTTATGTGGCATAGAACAGAACCTCTTTCTTATGATCCCCAAGGCAATCACTCACATGCGATCACATTGAGATGACCTGCCTAGGCACCATGACAAGGATGTCTGCTCCATGCTCACAAAGATAACACCGCAAGCCTTGTTTGTCGGTCCTAAGACATAGGAGTATGAAAACCTGCTAGACAGTATGATCACTATCACCATATTAACCAGTTTTTTTCTAGAAACTCTGTCCAGATATCCCAGATATAACCATATTAACCAGTTTCTCCCAGAAACTCTGTCCAGATATCCCAGATATAACCATATTAACCAGTTTCTCCCAGAAACTCTGTCCAGATATCCCAGATATAACCATATTAACCAGTTTCTCCCAAAAACTCTGTCCAGATATCCCAGACATAACCATATTAACCATTCTCCCAGAAACTCTGTCCAGATATCCCAAATATAACCATATTAACTAGTTTCTCCAAGAAAACTTTATCCAAATTTCCTAAAAATATCCAAAGTTCCTGTTTCTTCCAGAAACTCTGTCCAAAATTCCCGAAATATCCCGAAAACCCCTGGTGGTCGTACTGGAAAACAAAGTTAGCACACTCTGTATGGCTAGGACCTTATTTGTTTAACTGTTATCTGTCAGAAGTAGGAGCATCATATAGATTAGGGCTTACATCTGCATGCTTGTCACACATGCATGCACCATTTCCATCAATCTGCACGCACTATCTCGAGTCAGTCCACATCACTGTCTTTGTCTGTCTAAAGTCATCACTATCGGGATCTGATACACTCCTCCTCTCGAAATCTGTCAGGTCAGTATAGATTCCCAAGGTAAGTAGCCGGGATCCTCGTCGTGGGTCAGGAGTTCAGATAATCGTTTGATCAGAATCAATCCGACAGCTTACTTCAGCATGAATCGAGAAGAGTTAGAAAACAAGGTTACCGAGTTGGGAGCAACCATAAGCCAACAGTCTGACAGCCTAGCCCAAGTTTTGAAGTTCATGGAAGAATTGAAATAGCAGAGGCAGCAAGCTCCGCCTGGGTTTCCACCACCGAGGTTTGAACCACCCCTACATGAGAATAACGGGGAAGAGGACTGGCTTCAAGGGGTCCCACCATTTGCGTATGAAAAGAAGCTCCAAGAGAAAATGGATAAGTTTGACAAGCTGGAAAGCGTACTAAGGAAAAGCAAAGGGGTCGACGATTACATGCTAGACCTGGAAGGCCTCTTTGAGCCTGTTAAGCTAAAACTGCCGGAGAACTTCAAAATGCCTGCTATCGACCGTTTTGATGGAACTGGGAATCCAAAAAGTCATGTGAAGTTGTGTATAAGTGTCTTCCAATCCATGGGTTGTACCCACGAGCACATTGCGATGTTGTTCCCGCAAACTCTTGCAAAATTTGCACTATCATGGTTCCTAACCTTGGAAGCCTCCAAAACCTGAGCATGGGAAGACATCGTTCGAGTCTTTGTCAATCATTACTCCAACAATCAAGAGCTGGATGTCACTATCAGGGATTTGGAAATGACCCGGCAGAACAACAATGAATCCTTCGCTGCAGATGGAGGAACAAGGTAGCCCAAATGACCCACCGGCCTATTGAGAAGGAACAAGTGAGGATGCTAATCCGAAATCTACAGCCACTCTACCATGAGAAGTTATTTTACCAGTCCATCTCTACTTTCGAAGAATTATTTGAAGTTGGAACTCGAATCGAAGATGCTATCAGGGAAGGAAAGATCAAAAAGGAAGAGCCTCCGAGTCAGTCAAGAAGGGCCAACTACCCCCGGAATCCCCCAGATGTCAATGCCCTTAGCAGCCAACCCATGGCATACCCTTCTAGGCCATACCAACCCTCCAACCAGGCAAACTCCTCCAATCGTCCTTTCCAGAAAAAACCCCCTCACAACTTTGCCAAGTTAGAAATCTCTCTCTCTTCAGCCTTAGACCGCCTCCTAAAAAAGGGCCATCTCCAACTACTCCAGCCTCGAAATACCCCACCCCCGCCTAACTGCGATATGTCCAAACGATGTACCTACCACCAAGCCCCTGGCCACAACACCGATGATTGCATGCGCCTCCGCCACGATATCCAAGACCTCATTGACTAGAATATCATTGAGCCGCCTCCGAAATAGCCCCATATCACTCAAAATCCTCTACCAAACCACCAAAATGTCAACCTCATCGAGTCCAACCCTGTATCCTTCAACCCTGCTACCTATATCACCCCCCTAGGACAACCCTTACCCCTCATTGACATCCCGGACTCAGCGGGAATTCATCTGATTGAAGAGGAGAATGACGAGTGGAAGCAACAGTTAGACGACAAGCAAGGCTTGTTCTTTCTGGAAGAGCATGATCTAGGGGTGGTAGACCTCAAATGGTATGATCCCAACAGTGAAAGTGATGCTTCTATCTGGGATGAGCCAGAAAAACCATTTGTGGGGACAGACTGCGATTGGTTCAAAAAGGATGGGACAGTAGAAGGGCCTACTCCTGCCGAGATTGATCATCTGACTAGATCGGGCCGTCATTACCAGCCTCTGTAGCCTACTACTGAAGCTATCGAGAAAGGTCCGGTTAAAGACAAGGGGAAGGGTAAGATGGATGAGATCATCGAAGAAGATAATGAGTTGATAAAAGAGCTGAAGAAAACCCAAGCACATCTCTCGATGTGGGATATCATGGTAACATCCTACAAGCATAGGCAAGCCGTATTGAATGCCTTGGCTGGAATTGAAGTTCCTATCGACGCCGCACCGAAGGACATGGTGGCTTTCTTGGGCGCACTTACCCCTAACCCAATAATTACATTTTCTGATGAGGACCTGCCACCAGAAGGATCTGCACATAACAAAGCATTGTACATCACCGTCGGATACAAGGGACAACAAGTACCATTTTTTCTGGTCGACACAGGTTCTGCCTTAAATGTTTGTGCCCTAAGGACCGCCACCGCTTTGGGGGTCAATGTCCTTAACATCACACCATCTGTACAATCCGTGAGGGCCTACGATAACACCAATAGGAATGTGATGGGAATTCTCTCTCTACAAATCCGGGTAGGATCTTTGGTAAGCACTGAAGTTTTTCAAGTCATGGACATACCTGCCTCGTTCAACTTGTTGATTAGAAGGCCTTGGCTGCATGCTAACAAAGCTGTATCATCCACTGTACATCAAATGATCAAGTACATTCATGAGAAGGAGGTAAAAATCATACTCAGAAGTAGTTGGGGTAATGAAGCTTTCCCAAACTACGCTCCCATCTTTGAAATCCAAACACCTGAGTTGGAAGAAGGGGAAATCGGAGGATTCTTCATGGAAGAAGTCCACATGATCAATGACGAAGACCGATTCCCCGAGATCCACTCCGCGGTTGTCAATTTTGTCCGCAAAATGAACTACTTTCCCGGAATGGGATTAGGCCGACGCCAGCAAGGAATCCGTGAGTTCCCTCAGATCAAAGGACAACAAGGCACTTTTGGGTTGGGGTACGAGCACACTGAAGAAGACGTTGAGCTACAGAGGCCATGGAAAAAAAGGATAAAGGGTCTCCCACCATGCCGCAAGACTTTGAATGGACAATTCATCAAAGAGGGGGATGGCTTCCCTTACTTCGGGTTCCCCGAACCCTGGATCCATCAAACCACTAGGAAAAGGCACCCCGAGTTTGAAATCTTCGCTGACTGCGAAAGGCCCCCATATCAAGATCCGTTCTATCCCAAAGAAATTGAGAAGACCCCGGAGGAAGACTGGTTGAAATACCTGGACACCGAAGCCATCGAGAAAATGTGGGAGGAATCTGCTTAGTATAAGGAAGAAAAGAGGGCCAAGAGCCAAGATGATCAGATCAAGCCAACTGAGGAGGGTCTGAGCAACCAGGCTGTAGAGTCATCTGTCTATGTCTCCCAATCCCCTGTTCCCCCAGAATCTGTACCGCCGATTATCGAGTCTGTACCAGAGTCGGCTGCTGTAAGCCCACCACTGTCCAATGTAATCACTTCACCTGTCATAAATGAAATGAAAGATGATTCTGCTTACTCCTCTGTGTCTAATACTTATGAATGCACAGATCCCTCCGAGGATCTCCGAATCAAACTTAAGCAACTAATTGAAAAACCACCTGCTTACGAAATAATCGAAGATACTTTATCGGTTAACTTAGGTGAAATAGATAATCCACAAATTGTGCAAATCGGCTCAACTCTTAATAAAAAAGAAAAAGAAGAATTAATTCTCTTGATAAGAGAATTCAAAGATGTTTTTGCTTGGTCTAACGAGGATATGCCTGGGGTCGACCCCGACATTGTCCAACATCACATTCCCCTCCTCCCCAATTCTAAACCCGTCAAGCAGAAACTGAGGCGCATGAGGCCGGAATGGGCACTCAAGGTTAAAGAAGAAGTAGAGAAGCAATTCAAGGCAGGGTTCATCATTGTCACCGAATATCCGAAATGGGTTGCCAATATCGTGCCAGTCCCCAAGAAAGATGGAAAAGTTCGTGTGCGCGTTGACTTCCATGATCTAAACAAAGCCAGTCCCAAGGATGACTTCCCACTTCCCCACATAGATGTCTTGGTGGATAATACCGCAGGACATGAGCTACTGTCATTTATGGATGGTTTCCCAGGGTATAATCAGATTCTGATGGCGCCAGAAGATCGGGAAAAGACGACATTCACCACCCCTTGGGGAACCTACTGTTATAGAGTAATGCCTTTCGGACTTAAGAATGCTGGGGCGACCTACCAAAGAGCTGCCACCACTCTGCTGCATGACATGATTCACAAGGAGGTAGAAGTATATGTAGATGACATGATCGTGAAGTCTAGGGACAGAGAATGACACCTGGTAGCACTGGAAAAGTTTTTTGAAAGGTTGCGCAAATACAAGATGAGGTTGAATCCAAAGAAATGCACCTTCGGTGTGACCTCCGGTAAACTCCTGGGTTTTCTCATCACACAAAGGGGGATAGAGGTAGACCCTTCTAAGATCAAGGCAATCCTAGAAATGACACCGCCACGGAATGAAAAAGAAGTAAGGGGGTTTCTCGGAAGAATCCAATTTATCAGCCGCTTCATTTCCAAGCGCACAACTACATGCGATCCGTTGTTTCGATTGCTGAGAAAAGGAGAGAAGTTCCAATGGGATGACCAATGCCAAGCCGCCTTCGATAAAATAAAAGCCTACCTTCAAAATCCGCCCATCCTCTAGCCACCCACTCCTCATAAGCCCTTATTCCTTTACCTATTTGTCTCCGAAAATGCCATGGGTTGCATGCTAGCCCAAGAAGGAGAAGAAAGTCACTCCGAAAAAGCCGTATACTACCTCAGCAAGAGGATGACTGGGTATGAGCCTAACTACTCTACCCTCGAAAAAACATGTTGGACCTTGGTTTGGTGCACTCGCCGACTGAGGCACTACATGCTGGCCTTCCCGGTTGTGCTCATATCCCGCATGGATCCTCTAAAATACCTTCTCGAAAAACCCGCCCTGACCGGTCCATATCCCGTTGGTTACTCCTATTATCCGAATTCGATATCAAGTATGTTACAAGCAAATCGGTAAAAGGGAGAACCGTAGCTTAGCATCTCGTAGAACATGCCGTTGACTCCGAAGAAAGTGGGGACTTTTCATTTCCGAACGAGAATGTCATGGAGGTCAAGGAAGAACAGTGAAAGTTATACTTTGATGGAGCAGCCAACATAAAAGGGTACGGAGTAGGAATGATCCTAGTATCGCCAAGTGGGGACCATACTTCATTGGCAGTCAAGCTCAATTATAACTCCACCAACAACACTGCTGAGTACGAAGCATGCATTCTGGAAATGGAGGCAGCCATAGAGCTGAAAGTTCGGAAGTTGGACGTCTTCGGGGACTCTAACCTCATCATATCACAAGCTAGAGGAGGATGGAAAGTGAAAGAAGAACGGTTGAAGCCCTAACATGATCATCTAGATCAACTCAAGAGGCAGTTCGAGAACATCACATTCCTCTACTTACCCAGGGAAGAGAACCAGCTAGTAGATTCATTGGCTACCTTAGCCTCCATGATCAACACCCCTCCGGGAGTCAAGATGATGCCTTCGGTAATTGAGCAGAGGTACGAGCCTTCGTTCAAAATAATCGCCACGATCGAAGAAGAAGAGAATGGAACACCATGGTATCAGGATGTCTGGGATTTCATAGAAAAGGGGATGTACCCCCAAGAATCTACCAAGAAAGACAAAAGGGCCATTCGAAGATTCGCAGCGCAGTTCATCATTTGCGGTGGAAAATTGTTGAAAAAAGGATACAACGGTCACAACCTGACTTGCTTGTTTAGAAAGAGCTCCAGAAGAATGATGGAGGAAATACACGAGGGGGTATGCGGTCCGCACATGAACGGTCACATGCTGGCCAAGAAATTCATAAGACAAGGGTACTACTGGACGACTTTGGAGAAAGATTGTTGCGAATACGTAAGAAGGTGTCACAAGTGCCAGATCCATGCAAACATAATGCATGTACCACCATCCCTTCTATACAGCATGACCTCACCTTGGCCATTCTCCACCTGGGGAATCAATATTATCGGTGAAATCGTTCCAAAAGCCTCAAATGGAAATCGGTACATTTTGGTGGCCATCGACTACTTCACAAAATGGGTAGAAGCCGCATCTTATAGCAAGTTGGGGGCCAAAGAAGTGGCCAAATTCATCAAGAGAAACCTCATCAGCAGTTATGGGGTTACTTATGAGATTATTTGGGACAACGGAAGTCATTTCAAGGCAGAAGTCAGGGATCTGTTCGAGGAATACAAAATCACTTATCACAAGTCGTCACCGTACAGGCCACAAACCAATGGAGCAGTCAAAGCTGCAAACAAGAATGTCAAGACCATACTGCAGAAATCAGCCAACACCTACAAAGAGTGGCATGAAAAGCTACCGTTCGCACTTTGGGGGTACAGAACATCGATAAGGACATCCACTGGAGCGACTCCTTACTCACTAGTGTATGGGATGGAAGCAGTACTTCTAGTCAAGATAGAGCTACCGTCCCTACATGTGATGGTAGAATGTGAAATTTTGGAACCAGATTGGTTGAGAGAAAGATACTAAGAATTGGCTCTCAGAGATGAAAAGCGCCTAGCGGCAATTGACCATGTCTGAATCTATCAAAAGAGGATAGCCCGTGCTTTCAACAAAAGGGTCCATCCGAGGAAGATCGTCAAGGGCGACCTTGTCCTTAAAGAATTACGAGCTCCGATCTTTGATCCACGCGAAAAGTTCAAGCCCAAATGGGTCGGCCCTTATATCGTCAAAACTATTCTTTCCGGAGGAACAACTTATCTCATGGACCTCGATGGCGTCGAATTCAAAGAACCAATCAACATGGATCGCCTCAAAAAGTACTATGCTTGACCATTCCCTAACCAATTTCTTTCAAGCCTTGCCCTGAACTACGCTCGACCTGATTCCCACTCGGGGATACGTAGGCAATCACATCGGATCGGTCGCTCCACCCACAAAAAATAACCATTTCCTTCAAGCCTTACCTTGAACTACGTTTGACCTGATTCCCACTCGGGGATACGTAGGTAACCGCATCGGTTCGGTCACCCCACCTACCTAAAAATCAACCCGCTTCTTTTCGACCATGGCCTGAACTACATTGGATCTGATCCCCGCTCGGGGGTACGTAGGCATACTTTCAAAAAAAAAAAGAAAAAAATAAAGGATGGCTCGCTAGGTTGAAAATCCGAAAGGACGCCTAGGCAAAAGTTAGAGTCAAATCCAAGGTAAGCAATAACAAAAGAGAGAAAAGAGCTCGCTAGGTCACTTAACTAGTGCCTAGGCAAAATTATGAACGTGTGAGAAAAATAAAGTCGCGGTCTTTACCATAACCCAGAAATCACCCTCTGTAGGCACCCGAATTTTGACCAAACGTCGAATTAAGGGGAGTACAACCTCTAAGATCCAATGATGATGAGTGTCCGACTAATCTAGGACTTCCAAAGATGACTTAAACTCTTTCGAAAGTTCTTATAATTCAAAAAAAGAGAGAAAAAAAGAAAAAAATAGAGGAAGCGGCACATGGCGGCTACTGCGGCAGTCACGGACTGCCGCTACGGCACTCATTGAGTGCCGGTCGGCATACAGTGAGTGCCGCAGCGGCTTTCACTGAGTGTCACAAATTTCTCCAGGTGCTGCATTTTTGTGATAGTTTTCCAAAAGTAGGTCGGTTCACATCCCGAAAAGTGGCGGCGGGAATTAGGGTTTTGGCTGCAAATTTCCCAAAATATCCCCCTAATGATTGCCTATAAATAGGGATGAATATCCCTTTGTTTAGAAGAACAAAAAAAAAAGAGAATATTAGATTGTTAGGATCCCAAGGTTGATTCATCTCCCAAAATTCCCAAATTGAGAGAATATTAGAGAGGTTTGTTGGAAGAAAGAGCAAAAAGAAGAGCTTAATCATCATTTGGAAGGTTTTAGAGCAACCAAGAAGTTGTGGATCATTAGAGGTAAAACTCTAAACTAGTTAGTATATTCAATAGCTCAATCACGATATATAGATACTTAGGACCTTTTACACATTTTCAAAACCTCTCTTCCCACCTCATTTCATCACACACCACATATATTGTGATTGAGCTCTCATGTCATTAGTTTGGATCAAATAGTTCAATGGTTAAAGTTTAATTAAAGTTTTGAAATAAAACCTTGGTCATTTTTCTTTTTTACTATGTTCATCTCCTTGGATTTATAAGACTTTCAATGTCTTACTTAAATCCATGTGTTTAGAGTCCCTCAATGTCCTTATAAACTCATGATTTATGAGGGGGTTGAGGTTGATTTTTAGTATATTGAGTTAATGAAGTCCAAACTCCATCCATAGTTTGGGACCATTACCTTGGGATTTTATGAAGTTCTTTGTACTTTATTAAAACCCATGAGTTCAAGAATTATTTAGTCTCCAATGACCATCAAATGGTAGGAGAAATGTGTTAGTTCAAGTCTACTCCCATGGCTTAGACTAATCTTTCCCATAGGTTTTTAGAAGTCTTTCATACTTCATCTAAAACCTACATATGAGTATGTCTCTAGTCTCCTATGACCATCAAATGGTAGGAGTGATAAGTTGAATTCGAGCTTGGGTCCATAGGTTTGAGTTCTTTATTTGAGGATTTTGTGAAGTTCATTTCAATACTTCATCAAGATCCATAAGTGTAAGGTGTCTTTAAACTCCAATGACCATTAAGTGGTAGGAGTAGTGATATGAATCCAAACTTTTATCCATGAGTTTGAGTTCATTGTTCTTTGGATCTTGTGAATTCCATGCCATACTTCAATAAAACCTATGAGCATATATGTCTCTTAGACTTCAATGACCATCAAATGGTAGAATAAGTAGTTTGGTTTGAGCCCAACTTCACGTTTTTAATAGTTGAGGCCAACCAACAAAGTTGAACTAGCAAAATGAAAATAGTGGGTTCACAAACTGTTTTTGATCAAGGATTTTTAGTTTGAAATCCGACCGTTGGAATCGAATGAAACCAACGGGAAAATGTTCATAACAAAAAGTTCTACCACTGTGATTTTTGTTTTGCAATGATTTCATGTTTAACATGGTTTGATCAAGGGTTTCATAAGACAACTACAATCTGTCCAGAATTTCAGAATAGTTTCAGAACAGCAAATCGGTTTTTAAATTGATAGATCAGAGCTCTAACCAAGTTTTCATGACCTCTAATAATTTTTTATAAGAACCGTAATGTGTTAGGAAGGTTCCCTAAAAGGAATGAAGCAATTTGGATTTATTTGCTATTTTTAAAAAATCATACAAGATCTCTGGACAGAGAGTTGCAAAATCCTGAGTGAGGTCTAGTAGTTTCCATATTCCCGGAGATCTAACCGTTGAAACCCTGATTTTCATTTTGGGTTTGAACCTAGACTCACAGAGGCATAACATATCCAAAAATCATTAAGATCAAACCGTTGGAAGTATTTTATTTCTATTTTTGAAAACCTGGTCTGCTCTTTGTAATTCATAAAAAAACTGCTCCTGTTTTTGTCTAATCTTATTTATTTGAACTCAAATGGTCTCCTAATGTCTTGGAATCCAAATCATGTTTTGAATAATGATAATTTGACTTAAATCCAGAGGCTAAGTGATCCAAATTAGTGAATAAATTCATATCTCATTCTTGTTCATATTCATGCATTCATTCATACATGTTAATATTCATAAGTAGGACTTATCTCTTGTCTAAATTATATCTAATTGAACATGACTTAGGATTAATTATTTTTGATATTATATCCTGTCTAAGGCATGTGTACTAACCTTTGTTTTGTAGCGCATTTGAGGTACAATTTCTCAACTCTTCTCTAGTTTAAATTCTATTTTTTCGATTTATATTGATTTTCGACTCCATGTGCGACACCTTAACCTAGGTTTTGCCTTATGTGTATATATGTGTTAGAGACCTTCTCTTAGATTTATTTTGTTCCTGTATGCATTGCACGTTTAATATTCGCGGCCGGATCCCGGGTATGTTTTCTAGTTCTCTATTGCATATCATGTTGCTTGCTACTTGAATTACTTGGCTTTTGAATGATATTTTGTAAATTGGCAATTTTACACCATTCTCAACATGTTTGTGTAATGTATACTTTATATATGTATTAATTGAGGGCATACTTAGATTAGTAATTAGATTAAAAGGATGATAAGTAGAGGCCTATCGCGAGATAGGATGAAAAGGGGTGTTTTAGTCCGTTGGGCTCCTTCCCTTTTCATTCCATAATCCCCGGACCTAGTCGAATCTTTGGTTTCGCAAAAGATCAGTTTCCTTTTGAAATGGTTTCTTAATTTTTCCTTTAAAAATTAAGTGGCGACTCTTTTGTTTTGAATTTGAAATTTGGAAAAAGATTTTAAATAAGAAAAGCTGTGGGTAAGAAAACTGCGGTATCCACACCCTCCACACTAGGGGCAAACTTCGGTCACTCGCCTCGTTTGCCTGAACCTCTTCTAATCTAGGGGCAAACGTCGGTCATCTACCTCGTTTGCCTCACAACCATACATATCCCAAACTAGGGGCAAACTTCGGCCACCCGCCTTGTTTGCCTCTAATCGTCCTAGCATGCCCAAGCGAGTACCAAAAGCAACATCTAATTGAAATCTTCGTTACAAAATGTTTTTAGAAAGCTAAAATGCATAAAATGAGGTTCCCAAAGTAACCAAGGTTCGCCGATAAACAAACTTTGAATATTACATAAGCAGGAATGATCAAAGAAATAAAAGTCTTTCAAAAAGCAATCACACATGTTCAAAGACACTTGGAGGAATGAGCAGAATCAGTCAGGTCTGGTTTTATCTTTGTGTCTTTTATTTCTTCAAAGGTCTTTAGAAGTAGGCTTTTACTCGGTCAGTCCAACCATCAATAAAAGCAGCAATAGTGGCAGCCCTGATCCTGGAAGCAAAGACCCTCTCAGCACACCCCCGGGGAACCTCCTAAACCTACCCATACTGTCTGGCCAAACGGCGAGGATGATAGAAAGAGGTCTCTCTCAGACCCATCAACCACACTCTCTGGTGACCCCTGAGGCTCGTGGTAATAGCATAAAGTCCCCAACGCCTCACGATCCAGCAGAAGTCAGCCTCAGATAAGGCACCCATCATGCCCACACAATTGGCAAAAGAATAGCGAGGGTGAAGCACGGCTCGACGAAAGTAAACCGGTGGTATGCTGCGCGTCCACAGCTGGAGGCGCTCGTATAACCAAGCCTGTAACACCAAAGGCGCCCCAGAAAGTAGAAGCGTTCCTTGATCAGAAGCGCGGTCCAAACCATTCAGGGTTTCAGCTAGGACCATGGCCATGGGATTCCTGCTAAGTTTCAGCCCAATACACACATGCACCAAGTTAACCGAAGTGCTCGAGAACAGAAAGTGCGAAGTCATGCACAATATCAAAGCAGCCCCACGGGTAGCATCATACACGCTGGGATTCCCAGGACTGGCATATCGGGCAATGATGGAGGCAATGTCAAGAACCTCACCTTGAATCAGTCGGCGAGAAATATTGATGGAACAGTTCAGATATTCAGCCAAGCCTCGCGTAGGACTAAGGGTACCAGCAGAAGGGAGAATCAGGTCAGAGTCAGAATCATAGCCAAGAATAGCACAAAACTCCTCAAACAGGGGGCATATTTCCAGGCCATGGAAAATGAAGACATGGTTCACCGGGTCCCAATGGGCAATAGTAGCACGCAAGAACTCAGTGTTCAGGGTCATCTGGCGAAGAGAGAACAACTCGGTCAAGCCGTAGCTAAAAAGGTTGATCCACTCCACAACATTCGTGATGTTCAGCCAAGCTGTGAGTTGAGCGGGATCATATAAAGCCATATTTTCTGTCGCGACTCTAGCAAAATTCAAAATTTTGGCAGCAGCTCCCCGTTTCACGGACTATCCCACCTGCAAGGTAAAAACACTCACTATCACAAAACTGCCCATCACAGTAACATCCAAAAATCACAGTGCACATATATCATCACGCGATTATAAACTAAAACAAGCACACAACTGCGCCTCTAAATCGGAAGCTATCCGGCCTAAAAGGCGAAATATCATAATACTATGTCAAAGGTCACAAACTGTTCCACACATCGTCCTACACTGTCCGAATAGTCATATCACCAGTATAACCCAATTGAAAACATAAAAAGAAAATAAAAAAAATATTCCCGCTTGGGAGGCCTCAGTCCTCCTCTTCTTCGTCCTCTGTCGGACCGCCCGGAGTGTATGTCGGCGACTGCCTCCTCCTACCACCTCTGTACCTTGGACCAGTCCTCGATGAGCCAGCTCCACCTCCACGGTATTGGACACACAAATAAAATGGAGGCAATCAGTAGGGAAACAACAAAAAGTACAAAAACCGAGTCGAGTCAGAGACTTACCAAGGACGCCATCTGGTTGGCGGCAAATTGTCGCATACCGTCCATCTGTCAAGGGTAAAATCCAGGGTTAGAACCTCATGACCTTAAGAATGCGCAAAATTCGAGACATACCCGATGGTCTCATGTGAGGACCAAGGACCGCAAGCTAGCCGCCAAGGCGTGACCCTCCTCAGCGTAACTCCAAGGAAAGTTGAGGACGCCCGCTGGCTGAATAGGGTACCCACATGTGACTCGTGGCACCTCCATCACTTGGGGAGTGCCATCAGCGCCTAGAACGTTGACAGTCCAATCCCAAGGAGGGATAGGATCGAAAGCCTGAGGAGCCTGTCTCCTGTACATCTCGCGAAGCTGTAGGCACAAAACAAGTTAGGAAAAGACGAGTCAAAAACATAGGCAACGAATAGAGACAAAAGACGTAAAAGGAAAACTTACCTCCAGGAGTGGGAAGTTAGGCATCAGGAAGCGACCACAGTAAGCCTCATAACCGGTCTCAGAGAGAAAATGGTCCCAAACATCGGTGCCAGCTAAGGCCGCCAGCAAAGCATTGCCAGAAAGGTCACTAGCATCCATCGCAGGGGGATTATGAGGGACGCGATACCTGGAACCACCGACCACCTACCGAGACACTCGCTCGCCAAGAAACCACTGCCCGTACTCGGTACTCTCCATTAGGAGTCGGTAAGAGGAAAGAGGCTTAACCGCTTGAATCTCCTCCGGGGCATCATAGGCGACGTGCTCCCAAGGCATCCAATCAACACTTGCAGTTGTCATCTCGGTTAAGAAGTTTTTGAGCAAAACAATCCGGTGGGCCCCGTTCTTCACCCCAATAACATCCCTCCGCCATCTCAAGCCTCGTGGGAATAGAGGCACAGGAGCCATGCCATCCTCGTCCTCACATGATTCATTCGCAGGAGAGGGAGCTAACATCTTCAGATACTCAAAGCTCCAAAGCTGCACAGACAAAAGAGAAAGTCAAAAAGATGTACAGAAATCAAAAAGTTAAAAAAATGAAAGAAGATGCAGTACATACCTCCCAAGCTCGCCAAAACCCCCTTATCGACTTAACATCGCCCCGAGAGACCTCGCCCATATGTTTGTAGAGATGGGCCAAGGCAGCACCGCCCCAGTCATAGGAGGGGATCTCATCAATGGTCGCCAGGCAAGAAAGAAGTCTCAAGCTCACCCGGTCATTCTGTGTCGCAAAGATCGAGCAACCAAGGACATACAGAAGATACACCCTTAAGAGTTGGGAATTGTTCAAATTGTGATTCCCCCTGCCATAGGCCCAGTAAAGCCAGCCACAAGGAAACCAGTGCCTCTCCAGATTGGGGGGAACAGCCCCAATCAACATCTCTACAGCCTCCCGGTCGATCTCATCAAAGTAGTCCAGAATCAGGCGCTTCCCACCAACCCTCAAGACGGTAATCATAGAGAAGTCAAAAGGCGTCATGGTCATCTCACCAAACGGCAGGTGGAAAGTATTGGTGGTGTCCCACCACCTCTCAGCCATAGGATAAAAATGTGCCAAATCATTGTTGCTCTTTGAAACCAGATGGACGAAGCCTCCAAACCCGGTATCATCTACCATCCTCTTGACGATGGGCGAGAGTTGAGTATACTATAGGAAAGCATGAGCGAGGCTACCGTGGCCCTTCAACGTCACTTTCGGCACCTGCACACAACAAAGATGACAAAACGATGCACAAAATCATTATTCACGACCCGAGGTCTGAATTCACAAAATCGACATTTGAGCACAAATCAGACTTCTAACGATCTCTAGGTGCACACTACGGCTCACAAGACTAGCACAATACATGAAAATAGTCCTAAACTGTCAAAAGTTTCACATACCAAGCTCGCTAGAGCCGCGGCCGAAAGATGACATTGAGGGTCCCGTAAAATCAAGTCCGGGGTTTGCATCTCGAAGCCATGGATCTACAAAGAAAATGGAAGTAAAAGTTAGGCTTTCTTCTTGAAAATTTGAGCGAAGTAAAAGTTAGGCTTTCTTCTTGAAAATTTGAGCAAACCAAAACACCAATCGAAATTCCAACCACGGGGAAGGATTACTCACCTGAGCGTGCACAAGCTACATTTTGAGGGATTTTGGCTCCAAAAACACCCCAAAATGGCCAAGAATGAGCTTGAAAAGCTCAAAAACCCGAGATATACAAAGATGGAGTCCGGCCATCCAGTGCCTGAGCAGTGGCCCAGTGCCGCCGCAGCACTAGACAACTGCCGCTTGGCAGTGGCCCAGTGCCGCCGCAGCACTGCTCCCCGCGGGCCCTGCTTTGCTCCGTTTTGCTCCGTTTCGCCCCATTTTGGCCCGTTTTGGCCTTTTTCAGACCATTTTTGGCCCCGATCAGCCCCGGTGTGCCATTTCGGTCAAGATTAATGGGGTCTTACCCCCAACTGTCCAAAAGTTGTCAGGGCTACCTCCGGTAGGTAGAAACTGAGAAAAATTTACTCCCGAAGACCCGAATCGGCTATTTCAGGACAACCGACGCAAATATTGATCGAACATGAGAGTTCTGATAATGAATCCTAGATTTTGGCTGACGCACCGAAATAAAAGAAAAGAGATTCTCCGAGAACCCTACATTATCCCCCAAGGATAGAAACAGACAAACACCAGCTCCCGGAGGACCCGACCGGCCCTCTTGGATTGAGCACCGCAAGATTTGATCAACCGTGAGAGATTCAGAGATGGGTCCTAGTTCTCGATCAAAGAAAAGAGATTCTCCGAGAACCCTATATCATCCCCTGAGGACAGAAACAGACAAATACCAGCTCCCGGAGGCCCCGACTGGCCCTCTTGGATTGAGCACCGCAAGATTTGATCAACCGTGAGAGATTCAGAGATGGATCCTGGTTCCCGATCAAAGAAAAGAGATTCTCCGAGAAACCTACATCATCCCCCAAGGACAGAAATAGACAAACACCAGCTCCCGGAGGTCCCGACCGGCCCTCTTGGATTGAGCACCGCAAGATTTGATCAACTGTGAGAGATTCAAAGATAGGTCTTGGTTCCCGATCAACGAAAAGAGATTCTCCGAGAACCCTACATCCCCAAGGACAGAAACCAAGATACCAGCTCCCGGAGGCCCCGACCGGCCCTCTTGGATTGAGCACCAAAAGATTTTTGATGGATTCAAATTTGAATCCCGATCAAGAGAAGTAGTTGAAGAGAGATCCCAGAAAGAGATGCTTCATCCCCAGCAGATTCAGTTTAATCCCCAGCAGACATATCAATTCATACACCTTCAGTTCAATCATGACAGTCATAGTAGTTCACTGTTGACTCATCATCTCGATTCATGCATCGATACTTCTTCCGGTCACGGTTAGCCCAACTATTTGATTCAATCCATGATAGTCACAGTATTCCACTATCGACTCATCATCTCGATTCACACATCGTCGGTTCACTAATCATCATTAGTTTACCACCGCTCTCAATATGCCGTGTTCATTCAAAATTTTAGGCTTCTATGTCCATCAATGGGGTTTCCCTGTTCATCGCTTGACATCTCGGAATTTCATCACTTGACTTCTGTGTCCGTCTCTTAATTTCCAGGGCTTCCATGTCCGTCGGCTAACTGTCAAATGACATCTCCCATTATAGTCCTCTGGAACCCCACATTCAATTACGTTCGCTTACGAGGCACACCTCCCAAAATTCAGAAGTTTGCCCCTGACCCAGAGCCTTCTAAACCTTAGTGTCCTCATCCGAGTCATCCACATCACAGTCACCAGCACAACACCAGCCCACTCGGAGTGGCACACCCTACAGCACCTGCTCATACTAGGATCATAACAATAGGCATAATAGGACTCATGATACAATTCATCCATGCATCGCATGTCCTCCTCATAACATAGCATCTGCCTGTCTCATTGTGCATACGTGATTTTCCCCCTTGTGCCTGAACTACGCCCTGGTCTGATTCCCCCTGGGATACGTAGGTAGCTCACGCAGAGCACGACCAGCACTAGACCTCATCATCATTGCATCTTTTGGCAACGCCTTTATCCTAAATCTATAGCCTCCAAAAAGTCCCGTCTCTTCAAAACTTTGGCACTCGCTTGCGACATGCGTTGCCTCGCAAGTTCATGTCAAAGAGGGGCAAACTGTAGACACCCCATTTTGTCGGCTATCAAATTTAGGAGACCCATAGCTTGGTGGTTCACAATGATTGAAAAAGACTCAAAAGGACTTCTGAAAGTCTGCTCTATCTCTCAGAATGACCAAAATGCCCCTGAAAGCCCAAAAACTCCCAGATTTGGTCCCAAAGTTCGGGAAACATGCTACGTCATAAGAAAAATGATAAAATGAGTTTTTAAGAAAAAAACAGATGAAATCGTCAGCTCCCAGAGACCCCCGAAAGTCCCGAAAGTTCCCGGAAAGTCCCCGTTGACCGGTTTGACCAAGGTTTGACCAGGTTCGACCAAAGTTTGACTAAGTTTGACCAAGTTTGACCAAAATCGTCCGAATTCACCGAAATTATTCTAGATCATGTGAAAAGTATTAAAATGAGTTTTAAAAGAAAATCGAGCGAAAACGTCAGCTCCTGGGAACTCCCAGAAGATTCCAGAACTTCCCAAGAATCCGAGGTTTGACCAGTTTGACCAGAATTTGACTTTCAAACTGGGGCACCGTAACAATTTTCAAATATTTTTTATGGATACTAGAGGTCAATAGCTTTCCAACGGTATATCGCACATAATTTTCAGATTTAAAACGAGTCTATTATGAATTTCCGAAGGCGAAAAAGGCGATCAAATCGGCTTTTATCGCAAATACCGCAAAACTTTTCAAGGTGACCTATCCCCGAACCATTTTTTATGTAAAGTAGACTCCATTACCTTTCCAACGGTATATCACAACCTCAATTTGGAGTTCGTATGCATTTTCTGTGAATTTCGGACGAAATAGGGCCTTTTCGCGAATACCAGAACCTCTGGGGGCCTAAACAGCATTATCTGGACGAAGGAGGAGCACTGCCGCCACGGTACTCTCCTCCGGAATAGTATGTTTTTGTAAATAATTTTGGGGTCCCATTTTGATTAATTAAAAACCAAAACGACGTAGTTTTATGATTTCAGATGTTTGGAGCCAATGGGAACACTTCTAAAACCCAAAACCACCCCAAGTTGGCCTATTTAAACCCCCCCATTGCTCTTCATTTTGGGGGAGTCAAATGAAAGCTTAGAAAAAGTTTTGGAGAGAAAGTTGTAGAGATAAGGTTAGAATAGAGATAAAAGAAGCTTCCTTCTTTGATTTTCAAAACAAAAGTGAGTTCTAAACTTTGGTTTTACTTCATTACTCTCATTCACTTCAACATTCAATACGCCCAACCACCATTTTAGTGAGCATTTAAGAGAGTGAAAGCTTCTTCCATGTCCAATGTTATTATATATGAGTGAAACACCAAACTACAAGTTCTATACATCATGAATATCATCTATTGATTGCTATCTATTTGCTTGTTTGCTTATATAATGTTCATCTCTTCTCATCTCATTTCTTTTCTATTTTCTTTATTTACTTACTAGTCCATCATCATCTAAATGATGACATGAAGTTTGGGGTGAGTGAATCCTTATGGATAGTAGCTCTTGACCTCAAAAACATGTTTGATAGATGATGATCAAAACTTCAATACCTCCAAGGTATTCTTTAAGTTATGTTCAAATAAAAATAAATCTCTCCAACAATCTTGGAGGTTCTTGATGATGAGTTTGAGGTTGGCATTTTAAGTGGCTATAACCTTCATTGAGTATTGAAAATATGCTTTCAAAATATCTACTTCAAAACCTCTCTTAAAACCCCCCTCATTTTAATCCCAAGAAAGAAAACTCTAGTTTTTCCCAAAATTTTCAGAACAGTGAGTTAAAACAGTGAGTAATCTGAGCTCAAAGATTTTTCTAGAACTCAATACTCAACATATGGATGTAAGGCCACTTGGAAAGTCTTCCTAACTCATTGGAGAACACCCATGATTTTTGGTTTGACTTGGAAGTACTTGGAAATGGTCCATTTGGACCCAAACATTCCTTCCAGACATTCTGTTTTGCTATCACAGCGGCTAGGTCCACTTCCAACCTCTTTTTCATAAGGCTTTTCCAAATGGGGTGGTCCTAACTTATTTTTACCTTAAACTTCAATGTCTTAGGGAACTTTTTGTATAAAATAGGCCTCTAGATCATTTGTTTTAATGTTCTAAGACTTTTCAACATTTCAGTCGACAGTACGGACTCTGTTTCTGAGTGACCTCTATTGTTTATAAGATTTCTCTCAATCTGTGATAGTTATTAAAGATTGGCTTTTTGTGTTGTGTTCTAGACACAATAAGGAAGATCTCCATAAAAAATCATGCATTGAAAATATTCTTAACCCCTCGTTTCAATTTCCAAAAGATCTAGTTACTGTTCTGTCCACTATTCACAGCAAGCACTTTTTAACTTTCATTCTTTCATTTAATGCTTATATGCATTCCAAATTAGTGCATGTCTTAGGAAGTAGTTCATACTACATTTGTACATATCCCATGTTGATTTCACTCATCCATTCATACACATCTTAGACTTCTAAGTCATTCTAGGAATCCATGAACACAAAGCACACTACAACCTTGGCACATTCTAGATACATACATTGCATCCATGCAAGATTTGGGGCCTTCATGGCTCCTAATCTAAGAAGATCATAAGGAATGAATTTGATCACACGTTCATGCTTCCCCCGATCTAATCATCCTTTCTCATCCATTCCGGGGATTGAGAGGTCTTCTTTTCTTAAAGATTGACATGCATCATACTAGCTTGCTAAGCGTGTTTTGATTTCTTTGTTTATTTGTTTCAATAACAATTCATGTCCCATTTTAGATTAGGAAGTCTTGATTATTTAATACATGATTAGACGATTTTTCCTAGGTTTATTTGTGTGATCTTTCACTTTGCATCGTATGGTATTTGGCTTAGATCTTATGAATGATATCTTATCTTTAGATCTTCCATTTCAAATTTTCTTATGTGATGTAATATACTATCATAGTATTATTTGTCGAACCAAACATAGTATAAGATGATTATTTGGATGCTAGTTGAGGCTCGTCGAAAGACGGGGCGAGTTGAGGGTGTTTTAGTCGCGACAAAGGCTCCTTCCTTTCTCGTACCAAAATCCCGAGCCAAGTTCTTTGGTTATGAAGGTCCGGTGCCTTTTATCCGTTTGGGTGAGTCAAAATTAGGTTTCTTGGTTCCTTAAAGACCAAGTGGCGACTCTGTATCTGTTTTCAACAGACCTTTTCTTTTCTTTGATCCAAATCAAATTTCAAATGAAAACAAACAAAGCGGTGGAAGCCCGGTGTCCACAGCCGCGTTGATCTCCCACAGTTTAGGAAACTCCACCAATAAAGATGTGACACATACTTTTCCATTTATGGCAAGTAATCATTTGGTTGTGCCTTGTTTGGCAATGTGTACCTTGCATGTGTAATTGTTAAGTCTAAAGCTAGATTTGCCAAACACTTTCACTCGGTCCCTACTAACCTATAGCGCCTCTTTAAAGTGTAGAAGTGTATATACGTATGTATAATCCATCATGTAGGATCTGTATCATTGTTAGTTCAATTAGAAATTAGAAAAACAATTTAGTTTTTAGAGTGTGTTTCACAACTCACAACTTGGAGCCCAAGATTGTGAGTTCTTTATAAGCTCATTCATACCTCACAATCTGCACATTTTGAAAAAAACACAGAGAAAAGAGAGAGCTTGAGAGCTATCTTACTGAAGTTTTAAAAGAGAGAGAAGAACCTCCATAGCTAGAGCTCAAGTGGGTCTTGCATATTTGATTTTCCTTTCTCAACAACTTTCTTCTATCTCAATTTATGTGAGTATTCTAAACTCACTTGGAATGTAATTCACCTTTCAATTACTATTTTGTGTAGTCGATTTGTGATCACTATTTTTGAATTTACGTTTGAAGTTTCATAGCTTGAAATCATGAATTTCCAAACTCAATCAAAATCTATTTTATTAGATAAATATGAAAGATTTCAAAATGTATAGGTTATGTTTACAATATTAGAGTCTAATTTACTCAATTGAGAAAGTATATTAAGATTGAAGTTTTGTCATCTTTTAGTTTTTCGTAAAATTTGTGAACTACGTTTGGACTCAAGTAAAATTGATTGTAGATTCATAATCCTTGCAAAAAACTGAAGAGATTCATATTTTATAAGGCATGGTAACTTATGGAATCAAAAATGGGTCAAAAGACCCCTTAATTTCTGAAACAGGGGAAAACCAGCGAGAAAGATGAAGGTACTACGTGAACTCGCGCGCGAGCGGCCCGCGCGCGTGAGCCGTGTGGTTTCAAGCAGATAGAAAAGATCTTAATAAGAAAAATGAAAATTGGGCATATCGGGCAAGCGGACCGTGCGAGCGATCCGCGTGCACCATCTCTCTGTATTCTGGCAGTTGGAAAAGTTTTATAAAAGAAAAGGAAAATTGGGCATATCACGCGAGCGGCCCACGCGAGCGACCCCTGGCGTGAGCGGCCCGCCCGCTCGACTTTTGACAGTTTCTGGTTTTTGCTTGTTTTATGTTAAAGAACTATTTGGGTGATGTTTCATGGACTTTCAAAGCTCTGTTTGTGAAATTTATTAAAACAAAAATCTATTTGGTTATATTTGGACGATTGAAATAATATATTACGACTTAACAATCCCCGCACGTACGTTCTTCCTATAATTCAGCATTTTACTTTTATTTATTGTTTCATGACATACATATGAAGTCAGTTGTACATGCATGGTGTGTGGTAGTCAGAGTGGAAAAGAGTGTGTTGTTGAGATTGTATTGTGGACACTCCCTGGTAATTGTGTACCAAAGTGTGACATGTTGAGATTGCGGTGAGAGTATTTTTGTAGTGCGACGGTGGCAAAACTGGACACTCCCTGACGCCCATGGTAGCATTAAAGTGTGTAACGCCGAACTTGGACATTCCCTGGCACCCATGGTAGTGATAAAGTGTGGCCTACGAACACTCCCTGGTACTCGAGTCTGGATACTGTGTGATGTATTTGCAAGGCGGATTAGGTACTAAAGTGTGAGGCATTGGACACTCCCTGGTACCTCGGACCAAAGTGTGAGGCAAACTGGACATTCCCTGGCACCTCTATGCTAAAGTGTGGCTATCGGAGTATTACAAGGATACTGGTGTGAGATAGTGGGTTGTTGTGTTTGTCGAGAGAAAAGAGTCGGTAAGATGAGATGGTGCATTGTTTTTCATACACGGTCACATATATGTGAATTAAAATTTTCAAATGATATTGTGGTTGTTTTCTAAAAATGAACTCCTTACTTTAATGTAAACTTGTTGAATCAAATGGGAATTAGAAAATGGTAAATGAGTATGTGTTACATTCAAAGTTAAGTTTTTAATACTCACCAGCTTCTTGAAGCTGACGGCGTCGATGCGCCCTGGACATTCCTGTTCAGGCTTTTCAGGTTATGACTATATTGGGCCCTATGATTACGCTAACTAAGAACGGTTGCTTTGGAAGATAGAACTGTTATCAATGTCCTATGTTTTAAGTTATAAACTATTTTGTAATAAGGATGATTGTAATAAACGATAGATATTGTTTTGTTTTAAGGCGGCTTGTGCCTTAGTTGACCCCGTATTGTAATATGTAATAAGTTAGAAAAACTTTTGTAAGCCTTGATTGCTCTGCTCTGATTATTATGTCTTTGTTGTTGACGTTTGGGACGGAATCGATCCTTCAAATTGTCACGAACTATGGGTCCATAAAGGAAATTAAACGCTTTCCTTATTTATGCTACGTCGGGGCGTGACATGATTTAGTGGTATCAGAGCAAAGTTATCTCAAGACAGTTTAGCCAGGTTAGGGTTTACTAGTTTAGACCCGATTCCACGATCTGTTAGCTTAAGCTTCACACACCCGATGTTAAGACAGGGAGGATAGACTCAGAACCCAAACGCCTATGATTATCTCTGTCCTGATTTAAGTTAGTACCTTTTTTAGGTATGAATCTAGCTCAGCCCCTTTTTGTACCCGATGCTATTGGAGGGCACTTGGTTACCTTGGGAACGATAGTACCAGCTTTAGCGATACTTTATTTCACCTCTATCGAGCAGCGGACAGATGCGACAGTCGAGTTAGATCTTTGACACCAGATCCACGTGTTAGGACTGGTTGACTTATCCCGTGCTCGCCTCGAGATCCTGTACTTTGTTGAGATTCAGCGCTTAGTACTCATAGAGATGGTTCGCTTGGTTAACAGTGATGCCTTCTATCTACCTCTTGAAGTTCAGGTTGTGCAGGCTCACCTTGCACAGCTGGATATGCCTCCATCAGTTGTCCTCACTGATGAGGACGACGCTGAGGTGGTTCATTTGGCTCCTATAGGTTGGGAGGGTGTTGATGAGGAGGATGGCATAGGTTGGGACGACTTCGCAGTTGACCTTGAGGAGGCACTAGCACTCGAGCTAGCTTTGCCAAAGGCAGATGGCCCTGGACCTGCTTCGTTATTGACCTCACATAGCTGTAATTTTGGGGCAGGCCCCTCTCATGTTCAGCAACATCATGAGGCCGACTCGCTTGACCTTTTGATGGCTACCTACTGAGATGACTGACCGTTTAGATATCACCTTGTATATATTGACTATTTTTGACTAGTAGCTCTATTCTCTTTTTGCAACTGTATCTGCATCCATTCGAGGCAACGACCCCATTTTTGTAACTCTAACTCTTGCATGGACGATGTACGTCCTAACCCATATAGCTAGGGTAGGCATTGATTGATCATACATGCCTTTTGTATCAACTTGGTAAGAAGTTATATATAAAATACTCTTTGAATATCGTTGTCATTTAAACTGCTTTTATACTTCTGTTGCATGCATTTTCCTCATTCTATTATCACTATCATGCATTGAATGGCTGGGAGATCGAGGAAAAACATGAATTTGATTGAGGGAGCACCTGAGGCTACCGATCCCACCAGAATGTTTGAAGCTTTCATTAGACGTCTCGAAAGGGTTAGTAATCAGAATGAAAATTGACACGACCGACAAACTGGAGATAAACTGTTGGAGAGATTCCGTGCGCTAAGGCCTGAGCAGTTTGCGGGTACCGCGGAACCATGGAAAGTGGAACAGTGGTTAATAAAGATGGACCTCATGTTCGAGGCTGTCCATTGCAATGAGATAGACAAGAGGAGGTTAGCTACTTTTCAATTGACCGATGCCACCGCAGATTGGTGGGATTCGGTCATAGCTACTATTGGAAATGGAGCTGCAATGGGAATGATGTGGACTGCGTTCAAAGGGAGATTTTTGGAGAAGTATTTCCCAGCTACGGAGAGGCACAGAAGAGAGAAGGAGTTCATGGATCTAGCGCAAGGAACCAAGTCAGTACAAGAGTACACCACACAGTTTGAGAGACTGTCTCGGTTCGCTCCACACTTGGTTGATACTGAAGATAAGAAGATACAGAAGTATAACCAAGGGTTAGCACCACAGATTCGCCGCTTGACTCTCGGCCACCTAGATAAGTCTTTCGAAGGACTAGTCGGCCTGACCACTGATCTGGAAGAAGATGCTCGAGCAAATCAGAAGCAATTCCAATTTCGGCCGCCTCAGAGGGGTAATTTTGGAAATAGACCACCAATGAATCATACCCAAGGGTAGAAGAGGAATTTTGATGGGAGCAAGAGGACCCAAGCTATCACCTATCCGACTCAACCCTGAGTAGGAGAAGGAAGTAGTGCCAGAAAATGTTTCAACTTTGGCAACCCCGGTCATCTGGCTCAAGATTACAAGGCACCAAGGCGTGCTGCTCAGCAAGGCATAGTCTGTTACAACTGTGGTGAACCAGGTCACATCAGCAAGTTCTGTACTGCTCCCTAAGCAAGTGACTTATGGTCAACAAGATTAGACTCTCGTGAATGCTGTTATCCCTGATGCCGCTGGATATGATGCGACTGTGTACGAAGAAGGAGGTTATGAAGAAGCTCAACCTGATCAACAAATAGTGGAAGGTACATTAACTCTGTTTAACTCCCATGTTAAAGTGTTATTTGATACAGGTGCTGCTCTTTCATTCATATCTGTCAATACGATTCGAAGATTAGGTATCTTACCTCATCGTTTAGAGAAAGCTTTGAGGGCTACCTCACCATTGGGAGCCGTAGTCAAGTTAGGACACGTATGCAAGGATTGTCACTTATAGCTAGGAAACCGTGAAATCCCTGCAAGGCTGATTCTCCTATCAATGAAGGAGTTTGACGTAATCTTAGGAATGGATTGGATCTCTCAGAACCAAGCGAAGTTGGATTGTGCGAGGAAGAGAATTACATTCCCCGACAATGAGAAACAACCCTTTGATTTTCAATGTAACCCTTTGGGAGATATGTTCCTCACAAGATGCTTAGAAAACATCAAAGTCGTTAGTACAGAGATGACATCGTTGTCTATACCTGTAGTCAAGGACTTCAAAGAAGTATTTCAAGACGTTTCTGGTTTACCACCCTAGAGAAGTATAGAGTTCAATATTGAGCTTATAATGGGTACCGTTCTGATCACCAAGGTCCTCTACAGAATGGCCCCCACCGAACTGTTGGAATTGAAGGAACAAGTTCAAGAGCTCGAGAACCTCGGTTTTGTACGTCCTAGTACATCGCCTTGGGGAGCACCGGTGCTATTCGTGTAGAAGAGGGATGGAACACTTCGATTGTGTATTAATTATAGAGAATTGAACCGCGTGACTATCAAGAACAAGTATCCTTTACCTCGGATCGATGACTTATTTGATCAACTACAAGGAGCTACGACATTTTCCAAAATAGACCTAAGGTCGGGATATCATCAACTGAGGGTACGGAAGGAAGACATACCTAAGACTGCATTTAGAACCTGATATGGTCATTATGAATTTTTGGTAATGCCCTTTAGAATGACGAATGCCCCGACAGTGTTTATGGATCTGATGAACATAGTGTTCAAGCCTTATTTGGATTAGTTTGTCATCTTCTTCATTGATGATATTTTGATCTATTCTAAGTCAGGAGAAGAACACGAGCAACACCTATGGATGGCATTACAGACGCTTAAGGACCACCACTTGTATGCCAAGTTTAGTAAGTGTGAGTTCTAGTTGCAAGAAATAAAATTTTTGGGACACAAGGTGTCATCTCAAGGAATTTTTGTGGATTCGTCCAAGACCGATGCTGTGTCAAACAGGGTCAGACCGAGCAACCCTACAGAAGCTCAGAGTTTTTTTGGACTCGCAGGCTATTATCGGAGATTTGTTGAGGGATTTTCCATGATAGCAGCACCTTTGACTGGGTTAACGAAGAACAATTTAAGGTTCGACTAGACAGAGAAGCATGAGCGTGCCTTTCTAAAGTTGAAATAGAGACTCACTATCGCACCGGTACTAGCTATACCCAAGCGTGATGAGAAGTTCACTATCTTTAGTGACGCGTAATATCAAGGACTAGGGTGTGTACTTATGCAAGATGGTAGAGTTATCACTTATGAATCCAGACAGCAGAAGCCAAATGAGTTTAACTATCCCATTCATGATTTGGAGTTGGCGGCAGTAGTATTCGCACTCAAGATTTGGAGACACTATCTCTACGGTGAGAAGTTGATTTATTCTCTGATCACAAGAGTCTAAATATTGGTTCACACAGAAAGAGTTAAACATGAGACAACGCAGATGGATGGAGCTGATCAAGGATTACGACTTCACGTTAGAGTACCACCCTGGTAAAGCTAATGTGGTCACTGATGCTTTGAGTCAGCAGTCTCGTGAGACGATCACCTCCTTAATGGTTAGAGAATGGCGAGCATTGGAGACGTTGGCGGAGTTCGATGTATAGAGTGCTGAAGAAGGAGAAGGACAACTTTTCGGATGTCTTATCCTACAGCCTGACCTTATCGACCGTATTATTGGAGCTCAGAAAGAAGATGAGAAATTTCAAGCATGGTTTGCTAAGATGTCAGAGAAAGATCTGACAGAATGGAAGGTGGGAATCGATGGACGATATCGATTTTGAAACAGGTTATGGATACCAGACTGTGGGGATTTGAGAAATGATATTCTGGCAGAAGCACATAAGTCAAGATATACAGTTCACCCACGAGGAACAAAAATGTACAAGGATTTGAAAAGAAATTTCTGGTGGGAAGGTATGAAGAAGGATGTGGTCGGATTTGTATCCAAGTGTTTGACGTGTCAACAAGTCAAGGCCGAACATCAGAGACCCTCGGGATTGTTGAACCACTACCTATTCCTGGTTTGAAATGGGAGCACATCACGATGGATTTTATAGTGGGTTTGCCTCAATCGCAATAGAATCATGATGCCATTTGGGTAATCATGGATCGATTGACGAAGTCTGCTCATTTCATTGCTTATAGATGACATTCTCGGTAGAAAAGATGAGTCGAATGTACACACAACAAGTTGTGCAGCTTCTTGGTGCACCTGTGTCAATTGTGTCAGACCATGATGCATATTTTACTTCTAGATTTTGGGAAAGCTTGCAAGAAGTTATGGGAACCACGTTCAAGATGAGTACTGCTTTTCACCCTCAGATAGATGGGCAGACCGAGCGTGTTAATCAGATCATGGAGGATATGCTTAGGGCTTATTTGGTTGAATTTGCCTATAATAATAGTTATCACACGAATATCGGGATGGCTCCGTTGGAAGCATTGTATGGACGACCATGTCGTTCTCTGTTGAGTTAGGCAGAGGTGGGAGATACGGAGTTGTTGGGACCAGATTTGGTTAGAGAAACCAACGAGAAGATTTCTTTGGTCAAGGAAAGGATGAGAACCGCTCAAAGCCGGTATAAGAGTTATGCCGATCGACGTCGGAAAGATTTGGAGTTCAGTGTTGGATATCACGTACTTCTTAAGGTATCACTGACCCGAGGAGTAGTACGTTTTGGTCTCAAAAGAGGAAAGTTAGCCCTGCGTTTCATCGGACCGTTCGAGATTTTGGAACGTGTCGGGAAAGTGGCATATCGACTGGCGCTACCACCGAAGATGTCTGGGGTTCACAATGTATTTCATGTGAGTATGCTAAAAAAGTACATACGAGACCCCTTGCACGTGATTAGTTATGACGATATTGAGTCGAGTCATAACATTTCTTATAAGGAGAGACCTGTGAAGATTCTGGATCAGAGTATCAAGAAGTTGAGAAACAAGGACATTCCATTGGTGAAGGTTTAGTGGATCACCATGACGAGAATGAAGCCTCGTGGGAAGTCGAAGCTGAGATGAGGAAAAAGTACCCGGAGTTGTTTCAAGACAAATTAGTCTTGAATTCGGGGACGAAATCCTGTTTAAGGGAGGAAGGATGTAACAACTTGCATTTCATTTAATTATCAATTTTAGCATATCCATATTGAATTTGTATTTCCATTGACATAATTAAATCCATGTAGTATTATCAGCTTTTAAATTAATTACAAGTCTCATGTATCTAAATCTTATTATTTATTTTATTTCATGTTAAACTCTTGTTGGGACCAAACTAAAATTTTACAAATTTAGTAATACGTGTATTGAATTTCAAATCTGTATTTCAAAACGGTGGAAATATGTTCTTTTAACTCAAGCAGTATTTTTATAAAACCGGGAAATCATTTCTTACGTTAAAATGAATTTTCTGTATTTTGTGGTGACCACCGCGACGCGAAAATACCAGTTTAGGTGCAAAATTGTCCGCGCCGCGTTGATCTCCCACAGTTTAGGAAACTCCACCAATCAAGATGTGACACATACTTTTCCATTTATGGCAAGTAATCATTTGGTTGTACCCTGTCTGGCAACGTGTACCTTGCATGTGTAATTTTTATGCCTAAAGCTAGATTTCCCAAACACTTTCACTTGGCCCCTACTAACCTATAGCACCTTTTCAAACTATAGAAGTGTATATACGTATGTATAATCCATCATGTAGGATCTGTATCATTGTAAGTTCAATTAGAAATTAGAAAAACAATTTAGTTTGTAGAGTGTGTTTCATAACTCACAACTTGGAGCCCAAGATTGTGAGTTCTTTATAAACTCATACACACTTCACAATCTGCACAGTTTGATAAAAACACAGAGAAAAGAGAGAGCTTGAGAGCTATCTTGCTGAAGTTTTAAGAGAGAGAGAGAAGAACCTCCATAGCTAGAGCTCAAGTGGGTCTTGCATATTTGATTTTCCTTTCTCAACAACTTTCTTCTATCTCAATCTTTGTGAGTATTCTAAACTCACTTGGAACGTAATTCACCTTTCAATTACTGTTTTGTGTAGTTGACTTGTGATCACAATTTTTGAATTTACGTTTGAAGTTTCATAGCTTGAAATCATGAATTTCCAAACTAAATCAAAATCTATTTTATTAGACAAATATGAAAGATTTCAGTATGTACAGGTCATGTTTGCAATATTAGAGTCTAATTTACTCAATTGAGAAAGTATATTAAGATTGAAGTTTTGTCATCTTTTAGTTTTTTGTAAAATTCGTGAACTACGTTTGGATTCAAGTAAAATTGATTGTAGATTGATAATCCTTGCGAAAAACCGAAGAGATTCATATATTATAAGGCATGGTAACTTACGGAATCAAAAATGGGTCAAAAGACCCCTTAATTTCTGAAACAGGGGAAAACAAGAGAGGAAGATGAAGCTACTGCGTGAACTTGCGCGCGCAAGCAGCCCGCGCGAGCGACCCCTCGCACGAGCGGCCCACGGGCGCGAGCCGGTGGTTTCAAGCAGATAGAAAAGATCTTAATAAGAAAAATGAAAATTGGGCATTTCGAGAGAGCGACCAGCGTGCGCGATCTCCCTGTATTTTGGCATTGGAAAAGTATTATAAAAGAAAAGGAAAATTGGGCATATCACTCGAGCGACCCCTCGCGCGAGCGTCCTGCCTGCGCGACTTTTGACAGTTTTTGGTTTTTGCTTGTTTTATGTTAAGGAACTGTTTGGGTGATGTTTCATGGACTTTTAAATCTCTTTTTGGGAAATTTACGAAAATAGAAACCTATTTGGTTATGTTTGGACGATTGACATAATATATTACGACTTAAAAATCCCCGCACGTACGTTGTTCCTATAATTCAGTATTTTAGTTTTGTTTGAGGTTTTATGACATACATATGGAGTCAGTTGTACATGCATGGTGTGTGGTAATCAGAGTGGAAAAGAGTGTGTTGTTGAGATTGTGTTGTTGACACTCCCTGGTAATTGTGTACCAAAGTGTGATGTGTTGAGATTGCGTTGAGAGTATCTTTGTAGTGCGATGGTGGCAAAACTGGACACTCCCTGACGCCCATGGTAGCGTTAAAGTGTGTAATGCCAAACATGGACATTCCCTGGCACCCATGGTAGTGCTAAAGTGTGGCCTACGGACACTCCATGGTACCCGAGTCTGGATACTGTGTGATGTATTTGTGAGGCGGATTAGGTACTAAAGTGTGAGGCATTGGACACTCCCTGGTACCCCGGACCAAAGTGTGAGGCAAACTGGACATTCCCTGGCACCCCTGTGCTAAAGTGTGGCTATCAGAGTATTACAAGGATATTGGTGTGATATAGTGGGTCTTTGTGTTTGTCGAGAGAAAATAGTCGGTAAGATGAGATGGTGCATTGTTTTTCATACACAGTCACATATATGTGAATTAAAGCTTTCAAATGATATTGTGGTTGTTTTCTAAAAATGAACTCCTTACTTTCTTGTAAACTTGTTGAATTAAATGGGAATTAGAAAATGGTAAATGAGTATGTGTTACATTCAAAGTTATGTTTTTAATACTCACCAGCTTCTTGAAGCTGACGGCGTCGATGCACCTTAGACATTCGTGTTCAGGCTTTTTAGGTTATGACTATACTGGGCCCTATGATTACGCTAACTGAGAACGGCTGCTTTGGAAGATAGAACTGTTATCAATGTCCTATGTTTTAAGTTATAAACTATTTTGTAATAAGAATGAGTGTAATAAACGATAGATATTATTTTGTTTTAAGGCGGCTTGTGCCTTAGTTGACCCCGTATTGTAATATGTAATAAGTTAGAAAAATATTTGTAGGCCTTGATTGCTCTGCTCTGATTATTATGTCTTTATTGTTGACGTTTGGGACGAAATCGATCCTTCAAACTGTCACGACCTACGGGTCCATAAAGGAAATTAAACGCTTTCCTTATTTATGCTACGTCAGGGCGTGACAATGATGGACCTGAGCTACCCGAGGAGGATTTGATGGAGGAGGAGGATATGATAGATGATGATGACATGGATGAGGACGATGTTTTGTCCGAGATTGCCCAAGAGGATGAGGCTTCTATCTATGGACCTAACGTAAACAACTTTTGAGTCCAGTACCTATAGGACTTAGACTTTTGATTTTGACTTCAGGACATGTTGTCCACTTACTTTTAATGCTTACATGGACAGCTATTGACCATAGCATTTTGTCTAGGCAGCCACCAGTTGTGGTCTTGTTTATATCTTCTACTAGATCTTATATAGGATCATGTACTATGCGGCACACAGATGATTTGTTGTGTACTCCACTATACATTTTTTGGATATATATATGTGTGTGCGTGTGTGTGTGTGTGTGGCAGACCGTTTCTTTGGATTATTTCTGTTGTCATCTCATTATTTATTTTATGTTGTGATTAAGATTCGTGCTATGCTTCGTTGTATTATTTATCATTGTTTCCCAAAGAACATTGTCAGGTAATCATTAGATCTTTCAAGCATGATTGGGAGCACCCATTCTTGAGAGTATGGACTCAACCGAAGTCTTCGAAGCATTCATGCAACGGATGGAACATATTGGCGACACCTACAACAATGCCATCCATTGAGTTAACAACGACAACAACCACGTTGCTCCTCCGAGAGAGACAGGCGATAAGCTATTGTAAATTTTAAAAAATATTGGGGCTAACATAAAAATACAAAAAGGTTTGAGTTTTCTGGTAACAATATAAAATGAAAATTTTGGTGAAGGATAGTAGATATGGACATCGAAAAAACTCAGAATGTATGTTGATATATGTAGAACTAAGTGGGTTATTACTGACAACTTGGGCTTAAGAATTTTAAGGGGGGGTCAATTTGGCAAGCCTGTCAAGTTGTTTGGCAAGTGGACCATTTAGGGCATTACGAATGGTATAAGAGCCAACCTCAATCCCGTGAGGGCCACACGGTGTTATGGTAGAGGAGCAGAGGCCCTTGGATAGTTGTACCCTTTGTCTGCTATTGGGCTGTTATGGGGTCACCAACCATTTGCTTCCACAAAAATCAATCAAGGCGAGAACTGGGCCTATGTAACGAGGACAACACACCTTTAAGTGGGGTAGATTTATCTGTGAGAACCTCTCTAACATGGAAAAAACACTAAAAATGTTATCATAACATATGTAGAACTAAGTCGACTACTACTAACACTTAGGGCTTCAGCATTTAAAGGACAATGTGCACATATGCTAGAATTCTAGAGCTATCGAGTTTTGTTTTCTTTCTATTGTTAAGTTTCTTCGTATTCAAGGCAGGTAGACAAGTGAAGAGTCCATGCGAAGCACATTGCTATTGTTATCTCTGTAAAAATTTTCAAAGCTTTTTTTTTCTTTATTTATTTATTTTTTTTGTAAATTTCAAAGTTTGGTAAATTCTGTGAATTCCAAAAGTTGTGGGGTAATCTGTAAATTTCCAAAAAAAACATGGGCTGGTATAAATATACAAAAAGGTTTGAGGTTTTCAGATAGAAATATAAAAAAGAAAATTTTGGTAAAGGATCGTTGATGTAGACTTAGAATCCATGTGAGATACAAAATAAAAGACCAAACAGTCCTCATCACTCAATCTAGGGAACCAACTGGGTTCAACACCAAATAGCCCACAGATTTGTGTTGAAAGACTGTTTGGCATGGCTAAACTCATCCATGAAGAGAAATTTGTTTTTAAACGCACATATACAGATGAACAGAGACAATGGTAATAGTTGGTAATATACCATATTTGTCATTTTTTTCAACAACATTTACCATGTTCAAATGGGAAACATTGGAAATGAATGGAGACAAACTCAATTTATAAGTTGCAAGAACACTGTTTGTCAACACTCTCAAACGTTTGAATTAAGAGGCTTTTGGGCACTTCTAAACTCATCCATGAGGAGAACCATAGGGGGGATAAGATGTAGTTTCCTCAACAACTAATGCACACTCCCAATCAGAAAACATTGAATAATTAAACACTCGATGTGAATTGCATGGTCAGTTGTACACATTGAATAATTTTTTGATGATGATATGGGGGAGGGGGATTCGAATATCGAACCAGTGCCGTGAAAGGAACATAAATGCCAAGTTCTTTGCCCTCTTGATCTATGGCTCACTTGGTGCATGGTGAATTATTAAAGACTCGAGGCCTTCGTAGTCTACTAAGTCATAGACATGGTGAATTGCAGAAATTCTAAACACGAGACCTATAAACTAATTAAAAACTCTGGCCATGTTTTGTTCTAGGGAATCAAGCTATTTAAAAATAATTGACAACGATGACAACACGTACGTCAACACGTACGTCTTTACGTGTGGTAGATTAATATGTGAGAACTCCTCCCACACAGAAAAAATACTTAGAATGTTATCATAATCTATATAGAACTAAGTCGGCTACTATTAACAATTAATGCTTAAGCATTTAAACGGCAAAGTGGTAGACCCGCGAAGTTGATAGGCCAGTATATTACATGTGTCCAACAAGTTAGTTTGGTGCACATAAATAGATAATTATTGCACATCTGCAAGAAGAAATTTAGGTCAGAACATTGGCTACTCCCTATCACTTGATAGGTGCACATATGCCAGAAATCTGGAGCTCTATATTTTTGTTTCCTTTTTATTTTTTAATTTCATTGTATTGAAGGCAGGTAGACAATTAAAGACACCATGTGAAACACGTTGCTCTTGTCATCTACTTAAAATTTTTAAACTTGCTTTTCAATTTTTTTTAGTTTTTTTTTGTAAATTTCAAAGTTTGGGAAATTATGTAATAACTTCAAAAGTTGTGGGGTAATCTGTAAATTTCAATAAATTTTGGGGCTGATATAAAAATATAACAAGTTTGAGGTTTTCTGAAGAAAAAAAAAATTGAAAATTTTGGTGAAGGATAGTAAATAAGGACTTAGAATCCATGTGAGATACAAAATAAAAGACTAAACAGTCCTCAAGGATTTATTCCAGGGAAATCAACTGGACCAACTCAAATAACCCAACCATTTGAATTACAAAACTGTTTGGCACGGCTAAGCTAATATATGAAGAGAAATTTGTTTGTAAATGAACATATATTGTTGAACAGAAACATTGGTAATGGTCGGTAGTATGCCATATTTGTTCCTTTTCTCACCAACATTTACCATGTTCAAGTGGGACACGTTGGAAATGAATGGAGACAAACTCAGTTTGTAAGTTGCAAGGACAGTGTTTATCAACACTCCTAAACAATTGAATTTAAAGACTTCTTGGCACAGCTAAACTCATTCATGAGGAGAATTTTGTTTTTAAATGATCATACACAGCTGAACAGAAACAATGATATTGGTTGGTAATATACTATATTTGTTCTTTTTTTTTCACCGACATTTACCATGTTCAAGTTGGATCACTTTAGAAATGAATATTTCTTAGTGCCAGTATTACCTACCACTCATGAATTTTGATTAGAGAACATTCACCCTCTCACGTTTCAAAAATAACTCTCTTTTAACTTACCGAATTGGCTTGGTAAAATTACAATATAGCCCTAAAAAAAGTGAACAAATTAAATGGAAGTTTATTTTCAAAATGTCTCTAGAGCCCATCTGCTAACTCGTCGTGATTTTTGCCCAGGTTTATATTAAGGGTAATGCTATGTGCACATAAAATGTGCAAATAAAGTGTTCACATAAAGATCTGGTCCATTCATTTCGGTGGAGGTCTATGCCTGTATACATGGGACCCACCGAAATGAATGACTCAAATCTTTATGTGCATATTTCATTTGCACCAATCATTACTCTTATATTAAGAGACTTTTCACTTATTATGTTTTCGTTATGTCAAGGGGAATATATAATTTGAAATAAAATTTTAGTTAAAGTTCTTTTATTTTGTAAGCGAAAAAGAGATTTCGTTAAACAAGTGAGCAGAGGTGTTATTTAGGTGTTATAATAGCATGCATTACTCTAAAATAAAAATAAAAACAAAAACATTTGCTCTAAAACATGCATTACTCTAAAATGCAAATAAAAACAAAAACATGATTCACGTGATGGATGCACTAACTAGTCCTACGTATACTCAAAATAAAAATGACAGTCCTTTCACCATTTGCTATTTTTTTTTCTTCTTATAAACAGCATAACGATTCAATTTTATTATTTTTTTAATGAAAATTTCTAACAATTCATACTGATTGCTTTGGTAGATCTAAGGGAGCCTAGAATCGTGATAACAAAGTCAATAACAAATTTTTTACGTTTTGAGTTTTCACTTTTTAATTTACCAAAGAGCATGATGCATTAACACATCCTACATGGAAAAAAAACTCAGAATGTATGTTGATGTACGTAGAATTAAGTGGGTTATTAAGTGGGTCAATTTGGCAAGCCTGTCAAGTTGTTTGGCAAGTGGACCATTTAGGGCATTACGAATGGTATAAGAGCCAACCTCAATCCCGTGAGGGCCACACGGTGTTATGGTAGAGGAGCAGAGGCCCTTGGATAGTTGTACCCTTTGTCTGCTATTGGGCTGTTATGTGGTCACCAACCATTTGCTTCCACAAAAATCAATCAAGGCGAGAACTGGGCCTATGTAACGAGGACAACACACCTTTAAGTGGGGTAGATTTATCTGTGAGAACCTCTCTAACATGGAAAAAACACTAAAAATGTTATCATAACATATGTAGAACTAAGTCGACTACTACTAACACTTAGGGCTTCAGCATTTAAAGGACAATGTGCACATATGCTAGAATTCTAGAGCTATCGAGTTTTGTTTTCTTTCTATTGTTAAGTTTCTTTGTATTCAAGGCAGGTAGACAAGTGAAGAGTCCATGCGAAGCACATTGCTATTGTCATCTCTGTAAAAATTTTCAAAGCTTTTTTTTTTCTTTATTTATTTATTTTTTTTGTAAATTTCAAAGTTTGGTAAATTCTGTGAATTCCAAAAGTTGTGGGGTAATCTGTAAATTTCCAAAAAAAACATGGGCTGGTATAAATATACAAAAAGGTTTGAGGTTTTCAGATAGAAATATAAAAAAGAAAATTTTGGTAAAGGATCATTGATGTAGACTTAGAATCCATGTAAGATACAAAATAAAAGACCAAACAGTCCTCATCACTCAATCTAGGGAACCAACTGGGTTCAACACCAAATAGCCCACAGATTTGTGTTGAAAGACTGTTTGGCACGGCTAAACTCATCCATGAAGAGAAATTTGTTTTTAAACGCACATATACAGATTAACAGAGACAATGGTAATAGTTGGTAATATACCATATTTGTCGTTTTTTTCAACAACATTTACCATGTTCAAATGGGAAACATTGGAAATGAATGGAGACAAACTCAATTTATAAGTTGCAAGAACACTGTTTGTCAACACTCTCAAACGTTTGAATTAAGAGGCTTTTGGGCACTTCTAAACTCATCCATGAGGAGAGCCATAGGGGGATAAGACGTAGTTTCCTCAACAACTAATGCACACTCCTAATCAGAAAACATTGAATAATTAAGCACTCGTTGTGAATTGCATGGTCAGTTGTAGACATTGAATAATTTTTTGATGATGATATGGGGGAGGGGGATTCGAATATCGAACCAGTGCCGTGAAAGGAACATAAATGCCAAGTTCTTTGCCCTCTTGATCTATGGCTCACTTGGTGCATGGTGAATTATTAAAGACTCGAGGCCTTCGTAGTCTACTAAGTCATAGACATGGTGAATTGCAGAAATTCTAAACACGAGACCTATAAACTAATTAAAAACTCTAGCCATGTTTTGTTCTAGGGAATTAAGTTATTTAAAAATAATTGACAACGATGACAACACGTACGTCAACACGTACGTCTTTACGTGTGGTAGATTAACATGTGAGAACTCCTCCCACACAGAAAAAATAATTAGAATGTTATCATAATCTATATAGAACTAAGTCGGCTACTATTAACAATTAATGCTTAAGCATTTAAACGGAAAAGTGGTAGACCCGCGAAGTTGATAGGCCAGTATATTACATGTGTCCATCAAGTTAGTGTGGTGCACATAAACAGATAATTATTGCACATCTGCAAGAAGAAATTTAGGTCGGAACATTGGCTACTCCCTATCACTTGATAGCTGCACATATGCCAGAAATCTGGAGCTCTATATTTTTGTTTCCTTTTTATTTTTTAATTTCATTGTATTGAAGGCAGGTAGACAATTAAAGACACCATGTGAAACACGTTGCTCTTGTCATCTACTTAAAATTTTTAAACTTGCTTTTCAATTTTTTTTAGTTTTTTTTTTTTTTTGTAAATTTCAAAGGTTGGGAAATTATGTAATAATTTCAAAAGTTATGGGGTAATCTATAAATTTCAATAAATTTTGGGGCTGATATAAAAATATAACAAGTTTGAGGTTTTCTGAAGAAAAAAAAAATTGAAAATTTTGGTGAAGGATAGTAAATAAGGACTTAGAATCCATGTGAGATACAAAATAAAAGACTAAACAGTCCTCAAGGATTTATTCCAGGGAAATCAACTAGACCAACTCAAATAGCCCAACCATTTGAATTACAAAACTGTTTGGCACGGCTAAGCTAATATATGAAGAGAAATTTGTTTTTAAATGAACATATATTGTTGAACAGAAACATTAGTAATGGTCGGTAGTATGCCATATTTGTTCCTTTTCTCACCAACATTTACCATGTTCAAGTGGGACACGTTGGAAATGAATGGAGACAAACTCAGTTTGTAAGTTGCAAGGACAGTGTTTATCAACACTCCTAAACAATTGAATTTAAAGACTTCTTGGCACAGCTAAACTCATTCATGAGGAGAACTTTGTTTTTAAATGATCATACACAGCTGAACAGAAACAATGATATTGGTTGGTAATATACTATATTTGTTCTTTTTTTTTTCACCGACATTTACCATGTTCAAGTTGGATCACTTTAGAAATGAATATTTCTTAGTGCCAGTATTACCTACCACTCATGAATTTTGATTAGAGAACATTCACCCTCTCACGTTTCAAAAATAACTCTCTTTTAACTTACCGAATTGGCTTGGTAAAATTACAATATAGCCCTAAAAAAAGTGAACAAATTAAATGGAAGTTTATTTTCAAAATGTCTCTAGAGCCCATCTGCTAACTCGTCGTGATTTTTGCCCAGGTTTATATTAAGGTTAATGCTATGTGCACATAAAATGTGCAAATAAAGTGTTCACATAAAGATCTGGTCCATTCATTTCGGTGGAGGTCTATGCCTGTATACATGGGACCCACCGCACCAATCATTACTCTTATATTAAGAGACTTTTCACTTATTATGTTTTCGTTATGTCAAGGGGAATATATAATTTGAAATAAAATTTTAGTTAAAGTTCTTTTATTTTGTAAGCGAAAAAGAGATTTAGTTAAACAAGTGAGCAGAGTTGTTATTTAGGTGTTGTAATAGCATGCATTACTCTAAAATAAAAATAAAAACAAAAACATTTGCTCTAAAACATGCATTACTCTAAAATGCAAATAAAAACAAAAACATGATTCACATGATGGATGCACTAACTAGTCCTACGTATACTCAAAATAAAAATGACAGTCCTTTCACCATTTGCTATTTTTTTTTCTTCTTATAAATAGCATAACGATTCAATTTTATTATTTTTTTAATGAAAATTTCTAACAATTCATACTGATTGCTTTGGTAGATCTAAGGGAGCCTAGAATCGTGATAACTAAGTCAATAACAAATTTTTTACGTTTTGAGTTTTCACTTTTTAATTTACCAAAGAGCATGATGCATTAACACATCCTACATGGAAAAAAACTCAGAATGTATGTTGATGTACGTAGAATTAAGTGGGTTATTAAGTGGGTCAATTTGGCAAGCCTGCCAAGTTTTTTGGCAAGTGGACCATTTAGGGCATTACGAATGGTATAAGAGCCAACCTCAATCCCGTGAGGGCCACACGGTGTTATGGTAGAGGAGCAGAGGCCCTTGGATAGTTGTACCCTTTGTCTGCTATTGGGCTGTTATGTGGTCACCAACCATTTGCTTCCACAAAAATCAATCAAGGCGAGAACTGGGCCTATGTAACGAGGACAACACACCTTTAAGTGGGGTAGATTTATCTGTGAGAACCTCTCTAACATGGAAAAAACACTTAGAATGTTATCATAATATATATAGAACTAAGTCGGCTACTACTAACAATCAGTGCTTAAGCATTTAAAGGGCAATGTGGTAGACCCGTCAAGTTGATAGGCCAGTAAAACTACATGGGTCCGTCAAGTCAGTTTGGTGCACATAAATAGATAATTGGTGCACATCTGTAAGAAGAAATCTAGGTGGGAACACTAGTTAGTCCCTATCACTTGTAGTTGAACATATGCTAGAAATCTAGAGCTTTCTATTTTTTTTTCTTCCTATTGTTAAATTTCTTTGTATTTGAGGTAGGTAGACAATTAATGACTCCATGCAAATCACATTGTTCTTGTCATCTACTTAAAATTTTTAAAGCTTTTTTTCATTTTTTTTTTTGTAAATTTCAAAGTTTGGGCAATTATGTAATAATTTCAAAAGTTGGGGAGTAACCTATACATTTCAATAAATTTTGGGGCTGATATAAAAATATAACAAGTTTGAGGTTTTCTAAAGAAAAAAAAATAAAAAATATTGAAAATTTTGCTAAGGGATAGTAGATAAGGACTTAGAATCCATGTGAGATACAAAATAAAAGACTAAACAATCTTCAAAGATTTAATCCAGGGAATCAACTGGACCAACCCAAAATAGCCCAAACGTTTGAATTAAAAGACTTTTTAGTATAGGTACACTCATCCATGAAGAGATCTTTGTTTTTAAACAAACTTATACAGCGGAACAGACACAATGGTAATGGTTGGTCATATAGTATATTTCTTCTTTTTTTTTTCACAGACATTTACCATGTTCAAGTTGGATCACTTTAGAAATGAATACTTTTTAGTGCCAAAGCCACATTCTACTCATAAGTTTTGATTAGAGAACATTTACTCTCTCATGTTTCAAAAATAACTCTCTTTTAACAAACCTAATTGGTTTGGTAAAATTAAAATACAACCCTAAAAAAAATGTCAAAATTAAATGGAAGTGTTTTTTCAAAATGTCTATAGTGCCCATTTGCTAACTCGTGATTTTTTTTTGCCCAGGTCTATATAAAGAGACTTTTCTTTTATTATGTTTTTATTAGGTCAATGGGAATATATAATTTAAAATAAAATTTAAGTTGAAGTTCTTTTATTTTGTAAGTAAAAAAGAACTTTAGTTATACAAGTGAGCAGAGGTGTTATTTAAGTGTTACTAGCGTGCATTACTTTAAAATAAAAATAAATAACAAAAACATGATTCCCGTGATGGATGCTGGTAGAAAGATGATATTCCTTTCACCTTTTGCTATTTTTTTTTTCTTCTTCTTATAAATAGCATAACGATTCATTTTTATTTTTTTTAATGAAAATTTCTATCAATTCATACTGATTGCTTTGGTAGATCTAAGGGAGCCTAGAATCGTGATAACTAAGTCAATAACAATTTTTTTTGCTTTTTGAGTTTTCACTTTTTAATTTAACAAAGAGCATGATTCATTAACACATCCCACATGGAAAAAAACTCAGAATGTATGTTGATGTATGTAGAATTAAGTGGGTTATTCAGTGGGTCAATTTAGCAAGCCTGTCAAGTTGTTTGGTAAGTGGACCATTTGGAGTGTTACGAATGATATAAGAGCCAACCTTGATCCCGTGAGGGCCCCACGCTGTTATGGTAGAGGAGTAGAGGCCCTTGGGTAACCCTTTGTCTGCTAATGGGCTGCTATGTGGTCACCAACCATTTGCTTCCACAAAGATCAATTAAGGTGAGAACTGAGCCTACGCAACGAGGACAACACATCTTTAAGTTGGGTAGATTAATCTGTGAAAACCCCTCCAACATGGAAAAAAACACTTAGAATGTTATCATAATATATATATAGAACTAAGTCAGCTACTACTAACAATTCGTGCTTAAGCATTTAAAGGGCAATGTGGTAGACCCGTCAAATTGATAGGCCAGTAAAACTACAGGGGTCCGTCAAGTCAGTTTGGTGCACATAAATAGATAATTGGTGCACATCTATAAGAAGAAATCTAGGTGGGAACACTAGTTAGTCCCTATCACTTGATAGGTGCACATATGCTAGAATTAAATCTAGAGCTTTCTATTTTTTTTTCCTTCCTATTGTTAAATTTCTTTGTATTTGAGGTAGGTAGACAATCAATGATTCCATGCAAATCACATTGTTCTTGTCATCAACTTAAATTTTTTAAAGCTTTTTTTTTCATTTTTTTTTTTTTGTAAATTTCAAAGTTTGGGAAATTATGTAATAGTTTCATACGTTGTGGGGTAATCTATAAATTTCAATAAATTTTGGGACTGATATAAAAATATAACAAGTTTGAGGTTTTCTGAAGAAAAAAAAAATTTGAAAATTTTGTTGAAGGATAGTAGATAAGGACTTAGAATCCATGTTAGATACAAAATAAAAGATTAAACAGTTCTCAAGGATTTAATCCAGGGAATCAACTGGACCAACCCAAATAGCCCAACCTTTTGAATTAAAAGACTTTTTAGTATAGGTACACTCATCCATGATGAGATCTTTGTTTTTAAACAAACTTACACAGCTGAACAAACATAAGGGTAATAGTTGGTCATATAGTATATTTGTTCTTTTTTTTTTCACAGGCATATACCATGTTCAAGTTGGATCACTTTAGAAATGAAAATTTTTTAGTTCCAAAGTCACTTTCCACTCATGAGTTTTGAGTAGAGAACATTTGCTCTCTCACATTTCAAAAATAACTTTTTACAAACCTAATTGGTTTGGTAAAATTACAATACAACCCTATAAAAAATGTCGAAATTAAATGGAAAAAAAAATATGAAAAGTTTGAGGTTTTATGAAAAAAAAAAACAAAAAAAGGAAAAGAAAGAAGAAATAAGAAAATTTTTGTGAAGCGTAGTAGACATGGACTTAGAATCCACGTGAGATACAACTGGGATCAACCCCAAATCGCCCAACCACTTAAATTGAAAGACTTTTTAGTATAGCTACACTCATCCATGAAGAGATCGATCTTTGTTTTTAAACGAACATACACAGTTGAACGACATTTACCATGTTCAAGTTGGAGCACTTTAGAAATGAATATTTCTTAGTGCCAATATCACTTTCCACTCATGAGTTTTGATTAGAAAACATTTTCCCTCTCACGTTTAAAAAATAACTCTCTTTTAACAGACTTAATTGGCTTGGTAAAATTACAATACAGCCCTAATTAAACAAAATCTCGAAATAAAATGGAAGTGTAATTTCAAAATGTCTATAGCCCTTCTGCGCGCTGACTCGTGATTTTTTTTGCCCAGGTTTATATTAAGAGACTTTTCACTTATTATGTTTTCATTATGTCAATGGGAATATATAATTTGAAATAAAATTTAAGTTGAAGTTCTTTTATTTTGTCAAGTTGATAGGCTAGTAAAGTACATGGGTCCGTCAAGTTAGTCTGGTGCACATAAACAAATAATTGGTGCACATCTATAGGAAGAATCTAAGTAGGAACACTAGCTAGTCCCTATCACTTGATAGGTGTACATGTGCTTGAAATCTAGAGCTTTCTATTATTTTTTTTCCCTTTGTATTGTTAAATTTCTTTGTATTTAAGGTAGGTAGACAATTAAAGACTCCACGCGAATCACGTTGCCCTTGTCGTCCAATTAAAATTTTCAAAGCTTTTATTCATTTTGTTTTTGTAAATTTCAATGTTTGGGCAATTCTGTAAATTTCAAAGGTTGTGGGGGTGATTTGGAAATATTAGAATATTTTGGGGCAAATCTAAAAATACAAAAAGGTTTGAGGTTTTCTAATAAAAATATTAAAAGAAAATTTTGGTGAAGGATAGTAGATATGGACTTAGAATCCATGTGAGATATAAAAGAAAAGACCAAACGAGTCTTCAAGCACTCAATCCAGGGAACCAACTGGAACAACACCAGATAGCCGAACCAGTTGAATCAAAAGACTGTTAGGCACGGCTAAACTCATCCTTGAAGAGAAAATTGGTTTTAAATGAACATACACAGCTGAACAGAGACAATAGTAATGTTTGGTAATGTACCATATTTGTTCTTTTTTGCACCAACATTTACCATGTTCAAGTGGGACACGTTGGAACTGAATGGAGACAAACTCAGTTTAAACGTTGGAAGGACATTGTTTGTCAACACTCCCAAACATTTGAATTAAAAGACTTTTTGGCACGGCTAAATTCATCCATGAAGAGAACTTTGTTTTTAAACGAACATACACAACTGAACATGCACAGTGGTAATGGTTGGTAATATACCATATTTGTTCTTTTTTTTTTCGCATGCATTCACCATGTTCAACTGAGATCACATCAGAAATGAATATTTCTTAGGGCTAATATCACATTCCACTCATGAGTTCTGAATAGAGAATGTTTGCCCCTCACGTTTGAAGAATAATTCTTTTTTAACAGATTTAATGGATTTGGTAAAATTTCAATATAGCCCTCAAAATAAATGAAGAAGTTAAGTGAAAGTGTAATTGCAAAATGTCTAAAGAACCACCTGCTAACTCTCCTTTAAGTAGAAGTTCTTTTATTTTGGAAGTAAAAAAGAGCTTTAGTTACACAAGTGAGCATAGGTGTTACTTAGGTGTATTTTTTAGGTGTTACTAGCATGCATTACTCTAAAATAAAAAGTAAAAACAATAACATGATTCACATGATGGATGCACTAACTAGTTCTGCGTATACTCAGAAATTTGTGAAGGTCAGTGTGGTGGGTTCTGGTAGAAAAAACAAAAATAACACTCCTTTCACCATTTGCTAATTTTATTTTGTCTTGTAAATAGCATAGCAATTCTTTTTTTTTTTTGTTGAAAAGTTCAAACAATTCGTATTGATTGCATTGGTAGATCTAAGGGAGCCGCGAATCATGATAACTAATTCAACAATCAAATATTTTGTTGTTTTATTTTTCACTTTTTAATTTACCAAAGAGCAAGATACACTAACCCATCCCACGTGGAAAAACCTCAGAATGTATGTTGAAAATATGTAAAATTAAGTGGGTTATGAAGTGGGTCAATTTGGCAAGCCCGTCAAGTTATTTGGCAAGTGGACCACTTGGGGCGTCACGAAGGTATCGGAGCCAACCTTGATCCTGTGAGGGACCCACATTGTTATGGTCGAGGAGTAGAGGGCCTTGGGTAGTTGTACTGCTATGTGGTCACTAGCCATTCGCTTCTACAAAAATTAATCGTGGTGAGAACTGGGCCTACGCAACGAGGACAACACATCTTCAAGTGGGGTAGATTAATCTGTGAGAATCCCTCCAATATGGAAAAAACACTTAGAATGTTATCATAATATATATAGAACTAAGTCGGCTACTACTAACAATTAGTGCTTAAGCATTTAAAGGGCAATGTGATAGACCCGTCAAGTTGATAGGCCAGTAAAACTACATGGGTCCGTCAAGCCAGTTTGGTGCACATAAATAAATAATTGGTGCACATCTGTAAGAAGAAATCTAGGTGGGAACACTAGTTAGTCCCTATCACTTGATAGGTGCACATTTGCTAGAAATCTAGAGCTTTATATTTTTGTTTTCCTTTCTATTATTAAATTTCTTTGTATTTAAGGTTGGTAGACAATTAATGACTCCATGCAAATCACGTTGTTCTTGTCATCTACTTAAAATTTTAAAATCTGTTTTTTTTTTTTTTCATATTTTTTTTGGTAAATTTCAGAGATTGGGCAATTACGTAAATTTCAAAAGTTGTGGCGGTAATCTATAAATTTCAATAAATTAGGGGGCTGATATAAAAATATCAAAAGTTTGAGGTTTTCTGAAAAAAAAAAAAAAAAAAGGAAAAAAAAAAAACAATTTGTGAAGCTTAGTAGATATGGACTTAGAATCCATGTGAGATACAAAATGAAAGACTAAACAGTCCTCAAGGGCTTAATCCAGGGAACTAACTGGGATCAACCCCAAATAGCCCAAACATTTAAATTGAAAGACTTTTTTTTTATAAATGCACTCATCAATGAAGAGATCTCTGTTTTTAAACGAACATACACAGCTGAACAGACACAATGGTAATGGTTGGTCATATAGTGTATTTGTTCTTTTTTTTTTTCACCGACATTTACCATGTTCAAGTTGGATCACTTTAGAGATGAATATTTCTTAGTGCCAAAGTCACTGTCCACTCATGAGATTTGATTAGAGAACATTTATTCTCTCACGTTTCAAAAATTACTCTCTTTTAACAAACCTAATTGGTTTGGTAAAATTACAATACAACCGTAAAAAAGATGCCAAAATTAAATGGAAGTGTATTTTCAAAATGTCTATAGAGCCCATCTGCTAACTCGTGAATATTTTTTGGCCAGATCTATATTAAGAGACTTTTCACTTATTATGTTTTCATTATGTCAATGAGAATATGTAATTTAAAATAAAATTTAAGTTAAAGTTCTTTTATTTTGTAAGTAAAAAAGAGCTTTAGTTATACAAGTAAGTAGAGGTGTTATTTAGGTGTTACTAGCATGCATTACTCTAAAATAAAAATAAATAACAAAAACATGATTCACGTGATGGATGCTAGTAGAACGATGATAGTCCTTTCACCATTTACTAATTTTTTTTTCTTCTTATAAATAGCATACCAGGTTAGAGGTAGAGAAAACACAACAAAGAACTTCCATACCATCGTTTGACCACAGAAGTGAGGAGAGAAAGAGTCATAGAGAAAGCAAAAAATGGCTTTGCCCAATCACGCTACCTTTAAGGGCAATAATGGTTTGTACCTCAAGGCCCTAGCAAATGGTAATCTACAGTTCTCAGCTACTCAGCGTACCGATCCAACGGCGGGATTCGAGATCATCACCCAATCCGATGGAAGCATTCAGATCAAGTCAGATTCCACTGGCAAATACTGGAATGCAGGAACGCATAGTTGGATTGCGGCCGACACAACTAATATCAATAACAACCCTAACACATCGTTTTCGCCGGTCATAATTGATCCCAACACTAATGCAATCGCTCTCCGCAGCATGAGTACCAACTATATCTGCCAGAGATTCACTAGTCCTGCTATAGTTAACGGTCTTTTTCCCAATGTCACCTACACTAATGCTCCTCCACCAGAGGCACGCTTGGACGTGGAAGAGCTGTGATGTGCAATGCAATCCATTAATAAAAGATGTTTGTGGGTAGCATCTCTGGAAACCCTCACGAGACTCCACTCGTCCTGTAAGGGTAACTTATGGGTTTAAAAGGCTTGTTGCATATTTATGCTAAATGCAATCGCGTTCCCTGCGAAAGTGGCATTTTCATTTTCATTTTTATTTTTGTTCTGGTACTTGTTTCTATCTATCTAGTTTTCATTTCAAGTACTGCAACAATGTTGTTGAATTGAAGCCTGGATAAGATATATTATCTATCTATGACAATATAATAAAGTGTGTTTGCCTTTACTTCGGGACTTCTTCAAAGTGCTTTCCATGATTTGAAGCTTTAGAGAAGACAGTGTTAACTTCTTTTTATTACTTAACTTGTCACTAAGTATTTTTCTCTGACCGATCTCATCTAATTAATTATTCAATGTGCGCTTTTCTCTCCACATTCTTCCTACCTTCTCTTCTCCCCCACTTAACTTACCAACCAAGAGAAATGGAGAGAAACTTGTCCCCTTTTCTTGTAGTGGTTTGTTCATGTATTTGCTAACTAAATGTATAGTGATCAATAATCAATGTGAAACGGTTCTATTCTTTTCCTATCTTTTTTTTTTTTTTTTTTGTGTGTGGGTCTGCTGAGAAGGTAAAACTTTGATCTCTTATTTTGGCTTTAGGTACACAAAATAACCTTGTCAGACTTCTGAAATGTTGTCTTGGATGTCTTAAGGACTCCCCTAATATTTGTTCATTTTTTTACTTGGTATACAAAACAGACATCTTTTAGTTTGAGTACAAATGTGTTCAGGGAAATCATTGGAAAAATATGAGTAATGTGCTAGAAACATAATTTTCACTTAAATTATGATAATAGTTTTCAAGACAAAATAAATTATATATATAAAAGCCATACTGATATGTTGCCATGCTGTTGAAATATGATACTAATTCCTAGAAGCTTCTAGAATAAGATAAAGATTTGAAGTCACATGTATCTACAATATTCCTTGAATTATCTAGATTGAGTAATGTCTAAAAAAATTCCTAGAATTAGCTCCATTTTGCAAAATGAATGAATGAAAGACAATTCCAGTCAAGCCTTCCATCTCCCACACTATTGTGTAACACCTGCATTTTCCTATCTATTATCCCGAATTTCTGTATTTCTCTTGGTGATTCTTTCTATTATACACAATAAGATTTGTTTTTCCTTACTCTTTACTATTTTAAATGATCTATGTGTGTTTGTATGCATGTTTGTGGCCTTGGGGAAAGTTTTTTGAGAAAGCAGACCCGAGCGCTCGAGAAGTCGGAGCTCTCGAGTAGCATTTTTAGTGAAATGACTATTTTGCCCTTGCGTCTCAAAAATCTATAAATACCCAACATTTTCTCAACAATTGTACATTTTGTTTATTTTGAAAACCGAGAGCTTTCCTTACAGAAGTTTTTGAGAGAAATCCTCTACATCATGCACACACATTAAGATTGAATGGGGATTTTGAGAGAAATCCTAGAATGTCTTAAGGTCTCCCATAATAATTGTTCATTTTTTTACTTGGTATACAAAACAAATATCTTTTAGTTTGAGTGCAAACATGTTCTGGGAAATCATAGTAAAAATCTGAGTAGTGTGCTAGAAACATTATTTTCACCCAAATTACGATAATAGTTTTCAAGACGTAACAAATTATATATATCAGCCGTACTGATATCGTGAGATGCCATTGAAATATGATACTAATTCATTGAAGCTTCTAGAATAAGCTAGATTGAGTACTATCTAGATTTTTCCTAGAATTAGTAAGATTGAGTTCCATCTAGAAAATTCTTAGAATTAGCTAGACTATGTACTGCCTATATTTGTGTATGTATTTCCTAGAAAATTCTAGAAGAGTCAAGACACTGCTTAAGTGTCCTATAAATAGGTGCAAGCAAGCCATTTGTAAAGTGATTGAATGAAAGAAAATTTCAATGAAGCCTTCCATCTCCCATGCTATTAATTACCAACTATTCCAAATAGATACCTTACAAATTATAAACATATCCTTCGAAGGATTAATTATAGACAAACAGGAGAGGTTTGTTTTTAGTATAAAAGTATTGAATAAAATGTTTACCAAAAGAAACAAAAAAGTCCCATGGAAGTGCTGAATTATGTGAAACTAATAGACATATGATTGCTTCTCTAATGCATGGATCGCTGTAGAATATTGTTGACTATGCCAATGACAAATGCCTCTGCAGAAAGAAGTTTTTCGAAGTTGAAACTGTTAAAATCTTACATCTGATCAATGATGTCACAATTAAGATTGAATGGGGTAACCATATATATATTCTCCATGCATTGAAAAATATATGGTTGAAAAACTTGATGATGCGAGCTTAATTAGTGATTTTGCAAATACAAATGCGAGAAGAATAATGTTCAAGTGATACTTTGTTGCAATTGTGTCATTTCGTTATTTGCTTACTGAATGTTAGAAATATTTTGTAGTTAGTTTGATAATTTTAATATAATGTATAACAATATAAAATTAGTAAGGAGTTTAAAAAAGTATATGTAAAGCCTTTTAAGAGTTTGCTTTGGGCCCTGAAAAAACTTAGGACCAACCCTGCATGAGAAGTATGGGGAAGGGTCTCATGACACTTTGATGGTGCCAAAGAGGCAAGAAAGGGGGGTAGGGGTAGACGAGTTATTTTGAAATATACTACTGGAGCATAGCATTACCCGGAGAAAGGAGAGCCATATTGCTAACTAAACCCAAGGTTATGAAAAAAGTTGTGGCAATATTTGTGGGAGTGAGATCCAGTCATGGGGATCATCAATTGCATCATTTTGGAGTTTCATTTTCTTTTTCTCTTTTTCTTTTCACTTTCTAATGAAGACACTACTTCCTGTAATTGCTACAGTTTGTTGGGAAACAAAAATGGACAATTTTCCTTCCACTTTCTCCCTACTTTCTCTTCTCCCCCACTTAACTTACCAACCAAGAGAAATGGTGAGAAAATGGTCCTCTTTCTGTTCTTTTCTCTCCATTTTTGTCTATCCAAACAAAGTATTAGATTCGGCTCTTACTCGATTTGGATTTGGATTTGGATTCTAGTGGTTTGTTCATGTATCTGCTGACTGAATGCATAATAATCACTAACCCTTGTGAAATGGTTATATTCTTAGTTGAAGTTTTTGTTTTCTTCTTTTTTTTTTTTAATCTTTTTTTATGGCTTGGGTCTACCGATAAGGTGGGACTTTGATCTCTTATTTTGGCTTTAGGTACATACAATAACCTTGTCAGGCTTCTGAAATGTTGTCTAGGATGTCTGAAGGACTCCCCAAATAATTGTTCATTTTTTTACTTGGTATACAAAACAAATATCTTTTAGTTTGAGCACAAATATGTTTGGAAAATCATAGTAAATATTTGAGTAGTGTGCTAGAAACACAATTTTCACTTAAACTACGATAACAGTTTTCAAGACATAATAAATTATGTATATGTGGGAGTTGCTGAAAAAAGCATCCAGGGAGGCTTCGAAGAACTTACAATTTTACCCATTTTGATGTCACCTCTAAACTCACTCTGGCCATTTCTTAGACCACCAACAACACTCAGCTTCAGGAGTGATACAACAGGTTGGAATGGGCTTCTAGTTTTTTCAAGTTGGGCATTTGACATTTGACTGTGGTGTTTGGCTTTTGGTGTACTATTTTATTTGGCCTTGTGCCAAAGCTTTAACAAAAATTTCTTGCTGAGCAAAAAACAAAAAAAATTCTATATATATATCAGCCATACTGATATGATGCAATGCTGTTGAAATAGGATAGTAATTCTAGAAGCTTCTAGAATAAGCTAAAGATTTGAAGTCACATGTATCTAGAATATTCCTTGAATTATCTAGATTGAATAATATCTAAAATGTTTCTAGAATTAGCTCCATTTTGCAAATGAATGAATGAAAGACAGTTCAAATCAAGCCTTCCATCTCCCACACTATTGTGTAACATCTGCATTTTCCTATCTACTATCCCGAATTTCTATATTTTTATTATTGGTGATACTTTCTATTATACATAGCAAGATTAGTTTCTTTTTACTCATTACTATTTTAAATGATCTATGTGTGTTTGTATGCATGTTTGTGGCCTTGGGGAAACTTTCTTTAGAAAGCAGACCAGTGGGCTCAAGAAGCCAGAGCGCTCTAGCTCGAGCACTCGAGCAGTACTTTTAGTGAAACGACTATTTTGCCCTTGGTTCTCAAAAATCTATAAATACCCAACGTTTTCTCAACAATTGTACGTTCTGTTTATTTAGAAAATCGAGAGCTTTCCTTACAGAGGATTTTGAGAGAAATCTTCGTACATCATGCACATACACACTTGCATGTGTTAATCCTAGCATTATACACACACATGCACTATATACACCTACATGCTGCTGAATCAAGATAGAGTACTGAGGTAAAGTTGCTGATTCTTGGTCATCCTCATGATCAAGCTCTAAAGAGGAAGATATTGAAGCTCTAGTTCATCAATTCAAGCTTTTTCAAAAATCTGCTCATATTTTCTTTATCCATTTACAATTCAATCTTGTGTGAGTATAAATTCTCACTTAAAAATCTGTAGGATCAGTTTATACATGACTTTAAGTCCATACATGTGAGTTAATTAAGGTTATAGTTTTTATATGTGAAGAAATTTCATGATCAAACTGTTTTTCATAATTTGGTGATGTTGATCATCATCAAAACACACCATAGACCATATCGAGTGTAGATTCTCATCTTGATACCTTAAGATATAGTTTTTACATGTTTTCAAGACTTGGATGTGTACTTAGAACCAATTTTATACCTTGTATGTAACCACAAAAAGGATCTATTTCACAACTAAACTCGAGCACTCGCGCCTCAGGAGCGCTCGAACTACGAGCGCTTGGGCTCTCAGAGCGCTCGAGCCTGGCAGTTTTTCCATGTTGTTTTGTTTCTCCTATCATGAATGGATTATTGTTTGTTACTAAAATGAACCTGAGATTCCGATTAACATGTTAGACAATGTATATAAACTTATCACATGAACACTTAGGCTCATTTGATAAATGATGATCTTGGATTATTCTTATAACTTATACGTCGAACTTCTTATGTTCTTAAAAGTGGTGGATGAAGCAATGGTGTATCTATAGAAGTGAACTACTATCGAGTCTGTCCTTGAATCAGAATGTATTATCTGTCTTAATTAAGTGAGACGTTAGAAATTGAATTATTAGTTCATTAAAGAGAAGATGCCCTTAAGGGAATTTAATTGTTTATCGTTCATAACTCGTAATATCTTCAATAGTTGATACCCTGTTAGTATCTAATTCACTCAGCTTTCATTAAGAAAACAACGTTTATGCTACTGGAAATTTTTACGTTTTAGCGTACCCTTGTTATGTCTATACAGGTGAAGGACCTACAGGTGAGGACTACTATGCCGGTGACGATGTTCCTGTGGAGGATAATCATGACAGAGGTCAGACAGAAGAGGACTATTATACCGAGGACCACCTCTACGCGAATTGAAGATTAGGCTAGATAGTAGTTCAATTATCCTTGTTTTCAGACCTTTTTGTAATCAGGCATATGTTACCTCAACGTTTGTAAATGATTTTATTTTATTTGATTCGAGACTCTGATTATAATAGTTAGTAGCTTTTGTTTGACTTTAAGTTACATTGTTATCCGAAACCTAGATTATATTCTCGTGATCTTTATTCCTTTCTATTGCTTAGTAGTGCGTGGTGTGGACAATCACTTGACATCACCAGTCGCTGCCTTTGGACCCAAAAAAATAAAATTGCTTTTCTCAATTTTTGCCGTTCTGGGGTGTGACAGGATTTCTTGGTATCAAAGCTAGGTTTATACCTTTTCGCTCACAGATTGTCCTACAACATCTGGTCCTAGAACCTTGAGTTTCTATAGATGAGTATTAAGATTAGTTCTGACTTAAGATAGTCTATTTTCAGGTAGCAGGGCAACACCATGCTTCATTCCAGATGAGTTTGGAGGACACTATGGGTATGAAGGCAGTATTGAGCCACCGGACCCACAGTACTATGCTTGGAAGATTAGGCAGAGAGCCATCACATATACAGTTCGAGTATGCAAATTGAGTAACAAAGATTTGGGACCCGGGACCCAGGACCCAGAGGTGATACGTTAAGATATGATCTATAGTAAAGACACCTTTCGACGCATCGAGGAGGAATCACTACTGATGCTGTGAGACCATTTTTCATATTAGGTTTTACTTGTGGAGGTTAGAGTAGTGCCTCCACCTCCCCCGACAGAGCCACCACCCCAGACACCTCCACCCTCACCAGAGGAGGACATGCTGATACACCCCCAAAAGATAAGGACCCAGGGGATAAGGATCTAAACGAGGATGAGGGCGACAACGAGAATGAGGTAAAGGATGACGCCAAGGAGATGGAGGATGAAAAGGACGTGGATACCGACGACGATGAGCAAGAGTATGATATAGAGGAGGACCCCGAGAAACTAGCTGGTATGGATGTACCGATTGGCATAGATATTATAGTAGCAGTGGTTTACCCGATAAAGGAGGAGGCTATAGTAGAGGATGATGCGGGTATGACGCTGTGGTACCAGTTTTACCAGGTGGGATGATAGCACAGCTAGCAGTAGAGTGGGCTACAGCGATGGTTGCTCATCCCTATGGATTTGAGATAGGAGAAGCAGAGTTGGCCCATGCTATGGTAGAGGCTGAGGCTTTGTAGCTGCATTCGATGCAGCTCAGGCCGATATGGCCGATGTTGGAGATTTAGGAGTTATTGTGGAGCATGATTGTAATAGTCTGCATTTCATCTAATTATTAATTTTAGCATGTCCAGATCTAATTCGTATTTCCATTGACATAATTAAATCCATGTAGTATTGTCTGCTTTTAAGTTAATTACAAGTCTCATGTATCTAAATCTTATTATTTGTTTTATTTCATGTTAAACTCTTGTTAGGGCCAAACTGAAATTTTACAAATTAGTAATACATGTATTGAATTTCAAACATGTATTTCAAAATGGTGGAATTGTTTTCTTTTAACTCAAGCAGTATTTTGATAAAATCGGGAAATCATTTCTTACGTTAAAATGAATTTTCTATATTTTTGTGGTGACCACCGCGACACGAAAATACCAGTTTAGGTGCAAAACTGTCCGTGCCGCGTTGATCTCCCACAGTTTAGGAAACTCCACCAATAAAGATGTGACACATACTTTTCCATTTATGGCAAGTAATCATTTGGTTGTGCCTTGTTTGGCAATGTGTACCTTGCATGTGTAATTGTTAAGTCTAAAGCTAGATTTGCCAAACACTTTCACTTGGCCCCTACTAACCTATAGCACCTCTTCAAAGTGTAGAAGTGTATGTACGTATGTATAATCCATCATGTAGGATCTGTATCATTGTTAGTTCAATTAGAAATTAGAAAAACAATTTAGTTTTTAGAGTGTGTTTCACAACTCACAACTTGGAGCCCAAGATTGTGAGTTCTTTATAAGCTCATTCACACTTCACAATCTGTACATTTTAATAAAAACACAGAGAAAAGAGAGAGCTTGAGAGCTATCTTGCTAAAGTTTTAAGAGAGAGAGAAGAACCTCCATAGCTAGAGCTCAAGTGGGTCTTGCATATTTGATTTTCCTTTCTCAACAACTTTCTTCTATCTCAATCTCTGTGAGTATTCTAAACTCACTTGGAATGTAATTCACCTTTCAATTACTATTTTGTGTAGTTGATTTGTGATCACAATTTTTGAATTTACGTTTGAAGTTTCATTCTTGAAATCATGAATTTCCAAACTCAATCAAAATCTATTTTATTAGATAAATATGAAAGATTTCAATATGTATAGGTCATGTTTACAATATTAGAGTCTAATTTACTCAATTGAGAAAGTATATTAAGATTGAAGTTTTGTCATCTTTTAGTTTTTCGTAAAATTCATGAACTACATTTGGACTCAAGTAAAATTGATCGTAGATTCATAATCCTTGCGAAAAACTAAAGAGATTCATATTTTATAAGGCATGGTAACTTACGGAATAAAAAATGGGTCAAAAGACCCCTTAATTTTTGAAACAGGGGAAAACCAGCGAGAAAGATGAAGCTACTACGTGAACTCGTGCGCGAGCGGCCCAAGCGAGCGGCCCGCGCATGTGAGCTGTGTTGTTTCAGGCAGATAGAAAAGATCTTAATAAGAAAAATGAAAATTAGGCATATCGCGCGAGCGGACCGCACGAGCGATCCGCACGTACGATCACTCTGTATTATGGCAGTTGGAAAAGTTTTATAAAAGAAAAGGCAAATTGGGCATATCGCTCGCTCGCGCGAGCGGCCTGCCCGCGCGACTTTTGACAGTTTCTGGTTTTTGCTTGTTTTATGTCAAGGAACTAATTGGGTGATGTTTCATGGACTTTTAAAGCTCTGTTTGGGAAATTTACTAAAACAGAAACCTATTTGGTTATGTTTGGACGATTGAAATAATATATTACGACTTAATAATCCCCGCACGTACGTTGTTCCTATAATTCAGCATTTTACTTTTGTTTATGGTTTCATGACATACATATGGAGTCAGTTGTACATGCATGGTGTGTAGTAGTCAGAGTGGAAAAAAGTGTGTTGTTGAGATTGTATTGTGGACACTCCCTGGTAATTGTGTACCAAAGTGTGACATGTTGAGATTACGGTGAGAGTATCTTTGTAGTGCGACGGCGGCAAAACTGGACACTCCTTGACGCCCATGGTAGCATTAAAGTGTATAACGCCGAACTTGGACATTCCCTGGCACCCATGGTAGTGATAAAGTGTGGCCTACGGACACTCCCTGGTACTCGAGTCTGGATACTGTGTGATGTATTTGCGAGGCGGATTAGGTACTAAAGTGTGAGGCATTGGACACTCCCTGGTACCCCGGACCAAAGTGTGAGGCAAACTGGACATTCCTTGGCACCCCTGTGCTAAAGTGTGGCTATCGGAGTATTACAAGGATACTGGTGTGAGATAGTGGGTTGTTGTGTTTATCGAGAGAAAAGAGTCAGTAAGATGAGATGGTGCATTATTTTTCATACACGGTCACATATATGTGAATTAAAGTTTTCAAATGATATTGTGGTTGTTTTCTAAAAAGGAACTCCTTACTTTAATGTAAACTTGTTGAATTAAATGGGAATTAGAAAATGGTAAATGAGTATGTGTTACATTCACAGTTATGTTTTAATACTCACCAGCTTCTTGAAGCTGACGGCGTCGATGCACCCTGGACATTCATGTTCAGGCTTTTCAGGTTATGACTATACTGGGCCCTATGATTACGCTAACTAAGAACGGTTGCTTTGGAAGATATAACTGTTATCAATGTCCTATGTTTTAAGTTATAAACTATTTTGTAATAAGAATGACTGTAATAAACGATAGATATTGTTTTGTTTTAAGGTGGCTTGTGCCTTAGTTGACCCCATATTGTAATATGTAATAAGTTAGAAAATTTTTTGTAAGCCTTGATTGCTCTGCTCTGATTATTATGTCTTTGTTGTTGACGTTTGGGACAGAATCAATCCTTCAAACTGTCACGAACTATGGGTCCATAAAGAAAATTAAACGCTTTCCTTATTTATGCTACGTCGGGGTATGACAGGATTTAGTGGTATCAGAGCCAGGTTATCTCAAGACAGTTTAACCAAGTTAGGGTTTACTAGTTTAGACCCGATTCCATGATCTGTTAGCTTAAGCTTCACACACCCGATGTTAAGACAGGGAGGATAGACTCAGAACCCAAACGCCTAAGATTATCTCTGTCCTGATTTAAGTTAGTACCTTTTTCAGGTATGAATCTAGCTCAACCCATTTTTGTACCCGATACTTTTGGAGGGCACTGGGTTACCTTGGGAGCGATAGTACCAGCTTCAGCGATACTTTATTTCACCTCTATCGAGCAGCGGGCAGCTGCGATAGTCGAGTTAGATCTTTGGCACCAGATCCACGTGTTAGGACTGGTTGACTTATCCCGTGCTCGCCTCGAGATCCTGTACTTTGTTGAGATTCAGCGCTTAGTACTCGTAGAGATAGTTCGCTTGGTTAATAGTGATGCCTTCTATCTACCTCTTGAAGTTCAGGTTGTGCATGCTCACCTTGCACAGTTGGATATGCCTCTACCAGTTGTCCCACTAATGAGGACGACGCTGAGGTGGTTCATTTAGCTCCTATAGGTTGGAAAGGTGTTGATGAGGAGGATGGCATAGGTTGGGACGACTTCGCAGTTGACATTGAGGAGGCACAAGCACTCGAGCTAGCTTTGCCAGAGGCAGATACCCCTGGACCTGCTTCCTTGTTGATCTCGCATAGCTGTAATTTTGGGGCTGGCCCCTCATATTCAGCGACATCATCAGGCCCACTCGCTTGACCTTTTGATGGCTACCTACGGAGATGACTGATCGTTTAGATATCACCTTGTATCTATTGACTATTTTTGACTAGTAGCTCTATTCTCTTTTTGCAACTGTATCTGCATGCATTCGAGGCAACGACCCCATTTTTGTAACTCTAACTCTTGCATGGACGATGTACATCCTAACCCATATAGCTAGGGTAGGCATTGACTGATCATACATGCCTTTTGTATCAACTTGATAAGAAGTTATATATAAAATACTCTTTGAATATCGCTGTCATTTAAACTGCTTTAATACTTGCATGCATTTTCCTCATTCTATTATCACTATCATGCATAGAATGGCTGGGAGACCGAGGATAAATAGGAATTTGATTGAGGGAGCACCTGAGGCTGTCGATCCCACCAGAATGTTTGAAGCTTTCGTTAGACATCTCGAAAGGGTTAGTAATCAGAATGAAAATCGACACGATCGACAAACTGCTGGAGAGATTCCGTACGCTAAGGCCCGAGCAGTTTACGGGTACCGCGGAACAATGGAAAGTGGAACAGTGGTTAATAAAGATGGATCGCATGTTCGAGGCTGTCCATTGCAATGAGATGGACAAGAGGAGGTTAGCTACTTTTCAATTGACCGATGCTGCCGCAGATTGGTGGGATTCGATCATAGCTACTATTGGAAATGGAGCTACAATAGGAATGATGTGGACTGCGTTCAAAGGGAGATTTTTGGAGAAGTATTTCCCAGCTACGGAGAGGCACAGAAGAGAGAAGGAGTTAATGGATCTAGGACAAGGAACCAAGTCGGTACAAGAGTACACCACACAGTTTGAGAGACTGTCTCGGTTCACTCCACACTTGGTTGATACTGAAGATAAGAAGATACTGAAGTATAACCAAGGGTTAGCACCACAGATTCGCCGCCTGACTCTCGGCCTCCTAGATAAGTCTTTGGAAGGACTAGTCGGCCTGACCACTGATCTGGAAGAAGATGCTCGAGCAAATCGGAAGCAATTCCAATTCCGGCCGCCTCAGAGGGGTAATTTTGGAAATAGACCACCAATGAATCATACCCAAGGGCAAAAGAGGAATTTTGATGGGAGTAAGAGGACCCAAGCTATCACCTATCCGACTCAACCCTGAGTAGGAGAAAGAAGTAGTGCCGGAAAATGTTTCAACTTTGGCAACCCCGGTCATCTGGCTTAAGATTACAAGGCACCAAGGCGTGCTGCTCAGCAAGGCATAGTCTGTTACAACTGTGGTGAACCAGGTCACATCAGCAAGTTCTGTACTGCCCCCTAAGCAAGTGACTTATGGTCGGTAAGGTCAGACTCGCGTGAATGCTGTTATCCATGATACCGCTGGATATGATGCGACTGTGTACAAAGAAGGAGGTTATGAAGAAGCTCAACCTGATCAACAAGCAGTGGAAGGTACATTAACTCTGTTTAACTCCCATGTTAAAGTGTTATTTGATATAGGTGCTGCTCTTTCATTCATATCTGTCAATACAATTCGAAGATTAGGTATCTTACCTCATCGTTTAGAGAAAGCTTTGAGGGCTACCTCACCATTGGGAGCCGTAGTCAAGTTAGGACACGTATGCAAGGATTGTCCCTTACGGCTAGGAAATCGTGAAATCCCTGCAAGGCTGATTCTCTTATCGATGAAGGAGTTTGACGTAATCCTAGGAATGGATTGGATCTCTCAGAACCAAGCGAAGTTGGATTGTGCGAGGAAGAGAATTACATTCCCCGACAATGAGAAACAACCCTTTGATTTTCAATGTAACCCTTTGGGAGATATGTTCCTCACAAGATGCTTAGAAAACATCGAAGTCGTCAGTACAGAGATGACAGCGTTGTCTATACCTGTAGTCAAGGACTTCAAAGAAGTATTTCAAGACGTTTATGGTTTACCGCCCGAGAGAAGTATAGAGTTCAATATTGAGCTTATACCGGGTACCGTCTGATCACCAAGGTCCCCTATAGAATGGCCCCCACCGAACTGTTGGAATTGAAGGAACAAGTACAAGAGCTCGAGAACCTAGGTTTTGTACGTCCTAGTACATTGCCTTGGGGAGCACCGGTGTTATTCATGTAGAAGAAGGACAGAACACTTCGATTGTGTATCAATTATAGAGAATTGAACCACGTGACTATCAAGAACAAGTATCCTTTACCTCGAATCGATGACTTATTTGATCAACTACAAGGAGCTACGACATTTTCCAAAATAGACCTAAGGTCGGGATATCATCAGTTGAGGGTCCGGAAAGAAGACATACCTAAGACTGCATTTAGAACCTGATATGGTCATTATGAATTTTTGGTAATGCCCTTTGGAATGACGAATGCCCCGACAGTGTTTATGGATCTGATGAACAGAGTGTTCAAGCCTTATTTGGATCAGTTTGTCATCTTCTTCATTGATGATATTTTGATCTATTCTAAGTCAGGAGAAGAACACGAGCAACACCTACGGATGGCATTATAGACGCTTAAGGACCACCACTTGTATGCCAAGTTTAGTAAGTGTGAGTTCTGGCTGCAAGAAATGAAATTTTTGGGACACAAGGTGTAATCTCAAGGAATTTTTGTGGATTCGTCCAAAACCAATGCTGTGTCAAACTGGGTCAGACCGAGCAACCCTACAGAAGTTCAGAGTTTTCTTGGACTCGCAGGCTATTACCGGAGATTTGTTGAGGGATTCTCCAAGATAGCAGCACCTTTGACTGTGTTAACGAAGAAGAATTTAAGGTTCGACTAGATAGAGAAGTATGAGCGCGCCTTTCTAGAGTTAAAATAGAGAGTCACTATCGCACTGGTACTAGCTATACCCAAGCCTGATGAGAAGTTCACTATCTTTAGTGACGCGTCATATCAAGGACTAGGGTGTGTACTTATGCAAGATGGTAGAGTTATCACTTATGGATCCAGACAGCTGAAGCCGAATGAGTTGAACTATCCCATTCATGATTTGGAGTTGGCGGCAGTAGTATTCGCACTCAAGATTTGGAGACACTATCTCTACGGTGAGAAGTTTGATTTATTCTCCTATCACAAGAGTCTAAAATATTCATTCACACAGAAAGAGTTGAACATAAGACAACGCAGATGGATGGAGCTGATCAAGGATTATGACTTCACGTTAGAGTACCACCCTGGTAAAGCTAATGTGATTACTAATGCTTTGAGTCAGCAGACTCGTGAGACGATCGCCTCCTTAATGGTTAGAGAATGGCGAGCATTGGAGACGTTGGCGGAGTTCGATGTATAGAGTGCTGAAGAAGGAGAAGGACAACTTTTCAGATGTCTTATCCTACAGCCTGACCTTATCGACCGTATTATTGGAGCTCAGAAAGAAGATGATAAATTTCAAGCATGGTTTGCGAAGATGTCAGAGAAAGATCTGATAGAATGGAAGGTGGGAATCGATGGACGATATCGATTTTGAAACAGGTTATGGATACCAGACTGTGGGGATTTGAGAAATGATATTCTGGCAGAAGCACATAAGTCAACATATACAGTTTACCCAAGAGGAACGAAAATGTACAAGGATTTAAAAAGAAATTTCTGGTGGGAAGGTATGAAGAAGGATGTGGTCGAATTTGTATCCAAGTGTTTGACGTGTCAACAAGTCAAGGCCGAACATCAGAGACCCTCGAGATTGTTGAAACCACTACCTATTCCTGGTTAGAAATGGGAGCACATCACGATGGATTTTGTAGTGGGTGTGCCTCGATCACAACAGAATCATGATGCCATTTGGGTGATCATGGATCGATTGACGAAGTCTGCTCATTTCATTGCTTATAGTATGACATTCCCGGTATAAAAGATGAGTCGAATGTACACACAACAAGTTGTGTAGCTTCTTGGTGCACTTGTGTCGATTGTGTCAGACCATGATGCATATTTTACTTCTGGATTTTGGGAAAGCTTGCAAGAAGCTATGGGAACCACGTTCAAGATGAGTACTGCTTTTCACCCTTAGACAGATGGGCAGATCGAGCGTGTTAATCAGATCATGGAGGATATGCTTAGGGCTTATGTCATCAATTTTGAAGAATCTTGGGAGACGCACTTGCCTTTGGTTGAATTTGCCTATAACAATAGTTATCACACGAATATCGGGATGGCTCCGTTGGAAGCATTGTATGGATGACCATGTCGTTCTCCGTTGAGTTAGGCAGAAGTGGGAGATACGGAGTTGTTGGGACCAGATTTGGTTAGAGAAACCAACGAGAAGATTTCTTTGGTCAAGGAAAGGATAAGAACCGCTCAAAGCCGGTATAAGAGTTATGCCGATCGACGTCGGAAAGATTTGGAGTTCAGTGTTGGAGATCATGTACTTCTTAAGGTATCACCGACCCGAGGAGTAGTACGTTTTGGTCTCAAAAGAGGAAAGTTAGCCCCGCGTTTCATCGGACCGTTCGAGATTTTGGAACGTGTCGGGAAAGTGGCATATCGACTGGCGCTACCACCGAAGATGTCTGGGGTTCACAATGTATTTCATGTGAGTATACTGAAAAAGTACATACGAGACCCCTTGCACGTGATTAGTTATGACGATATTGAGACAAGTCATAACATTTCTTATTAGGAGAGACCTGTGAAGATTCTGGATCAGAGTATCACGAAGTTGAGAAACAAGGACATTCCATTGGTGAAGGTTTAGTAGATCACCAAGACGAGAATGAAGCCTCGTGGGAAGTCGAAGCTGAGATGAGGAAAAAGTACCCAGAGTTGTTTCAAGACTATTTAGTCTTGATTTCGGGGACGAAATCCTGTTTAAGGGAGGAAGGATGTAACAACTTGCATTTCATTTAATTATCAATTTTAGCATATCCATATTTAATTTGTATTTCCATTGACATAATTAAATCCATGTAGTATTGTCAGCTTTTAAATTAATTACAAGTCTCATGTATCTAAATCTTATTATTTGTTTTATTTCATGTTAAACTCTTGTTGGGACCAAACTGAAATTTTACAAATTTAGTAATACGTGTATTGAATTTCAAATCTGTATTTCAAAACGGTGGAATTGCTTTCTTTTAACTCAAGCAGTATTTTTATAAAACCGGGAAATCATTTCTTATGTTAAAATGAATTTTCTGTATTTTTGTGGTGACCACCGCGACGCAAAAATACCAGTTTAGGTGCAAAATTGTCCGCGCCACGTTGATCTCCCAGAGTTTAGGAAACTCCACCAATCAAGATGTGACACATACTTTTCCATTTATGGCATGTAATCATTTGGTTGTACCCTGTTTGGCAATGTGTACCTTGCATGTGTAATTGTTAAGTCTAAAGCTAGATTTGCCAAACACTTTCACTTGGCCCCTACTAACCTATAGCACCTCTTCAAACTGTAGAAGTGTATACACGTATGTATAATCCATCATGTAGGATTTGTATCATTGTTAGTTCAATTAGAAATTAGAAAAACAATTTAGTTTGTAGAGTGTGTTTCATAACTCACAACTTGGAGCCCAAGATTGTGAGTTCTTTATAAACTCATACACACTTCACAATCTGCACATTTTGATAAAAACACAGAGAAAAGAGAGATCTTGAGAGCTATCTTGCTGAAGTTTTAAGAGAGAGAGAAGAACCTCCATAGCTAGAGCTCAAGTGGGTCTTGCATATTTGATTTTCCTTTCTCAACAACTTTCTTCTATCTTAATCCTTCTATCTTAACCCTTTCAATTACTGTTTTGTGTAGTTGATTTGTGATCACTATTTTTGAATTTACGTTTGAAGTTTCATAACTTGAAATCATGAATTTCCAAACTCAATCAAAATCTATTTTATTAGATAAATATGAAAGATTTCAGTATGTATAGGTCATGTTTGCAATATTAGAGTCTAATTTACTCAATTGAGAAAGTATATTAAGATTGAAGTTTTGTCATCTTTTAGTTTTTTGTGTAATTCGTGAACTACATTTGGATTCAAGTAAAATTGATTGTAGATTGATAATCCTTGCGAAAAACCGAAGAGATTCATATATTATAAGGCATGGTAACTTACGGAATCAAAAATGGGTCAAAAGACCCCTTAATTTCTGAAACAGGGGAAAACTAGCGAGCAAGATGAAGCTACTGCGTGAACTCGCGCGCGCGAACGGCCCGCACGAGCGACCCCTCGCGCGAGTGGCCCAGGGGCGCGAGCCGGTGGTTTCAGGCAGATAGAGAAGATCTTAATAAGAAAAAAGAAAATTGGGCATTTCGAGCGAGCGACCCGAGCGAGCGATCCGCGTGCACGATCTCCCTGTATTCTGGCATTGGAAAAGTTTTATAAAAGAAAAGGAAAATTGGGCATATCGCGCGAGCGTCCCCTCGCGCGAGCGTCCCGCCCGCTCGACTTTTGACAGTTTCTGGTTTTTGCTTGTTTTATGTTAAGTAACTGTTTGGGTGATGTTTCATGGACTATTAAAGCTCTGTTTGGGAAATTTAAGAAAACAGAAACCTATTTGGTTATGTTTGGACGATTGAAATAATATATTTTGACTTAATAATCCCCGCACGTACGTTGTTCCTATAATTCAGTATTTTAGTTTTGTTTGAGGTTTCATGACATACATATGGAGTCAGTTGTACATGCATGGTGTGTGGTAATCAGAGTGGAAAAGAGTGTGTTGTTGAGATTGTGTTGTTGACACTCCCTGGTAGTTGTGTACCAAAGTGTGACGTGTTGAGATTGCGGTGAGAGTATCTTTGTAGTGCGATGGTGGCAAAACTGGACACTCCCTGATGCCCATGGTAGCGTTAAAGTGTGTAATGCCGAACTTGGACATTCCCTGGCACCCATGGTAGTGCTAAAGTGTGGCCTACGGACACTCCCTGGTACCCGAGTCTGGATACTGTGTGATGTATTTGCGAGGCAGATTAGGTACTAAAGTGTGAGGCATTGGACACTCCCTGATACCCCGGACCAAAGTGTGAGGCAAACTGGACATTCCCTGGCACCCCTGTGCTAAAGTGTGGCTATCGGAGTATTACAAGGATACTGGTGTGAGATAGTGGGTCGTTGTGTTTGTCGAGAGAAAAGAGTCGGTAAGATGAGATGGTACATTATTTTTCATACACGGTCACATATATGTGAATTAAAGCTTTCAAATGATTTGTTTTCTAAAATTGAACTCCTTACTTTCATGTAAACTTGTTGAATTAAATGGGAATTAGAAAATGGTAAATGAGTATGTGTTACATTCAAAGTTATGTTTTTAATACTCACCAGCTTCTTGAAGCTGACAGCGTCGATGCGCCCTAGACATTCGTGTTCAGGCTTTTTAGGTTATGACTATGCTGGGCCCTATGATTACGCTAACTGAGAACGGCTGCTTTGGAAGATAGAACTGTTATCAATGTCCTATGTTTTAAGTTATAAACTGGTTTGTAATAAGGATGAGTGTAATAAACGATAGATATTGTTTTGTTTTAAGGCGGCTTGTGCCTTAGTTGATCCCGTATTGTAATATGTAATAGGTTAGAAAAATATTTGTAGGCCTTGATTGCTCTGCTCTGATTATTATGTCTTTGTTGTCGACGTTTGGGACGAAATCGATCCTTCAAACTGTCACGACCTACGGGTCCATAAAGGAAATTAAACGCTTTCCTTATTTATGCTACGTCAGGGCATGACAATGATGGACCTGAGCTACCCGAGGAGGATTTGATGGAGGAGGAGGACATGATAGATGATGATGACATGGATGAGGACGATGTTTTGTCCGAGATTGCCCAAGAGGATGAGGCTTCTATCTATGGACCTAACGTAACAACTTTTGAGTCCAGTACCTATAGGACTTAGACTTTTGATTTTGACTTCAGGACATGTTGTCCACTTACTTTTAATGCTTACATGGACAGCTATTGACCATAGCATTTTGTCTAGGCAGCCACCAGTTGTGGTTTTGTTTATATCTTCTACTAATTCTTATATAGGATCATGTACTATGCGGTACACATATGATTTGTTGTGTACTCCACTATACATCTTTTGGATATATATATGTGTGTGTGTGTGTGGCAGACTGTTTCTTCGGATTATTTCTGTTGTCATCTCATTATTTATTTTATGTTGTGATTAAGATTCGTGCTATGCTTCGTTGTATTATTTATGATTGTTTCCCAAAGAAAATTGTCAGGTAATCGTTCGATCTTTCAAGCGTGATTGGGAGCACCCATTCTTGAGGGTATGGACTCAACTGAAGTCTTTGAAGCATTCATGCAACGGATGGAACATATTGGCGACACTTACAACAATGCCATCCATTGAGTTAACAACGACAACAACCACGTTGATCCTCCGAGAGAGACATGCGATAAGCTATTGTAAATTTAAAAAAAATTTGGGGCTAATATAAAAATACAAAAAGGTTTGAGTTTTCTGATAACAATATAAAAATGAAAATTTTGGTGAAGGATAGTAGATATGGACATCGAAAAAACTCAGAATGTATGTTGATGTATGTAGAATTAAGTGGGTTATTACTGACAACTTGGGCTTAAGAATTTTAAGGGGGAGTCAATTTGGCAAGCCCGTATAGTTATTTGGCAAGAGGACCACTTGGGACATTACTAATGGTATCCGAGCCAAACTTGATACCGTGAGGCCGACGGTGTTATAGATGAGGAGTAGAGGCCCTTGGTTAGTTGAACCCTTTGTCTACTGATGGGCTGCTATGTGGTCACCAACCATTAGCTTCCACAAAAATCAATCATTGTGAGAACTGGGCCTACGCAACGATGACAACACATCTTTAAGTGGTGTAGATTAATATGTGAGAACTCCTCCCACATGGAAAAAAAACTAAAAATGTTATCATAACATATGTAGAACTAAGTCGACTACTACTAACACTTAGGGCTTCAGCATTTAAAGGGCAATGTGCACATATGCTAGAATTCTAGCGCTTTCGAGTTTTGTTTTCTTTCTATTGTTAAGTTTCTTTGTATTCAAGGCAGGTAGACAAGTGAAGAGTCCATGCGAAGCACGTTGCTATTGTCATCTCTGTAAAATTTTTCAAAGCTTTTTTTTTTCTTTAGTTATTTATTTATTTTTTTTTTGTAAATTTCAAAGTTTGGGAAATTCTGTGAATTTCAAAAGTTGTGGGGTAATCTGTAAATTTCCAAAAAAAACATGGGCTGGTATAAAAATACAAAAAGGTTTGAGGTTTTCAGATAGAAATATAAAAAAGAAAATTTTGGTAAAGGATCGTTGATGTAAACTTAGAATCCATGTGAGATACAAAATAAAAGACCAAACAGTCCTCATCACTCAATCCAGGGAACCAACTGGGATCAACACCAAATAGCCCACGAATTTGTGTTGAAAGACTGTTTGGCACGGCTAAACTCATCCATGAAGATAAATTTGTTTTTAACCGCACATATACAGATGAACAGAGACAATGGTAATAGTTGGTAATATACCATATTTGTCGTTTTTTTCAACAACATTTACCATGTTCAAATGGGAAACATTGGAAATGAATGGAGACAAACTCAATTTATAAGTTGCAAGAACACTGTTTGTCAACACTCTCAAACGTTTGAATTAAGAGGCTTTTGGGCACTTCTAAACTCATCCATGAGGAGAACCATAGGGGGATAAGACGTAGTTTCCTCAACAACTAATGCACACTCCTAATCAGAAAACATTGAATAATTAAACACTCGATGTGAATTGCATGGTCAGTTGTAGACATTGAATAATTTTTTGATGATGATATGGGGGAGGGGGATTCGAATATCGAACCAGTGCCGTGAAAGGAACTTAAATGCCAAGTTCTTTGCCCCCTTGATCTATGGCTCACTTGGTGCATGGTGAATTATTAAAGACTCGAGGCCTTTGTAGTCTACTAAGTCATAGACATGGTGAATTGCAGAAATTCTAAACACGAGACCTATAAACTAATTAAAAACTCTGGCCATGTTTTGTTCTAGGGAATTAAGCTATTTAAAAATAATTGAAAATTAAGTTCTAACATTCGTTTTTTTTTTTTTTTTGATGAAAAGTTCTAACAATTCATACTGATTGCATTGGTTGATCTAAGAAAGCCAAGAATCGTGATAACTAATTCAACAAAATATTTTTTTACTTTTTTGCTTTCCACTTTTTAATTTACTAAAGAGCAAGATATATTAACCCATCCCACATGGAATAAACTAAGAATGTATGTGGATATATGTATAATTAAGTGGGTTATTACTGACAACCTGGGCTTAAGAATTTTAAGGGTCAATTTGGTAAGCCCGTTTAGTTGTTTGGCAAGTGGACCACTTGGGGCGTTACTAATGGTATCTGAGCCAACTTTAATCCTGTTAGGGCCCACGGTGTTATGGTAGAGGAGTATAGACCCTTGGGTAGTTGTACCCTTTGTCTGCTAATGGGCTGCTATGGTCACAAACAATTTGCCATTGCAAAAATCAATTATGGTTAGAACTGGGCCTACGCAACGATGACAACACGTACGTCTTTACGTGTGGTAGATTAATATGTGAGAACTCCTCCCACACGGAAAAAATACTTAGAATGTTATCATACACTACACCATTTGGCCAATTTTCTAACATAGAGGTTTTGGTTTCCTAACAGTAATTTACCGTTACAAATTGGTAACGGTAAATTTCGGTTAGTAATTTATAAATTCTGTTAGTAATTTTCAACTATAGCTATTTTTAGAATTTTCTTACAGTAACAAAATAAATACTAACGGTAAATTACCATTACAAGTTTTACCTAAATTAATGATTTAAAAGAAAATATTATAGAAAGAAAAAAGATAAGTGAAAAACCTAAGGGGTCTTGGGCGGCAAAACAAAAGGGCTGGGAGGGGGTCTTAGGTGGCCAAACTAAAGGGCTGAGAGAGAGAGAGAGAGAGAGAGAGAGAGAGAGAGAGAGAGAGAAAGGAGAAAAGGGGATCTGTGAGGACCTCCCGCCGCCGTTGCTCCGCCATCCTTTTTTCGCCGCCACCACTCCACTGTGGTTAGTCATCTCTCTCTCTCTCTCTCTCTCTCTCTCTCTCTCTCTCTCACATACACACACACTCTGACACAAACACCAGATCTCTCTCTCTCTCTCTCTCTCTCTCTCTCTCTCTCTCTCTCTTACACACACACATAGACACATACTAGATCTGAAAAAAAAAGGGGATCTGTGAGGACATCCCGCCGCCGGTTGCAACTGGTTCATCTTCTTTTGCTTAGTTTGAACTATGTGTTGCGATTGTGTGTGTGTGTGTGTGTGTTGCGATTGTGTGTGTGGTTGCCACTTCTTGGTACTAGCATTTGGAGTAATGTAAGGAATGTAGGACATAAAGATAAATAAATAAATTTATCTTACATAAACACAACCACTGTAAGTAAGAAAAGTCTGTAGACCACAAAATTTCACAAGTTTTTGATCTCCACAATATCCGAATGTATGACAAGATATTAAATGCCCACAACCATTTTTCTCATTGTTGCTAATAATGAAAAATGAAAAAAACTGATCTACCATTGATGTTGCTCTGTATTCATTGTGAACTCAACAACACCACAAAAAACCATACCCACGAATGTAGAATAATCTATAAGTTCATTAATTCAAAAGTAAAATACTTTAAATTATAGGAACACTAACCTACCTTAGGTGACAAAAGTCCAGCTTCCCCACCCAAGTGGTGAGTGTTCAAATCCCCCATCTCCATGTTTAAATTATAAAGGATGAAGTATAAAAACAAATGGCCATCTATGACTTCTTCTTCTGCTTCTCAATCGAATTGTAAGGATATCTCCAAATGGTCTAAGTAGCATTTCACAACATTTTGAAACCTTTTTACCAAGAACTTCGAAGAAATTTGGGTCCAGAGTTACTTTCTTCGGAACCTACAATAATTTAGAACACATTAAAACAATTAAACAAATTTTTTTTTAAAGTCTAGCTTATGTCAGTTATGTGTATCAACATTACCCTTATTCTGTTTTTACCTTCTTTGTGAGAGATTTGGCCAATTATTTTAAAATTAGTTTTAAAGCTAGAAAATTAAGAATTTTGAGAGGCTAGAGGCTAATTTAAAAAAGGGGAAAAGTCACGGAAGAAACTGTGTTGAATGAGAAAGTATATTTGTTTCTTCAAAGGTAAGCCCTTGTCAAAAACCATCAATGTGTAAAAGCCAAAAAAATAAAATAAAAGGAAATTGAAATCCTTCAAGAATACCTCTTAGGATATAGATGGAGTTACATCTGACGATGAGACTTCTTGATGCCATGGTTCAATCTCTGATACACTTGCGACCTAAATTGATTTACAAAAGACATTATAAGTTAACCCAATAAATTTTCTTAATTATGTATGTCAAAGTTGTGCACGTAACCTGTCTAGAATTCGTATTTGCATCTCGAGGTAAATCCGTCATCTTGTCACGACTTAATATATGATTTTCCAAATTCTGGAATTTCCAAATAGGGGATCTGTGAGGACCTCCCGCCGCCGGTTGCAACTGGTTCATCTTCTTTTTCCTTTTTCCCCCTCCTTTTTTCGCGTGATTACTCTTCCCAATTGTTTAGTAGATTAAACAGAATATAATAGAGAGAGAGATGTTTAAAAGTTCTTATCTTCATTATTAGTTATACTCGGATTCTTAGAACATTTGTATTCAAATGAGGAATCAACTATCTATCCCAAGATATTTTTAAATGGAATATCATGACAGAGAGGGAGTCTTTGCTCGTTATTTATTGCTCGTTATTTTTAATATTGCAAACCTCAAGTGCATATTTTGACATTAATGATAAATTTATTTATATGGCTTTGAAATTTATTTTATTTACATGTCATATCTGGACCTTACTTTCGGGCATGAATGTTTGTGTTTTTTTTCAGGTGGACCCAAATCATCATCTACTTCAGGTACATTTCCTTACATTTGTCTGAACTTAATACTCCTTTCAAGATTCCCAAATAAGCCCTTATTAGCTTCAGAAATAGTTCATGTGGTTGTCACTTCTTGATACTAACCTAGCTAGGCAACTTTAGAGGAACATGTACTCAAAAGGTAGATTAACCCTGCTAAATATTTAGAATTCTTTCGTCATATCCACTTTAGAGGAACATGTGCTCAAAAGGTAGATTAGCTACAATGATTTTAGAAAAGTGCCAAAGAATTTCAAAGACGATGTTTGGAATGCTTTAATGGTAATTTTTTTGTGTAGGCTCTTTATTTAATTAGTTGGTTTACTTAAGGGTTGTTTTTTAACATAACTATCCTATTCCACTACTAGGTTGAATTTGAACTTGATGTTCCACAATCTGTGGCTCGCCCATTTGCGGAGAGGTCGTGGCCCCAAAAGTTCAGAACACACAAAAATAACTTACGAAACCTTGTGAGGAGAGGTCATCAAGACGTGCCAAAAGGTGTTGATCCACTTGTATGGAACAAGTTTGTAGAAAATGAGAGAGATCCAACAAAGGTGGAGCAAATTGCTAGAAATGTGAACAACAGAAAACAACTTAAGATTCCCCATACACTTGGGCGTCGTTCCTACGCTCAGAAATCATACTTAATGGTTTGTATCATTGCTTACACTTTTTCTGTTCAATGCAAGTTTCTCACAGCTAACTCATTAAATTTCAATGTCTAGCGAAAAGAAAAACCTGGAAAATACTACAGCCGTGTTGACAAATGGTTGGCGGCACATGAGCATAGTGATGGGAGTGTCTTGGAGAGTGCTAAGAGTAAATATGTAAGTAACATATTATTTGTAGGTTTTAATTCATAGCTTAAATTTTTTAGTGTATTATCACAATATTTACATTTAATGACTACAGGATGAAATAAAGGCAATTGAAAATATAAGAAAAAGCAGCAGCTTAACTGACGAGGGATGTAGTAACAATTGTGAAGACTTTGACAATGACGAGTTAACCCAGGTATTTGGGAAGGAAAAAAGGGAAGGGGTTCGTGCTGTGGGATCCCGTATCTCTAAGAGGCAACTACTTCATATCGGGTTGGCAAGGTCCAAAATTGAGGGAAAAAAGAAGGTAAATGAAGAAGTTGCTGCATTGGAGGATAAGATTATCTCTCATGTTGACTCAAAATTTCATGATATGCAAGGTATAATTATGTCTTTAGTTTCAAAACTCTCAAATGTCAGTACCCCTCCAGTGGTGACTACTCTCCCAAGTGAGTTTGGATCAAATTCAGTTAATCTTCAAACTCATTTAGCTCAAAACCTGAATAATGTTTTTGCCATGACGGGTGTTACACATTCTACTCATCCTATGCCTCCTCCCACCGACAAGCCCCCATGTATATTATTTGACAAATTTGGTAAACAATTGGCAAAGGGGTATGTTGTGACGGATGCTACAGCTAATGTCTGTCACGGCAAACAAGTTGGTATTGGCGAAAAGAAAGTTTATATCGAGGAAGTGTTTGAGCCTGATGCTCGTTTGTGGGATTCTCAAGGGGAACACAATACATTGGCAAGCGTTGTTCAAGGGGGATTTGTGATTTGGCTTCAGTGTTGGTTAAAGATTGGTTGACTATATATGTTTGTCTTATCTTCTATGACTTTAAATTTTAGACATGGTTTTTTGTCAGTTAGTTTAGTTTAGTTTTGGATGGATTTACTCTTTTAATTTCAGACACGGCTTGTTAGTTTTTGGTTTGGATGTAGAAACAATTTGTATTAAGGATAACTATGCTTCTTTTGGATTATATTTCATGCTTTAATATAGATTGAGCTTGTGCTTATTATGGATTAGATTTGAGTTTGATGTGGATGTGATGTAAATTAGGTGCAAATAAAATTGGGGAGCATATTTTAGTATTTACGTTTTAAAATTCAAAATAATTACTAACGGATAATTTCCGTTAGAATTCTTACACATGTGTGAGAAAATAAACTGTTAGTAGTAAAAATTACTAATGGTATATATCCGTTAGTAATTGTCTCGAAAGTGTTGGAAAATTCTCATATTACAAACGTTAGTAATGATATTACTAACGAAGTATATCCATTACAAATTACCGTTAGTATTTTGCATACAAAATTATTAGGGTAAAAAAACCGTTAGAATATATATTGCTAACGGACAATTTTCGTTTGGAATACTAAATTACTAACGGACAATAGCCATTAGGAAACATATTACTAACGGACAACGTCCGTTAGTATAAATAATTGTTCTAACGGACATTTGCCGTTAGAAAATCCGTTAGATATATTAGCCACGGGGTACTACTAACGGTAATAGTCCGTTAGTAAAAATTGTACTAACGGTAATTTACCGTTAGAAATGTGCCATTTTGGTGTAGTGATAATCTATATAGAACTAAGTCGGCTACTATTAACAATTAATGCTTAAGCATTTAAACGACAACGTGGTAGACCCGCGAAGTTGATAGGCCAGTATATTACATGTGTCCATCAAGTCAGTTTGGTGCACATAAATAGATAATTATTGCACATCTGCAAGAAGAAATTTAGGTCGGAACACTGGCTACTCCCTATCACTTGATAGCTGCACATATGCCAGAAATCTGGAGCTCTATATTTTTGTTTCCTTTTTTATTTTTTAATTTCATTGTATTGAAGGCAGGTAGACAATTAAAGACACCATGTGAAACACGTTGCTCTTGTCATCTACTTAAAATTTTTAAACTTGTTTTTCATTGTTTTTTAGTTTTTTTTTTTTTTTTTGTAAATTTCAAAGTTTGGGAAATTATGTAATAATTTCAAAAGTTGTGGGGAAATCTATAAATTTCAATAAATTTTGGGGCTGATATAAAAATATAACAAGTTTGAGGTTTTCTGAAGAAAAAAAAATTTGAAAATTTTGGTGAAGGATTGTAAATAAGGACTTAGAATCCATGTGAGATACAAAATAAAAGACTAAACAGTCCTCAAGGATTCATTCCAGGGAAATCAACTGGACCAACTCAAATAGCCCAACCATTTGAATTACAAAACTGTTTGGCACGGCTAAGCTAATCTATGAAGAGAAATTTGTTTTTAAATGAACATATATTGTTGAACAGAAACATTGGTAATGGTCGGTAGTATGCCATATTTGTTCCTTTTCTCACCAACATTTATCATGTTCAAGTGGGACACGTTGGAAATGAATTAAAAGACTTCTTGGCACAGCTAAACTCATTCATGAGGAGAACTTTGTTTTTAAATGAACATACACAGCTGAACAGAAACAATGATATTGGTTGGTAATATACTATATTTGTTCTTTTTTTTTTTCACCGACATTTACCATGTTCAAGTTGGATCACTTTAGAAATGAATATTTCTTAGTGCCAATATTACCTACCACTCATGAATTTTGATTAGAGAACATTCACCCTCTCACGTTTCAAAATTAACTCTCTTTTAACTTACCGAATTGGCTTGGTAAAATTACAATATAGTCCAAAAAAAATGAACAAATTAAATGGAAGTCTATTTTCAAAATGTCTCTAGAGCCCATCTGCTAACTCGTCGTGATTTTTGCCCAGGTTTATATTAAGGGTAATGCTATGTGCACATAAAATGTGCAAATAAAGTGTTCACATAAAGATCTGGTCCATTCATTTCGGTGGAGGTCTATGCCTGTATACATGGGATCCATGTAACGCCCCGAAAACTAAAGACACGAGGGCAAAGTCAAAGAGTCAAATACAAGGCAAAGGTCTCACGTGGACCAATCAAAAGAAATGGAAGCAACGAGGAATCCTACGTGGATTCCGAACAAGACAAAAGTGGTCAACGGACCAAAGAGGTTTCGAATTAAAACCAAGTTGCCACACTGTACAGTACTCGCTTGAGCATCATTTCAAAGAGTTTTAAAAATAAATAATGATGGCTATTCAAATCAAAACCAACGTAAGACCATTATCCTTTAAAATGTCCCTTTACAAAAAGGGCTCATCAAGGCCTCAATGTAACAATTTTTCAAAAAGAACCCCAAGTTCGTTACACATGATTTACAAAGGGCTAAACAACTGCCCGAACGATTAACTAATCAAATAAAACATTTTGTCATTTTAATCTACTAAAAGAAATAAATTTAAATAATTACAATTGATTGAATTAAATAATAAGTGTAAATTTTTGCTTTCGAAGTAGGTAATCTCATGATCAACTTCTTTAGGCTCCAAAGTCCGGTGACGAACCTGCAAAGACTGTGTGGGGGTGAGCTAATACATATATATAGATTTCTATATACACATATTCTACAAGTGCTCACTACTGCCAATCTAGGATCCCGCTCAAAGACATGTCAGTACACTTTTAATAGCTCAAAATTATTAACTATTAACCCAAGTGGTGTAGGATCACAATTCGTAATAAACCACTTAGTATTTATACTAAGAAAGAAAAAAATATAATTATTAACCCAATAATCGGACCAAAGCCGACAACAGCCCATAATATGATCTGCTAATAATAATTCTTAATCAATAACTTTATTAATTAATTATCCGGGCCACCTAGCACCGTGTACCCCTTTCAAAATCCAAGAACTCGTTCTAACGGTTCCAACACTAAAAGGGTAACACTAGCTTACCATAGGTGATCTACAATTTACAATTGGTCTTTTATTCCAAATGAGAGCTCTTGCCCAACTTTAATTCTAAAAGTCATTAACCTAACTCCATGTACAACAATATACATGTATACATATATATATATATATATGTGTTTATATATACATATAAACACCCACATATGCACAAACATACTTAAAGTGACAATCACAAATTTAATACCTTACCAAGAAAGAGTACTAAAATACTAAGTAATCTATATTTATGCTTAAATTACACTACCAAACAATTTTGTGTAGAGGTATTACACAAAGTACCATCAACACAAAACTACTACACTAATATCACCGATTTTAACATCTAACATGTCAAATAAACAAATAATAATAATAAAATTCCTCCAAAGATTATACTAAAATTATATTATCAAATACCACTTAAGGTATACCATGACTAGCCTCATAAGCACACATGCACTAATTTTTCATCTAGTTAACCATAAAGTACTAACTACTTTTAACAAGTAAATCAATATCTTGATTTTTTTTTTTATAGCATTTCTATAAGTCCTAAATTTAGACAATAATCCAAGCAAGGGTATTCGAAAGGAAGTAAACCCCACCTCAGTGGATTTGACAAAATCACACTACCCAAAATAACTTTGAATGGAATTCTGAGAACACTGGTAAAAAGCCCTCTACAAGCTCTGCAACTTATCCCAAACCAAGCCTGGCCAAAGTGGGTTTTGACCACCACCTGAAAAAATCAACGGCACCCCCTCGACGATCCGAGGGTACCCACGCATAGATCTCGTTGTGCTCTATAACCTTTATGTTGGACACTTTGAGAGATTTTGACCCTAAGGTCTCCAAAATAAAGAAAAGAAGAAAGAAACCATGGGAGGGAGAGAATAGAGCTCTCGGCTCTTAGAGAGAAGAGAGAGATAGAGAGTTTAGGGAAAAGAGAGAAAAGAAAAGAAAAAGAAAAGAAAAAAAATGAGAGATGGAGAGATTGATCCGAGAGACAAGGGGGGATGGGTTTGGTTTGGGTGATTGATTGGGGTGGGTCCCACTCAATAAATTTATAATATACATCAATGTATACAATACACATCAATACATCATACACTTGTACCTATATATACACATTATTCCAAATGAACCAAATATGGTCACACTAAACTATCCCAAATACACTTACATAAATTATATTAGTTATGTAAGGACCCAATTGTGTTCCACTATTTATGTCTAGATCATTTATTGACTTCCAATCATACCCAATTGGTTCACTCACCTAAACCATATGTCCAACCAAACCAATTCATGTGCCCAAATCAATTGGGATAATAAAAATAAAATAAAAAATAAAAAATAAAAAAAAAAAAATTAACTCAATAGGCCAAATAATATTTTACCTAATTACCTAAAGGTACCAATTCATAAGCACACACGGTCCCACATGTGTTGCAAATATAATATATAAATGCACAATTTTTTTTTTTTTTTTTTTTTTTTTTTGTGGTTATTACAATCCACCAAAATGAATGACCCAAATCTTTATGTGCATATTTCATTTGCACCAATCATTACTCTTATATTAAGACTTTTCACTTATTATGTTTTCGTTATGTCAAGGGGAATATATCAGTCAAAGCGAGAACTGGGCCTATGTAACGAGGACAACACACCTTTAAGTGGGGTAGATTAATCTGTGAACCCCTCTAACATGGAAAAAACACTTAGAATGTTATCATAATATATATAGAACTAAGTCGGCTACTACTAACAATCAGTACTTAAGCATTTAAAGGGCAATGTGGTAGACCCGTCAAGTTGATAGGCCAGTAAAACTACATGGGTCCGTCAAGTCAGTTTGTTGCACATAAATAGATAATTGGTGCACATCTGTAAGAAGAAATCTAGGTGGGAACACTAGTTAGTCCCTATCACTTGTAGTTGAACATATGCTAGAATCTAGAGCTTTCTATTTTTTTTTTCTTCCTATTGTTAAATTTCTTTGTATTTGAGGTAGGTAGACAATTAATGACTCCATGCAAATCACATTGTTCTTGTCATCTACTTAAAATTTTTAAAGCTTTTTTTTCATTTTTTTTTTGTAAATTTCAAAGTTTGGGCAATTATGTAATAATTTCAAAAGTTGGGGAGTAAGCTATACATTTCAATAAATTTTGGGGCTGATATAGAAATATAACAAGTTTGAGGTTTTCTAAAAATAAAAAAATAAAAAAAATTGAAAATTTTGCTAAAGAATAGTAGATAAGGACTTAGAATCCATTTGAGATACAAAGTAAAAGACTAAACAATCTTCAAAGATTTAATCCAGGGAATCAACTGGACCAACCCAAATAGCCCAACCGTTTGAATTAAAAGACTTTTTAGTATAGGTACACTCATCCATGAAGAGATCTTTGTTTTTAAACAAACTTATACAGCGGAACAGACACAATGGTAATGGTTGGTCATATAGTATATTTCTTCTTTTTTTTTTTTCACAGACATTTACCATGTTCAAGTTGGATCACTTTAGAAATGAATACTTTTTAGTGCCAAAGCCACATTCTACTCATAAGTTTTGATTAGAGAGCGTTTACTCTCTCACGTTTCAAAAATAACTCCCTTTTAACAAACCTAATTGGATTGGTAAAATTACAATACAGCCCTAAAAAAAATGTCAAAATTAAATGGAAGTGTATTTTCAAAATGTCTATAGAGGCCATCTGCTAACTCGTGATTTTTTTTTGCCCAGGTCTATATAAAGAGACTTTTCTTTTATTATGTTTTCATTAGGTCAATGAGAATATATAATTTAAAATAAAATTTAAGTTGAAGTTCTTTTATTTTGTAAGTAAAAAAGAACTTTAGTTATACAAGTGAGCAGAGGTGTTATTTAAGTGTTACTAGCGTGCATTACTTTAAAATAAAAATTAAAAACAAAAACATGATTCCCGTGATGGATGCTGGTAGAAAGATGATAGTCCTTTCACCATTTACTAATTTTTTTTTCTTCTTCTTATAAATAGCATAACGATTCATTTTATTTTTTTTTGAATGAAAATTTCTAACAATTCATACTGATTGCTTTGGTAGATCTAAGGGAGCCTAAAATCGTGATAACTAAGTCAATAACAATTTTTTTTGCTTTTTGAGTTTTCACTTTTTAATTTAACAAAGAGCATGATGCATTAACACATCCCACATGGAAAAAAACTCAGAATGTATGTTGATGTATGTAGAATTAAGTGGGTTATTAAGCGGGTCAATTTAGCAAGCCTATCAAGTTGTTCGGTAAGTGGACCATTTGGAGCGTTACGAATGATATAAGAGCCAACCTTGATCCCGTGAGGGCCCCACGGTGTTATGGTAGAAGAGTAGAGGCCTTGGGTAACCCTTTGTCTGCTAATGGGCTTCTATGTGGTCACCAACCATTTGCTTCCACAAAAATCAATTAAGGTGAGAACTGAGCCTACGCAACGAGGACAACACATCTTTAAGTGGGGTAGATTAATCTGTGAGAACCCCTCCAACATGGAAAAAACACTTAGAATGTTATCATAATATATATAGAACTAAGTCGGCTACTACTAACAATTCGTGCTTAAGCATTTAAAGGGCAATGTGGTAGACCCGTCAAGTTGATAGGCCACTAAAACTACATGGGTCCATCAAGTCAGTTCGGTGCACATAAATAGATAATTGGTGAACATCTATAAGAAGAAATCTAGGTGGGAACACTAGTTAGTCCCTATCACTTGATAGGTGCACATATGCTAGAATTAAATCTAGAGCTTTCTATTTTTTTTTTCCTTCCTATTTATAAATGAGTAAAGATTGGGACACACCCAAAGACACAACTTTTGGGACACAACCCAAAAGATGTGTCTATATCTCTCCTGTGATGTCACTAGACCCCACAGTGACACAGGAAAGAGATAGACACATCTCTTAGGTTGTGTCCAAAATGTTGTGTCTTTGGGTGTGTCCCAAGTATTACCCTTGATAAATTTCTTTGTATTTGAGGTAGGTAGACAATCAATGATTCCAGGCAACTCACATTGTTCTTGTCATCAACTTAAATTTTTTAAACCTTTTTTTTCATTTTTTTTTTGTAAATTTCAAAGTTTGGGAAATTATGTAATAGTTTCATAAGTTGTGGGGTAATCTATAAATTTCAATAAAAAATTTTTCGCATGCATTCGCCATGTTCAACTGAGATCACATCAGAAATGAATATTTCTTAGGGCTAATATCACATTCCACTCATGAATTCTGAATAGAGAATGTTTGCCCCTCACGTTTCAAGAATAATTCTTTTTTAACAGATTTAATGGATTTGGTAAAATTGCAATATAGCCCTCAAAATAAATGAAGAAATTAAGTGAAAGTGTAATTGCAAAATGTCTAAAGAGCCACCTGCTAACTCTCCTTTAAGTAGAAGTTCTTTTATTTTGGAAGTAAAAAAGAGCTTTAGTTACACAAGTGAGCATAGGTGTTACTTAGGTGTATTTTTTTGGTGTTACTAGCATGCATTACTCTAAAATAAAAAGTAAAATCAAAAACATGATTCACATGATGGATGCACTAACTTGTTCTGCGTATACTCAGAAATTTGTGAAGGTCAGTGTGGTGGGTTCTGGTAGAAAAAACAAAAATAACAGTCCTTTCACCATTTGCTAATTTTATTTCGTCTTGCAAATAGCATAGCAATTCTTTTTTTTTTTTTTTTTGTTGAAAAGTTCAAACAATTCGTATTGATTGCATTGGTAGATCTAAGGGAGCCGAGAATCATGATAACTAATTCAACAATCAAATATTTTTTTTTTTTTTTTTTCACTTTTTAATTTACCAAAGAGCAAGATACATTAACCCATCCCACGTGGAAAAAACTCAGAATGTATGTTGAAAATATGTAAAATTAAGTGGGTTATTCAGTGGGTCAATTTGGCAAGCCCGTCTAGTTATTTGGCAAGTGGACCACTTGGGGCATCACGAAGGTATCGGAGCCAACCTTGATCCCGTGAGGGACCCACATTGTTATGGTCGAGGAGTAGAGGGCCTTGGGTAGTTGTACTGCTATGTGGTCACTAGCCATTCGCTTCTACAAAAATTAATCGTGGTGAGAACTGGGCCTACGCAACGAGGACATCACATCTTCAAGTGGGGTAGATTAATCTGTGAGAATCCCTCCAATATGGAAAAAACACTTAGGATGTTATCATAATATATATAGAACTAAGTCGGCTGCTACTAACAATTAGTGCTTAAGCATTTAAAAGGCAATGTGATAGACCCGTCAAGTTGATAGGCCAGTAAAACTACATGGGTCCGTCAAGTCAGTTTGGTGCACATAAATAAATAATTGGTGCACATCTGTAAGAAGAAATCTAGGTGGGAACACTAGTTAGTCCCTATCACTTGAAAGGTGCACATTTGCTAGAAATCTAGAGCTTGATATTTTTGTTTTCCTTTCTATTATTAAATTTCTTTGTATTTAAGGTTGGTAGACAATTAATGACTCCATGCAAATCACGTTGTTCTTGTCATCTACTTAAAATTTTAAAATCTGTTTTTTTTTTTTTTGTCATATTTTTTTTTGGTAATTTTCAGAGATTGGGCAATTATGTAAATTTCAAAAGTTGTGGGGGTAATCTATAAATTTCAATAAATTTGGGGGCTGATATAAAAATATAAAAAGTTTGAGGTTTTCTGAAAAAAAAAAAAAAAAAGGAAAAAAAAAATATTTTGTGAAGCTTTAGTAGATATGGACTTAGAATCCATGTGAGATACAAAATGAAAGACTAAACAGTCCTCAAGGGCTTAATCCAGGGAACCAACTGGGATCAACCCCAAATAGCCCAACCATTTAAATTGAAAGACTTTTTATTATAAATGCACTCATCAATGAAGAGATCTTTGTTTTTAAACGAACATACACAGCTGAACAGACACAATGGTAATGGTTGGTCATATAGTGTATTTGTTCTTTTTTTTTTCACCGACATTTACCATGTTCAAGTTGGATCACTTTAGAGATGAATATTTCTTAGTGTCAAAGTCACTGTCCACTCATGAGATTTGATTAGAGAACATTTAGTCTCTCACGTTTCAAAAATTACTCTCTTTTAACAAACCTAATTGGTTTGGTAAAATTACAATACAGTCGTAAAAAAATGCCAAAATTAAATGGAAGTGTATTTTCAAAATGTCTATAGAGCCCATCTGCTAACTCGTGAATATTTTTTGGCCAGATCTATATTAAGAGACTTTTCACTTATTATGTTTTCATTATGTCAATGAGAATATGTTTTCACTTATTATGTTTTATTATGTTTTCATTATGTCAATGAGAATATGTAATTTAAAATAAAATTTGAGTTAAAGTTCTTTTATTTTGTAAGTAAAACAGAGCTTTAGTTATACAAGTGAGTAGAGGTGTTATTTAGGTGTTACTAGCATGCATTACTCTAAAGTAAAAATAAATAACAAAAACATGATTCACGTGATGGATGCTAGTAGAACGATGATAGTCCTATCACCATTTACTAATTTTTTTACTTGGTATGCAAAACAAATATCTTTTAGTTTGAGTACAAATATGTTATGGGAATCATTGGAAAAATATGAGTAATGTGCTAGAAACATAATTTCACTTAAATTATGATAATAGTTTTCAAGACAAAATAAATTATATATATATATCAGCCATACTGATACGTTACGATGCTGTTGAAATATGATACTAATTCCTAGAAGCTTCTAGAATAAGATAAAGATTTGAAGTCACATGTATCTAGAATATTCCTTGAATTATCTAGATTGAGTAATGTCTAAAAAATTCCTAGAATTAGCTCCATTTTGCAAAATGAATGAATGAAAGACATTTCCAGTCATGCCTTCCATCTCCCACACTATTGTGTAACACCTGCATTTTCCTATCTATTATCCCGAGTTTCTGTATTTCTCTTGGTGATTCTTTCTATTATACACAATAAGATTTGTTTTTCTTACTCTTTACTATTTTAAATGATCTCTGTGTGTTTTTATGCATGTTTGTGGCCTTGGGGAAAGTTTTTTTAGAAAGCAGACCCGAGCACTCGAGAAGTCGGAGCTCTTGAGCAACATTTTTAGTGAAATGACTATTTTGCCCTTACGTCTCAAAAATCTATAAATACCCAACGTTTTCTCCACAATTCTACGTTCTGTTTATTTTGAAAACCGAGAGCTTTCCTTACAGAGGATTTTGAGAGAAATCCTTGTACATCATGCACACACATTAAGATTGAATGGGGATTTTGAGAGAAATCTTAGAATGTCTTAAGGTCTCCCATAATAGTTGTTCATTTTTTTACTTGGTATACAAAACAAATATCTTTTAGTTTGAGTACAAACATGTTCTGGGAAATCATAGTAAAAATATGAGTAGTGTGCTAGAAACATTATTTTCACTTAAATTACGATAATAGTTCTCAAGACGTAACAAATTATATATATCAGCCGTACTGATATCGTGAGATTCCATTGAAATATGATACTAATTCATTGAAGCTTCTAGAATAAGCTAGATTGAGTACTATCTAGATTTTTCCTAGAATTAGTAAGATTGAGTTCCATCTCGAAAATTCTTAGAATTAGCTAGACTATGTACTGCCTATATTTGTGTACGTAATTCCTAGAAAATTCTAGAAGAGTCAAGACACTACTTAAGTGTCCTATAAATAGGTGCAAGCAAGCCATTTGTAAAGTGATTGAATGAAACAAAATTTCAATGAAGCCTTCCATCTCCCATGCTATTAATTACCAATTATTCCAAACAGATACCTTACAAATTATAAACATATCCTTCGAAGGATTAATTATAGACAAACAGGAGAGGTTTGTTTTTAGTATAAAAGTATTGAATAAAATGTTTACCAAAAGAAACAAAAAAGGCCCATTGAAGTGCTGAATTATGTGAAACTAATAGACATATGATAGCTTCTCTAATGCATGGATCGCTGTAGAATATTGTTGACTATGCCAATAACAAATGCCTCTGCAGAAAGAAGTTTTTCGAAGTTGAAACTATTGAAATCTTACATTTGATCAACGATGTCACAATTAAGATTGAATGGGGTAACCATATATATATTCTCCGTGCATTGAAAAATATATGGTTGAAAAACTTGATGATGCGAGCTTAATTAGTGATTTTGCAAATACAAATGCGAGAAGAATAATGTTCAAGTGATACTTTGTTGCAATTGTGTCGTTTCGTTATTTGCTTACTGAATGTTAGAAATATTTTGTAGTTAGTTTGATAATTTTAATATAATGTATAACAATATAAAATTAGTAAGGAGTTTAAAAAAGTATATGTAAAGCCTTTTAAGAGTTTGCTTTGGGCCCTGAAAAACTTAGGACCAACCCTGCATGAGTGTATAGGGAAGGGTCTCATGACACTTTGATGGTGCCAAAGAGGCAAGAAAGGGGGGTAGGGGTAGACGAGTTATTTTGAAATATACTACTGGAGCATAGCATTACCCGGAGAAAGGAGAGCCATATTGCTAAGTAAACCCAAGGTTATGAAAAAAGTTGTGGCAATATTTGAGGGAGTGAGATCCAGTCATGGGGATCATCAATTGCATCATTTTGGAGTTTCATTTTCTTTCCACTTTCTCCCTACTTTCTCTTCTCCCCCACTTAACTTACCAACCAAGAGAAATGGTGAGAAACTGGTCCTCTTTCTGTTCTTTTCTCTCCATTTTTGTCTATCCAAACAAAGTATTAGATTCGGCTCTTACTCGATTTGGATTTGGATTTGGATTTGGATTCTAGTGGTTTGTTCATGCATCTGCTGACTGAATGTATAATAATCACTAACCCTTGTGAAATGGTTATATTCTTAGTTGAAGTTTTTGCTTACTTCTTTTTTTTTTTAATCTTTTTTATGGCTTGGGTCTACTGACAAGGTAGGACTTTGATATCTTATTTTGGCTTTAGGTACACACAATAACCTTGTCAGGCTTCTGAAATGTTGTCTAGGATGTCTGAAGGACTCCCCAAATAATTGTTCATTTTTTTACTTGGTATACAAAACAAATATCTTTTAGTTTGAGCACAAATATGTTTGGAAAATCATAGTAAAAATTTGAGTAGTGTGCTAGAAACATAATTTTCACTTAAATTACGATAACAGTTTTCAAGACGTAATAAATTATGTATATGTGGGAGTTGCTGAAAAAAGCATCCAGGGAGGCTTCGAAGAACTTACAATTTTACCCATTTTGATGTCACCTCTAAACTCACTCTGGCCATCTCTCAGACCACCAACAACACTCAGCTTCAGGAGTGATACAACAGGTTGGAGTGGGCTTCTAGTTTTTTCAAGTTGGGCATTTGACATTTGACTGTGGTGTTTGGCTTTTGGTGCACTATTTTATTTGGCCTTGTGCCAAAGCTTTAACAAAAATTTCTTGCTGAGCAAAAAACAAAAACAATTCTATATATATATCAGCCATACTGATATGATGCAATGGTGTTGAAATAGGATAGTAATTCTAGAAGCTACTAGAATAAGCTAAAGATTTGAAGTCACATGTATCTAGAATATTCCTTGAATTATCTAGATTGAATAATATCTAATGTTTCTAGAATTAGCTCCATTTTGCAAATGAATGAATGAAAGACAGTTCCAATCAAGCCTTCCATCTCCCACACTATTGTGTAACACCTGCATTTTCCTATCTACTATCCCGAATTTCTGTATTTCTATTGGTGATACTTTCTATTATACATAGCAAGATTAGTTTCTTTTTACTCATTACTATTTTAAATGATCTATGTGTGTTTTGTATGCATGTTTGTGGCCTTGGGGAAACTTTCTTTAGAAAGCAGACCAGAGGGCTCAAGAAGCCAGAGCGCTCTAGCTCGAGCACTCAAGCAGTACTTTTAGTGAAACGACTATTTTGCCCTTGGTTCTCAAAAATCTATAAATACCCAACGTTTTCTCTCAACAATTGTACGTTCTGTTTATTAAGAAAATCGAGAGCTTTCCTTACAGAGGGTTTTGAGAGAAATCCTCGTACATCATGCACATACACACTTGCATGTGTTAATCCTAGCATTATACACACACATGCACTATATACACCTACATGCTGCTGAATCAAGATAGAGGACTGAGGTGAAGTTGCTGATTCTTGGTCATCCTCATGATCAAGCTCTAAAGAGGAAGATATTGAAGCTCTAGTTCATCAATTCAAGCTTTTTCAAAACATCTACTCATATTTTCTTTATCCATTTACAATTCAATCTTGTGTGAGTATAAATTCTCACTTAAAAATCTGTAGGATCAGTTTATACATGACTTTAAGTCCATACATGTGAATTAATTGAGGTTATAGTTTTTATATGTGAAGAAATTTCGTGATCAAACTGTTTTTCATTATTTGGTGATGTTGATCATCATCCAAACACACCATAGACATATCGAGTGTAGATTCTCATCTTGATACCTTAAGATATAGTTTTTACATGTTTTCAAGGCTTGGATGTGTACTTAGAACCAATTTTATACCTTGCATGTAACCACAAAAAGGATCTATTTCGCAGCTAAACTCGAGCACTCGCGCCTCAGGAGCGCTCGAACTACGAGCGCTTGGGCTCTCAGAGCGCTTGAGCCATCTAGAAGGAATGACAGTTTTTCCATGTTGTTTTGTTTCTCCTATCATGAATGGATTATTGTTTGTTACTAAAATGAACCTGAGATTCCTATTAACATGTTAGACAATGTATATCAACTTATCACATGAACACTTAGGCTCATTTGATAAATGATGATCTTGGATTATTCTTATAACTTATACGTCAAACTTCTTATGTTCTTAAAAGTGGTGGATGAAGCAATGGTGTATCTATAGAAGTGAACTACTATCGAGTCTGTCCTTGTATCAGAATGTATTATCTGTCTTAATTTAGTGAGATGTTAGAAATTGAATTATCAGTTCATTATAGAGAAGATACCCTTAATGGAATTTAATTGTTTATCGTTCATAACTCGTAATATCTTCAATAGTTGATACCCTGTTAGTATCTAATTCACTCAGCTTTCATTAAGAAAACAACGTTTATGCTACTGGGCATTTTTACATTTTGGCGCACCCTCGTTATGACTATACGGGTGAAGGACCTACAGGTGAGGACTACTATGCCGGTGACGATGTTCCTGTGGAGGATAATCCTGACAGAGGTCAGACAGAAGAGGACTATTATGCCGAGGACCACCTCTACGCCAATTGAAGATTAGGGTAGATAGTAGTTCAATTACCTTGTTTTTAGACCTTTTTGTAATCAGGCATATGTTGCCTCAACGTTTGTAAATGATTTTGTTTAATTTGATTCGAGACTCTGATTATAATAGTTAGTGGCTTTCGTTTGACTTTAAGTTACATTGTTATCCAAAACCTAGATTATATTCTCATGATCTTTATTCCTTTTTATTGCTTAGTAGTGCGTGGTGTGGACAATCACGTGGCATCCCCAGTCGCTGCCTTTGGACCCAAAAAAATAAAATTGCTTTTCTCAATTTTTGTCGTTCTAGGCTGTGACAGGATTTCTTGGTAACAAAGCTAGGTTTATACCTTTTCGCTCACAGATTGTCCTACAACATCTGGTCCTAGAACCTTGAGTTTCTATAGATGAGTATTAAGATTAGTTCTGACTTAAGATAGTCTATTTTCAGGTAGCAGGGCAACACTGTGCTTCATTCCAGATGAGTTTGGAGGACACTATGGGTATCAGGGCAGTATTGAGCCACCGGACCCACAGTACTATGCTTGGAAGATTAGGCAGAGAGCCATCACATATACAGTTCGAGAATGCAAATTGAGTAACAAAGATTTGGGACCCGGGACCCAGGACCCAGAGGTGATACGTTAAGATATGATCTATTGTAAAGACATCTTTCGACGCATCGAGGAGGAATCACTACTGATGCTGTGAGACCATTTTTCATATTAGGTTTTACTTCTAGAGGTTAGAGTAGTGCCTCCACCTCCCCCGATAGAGCCACCACCACAGACACCCCCACCCCCACCAGAGGAGGACATACTGATACACCCCCAAAAGATAAGGACCCAGGGGATGAGGATCTAAATGAGGATGAGGTGACAACGAGCTAGGATGAGGTAGAGGATGATGCCAAGGAGATGGAGGATGAAAATGACGTGGATACCGACGACGATGAGCAAGAGTATGATATAGAGGATAATGCTGAGGACCCCGAGAAACTAGCTGGTATGGATGTACCGATTGGGATAGATATTATAGTAGCAGTGGTTTACCCGATAAAGGAGGAGGCTATAGTAGAGGATGATGCGGGTATGACGCTGTGGCACCAGTTTTACCAGGTGGGATGATAGCACAGCTAGCAGTAGAGTGGATTGCAGTGATGGCTGCTCATCCCTATGGATTTGAGATAGGAGAAGCAGAGTTGGCCCATGCTATGGTAGAGGCTGAGGCTTTGTAGCTGCATTCGATGCAGCTCAGGCCGATATGGCCGATGTTGGAGATTTAGGAGTTATTGTGGAGCATGATTGTAATAGCCTGCATTTCATCTAATTATTAATTTTAGCATGTCCAGATTTAATTTGTATTTCCATTGACATAATTAAACCCATGTAGTATTGTCTGCTTTTAAGTTAATTACAAGTCTCATGTATCTAAATCTTATGATTAGTTTTAGTTCATGTAAACTCTTGTTAGGGCCAAACTGAAATTTTACAAATTTAGTAATACATGTATTGAATTTCAAATATGTATTTCAAAATGGTGGAATTGTTTTCTTTTAACTCAAGCAGTATTTTATAAAATCGGGAAATCATTTCTTACGTTAAAATGAATATTCTATATTTTTGTGGTGACCACCGCGACGCGAAAATACCAGTTTAGGTGCAAAATTGTCCATGCCGCTGTAGACACCCCATTTGTTTGGCTATCGGATTTAGGAGACCCATAGCTTGGTAGTTCAGAATGATCGAAAAAGACTCAAAAGGACTCCTGAAAGTCAGCTCTATCTCTCAGAATGCTCAGAATGACCAAAACGCTCCTGAAAGGCCGAAAACTCCCAGATTTGGTCCCAAAGTTCTGGAAACATGCTACGTCATAAGAAAAATGATAAAATGAGTTTTAAAGAAAAAAAACAGATGAAATCGTCAGCTCCCAAAGACCCCCGGAAGTCCCGGAAGTTCCCGAAAAGTCCCCGTTGACCGGTTTGACCAGGTTTGACCAAAGTTTGACCAAGTTTGACCAAGTTTGACCAAAATCGTCCGAATTCACCGGAATCATTCTAGATCATGAGAAAAGTATTAAAATGAGTTTTAAAAGAAAATCGAGCGAAAGCGTCAGCTCTTGGGAACTCCCAGAAGATTCCAGAACTTCCCGGGAATCCCAAGTTTGACCAGTTTGACCAGAATTTGACTTTCAAAACAGGGCACCGTAACAATTTTCAAATATTTTTCATGGATACTAGAGGTCAATAGCTTTCCAACGGTATATCGCCCATAATTTTCAGATTTAAAACGAGTCTATTATGAATTTCCGAAGGCAAAAAAGGCGATCAAATCGTCTTTTATCGCAAATAACGCAAAGCTTTTAAAAGTGACCTAACCCCAAACTATTTGTTATGTAAAGTAGATTCCATTACCTTTCCAACGGTATATCACAACCTCAATTTAGAGTTCGTATACATTTTCTGTGAATTTCGGACGAAATAGGGCCTTTTTGCGAATACCGGAACCTTTGGGGCCTAAACAGCATTATCTGGACGAAGGAGGAGCAGTGCCGCCACGACACTGGCCCACTGCCGCCGCGACACTCTCCTCCAGAATAGTATATTTTTGTAAATAATTTTGGGGTCCCATTTTGATTAATTAAAAACCAAAACGACGTAGTTTTATGATTTCAGATGTTTGGAGCCAATGGGAACACTTCTAAAACCCCAAACCACCCCAAGTTGGCCTATTTAAACCCCCCATTGCTCTTCATTTTGGGGGAGTCAAATGAAATCTTAGAAAAAGTTTAGGAGAGAAAGTTGTAGAGATAAGGTTAGAATAGAGAGAAAAGAAGCTTCCTTCTTTGATTTTCAAAACAAAAGTGAGTTCTAAACTTTGTTTTTACTTCATTACTCTCATTCACTTCAACATTCAATACACCCAACCACCATTTTAGTGAGCATTTAAGAGAGTGGAAGCTTCTTCCATGTCCAATGTCATTATATATGAGTGAAACACCAAACTACAAGTTCTATACATCATGAATATCATCTATTGATTGCTATATATTTGCTTGTTTGCTTATATAATGTTCATCTCTTCTCATCTCATTTCTTTTTTATTTTCTTTATTTACTTACTAGTCCATCATCATCTAAATGATGACATGAAGTTTGGGGTGAGTGAATCCTTATGGATAGTAGCTCTTGACCTCAAAAACATGTTTGATAGATGATGATCATAACTTCAATACCTCCAAGGTATTCTTGAAGTTATGTTTAAATAAAAATAAATCTCTCCAACAATCATGGAGGTTCTTTATGATGAGTTTGAGGTAGGCATTTTAAGTGGCTATAACCTTCATTGAGTATTGAAAATATGCTTTCAAAATATCTACTTCAAAACCTCTCTTAAAACCCCCCTCATTTTAATCCCAAGAAAGAAAACTCTAGTTTTTCCCAAAATTTTCAAAACAGTGAGTTAAAACAGTGAGTAATCTGAGCTCAAAGATTTTTCTAGAACTCAATACTCAACATATGGATGCAAGGCCACTTGGAAAGCCTTCCTAACTCATTGGATAAGACCCAAGATTTTTGGTTTGACTTGGAAGTACTTGGAAATGGTCCATTTGGACCCAAACATTCCTTCCGGACATTCTGTTTTTGCTGTCACAGCAGCTAGGTCCAATTCCAACCTCTTTTTCAGAATGTTTTTCCAAAAGGGGTGGTCATAAATTATTTTTTACCTTAAAATGCAATGTCTTAGGGAACTTTCTGTATAAAATAGGCCTCTAGATCATTCGTTTTCATGTTCTAAGATTTTTCAACATTTCAGTCAACAGTACGGACTCTGTTTTTGAGTGACCTCTATTGTTTATATGATTTCTCTCAATATGTGATAGCTATTAAAGATTGGATTTTTGGGTTGTGTTCTAGACACAATAAGGAAGATCTCCATAAAAAATCATGCATTGAAAACATTCTTAAACCCTCTTTTCAATTTCCAAAAGATCTAGTTACTGTTCTGTCCACTATTCACAGCAAGCACTTTTTAACTTTCATTCTTTGATTTAATGCTTATATGCATTCCAAATTAGTGCATGCCTTAGGAAGTAGTTCATACTATATTTGTACATATCCCATGTTGATTTCACTCATCCATTCATACACACCTTAGACTTCTAAGTCATTCTAGGAATCCATGAACACAAAGCACACTACAACCTTGGCACATTCTAGATATACATTGCATCCATGCAAGATTTGGGGCCTTCATGGCTCCTAATCTAAGAAGATCATAAGGAATGAATTTGATCACACGTTCATGCTTCCCCCGATCTAATCATCCTTTCTCATCCATCCCGGGGATTGAGAGGTCTTCTTTTCTTAAAGATTGACATGCATCATACTAGCATGCTAAGCGTGTTTTGATTTCTTTGTTTATTTGTTTCAATAACAATTCATGTCCCCTTTTAGATTAGGAAGTCTTGATTATTTGATACACAATTAGACGATTTTTCCTAGGTTTATTTGTGTGATCTTTCACTTTGCATTGTATGGCATTTGGATGCTAATTGAGGCCCGTCGAAAGACGGGGCGAGTTGAGGGTGTTTTAGTCGCGACAAAGGCTCCTTCCTCTCTCGTACCAAAACCCCGAGCCAAGTTCTTTGGTTATGAAGGGCCGGTGCCTTTTATCTGTTTGGGTGAGTCAAAATTAGGTTTCTTGGTTCCTTAAAGCCCAAGTGGCGACTCTGTATCTGTTTTCAACAGACCTTTTCTTTTCTTTGATCCAATTCAAATTTCGAACGAAAAACAAACAATGCGGTGGGAGCCCAGTGTCCATAATCTGGCGACTCTGCTGGGGATTTATTATTTTTTAAAACAAAATAATACAGAGGTTTGACTCATAAGAAGCATCCTTAAAATCATCTTTTTACTGTATTTGGTTCACCGCATTGCACTCTTCCATTTCTCCCCTCCGACTGTGTCTGAAATGCGGTGCTGACATTGTTCAGGTCTTGCTGTGCCAGGGCATAAGTCACCGTTGATACTGTACCTTCCAAGGTATATCAAAAAGAGTAAAAACTGATCGGGAGAGAACAAATCCTATTTATATGCCTTAACAAGCATTTGTTAGTACCTTTTTATCCTATTTTTGTATATTTTTACTTCATTTTCTATTTTCTGACAGGTTTTGGATGAAATCAACTAAACCAGGCTAAACAGGGTGAAAAAGCAGAAGAAAGAAGCTGAAAAAGCCAAGTCGCGCGCGCGATCCGCTCCCGCAAAAACCAGAAATCGCTCGCGCGATCCGCGCACGCGAAGTCCAAATGTCGCGCTCGCGCGACCCGCTCGCGCGATATGTGTAAAAACCAAAGTTGCGTATTTCAGTATACTGAAGACTCCTGTGCAAACGAAACTGCTGAACGACGTCTAGACTGTAAATTACATCAGTTTTAGTTCGTTTCGAGTTGGGAAGGCTTCCAAAACTTGTTGTAAATCTATATATACCCTATTTTATTAGAATTAAGGGGTTACACACCCATATAGACATTGTTAGCAACTAATATACACAAATATACAAACATACTTCCAGCCATTGAAGGGAGGGAAGCAAGGAGAAGAAGAAGAAGACCAAGGATCTCCATGGCCTCCTACATCAACTACTTGCTGATCTCCACTTCTATGGCAGCCTAGACAAAGATCTAGGGTTTCAATGAAGCCCTAGATGAGTAATAGGGTTTTATTTATGTTTTTATTTTAGTTTAATTATGTATGGATGACAGTCACATGTTTAGAGGATTTTTATAAATAAATCGTACTTTAATTGATTAAATCATTACTTTCAAAGTTTATTCTTGTCAACGATCTATTTTGACTGTGATGTGCTCAACGATCTATTCTTGCTGTGCTTGTTTAGATTGTTTACATGTGATGGTGCTTTATTGATTTGTGCTATCAAGTATCCGAATAGTCCATGCCTAGGTTAGATGGATTAGATCACAACCCTAGTTTAGTGTGGGATAATTCATGCTAACTGCAGATGGATTATGTTGGTGCTTGAACCATGATTATCTTCTTGTCGGAGGAATTGGGCTTGTAGCTACAATTCTCCATTATCATCCAACGTAATAAGCTAAAGTAATTCATAAATATTCCTATTATGAAGCTAGTGGTGGATTTGCAATCCTAGGTTCCTTAAACATTATTTAAAACAACTATTTAAATTGCTTCCATAGTTTAGATTTATTTTTATGTTCTTAGTTTAATTCAAATTAAAATCAAATCTGCTTTCCTAATTAACTAAGTTTAGGTTTTAAAATTAAGTCGCGGTAGTTAGTCAATCTCTGTGGGTTCGACCTTTACTTCCACACTGCAAATCTTTTGAAAGTAAAGCATAAGTTAAGCGTACTTTTATATCTTGATATTGACAACATCAATTTTTGGCACCGTTGCCGGGGATTGCAATACTACCTTTAGTTTTAAAATCTTAGTTTAGTTAATTTGTAAATATTAGATTAATTTTTATTTTTCTTATTTTCTGTTTTGTTTTTAATTACTAACTTTTCTTTTTATTTTGTAGGTTTTCGAGTCGTCGAAATTCCAACGTTTCCGAGTGGAGCAGCTAATTACATTAAAGGAGCTTACGCAAAAAAAAAAAAAATTTAAATAAAATAAAATAAATTACTTCTTTTGAAACTCGCTTTAAACCACTGTAAGTCAGGGCGCTGTGACGCACTATTTGCATTAGTTTAGGAGTGATTGTTCACGTGCATTAGCTAGGAAACCCGGGGCGCTGGGCTTGACGCGGTCATTGCATTACAGGATAATTTGCATGCATCATAGTAGTTGAGTGCTTGTTATCTTATTTGCGTGCTTGCTATTTGTTTATTTTGTTTAGTTAGTAGTTTTAGTTTCTTTTCTTTTGTTTTAGTTTATGTTAGGTACACGATCAAATAAACCGGAATTAGAACCTTTCGACTCTGAACTTGAACGTACACTAAGACTCAACAAGTCTTCAAACTTAACTTCTACAACAAGGTTTTTAATAGACGACGATTTGACACCAAAACCAACGTCTTTATTTGAAACTGAAATACGTAATACCCTTACAAGACTAAAGAAACCACGCTTTCATAACATAGAACCGATTAAAATGGCAGACATTGGAGATAACAATAACAACCAAAATAACAACGGAAATAATATGAATAATCTTAATATACCATCACCTCCTCCACTTAAAGATTATTTTATTCCTACGACCTACACGCCACAAACATGTATTGAATTACCGGAGGCGATAGCATCTCACTTTGAGATAAAGTCGTCTACGATCTCGCTACTTCCATCTTTCCATGGCCGTTTAAATGAGGATCCATATAAACACTTAGGAGATTTTCAAGATATATGTTCTACTTTGAAAATCCAAAATTTAACTGATGATGAATTAAAATTGCGGCTCTTTCCATTTTCTTTAAGAGACAAAGCTAAGTATTGGCTCCAATCACTTGAGCCAAACACAATTAAAACATGGGAAGCCCTACACACCGCATTTTTACAAAAGTTTTTTCCTATTATGCGTACAAACCAGATAAGGAAATCCATAACCAATTTTGTAATGCAAGATGGGGAAACGCTTTATGATACGTGGGAGAAATTTAAAGAATTATTACGCTCGTGTCCACATCATCAGGTTCCTAAGTGGCAACTTGTTCAGGTCTTCTATGAAGGACTTATTCCCTCTGTCCGTAACACTGTCGATGCCGTTTGTGCGGGAACTTTCCTACACAAAAGCGCCGACGAGGCCTGGAAAATATTTGAAACATTAAGCGAGAACTCGATGCATCAGGCTGTGTCGGTACGTTCGGAAGGATATCTTCCTCCACCCAAACGAGAGGTAAAATTCGAGTCAAGTCATTCAATTGAAATACAAGAATTAAATAGAAAACTTGACCGACTTTTAACAATGAACCAAACGTCAACCCCACCCACTCATGAAGTATGTGCATTATGTTCCGATCCTTCACATTCTATCCTTGCATGTCCATCGGCGAGTCAATTTCCGAAATTCGTGGAGCAACACATTAACTCTATTCAACAATACCCACGGAATAATTATAATTCGATTAATAATAATCCGGACGCGCCATGGAGAAATCATCCTAACTTCTCGTGAAAAAATAATACTAATAATCCTAATGAGGCGACTAATTTTCCTAATGCATATCGACCTCAATTTCAACCTAATCAATACCAACAACTGCCTCCTAATGCGAATCCTTCAAGGGGTAATGTTTTTGAGGAAAAGGTGTTGGCATCCCTTAATAAAATTGAAACTCAAGTCCAGGCACAAGCACAAATAGTGCACTCACATACACAATCCATTGCGAAGCTTGAATCCCAAATGGGACAACTAGCTACTGTAGTGAGTCGTAGAAACGAGGGGACGTTGCCTAGTCAAACAATTCAAAACCCTAAGGGACAATATGAGGTTAAGGGGTCGAATGAACAAGTAAACGCCGTCTCAACTAGGTTGACTACACGAGAGGAAGAGATAATAGAAATTCCGAATGAGAATGTGAAAGATTTGAATATCAACTCTAATAAAGAGAGGGGTGAGGATGTGGATAAAAATAAAAAAGATAAAGAATCGGACCCAACGAACTATATTCTGAGAATGCCATATCCACCTAATAATGAGGGACCGTCACATTTGCCCAAGAAAGGGTCAAAAATGGAAGATATACTCGAGGTATTTAAACAAGTTAAAATAAATATTCCATTCCTCGATGCTATTAAACAAATTCCCGCTTATGCTAAATGTTTAAAAGACCTTGTACTCAAAAACGCAAAATACGCAGTCATACTCCTAAAAAGGTCTTCCTCACGGAAAAAGTAAGCTCTATATTCCAACATGCTCCTCCGAAGTATAAGGATCCAGGTACGCCTACGATTTCATGTGTCATAGGTGACACTATCATTCATAGGGCTCTTCTTGACTTAGGAGCTAGTGTTAATCTCATACCTTATCATGTCTATAAACAATTAGGTCTAGGTGAACTGAAACCTACAGCTGCTTCTATTCAATTAGCGGATCGTTTGATTAAAATACCTAGAGGAATCGTCAAGGACGTCTTGGTTAAAGTTGATAAATGCTATTATCCTGTCGACTTCATGGTCCTTGACACTGAACCCGTGCTAGATGCTAGGAAACATACTCCTGTCATTTTAGGCCGTCCATTCTTGGCAACCGCTAACGCACGTGTTAACTGCCGGACGGGGGTAATGAAAGTGTCATTTGGGAACATGAACTTAAAATTAAACGTTTTTAATGCTATGGATCAACCTCCTAAAGATGACGATTACCTATGTGAGACGGAATGTGAGGTTAAACGGAGTATTGAACTTACTAACGTAATAACTATAAGTGCGGGGAACAGTATAGAGGATGATGAGTGGATGAATCCTAATACCTCGGCCCCTAACGATGAATTTACCCGGAAGGTGAAAAAATTGACTTGACGATAAAGGTGAGCCGTCAAATGAATTAACACATAGCAACCTTGTTTCGACGTTTCACCAGAATCTCCCGATTGCCCTAAAGGGTACTAAATCCGAGTTACGGCCTCCATAAATCGTGAGCTAGAATGGTCTAGCTAAAGACGTAAAAGTTAGCGCTTCTTGGGAGGCAACCCAAGCTTAATGTTGTCTGTTTTCTTTGTTTTTGGTCGCTTTTGAGTTTGTTTGAGTCTGTTTTGGATATTCTGGATAGGTTTGGGGGTTGGAATTAATTTATTTTAATAATATACACATAATTTTAGCCAAAAAGTGGAAAACTCCATTCTCGCGCGCGCGGCCCGCTCGCGCGAGACGTCGCTCGCGCGGCCTGCTGGCGCGAGAATGTGTCTCAGTGTTTTTTCTTTCTTTTTCCTTTTGTGAGCTCTCGGGTTCTCTTCGCGCCTGATATCGCGGGCGCGAGGCACCTCGCTGGCGCGATTTTTAGAATAAAAAAAATAAAAATTCGCGCGCTCGACGGCCGCTCGCGCGGACCGCGCGCGCGATTTCCCCATTTTTCTGTTTTTCCCTTTTGCTTTCTATATCTTTCCCCCTACCTATTTTAATTTGTGTTCCTTTTCTGTTTTTGTTTATTTGGTTCAGTTTAGTTTGTGTTCATTGTTTTCCTTGTTACATTTCTACTTTTTCGTTTTATTTCTTTCCATTTGCTAGTTTAGTTTAGTTTTTAGACTTATATTCCATGTTTAGGTTTCTTTATTTTTAATATTCTTTTGTTTAGTTTCTTTTTATCTAGTATTAACAGGTACATTGAACTTTATTGTCATATTCTTTTGTGTTCACCTGTTCTGTGTTTGCCGAGATCGAGGTATTATCGTTCTTTCTTACCTGCTCTCCTTTCTTTCATTTTATTGTTTCATTGGGGACAATGAAAGGTTTAGGTTTGGGGGTATGCACCCACACATGCACATTATTTTTATGCAAAATTTTAAAAAAATTTCAATAAGTGTGTTTAAATAAACGATGTTACCTACGATTTTGCAATCTTAATTTGATACTTCTTGTTATGTAACTATGATTGTTATAGAATGGTAAACAAGAGAAGATGTAATTAAACATTTGCTGAAGTCATGATATAATGTTTTGAGTTATGTATTGTTTGGAATCGTAGTTTTATATCATAGATTTGCACACAAACCTATGCAGTGCACGTAGTCACTTGAATACATGTTTGATGTGAACTATAATATGATTCGGATTTCTAGATAACACATGGTGGAGACTAGACCCGGTGAGCTTTTGAGCCTATCTTTTCTTTTTAGAGGGTTATAAATATCTTGTGTTTGTCGAATTTCAGTGAAATAACGCATTAACTTGTTGTTTAGTCTCATTATTCTTGTTTTGGTTGATAGTCAAGTTAAATATTTGTTACCATGCTAAATAATCTTCTGTTGTAATGTTGAAGAACCATATAACCATAGGACATGATTTTAGGCCCTCTTTGTTTATTACTGACCGAAGAATTATAAATTTCCTTAGTTCGCCCTTTGAGCCGTTAAAATGCCATTTCTTTCTTTGATTACCATTATCCTGTTTTTGCTCCAATTTGGCCAACTTGGAGTTCACCCCTGAAAGATTGATCAACTTTTAGTGGTGTTAAGGCGATGTGTGATTGAGAAGAAGAAGTAAATAAGATGATGTTTGGGGTGGTTGCCTTGTTATTTATTGAATAATCATCAAAAGCAACAAGAAGGAAAGAAAAAAGATAAGGATTGAAAAAAAATAAAGAAGAAGAAGGTTGAAAAAAAAGATGAAAGAAAAGAAGAAAAATGAATGGAAAGGAATGAAAAGAAGAGAATGAGAAGATGAAAGTTGGTAGAAGAGATGAATGAAAGAAATCGAACATGCCTTACAATGCCATTCTGAAACTACTTGATATATCCGTTCTATCCTTTTTCATTATCTGAGCCACGTTATAACCTTTGAAAAGTCCTATTTGATCCTAGGAGACATGGTTTTGATATGAAAACGATGGGAGGGGATTAAAACATGGTAATGATTAATTTTTCTTGATTGTTGGCATCCTATTCATGAGACTACTGTTCTTTCGTGTCATGCGTCTTTTTCGAGTCATATGTGAGCGTTTTTCGTTTTGAAAACATATTTCCTTTACTCACATATTTTAGAAAAATTACACATGTTTCTGAGTGTTTCATTTGAGAGTGTAATTAACATTGTGAGATTCGTAGTCGAGACATAGTTAAATGGTAATCCGAGTTATATTCCAAGTTCATGACATGCACGTGTTTATTTGGCTACCATATCACACACGTGCAATTGTATGAGGAACTCTATTGATTTATACGATGCATATGCTTGAGATTGTTTTTCATGATTTAGGTGGATGTTTCATTATGTTTGTTTATGTTTGTTATTCTATTTCGAATCATCGTTCTATGATAAGGAGTATTGATTGTTTTGTTTTTCGTTTGAATAAAACTTTTTAAATTGATAAGTTAATAAAGATGGTTGTGGGTGACTTGTTGATGAGAACCCTCACGAGACTTCACTCGCCCGGCTAGGGACACCTAGAGGTTTAAAAGGCTTGTTGCATATGCTAAATGCAATCGTGATCCATACGAAAATGGAGTAGTATTTGTAGTAATTAGTTTTTATTTTTATTTTTATTTTTAGTTTGGCTCGAGGACTAGCAAAATGTAGGTTTGGGGGTGTGATCGGGAGAGAACAAATCCTATTTATACGCCATAACAAGCATTTGTTAGTACCTTTTTATCCTGTTTTTGTATATTTTTACTTCGTTTTCTATTTTCTGACAGGTTTTGGAAGAAATCAACTAAACCAGGCTAAACAGGGTGAAAAAGCAGAAGAAAGAAGCTGAAAAAGCCAAGTCGCGCGCGCGATCCGCGCCCGAGAAAACCAGAAATCGCTCGCGCGATCCGCGCGCGCGAAGTCCAAATGTCGCGCTCGCGCGATATGTGTAAAAACCAAAGTTGCGTATTTCAGTATACTGAAGACTCCTGTGCAAACGAAACTGCTGAATGACGTCTAGACTGTAAATTACATCAGTTTTAGTTCGTTTCGAGTTGGGAAGGCTTCCAAAACTTGTTGTAAATCTATATATACCCTATTTTATTAGAATTAAGGGGTTACACACCCATATAGACATTGTTAGCAACTAATATACACAAATATACAAACATACTTTCAGCCATTGAAGGGAGGGAAGCAAGGAGAAGAAGAAGAAGACCAAGGATCTCCATGGCCTCCTACATCAACTACTTGCTGATCTCCACTTCTATGGCAGCCTAGACAAAGATCTAGGGTTTCAATGAAGCCCTAGACGAGTAATAGGGTTTTATTTATGTTTTTATTTTAGTTTAATTATGTATGGATGACAGTCACATGTTTAGAGGATTTTTATAAATAAATCGTACTTTAATTGATTAAATCATTACTTTCAAAGTTTATTCTTGTCTTAGATCTATTTTGACTGTGATGTGCTCAACGATCTATTCTTGCTGTGCTTGTTTAGATTGTTTACATGTGATGGTGCTTTATTGATTTGTGCTATCAAGTATCCGAATAGTCCATGCCTAGGTTAGATGGATTAGATCACAACCCTAGTTTAGTGTGGGATAATTCATGCTAACTGCAGATGGATTATATTGGTGCTTGAACCATGATTATATTCTTGTCGGAGGAATTAGGGTTGTAGCAATAATTCTCCATTATCATCCAACGTAATAAGCTAAAGTAATTCATAAATATTCCTATTATGAAGCTAGTGGTGGATTTGCAATCCTAGGTTCCTTAAACATTATTTAAAACAACTATTTAAATTGCTTCCATAGTTTAGATTTATTTTTAAGTTCTTAGTTTAATTCAAATTAAAATCAAATCTACTTTCCTAATTAACTAAGTTTAGGTTTTAAAATTAAGTCGCGGTAGTTAGTCAATCTCTGTGGGTTCGACCTTTACTTCCACACTGCAAATCTTTTGAAAGTAAAGCATAAGTTAAGCATACTTTTATATCTTGATATTGACAACATCAAAAACCTCCGTACTGTCTCCCTGACGGTATATTGGAACTCTCATCAACGGACCCTCTTTGACTAAACCCGACCTTTGCATATAGATTCCTGTAGAACCTTTCATAGGACTGTTCATTTATCTTTTCAGATAAGACATTATGATATAACTGTTGTATGCCCTGATGGGATTACCTGCGCGGTGTAGACGCTTATGTGGCATAGAACAGAACCTCTTTCTTATGATCCCCAAGGCAATCACTCACATGTGATCACATTGAGTTGACCTGCCTAGGCACCATGACAAGGATGTCTGCTCCATGCTCACAAAGATATATACTGCAAGCCTTGTTTGTCGATCCTAAGACATAGGAGTATGAAAACCTGCTAGACAGTATGATCACTATCACCATATTAACCAGTTTTTCCAAAAACTCTGTCCAGATATCCCAGATATAACCATATTAACCAGTTTCTCCCAGAAACTCTGTCCAGATATCCCAGATATAACTATATTAACCAGTTTCTCCCAGAAACTCTGTCCACATATCCCAGATATAACCATATTAACCAGTTTCTCCCAGAAACTCTGTCCAGATATCCCAGACATAACCATATTAACCATTCTCCCAGAAACTCTGTCCAGATATCCCAAATATAACCATATTAACTAGTTTCTCCCAGAAAACTTTATCCAAATTTCCTAAAAATACCCAAAGTTCCTGTTTCTCCCAGAAACTCTATCCAAAATTCCCGAAATATCCCGGAAACCCCTGGTGGTCGTACTGAAAGCAAAGTTAGCACACTCTGTATGGCTAGGACCTTATTTGTTTAACTGCTATCTGTCAGAAATAGGAGCATCATATAGATTAGGGCTTACATCCGCATGCTTGTCTCACATGCATGCACCATTTCCATCAATCTGCACGCACTGTCTCGAGTCAGTCCACATCACTGTCTAAAGTCATCACTATCGGGATCTGATACACTCCACCTCTCGAAATCTGTCAGGTCAGTATAGATTCCCAAGGTCAGCAGCCGGGATCCTCGTCATGGGTCAGGAGTTCAGATAATTATTTGATCAGAATCAATCCGATAGCTTACTTCAGCATGAATCGAGAAGAGTTAGAAAACAAGGTTACCGAGTTGGGAGCAACCATAAGCCAACAGTCTGACAGCCTAGCCCAACTTTTGAAGTTCCTGGAAGAATTGAAACAGCAGCGGCAGCAACTTCCGCCTGGGTTTCCACCACCGGGGTTTGAACCACCCCTACATGAGAATAACGGGGAAGAGGACTGGCTTCAAGGGGTCCCACCATTTGCGTATGAGAAGAAGCTCCAAGAGAAAATGGATAAGGTTGACAAGCTGGAAAGCGTACTAAGGAAAAGTAAAGGGGTCGACGATTACATGCTAGACCTGGAAGGCCTCTTTGAGCCTGTTAAGCTAAAACTGCCAGAGAACTTCAAAATGCCTGTTGTCGACCGTTTTGATGGAACTGGGAATCCAAAAAGTCATATGAAGTTGTGTATGAGTGTCTTCCAATCCATGGGTTGTACCCATGAGCACATTGCGATGTTGTTCCCGCAAACTCTTGCAAAATCTGCACTATCATGGTTCCTAACCTTGGAAGCCTCCAAAACCCGAGCATGGGAAGACATCGCTCGAGTCTTTGTCGATCATTACTCTTACAATCAAGAGCTGGATATCACTATCCGAGATTTGGAAACGACCCGGCAGAACAACAATGCATCCTTCGCTGCATTTCTGAGCAGATGGAGGAACAAGGTAGCCCAAATGAACCACCGGCCGATTGAGAAGGAACAAGTGAGGATGCTAATCCAAAATCTGCAGCCACTCTACCATGAAAAGTTATTTTACCAGTCCATCTCTACTTTCGAAGAATTATTTGAAGTTGGAAATCGAATTGAAGATGCTATCGGGGAAGGAAAGATCAAAAAGGAAGAGCCTCCGAGTCAGTCAAGAAGGCCCAGCTATCCCCGGAATCTCCCAGATGTCAATGCCATTAGCAGCCAACCTATGGCATACCCTCCTAGGCCATACCAACCCTCCAACCAGGCAAACTCCTCCAATCGCCCTTTCTAGAAAAAGCCCCCTCGCAACTTCGCCAAGTTAGAAATCTCTCTCTCTCTTCAGCTTTAGACCGCCTCCTCAAAAAGGGCCATCTCTAACTACTCCAGCCTCGAAATACCCCACCCCGCCTAACTGCGATATGTCCAAACGATGTACCTACCACCATGCCCCTGGCCACAACACCGATGATTGCATGCGCCTCCGCCACGATATCCAAGACCTCATTGACCATAATATCATTGAGCCGCCTCCAAAACAGCCCCATATCACTCAAAATCCTCTACCAAACCACCAAAATGTCAACCTCATCGAGTCCAACCCTGTATCCTTCAACCCTGCTACCTATATCACCCCCCTAGGTCAACCCTTACCCCTCATTGACATCCCGGACTCCGCGGGAATTCATCTGATTGAAGAGGAGAATGACGAGTGTAGACACCCCATTTTGTCGGCTATCAGATTTAGGAGACCCGTAGCTTGGTGGTTCACAATGATCGTAAAAGACTCAAAAGGACTCTCGGAAGTCAGCTCTATCTCTCAGAATGCTCAGAATGACCAAAATGCCCTTGAAAGTCCGAAAACTCCCAGATTTGGTCCCAAAGTTCTGAAAACATGCCTACGTCGTAAGAAAAGTGATAAAATGAGTTTTTAAAATAAAACCGGAAGAAATCGTCAGCTCCCAAAGACCCCCGGAAGTCCCGGAAGTTCCCCGAAAGTCCCCGTTGACCGGTTTGACCAAGGTTTGACCAGGTTTGACCAGAGTTTGACCAAGTTTGACCAAGTTTGACCGAAACTGTCTGAATTCACCAGAACCATTCTAAATCATGAGAAACGTATTAAAACAAGTTCCAAAAGAAAATCAAGCGAAAACATCAGCTCCTGGGAGCTCCCAGAGGTTCCCAGAACTTCCCGGGAATCCCAGGTTTGACCGGTTTGACCAAGATTTGACTTTGGAATTGGGGCACCGAAACAATTTTCAAATATTTTTCATGGATACTAGAGGTCGATAGCTTTTCTAACGGTATATCGCACACAATTTTCGGATCTAAAACGAGTTTATTATCAATTTCCGAAGACAAAAAAGGCGATCAAATTGGCTTTTATTGCAAATACCGCAAAACTTTTCAAAGTGACCCATCCCCGAACTATTTTTTATGTAAAGTAGACTCCATTACCTTTCCAACGGTATATCACAATCTTAATTTGGAGTTCGTATGCATTTTCTGTGAATTTCGGACGAAATAGGGCCTTTTCGCGAATACCGGAACCTCTGGGGGCCTAAACGTAATTTTCTGGGCTTCTGAGGAGCAGTGCTGCCGCGGCACTGGCCCACTGCCGCCGCGGCACTGGCCCAGTGCCGCCGCGGCACTCAAACCTCGCAGAGTCCATTTTTGTAATTTTTTTGGGGGTCCAATTTGATTAATTGAAAGCCAAAACGACATAGTTTTATGTTCACAGTTGTTTGGGACCAATGGGAGTACTTCTAAAACCCCAAAACCACCCCAAATTGGCCTATATAAACCCCCCATTGCTCTTCATTTTGGGGGGCCAAGTGCAAAGCTTGAAAACTTGTAGAGAAGAAGAGAGATAGAGATAGGTTTAGAAGAGAGAAAGGGAGCTTCTCCCATTGATTTTCCATAAGAAAGTGAGTTTTATTCTTGTTTTCTTCCATCATCTTTCTATATACTTCACATTCAAAGTCCACTCCAACCCTCATTCTTGAGCATTCATGAGATAGGAAGCTACTTCCATGTCCAAATGTCAAAATCTATGAGTGAAACACCAAGCTACAAGTCCAAAATCACATTGATTATCATCTATTGATTGCTATTTACTTGCTTTGATTATATATATGTTCATCTCTCCTTATCTCATTTCTTTTTCTTTTCTTTATTTACTTACTAGTTCATCATCATCTAAGTGATGACATGAAGTTTGGGGTGAGTGAATCCTTATGGATAGTAGCTCTTGACCTCAAAAACATGTTTGATAGATGATGATCATAACCTCAATACTTCCAAAGTATTCTTGGAATGTATTGAAGTTATGTCCAAAAATAAATAAATCTCTCCAACAATCTTGGAGGTTTTTAAATGATGAGTTTGATGTAGGTATTCTAAGTGGCTATGATCCTTATTGAGTGTTGAAAACATGTTTTCAAAACATATATTTCAAAACCCCTCTCAATCCCTCTCATTTGGTTTCAAGAAATAAAACTTTGTTTTCTCCAAAATCTTCAAAACAATGAGTCAAAACAGTGAGTGAGTTGAGTTCAAAGATTTTTCTAGAACTCAATACTCAACATATGGATACAAGGCCACTTGGAAAACCTTCCTAACTCATTGGAGAACACCCATGATTTTTGGCTTGACTTGGAAGTACTTGAAAATGGTCCATTTGGGTCCCAACATTCCTTCCAAACATTCTGTTTTTGCTGTCACAGCAGCTAGGTCAACTTACGACCTCTTTTCCAGAAAACTTTTCCAAACGGGGTGGTCCTAACTTATTTTTCCCTTAAACTTCAATGTCTTAGGAAACTTTCTGTATAAAATGGGCCTCTAGGTCATTCGTTTTCATTTTCTAAGATTTTCTAACATTTCAGTCGACAGTACGAACTCTGTTTCTGAGTGACCTCTATTGTTTATATAATTGCTCTCAATATGTGATAGCTATTCAAGATTGGCCTTTTGGGTTGTGTTCTAGACACAATAAGGAACATCTCCATAAAAAATCATGCATTGAAAACATTCCTAACCCCTCTTTTCAAATTCCAAAAGATCATGCTACTGTTCTGTCCACTATTCACAGCAAGTACATTTCAACTTTCATTCTTTGATTTGATGCTCATATGCATTCCAAATTAGTTCATATCTTAGGAAGTAGTCCATACTACATTTGTACACATCCCATGTTAATTTCATTCATTCATTCATACACATTTTAGACTTCTAAGTCATTCTAGAAATCCATGAACACAAAACACACTACAACTTTGGCACACTCTAGATACATACATTGCATCCATGCAAAGATTTGGGGTTTTTGTAGCTCCTAATCTAAGAAGATTATAAGGAATGATCATGATCACACGTTCATGCTTCCCCTCGATCTAATCGTCCTTTCTCATCCGTCCCGGGGATTGAGAAGATCTTCTTTTCTCAAAGAATAACATGCATCATGTTAGCTTGCTAAGCATATTTTTGATTTCTTTATTTATTTGTTTCAAGAACAATTCATGTCCCCTTTAGATTAAGGAAACTAATTACTTGATACATGATTAGACGATTTTTCCTAGGTTTATTTGTGTGATCTTTCACTTTACATTGCATGATATTTGACTTAGATCTTATGAATGATATTTTATCTTTTGATCTTCCATTTCAATTTTCTTATGTGATGTAATATACTATCATAGTATTATTTGTCAAACCAAGCATAGTATAAGATGATTATTTGGATGCTAATTGAGGCCTGTCGAAAGACAGGGCGAGTTGAGGGTGTTTTAGTCGCGACAAAGGCTCCTTCCTCACTCGTACCAAAACCCCGAACCAAGTTCTTTGGTTATGAAGGGCCGGTGCCCTTATCCGCTTGGGTGAGTCAAAATTAGGTTTCTTGGTTCCTTAAAGACCAAGTGGCGACTCTGTATCTGTTTTCAACAGACCTTTCCTTTTCTTTCCTTGATTCAAATCAATTTCAAAACAATCTCAAACGAGAGAGAAGTGGTCCGATTCCGCGTGTCCACAACGAGTGGCAGCAACAGTTAGACGACGAGCAAGACTTGTTCTTTCTGGAAGAGCATGATCTAGGGGTGGTAGACCTCAAATAGTATGATCCCAATAGTGAAAGTGATGCTTCTATCTGGGATGAGCCAGAAAAACCATTTGTAGGGACAGACTGCAATTGGTTCAAAAAGGATGGGATTGTAGAAGGGCCTACTCTTGCCGAGATTGATCATCTACCGAGATCGGGCCGTCATTACCAGCCTCTGTAGCCTACTACTGAAGCTATCGAGAAAGGTTCGGTTAAAGACAAGGGGAAGGGTAAGATGGATGAGATCATCGAAGAAGATAATGAGTTGATAAAACAGCTGAAGAAAATCCAAGCACATCTCTCGATGTGGGATATCATGGTAACATCCTACAAGCATAGGCAAGCCGTATTGAATGCCTTGGCTGGAATTGAAGTCCCTATCGACGCTGTACCGGAGGACATGGTGGCTTTCTTGGGCGCACTTACCCCTAATCCAATCATTACATTTTCTGATGAGGACCTGCCACCAGAAGGATCTACACATAACAAATCATTGTACATCACCATTGGATGCAAGGGACAACAAGTGCCATTTTGTCTGGTCGACACAGGTTCCGCCTTAAATGTTTGTGCCCTAAGGACCGCCACTGCTTTGGGGGTCAATGTCCTTGACATCACACCATCTGTGTAATCCGTTAGGGCCTACGATAACACCAAGAGGAATGTGATGGAAACTGTCTCTCTACAAATCCGGGTAGGATCTTTGGTAAGCACTGAAGTTTTTCAAGTCATGGACATACCTGCCTCGTTCAACTTGTTGATTGGAAGGCCTTGGCTACATGCTAACAAAGCCGTATCATCCACTGTACATCAAATGATCAAGCACATTCATGAGAAGAAGGTAAAATTCATACTCAGCAGTAGTTAGGGCAATGAAGCTTTCCCAAACTACGCTCCCATCTTTGAAATCCAAACACCTGAGCTGGAAGAAGGGGAAATCGGAGGATTCTTCATGGATGAAGTCCACATGATCAATGACGAAGACCGATTCCCTGAGATCCACTCCGCGGTTGTCAATATTGTCCGCAAAATGAACTACTTCCCCGGAATGGGATTGGGCCGACGCCAGTAAGGAATCCGTGAGTTCCCTCAGATCAAAGGACAACAAGGCACTTTTGGGTTGGGGTACGAGCACACTGAAGAAGCCGTCGAGCTATAGAGGCCATGGAAGAAAGGATAAAGGGTCTCCCACCATACCGCAAGACTTTGAATGGACAATTCATCAAAGAGGGGGATGACTTCCCTTACTTCGGGTTCCCCGACTGGATCCATCAAACCACTGGGAAAAGGCACCCTGGGTTTGAAATCTTCGCTGACTGCGAAAGGCCCCCATATCAAGATCCGTACTATCCCGAAGAAATTGAGAAGACCCCGGAGGAAGACTGGTTGAAATACCTGGACACCGAAGCCATCGAGCAAATGTGGGAGGAATCCGCTAAGAAGAAGGAAGAAAAGAGGGCCAAGAGCCCAGATGATCAGATCAAGCCAACTGAGGAGGGTCTGAGCAACTAGGCTGTAGAGTCATCTGTTTGTGTCTCCCAATCCCCTGTTCCCCCAGAATCTGTACCGCCGATTATCGAGTCTGTACCAAAGTCGGCTGCTGTAAGCCCACCACTGTCCAATGTAATCACTTCACCTGTCATGAATGAAATGAAAGATGATTCTGCTTACTCCTCTGTGTCTAATACTTGTGAATGCACAGATCCCTCCGAGGATCTCCCAATCGAACTTAAGCAACTAATTGAAAAACCAACTGCTTAGGAAATAATCGAAGATACTTTATCGGTTAACTTAGGTGAAATAGATAATCCACAAATTGTGCAAATCGGCTCAACTCTTGATAAAAAAGAAAAAAGAAGAATTAATTCTCTTGCTAAGAGAATTCAAAGATGTTTTGGCTTGGTCTTACGAGGATATGCCTGGGGTCGATCCCGACATTGTCCAACATCATATTCCCCTCCTCCCCAATTCTAAACCCGTCAAGCAGAAACTGAGGCGCATGAGGCCGGAATGGGCACTCAAGGTTAAAAAAGAAGTAGAGAAGCAATTCAAGGTAGTGTTCATCATTGTCACCGAATATCCAGAATGGGTTGCCAATATCGTGCCAGTCCCCAAGAAAGATGGAAAAGTTCGTGTGTGCGTTGACTTCTGTGATCTAAACAAAGCCAGTCCCAAGGATGACTTTCCACTTCCCCACATAGATGTCTTGGTGGATAATACCGCAGGACATGAGCTACTGTCATTTATGGATGGTTTCCCAAGGTATAATCAGATTCTGATGGCGCCAGAAGATCGGGAAAAGACGACATTCACCACCCCTTGGGGAACCTACTATTATAGAGTAATGTCTTTCGGACTTAAGAATGCTAGGGCGACCTACCAAAGAGCTGCCACCACTCTGCTGCATGACATGATTCATAAGGAGGTAGAAGTATATGTAGATGACATGATCGTGAAGTCTAGGGACAGAGAAGGACACCTGGTAGCGCTGGAAAAGTTTTTGAAAGGTTGCGCAAATACAAGATGAGGTTGAATCCAAAGAAATGCACCTTCGGTGTGACCTCCGGTAATCTCCTAGGTTTTCTCATCACACAAAGGGGGATAGAGGTAGACCCCTCTAAGATCAAGGCAATCCTAGAAATGACACCACCACGGAATGAAAAAGAAGTAAGGGGGTTTCTCGGAAGAATCCAATTTATCAGCCGCTTCATTTCCAAACTCACAACTACATGCGATCCGTTGTTCCGATTGCTGAGAAAAGGAGAGAAGTTCCAATGGGATGACCAATGCCAAGCCGCCTTCGATAAAATAAAAGCCTACCTTCAAAATACGCCTATCCTCTCGCCACCCACTCCTCATAAGCTCTTATTCCTTTACCTATCTGTCTCCGAAAATGCCATGGGTTGCATGCTAGCCCAGAAGGAGAAGAAAGTCACTCCGAAAAAGGCGTATACTACCTCAGCAAGAGGATGACTGGGTATGAGCTCAACTACTCTACCCTCGAAAAAATATGTTGGGCCTTGGTTTGGTGCACTCGCCGACTGAGGCACTACATGCTGGCCTTCCCGGTTATGCTCATATCCCGCATGGATCCTCTAAAATACCTTCTCGAAAAACCCGCCCTGACCGGTCGCATATCCCGTTGGTTACTCCTATTATCCGAATTCGATATCAAGTATGTTACAAGCAAATCGGTAAAAGGGAGAACCGTAGCTGAGCATCTCGTAGAACATGTCGTTGACTCCGAAGAAAGTGGGGACTTTTCATTTTCGGACGAGAATATCATGGTGGTCAAGGAAGAACAGTAGAAGTTGTACTTTGATGGAGCCACCAACATGAAAGGGTACGGAGTAGGAATGATCCTAGTATCGCCAAGTGGGGACCATACTCCGTTGGCAGTCAAGCTCAATTATAACTCCACCAACAACACTGCTGAGTACGAAGTATGCATTCTGGGAATGGAGGCAGCCATAGAGCTGAAAGTTCGGAAGTTGGACGTCTTCGGGGACTCTAACCTCATCATATCACAAGCTAGAGGAGGATGGAAAGTGAAAGAAGAAAGGTTGAAGCCCTATCATGATCATCTAGATCAACTCAAGAGGCAGTTCGAGAACATCACATTCCTCTACTTGCCCAGGGAAGAGAACCAGCTAGCAGATTCATTGGCTACCTTAGCCTCCATGATCAACATCCCTCCGGGAGTCAAGATGATGCCTTTGGTAATTGAGCAGAGGTACGAGCCTTCGTTCAAAATAATCGCCACGATCGAAGAAGAAGAGAATGGAACACCATGGTATCAGGATGTCTGGGATTTCATAGAAAAGGGGATGTACCCCCAAGAATCTACCGGGAAAGACAAAAGGGCCATTCGAAGATTCGCAGCGCAGTTCATCATTTGCGGTGGGAAATTGTTGAAGAAAGGATACAACGGTCACAACCTGACTTGCTTGTTTGGAAAGAGCTCCAGAAGAATGATGGAGGAAATACACGAGGGGGTATGCGGACCGCACATGAACGGTCACATGCTGGCCAAGAAAGTCATAAGACAAGGTTACTACTGGACGACTTTGGAGAAAGATTGTTGCGAATACGTAAGAAGGTGTCACAAGTGCCAGATCCATGCAAACATGATGCATGTACCACCATCCCTTCTATACAGCATGACCTCACCTTGGCCATTCTCCACCTGGGGAATCGATATTATCGGTGAAATCGTTCCAAAAGCCTCAAATGGAAATCGGTATATTTTGGTGGCCATTGACTACTTCACAAAATGGGTAGAAGTCGCATCTTATAGCAAGTTGGGGGCCAAAGAAGTGGCCAAATTCATCAAGAGAAACCTCATCTGCCGTTATGGGGTTCCTTATGAGATTATTTGGGACAACGGAAGTCATTTCAAGGCAGAAGTCAGGGATCTGTTCAAGGAATACAAAATCACTTATCACAAGTCGTCACCGTATAGGCCACAAACCAATGGAGCAGTCGAAGCTGCGAACAAGAATGTCAAGACCATACTGCAAAAATTGGCCGACACCTACAAAGAGTGGCATGAAAAGCTACCGTTTGCACTTTGGGGGTACAGAACATCGATAAGGACATCCACTGGAGCGACTCCTTACTCACTAGTGTATGGGATGGAAGCAGTACTTCCAGTCGAGATAGAACTACCATCCCCACGTGTGATGGCAGAATGTGAAATTTTGGAATCAGATTGGTTGAGAGAAAGATACGAAGAATTGGCTCTCATAGATGAAAAGCGCCTAGCGGCAATTGACCATGTCCGAATCTATCAAAAGAGGATAGCCCGTGCTTTCAACAAAAAGGGTCCGACCGAGGAAAATCGTCAAGGGCGACCTTGTCCTTAAAGAATTACGAGCTCCGATCTTTGATCCACGCGGAAAGTTCAAGCCCAAATGGGTCGGCCCTTATATCGTCAAAACTATTCTTTCCAGAGGAACAACTTATCTTATGGACCTCAATGGCGTCAAATTCAAAGAACTAATCAACATGGATCGCCTCGAAAAGTACTATGCTTGACCATTCCCTAACCAATTTCTTTCAAGCCTTGCCCTGAACTACGCTCGACATGATTCCCACTCGGGGATACATAGGCAACCACATCGGTTTGGTCGCTCCACCCACAAAAAATAACCATTTCCTTCAAGCCTTACCTTGAACTACACTTGACCTGATTTCCACTCGGGAATACGTAGGCAACCGCATCGGTTCGGTCACCCGACCTACCTGAAAATCAACTCGCTTCTTTCCGACCATGGCCCGAACTACATTGGATCTGATCCCCGCTCGGGGGTACGTAGGCAGACTTTCAAAAAAGAAAAAAAAAAGGATGGCTCGCTAGGTTGAAAATCCGAAAGGACGCCTAGGCAAAAGTTAGAGTCAAATCCAAGGTGAGCAATAACAAAGGAGAGAAAAGAGCTCGCTAGGTCACTTAACTAGTGTCTAGGAAAAATTATGAGCGTGTGAGAAAAATAAAGTCGCGGTCTTTACCATAACCTAGAAATCACCCTCCACACTAGGGGTAAACTTCGGCCACTCGCCTCGTTTGCCTGAACCTCTTCTAAACTAGGGGCAAACGTCGGTCATCTACCTCGTTTGCCTCACAACCATACATATCCCAAACTAGGGGCAAACTTCGGCCACCCTCCTCGTTTGCCTCTAATTGTCCTAGCATGCCCAAGCGAGTACCAAAAGCAACATCTAATTGAAATCTTGGTTACAAAATGTTTTTAGAAATCTAAAATGCATAAAATGAGGTTCCCAAAGTAACAAAGGTTTGCCGATAAACAAACTTTGAATATTACATAAGCAGGAATGATCAAAGAAATAAAAGTCTTTCAAAAAGCAATCACACATGTTCAAAGACACTTGGAGGATTGAGCAGAATCAGTCAGGTCTGGTTTTATCTTTGTGTCTTTTATTTCTTCAAAGGTCTTTAGAAGTAGGCTTTTACTCGGTCAGTCCAACCATCAATAAAAGCAGCAATAGTGGCAGCCCTGATCCTGGAAGCAAAGACCCTCTCAGCAAACCCTCGGGGAACCTCCTGAACCTGCCCACACTGTCTGGCCAAACGGCGAGGATGATAGAAAGAGATCTCTCTCAGACCCATCAACCACACTCTCTGGTGACCCCTGAGACTCGTGGTAACAGCATAAAGGCCCCAACGCCTCACGATCTAGCAGAAGTCAGCCTCGGATAAGGCACCCATCATGCCCACCCAATCGGTAAAAGAATAGCGAGGGTGAAGCACGGCTCGACGAAAGTAAACTGGTGGTATGCGGCCCGTCCACAGCTGGAGGCGCTCGTATAACCAAGCTTGTAACACCAAAGGCACCCTAGAAAGTAGAAGCGTTCCTTGATCAGAAGCGCAGTCCAAACCATTCAGGTTTTCAGCTAGGACCATGGCCATGGGATTCCTGCTAAGTTTCAGCCCAATGCACACATGCACCAAGTCAACCGAAGTGCTTGAGAATAGAAAGTGCGAAGTCATACAATATCAAAGCAGCCCCACGGGTAGCATCATACACGCTGGGATTCCCAGGACTGGCATATCGGCCAATGATGGAGGCAATGTCAAGAACCTCACCTTGAATCAGTCGGCGAGAAATATTGATGGAACAGTTTAGATATTCAGCCAAGCCTCGCGTAAGACTAAGGGCACAAGAAGAAGGGAGAATCAGGTCAGAGTCAGAATCATAGCCAAGAATAGCACAAAACTCCTCAAACAGGGGGCATATTTCCAGGCCATGGAAATTGAAGACATGGTTCACTAGGTCCCAATGGGCAATAGCAGCACGCAAGAACTCAGTGTTCAGGGTCATCTGGCGAAGAGAGAACAACTCGGTCAAGCCATAGCTAAAAAGGTTGATCCGCTCCACACCATCCGTGATGTTCAGCTAAGCTGTGAGCTGAGCGGGATCATACAAAGCCATATTTTCTGTCGCGACTCTAGCAAAATTCAAAATTTCGGCAGCAGCTCCCCGTTTCACGGACTATCCCACCTGCAAGGCAAAAACACTCACTATCACAAAACTGCCCATCGCAGTAACATCCAACAATCATAGTGCACATATATCATCACGCGATTATCAACTAAAACAAGCACACAACTGCGCCTCCAAACCGGAAGCTATCCGGCCTAAAAGGCGAAACATCATAATACTCTGTCAAAGGTCACAAACTGTTCCACACATCGTCCTACACTGTCCGAATAGTCATATCACCAGTACAACCCAATTGAAAACATAAAAAGAAAATAAAAACAAAATTCCCACTTGGGGGGCCTCAGTCCTCCTCTTCTTCGTCCTCTGTCGAACCGCCCGGAGTGTATGTCGGCGACGACCTCCTCTTACCACCTCTGTACCTTGGACCAGTCCTCGATGAGCCAGCTCCGCCTCCACGGTACTGCACACACAAATAAAATGGAGGCAATCAGTAGGGAAACAACAAAAAGTACAAAAACCGAGTCGAGTCAGAGACTTACCAAGGACACCATCTGGTTGGCGGCAAATTGCCGCATACCGTCCATCTGTCAAGGGTAAAATCCAGGGTTAGAACCTCATGACCTTAAGAAAGCGCAAAATTAGAGACATACCCGATGGTCTCGTGTGAGGACCAAGGACCGTAAGCTAGCCGCCAAGGCGTGACCCTCCTCAGCGTAACTCCAAGGAAAGTTGAGGACACCCGCTGGCTGAGTAGGGTACCCACATGTGACTCATGACACCTCCATCACTTGGGGAGTGCCATCAGCGCCTAGAACGTTGACGGTCCAATCCCAAGGAGGGATAGGATCGGAAGCCTGAGGAGCCTGTCTCCTGCACATCTCGCGAAGCTGTAGGCACAAAACAAGTTAGGAAAAGACGAGTTAAAAACATAGGCAACGAATAGAGGCAAAAGAAGTAAAAGGAAAACTTACCTCCAGGAGTGGGAAGTTAGGCATCAGGAAGCAGCCACGGTAAGCCTCATAACCGGTCTCAGAGAAAAAATGGTCCCAAACATCAGTGCCAGCTAAGACCGCCAGCTAAGCATCGCCAGAAAGGTCACTAGCATCCATCACAGGGGGATTATGAGGGACGCGATACCCGGAACCACCGACCACCTGCCGAGACACTCGATCGCCAAGAAACCACTTCCTGCACTCGGTACTCTCCATCAGGAGTCGGCAAGAGGAAAGAGGCTTGACCGCTTGAATCTCCTCCGGGTCAGCATAGGCGACGCGCTCCCAAGGCGTCCAATCAATACTTGCATCCATCAGCTCGGTTAAGAAGTTTCTGAGCAAAATAATTCGGTGGGCCCCGCTCTTCACCCCAACAACATCCCTCCGCCATCTCAAGCCTCATGGGAATAGAGGCACAGGAGCCATGCCATCCTCGTCCTCACCTGATTCATTCGAATGAGAGGAGCTAACATCTTCAGATACTCAAAGCTCCAAAGCTGCACAGACAAAGGAGAAAGTCAGAAAGATGTACAGAAATCAAAAAGCCAAAAAAATGAAACAAGATGCAGTACATACCTCCCAAGCTCGCCAAAACCCCCCTATCGATTTAACATCGCCCCGAGAGACCTCGCCCATATGTTTGTAGAGATGGGCCAAGGCATCACCGCCCCAGTCATAGGAGGGGATCTCATCAATGGTCGCCAGGCAAGAATGGAGTCTCAAGCTCACCTGATCATTCCGTGTTGCAAAGATCGAGCAACCAAGGACATACAGAAGATACACCCTCAAGAGCTGGGAATTGTTCAGATTATGATTCCCCCTGCCATAGGCCCGGTAAAGCCAGCCACAAGGAAACCAGTGCCTCTCCAGATTGGGGGGAACAGCCCCAATCAACATCTCTACAGCCTCCGGGTCGATCTCATAAAAGTAGTCCAGAATCAGGAGCTTCCAGCCAACCCTCAAGCCTGTAATCTTGGAGAAGTCAAAAGGCGTCATGGTCATCTCACCAAACGGCAGATGGAATGTATTGGTGGTGTCCCACCACCTCTCAGCCATAGCATAAAAATGTGCCAAATCATTGCTGCTCTTTGAAACCAGACGGACGAAGCCTCCAAACCCGGCATCATCTACCATCCTCTTGACGGTGGGCGAGAGTTGAGTATACCATAGGAAAGCATGAGCGAGGCTACCGTGGCCCTTTAATGTCACTTCCGGCACCTGCACACAATAAAGACGACAAAACGATGCACAAAATCACTATTCACGACCCGAGGTCCGAATTCACAAAATCGACATTTGAGCACAAATCGGACTTCTAACGATCTCTAGGTTCACACTACGGCTCACAAGACTAGCACAATACATGAAAATAGTCCTAAACTGTCAAAAGTTTCACATACCAAGCTCGCTTGAGTCGCGGCCAAAAGATGACATTGAGGGTCCCGTAAAATCAAGTCAGGGGTTTCATCTCGGCTTTCATCCGTTCCTTGGCCTTCTTAGACGGTCTCCTCGAGCTCGAAGCCATGGATCTACAAAGAAAATGGAAGTAAAAGTTAGGCTTTCTTCTTGAAAATTTGAGCAAACCAAAACACCAATCGAAATTCCAACCACGGGGAAGGATTACTCACCTTAGCGCGCACAAGCTGCGTTTTAAGGGATTTTGGCTCCAAAAATATCCCAAAATGGCCAAGAATGAGCTTGAAAAGCTCAAAAACCTGAGATATACAAAGATGGAGTCCGGCCACCCAGTGCCGCCGTGGCATTGGCCAACTACCGCCGCGGCAGTGGCCTAGTGCCACTGCGGCACTGCTCCACACGGGCCCCGCTTTACTCCGTTTTGGCCCGTTTTGGCCTTTTTCAGCCCATTTTTGGCCCCGATCAGCCCCGGTGAGCCATTTTGGTCAAGATTTATGGGGTCTTACCCCCAACTGTCCAAAATTTGTCAGGGCTACCTCCGGTAGGCAGAAACTGAGAAAAATCGACTCCCGAAGACCCAAATCGGCTATTTCAGGACAACCGTTGTAAATATTGATCGAGCACGAGAGTTCTGATAACGAATCCTGGATTTTGGCTGACGCACCGAAACAAAAGAAAAGAGATTCTCCGAGAACCCTACATCATCCCCCGAGGACAGAAACAGACAAACACCAGCTCCCGGAGGACCCGACCAGCCCTCTTGGATTGAGCATCCCAAGATTTAATCAACCGTGAGAGATTCAGAGATGGGTCCTGGTTCCCGATCAAAGAAAAGAGATTCTCCGAGAACCCTAAATCATCCCCCGAGGACAGAAACAGACAAACACCAGCTCCCGGAGGCCCCAACCGGCCCTCTTGGATTGAGCACCACAAGATTTGATCAACCGTAAGAGATTCAGAGGTGGGTCCTGGTTCCCGATCAAAGAAAAGAGATTCTCCGAGAACCCTACATCATCCCCCGAGGACAGAAACAGACAAACACCAGCTCCCGGAGGCCCCGACCGGCCCTCTTGGATTGAGCACCGCAAGATTTGATCAACCATAAGAGATTCAGAGATGGGTCTTAGTTCCCGATCAATGAAAAGAGATTCTTCGAGAACCCTACATCATTCCCGAGGACAGAAACCAAGATACCAGCTCCCGGAGGCCCCGACTGACCCTCTTGGATTGAGCACCAAAAGATTTTTGATGGATTCAAATTTGAATCCCGATCAAGAGAAGTAGTTTAAGAGAGATCCCAGAAAGAGTCGCTTCATCCCCAGCAGATTCAGTTTAATCCCCAGCAGACATATCGATTCATACACCATCAGTTCAATCATGACAGTCACAGTAGTTCACTGTTGACTCATCATCTCGATTCATGCATCGACACTTCTTCCGGTCACGGTTAGCCCAACTATTTGATTCAATCCATGATAGTCACAGTAGTCAACTATCGACTCATCATCTCGATTCGCAGATCGTCGGTTCATTAATCATCATTAGTTTACTACCGCTCTCAAGATTCCGTGTTCATTCAAAATCTTAGGCTTCTATGTCCATCAATGGGGTTTCCCCGTTCATCGCTTGACATCTCGGGATTTCATCACTTGACTTCTGTGTCCGTCACTTAATTTCCAGGGCTTCCGTGTTCGTCGATTAACTGTCGAATGACATCTCCAATTATAGTCCTCTGGGACCCCACATCCAATTACGTTCGCTTACGAGGCACACCTCCAAAAATTCAGAAGTTTGCCCCTAGACCCAGAGCCTTCTAAACCTTGGTGTCCTCATCCGAGTCATCCACATCACAGTCACAAGCACAACACCAGCCCACTCGGAGTGACACACCCAACAACACCTGCTCATACTAGGATCATAACAATAGGCATAATAGGACTCATGATACAATTCATCCATGCATCGCATGTCCTCCTCATAACATAGCATATGCCTGTCTCATTGTGCATACGTGATTTGCCCCCTTGTGCCTGAACTACGCCCTGGTCTGATTTCCCCTGGGATACGTAGGTAGCTCACGCAGAGCACGACCAGCACTAGACCTCAGCATCATTGCATCTTTTGGCATCGCCTTTATCCTAAATCTATGGCCTCTAAAAAGTCCCGTCTCTTCAAAACTTTGGCACTCGCTTGCGATATGCGTTACCTCGCAAGTTCATGCCAAAGAGGAGCAAACGGTAGACACCCCATTTTGTCGGCTATCAGACTTAGGAGACCCATAGCTTGGTGGTTCACAATGATCGAAAAAGACTCAAAAGGACTCCTGAAAGTCAGCTCTATCTCTCTGAGTGACCTCTATTGTTTATATGATTTCTCTCAATCTGTGATAGTTATTAAAGATTGGATTTTTGAGTTGTGTTCTAGCCACAATAAGGAAGATCTCCATAAAAAATCATGCATTGAAAACATTCTTAACCCCTCTTTTCAATTTCCAAAAGATCTAGTTACTGTTCTGTCCACTATTCACAGCAAGCACTTTTTAACTTTCATTCTTTGATTTAATGCTTATATGTATTCCAAATTAGTGCATGTCTTAGAAAGTAGTTCATACTACATTTGTACATATCCCATGTTGATTTCACTCATCCATTCATACACATCTTAGACTTTTAAGTCATTCTAGGGATCCATGAACACAAAGCACACTACAACCTTGCACATTCTAGATACAAACATTGCATCCATGCAAGATTTGGGGCCTTCATGGCTCCTAATCTAAGAAGATCATAAGGAATGAATTTGATCACACGTTCATGCTTCCCCGAATCTAATCATCCTTTTTCATCCATCCCGGGGATTAAGAGGTCTTCTTTTCTTAAAGATTGACATGCATCATACTAGCTTGCTAAGCGTGTTTTGATTTCTTTGTTTATTTGTTTCAACAACAATTCATGTGCCCTTTTAGATTAGGAAGTCTTGATTATTTGATACATGATTAGACGATTTTCCTAGGTTTCTTTGTGTGATCTTTCACTTTGCATTGTATGGTATTTGGCTTAGATCTTATGAATGATATCTTATCTTTAGATCTTCCATTTTAAGTTTTCTTATGTGATGTAATATACTATCATAGTATTATTTTTCGAACCAAACATAGTATAAGATGATTATTTGGATGCTAATTGAGGCCCGTCGAAAGACGGGGCGAGTTGAGGGTGTTTTAGTCACGACAAAGGCTCCTTCCTCTCTCGTACCAAAACCCCGAGCCAAGTTCTTTGGTTATGAAGGGCCGGTGCCTTTTATCTGTTTGGGTGAGTCAAAATTAGGTTTCTTGGTTCCTTAAAGACCAAGTGGCGACTCTGTATCTGTTTTCAACAGACCTTTTCTTTTCTTTGATCCAAATCAAATTTCAAACGAAAACAAACAAAGCGGTGGAAGCCCGGTGTGCACAGCCGCGTTGATCTCCCACAGTTTAGGAAGCTCCACCAATAAAGATGTGACACGTACTTTTCCATTCATGGCAAGTGATCATTTGGTTGTGCCTTGTTTGGCAATGTGTACCTTGCATGTGTAATTGTTAAGTCTAAAGCTAGATTTGCCAAACACTTTCGGTCGGCCCCTACTAACCTATAGCACCTCTTTAAAGTGTAGAAGTGTATATACGTATGTATAATCCATCATGTAGGATCTGTATCATTGTTAGTTCAATTAGAAATTAGAAAAACAGTTTAGTTTTTAGAGTGTGTTTCACAACTCACAACTTGGAGCCCAAGATTGTGAGTTCTTTATAAGCTCATTCACACTTCACAATCTGCACATTTTGATAAAAACACAGAGAAAAGAGAGAGCTTGAGAGCTATCTTACTGAAGTTTTAAGAGAGAGAGAGAAGAACCTCCATAGCTAGAGCTCAAGTGGGTCTTGCATATTTGATTTTCCTTTCTCAACAACTTTCTTCTATCTCAATCTCTGTGAGTATTCTAAACTCACTTGGAATGTAATTCCCATTTCAATTACTATTTTGTGTAGTTGATTTGTGATCACTATTTTTGAATTTACGTTTGAAGTTTCATAGCTTGAAATCATGAATTTCCAAACTCAATCAAAATCTATTTTATTAGATAAATATGAAAGATTTCAATATGTATAGGTCATGTTTACAATATTAGAGTCTAATTTACTCAATTGAGAAAGTAGATTAAGATTGAAGTTTTGTCATCTTTAAGTTTTTCGTAAAATTCGTGAACTACGTTTGGACTCAAGTAAAATTGATTGTAGATTCATAATCCTTGCGAAAAACTGAAGAGATTCATATTTTATAAGGCATGGTAACTTACGGAATCAAAAATGGGTCAAAAGACCCCTTAATTTCTGAAACAGGGGAAAACCAGCGAGAAAGATGAAGCTACTACGTGAACTCGCGTGCGAGTGGCCCGAGCGAGCGACCCGTGCTCGTGAGCCGTATGGTTTCAGGCAGATAGAAAAGATCTGAATAAGAAAAATGAAAATTGGACATATCGAGCGAGCGGACCGCGCGAGCGATCCGCGCGCACGATCTCTCTGTATTCTGGCAGTTGAAAAAGTTTTATAAAAGAAAAGGCAAATTGGGCATATCGCGCGAGCAGCCCGCGCGAGCGACCCCTCGCGCGAGCGGCCTGCCCGCTCGACTTTTGACGGTTTCTGGTTTTTGCTTGCTTTATGTTAAAGAACTATTTGGGTGATGTTTCATGGACTTTTAAAGCTCTGTTTGGGAAATGTACTAAAATAGAAATCTATTTTGTTATGTTTGGACGATTGAAATAATATATTACGACTTACCAATCCCCGCACGTACGTTGTTCCTATAATTCAGCATTTTACTTTTGTTTATTATTTCAAGACATACATATGGAGTCAGTTGTACATGCATGGTGTGTGGTAGTCAGAGTGGAAAAGATTGTGTTGTTGAGATTGTATTGTGGACACTCCCTGGTAATTGTGTACCAAAGTGTGACATGTTGAGATTGCGGTGAGAGTATTTTTGTAGTGCGACGGTGGCAAAACTAGACACTCCCTGACGCCCATGGTAGCATTAAATTGTGTAACGCCGAACTTGGACATTCCCTGGCACCCATGGTAGTGATAAAGTGTGGCCTACGGACACTCCCTGGTACTCGAGTCTGGATACTGTGTGATGTATTTGCAAGGCGGATTAGGTACTAAAGTGTGAGGCATTGGACACTCCCTGGTACCCCGGACCAAAGTATGAGGCAAACTGGACATTCCCTGGTGATGTTGTCAATATCAAGATATAAAAAGTGTACTTTACTTTTCTAAGGATTTGTAGTAGTGAAAGCAAAGGTCGAACCCACAGAGATTGAATTACTACGACTCTTAATTTTAAAACCTAAATCTAATTAATTATAAAAACGAGATTTTGATTTTGAATTTAATTAAACTAAGAACAATGAAATAAATCTAAATTATGAAAGCGAATTAAAAATTGTTTTTATAAATATATTTAGAGAACCTAGGATTGCAAATCCACCACTAGCTTCATAATAAGGGTATTTACGAATTACTTAGCTTATTAAGTTGGATGATAATGGGGAATTGTAGCTACAAGCCCAATTCCTCCGTCAAGAAAATAACTATGGTTCAAGCACCAACATAATCCATCTTCGGTTACCACGAATTATCCCACACTAAACTAGGGTTGTGGTATAATCCGTCTAATCTAGGCATGGACTATTCGGATACTTGATAGCACAATTCAATAAAGCACCATTACATGTAAATAACCTATATAAGCACAGCAAACATAGATCATTGAGCACATCACAGTCAAAAATAGATCTAAGACAAGTATAAACTTTGAAAGTGATGATTTAATCAATTAGATGCACGATTTATTTATAAAAATCCTCGGAACATGTAATCATCATCCATACATAATAAAACTAAAATAAAAACATAAATAAAACCCTATTACTTGGCTAGGGTTTCATTGAAACCCTAGATCTAGTGTCTAGTTGCCCATGGAAGTGGTAGATGGCAAGTAGTTGATGGAGGAGGCCATGGAAATCCTTGGTCTTCTTCTTCTTCTCCTTGCTTCCCTCCCTTCAATGGCTGAAAGTATGGTTGTATATTGTGTGTATAATAATTAACAACCCCTAAATTGAAGTAAAATAGGGTATATATAGATTTATAACAAGTTTTTGGAAGCTTTCCTAACTCGAAATGCACTAGAACTGCTGTATTTTGCAATCTAGACGTAATTAGGCAGTTTCGTTCACGTAGGAATCATCAGTAGACTGAAATACGCAAGTTCCATTTTTGCATAGGCCGCGCGAGCTGGCCGCACGAGCGCGATGTTGGGATCTCGGGCGAGCGGATCGCGCGAGAGATTTCTGGTTTTCGCGCGAGCAGGTAGCGCGCGCGATGTTGATTTTTCAACTTCTTTTGCTCTGCTTTTTCACCCCATTTAGCCTGGTTTACTTGATTTCTTCCCAAACTTGTCAGAAAATAGAAAACGAAGTAAAAATATACAAAAACAGGATAAAAAGGTACTAACAAACGCACGTTAAGGCATATAAATAGGATCTGTTCTCTCCCGATCACACCCCCAAACCTACATTTTACTAGTCCTCAAGCAAAACTAAAATAAACACTAAACTACTAACACAATACTACTCCATTTTCGCATGGATTATGATTACATTTAGCATATGCAACAAGCCTTTTAAACCCCTAGGTGTCCCTAGTCGGACGAGTAAAGTCTCGTGAGGGTTCTCGTCAACAAGTCACCCACAACCATCTTTATTAACTTGTAAACTTAAAAAGTTTTATTAAAAATGAAAAACAAAACAATCAATACTCCTTATCATAACACAATGATTTGAAATAGAACAATGAACAAGAAGAAACGTAATCAAACGTCTATCTACATCATGAAAAGCAATCCCAAGCGCATGTATCGTATAAATCAATAGAGTTTCTCATAAAATTGCACGTGTGTGATATGGTAGTCAAATGAACACGCGCACGTCATGAACTTGGAATATAACTCAGATAACTATCCAACTATGCTTCGACTACGAATCTCACAATGTTAATTACACTCTCAAATGAAACACTCAGAAACAGGTGTAATTTATCCAATATATAGGAGCAAAGGAAATATGTTTTCAAAACGAGAAATGCTCACATATGACTCGAAAAAGACGCATGACACGAAAGAATAGTAGTCTCATGGATAGGATGCTAACAATCAAGAAAAATTAATCATTACCATGTTTTAATCCCCCTCCCATCGTTTACATATCCAAACCATGTTTTCCAGGATCAAATAGGACTTTTCAAAGGTTGTAACATGGCTCAGATAATGAAAAAGGATAGAACGGATATATCAAGTAGTTTCAGAATGGCATTGTAAGGAATGTTCGATTTCTTTCATTCTTCTTCTACAAACTTTCATCTTTTCTTTCTCTTCATTCCTTTTCATTCATTTTTCTTCTTTTCTTTTTTTTTTTTTTTCAACCTTCCTCTTCTGTATTATGTTTCTTTTCCTTTTTCTTTTCTTGCTTCTCAAATGATTATTCATCGAATACCAAGCAACTATCCCAATAGCATCTTATTTTCTTCTTCTCAATCAACACATCGCCTTAATACTACTAAAAGTTGATCACTCTTCCAGTGGTATACTCTAAGTTGATCAAGTTGGAGCTTTTAAAGAGGATAATGGTGAACAAAGAAAAAGAGGCATTGTAACGGCTCAAAGGGGCGAACTAAGGAAATTTTTATCTTTTATCGGTCGGCGGTAAACAAAGAATGCCTAAAATCATGTCCTATGGTTATATGGTTCTTCAATGTTTACGACGGAAGATTATTTAGCATGGTAACAAATATTTTAACTTGACTATCAACCAAAACAAGAATAATGAGACTAAAGAACAAGTAAATGCGCTATTTCAATGAAATTCGACAAACACAATGTATTTATAACCCTCTAAAAAGAAAAGATAGGCTCAAAAGCTCACAGGGTTTAGTCTCCACCATGTGTTATCTAGAAATCCGACTTATATTATAGTTCATATTAAACATGTATTCAAATGACTACGTGCAGTGCATATGTTTATGTGCAAATCTATGATATAAAACTACGATTCAAACAATACATAACTTAAAACGTCATATCATAACTTCAGCAAATGTCTAATCACATCTTCCCTTGTTTACCATTCTATAACAATTCAAAGTTCTCTATCAAAAAGTATCAAATTGATATTACAAAAACGTCGGTAACATCGTTTATTTAAACACACTTATTGAAATTTTTTAAAATTTTGCATAAACTAATGTGCATGTGTGAGTGCATACCCCCAAACCTAAACCTTTCATTGTCCCCAATGAAACAATAAAACGAAAGAAAGGAGAGTAGGTAAGAAAGGAACGATAGTACCTTGGTTTCAGCAATGACAAACAGGTAAATGTATAAGAATATGGCGATAAAGTTCAATTGCTCCAAATGGAACCACCTGTTCATACTAGATAAAAAGAAACTAACAAAAGAATATTAAAAGTAAATGAAACCTAAATATGGAATATAAATCTAAAAACTAAACTAAACTAAACTAAACAAGCAAATGGAAAAGAAATAAAACGAAAAAGTATAAATGTAACAAGGAAAACAACGAACACGAACTAAACTGAACCAAATAAACAAAAACAGAAAAGAAACACAAATAAAATAGGTAGGGGGAAGGATATAGAAAACAAAAGGGAAAAAACTGGAAAATGGGGAATCGCGAGAGCGGCCGTCGCGCGCGCGAATTTTCAAATTTTTTTTTTTTTTAATCGCACCAGCGGTCCCCCTCGCGCCCGCGAAACCAGGCGCGAGAAGAAGCAGAGGCATCAAATAAGAAAAAGTATGGAAAAACGCCTAAGGCACAAACTCGCGCCAGCGGACCGCGCGAGCGAGGCCTCGCGCGAGCGAGGCGAGTTGGGTTTTTTTTTCCATTTTTGGCTAAAATTATGTATGTAATATTAAAATAAATTAATTCCGACCCCCAAACCTGTCCAGAAAAACTCTAAGACTGACCAAAACGACTCAAAAACATCCAAAAATCAAAGAAACAGACGAAATCAAGCTTGGGTTGCCTCCCAAGAAGCGCTAACTTTTACGTCTTCAGCTTGACCATTCTAGCTCAAGAATCATGGAGGCCGTAACTCGGACTTTGAACCCTTTAAGTTGTCAGGAAGAGCCCGATGGTAAGTTGAAAGCATGTCGCTTTGAATTAATTCAATCGACGGTTCATCCTGATTATATTCAAGTCGATTTTTCACCTTTCGAGTAAATTCATCGTTAGAGTCTGTTGTATTCAAATTCATCCGCTCATCACTCACCGTATTATTCCCCGCACTCATATTTATTACGTTCTTAGGCTCAATATTCCGTCTCACATCACATTCCGCCTCACATAGGTTATCGTCGTCTTTAGGAGGTTGATCAGCAGCATTAAAAACATTTAATTTAAATTTTATATTCCCGAACGACACTTTCATCACCCATGTTCGACAATTGACACGTGCGTTGGCCGTGGCTAAGAATGGACGACCAAGAATAACAGGAGTGTATTTTCTAGCATCTAGCACCGGTTCGGTGTCAAGGACCATAAAATCAACATGATAAAAACATTGATCAACTTTAACTAAGACGTCTTCGACGATTCCTCTAGGTACTTTGACGGAACGATCCGCTAATTGAATGGTAGCGGCCATAGGTTTAAGTTCACCTAGACCTAGTTGTTTATAGACATGATAAGGTAAGAGGTTAACACTAGCTCCTAAGTCAAGGAGAGCCCGATGAATGATAGTGTCACCTATGACACATGAAATCGTAGGCGTACAGGGATCCTTATACTTCGGAGGAGCGTGTTGAAAAATAGAACTTACTTTTTCCGTCAGGAAGACCTTTTTAGGAGTATGACTGCATATTTTGCGCTTTTGTGTACAAAGGTCTTTTAAACATTTAGCATAAGCGGGAATTTGCTTAATAGCATCGAGGAATGCAATATTTATTTTAACTTGTTTAAATACCTCGAGTATATCCTCAACTTTTGACTTTTCCTTTGTAAGATTAGACGGTTCCTCAACATTACATGGATATGGCATTCTCGGAATATAATTTGTTGGGACCGGTTCATTTTCTTTTCTACTTTGATTCACGTCCTCACCCCTCTCTTTATTAGAGTTGATGTTCATATCTATCACATTCTCATTCTTATTAGGGGTTTCTATCACCTCCTCTCGTGTAGTCATCCTAGTTTAGACGGCGTTTACTTGTTCATTCGACCCCTTAGCCTCATATTGTCCCTTAGGGTTCGGAATAGGTTGACTTGGCAACTTACTCTCGGTTAAACGATTTAGCGTGTTAGCTATTTGTCCCACTTGGGATTCCAGTTTTGCAATGGACTGGGTGTGGGAATGTACTAACTGGATCACCGGACCAAAACTTTCAACTGAGGCCAACACCTTCTCCTCAAAAGCATTATTACGTGGAGGTGGAGGAGGAGGTTGTTGGTATTGATTAGGTTTAAACTGAGGTCGATATGCATTAGGAAAATTAGTCACCTCATTAGGATTATTATTATTATTTTTCCACGAGAAGTTAGGATGGTTTCGCCATGGCGCGTCCGGATTATTATTAGTCGAATTATAATTGTTTCGTGGGTATTGTTGAATAGAATTAATGTGTTGCTCCACGAATTCCGGAAATTGACTCGCCGATGGACATGCAAGGATAGAATGTGACGGATCGGAACATAATGCACAAACTTCTGAAGAAGGTGGAGTGGACCTAATTCCCATCCTCATAAGTTGGTCAAGTTTTTTATTTAATTCTTGTATTTCAATTGAATGACTTGACACGAACTTTACCTCTCGCTTAGGTTGAAGGTACCCCTCAGAACGTACCGACACTACTTGGTGCATCGAGTTCTCGCTTAACGTTTCAAAAATTTTCCAGGCCTCATCGGCGCTTTTCTGTAGGAATGTACCCGCACAAACGGCGTCGACAGTATTACGGACTGAGGGAATAAGTCCCTCATAGAAGACTTGAAGTAATTGCCACTTAGGAACCTGATGATGTGGACACGAGCGTAATAATTCTTTAAATTTTTCCCACGTGTCGTAAAGTGATTCCCCATCTTGCATCACAAACTTTGTTATGGATTTCCTTATCTGATTCGTAAGCATATTAGGGAAAAACTTTTGTAAAAATGCGGTGTGTAAGGCTTCCCATGTTCTAATTGTGTTTGGCTCCAAAGATTGGAGCCAGTATTTAGCTTTATCTTTTAACGAGAATGGAAAGAGCCGCAATTTTAATTCATCATCAGTAAGATTTTAAATTTTTAAAGTGGAGCATATATCCTGAAAATCTCCTAAGTGTTGATATGGATCTTCATTTAGACAGCCATGGAAAGAAGGTAGTAGCGAGATCGTAGACGACTTTATCTCAAAGTGAGATGCCTTCGCCTCCGGTAATTCGATACCGGCTTGTGGCGTGTAAGTAGTAGGAATAAAATAATTTATAAGTGGACGAGGTGGCGGTATATTAAGATTAGGGTTATTATTGTTATTTCCATTGTTTCCGTCAGCCATTTTAATCGATTCGATTTTAAAAGTTCGAGTTCTCCTTAACCGTTTAATGGTACTTTGAATTTTGGCCTCAAACAATGACGACGGAATCGGCGTTGATTCGTTGTCTTGCAACCTAGCTCTAGAAGCTTGGGTTGTGGACTTACTAATTCTAAGGGTATGTTCAAGTTCAAGATCGATAAAATGTAATTCAGGTTTATTTGAACGCGTAGCAAACATAAACTTAAAAAGAAAACAAACTAAAAACAAAAACTGACTCAAATAAAAAACAAATAGCAATCACGCAACTAAGATAACAAGCACTCAACTACTGTGATGCATGTAAATTATCCTGTAATGCAGTGACCGCGTCAAGCCCAGCGCCCCAGGTTTCCTAGCTAATGCAGTGCAATTAACCCTAAACTAATGCAAATAGTGCGTCACAGCGCCCTGACTTACAGTGATTTGAAGCGAATTGCAAGGAAGCGATTTATTTTATTTTTTTATATTTTTTCACGTAAGCTCCTTTGATGCGATTAGCTATTCCACTCAGAAACGTTAGAATTTGATGACTCGAGAAACTACAAAATAGAAAAGAAAAGTTAGTGACTCAAAATAAAACGAAAAATAAGAAAAAGAAAACCTAATCTAATATTTACAAATTAACTAAACTAAGATTTTAAAACTAAAGGTAGTAATTTGCAATCCTCGGCAACGGCGCCAAAAATTGATGTTGTCAATATCAAGATATAAAAAGTGTAATTTACTTTTCTAAGGATTTGTAGTAGTGAAAGCAAAGGTCGAACCCACAGAGATTGAATTACTACAACTCTTAATTTTAAAACCAAAATCTAATTAATTATAAAAACGAGATTTTGATTTTGAATTTAATTAAACTAAGAACAATAAAATAAATCTAAATTATGAAAGCGATTTAAAAATTGTTTTTATAAATATATTTAGAGAAGCTAGGATTGCAAATCCACCACTAGCTTCATAATAAGGGTATTTACGAATTACTTTAGCTTATTAAGTTGGATGATAATGGGGAATCGTAGCTACAAGCCCAATTCCTCCGTCAAGAAAATAACCATGGTTCAAGCACCAACATAATCCATCTTCGGTTAGCACGAATTATCCCACACTAAACTAGGGTTGTGGTATAATCCGTCTAATCTAGGTATGGACTATTCGGATACTTGATAGCACAATTCAATAAAGCACCATTACATGTAAATACCCTATATAAGCACAGCAAACATAGATCATTGAGCACATCACAGTCAAAAATAGATCTAAGACAAGTATAAACTTTGAAAGTGATGATTTAATCAATTAGAAGCACGATTTATTTATAAAAATCCTTGGAACATGTAATCATCATCCATACATAATAAAACTAAAATAAAAACATAAATAAAACCCTATTACTTGGCTAGGGTTTCATTGAAACCCTAGATCTAGTGTCTAGTTGCCCATGGAAGTGGTAGATGGCAAGTAGTTGATGGAGGAGGCCATGGAAATCCTTGGTCTTCTTCTTCTTCTCCTTGCTTCCCTCCCTTCAATGGCTGAAAGTATGGTTGTATATTGTGTGTATAATAATTAACAACCCCTAAATTGAAGTAAAATAGGGTATATATAAATTTACAACAAGTTTTTGGAAGCTTTCCTAACTCGAAACGCACTAGAACTGCTGTATTTTGCAATCTAGACGTAAATAGGCAGTTTCGTTCACGTAGGAATCATCAGTAGAGTGAAATACGCAAGTTCCATTTTGGCATAGGTCGCGCGAGCGGGCCGCGCGAGCGCGATGTTGGGATCTCGCGCGAACGGATCGCGCGAGCGATTTCTGGTTTTCGCGCGAGCGGGTCGCGCGCGCGATGTTGATTTTTCAACTTCTTTTGGTCTGCTTTTTCACCCAATTAGCCTGGTTTACTTGATTTCTTCCAAAACCTGTCAGAAAATAGAAAACGAAGTAAAAACATACAAAAACAGGATAAAAAAGTACTAACAAACGCACGTTAAGGCATATAAATAGGATCTGTTCTCTCCCGATCACCTGGCACCTCTGTGCTAAAGTGTGGCTATCGGAGTATTACAAGGATACTGGTGTGAGATAGTGTGTTGTTGTGTTTGTCGAGAGAAAAGAGTCGGTAAGATGAGATGGTGCATTATTTTTCATACACGGTCACATATATGTGAATTAAAATTTTCAAATGATATTGTGGTTGTTTTCTAAAAATGAACTCCTTACTTTAATGTAAACTTGTTGAATCAAATGGGAATTAGAAAATGGTAAATGAGTATGTGTTACATTCAAAGTTAAGTTTTTAATACTCACCAGCTTCTTGAAGTTGACGGCGTCGATGCGCCCTGGACATTCCTGTTCAGGCTTTTCAGGATATGACTATATTGGGCCCTATAATTACGCTAACTAAGAACGGTTGCTTTGAAAGATAGAACTGTTATCAATGTCCTATGTTTTAAGTTATAAACTATTTTGTAATAAGGATGACTGTAATAAACGATAGATATTGTTTTGTTTTAAGGCGGCTTGTGCCTTAGTTGACCACGTATTGTAATATGTAATAAGTTAGAAAAATTTTTGTAAGCCTTGATTGCTCTGCTCTGATTATTATGTCTTTGTTGTTGACTTTCGGGACGGAATCGATCCTTCAAACTGTCACGAACTATGGGTCCATAAATGAAATTAAACGCTTTCCTTATTTATGATACGTCGGGGCGTGACATGATTTAGTGGTATTAGAGCCAGGTTATCTCAAGACAGTTTAGCCAGGTTAGGGTTTACTAGTTTAGACCCGATTCCACGATCAGTTAGCTTAATCTTCACACACCCGATGTTAAGACAGGGAGGATAGACTCAGAACCCAAACGCCTATGATTATCTCTGTCCTGATTTAAGTTAGTACCTTTTTTAGGTATGAATCTAGCTCAGCCCCTTTTTGTACCCGCTGCTTTTGGAGGGCACTTGGTTACCTTGGGAGCGATAGTACCAACTTCAGCGATACTTTATTTCACCTCTATCGAGCAGCGGGCAGCTGCGACAGTCGAGTTAGATCTTTGGCACCAGATCTACGTGTTAGGACTGGTTGACTTATCCCGTGCTCGCCTTGAGATCCTGTACTTTGTTGAGATTCAGCGCTTAGTACTCATAGAGATGGTTCACTTGGTTAACAGTGATGCCTTCTATCTACCTCTTGAAGTTCAGGTTGTGCAGGCTCACCTTGCACAGTTGGATATGCCTCCATCAGTTGTCCCCACTGATGAGGACGACGCTAAGGTGGTTCATTTGGCTCCTATAGGTTGGGAGGGTGTTGATGAGGAGGATGGCATAGGTTGGGATGACTTCGCAGTTGACCTTGAGGAGGCACTAGCACTCGAGCTAGCTTTGCCAAAGGCAGATGCCCCTGGACCTGCTTCGTTGTAGACCTCACATAGCTGTAATTTTGGGGCAGGCCCCTCTCATGTTCAGCAACATCATCAGGCCGACTCGCTTGACCTTTTGATGGCTACCTACGGAGATGACTGACCGTTTAGATATCACCTTGTATATATTGACTATTTTTGACTAGTAGCTCTATTCTCTTTTTGCAACTGTATCTGCATGCATTCGAGGCAACGACCCCATTTTTGTAATCTAACTCTTGCATGGACGATGTACGTTCTAACCCATATAGCTAGGGTAGGCATTGACTGATCATACATGCCTTTTCTATCAACTTGATAAGAAGTTATATATAAAATACTCTTTGAATATCATTGTCATTTAAACTGCTTTAATACTTCTATTGCATGCATTTTCCTCATTCTATTATCACAATCATGCATAGAATGGCTGGGAGACCGAGGAGAAACATGAATTTGATTGAGGGAGCACATGAGGCTGCCAATCCCACCAGAATGTTTGAAGCTTTCGTTAGACATCTCGAAAGGGTTAGTAATCAGAATGAAAATTGACACGACCGACAAACTGGAGATAAACTGCTGGAGAAATTCCGTGCGCTAAGGCCTGATCAGTTTGCGGGTACCGCGGAACCATGGAAAGTGGAACAGTGGTTAATAAAGATGGACCGCATATTCGAGGCTGTCCATTGCAATGAGATGGACAAGAGGAGGTTAGCTACTTTTCAATTGACCGATGCCGTCGTAGATTGGTGGGATTCGGTCATAGCTACTATTATGCAATGGGAATGATGTAGACTGCGTTCAAAGGGAGATTTTTGGAGAAGTATTTCCCAGCTACGGAGAGGCACAGAAGAGAGAAGGAGTTCATGGATCTAGCGCAAGGAACCAAGTCAGTACAAGAGTACACCACATAGTTTGAGAGATTGTCTCGGTTCGCTCCACACTTGGTTGATACTGAAGATAAGAAGATACGGAAGTATAACCAAGGGTTAGCACAACAGATTCGCCGCCTAACTCTCAGCCACCTAGATAAGTCTTTCGAAGGACTAGTCGGCTTGACCACTGATCTGGAAGAAGATGCTCGAACAAATCGGAAGCAATTCCAATTCCGGCCGCCTTAGAGGGGTAATTTTGGAAATAGACCACCAATGAATCATACCCAAGGGCAGAAGATGAATTTTGATGGAAGCAAGAGGACCCAAGCTATCACCTATCTGACTCAACCCTGAGTAGGAGAAGGAAGTAGTGCTAGAAAATGTTTCAACTGTGGCAACCCCGGTTATCTGGCTCGAGATTGTAAGGCACCAAGGCGTGCTGCTCAGCAAGGCATAGTCTGTTACAACTATGGTGAACCAGCTCACATCAGCAAGTTCTGTACTGCCCCCTAAGCAAGTGACTTATGGTCAGCAAGGTCAGACTCGCGTGAATGTTGTTATCCCTAATACCGCTGGATATGATGCGACTGTGTACGAAGAAGGAGGTTATGAAGAAGCTCAACCTGATCAACAAATAGTGGAAGGTACATTAGCTCTGTTTAACTCCCATGTTAAAGTGTTATTTTATACAGGTGCTGCTCTTTCATTCATATCTGTCACTACGATTCGAAGATTAGGTATCTTACCTCATCGTTTAGAGAAAGCTTTGAGGGCTACCTCACCATTGGGAGCCGTAGTCAAGTTAGGACACGTATGCAAGTATTGTCCTTTACGGCTAGGAAACTGTGAAATCCCTGCAAGGCTGATTCTCCTATCGATGAAGGAGTTTGACGTAATCCTAGGAATGGATTGGATCTCTCAGAACCAAGCGAAGTTGGATTGTGCGAGGAAGAGAATTACATTCCCCGACAATGAGAAACAACCCTTTGATTTGCAATGTAACCCTTTGGGAGATATGTTCCTCACAAGATGCTTAGAAAACATCGAAGTCGTCAGTACAGAGATGATAGCGTTGTCTATACCTGTAGTCAAGGACTTCAAAGAAGTATTTCAAGACGTTTCTGGTTTACCGCCCGAGAGAAGTATAGAGTTCAATATTGAGCTTATACCGGGTACAGTTCTGATCATCAAGGTCCCCTACAGAATGGCCCCCACCGAACTGTTGGAATTAAAGGAACAAGTTCAAGAGCTCGAGAACCTAGGTTTTGTACGTCCGAGTACATCGCCTTGGGGAGCACCGGTACTATTCGTGTAGAAGAAGGACGGAACACTTCAATTGTGTATCAATTATAGAGAATTGAACCACGTGACTATTTGTGGATACCAGATTGTGGATACCGGGATTCCATCGCTTCGTTTTTGGGTTTTTGAGAATTGATTGAAATTGATCAAATAAAAGAAAGAGGAAAGGTCTGTTGAAAACAGATACAGAGTCGCCACTTGGTCTTTAGGGAACCAAAAAACCCTAATTTTGACTCACCCAAGCAGATAAGGGCACCGGCCCTTCATAACCAAAGAACTTGGTTCGGGGTTTTGGTACGAGAGAGGAAGGAGCCTTTGTCGCGACTAAAACACCCTCAACTCGCCCCGTCTTTCGACGGGCCTCAATTAGCATCCAAATAATCATCTTATACTATGTATGGTTCGGCAATTAATACTATGATAGTATATTACATCACATAAGAAACTTGAAAATGGAAGATCTAAAGATAAAATATCATTCATAAGATCTAAGTCAAATATCATGCAATGTAAAGTGAAAGATCACACAAATAAGCCTAGGAAAAATTGTCTAATCATATATCAAATAATTAAGACTTCCTAATCAAAAAGAGGGGGACATGAATTGTTCTTGAAACAAAATAATCAAAGAAGCAAAGTATGCTTAGCAAGCTAGGATGATGCATGTTAATTTTGAGAAAAGAGGATCTCTCAATCCCCGGGACGGATGAGAAAGGAAGATTAGATCGGGGGAAGCATGAACGTGTGATCGTGATCATTCCTTATAATCTTCTTAGATTAGGAGTTACAAAAACCCCAAATCTTGCATGAATGCAATGTATGTATCTAAAATGTGCAAAGGTTGTAGTGTGCTTTGTGTTCATGGATTCCTAGAATGACTTAGAAATCTAAAATGTGCATGAATGGATGAATGAAATCATCATGGGATATGTGCAAATATAGTATGAACTACTTCCTAAGATATGAACTAATTTGGAATGCATATGAGCATCAAATCAAAGACTGAAAGTTGACATGAGCTTGCTGTGAATAGTGGACAGAACAGTAGCATGATCTTTTGGAATTTGAAAAGAGGGGTTAGGAATGTTTTCAATGCATGATTTTTTATGGAGATATTCCTTATTGTGTCTAGGACACAACCCAAAATCCAATCTTGAATAGCTATCACAGAATGAGAGAAATCATATAAACAATGAAGGTCACTCAGAAACAGAGTCCGTACCATCGACTGAAATGTTAGAAAATCTTAGAAAATGAAAACAAATGATATAGAGGCCCATTTTATATAGAAAGTTTCCTAAGACATTGAAATTTAAGGGAAAAATAAGTTAGGACCACCCTTTTTGGAAAAGTTTTCTGGAAAAGAAGCTGGAAGTGGACCTAGCTGCTGTGACAGAAAAGACAGAATGTATGGAAGGAATGTTGGGGTCCAAATGGACCATTTCCAAGTACTTCCAAGTCAAACCAAAAATCATAGGTGTTCTCCAATGAGTTAGGAAGACTTTCCAAGTGGCCTTGCATCCATATGTTGAGTATTGAGTCCTAGAGAAATCTTTGAACTCAACTCACTCACTGTTTTGACTCATTATTTTGAAAATTTTGAGAAAACAAGGTTTTGTTTCTTTAAACCAAAATAAAAGGGATTGAGAGGGGTTTTGAAATAGATGTTTTGAGAGCACATTTTCAATACTCAATAAGGATTATAGCCACTTAAAATGCCAATATTAAACTCATCATCAAGAACCTCCAAGATTGTTGGAGAGATTATTTTACTTTGAACATAACTTCAATACATTTCAAGAATACATTGGAAGTATTGAGGCTATGATCATCATCTATTAAACATGTTTTTGAGGTCAAGAGCTACTATCCATAAGGATTCACTCACCTCAAACTTCATGTCATCACTTAGATGATGATGAACTAGTAAGTAAATAAAGAAAATAAAAAAGAAATGAGATAAGAAGAGATGAACAATAAATAAACAAGCAAATAGATGATGATCAATAGATGATATTCATGAAGCATGAGACTTGTAGATTGGTGTTTCACTCATATGTAATGACATTAGACATGGAAGAAGCTTCCACTCTCTTGAATGCTCACTAAAATGGTGGTTGGGTGTATTGAATGTTGAAGTAAATGGAAGTAATGAAGTAAAAACAAAGTTTAGAACTCACTTTTTGTTTTGAAAATCAAGAAGGAAGCTTCTTTTCTCTCTATTCTAACCTTATCTCTACAACTTTCTCTCTCAAACTTTTTCAAAACTCACATTTGACTCCTCTCAAATGAAGAGTAATGGGGTGTTTATATAGGCCAACTTGGGGTGGTTTTGGGATTTAGAAAGTGTTCCCATTGGCTCCAAACATCTGAAATCATAAAACTACGTCGTTTTGGATTTTAATTAATCAAAATGGGACCACAAAATAAATTACAAAAATACACTGTTCTGGAGGGGAGTGCCACGGCGGCACTGGGCCAGTGCCGGGGCGGCACAGCTCCTCCCTTCGTCTGGATAATGCTGTTTAGGCCCCCCTGATGTTCCGGTATTCGCGAAAAGGCCCTATTTCGTCCGAAATTCACAGAAAATGCGTACGAATTCCAAATTGAGATTGTGATATACCGTTGGAAAGGTAATGGAGTCTAATTTACATAAAAAATAGTTCGGGGATAGGTCACTTTGAAAAGTTTCGCGGTATTTGCGATAAAAGCCAATTTGATCGCCTTTTTCGCCTCTGGAAATCCATAATAAATTCGTTTTTAATCCGGGATTTACGTGCGATATACCATTGGAAAGCTATTGACCTCTAGTATCCATGAAAAATATTTGAAAATTGTTTCGGCGCCCCGGTTCCAAAGTCAAATTCTAGTCAAACTGGTCAAACCTGGGATTCCCGAGGAGTTCTGGAAACCTCCGGGAGTTCCCGGGAGCTGATGTTTTCGCTCGATCTTCTTTCGGAACTTGTTTTAACACTTTTTTTATGATTAAAAATGATTCCGGTGAATTCGGACGATTTCGGTCAAACTTGGTCAAATCTGGTCAAACCTTGGTCAAACCTGGTCAAACCTTGGTCAAACCGGTCAACGAGGACTTTTCGGGAACTTCCGGGACATCCGGGGGTCTCTGGGAGCTGACGATTTCATCCGATTTTTTCTTAAAAACTCATTTTATCACTTTTCTTACGACGTAGCATGTTTCCAGAACTTTTGGTCCAAATTTGGGAGCTTCTGAGCTTTCAGGGGCATTTTGGTCATTCTGACATTCTGAGAGATAGAGCAGACTTCCAAGAGTCCTTTTGAGTCTTTTGCGATCATTGTGAACCACCAAGCTATGGGTCTCCTAAATCTGATAGCCGACAAAATGGGGTGTCTACAGTTTGCCCCTCTTTGGCATGAACTTGCGAGGCAACGCATGTCGCAAGCGAGTGCCAAAGCTTTGAAGAGACAGGACTTTTTGGAGGCTATAGATTTAGGATAAAAAGCATTGCAAAAGATGCAAGGATGCTGAGGTTAGTGCTGGTCGTGCTCCGCGTGAGCTGCCTACGTATCCCAAGGGGAATCAGACCAGGACATAGTTCAGGGCACAAAGAGACCAAACACATACGCATAACAGTCAGGCGGTTGATATGCTAAAAGAGTGATATGAAATGCATGAACGTGATATGATTGTGTACATGAGTCCTATCATGCCTAGTGTTCTGATCCTAATATGAGCAGGTGTTACGGGGTGTGCCACTCCGAGTGGGCTGGTGTTGTGCTAGTGTTTGTAACTGTGATGTGGTGGATGACTCGGATAAAGACATCAATGTTTAGAAGACTCTGGGTCTAGGGGCAAACTTCTGGAATTGGGAAGTGCGCTTTGCGAGCAAATGTAATCGAATGTGAGGTCTTTGAGGATGACAACTAAGGACAACCCATAGGCGAGGGAGTTCACAATAACCGATAGATTTATAGTAACCAAAGTGAGGAGGCTCATGATAAGTAGGGTAGCTCACGATAATTGACAGGTGAGATAACCGGAGTGAAGAAGCTCATGATAAGTGAGGAAGCTTTTAACGACTGACAGGTGAGAAAGCTCATGATGATTAGTGGACACGGATCCTCGAATTGTGAATAGATAGTGCTTGCCCTGGGGATCTGGGTGATTTGACTGCGGGTGATGTTTTCGATCGTTGGCTGATCCTTATGATGACGAGCCAGAGAATCAGTCCAGACTTCTGCTATCTTCAGCTGGGGATGGTAGGGGATTCTCTGAGAATCTCTCTTCAATTCTTGACTTAGAACCAGGATCCATCTTCGAATCTCTCACGGTTGATCAAATCTTTCGATGCTCAATCCCAGAGAGCCCGTCAGGGCCTCCGGGAGCTGGTATCTGTCTGCTTTTGTCCTCGGGGGATGATGCAGGGTTCTAGGGGAATCTCTTTTCTTGATCGGGAACCAGGATCCATCTCTGAATCTCTCACGGTTGATCAAAACTGTTGGTGCTCAATCTAAGAGAGCCTGTCAGGGCCTCCGAGAGCTGGTATCTGTCTGCTTTTGTCCTCGGGGGATGATGCAAGGTTCTCAGGGAATCTCTTTTCTTGATCGGGAACCAGGATCCATCTCTGAATCTCTCACGGTTGATCAAAACTGTCGGTGCTCAATCTAAGAGAGCCTGTCAGGGCCTCCGGGAGCTGTTATCTTTCTGCTTTTGTCCTCGGAGGATGATGTAGGGTTCTTGGGGAATCTCTTTTCTTCCTTCTTCGGTGCATCAGTTAAAATCCCGGATCCGTTATCAGAATCCTCGTGTTTGATCAAAATTTGCGACGATTGTCCTGAAACAGCAGATTTGGGTCTTCGGGAGCCGATTTTTCCCAGTTTCCGTCTGCTGGGGATGGTCCTAACAACCTTTAGTCTTCTTGGGGTAAAACCTCATAAGTCTTGACCGGAATGGGCCACCGGGGCTGTTCGGGGCCAAAAATGGGCTAAAAAAGGCCAAAACGGGGCAAAACGGAGCAAAACGGAGTGAAGCGGGGCCCGTAGTTGGATTTTTGATTGGTGTTTTGGTTAGCCCAAATTTTCAAGAAGAAAGTTTAACTGTGACCTCCATTTTTCTTGTAGATCCATGGCTTCGAGCTCAAGGAGACCGTCTAAGAAGGCTAAGGGGCGGATGAAGGCCGAGATGCAAACCCCGGACTTGATTTTACGGGACCCCCAACACCATCTTTCGGCTGCGGCTCTAGCGAGCTTGGTATGTGCAACTTTCGATAATTTAGGACCATTTTCATGTATTGTGCTAGTTTTGTGAGCCGTAGTGTGCACCTAGAGATTGTTAGAAGTCCGGTTTGTGCTCAAACGTTGATTTTGTGAATTTGGCTCTCGGGTTGTGAATAGTGATTTTGTGCATTTTTTGTTGTTTTTGTTATGTGCAGGTGCCGGAAGTGGCATTGAAAGGCCATGGTAGCCTTGCCCACGCCTTCTTATGGTACACTCAACTCTCGCCTACCGTCAAGAGGATGGTGGACGATGCCGGGTTCGGAGGCTTTGTCCGTTTGGTTTCAAAAAGCAGCAACGATTTGGCTCACTTCTATGCACTGGCCGAGAGGTGGTGGGATACCACCAACACTTTTCACCTGCCGTTTGGTGAAATGACTATGACACCCTTCGACTTCTCCATGATCACGGGCCTGAGGGTCGGCGGGAAGCGCCTGATTCTGGATTACTTTTATGAGATCGACCCGGAGGCGGTGGAGATGCTGATTGGTGTTGTTCCCCCGAACCTGCAGAGGCACTGGTTTCCCTGCGGCTGGCTTTACCGGGCCTATGGCAGAGGGAATCATAATCTGAACAATTCCCCAGCTCCTGAGAATATATCTTCTATATGTCCTGGGTTGCTCGATCTTTGCGACGCGGAATGACCGGGTGAGCTTGAGGCTCCTTTCTTGTCTGGCAACCATTGATGAGATCCCTTCCTACAACTGGGGCGGTGCTGCCTTGGCCCATCTTTATAAGCACATGGGCTAGGTCTCTCGAGGCGACGTTAAATCGACTGGGGGATTTTGGCGAGCTTGGGAGGTATGTACTGCATCTTCCTTTATTTGTTATCTTTTGATTTCTATACTTGTTCTGATTTTCTCCTTGGTTTGTGCAGCTTTGGAGCTTTGAATACCTGAAGATGTTGGCTCCCTCCCCTGCGGACGAGTCAGGCGAAGATGAGGATGGTATGGCTCCTGTGCCTCTGTTCCCACGAGGCTTGAGATGGCGGAGGGACGTTGTTGGGGTGAAGAGTGGGGGCCCACCGGATTGTTTTGCTCAGGAACTTCTTAACTGAGCTGACGGCCTCTAGTGTTGATTCGACGCCTTGGGAGGGCGTCGCTTACGCCGCCCCAGAGGAGATACAAGCGGTTAAATCTCTTACCTCTTGCCGCCTTCTGCTGGAGAGTACCGAGTGCAGGCAGTGGTTCCTTGGGGAACGGGTATCTCGACAGGTGGTTGGTGGTCCCAGGTATCGCGTTCCTCATAATCCTCCCGTGATGGATGCTAGTGACCTCTCTGGTGATGCTCTGCTGGCGGCCTTAGCCGGCACCGATGTTTGGGATCATTTTCTCTCTGAGACCGACTACGAGGCTTACCGTTGCCGCTTCTTGATGCCTAACTTCCCACTCTTGGAGGTGAGTTTCCTCTCTTTTTTGTTTTCTTGTCTTTATTAGTTGTTTATATTTTTGACTCGTCTTTTCCTAACTTTTTGTGCCTACAGCTTCATGAGATGTACAGGAGACAGGCTCCTCAGGCTCCCGACCCTATCCCTCCTTGGGATTGGACCGTCAACGCTCTAGGCGCTGATGGCACTCCCCAAATGATGGAGGTGCCGCGAGTCACATGTGGGTACCCTACTCAGCCAGCGGGCGTCCTCAATGTTCCTTGGAGTTACGCTGAGGAGGGTCACGCCTTGGCAGCTAGCTTACGGTCCTTGGTCCTCACACGAGACCACCGGGTACGTCTCTAATTTTGCAATTTTTTAAGGTTATGAGGTTGTAACCCTAGATTTTACCCTTGACAGATGGACGGTATGCGGCAATTCGCCGCCAACCAGATGGCGTCCTTGGTAAGTCTCTGACTCGACTCTGTTTTTGTACTTTTTTTGTTGTTCTCTTACTGATTGCCTTCATTTTATTTGTGTGTGTAGTACCGTAGAGGCGGGGCTGGCTCATCGAGGACTGGTCCAAGATGCAGAGGTGGCAGGAGGAGGCCGTCACCGACATACACTCCGGGCGGTCCGACGGAGGACGAAGAAGAGGAGGACTGAGGCTTCCCAAGCGGGAAATATTATTTTATTTTCTTTTTCTATTTTCGATTGGGTTGTACTAGGGATATGATTATTTGGACAGTGTAGGACGATGTGTAGCACAATTTGTGACCTTTTGACAGAGTATTATGATGTTTTGCCTCCTAGGCCGGATATCTTCCGGTTTAGAGGCGCAGTTGTGTGCTTGTTGATATATGTGCACTGCGATTGCTGGATGTTACTGCGATGGGCAATTTTGTGATAGTGAGTGTTTTTGCCTTGCAGGTGGGATAATCCGTGAAACGGGGAGGTGCTGCCAAAATTTTGAATTTTGCTAGAGCCGCGACAGAAAATATGGCTTTGTATGACCCCGCTCAACTCACAGCTTGGCTGAACATTACGGATGGCGTGGAGCGGATCAACCTCTTTAGCTACGGCTTGACCGAGCTATTTTCTTTTTGCCAGATGACCCTGAACACTGAGTTCTTGCGTGCTGCCATTGGTCACTGGGACCCGGTGAACCATGTCTTCAACTTCATTGGCCTGGAGATATACCCCGTGTTTGAGGAGTTCTGCGCTATTCTCGGCTATGATTCTGACTCTGATCTGATTCTCCCTTCCGCTGGCACCCTCAGTCCTACGCGAGGCTTGGCTGAATATCTGAATTGCTCCATCACTATTTCCCGCCGGCTGATTCAATGTGAGGTCCTTAATATTGCTTCTATTATTGCTCAGTATGCCAGTCCTGGGAATCCCAGCGTGTATGATGCTACCCACGGGGCTGCTTTAATACTGTGCATGACCTCACACTTCTTATTCTCGAGTACTTCCGTTGACTTGGTGCATGTGTGCCTTGGGTTGAAGCTTAGCAAGAATCCCATGGCCATGGTTCTAGCTGAAACCTTGAATGGTTTGGATAATGCCTTCAATCAAGGGACTCCTCTTCTTTCCGGGGCGCCTTTGGTGTTACAGGCTTGGTTATACGAGCACCTTCAGCTGTGGACGGGCCGCATACCACCAGTTTACTTTCGTTGAGCTGTGCTTTACTCTCACTATACTTTTGCCGATTGGGTGGGCATGATGGGTGCTTTATCTGAGGCCGACATTTGCTGGATCGTGAGGCGTTGGGGCCTTTATGCTGTCACCACGAGCCTCAGGGGTCACCAGAGAGTGTGGTTGATGGGTTTGAGAGAGACTTCTTTCTATCATCCTCGCCGTTTGGCCAGACAGTATAGACAGGTTCAGGAGGTTCCCCGGGGGTTTACTGAGAGGGTCTTTGCTTCCAGGATCAGGGCTACCACTATTGCTGCTTTTATTGACGGTTGGACTGACCGAGTAAAGGCCTACTTCTAAAGAAAATAAAAGACACTAAGATAAAGCTAGACCTGACTGATTCTGCTCATTCCTCCAAGTGTCTCTGAACATGTGTGATTGCTCTTTGAAAGACTTTAATTTCTTTGATTATTCCTGCTTATGTAATATTCAAAGTTTGTTTATCGGTGAACCTTGGTAACTTTGGGAATCTCATTTTATGCATTTTAGCTTTCTGAAAAACATTTTGTAACCGAGATTTCAATTAGTTGTTGCTTTTGGTACTCACTTGGGCATGCTAGGGTGATTAGAGGCAAACGAGGTGGGTGGCCGAAGTTTTCCCCTAGTTTGGGATATGTATGGTTATGAGGCAAACGAGGTAGATTACCGACGTTTGCCCCTAGTTTAGAAGAGGTTCAGGCAAACGAGGCGAGTGGCCGAAGTTTGCCCCTAGTGTGGAGGGTGATTTATGGGTTATGGTAAGGACCGCGACTTTATTTTCTTACATGCTCATAATTTTGCCTAGGCACCAAGGAGGTGACCTAGCGAGCTATAGTCTCTCTTTTGTTATTGCTCACCTTGGATTTAGCTCTAATTTTTGCCTAGGCGTCCTTTCGGATTTTCAACCTAGCGAGCCACCCTTCTTTTTTTTAAAGTCTGCCTACGTACCCCCGAGCGGGGATCAGGTCCAACGTAGTTCGGGCCAAAGTTTTGAAGGAAAAGGTTATTTTTTTGTGGGTGGAGCGACCGAACCGATGTGGTTGTCTACGTATCCCCGAGTGGGAATCAGGTCAGGCGTAGTTCAAGGCCAGGCTTGAAAGAAATGGTTATTTTATGATGGTCAAGCATAGTACTTTTTGAGGCGGTCCATATTGATCGGTTCTTTGAATTCGACACCATCAAGGTCCATGAGGTAAGTTGCTCCTCCGGAAAGAACGGTTTTGACGATATAAGGGCCGACCCACTTGGGTTTGAACTTCCCACGGGGATCAAAGATCGAAGCTCGCAGTTCTTTAAGGACAAGGTCGCCCTTGACAATCTTCCTCGGACAAACCCTTTTATTGAAAGCACGGGCTATCCTCTTCTGATAGATTCGGACGTGGTCAACTGCCGCTAGGCGCTTTTCATCTATGAGAGCCAATTCCTCGTATCTCTCCTTCAACCAATCTGACTCTGAAACTTCACATTCCACCATCACGCGTAGGGATGGTAATTCTATCTCGACCGGAAGTACTGCTTCCATCCCATACACTAGTGAGTAAGGCGTTGCTCCTGTGGACGTCCTTATCGATGTTCTGTATCCCCAAAGTGCAAATGGTAGCTTTTCATGCCAATCTTTGTAGGTATCAGCTGATTTTTGCAGTATGGCCTTGATGTTCTTATTTGCAGCTTCGACTGCCCCATTGGTTTGTGGCCTATATGGTGATGACTTGTGATAAGTGATTTTGTATTCTTCGAACAGATCCCTGACTTCTGCCTTGGAATGACTTCCGTTGTCTGAAATAATCTCATGGGGAACTCCATAACGGCAGATGAGATTTCTCCTGATGAATTTGGCTACTTCCTTGGCCCCCAATTTGCTGTAAGATGCGGCTTCTACCCATTTCGTGAAGTAGTCGATAGCCACCAAAATGTACCGATTTCCATTTGAGGCCTTCGGAATGATTTCACCGATGATGTCGATTCCCCAGGTTGAGAATGGCCAAGGTGAGGTCATGCTGTACAGAAGGGATGGTGGTATATGCATCATGTTTACATGGATCTGGCACTTGTGACACCTTCTTACGTATTCGCAACAATCCCTCTCCAGAGTTGTCCAGTAGTACCCTTGTCTTATGATTTTCTTACCTAGCATGTGACCATTCATGTGCGGGCCGCATACCCCCTCGTGTATTTCCTCCATCATTCTTCGGGAGCTCTTCCCGAACAAGCAAGTCAGGTTGTGACCGTTGTACCCTTTCTTCAGCAGCTTCCCACCACAAATGATGAATTGCGCTGCGAATCTTCGAATGGCCCTTTTGTCTTTCTCGGTAGATTCTTGGGGGTATGTCCCCTTTTCTATGAAATCCCAAACATCCTGATACCACGGCATTTCAATCTCTTCTTCTTCAATTGCGGCGATCATGTCGAACGAAGGCTCGTACCTCTGATCTATTACCAAAGGCATCATCTTGACTCCCACAGGAATTTTGATCATGGAGGCTAAGGTAGCCAATGAATCTGCTAGCTGGTTCTCTTCCCTAGGCAAGTAAAGGAACGTGACATTCTTGAACTGCCTCTTGAGTTGGTCGAGATGATCATGATAGGGCTTCAACCTTTCTTCTTTTACTTTCCATTCTCCTCTAGCTTGCGATATAATGAGGTTTGAATCCCCGAAGACGTCCAACTTTTGAATTTTCAGTTCTATGGCTGCTTCCATTCCCAGAATGCAAGCTTCGTATTCAGCAGTGTTGTTGGTGGAGTTATAATTGAGCTTGACTGCCAGTGGAGTATGATCCCCGCTTGGTGATACGAGAATCATTCCTACTCCGTATCCTTTCATGTTGGCTGCTCCATCAAAGTACAACTTCCACTATTCTTCCTTGATTTCCATGATGTTTTCGTCAGGAAATGGAAAGTCCCCACTTTCTTCAGAGTCAATGGCATGCTCTGCAAGATGCTCAGCTATAGTTCTCCCTTTTACCGATTTGCTTGTAACATACTTGATATCGAATTTGGAAAGTAGAAGTAACCAACGGGATATACGACCGGTCAGGGCGGGTTTTTCGAGGAGGTATTTTAGAGGATCCATACAGGATATGAGCACAACCGGGAAGGCCAGCATGTAGTGCCTTAGTCGGCGAGTGCACCAAACCAAGGCCCAACATGTTTTTTCAAGGGTAGAGTAGTTGAGCTCATACCCAGTCATCCTCTTGCTGAGGTAATATATGGCTTTTTCGGAGTGGCTTTCTTCTCCTTCTTGGGCTAGCATGCAGCCCATGGCATTTTCGGAGACGGATAGGTAAAGGAATAAAGGCTTATGAGGAACGGGTGGGGAGAGGACAGGTGGATTTTGAAGGTAGGCTTTGATTTTGTCGAAGGCGGCTTGGCATTGGTCATCCCATTGGAACTTCTCCCCTTTTCTCAACAATCGGAACAGAGGATCGCACGTGGTTGTGAGCTTGGAAATGAAACGGCTGATGAATTGGATTCTTCCGAGGAACCCCCTTACTTATTTTTCATTCCGCTGTGGTGTCATTTCTAGGTTTGCCTTGATCTTGGAGGGATCCACCTCTATCCCCCTTTGTGTGATGAGAAAACCCAGGAGTTTACCGGAGGTCACACCGAAAATGCACTTCTTTGGATTCAACCTCATCTTGTATTTGTGCAACCTTTTGAAAAACTTTTCCAATGCTACCAGGTGCCCTTCTTTGTCCTTGGATTTCACAATCATGTCGTCTACGTACACTTCTACCTCCTTGTGAATCATATCATGCAGCAGAGTGGTGGCAGCTCTTTGGTAAGTCGCCCCCGTATTCTTGAGTCCGAAAGGCATTACTCTATAACAGTAGGTTCCCCAAGGGGTGGTGAATGTCGTCTTTCCCCGATCTTCTGGCACCATTAGAATCTGATTGTACCCTGAGAAACCATCCATGAAAGATAGTAGCTCATGTCATGCGGTGTTATCTACCAAGACGTCAATGTGGAAAAGCGGGAAGTCATCCTTGGGACTGGCTTTGTTCAGATCACGGAAGTCGATGCACACGTGAACTTTCCCATCCTTCTTCGGGACTGGCACGATATTGGCAATCCATTCCGGATACTCGGTGACAATGATGAACCCTGCCTTGAACTGTTTCTCCACTTCTTCTTTAACCTTGAGTGCCCATTCCTGCCTCATGCGCCTCAGTTTTTACTTGACAGGTTTAGAATTGGGGAGGAGAGGAATATGATGTTGGACAATGTCGGGATCGACCCCAGGCATGTCCTCGTAAGACCAAGCAAAAACATCTTTGAATTCTTTTAGCAAGAGAGTTAATTTTTCTTTTTCTTCTTTATTAAGAGTTGAGCCAATTTGCACAATTTGCGGATTATCTGTTTCACCTAGGTTAACTGATAAAGTATCTTCGATTATTTTATAAGCAGGTGGTTTTTTAATTAGTTGCTTAAGTTCAATTGGGAGATCCTCGAAGGGATTCGTGCATTCACAAGTATTGGACACAGAGGAGTAAGCAGAATCGTCTTTCATTTTATTCATGACAGGTGAAGTGACTACATTGGACAGCGGTGGGCTTACAGCAGCCGACTCTGGTACAGACTCGATACTTGGTAGTACAGACTCTGGGGGAACAGGGGATAGGGAGACACGGACAGATGACTCTACAGCCTGGTTGCTCAGACCCTCCTCAGTTGGCTTGATCTGATCTTCTTGGCTCTTGGCCCTCTTTTCTTCCTTCTTCCCAGTGGATTCCTCCCACATCTTCTCCATGGCTCTAGTGTCCATGTATTTCATCCAGTCTTCCTCCGGGGTCTTCCCAATTTCTTCGGAATAGAATGGATCTTGATATAAGGGCCTTTCGCAGTCAGCGAATATTTCAAGCTCGGGGTGCCTTTTCCCAGTGGTTGGATGGATCCAGTGTTCGGGAAACCCGAAGTAAGGGAAATCATCCCTTTCTTTTATGAACTGTCCATTCAAAGTCTTGCGGTACAGTGGGAGACCCTTCACCCTTTTCTTCCATGGCCTTTGTAGCTCGATGTCTTCTTCAGTGGGCTTGTATCCCAACCCAAAAGTGCCTTGTTGCCCCTTGATCTACGGGAACTCCCGAATTCCTTGCTGGCGTCGGCCTAATCCCATTCCGGGGAAGTAGTTCATCTTGCGGACAATTTTGACGACTGCGGAGTGGATCTCGGGGAACCTTTCTTCGTCATTGATCATGTGGACTTCTTCCATGAAGAATCCCCCGATTTCTCCTTCTTCTAGCTCAGGTATTTGGACTTCAAAAATGGGAGCGTAATTTGGGAAAGCTTCATTACCCCAACTATTACCGAGGATGATCTTCACTTCCTTCTCATGGATGTACTTAATCATTTGATGCACAGTGGACGATACAGCTTTGTTGGCATGAAGCCAGGGCCTTCTAATCAGCAGATTGAATGAGGCAGGTATGTTCATGACTTGAAAAATCTCAGTGCTTACCAAAGATCCTACCCGGATTTGTAGAGAGACAGTCCCAATCACATTTCTCCTAGTGTTATCATAGGCCCTCACGGATTGCACAGACGGCGTAATGTCAAGGATATTGACCCCCAAAGCGGTGGCAGTTCTTAGGGCACAAACATTCAAGGCAGAACCTGTATCGACCAGAAAAAATGGTACCTGCTGCCCCTTACATCCGACAGTGATGTACAATTCTTTGTTATGTGCGAATCCTTCCGGTGGCAAGTCCTTGTCAGAAAATGTAATGATTGGGTCGGGGGTAAGTGCGCCCAAGAAAGCTATCATGTCCTCCGGTGCGGCGTCGATAGGAACTTCAATCCCAGCCAAGGCGTTCAATACGGCTTGCCTATGCTTGTAAGATGTCACCATGATATCCCACATCGAGAGATGTGCTTGGGTTTTCTTTAGCTATTTTATCAACTCATTATCTTCCTCGATGATCTCGTCCATCTTACCCTTCCCTTTGTCCTTGACTGGACCTTTCTCGGTTGCATCGGTGGCAGGCTGTGGAGGCTGATAATGACGGCCTGACCTGGTTAGATGATCAATCTCGGCAGGAGTAGGCCCTTCTACAGTCCCATCCGTCTTGAACCAATCACAATCCGTTCCCACAAATGGCTTTTCCGGCTCGTTCCAGATGGAAGCATCACTCTCGTTGTTAGGATCATACCATTTGAGGTCTACCGCCCCTAGGTCATGCTCTTCCAGGAAGAACAAGTCTTGCTCGTCGTCAAGCTGCTGCTGCCACTCGTCATTCTCCCCTCTGATCAGATGAATTCCCTCAGAATCTGGGATGTCAATGAGGGGTAAGGGTTGTCCTAGGGGGTGATATAGGCGGCAGGGTTGAAGGATATAGGGTTGGAATCGATGAGGCTAATATTTTGGTGGTTAGGCAGAGGATTTTGGGTGATATGGGGCTGCTTCGGAGGTGGCTCGATGATATTCTGGTCGATGAGGTCTTGGATATCATGGCGGAGGTGCATGCAATCATCCGTGTTATGGCCGGGGGCTTGGTGGTAAGTACATCGCTTGGACATATCGCAGTTAGGCGGGAGCGGGGTATTTCGAGGCTGAAGTAATTGGAGATGGCCCTTTTTGAGGAGGCGGTCTAGGGCTGAGGAGAGGGAGATTTCTAACTTGGCAAAGTTGCGAGGGGGCTTTTTTTGGAAAGGGCGGTTGGAGGAATTTGCTTGATTGGAGGGTTGATATGGCCTTGGAGGGTATGCCATGGGTTGGCTGCTAAGGGCATTGACATCTGGGGGATTCCGAGAGTAGTTGGGCCTTCTTGACTGACTCGGAGGATCTTCCTTTTTGATCTTCCCTTCCCTGATAGCATCTTTGATTCGTGTTCCGACCTCAAACAACTCCTCAAAGGTGGAGATAGATTGGTAGAATAATTTCTCATGGTAGAGCGGCTGTAGATTCCGGATTAGCATTCTCACTTGTTCTTTCTCAATCGGCCGGTGGGTCATTTGGGCTACCTTGTTCCTCCACCTGCTCAGAAACGCAGCAAAGGATTCATTGTTGCTCTGCCGGGTTGTTTCCAAATCCCTGATAGTGACATCCAACTCCTGGTTGTAGGAGTAATGATCGACAAAAACTCGAACGATATCTTCCCAGGCCCGGGTTTTGGAGGCTTCCAAGGTTAGGAACCATGATAGTGCAGATTTTGCCAGAGTTTGTGGGAACAGCATTGCGATGTGATCGTGGGTACAACCCATTGACTGGAAGATGCTCATACAAAGCTTCACATGACTTTTTGGGTTCCTAGTTCCGTCAAAACGGTCGATGGCAGGCATTTTGAAGTTCTCCGGCAGTTTCAACTTGACAGGCTCAAAAAGGCCTTCCAGGTCTAACATGTAATCATCAACCCCCTTGCTTTTCCTTAGTACGCTCTCCAGCTTGTCGACCTTGTCCATTTTCTCTTGGAGCTTCTTCTCATACGTAAGCGGTGGGACCCCTTGAAACCAGTTTTCCTCCCCACTATTCTCATGTAGAGGAGGTTTAAACCCTGGTGGTGGAAACCCGGGCGGAGGTTGTGGCTGCTACTGCTTTAGTTCTTCCATGAACTTCAGGACTTGGGCTAGGCTGTCGGACTGTTGGCTTATGGTTGCCCCCAACTCAGTAACCTTGTTTTCTAGTTCTTCTCTATTCATGCTGAAGCAGGCTGTCGGATTGATTTTGACCAAACGATTATCTGAACTCCTGGTCCACGACGAGGATTCCGGATGCTGACCTTGGGAATCTATACTGACCTGACAGAGTTTGAAAGAAAGGGGGCGTATCAGATCCTAACAGTGATGACTTTTGGACTAACAAAGACAGTGATGTGGACTGACTCGAGACAGTGCGTGCAGATAGATGGTGCATGCATGTGGGACAAGCAGGCGGATGTATGCCCTAATTTATATGACGCCCCTATTTCTAACAGATAACAGTTAAACAAATAAGGTCCTAACCATACAGAGTGTGCTAACCTTACTTTCCAGTGTGATCACCAAGGGATAACAGGGATTTCCAGGGTTTATGGAGGCTCCTGAGGAGGATTGGGCATTCTTGGTTGATATCTGGACAGAGTTTCTGGGAGAAACTGGTAAGTACGGTTATATCTGGGATATCTGGACAGAGTTTCTGGGAGAAACTGGTAAGTACGGTTATATCTGGGATATCTGGGCAGAGTTTCTGGGAGAAATGGGTTAGTACGGTTATATCTGGGATATCTGGACGGAGTTTCTGGGAGAAACGGGTTAGTACGGTTATATCTGCGATATCTGGACGGAGTTTCTGGGAGAAACGGGTTAGTACGGTTATATCTGGACAGAGTTTCTGGGAGAAACGGTTATATCTGGGTAGAGTTTCTGGGAGAAACGGTTATATTTGGGTAGAGTTTCTGGGAGAAACGGGTTAATACGGTTATATCTGGGATAGAGTGGACAGGGTTTCGGGGAAGAATGGTTTAGTGTGGTTATAATGATCGTACCTTCCAGCAGGTTTTCACACTCCTATGCCTTAGGACCGACAAACAAAGTTTGCGGTGTATATCTTTGTGAGCATGGAGTAGACATCCTTGTCATGGTGCCTAGGCAGGTCAACTCAATGTGATCACATGCGAGTGATTGCCTTGGGAATCATAAAAAGGAGGTTCTATTCTATGCCACATAAGCATCTACATCGCGCAGGTAATCCCCTCAGGCCATACAACAGTTATATCATATTGTCCTTATCTGAAAAGATAAATGAACAGTCTTATGAAAGGTTCTACAGGAATCTATATGCAAAGGCTGGGTTTAGTCAAAGAGGGTCCATTGACGAGAGTTCCAATATACCGTCAGAGAGACAGTACGGAGGTTTTTACTCTTTTTGATATACCTTGGAAGGTACAGTATCAACCGTGACTTGTGCCCTGGCACAGCAAGACCTGAACAATGTCAGCGCCGCGTTTCAGACACAATCGGAGGGGGGGAAATGCAAGAGTGCAATGCGGTGAACCAAACACAGTAAAAAGATGATTTTAAGGATGCTTCTTATGAGTCAAACCTCTGTATTATTTTGTTTTAAAATAAAAGTCCCCAGTGGAGTCGCCAGATTGTGGATACCAGATTGTGGATACCGGGATTCCACCGCTTCGTTTTTGGGTTTTTGAGGATTGATTGAAATTGATCAAATAAAAGAAAGAGGAAAGGTCTGTTGAAAACAGATACAGAGTCGCCACTTGGTCTTTAGGGAACCAAGAAACCCTAATTTTGACTCACCCAAGCAGATAAGGGCACCGGCCCTTCATAACCAAAGAACTTGGTTCGGGGTTTTGGTACGAGAGAGGAAGGAGCCTTTGTCGCGACTAAAACACCCTCAACTCGCCCCGTTTTTCGACGGGCTCAATTAGCATCCAAATAATCATCTTATACTATGTATGGTTCGGCAATTAATACTATGATAGTATATTACATCACATAAGAAACTTGAAAATGGAAGATCTAAAGATAAAATATCATTCATAAGATCTAAGTCAAATATCATGCAATGTAAAGTGAAAGATCACACAAATAAACCTAGGAAAAATCGTCTAATCATATATCAAATAATTAGGACTTCCTAATCAAAAAAAGGGGGACATGAATTGTTCTTGAAACAAAATAATCAAAGAAGCAAAGTATGCTTAGCAACCTAGGATGATGCATGTTAATTTTGAGAAAAGAGGATCTCTCAATCCCCGGGACGGATGAGAAAGGAAGATTAGATCGGGGGAAGCATGAACGTGTGATCGTGATCATTCCTTATAATCTTCTTAGATTAGGAGTTACAAAAACCCCAAATCTTGCATGAATGCAATGTATGTATCTAAAATGTGCAAAGGTTGTAGTGTGCTTTATGTTCATGGATTCCTAGAATGACTTAGAAATCTAAAATGTGCATGAATGGATGAATGAAATCATCATGGGATATGTGCAAATATAGTATGAACTATTTCCTAAGATATGAACTAATTTGGAATGCATATGAGCATCAAATCAAAGAATGAAAGTTGACATGAGCTAGCTGTGAATAGTGGACAGAACAGTAGCATGATCTTTTGGAATTTGAAAAGAGGGGTTAGGAATGTTTTCAATGCATGATTTTTTATGGAGATGTTCCGTATTGTGTCTAGGACACAACCCAAAAAGACAATCTTGAATAGCTATCACAGAATGAGAGAAATCATATAAACAATGAAGGTCACTCAGAAACCGAGTCCGTACCGTCGACTGAAATGTTAGAAAATCTTAGAAAATGAAAACAAATGATCTAGAGGCCCATTTTATATAGAGAGTTTCCTAAGACATTGAAATTTAAGGGAAAAATAAGTTAGGACCACCCTTTGTGGAAATGTTTTCTGGAAAAGAAGCTGGAAGTGGACCTAGCTGCTGTGACAGAAAAGACAGAATGTATGGAAGGAATGTTGGGGTCCAAATGGACCATTTCCAAGTACTTCCAAGTCAAACCAAAAATCATGGGTGTTCTGCAATGAGTTAGAAAGATTTTCCAAGTGGCCTTGCATCCATATGTTGAGTATTGAGTCCTAGAGAAATCTTTGAACTCAACTCACTCACTGTTTTGACTCATTATTTTGAAGATTTTGAGAAAACAAGGTTTTGTTTCTTGAAAACAAAATGAAAGGGATTGAGAGGGGTTTTGAAATAGATGTTTTGAGAGCACATTTTCAATACTCAATAAGGATTATAGCCACTTAAAATGCCAACATTAAACTCATCATCAAGAACCTCCAAGATTGTTGGAGAGATTATTTTACTTTCAACATAACTTCAATACATTTCAAGAATACCTTGGAAGTATTGAGCTTATGATCATCATCTATTAGACATGTTTTTGAGGTCAAGAGCTACTATCCATAAGGATTCACTCACCCCAAACTTCATGTCATCACTTAGATGATGATGAACTAGTAAGTAAATAAAGAAAATAAAAAAGAAATGAGATAAGAAGAGATGAACAATAAATAAACAAGCAAATAGATGATGATCAATAGATGATATTCATGAAGCATGAGACTTGTAGATTGTTGTTTCACTCATATGTAATGACATTAGACATGGAAGAAGCTTCCACTCTCTTGAATGCTCACTAAAATGGTGGTTGGGTGTATTGAATGTTGAAGTAAATGGAAGTAATGAAGTAAAAACAAAGTTTAGAACTCAATTTTTGTTTTGAAAATAAAGAAGGAAGCTTCTTTTCTCTCTATTCTAACCTTATCTCTACAACTTTCTCTCCCAAACTTTTTCAAAACTCACATTTGACTCCTCTCAAATGAAGAGTAATGGGGTGTTTATATAGGCCAACTTGGGGTGGTTTTGGGATTTAGAAAGTGTTCCCATTGGCTCCAAACATCTGAAATCATAAAACTACGTCGTTTTGGATTTTAATTAATCAAAATGGGACCACAAAATAAATTACAAAAATACACTGTTCTGGAGGGGAGTGCCGCGGTGGCACTGGGCCAGTGCCGCGGCGGCAGTGGGCCAGTGCCGCGGCGGCACTGCTCCTCCCTTCGTCTGGATAATGCTGTTTAGGCCCCCCTGATGTTCCGGTATTCGCGAAAAGGCCCTATTTCGTCCGAAATTCACAGAAAATGCGTACGAACTCCAAATTGAGGTTGTGATATACCGTTGGAAAGGTAATGGAGTCTACTTTACATAAAAAATAGTTCGGGGATAGGTCACTTTGAAAAGTTTCACGGTATTTGCGATAATAGCCGATTTGATCGCCTTTTTCGCCTCTGGAAATTCATAATAAATTCGTTTTTAATCCGGGATTTACGTGCGATATATCATTGGAAAGCTATTGACCTCTAGTATCCATGAAAAATATTTGAAAATTATTTCGGCGCCCCGGTTCCAAAGTCAAATTCTGGTCAAATTGGTCAAACCTGGGATTCCTGAGGAATTCTGGAAACCTCCGGGAGTTCCCGGGAGCTGATGTTTTCGCTCGATCTTCTTTCGAAACTTGTTTTAACACTTTTTTTATGATTAAAAATGATTCCGGTGAATTCGGACGATTTTGTCAAACTTGGTCAAACTTGGTCAAACCTTGGTCAAACCTGGTCAAACCTTGGTCAAACCGGTCAATGGGGACTTTTCGGGAACTTCCGGGACTTCCGGGGGTCTCTGGGAGCTGACGATTTCATCCGATTTTTTCTTAAAAACTCATTTTATCACTTTTCTTATGACGTAGCATGTTTCCAGAACTTTTGGTCCAAATCTGGGAGCTTCTGGGCTTTCAGGGGCATTTTGGTCATTCTGAGCATTCGGAGAGATAGTGCTGACTTCCAAGAGTCCTTTTGAGTCTTTTGCGATCATTGTGAACCACCAAGCTATGGGTCTCCTAAATCTAATAGCCGACAAAATGGGGTGTCTACACTATCAAGAACAAGTATCCTTTACCTCGGATCGATGACTTATTTGACCAACTACAAGGAGCTACGACATTTTCCAAAATAGACCTAAGGTCGAGATATCATCAATTGAGGGTACGGAAGGAAGACATACCTTAGACTGCATTTAGAACCTGATATGGTCATTATGAATTTTTGGTAATGCCCTTTGGAATGACGAATGCCCCAACAGTGTTTATGGATCTGATGAATAGAGTGTTCAAGCCTTATTTGGATCAGTTTGTCATCTTCTTCATTGATGATATTTTGATCTATTCTAAGTCAGGAGAAGAACACGAGCAACACCTACGGATGGCATTACAGATGCTTAAGGACCACCACTTGTATGCCAAGTTTAATAAGTGTGAGTTTTGGTTGCAAGAAATGAAATTTTTGGGACACAAGGTGCCATCTCAAGGAATTTTTGTGGATTCGTCCAAGACCGATGCTGTGTCAAACTGGGTCAGACCGAGCAACCCTACAGAATTTCAGAGTTTTCTTGGACTCGCGGGCTATTACCGGAGATTTGTTGAGGGATTCTCCATGATAGCAGCACCTTTGACTGGGTTAATGAAGAAGAATTTAAGGTTTGACTAGACAGAGAAGCATGAGCGCGCCTTCCTAGAGTTGAAATAGAGATTCACTATCGCACCGGTACTAGCTATACCCAAGCCTGATGAGAAGTTCACTATCTTTAGTGACACGTCATATCAAGGACTAGGGTGTGTACTTATGCAAGATGGTAGAGTTATCACTTATGGATCCAGACAGCTGAAGCCGAATGAGTTGAACTATCCCACTCATGATTTGGAGTTGGCGGCAGTAGTATTCGCACTCAAGATTTGGAGACACTATCTCTACGGTGAGAAGTTGATTTATTCTCCGATCACAAGAGTCTAAAATATTGGTTCACACAGAAAGAGTTGAACATGAGACAACACAGATGGATGGAACTGATCAAGGATTACGACTTCACGTTAGAGTACCACCCTGGTAAAGCTAATGTGGTCACTGATGCTTTGAGTCAGCAGACTAGTGAGACAATCGCCTCCTTAATGGTTAGAGAATGGCGAGCATTAGAGACGTTGGCGGAGTTCAATGTATAGAGTGCTGAAGAAGGAGAAGGACAACTTTTCGGATGTCTTATCCTACAGCCTGACCTTATCGACCGCATTATTGGAGCTCAGAAAGAAGATGAGAAAATTTCAAGCATAGTTTGCGAAGATGTCAGAGAAAGATCTGACAGAATGGAAGGTAGGAATCGATGGACGATATCGATTTTGAAACAGGTTATGGATACCAGTCTGTGGGGATTTGAGAAATGATATTCTGGCAGAAGCACATAAGTCAAGATATACAGTTCACCCAGGAGGAACGAAAATGTACAAGGATTTGAAAAGAAATTTCTGGTGGGAAGGTATGAAGAAGGATGTGGTCGAATTTGTATCCAAGTGTTTGACGTGTCAACAAGTCAAGGCCGAACATCAGAGACCCTCGGGATTGTTGAAACCACTACCTATTCCTGGTTAGAAATGGGAGCACATCACGATGGATTTTGTAGTGGGTTTGCCTCGATCGTAATAGAATGATGATGCCATTTGGGTAATCATGGATCGATTGACGAAGTCTGCTCATTTCATTGCTTATAGTATGACATTCCCGGTAGAAAAGATGAGTCGAATGTACACACAACAAGTTGTGCAGCTTCTTGGTGCACCTGTGTCAATTGTGTTAGACCATGATGCATATTTTACTTCTGGATTTTGGGAAAGCTTGCAAGAAGCTATGGGAACCACGTTCAAGATGAGTACTACTTTTCACCCTCAGACAGATGGGCAGACCGAGCATGTTAATCAGATCATGGAGGATATGCTTAGGGCTTATGTCATCGATTTTGAAGAATCTTGGGAGACGCACTTGCCTTTGGTTGAATTTGCCTATAATAATAGTTATCACACGAATATCGGGATGGCTCCGTTGGAAGCATTGTATGGACGACCATGTCGTTCTCCGTTGAGTTAGGCAGAGGTGGGAGATACGGAGTTGTTGGGACCAGATTTGGTTAAAGAAACCAACGAGAAGATTTCTTTGGTCAAGGAAAGGATGAGAACCACTCAAAGCCAGTATAAGAGTTATGCCGATCGACGTCGGAAAGATTTGGAGTTCAGTGTTGGATATCACGTACTTCTTAAGGTATCACTGACCCGAGGAGTAGTAAGTTTTGGTCTCAAAAGAGGAAAGTTAGCCCCACGTTTCATCGGACCGTTCGAGATTTTGGAATGTGTCGGGAAAGTGGCATATCGACTGGCGCTACCACCGAAGATGTCTGGGGTTCACAATGTATTTCATGTGAGTATGCTGAAAAAGTACATACGAGACCCTTGCACGTGATTAGTTATGACGATATTGAGTCGAGTCATAACATTTCTTATAAGGAGAGATCTGTGAAGATTCTGGATCAGAGTATCAAGAAGTTGAGAAACAAGGACATTCCGTTGGTGAAGGTTTAGTGGATCACCATGACGAGAATGAAGCCTCATGGGAAGTCGAAGCTGAGATGAGGAAAAAGTATCCGGAGTTGTTTCAAGACAAATTAGTCTTGATTTCGGGGACGAAATCCTGTTTAAGGGAGGAAGGATGTAACAACTTGCATTTCATTTCATTATCAATTTAGCGTATCCATATTGAATTTGTATTTCCATTGACAAAATTAAATCCATGTAGTATTGTCAGCTTTTAAATTAATTACAAGTCTCATGTATCTAAATCTTATTATTTGTTTTATTTCATGTTAAACTCTTGTTGGGACCAGACTGAAATTTTACAAATTTAGTAATACGTGTATTGAATTTCAAATCTGTATTTCAAAACGGTGGAAATGTGTTCTTTTAACTCAAGCAGTATTTTTATAAAATCGGGAAATCATTTCTTACGTTAAAATAAATTTTCTGTATTTTTGTGGTGACCACCGCGACGCGAAAATACCAGTTTAGTTGCAAAAACCAATCAAGATGTGACACATACTTTTCCATTTATGGCAAGTAATCATTTGGTTGTACCCTGTTTGGCAACGTGTACCTTGCATGTGTAATTGTTATGTCTAAAGCTAGATTTGCCAAACACTTTCACTTGGCCCCTACTAACCTATAGCACCTCTTCAAACTGTAGAAGTGTATATACGTATGTATAATCCATCATGTAGGATCTGTATCATTGTTAGTTCAATTAGAAATTAGAAAAGCAATTTAGTTTGTAGAGTGTGTTTCATAACTCACAACTTGGAGCCCAAGATTGTGAGTACTTTATAAACTCATACACACTTCACAATCTGCACATTTTGATAAAAACACAGAGAAAAGAGAGAGCTTGAGAGCTATCTTGCTGAAGTTTTAAGAGAGAGAGAAGAACCTCCATAGCTAGAGCTCAAGTGGGTCTTGCATATTTGATTTTCCTTTCTCAACAACTTTCTTCTATCTCAATCTTTGTGAGTATTCTACACTCACTTGGAACGTAATTCACCTTTCAATTACTGTTTTGTGTAGTTGATTTGTGATCACAATTTTTGAATTTACGTTTGAAGTTTCATAGCTTGAAATCATGAATTTCCAAACTCAATCAAAATCTATTTTATTAGATAAATATGAAAGATTTCAGTATGTATAGGTCATGTTTGCAATATTAGAGTCTAATTTACTCAATTGAGAAAGTACATTAAGATTGAAGTTTTGTCATCTTTTAGTTTTTTGTAAAATTTGTGAACTACGTTTGGATTCAAGTAAAATTGATTGTAGATTGATAATCCTTGCGAAAAACCGAAGAGATTCATATATTATAAGGCATGGTAACTTACGGAATCAAAAATGGGTCAAAAAACCCCTTAATTTCTGAAACAGGGGAAAACCAGCGAGGAAGATGAAGCTACTGCGTGAACTCATGCGCGCGAGAGGCCCGCGCGAGCGACCCCTCGTGCGAGCGGCCCACGGGGCGCGAGCCGGTGGTTTCAGGCAAATAGAAAAGATCTTAATAAAAAAAATGAAAATTGGGCATTTCGAGCGAGCGACCCGCTGTGGACACCGGCGTTCCACCTCTTTTTGTTTTGAAACTTGTTTTGAAAAGGAATTTGATTTGGATTAAAGAAAAGAAAAGGTCTGTTGAAAACAGATACAGAGTCGCCACTTGGTCTTTAAGGAACCAAGAAACCTAATTTTTACTCACCCAAGCGGATAAGGGCACCGGCCCTTCATAACCAAAGAACTTGGTTCGGAGTTTTGGTACGAGGGAGGAATGAGCCTTTGTCACACTAAAACACCCTCAACTCGCCCCGTCTTTCGACGGGCCTCAATTAGCATCCAAATAATCATCTTATACTATGTTTGGTTCGACAAATAATACTATGATAGTATATTACATCACATAAGAAAATTTGAAAAGGAAGATCTAAAGATAAGATCATTCATAAGATCTAAGTCAAATATCATATAATGTAAAGTGAAAGATCACACAAATAAACCTAGGAAAAAATCGTCTAATCATGTATCGAATGATCTAGACTTCCTAATCTAAAGGGGGACATGAATTGTTATTGAAACAAATAAACAAAGAATCAAAGTATGCTTAGTAAGCTAGAATGATGCATGTTAATTTTGAGAAAAGAAGATTTCTCAATCCCCGGGACAGATGAGAAAGGATGATTAGATCGAGGGAAAGCATGAACGTGTGATCATGGTCATTCCTTATAATCTTCTTAGATTAAGAGTTACAAAAACCCCAAATCTTGCATGAATGCAATGCATGTATCTAGAATGTGCCAAGGTTGTAGGGTGTTTCGGTGTTCATGGATTCCTAGAATGACTTAGAAGTCTAAAAGGTGTATGAATGAATGAATGAAATCAACATGGGATGTGTACAAATGTAGTATGAACTACTTCCTAAGATATGAACTAATTTGGAATGCATATAAGCATCAAATCAAAGAAAAAAGTTAACATGTGTTTGCTGTGAATAGTGGACAGAACAGTAACATGATCTTTTGGAAATTGGAAAGAGGGGTTAGGAATGTTTTCAATGCATGATTTTTTATGGTGATCTTCCTTATTGTGTCTAGAACACAACCCAAAAAGCCAATCTTTAATAACTATCACAGATTGAGAGACATCATATAAACAATAGAGGTCACTCAGAACAGAGTCCGTACTGTCGACTGAAATGTTGAAAAATCTTAGAAAATGAAAACGAATGATCTAGAGGCCCATTTTATACAGAAAGTTTCCTAAGACATTGAAGTTTAAGGAAAAAATAATTTAGGACCACCCCTTTGTAGACATCCAATTTTGTCGGCTATCAAATTTAGGAGACCCATCGCTTGGTGGTTCACAATGATCGTAAAAGACTCTAAAGGACTCTTGGAAGTCAGCTCCATCTCTCAGAATGCCCAGAATGACCAAAATGCCCCTAAAAGCCCGAAAACTCCCAGATTTGGTTCCAAAGTTCTGGAAACATGATACGTCGTAAGAAAAATGATAAAATGAGTTTTTAAGTAAAATCGGATGAAATCGTCAGCTCCCAGAGACCCTCGGAGTCCCGAAAGTTCCCGGAAAGTCCCCGTCGACCGGTTTGACCAAGGTTTGACCAGGTTTGACCAAAGTTTGACCAAGTTTGACCAAGTTTGACCAAAATTGTCCGAATTCACCGGAATCATTCTAGATCATGTGGAAAGTGTTAAAATGAGTTTTAAAAGAAAATCGAGCGAAAACGTCAGCTCCTGGAAGCTCCCAGAAGTTTCCAGAACTTCCTGGGAATCCCAGGTTTGACCAGTTTGACCAAAATTTGACTTTAGAACCAGAGCACCGTAACATTTTTCAAACATTTTTCATGAATACTAGAGGTCAATAGCTTTCTAACGGTATATCGCACATAATTTCTGGATTTAAAACGAATTTATAATGAATTTCAAAAGGCGAAGGGAGGAGCTGTGCCGCGAATATCGCAAAACTTTTCAAAGTGACCTATCCCCGAACTATTTTTTATGTAAAGTAGACTCCAGTACCTTTCCAACGGTATATCACAACCTCAATTTGGGGTTCGTATGCATTTTCTGTGAATTTCGGACGAAATAGGGCCTTTTCGTAAATACTGAAACCTCTGGGGGCCTAAACAGCATTATCCAGACGAACAGAGGAGCTGTGGGCCCAGTGCCGCCGCGGCACTCCCCTCCAGAACAGTGTATTTTTGTAATTTATTTTGTGGTCCCATTTTGATTAATTAAAATCCAAAACGACGTAGTTTTAAGATTTCAGATGTTTGGAGCCAATGGGAACACTTTCTAAATCCCAAAACCATCCCAAGTTGGCCTATTTAAACCCCCCATTGCTCTTCATTTTGGAGGAATCAAATGTAAGCTTTGAAAAAGTTTGGGAGAGAAAGTTGTAGAGATAAGGTTAGGATAGAGAAAAAGAATCTTTCTTCTTTGATTTCCAAAACAAAAGTGAGTTCTAAACTTTGTTTTTACTTCATTACTCCTATTTACTTCAACATTCAATACACCCAACCACCATTTTAGTGAGCATTTAAGAGAGAGGAAGCTTCTTCCATATCCAATGTCATCATATATGAGTAAAACACCATTCTACAAGTTCAAAACATCATGAATATCATCTATTGATCATTATCTACTTGCTTGTTTATTCATTGTTTATCTCTTCTTACCTCATTTCTTTTTTATTTTCTTTATTTACTTACTAGTTCATCATCATCTAAATGATGACATGAAGTTTGGGGTGAGTGAATCCTTATGGATAGTAGCTCTTGACCTCAAAAACATGTTTAATAGATGATGATCATAACTTCAATACCTCCAAGGTATTCTTGAAGTGTATTGAAGTTAGGTTCAAATAAAAATAAATCTCTCCAACAATCTTGGATGTTCTTAATGATGAGTTTGATGTTGGTATTCTAAGTGGCTATAATCCTTATTGAGTATTGAAAATATGCTTTCAAAACATCTATTTCAAAACCCCTCTCAATCCCTCTCATTTGGTTTCAGGAAACAAAACCTTGTTTTCTCCAAAATCTTCAAAACAATGAGTCAAAATAGTGAGTGAGCTGAGTTCAAAGATTTCTCTAGAACTCAATACTCAACATATGGATGCAAGGCCACTTGGAAAGTCTTCCTAACTCATTGGAGAACACCCATGATTTTTGGTTTGACTTGGAAGTACTTGGAAATGGTCCATTTGGACCCAAACATTCATTCCAAACATTCTGTTTTTGCTTTCACAGCAGCTAGGTCCACTTCCAACCTCTTTTTCAGAAAACCTTTCCAAAAGGGGTGGTCCTAACTTATTTTTCCCTCAAACTTCAATGTCTTAGGAAACTTTCTGTATAAAATGGGCCTCTAGATCATTCGTTTTCAGTTTCTAAGATTTTTCAACATTTCAGTCAACAGTACGTACTCTGTTTCTGTATGACCTCTGTTGTTTACATGATTTCTCTCAATCTGTGATAGTTATTAAAGATTGGATTTTTGGGTTCTATTCTAGACACAATAAAGAACATCTCCATAAAAAATCATGCATTTGAAAACATTCCTAACCCCTCTTTTCAATTTTCCAAAGATCTAGTTACTATTCTGTCTACTATTCACAGCAAGCAAATCTTAACTTTCATTCTTTGATTTGATGCTTACATGCCTTCCAAATTAGTTCATATCTTAGGAAGTAGTTCATACTACATTAGTACATATCCCATGTTGATTTCATCCATTCATTAATACACATTCTAGGCTTCCAAGTCATTCTAGGAATCCATGAACACAAAGCACACTACAACCTTGGCACATTCTAGATACATACATTGCATCCATGCAAAGATTTGGGGTTTTTGTAACTCTTAATCTAAGAAGATTATAAGGAATGACCATGATCATACGACCATGTTTTCCCTCGATCTAATCATCCTTTCTCATCCGTCCCGGGGATTGAGAGGTCTTCTTTTCTTAAAGATTAACATGCATCATACTAGCTTGCTAAGCATACTTGATACATGATTAGACGATTTTTCCTTGGTTTATTTGTGTGATCTTTCACCTTACATTGTATGATATTTAACTTAGATCTTATGAATGATATCTTATCTTTAGATCTTCCATTTCAAAATTTCTTATGTGATGTAATATACTATCATAGTATTATTTGTCGAACCAAACATAGTATAAGATGATTATTTGGATGCTAATTGAGTCCCGTCGAAAGACGGGGCGAGTTGAGGGTGTTTTAGTCGCGACAAAGGCTCCTTCCTCTCTCGTACCAAAACCCCGAACCAAGTTCTTTGGTTATGAAGTGCCCTTATCCGCTTGGGTGAGTCAAAATTAGGTTTCTTGGTTCCTTAAAGATCAAGTGGCGACTCTATATCTGTTTTCAACAGATCTTTTCTTTTCTTTCTTTGATCCAAATCAAATTTCAAACAAAAACAAGTTCCAGTTTCAAAACAAAACAAAGAGAAGTGGTCCACTTCCGGTGTCCACAATCTGGCGACTCTGCTGGGGATTTTTCACTTTAAAACAAAATAATACAGAGGTTTGACTCATAAGAAGCATCCTTAAAATCATCTTTTTACCGTGTCTGGTTCACCGCATTGCACTTCTGCATTTCCCCTTCGACTGTGTCTGAAACGCGGCGCTGACATTGTTCAGGTCTTGCTGTGCCAGGGTACAAGTCACCGTTGATACTGTACCTTCCAAGGTATATCAAAAAAAGTAAAAACCTCCGTACTGTCTCTCCGACGGTATATTGGAACTCTCGTCAACGGACCCTCTTTGACTAAACTCAGTCTTTGCATATAGATTCTTGTAGAATCTTTCATAGGACTGTTCATTTATCTTTTCAGATAGGACAATGTGATATAACTGTTGTATGCCCTGACGGGATTACCTCCGCGGTGTAGATGCTTATGTGACATAGAACAGAACTTCTTTCTTATGATTCCCAAGGCAATCACTCACATGTGATCACATTGAGTTGACTTGCCTAGGCACCATGATAAGGATGTCTGCTCCATGCTCACAAAGATATACACCGCAAACCTTGTTTGTTGGTCCTGAGACATAGGAGTATGAAAACTTGGTAGACAGTATGATCACCATCATCACCTATTCTCGTCGTATGTCCCTATTTCTTCCAGAAACTCTACCCAACTCATCGGGATATCCCTGTTTCTCCTAGGAACTCTGTCTGAATCACCCAGATTTCCTAGAAATCCCTATTTCTCCCCAGATTACTCAGAAATCTCAATTTCTTCCATAAACTCCGATATACTTATGTCCCCCCCCCCCCCCCCCCCCCCAGATATTCTTGCTTCCCCCAGAATACCCAAAAATCTCAATTTTTCTTAGAAACTCTGATATACTTGTTTCTCCTAGAAACTCTGTCCGAATTAACCAGTTATACCTGTTCTCCCAGAAGCTCTGTCCAAATCTCTCAGATTACCCAGAAATCCCAATTTCTCCCAGAAACTCCGGTATACTTGTTTCTCCCAGAAACTCTGTCCAACTTACCCAAATTTTCATATTTTCCCATAAGCTCTATCCAAATCTCCAAGATTTCCCAAAAATTCCAGCAACTCCATCCAAACTTCCCAAAAATGCCTAGATATACCAATTTCTCCCAAAAAATTCTGATTTCCCAATTTCTCCTAGAAGCTCAGTCCAAATCAACCAGAAATCCCTATTTCTCCTAGAAGCTCAAATGACTTCTAGAAATTTCTCCAAATCTTCGAAATCCCTATTTCTCCCAGAAACTCTATCCAAAATTCCCGAAGTACCCCGGAAATCCCTATTATCCCTTGGTGCTCACACTGGAAAGTAAGGTTAGTACACTCTGTATGGCTAGGGCCTTATTTGTTTAGCTGTTATCTGTTAGAAATAGGAGCATCATATAGATTAGGGCCTACGTCCGCATGCTTGACTCGTAAGCATGCACCATTCCTATCAGTCTACACGTACTATCTTAGTCAGTCTGTACACAAGTCAGTCCATGTTTGTTAACATCACTGTCATTATCTCTCCAGTCGTCACTATCAGAATCTGATACACCCCTCCTCTCGAATCTGTAGGTTTGTATAGATTCCCAAAGTCAGCAACTGGGATCCTCGTCCTGGGTTGGAAGTTCAAACAGTCATTTGGTCAAGATCTGCCCGCCAAGTTACGTCAGCATTAATCAAGAAGAATTGGAAAATAAGGTCACTGTGTTGGGAACAACCATAAGCCAGCAATCTGATCGCCTGGCCCAAGTTTTTGAGTTTTATGGAAGAACTGAAACAATAGCAGCCACAGTACCCACCTGGTTTCCCACCACAACCAGGGTTCATACCACCACCACCGCCTGGGTTTGGACCGCCTCCCGAGAATAATGGGAAGAAGACTGGTTTCAAGGGGTCCCGCCGCTTGCATATGAGAAGAAGCTCCAGAAGAAAATGGACAAAGTTGACAAGCTTGAAAGTGTGTTGAGGAAGAGCAAAGGGGTTGATGATTACATGTTAGACCTGGAAGGCCTCTTTAAGCCCATCAAGCTAAGGCTGCCCGAGAACTTCAAAATGCCTGAAATTGACCGTTTTGATGGAACAGGGAATCCAAAAAGTCACATCAAGTTGTGCATGAGCATCTTCCAATCGATGGGCTGCACTCATGAGCACATTGCGATGCTATTCCCGCAAACCCTTAAGAATTCCGCACTATCCTAGTTCCTAACCCTTGAAGCCTCCAAGACTCGAGTCTGGGAAGACGTTGCTAGAACATTTATTGATCACTACTCTTACAACCAAGAGTTTGATATCACCATCCGGGATCTAGAGACTACCAGGCAGAACTTCAATGAGTCCTTCACTGCGTTCTTGAGCAGATGGAGGAATAAAGTGGCTCAAATGATCCACAGACCTGTTGAGAAAGAGCAAATACGTATGCTGGTCAAGAACATGCAACCAGTATATCATGACAAGCTATTCTACCAACCCATCTCTACATTCGAAGAGCTATTTGAAATAGGCACCAGAATAGAGGATGCCATCAAAGAAGGAAAGTTCAAAAAGGATGAACCACAACACCAGTCCAAGAGACCTAACTACTCCCTGGACTCCCCGGATATTAATGCACTTAGCAACCAATCAATGGCCTGCGCCCTTCGTCCATACCAGTCCATTCCGCCAAATCTCCCAAAAGGCCCTCGCGAATTCTCCAAACTTGATGTTCCTCTTTCCACAACCTTGGACCACCTACTAAAAAAGGGCCACCTGCAGCTCCTCCCTCATAAGCAGCTACCAGATCCTATACCCTCCCACTATAACATGAGCCTACGATGTGCTTATCACCAAAATCTAGGCCATACCACCGATCAGTGCATCTGCCTCCGCCATGACATTCAGAACCTTATAGAAGATGTCCCCTATCCTAATCCCATCCACTATCTTGGCTTGGACAAACCGATCGAATGATCCCTTCCGTCGATGCTAATGAATGTTGAAGCTACGCAGTAAAGTGATGGTGTTTGGAACTTCTGCTAAAAAAATAGAATAAGAATAATAAATGGGTCGCAAAGACACTCCATTTGAGACCGGGTCGAGTCAAGTTGAGTCTGTTCTATGTTCCGAGTCCATTTTAATTCTAGTCTTGTGATCGAGTCTGTCTGTCATTGAGTTGTTAATAAGTCTGTAAACCTTTTCTATTGATGGAATGAAATCTCATTTAGCTTAATCTGATGTGCCTAGTCATAAATGCATGAATCACTAACCTGAAGTGTCACTTTTCAAATTACCATGGATATTACTCTGCTAATAATTTTTCTACAACAAAACAAAAAAGAATCCTGAAAGGTTAAAGTCGATTTCACGTTGACACTGATGAAGAGCTGAGAATTGAATAGTCTTACTTTAAGAATTTAAAGATGCTTTTGCTCAAATCTCAAAAAGACACACTTGGAACTGATTTGGGGCTTACCCAACACCCTTTTCCACCATTTTAAAGCCTTGAGCCCAGTCCAATCAAGAGCCACGCAATATGTCCGATTGAAAGCAATGCAAACTTAGCCCTTGATGGTAGCCATACATTTTAGTGAGTTTCATCTCCACTTTCAAAAAAAAAACAAAAAAAAAAGAAAGAAAAAGAAAAGAAAAGAAAAGAAAAAGCTCGCTAGGTTGAAAACCCGAAATGGCACCTAGGCAAAAGTTAGAGCTGAAAAAGGTGTTGATTTCCAAAATCTGACCCAAGCCAGTCAAAATGTTGGAGAAAATTTTGATGAAACAAATGAGAGAATCATACGCTTCAAGATACATCTTAAGAAGGTGCCAAGATCACATTTCAAACGGCACAGAATGACCATAAATAAATTCTGAGAGCTGACATGCACATTCTGGAATTCTGAGATTGCGATTGAAAGATCTCACAAGAATCGACTACATTAAAAAGCAAAATTAATTGGCTAGGCGAAAGTGAAAGGATCAATCCTCAAAACAAAACAAAAAGAAAAGAAAAGAATGGGAGATTGAAACTAAATCCTTTTATTCAAAGCTACCATCAGTGGCTCAAGTTTGAACTGATTTGACCATTGGTTTGAGAAACCCTCATACCCAATTCCTTTCAAGCCCTGACTTGAACTACGCTCGACCTGATTCCCACTCGGGGATACGTAGGCAACTACATCGGTTCGGTCGACACCATCATAATCAAACCAATTTCTTTCAAGCCCTGACTTGAACTACGCTCGACCTGATTCCCACTCAGGGATACGTAGGTAACCACAACGGTTCGGTCACCCCACCTACCTAAAAATCAACCCGCTTCTTTTCGACCATGGCCCGAACTACATTGGACCTGATCCCCACTTGGGGGTACATAGGCAGACTTTCAAAAAAGAAAAAGAAGGATGGCTCGCTAGGTCGAAAATCTGAAAGGACGCCTAGGCAAAAATTAGAGCTAAATCCAAAGTGAGCAATAGCAAAAGAGAGAAAAGAGCTCGTTAGGTCACCTCACTGGTGCCTAGGCAAAAGTTATGAGTATTTGAGAGATTAAAGTCACGGTCCTTGCCTCAAGCCAAAAATCACCTTCCACACTAGGGGCAAACTTTGGCTACTCACCTCGTTTGCCAAAATTTTACTATCTACCCTTCATACAAGGGGCAAACTTCGGTCACCTACCTCGTTTGCCCAAAACCTCTAATAAACCATCATCCAAATTAGGGGCAAACTTCGGTCACCCACCTCGTTTGCTTATGAATCCCACTTTGTACACCTCAAACTAGGGGCAAACTTCGTTTGCCTAACACAAACCCTTCACACCGAGGGCAAGTTTTCAAGTTACCAAGTTGTTTTGAAAATTTTGAAATAGAGCATCTTTTACTCTAAAAGCTAAGGCACTAATTCAAAGCACTTCCTGGGAGAAGTAAAAAATTGACTAGATCACTAGGGAAGAATTTTCAAAAATCAGATTTATCAGCAAAGTGCTACCATGTCAAGATGAGGAGTGAACACCAAAAGAGAAATGGTGCATTGTTTATGACAAAAGCACATCAAGTTTTGACAAGACGAGCTTGTTTCATTTTGGTGTCAAATGTGTCGTCCTCGTGCGTCAATGTCTGTCAAGTTTTTGAGTCTGTTATAGTCTCAAATGTGTAAGTCGACAGGGACTAATAAAATTTTCAAATCAAGTTATAAAGAGCATGCCAATACAAGCAGGAGTACCAAACACCATTACTGCACCGGTTAAGGCGTCAGCATGAGAAACATCCAAACTTAGGGCAAATGCGAATTTCATCCCTTTCCAAACCATCAGAAGTTGACCATCATCTCCTTGTAACATAAGTCCATGAGTGGCTGTTGATCTTTCATCCTAGCAACATAAGTCCATGAGTGGCTGTTGATTACCTTCCCTCGTCCATGCAACATAAGTCCATGAGTGGCTGTTGATTTTCCTTCATCTCCAAGCAACATAAGTCCATGAGTGGCTGTTGATTGATCTTGGATTAGGCACCACAAAGATTTTATCAACCGCGAGAGATTCACAGATAGATCCCGGTTCTGGGCCAGCAAGATTTGATCAACTATGAGAGATTCAATTTGAATCCTGGTTCCCGGTCAAGAGGAGTAGTTGAAGAGAGATCCCAGAAAGAGTCGCTTCATCCCTAGTAGATTCAGTTTAATCCCCAGCAGGCATATCGATTTGTACATCATCAGTTCAATCATGACAGTAGTTCACTGTCGACTCGTCATCTCGATTTGTACATCGTCAGTTCAATCATGACAGTCACAGCAGTTCACTGTCGACTAGTCATCTCGATTAGTACATTGCCAGTTCAATCCGTGACAGTCACAGTAGTTCACTGTCGACTCGTCATCTCGATTTGTACATCATCAGTGCAATCTATGACAGTCACAGTAGTTCACTGTCGACTCATCATCATCAGTCCAATCCATGATAATCACAGTAGTTCACTGTTGACTCGTCACCTTAATTAGCGCATGGTCAGTTCTTCTGATCACGGTTAGTCCAACCGTTGGTCCAACCCATGACAGTGACATAGCTCACTAACTACTCGTCATCTCGATTCGTGCATCGTCAGTATGTTGTGTTCATCGTTCTCATTCAACATCTTGGGCTTCCATGTCCATTAATGGTGCTTCCGTGTCTGTCGCTTGACATCTCTAGTTTTCATGTCTTGAGTTCATAAGGTTTCCGTGTCCAGGACTTCCATGTCCATCGGTTATCTGTCAAATTTTATCTTTGATTATCGCCCTCTGGGACCCCACATCTGAGTACATTCGCTTGCAAAGCACACTTCCCAAATTCTAAAAGTTTGCCCCTAAACCTAGAGTCTTCTAAACCTTGATGTCCTTATTTGAGGCATCCACCACATCACAGTCGCAAACACTAGCACAACACCAGCCCACTCGGAGTGGCACACCCCACAGCACCTGCTCATACTAGGATCATAACACTGGACATGATAGGACTCATGACACAATTCATAATCACATCCATGCATTGCATATCATCCTCATAGCATAGCATCCGCATGTCTTGTTGTGCATGTGTGATTTGTTCCTTTGTGCCCTGAACTACGTCTTGGTCTGACTTCCCTTGGGATACGTAGGCAGCTCACGCAGAGCGCGACCAGCACTAGCCTCAGCATCATTGCATCTTTTGCAACGCTTTTTAACCTAAATCTATAGCCTCTAAAAAGTCCTGTCTCTTCAGAAACTTTGGCACTCGCTTGCGACATGCATTGCCTCGCAAGCTCATGCCAAAGAGGGGCAAACTGTAGACACCCCATTTTATCGGCTATCAGATTTAGGAGACCCATAGCTTGGTGGTTCACAATGATCGTAAAAGACTCTAAAGGACTCTTGGAAGTCAGCTCCATCTCTCAGAATGCTCAGAATGACCAAAATGCCCCTAAAAGCCCGAAAACTCCCAGATTTGGTTCCAAAGTTCTGTAAACATGATACGTCATAATAAAAATGATAAAATGAGTTTTTAAGTAAAATCGGATGAAATCGTTAGCTCCCAGAGACCCCCGGAGTCCCGAAAGTTCCCGGAAAGTCCCCGTCGACCGGTTTGACCAAGGTTTGACCAGGTTTGACCAAAGTTTGATCGAGTTTGACCGAAATCGTCCGAATTCACCGGAATCATTCTAGATTATGTGGAAAGTGTTAAAATGAGTTTTAAAAGAAAATCGAGCGAAAACGTCAGCTCCTGGAAGCTCCCAGAAGTTTCCAGAACTTCCCGGGAATCCCAGGTTAGTCCAGTTTGACCAAAATTTGACTTTAGAACCGGAGCACAGTAACATTTTTCAAACATTTTTCATGGATACTAGAGATCAATATCTTCCCAACGGTATATCGCACATAATTTCTGGATTTAAAACAAATTTATTATAAATTTTCAAAGGCAAAAAAGGCGATCAAATCAGCTTTTATCATGAATACCGCAAAACTTTTCAAAGTGACCTATCCCCAAACTATTGTTTATGTAAATTAGACTCCATTACCTTTCTAACGGTATATCACAACCTCAATTTGGGGTTCGTACGCATTTTCTATGAATTTTGGACGAAATAGGACCTTTACGCGAATACCGGAACCTCTGGGGGCCTAAACAGCATTATCTGGATAAAGGAAGAGCAGTGCCGCCACGGCACTGGCCCACTGCTGCCGCGGCACAGGTCCAGTGCCGCCGCGGCACTCCCCTCCAGAACAGTGTATTTTTGTAATTAATTTTGGGGTCCCATTTTGATTAATTAAAAACCAAAACGACATAGTTTCATGATTTCAGATGTTTGGAGCCAATGGGAACACTTCTAAAACCTCAAAACCACCCCAAGTTGGCCTATTTAAACCCCCCATTGCTCTTCATTTTGGAGGAGTCAAATGTAAGCTTTGAAAAAGTTTGGGAGAGAAAGTTGTAGAGATAAGGTTAGGATAGAGAAAAAGAAGCTTTCTTCTTTGATTTCCAAAACAAAAGTGAGTTCTAAACTTTGTTTTTACTTTATTACTCCTATTTACTTCAACATTCAATACACCCAACTACCATTTTAGTGAGCATTTAAGAGAGAGGAAGCTTCTTCCATATCCAATCTCATCATATATGAGTGAAACACCATTCTACAAGTTCAAAATATCATGAATATCATCTATTGATCATTATCTACTTGCTTGTGTATTCATTGTTTATCTCTTCTTACCTCATTTCTTTTTGATTTTCTTTATTTACTTACTAGTTCATCATCATCTAAATGATGACATGAAGTTTGGGGTGAGTGAATCCTTATGGATAGTAGCTCTTGACCTCAAAAGCATGTTTAATAGATGATGATCATAACTTCAATACCTCCAAGGTATTCTTGAAGTGTATTGAAGTTAGGCTCAAATAAAAATAAATCTATCCAACAATCTTGGAGGTTCTTAATGATTAGTTTGATGTTGGTATTCTAAGTGGCTATAATCCTTATTGAGTATTGAAAATATGCTTTCAAAACATCTATTTCAAAACCCCTCTCAATCCCTCTCATTTGGTATCAAGAAACAAAACCTTGTTTTCTCCAAAATCTTCAAAACAATGAGTCAAAACAGTGAGTGAGCTGAGTTCAAAGATTTCTCTAGAACGCAATACGCAACAAATGGATGCAAGGCCACTTGGAAAGTCTTCCTAACTCATTGGAGAACACCCATGATTTTTGGTTTGACTTGGAAGTACTTGGAAATGGTCCATTTGGACCCAAACATTCCTTCCAGACATTCTGTTTTTGCTTTCACAGCAGCTAGGTCCACTTCCAACCTCTTTTTCAGAAACCCTTTCCAAAAGGGGTGGTCCCAACTTATTATTCCCTCAAACTTCAATGTCTTAGGAAACTTTCGGTATACAATGGGCCTCTAGATCATTCGTTTTCATTTTCTAAGATTTTGCAACATTTCAGTCAACAGTACGGACTCTGTTTCTGAGTGACTTCTGTTGTTTATATGATTTCTCTCAATCTGTGATAGTTATTAAAGATTGTCTTTTTGGGTTGTATTCTAGACACAATAAGTAACATCTCCATAACAAATCATGCATTGAAAACATTCCTAACCCCTCTTTTCAATTTTCCAAAGATCTAGTTACTGTTCTGTCCACTATTCACAGCAAGCACATCTTAACTTTCATTCTTTGATTTGATGCATACATGCCTTCCAAATTAGTTCATATCTTAGGAAGTAGTTCATACTGCATTAGTACATATCCCATGTTGATTTCATCCATTCATTAATACACATTCTAGGCTTCCAAGTCATTCTAGGAATCCATGAACACAAAGCACACTACAACCTTGGCACATTCTAGATACATACATTGCATCCATGCAAAGATTTGGGATTTTTGTAACTCTTAATCTAAGAAGATTATAAGGAATGACCATGATCACACATCCATGTTTTCCCTCGATCTAATCATTCTTTCTCATTCGTCCCAGGGATTGAGAGGTCTTCTTTTCTTAAAGATTAACATGCATCATACTAGCTTGCTAAGCATACTTTGATTTCTTTGTTTATTTAACAATTCATGTCCCCTTTTAGATTTGAAAATTTTAATTACTTGATACATGATTAGACGATTTTTCCTAGGTTTATTTGTGTGATCTTTCACCTTATATTGTATGATATTTGACTTAGATCTTATGAATGATATCTTATCTTTAGATCTTTCATTTCAAATTTTCTTATGTGATGTAATATACTATCATAGTATTATTTGTCGAACCAAACATAGTATAAGATGATTATTTGGATGCTAATTGAGGCCCGACGAAAGATGGGGCGAGTTGAGGGTGTTTTAGTCGCGACAAAGGCTCCTTCATCTCTCGTACCAAAATCCCGAACCAAGTTCTTTGGTTATGAAGGGCCGGTGCCCTTATCCGCTTGAGTGAGTCAAAATTAGGTTTCTTGGTTCCTTAAAGATCAAGTGGCGACTCTGTATCTGTTTTCAACAGACCTTTTTTTTTCTTTCTTTGATCCAAATCAAATTTTAAATAAAAACAAGTTCCAGTTTCAAAACAAAACAAAGAGAAGTTGTCTACTTCCGGTGTCCACACCCTTTTGGAAAAGTTTTCTGAAAAAGAGGTCGGAAGTGGACCTAGTTGCTGTGACAGCAAAAAACAGAATGTCTGGAAGGAATGTTTGGGTCCAAATGGACCATTTCCAAGCACTTCCAAGTCAAACCAAAAATCATGGGTGTTCTCCAATGAGTTAGGAAGACTTTCCAAGTGGTCTTGCATCCATACATTGAGTATTGAGTTCTAGAGAAATCTTTGAACTCAGATCACTCACTGTTTTGACTCACTGTTTTGAAGATTTTGGGAAAAAACTTGAGTTTTCTTTCTTGAAATCAAAATGAGAGGGATTGAGAGGGGTTTTGAAATAGAGGTTTTGAAAGTATATTTTCAACATCAAATAGAGATTATAACCTCTTGGAATATCAACATCAAACTCATCATGAAGAACCCTCAATATTATTGGAGAGATTCATTTTTATTTGAACATAACTTCAAGGATACCTTGGAGGTATTGAAGTTATAATCATCATCTATCAAACATGTTTTTGAGGTCAAGAGCTACTATCCATAAGGATTCACTCACCTCAAACTTCATGTCATCATCTAGATGATGATAAACTAGTAAGTAAATAAAGAAAATAAAAAAGAAATGAGATTAAGAAGAGATGAACATAATATGAACAAGCAAGTAAATAACAATCAATAGATGATAATCAATATGATTTTGGACTTGTAGCTTGGTGTTTCACTCATAGATTTTGACATTTGGACATGGAAGTAGCTTCCTAACTCAAGAATGCTCAAGAATGGTGATTGGGGGTGTTTGGAATGTGAAGTATAAGAGAGGTAATGAAAGAACACAAGATTAAAACTCACTTTCTATAACAAAATAGGAGGAAGCTCCTTTTCTCTCTTCTAAACCTATCTCTATCTCTCTTCTTCTCTACAACTTTTCAAGCTTTTGCACTTGGCCCCCCTAAAATGAAGAGCAATGGGGGGTTTAAATAGGCCAATTTGGGGTGGTTTTGGGGTTTTAGAAGTGTTCCCATTGGTCCCAAACATCTGAAAACATAAAACTATGTCGTTTTGGTTTCTAATATATCAAATTGGACCCCCAAAATAAATTACAAAAATGCACTATTCTGGAGGGGAGTGCCGTGGCGGCACTGCTCCTCCTTCGTCCAGATAATGCTGTTTAGGCCCCATGAAGTTTCGGTATTCGCGAAAAGGCCTTATTTTGTCTAAAATTCACAGAAAATGTGTACGAACTCCAAATTGAGGTTGTGATATACCGTTGGAAAGGTAATGAAGTCTAATTTTTATAAAAAAAAGTTCAGGGATAGGTCACTTTGAAAAGTTTTGCAGTATTTGCGATAAAAGTCGATTTGATCGCCATTTTCGCCTTCGGAAATTAATAATAGACTCGTTTTAAATCCAGGAATTATGTGCGACATACCGTTGGAAAGCTATTGACCTCTAGTATCCATGTAAAATATTTGAAATTGTCACGGTGCCCCGGTTTTAAAGTCAAATTCTGGTCAAACTAGTCAAACCCGGGATTCCCGGGAAGTTCTGGTAACCTCTGGGAGCTCCCAAGAGTTGACGTTTTCGCTCGATTTTCTTTTAAAACTTATTTTAATACTTTTCTCATGATCTAGAATGATTTTGGTGAATTCGGACGATTTTGGTCAAACTTGGTCAAACTTGGTCAAACTGTGGTCAAACCTAGTCAACCTTGGTCAAACCGGTCAACGGGGACTTTCTGGGAACTTCCGGGACTTCCGGGGGTCTCTGGGAGCTGACGATTTCATCCGATTTTCTTAAAAACTTATTTTATCACTTTTTCTTACGATGTAGCATGTTTCCAAAACTTTGGGACCAAATCTGGGAGCTTTTGGGCTTTCAGGGGCATTTTGGTCATTCTGAGCATTCTGAGAAATAGAACCAACTTCCAAGAGTCCTTTTGAGTCCTTTTTCGATCATTGTGAACCACCAAGCTATGGGTCTCCTAAATCGGATAGCCGACAAAATGGGGTGTCTACAGTTTGCCCCTCTTTGGCATGAACTTGCGAGGCAACGCATGTCGCAAGCGAGCGCCAAAGTTTCTGAAGAGATAGGACTTTTTGGAGGCTATTGATTTAGGTTAAAAAGCGTTGCAAAAGATGCAAAGATGCTGAGGCTAGTGCTGGTCGCGCTCTGCATGAGCTGCCTACGTATCCCAAGGAAAGTCAGACCAAGACGTAGTTCAGGGCACAAAGGAACAAATCACACATGCACAACAAGACATGCGGATGCTATGCTATGAGGATGATATGCAATGGATGGATGTGATCATGAATTGTGTCATGAGTCCTATCATGTCCAGTGTTATGATCCTAGTATGAGCAGGTGCTGTGGGGTGTGCCACTCCGAATGGGCTGGTGTTGTGCTAGTGTTTGCGACTGTGATGTAGTGGATGCCTCGGATAAGGACATCAAGGCTTAGAAGACTCTGGGTTTAGGGGCAAACTTTTGGAATTTGGGAAGTGTGCTTTGCAAGCGAATGTAGTCAGATGTGGGGTCCCTGAGGATGACAACTAAGGATAACCCATAGGTGAGGGAGTTCATGATAACCGACAGTTTTATAATAACCAAAGTGAGGAGGCTCATAATAAGTGGGGTAGCTCACGATAATTGACAGGTGAGATAACCGGAGTGAAGAAGCTCACGATAAGTGAGGAAGCTCATAATGACTGATAGGTGAGAAAGCTCATGATAATCAGTGGACATAGATCCTTAAATTGTGAATAGACAGTGCTTGCCCTGGGAATCGGGGTGATTTGACTGCGGTTGATGTTTTGGCCGATCCTTATGATGACAAGTCCGGAGAATCGGTTCGGACTTCTGTTATCTTCTGCTGGGGATGGTAGGGGACTCTCTGAGAATCTCTCTTCAATTCTTGACCTAGAACCAGGATCCATCTTTGAATCTCTCGTGGTTGGTCAGATCTCGTAATGCTCAATCCAAAAGAGTCGGTTAGGGCCTTCGGGAGCTGATGGACTCTCTGAGAATCTCTCTTCAATTCTTGACCTAAAACCAGGATCCGTCTCTGAATCTCTCGTGGTCAATCCAAAAGAGCCGGTTAGGGCCTTCGGGAGTTGATGGACTCTCTGAGAATCTCTCTTCAATTCTTAACCTAGAACCAGGATCCGTCTCTGAATCTCTCGTGGTTGGTCAGATCTCCTAATGCTCAATCCAAAAGAGCTGGTTAGGGCCTTCGGGAGCTGATGGACTCTTTAAGAATCTCTCTTCAATTCTTGATCTAGAACCAGGATCCATCTCTAAATCTCTCGTGGTTGGTCAGATCTCATAATGCTCAATCCAAAAGAGCCGGTTAGGGCCTTCGGGAGCTGATGGACTCTCTGAGAATCTCTCTTCAATTCTCGACCTAGAATCAGGATCCATCTCTGAATCTCTCGTGGTTGGTCAGATTTCGTAATGCTTAATCCAAAAGAGCTAGTTAGGGCCTTTGGGAGCTAATGGACTCTCTGAGAATCTATCTTCAATTCTTGACCTAGAACCAGGATCCATCTCTGAATCTCTCGTGGTTGGTCAGATCTTTCGGCGCTCAATCCAAGAGGGCCGGTCAGGGCCTCCGGAAGCTAGTATCTTTGGATTTCTGTCCTTAGGGGATGATGTAGGGTTCTCAGAGAATCTCTTTTGGCGCTCAGTCCAAGAGGGCTGGTCGGGGCCTCCGGGAGCTGAAGGATAATGTACTCTGCTAGGAAGAAGGAAATACGTCCATTAAATGGGAGTCAAGGTATCATTTTATTTGTGATGAGGGATACGGAGATGGCCTAAGGCAGTTAAGGTTTTGATATTGAAAGAGGAGAGTGTTGGACTTATGTTGCTAGGAGAAAGGAAGATCATCAACAGCCATTCGTGGACTTATGTTGCATGAATGAAGATGAAGATCAACAGCCACTCATGGACTTATGTTGCCTGAAGAAAGACAAAAGATCAGCAGCCACTCATGGACTTATGTTGCATGAAGAAAGATGAAAGATCAACAGCCACTCATGGACTTATATTGCTAGGAGAAAAGGAAGATCATCAACAGCTATTCGTGGACTTATGTTGCATGAATGAAGGAGGATGACCAACAGCCACTCATGGACTTATGTTGCTAGGAGGAAGGAAGATCAACAGCCACACATGGACTTATGTCGCATGGATGAAGGAAGATCATCAATAGCCACTCATGGACTTATGTTGTATGAGCGAAGGAAGACAGTCAAAAGCCACTCATGGACTTATGTTGCTAGCCATTTGTGGAAAGATAAAAGATCAACAGGCACTCATTGACTTATGTTGCTAGGACGAATGAAGATCATCAACAGACACTCTTGGACTTATGTTGCATGAGCGAAGGAAGACAGTCAACAGCCACTCATGGACTTATGTTCCTAGGAGAAAGGAAGATCATCAACAGCTACTCATGGACTTATGTTGTATGAGCGAAGGAAGACAGTCAACAACCACTCATGGACTTATGTTGCTAGGAGAAAGAAAGATCATCAACAGCCACTCATGGACTTATGTTGTATGAGCGAAGGAAGACAGTCAACAGCCACTCATGGACTTATGTTGCTAGGACGAAGGAAGATCATCAACAGCCACTCATGGACTTATGTTACATGAGCGAAGATGGTTAACTTTTGACGGTTTGGAAAGGGATGAAATTTTCCCCAAGTTTGGACGCTTCTCATGCTGACGCCTTGACTGGTGCAGTAATAGTGTTTGGTACTCCTGCTTGCATTGTCCTTGGAACACTCTTTAAAAAAATTTATAACTTTATTTGGAAAATTCATTATTAGTCACTGTCAACTCACTTATTTGAGACTACGACAGACTTGACGACTAACAGACATCGACACACGAGGATAACACATTCGACACTGAAATGGAACAAGCTTGACTTGCCAAAACTTAATGTGCTCTTGTCATAAATGATGTACCATTTCTCTTTTGTGTTTACTTCTCACCTTAACGTGGCAAAACTTTGATGGTGAATCTTATTTTTGAAAATTCCACCCTACTGATCTAATCAATTTCTTTGCTTCTCCCAAGATGTACTTTGAATTAGTGCCTTAGCTTATAGAATAAAAGATGCTCCATTTCCATCTGTTCAAGACAATGTTTGTGACTTGAAGGCTTACCATTAGTGTATAGGGATCGGGTGGCAAACGAAGTTTGTCCCTAGTTTGAAGGGCATGAAGTGGATCGGTAGGCAAACGAGGAAAATGACTGAAGTTTGCCCCTAGTTTGGAGGAAGGTTCATTGGAGGTTTTAGGCAAACGAGGTAGGTGACCGAAGTTTGCCCCTTGTATGAAGGGTAGATAGTAAAATTTAGGCAAACGAGGCGAGTAGCCAAAGTTTGCCCCTAGTGTGGAAGGTGATTTCTGGCTTGAGGCAAGGACCGTGACTTTAATCTCTCAAATGCTCATAACTTTTGCCTAGGCACCAGTGAGGTGACCTAACGAGCTCTTTTCTCTCTATTGTTATTGCTCACTTTGGATTTAGCTCTAATTTTTGCCTAGGTGTCCTTTCGGATTTTTGACCTAGCGAGCCATCCTTCTTTTCTTTTTGAAAGTCTGCCTACGTACCCCCGAGTGGGGATCAGGTCCAACGTAGTTCGGGCCATGGTCGGAAAGAAGCGGGTTGATTTTTTTAGGTAGGTGGGGTGACCGAACCGATGCGGTTGCCTACGTATCCCCAAGTGGAAATCAGGTCAAGCGTAGTTCAAGACATGGTCGGAAAGAAGCGGGTTGATTTTTTAGGTAGGTGGGGTGACTGAACCGTTGTGGTTGCCTACGTATCCCCATGCGGGAATCAGGTCAAGCGTAGTTCAAGTCAGGGCTTGAAAGAAATTGGGTATGAGGGTTCCTCAAACCAATCGTCAAATAAGTTCAAACTTGAGCCACTTATGGTAGCTTTGATTAAAACGATTCAGTTTCAATCTCCCTTTTTCTTTTTGTTTTGTTTTGAGGATTGATCATTTTCACTTTCGCCTAGGTAATCAATTTTGCTTTTTAATGTAGTCGATTCTTATGAGATCTTTCAATCGTAATCTCAGAATTCCAGAATGTGCATGTCAGCTCTCAGAACTTATATGTGGTCATTCCGTGCCGTTTGAAATGTGATCTTGGCATGTTCTTAAGATGTATCTTGAAGCGTATGATTCTCTCATCAAAATTTTCTCCAACATTTTGACTGGCTAGGGTCAGATTTTTGAAATCAACACCTTTTTCAGCTCTAACTTTTGCCTAGGTGCCCTTTCGGGTTTTCAACCTAGCGAGCTTTTTCTTTCTTCTTTTTTTTGTGTTTTTTTTTTTGAAAGTGGAGATGAAACTCACTGATATGTTTGGCTACCATCAAGGGCTAAGTTTGCATTGCTTTCAATCGGACAGATTGCGTGGCTCCCAATTGGATTGGGCTTAAGGCTTCGAAACGGTGGAAAAAGGGTGTTGGGCAAGCCCCAAGTCAGTTTCAAGTATGTCTTTTCAAGATTGAGGCAAGAGCATCTTTAAATTCTTAAAGTAAGACTATTCAATTCCAGCTCTTCATTAGTGTCAGTGTGAAATCGACTTTAACCTTTCAGGATTCTTTTTTGTTTTGTCGTAGAAAAATTATTACCAGAGTAATATCCATGGTAATTTGAAAAGTGACACTTCAGTTTAGTGATTCATGCATTTATGACTAAGCACATCAGATTAGGCAAAATGAGACTTCATTCCATCAGTAGAGAAGGATTATAGACTCATTAACAACTCGATGACAAACAGACTCGACCACAAGAATAAACATACAACAGACTCGACTAGGCTCGACCTGGTCTCAAATGGAATGTCACAGTGACTCACTTATTCTTTTTATTTCTTTTTTTTTTTAAAGAGCATCTTCATTTGGTTTTCTAGCAAGAGTCCCAAACACCATCACTTCACCAGCACAGGTTCAACATTCATGGTCCTCAACGAAGGGAATCATTTAAACGGATAGGTCAAGGGTTGGTCGAGACCGAGGTAGTGGATTGGATTGGGGAGCAGCTCATCATCTAAGAGATCCTGAATTGAGTGACGGAGCCTCTTATAGTTGTCAGTCTCATGGCCTTAGTCTTGGTGGTAATCACAATACTTGGATTCATTGTACCCAGGAGGTGGGTGATTAGGAGGCTTACTGGGCTCCAAAGGTACAAGGTGGCCTTTTTGAACAAAGTGATTAAGAGCGGAGGATAAGCTCATGTCAAGTGGTGTGAAGACTCTTTGGTTTCCTTTCTTGTGCCTCTTACTACAGTCATTTTGGCTTGATGATGGGCTTAAGGCATTGACATCTAGGTTCTCTTGATCTTCACCAAAGGTGTGGGGTCTCTTCTCCTTTTTCAGTGACCCATCTCCATTGATCTTGCCTTCACAGATAGCATCCTCGATTCTAGTCCCAACCTCAAACAACTCTTCAAATGTTGAGATGGACTGGTAGAATAGTTTTTCATGGTATACTGGTTACAGGTTCTTGACCAGCATACGTACTTGCTCTTTCTCAACAGGCCTGTGGATCATTTGGGCTACTTTATTCCTCCATCTGCTCAAGAATTCAGCGAAGGACTCATTAAAATTCTGCTTGGTAGTTTCCAGATCTCGGATGATGACATCAAGCTTTTGGTTATAGGAGTAGTGATCAATGAAAGTTCTAGCAACATCTTCCCAAACTTGGGTCTTGGAAGTTTCAAGGGTTAGGAACCAGGATAGTGCGGCTTTCTGGAGGGTTTGAGGGAACAACATAGCTATGTGCTCATGGGTGCAGCCCATTGACTGGAAAATGCTCATACAAAACTTCACGTGGCTCTTCAGATTTCCAGTTCCGTCAAAACGGTCGATTTCTGGCATCTTGAAGTTCTCGGGTAGCCTCACCTCGTTGGGCTCAAACAATCCTTCCAGGTCTAATATGTAATCGTCGACTCCCTTACTTTTCCTTAGTATGTTCTCAAGCTTGTCGACCTTGTCCATTTTCTCTTAGAGCTTTTTCTCATATACAGGGGGTGGGACCCCTTGAAACTATTCTTCTTCCCCATTGTTCTCGGGAGGCAGTCCAAATCCAGGCGGTGGTGGTGGCATGAACCCTTGTGGTGGTGGGAACCCAGGTGGGTACTGTGGCTGCTGTTGTCGGAACTCTTCCATAAATTTCAGAACTTGAGTCAGCCGATCTGACTGTTGATTGATTAATTCAGTGACCTTGGCTTCCAAAGTTTCCTGATTCATGTTGAATTTTCTCGGCGGACTGATTCTAACCAAATGACTGTTCAAACTTCTGACCCAGGATGGGGATCTCAGTGGCTGACTATAATGACCTATAGATTCCAGAGGAGTGTATCAGTTTCTGATAGTGATGACTGGAGAGACAATGAAAGTGATGTTAAGGAAGATAGACTGACTTATGTACAGACTGACTGAGATAGTGTGCGCAGAATGATGAGAATGGTGCATGCACATGAGACAAGTATGCGAATGCAAGCCCTAATCTATATGATGCTCCTATTTCTAACAGATAGCAGTTAAATAAATAAGGTCCTAGCCATACAGAGTATGCTAACCTTACTTTCCAGTATAATCACCAAGGGATAACAGGGATTTCAGGGATACTTCGGGAATTTTGGACAGAGTTTCTGGGAGAAACAGGGATTTGGAAGATTCGGGGAAATTTCTAGAAGTCATTTGAGTTTCTAGGAGAGATAGGGATTTCTGGTTGATTTGGACTGAACGTTTAGGAGAAATTGGGAAATCAGAATTTCTGGGAGAAATTGGTACATCTAGGCATTTTTGGGAAGTTTGGATGGAGTTGCTGGAATTTTTGGGAAATCTTGGAGATTTGGATAGAGCTTATGGGAAAACATGAAAATTTGGGTAAGTTGGATAGAGCTTCTGGGAGAAACAAGTATACCGGAGTTTTTGGGAGAAATTGAGATTTCTGGGTAATCTGAGAGATTTGGACAGAGCTTCTGGGAAAACAGGTATAACTGGGTAAGTCGGACAGAGTTTCTGGGAGAAACGGGTTAGTATGGTTATATCTGGGATATCTGGACAGAGTTTCTGGGAAAACAAGTATAACTGGGTAAGTCGGACATAGTTTCTGGGAGAAACAAGTATATCGGAGTTTCTAAGAAAAATTGAGGTTTCTGGGTATTCTGGGGGAAGCAAGAATATCTGGGGGGGACATAAGTATATCGGAGTTTCTGGAAGAAATTGAGACTTCTGGGTAATCTGGGGAGAAATAGGGATATACGACGGGAATAGGTGATGACGGTGATCATACTGTCTAGCAAGTTTTCATACTCCTATGTCTCAGGACCAACAAACAAGGTTTGCGGTGTATATCTTTGTGAGCATAGAACAGACATCCTTATCATGGTGCCTAGGCAAGTCAACTCAATATGATCACATGTGAGTGATTGCCTTGGGAATCATAAGAAAGAGGTTCTATTCTATGCCACATAAGCGTCTACACCGTGCAGGTAATCCCGCCAGGGCATACAGCAGTTATATCACATTGTCCTATCTGAAAAGATAAATAAACAGTCCTATGAAAGGTTCTACAGGAATCTATATGCAAAGGCTGGGTTTAGTCAAAAAGGGTCCGTTAACAAGAGTTCCAATATACCGTCGGGGAGACAGTACAGAGGTTTTTACTCTTTTTGATATACCTTGGAAGGTACAGTATCAACAGTGACTTGTGCCCTGGCATAGCAAGACCTGAACAATGTCAGCGCCGCGTTTCATACACAGTCGGAGGGGAAATGCAGAAGTGCAATGCGGTAAACCAAACACAGTAAAAAGATGATTTTAAGGATGCTTCTTATGAGTCAAACCTCTGCATTATTTTGTTTTAAAATAAAAAGTCCCCAGTGGAGTCGCCAGATTGTGGACACCGGCGTTCCCACTCTTTTTGTTTTGAAACTTGTTTTGAAAAGGAATTTGATTTGGATCAAAGAAAAGAAAAGGTCTGTTGAAAATAGATACAGAGTCGCCACTTGGTCTTTAAGGAACCAAGAAACCTAATTTTGACTCACCCAAGCGGATAAGGGCACTGGCCCTTCATAACCAAAGAACTTGGTTTGGGGTTTTGGTACAAGAGAGGAAGGAGCCTTTGTCACGACTAAAACACCCTCAACTTGCCCCGTCTTTCGACGGGCCTCAATTAGCATCCAAATAATCATCTTATACTATGTTTGGTTCGACAAATAATACTATGATAGTATATTACATCACATAAGAAAATTTAAAAAGGAAGATCTAAAGATAAGATATCATTCATAAGATCTAAGTCAAATATCATACAATGTAAAGTGAAAGATCGCACAAATAAACCTAAGAAAAAATCGTCTAATCATGTATCGAATGATCGAGACTTCCTAATCTGAAGGGGGACATGAATTGTTATTGAAACAAATAAACAAAGAATCAAAGTATGCTTAGTAAGCTAGAATGATGCATGTTAATTTTGAGAAAAGAAGATTTCTCAATCCCCGGGACGGATGAGAAAGGATGATTAGATCGAGGGGAAGCATGAACGTGTGATCATGGTCATTCCTTATAATCTTCTTAGATTAAGAGTTACAAAAATCCCAAATCTTGCATGAATGCAATGCATGTATCTAGAATGTGCCAACGTTGTAGGGTGTTTTGGTGTTCATGGATTCCTAGAATGACTTAGAAGTCTAAAAGGTGTATGAATGAATGAATGAAATCAACATGGGATGTGTACAAATGTAGTATGAACTACTTCGTAAGATATGAACTAATTTGGAATGCATATAAGCATCAAATCAAAGAAAGAAAGTTAAAATGTGTTTGCTGTGAATAGTGGACAGAACAGTAACATGATCTTTTGGAAATTGAAAAGAGGGGTTAGGAATGTTTTCAATGCAAGATTTTTTATGGAGATCTTCCTTATTGTGTCTAGAACACAACCCAAAAATCCAATCTTTAATAACTATCACATATTGAGAGAAATAATATAAACAATAGAGGTCACTCAGAAACAGAGTCCGTACTGTCGACTGAAATGTTGAAAAATCATAGAAAATGAAAAAGAATGATCTAGAGGCCCATTTTATACAGAACGTTTCCTAAGACAATGAAGTTTAAGGGAAAAATATGTTAGGACCACCATTTTTGGAAAAGGTTTCTAAAAAAGAGGTCGGAAGTGGACCTAGCTGCTGTGACAGCAAAAAACAGAATGTCTGGAAGGAATGTTTGGGTCCAAATGGACCATTTCCAAGCACTTCCAAGTCAAACCAAAAATCATGGGTGTTCTCCAATGAGTTAGGAAGACTTTTCAAGTGGTCTTGCATCCATACATTGAGTATTGAATTCTAGAGAAATCTTTGAACTCAGATCACTCATTGTTTTGACTCATTGTTTTGACTCACTGTTTTGAGGATTTTGGGAAAAAACTTGAGTTTTCTTTCTTGAAATCAAAATGAGAGGGATTGAGAGGGGTTTTGAAATAGAGGTTTTGAAAGTATATTTTCAACATCAAATAGAGATTATAACCTCTTGGAATATCAACATCAAACTCATCATGAAGAACCCCCAATATTATTGGAGAGATTCATTTTTATTTGAACATAACTTCAAGGATACCTTGGAGGTATTGAAGTTATAATCATCATCTATCAAACATGTTTTTGAGGACAAGAGCTACTATCCATAAGGATTCACTCACCTCAAACTTCATGTCATCATCTAGATAATGATAAACTAGTAAGTAAATAAAGAAAATAAAAAAGAAATGAGATTAAGAAGAGATGAACATAATATGAACAAGCAAGTAAATAACAATCAATAGATGATAATCAATATGATTTTGGACTTGTAGCTTGGTGTTTCACTCATAGATTTTGACATTTAGACATGGAAGTAGCTTCCTAACTCAAGAATGCTCAAGAATGGTGATTGGGGGTGTTTGGAATGTGAAGTATAAGAGAGGTAATGGAAGAACACAAGATTAAAACTCACTTTCTATAGCAAAATAGTAGGAGGAAGCTCCTTTTATTCTCTTCTAAACCTATCTCTATCTCTCTTCTTCTCTACAACTTTTCAAGCTTTTGCACTTGGCCCCCCTAAAATGAAGAGCAATGGGGGGTTTAAATAGGCCAATTTGGGGTGGTTTTGGGGTTTTAGAAGTGTTCCCATTGGTCCCAAACATCTGAAAACATAAAACTATGTCGTTTTGGTTTCTAATATATCAAATTGGACCCCCAAAATAAATTACAAAAATACACTATTCTGGGGGAGAGTGCCGTGGCGGCACTGCTCCTCCTTCGTCCAGATATTGCTATTTAGGCCCCCTGAAGTTTTGGTATTCGCAAAAAGGCCCTATTTCGTCCAAAATTCACAGAAAATGCTTACGAACTCCAAATTGAGGTTGTGATATACCGTTGGAAAGGTAATGGAGTCTAATTTTCATAAAAAAAAGTTTGGGGATAGGTCACATTGAAAAGTTTTGCGGTATTTGCGATGAAAGCCGATTTGATCGCCATTTTCGCCTTCGGAAATTCATAATAGACTCGTTTTAAATCCGGGAATTATGTGCGACATACCGTTGGAAAGCTATTGACCTCTAGTATCCATGAAAAATATTTGAAAATTGTCACGGTTCCTCGATTTTAAAGTCAAATTCTGGTCAAACTGGTCAAACTTGGGATTCCCATGAAGTTCTGGTAACCTCTGGGAGCCCCCAAGAGTTGACGTTTTCGCTCGATTTTCTTTGAAAAATTATTTTAATACTTTTCTCATGATCTAGAATGATTCTGGTGAATTCGGATGATTTTGGTCAAACTTGGTCAAACTTTGGACAAACCTAGTAACCTTGGTCAAGCCGGTCAACAGTGACTTTCTGGGAACTTCCGGGACTTCGGGGGGTCTCTGGGAGCTGACGATTTCATCCGATTTTCTTAAAAACTCATTTTATCACTTTTTTTATGACGTAGCATGTTTCCAAAACTTTGGGACCAAATCTGGGAGCTTTTGGGCTTTCAGGGGCATTTTGGTCATTCTGAGCATTCTGAGAAATAGAACTAACTTCCAGGAGTCCTTTTGAGTCCTTTTCGATCATTGTGAACCACCAAGCTATGGGTCTCCTAAATTTGATAGCCGACAAAATGGGGTGTCTACACCCGCGTGCGTGATCTCCCTGTATTCTGACATTGGAAAAGTTTTATAAAAGAAAAGGAAAATTGGGCATATCGCGCGAGCGACCCCTCACGCGAGCGTCCCGCCCGCGCGACTTTTGACAGTTTCTGGTTTTTGCTTGTTTTATGTTAAGGAACTGTTTGGGTGATGTTTCATGGACTTTTAAAGCTCTTTTTGGGAAATTTATGAAAATAGAAACCTATTTGGTTATGTTTGGACGATTGAAATAATATATTACGACTTAACAATCCCCGCACGTACGTTGTTCCTATAATTCAGAATTTTAGTTTTGTTTGAGGTTTCATGACATACATATGGAGTCAGTTGTACATGCATGGTATGTGGTAATCAGAGTGAAAAAGAGTGTGTTGTTGAGATTGTGTTGTTGAAACTCCCTGATAATTGTGTACCAAAGTGTGACGTGTTGAGATTACGGTGAGAGTATCTTTGTAGTGCGATGGTGGCAAAACTGGACACTCCCTGACGCCCATGGTAGCGTTAAAGTGTGTAATGCCGAACTTGGACATTCCCTGGCACCCATGGTAGTGCTAAAGTGTGGCCTACAGACACTCCCTGGTACCCGAGTCTGGATACTGTGTGATGTATTTGCGAGGCGGATTAGGTACTAAAGTGTGAGGTATTGGACACTCCCTGGTACCCCGGACCAAAGTGTGAGGCAAACTGGACATTCCCTGGCACCTCTGTGCTAAAGTGTGGCTATCGGAGTATTACAAGGATACTGGTGTGAGATAGTGGGTCATTGTGTTTGTCGAGAGAAAAGAGTCGGTAAGATGAGATGGTGCACTATTTTTCATACACGGTCACATATATGTGAGTTAAAGGTTTCAAATGATATTGTGGTTGTTTTCTAAAAATGAACTCCTTACTTTCTTATAAACTTGTTGAATTAAATGGGAATTAGAAAATGGTAAATGAGTATGTGTTACATTCAAAGTTATGTTTTTAATACTCACCAGCTTCTTGAAGCTGACGGCGTCGATGCGCCCTAGACATTCGTGTTCTGGCTTTTTAGGTTATGACTATGTTGGGCCCTATGATTACGCTAACTGAGAATGGCTGCTTTGGAAGATAGAATTGTTATCAATGTCCTATGTTTTAAGTTATAAACTATTTTGTAATAAGGATGAGTGTAATAAACGATAGATATTGTTTTGTTTTAAGGCGGCTTGTGCCTTAGTTGACCCCGTATTGTAATATGTAATAAGTTAGAAAAATATTTGTAGGCCTTGATTGCTCTGCTCTGATTATTATGTCTTTATTGTTGACGTTTGGGACGAAATCTATCCTTCAAACTGTCATGACCTACGGGTCCATAAAGGAAATTAAATGCTTTCCTTATTTATGCTACGTCAGGGCGTGACAATGATGGACCTGAGCTACCCGAGGAGGATTTGATGGAGGAGGAGGATATGATAGATGATGATGACATGGATGAGGACGATGTTTTGTCCGAGATTGCACAAGAGGATGAGGCTTCTATCTATGGACCTAACGTAAACAACTTTTGAGTCCAGTGCCTATAGGACTTAGACTTTTGATTTTGACTTCAGGACATGTTGTCCACTTACTTTTAAGGCTTACATGGACAGCTATTGACCATAGCATTTTGTCTAGGCAGCCGCCAGTTGTGGTCTTGTTTATATCTTCTACTAGATCTTATATAGGATCATGTACTATGCGGTACACAGATGATTTGTTGTGTACTCCACTATACATCTTTTGGATATATATATATATATATGTGTGTGTGTGTGTGGCAGACCGTTTCTTTGGATTATTTCTGTTGTCATCACATTATGTATTTTATGTTGTGATTAAGATTCGTGCTATGCTTCGTTGTATTATTTATGATTGTTTCCTAAAGAAAATTGTCAGGTAATCGTTAGATCTTTCAAGCGTGATTGGGAGCACCCATTCTTGAGGGTATGGACTCAACCGAAGTCTTCGAAGCATTCATGCAATGAATGGAACATATTGGCGACACCTACAACAATGCCATCCATTGAGTTAACAACGACAACAACTACGTTGCTCCTCCGAGAGAGACAAGCGATAAGCTATTGTAAATTTTAAAAAATTTTGGGGCTAATATAAAAATACAAAAAGGTTTGAGTTTTCTGATAACAATACAAAAATGAAAATTTTGGTGAAGGATAGTAGATATGGACATCGAAAAAACTCAGAATGCATGTTGATATATGTAGAATTAAGTGAGTTATTACTGACAACTTGGGCTTAAGAATTTTAAAGGGGGGGGGGGGTGGGGTCAATTTGGCAAGCCCGTATAGTTATTTGGCAAGAGGACCACTTGGGACATTGCTAATGGTATCCGAGCCAAACTTGATACCGTGAGGCTGATGGTGTTATAGATGAGGATTAGAGGCCCTTGGGTAGTGGAACCCTTTGTCTACTGATGGGCTGCTATGTGGTCACCAACCATTAGCTTCCACAAAAATCAATCATGGTGAGAACTGGGCCTACGCAACGATGACAACACATCTTTAAGTGGTGTAGATTAATATGTGAGAACTCCTCCCACATGGAAAAAAACACTAAAAATGTTATCATAACATATGTAGAACTAAGTCGACTACTACTAACACTTAGGGCTTCAGCATTTAAAGGGCAATGTGCACATATGCTAGAATTCTAGAGTTATCGAGTTTTGTTTTCTTTCTATTGTTAAGTTTCTTTGTATTCAAGGTAGGTAGACAAGTGAAGAGTCCATGCGAAGCACGTTGCTATTGTCATCTCTGTAAAAATTTTCAAAGCTTTTTTTTTTCTTTATTTATTTATTTATTTTTTGTAAATTTCAAAGTTTGGGAAATTTTGTGAATTTCAAAAGTTGTGGGGTAATCTGTAAATTTCCAAAAAAAACATGGGCTGGTATAAATATACAAAAAGGTTTGAGGTTTTCAGATAGAAATATAAAAAGAAAATTTTGGTAAAGGATTGTTGATGTAGACTTAGAATCCATGTGAGATACAAAATAAAAGACCAAACAGTCCTCATCACTCAATCTAGGGAACCAACTGGGATCACACCAAATAACCCACAGATTTGTGTTGAAAGACTGTTTGGCACGGCTAAACTCATCCATGAAGAGAAATTTGTTTTTAAACGCATATATACAGATGAACAGAGACAATGGTAATAGTTGGTAATATACCATATTTGTCGTTTTTTTCAACAACATTTACCATGTTCAAATGGAAAACATTGGAAATGAATGGAGACAAACTCAATTTATAAGTTGCAAGAACACTATTTGTCAACACTCTCAAACGTTTGAATTAAGAGGCTTTTGGGCACTTCTAAACTCATCCATGAGGAGAACCATAGGGGGATAAGACGTAGTTTCCTCAACAACTAATGCACACTCCTAATCAGAAAACATTGAATAATTAAACACTCGATATGAATTGCATGGTCAGTTATAGACATTGAATAATTTTTTGATGATGATATGGGGGAGGGGGATTCGAATATCGAACCAGTGCCGTGAAAGGAACTTAAATGCCAAGTTCTTTGCCCCCTTGATCTATGGCTCACTTGGTGCATGGTGAATTATTAAAGACTCGAGGCCTTCGTAGTCTACTAAGTCATAGACAAGGTGAATTGCAGAAATTCTAAACACGAGACCTATAAACTAATTAAAAACTCTGGCCATGTTTTGTTCTAGGGAATTAAGCTATTTAAAAATAATTGAAAATTAAGTTCTAACATTCGTTTTTTTTTTTTTTTTTATGAAAAGTTCTAACAATTCATACTGATTGCATTGGTTGATCTAAGAAAGCCAAGAATCGTGATAACTAATTCAACAAAATATTTTTTTACTTTTTTGCTTTCCACTTTTTAATTTACTAAAGAGCAAGATATATTAACCCATCCCACATGGAATAAACTAAGAATGTATGTGGATATATGTATAATTAAGTGGGTTATTACTGACAACCTGGGCTTAAGAATTTTAAGGGTCAATTTGGTAAGCCTATTTAGTTGTTTGGCAAGTGGACCACTTGGGGCGTTACAAATGGTATCTGAGCCAACCTTAATCCTTTTAGGGCCCACGGTGTTATGGTAGAGGAGTACAGGCCCTTGGGTAGTTGTACCCTTTGTCTGCTAATGGGTTGCTATGGTCACAAACAATTTGCATTGCAAAAATCAATTATGGTTAGAACTGGGCCTACGCAATGATGACAACACGTACGTCTTTACGTGTGGTAGATTAATATATGAGAACTCCTCCCACATGGAAAAAATACTTAGAATGTTATCATAATCTATATAGAACTAAGTCGGCTACTATTAACAATTAATGCTTAAGCACTTAAACGGCAACGTGGTAGACCCGCGAAGTTGATAGGCCAGTATATTACATGTGTCCATCAAGTCAGTTTGGTGCACATAAATATATAATTATTGCACATCTGCAAGAAGAAATTTAGGTCGGAACGCGGTAGTATGCCATATTTGTTCCTTTTCTCACCAACATTTACCATGTTCAAGTGGGACACGTTTGAAATGAATGGAGACAAACTCAGTTTGTAAGTTGCAAGGACAGTGTTTATCAACACTCCTAAACAATTGAATTAAAAGACTTCTTGGCACAACTAAACTCATTCATGAGGAGAACTTTGTTTTTAAATGATCATACACAGCTGAACAGAAACAATGATATTGGTTGGTAATATACTATATTTGTTCTTTTTTTTTTCCACCGACATTTACCATGTGCAAGTTGGATCACTTTAGAAATGAATATTTCTTAGTGTCAATATTACCTACCACTCATGAATTTTGATTAGAGAACATTCACCCTCTCACGTTCAAAAATAACTCTCTTTTAACTTACCGAATTGGCTTGGTAAAATTACAATATAGCCCTAAAAAAAATGAACAAATTAAATGGAAGTCTATTTTCAAAATGTCTCTAGAGCCCATCTGATAACTCGTCGTGATTTTTGCCCAGGTTTATATTAAGGGTAATGCTATGTGCACATAAAATGTGCAAATAAAGTGTTCACATAAAGATCTGGTCCATTCATTTCGGTGGAGGTCTATGCCTGTATACATGGGATCCACCGAAATGAATGACCCAAATCTTTATGTGCATATTTCATTTGCACCAATCATTACTCTTATATTAAGAGACTTTTCACTTATTATGTTTTCGTTATGTCAAGGGGAATATATAATTTGAAATAAAATTTTAGTTAAAGTTCATTTATTTTGTAAGCAAAAACGAGATTTAGTTAAACAAGTGAGCAGAGGTGTTATTTAGGTGTTAGTAGCATGCGTTACTCTAAAATAAAAATAAAAACAAAAACATTTGCTCTAAAACATGCATTACTCTAAAATACAAATAAAAACAAAAACATGATTCACATGATGGATGCACTAACTAGTCCTACGTATACTCAAAATAAAAATGACAGTCCTTTCACCATTTGCTATTTTTTTTTTCTTCTTATAAATAGCATAACGATTCAATTTTATTACTTTTTTTTAATGAAAATTTCTAACAATTCATACTGATTGCTTTGGTAGATCTAAGGGAGCCTAGAATCGTGAAAACTAAGTCAATAACAAATTTTTTACTTTTTAAGTTTTCACTTTTTAATTTACCAAAGAGCATGATGCATTAACACATCCTACATGGAAAAAAACTCAGAATGTATGTTGATGTATGTAGAATTAAGTGGGTTATTAAGTGGGTCAATTTGGCAAGTCTGTCAAGTTGTTTGGCAAGTGGACCATTTAGGGCATTACGAATGGTATAAGATCCAACCTCGATCCCGTGAGGGCCCCACGGTGTTATGGTAGAGGAGCAGAGGCCCTTGGATAGTTGTACCCTTTGTCTGCTATTGGGCTGTTATGTGGTCACCAACCATTTGCTTCCACAAAAATCAATCAAGGCGAGAACTGGGCCTATGTAACGAGGACAACACACCTTTAAGTGTGGTAGATTAATCTGTGAGAACCCCTCTAACATGGAAAAAACACTTAGAATGTTATCATAATATATATAGAACTAAGTCAGCTACTACTAACAATCAGTGCTTAAGCATTTAAAGGGCAATGTGGTAGACCCGTCAAGTTGATAGGCCAATAAAACTACATGGGTCCGTCAAGTCAGTTTGGTGCACATAAATAGATAATTGGTGCACATCTGTAAGAAGAAATCTAGGTGGGAACACTAGTTAGTCCCTATCACTTGTAGTTGAACATATGCTAGAAATCTAGAGCTTTCTATTTTTTTTTTCTTCCTATTGTTAAATTTCTTTGTATTTGAGGTAGGTAGACAATTAATGACTCCATGCAAATCACATTGTTCTTGTCATCTACTTAAAATTTTTAAAGCTTTTTTTTCATTTTTTTTTTTGTAAATTTCAAAGTTTGGGCAATTATGTAATAATTTCAAAAGTTGGGGAGTAGGCTATACATTTCAATAAATTTTGGGGCTGATATAAAAATATAACAAGTTTGAGGTTTTCTAAAGAAAAAAAATAAAAAAAATTGAAAATTTTGCTAAGGGATAGTAGATAAGGACTTAGAATCCATGTGAGATACAAAATAAAAGACTAAACAATCTTCAAAGATTTAATCCAGGGAATCAACTGGACCAACCCAAATAACCCAACCGTTTGAATTAAAAGACTTTTTAGTATAGATTCACTCATCCATGAAGAGATCTTTGTTTTTAAACAAACTTATACAGCGGAACATACACAATGGTAATGGTTGGTCATATAGTATATTTCTTCTTCTTTTTTTTCACAGACATTTACCATGTTCAAGTTGGATCACTTTAGAAATGAATACTTTTTAGTGCCAAAGCCACATTCTACTCATAAGTTTTGATTAGAGAACATTTACTCTCTTACGTTTCAAAAATAACTCTCTTTTAACAAACCTAATTGGTTTGGTAAAATTACAATACAGCCCTAAAATTTCTAAATGTCTATAGAGCCCATCTGCTAACTCGTGATTTTTTTTTGCCCAGGTCTATATAAAGAGACTTTTCTTTTATTATGTTTTCATTAGGTCAATGGGAATATATAATTTAAAATAAAATTTAAGTTGAAGTTCTTTTATTTTGTAAGTAAAAAAGAACTTTAGTTATACAAGTGAGCAGAGGTGTTATTTAAGTGTTACTAGCGTGCATTACTTTAAAATAAAAATAAATAACAAAAACATGATTCCCGTGATGGATGCTGGTAGAACGATGATAGTCCTTTCACCTTTTACTAATTTTTTTTTCTTCTTCTTATAAATAGCATAACGATTCATTTTTTATTTTTTTTTTGTATGAAAATTTCTAACAATTCATACTGATTGCTTAGGTAGATGTAAGGGAGCCTAGAATCGTGATAACTAAGTCAATAACAAATTTTTTTGCTTTTTGAGTTTTCACTTTTTAATTTAACAAAGAGCATGATCCATTAACACATCCCACATGGAAAAAAACTCAGAATGTATGTTGATGTATGTAGAATTAAGTGGGTTATTAAGTGGGTCAATTTAGCAAGCCTGTCAAGTTGTTTGGTAAGTGGACCATTTGGAGCGTTACGAATGATATAAGAGCCAACCTTGATCCCGTGAGGGCCCCACGGTGTTATGGTAGAGGAGTAGAGGCCCTTGGGTAACCCTTTGTCTGCTAATGGGCTGCTATGTGGTCACCAACCATTTGCTTCCACAAAAATCAATTAAGGTGAGAACTGAGCCGACACAACGAGGACAACACATCTTTAAGTGGGGTAGATTAATCTGTGAGAACCCCTCCAACATGGAAAAAACACTTAGAGTGTTATCATAATATATATAGAACTAAGTCGGCTACTACTAACAATTCGTGCTTAAGCATTTAAAGGGCAATGTGATAGACCCGTCAAGTTGATAGGCCAGTAAAACTACATGGGTCCGTCAAGTCAGTTTGGTGCACATAAATAGATAATTGGTGCACATCTATAAGAAGAAATCTAGGTGGGAACACTAGTTAGTCCCTATCACTTGATAGGTGCACATATGCTAGAATTAAATCTAGAGCTTTTTAATTTTTTTTTTCCTTCCTATTGTTAAATTTCTTTGCATTTGAGGTAGGTGGACAATCAATGATTCCATGCAAATAACATTGTTCTTGTCATCAACTTAAATTTTTTAAAGCTTTCTTTTTCATTTTTTTTTTGTAAATTTCAAAGTTTGGGAAATTATGTAATAGTTTCATACGTTGTGGGGTAATCTATAAATTTCAATAAATTTTGGGGCTGATATAAAAACATAACAAGTTTGAGGTTTTCTGAAGAAAAAAAAAATTTGAAAATTTTGTTGAAGGATAGTAGATAAGGACTTAGAATCCATGTGAGATACAAAATAAAAGACTAAACAGTCCTCAAGGATTTAATCCAGGGAATCAACTGGACCAACCCAAATAGCCCAACCTTTTGAATTAAAAGACTTTTTAGTATAGGTACACTCATCCATGAAGAGATCTTTGTTTTTAAACAAACTTACACAGCTAAACAGACATAAGGGTAATAGTTGGTCATATAGTATATTTGTTCTTTTTTTTTTTTCACAGGCATATACCATGTTCAAGTTGGATCACTTTAGAAATGAAAATTTTTTAGTTCCAAAGTCACTTTCCACTCATGAGTTTTGAGTAGAGAACATTTGCTCTCTCACATTTCAAAAATAACTCTCTTTTAACAAACCTAATTGGTTTGGTAAAATTACAATACAACCCTATAAAAAATGTCGAAATTAAATGGAAAAAAAATATGAAAAGTTTGAGGTTTTATGAAAAAAAAACAAAAAAAGGAAAAGAAATAAGAAATAAGAAAATTTTTGTGAAGTATAGTAGACATGGACTTAGAATCCACGTGAGATACAACTGGTATCAACCCCAAATCGTCCAACCATTTAAATTGAAAGACTTTTTAGTATAGCTACACTCATCCATGAAGAGATCTTTGTTTTTAAACGCACATACACAGTTGAACGACATTTACCATGTTCAAGTTGGAGCACTTTAGAAATGAATATTTCTTAGTGCCAATATCACTTTCCACTCATGAGTTTTGATTAGAAAACATTTGCCCTCTCACGTTTAAAAAATAACTCTCTTTTAACATACCTAATTGGCTTGGTAAAATTACAATACATCCCTAAACAAAATCTCGAAATAAAATGGAAGTGTAATTTCAAAATGTCTATAGAGCCCATTTGCGCGCTGACTCGTGATTTTTTTTGCCCAGGTCTATATTAAGAGACTTTTCACTTATTATGTTTTCATTATGTCAATGGGAATATATAATTTGAAATAAAATTTAAGTTGAAGTTCTTTTATTTTGCAAGTTGATAGGCTAGTAAAGTACATGGGTCCGTCAAGTCAGTCTGGTGCACATAAACAAATAATTGGTGCACATCTATAGGAAGAAATCTAAGTAGGAACACTAGCTAGTCCCTAGCTATCACTTGATAGGTGTACATGTGCTTGAAATCTAGAGCTTTCTATTTTTTTTTTCCCTTTGTATTCTTAAATTTCTTTGTATTTAAGGTAGGTAGACAATTAAAGACTCCACGCGAATCACGTTGCCCTTGTCATCCAATTAAAATTTTCAAAGCTTTTATTCATTTTGTTTTTGTAAATTTCAATGTTTGGGCAATTCTGTAAATTTCAAAGGTTGTGGGGGTGATTTGGAAATATTAGAATATTTTGGGGCAAATCTAAAAATACAAAAAGGTTTGAGGTTTTCTAATAAAAATATAAAAAAGAAAATTTTGGTGAAGGATAGTAGATATGGACTTAGAATCCATGTGAGATATAAAAGAAAAGACCAAACAGTCTTCAAGCACTCAATCCAGGGAACCAACTGGGAACAACACCAGATAGCCGAACCAGTTGAATCAAAAGACTGTTAGGCACGGCTAAACTCATCCTTGAAGATAAAATTGTTTTTAAATGAACATACACAGCTGAACAGAGACAATGGTAATGTTTGGTAATGTACCATATTTGTTCTTTTTTGCACCAACATTTACCATGTTCAAGTGGGACACGTTGGAACTGAATGGAGACAAACTCAGTTTAAACGTTGGAAGGACATTGTTTGTCAACACTCCCAAACATTTGAATTAAAAGACTTTTTGGCACGGCTCAATTCATCCATGAAGAGAACTTTCTTTTTAAACGAACATACACAACTGAACATGCACGGTGGTAATGGTTGGTAATATACCATATTTGTTCTTTTTTTTTCGCATGCATTCATCATGTTCAACTGAGATCACATCAGAAATGAATATTTCTTAGGGCTAATATCACATTCCACTCATGAGTTCTGAATAGAGAATGTTTGCCCCTCACGTTTGAAGAATAATTCTTTTTTAATAGATTTAATGGATTTGGTAAAATTGCAATATAGCCCTCAAAATAAATGAAGAAATTAAGTGAAAGTGTAATTGCAAAATGTCTAAAGAGCCACTTGCTAACTCTCCTTTAAGTAGAAGTTCTTTTATTTTGGAAGTAAAAAAGAGCTTTAGTTACACAAGTGAGCATAGCTGTTACTTAGGTGTATTTTTTTAGGTGTTACTAGCATGCATTACTCTAAAATAAAAAGTAAAAACAATAACATGATTCACATGATGGATGCACTAACTAGTTCTGCGTATACTCAGAAATTTGTGAAGGTCAGTGTGGTGGGTTCTGGTAGAAAAAACAAAAATAACACTCCTTTCACCATTTGCTAATTTTATTTCGTCTTGTAAATAGCATAGCAATTCTTTTTTTTTTTGTTGAAAAGTTCAAACAATTCGTATTGATTGCATTGGTAGATCTAAGGGAGCCGAGAATCATGATAACTAATTCAACAATCAAATATTTTGTTTTTTTATTTTTTACTTTTTAATTTACCAAAGAGCAAGATACATTAACCCATCCCACGTGGAAAAAACTCAGAATGTATGTTGAAAATATGTAAAGTTAAGTGGGTTATTAAGTGGGTCAATTTGGCAAGCCCGTCAAGTTATTTGGCAAGTGGACCACTTGGGGCGTCACGAAGGTATCAGAGCCAACCTTGATCCCGTGAGGGACCCACATTCTTATGGTCGAGGAGTAGAGGGCCTTGGGTAGTTGTACTGCTATGTGGTCACTAGCCATTCGCTTCTACAAAAATTAATCGTGGTGAGAACTGGGCCTACGCAACGAGGACAACACATCTTCAAGTGGGGTAGAATAATCTGTGAGAATCCCTCCAATATGGAAAAAACACTTAGAATGTTATCATAATATATATAGAACTAAGTCGGCTACTACTAACAATTAGTGCTTAAGCATTTAAAGGGCAATGTGATAGACCCGTCAAGTTGATAGGCCAGTAAAACTACATGGGTCCGTCAAGTCAGTTTGGTGCACATAAATAAATAATTGGTGCACATCTGTCAGAAGAAATCTAGGTGGGAACACTAGCTAGTCCCTATCACTTGATAGGTGCACATTTGCTAGAAATCTAGAGCTTTATATTTTTGTTTTCCTTTCTATTATTAATTTCTTTGTATTTAAGGTTGGTAGACAATTAATGACTCCATGCAAATCACGTTGTTCTTGTCATCTACTTAAAATTTTAAAATCTGTTTTTTTTTTATATTTTTTTTGGTAAATTTCAGAGATTGGGCAATTATGTAAATTTCAAAAGTTGTGGGGGTAATCTATAAATTTCAATAAATTTGGGGGCTGATATAAAAATATCAAAAGTTTGAGGTTTTCTGAACAAAAAAAAAAAAAGGAAAAAAAAAACATTTTGTGAAGCTTAGTAGATATGGACTTAGAATCCATTTGAGATACAAAATGAAAGACTAAACAGTCCTCAAGGACTTAATCCAGGGAACCAACTGGGATCAACCCCAAATAGCCCAACCATTTAAATTGAAAGACTTTTTATTATAAATGCACTCATCAATGAAGAGATCTTTGTTTTTAAACGAACATACACAGCTGAACAGACACAATGGTAATGGTTGGTCATATAGTGTATTTGTTCTTTTTTTTTTTCACCGACATTTACCATGCTCAAGTTGGATCACTTTAGAGATGAATATTTATTAGTGCCAAAGTCACTGTCCACTCATGAGATTTGATTAGAGAACATTTATTCTCTCACGTTTCAAAAATTACTCTCTTTTAACAAACCTAATTGGTTTGGTAAAATTACAATACAGCCGTAAAAAAAATGCCAAACTTAAATGGAAGTGTATTTTCAAAATGTCTATAGAGCCCATCTGCTAACTCGTGAATATTTTTTGGCCAGATCTATATTAAGAGACTTTTCACTTATTATGTTTTCATTATGTCAATGAGAATATGTAATTTAAAATAAAATTTAAGTTAAAGTTCTTTTATTTTGTAAGTAAAAAAGAGCTTTAGTTATACAAGTGAGTAGAGGTGTTATTTAGGTGTTACTAGCATGCATTACTCTAAAATAAAAATAAATAACAAAAACATGATTCACGTGATGGATGCTAGTAGAACGATGATAGTCCTTTCACCATTTACTAATTTTTTTTTCTTCTTATAAATAGCATACCAGGTTAGAGGTAGAGAAAACACAACAAAGAACTTCCATACCATCGTCTGACCATAGAAGTGAGGAGAGAAAGAGTCATAGAGAAAGCAAAAAATGGCTTTGCCCAATCACGCTACCTTTAAGGGCAATAATGGTTTGTACCTCAAGGCCCTAGCAAATGGTAATCTACAGTTCTCAGCTACTCAGCGTACCGATCCAACGGCGGGATTCGAGATCATCACCCAATCCGATGGAAGCATTCAGATCAAGTCAGATTCTACTGGCAAATACTGGAATGCAGGAACGCATAGTTGGATTGCGGCCGACACAACTAATATCAATAACAACCCTAAAACGTCGTTTTCGCCGGTCATAATTGATCCCAACACTAATGCAATCGCTCTCCGCAGCATGAGTACCAACTATATCTGCCAGAGATTCACTAGTCCTGCTATAGTTAACGGTCTTTTTCCCAATGTCACCTACACTAATACTCCTCCACCAGAGGCACGCTTGGACGTGGAAGAGCTGTGATGTGCAATGCAATCCATTAATAAAAGATGTTTGTGGGTAGCATCTCTGGAAACCCTCACGAGACTCCACTCGTCCTGTAAGGGTAACTTATGGGTTTAAAAGGCTTGTTGCATATTTATGCTAAATGCAATCGCATTCCCTGCGAAAGTGGCATTTTCATTTTCATTTTTATTTTTGTTCTGGTACTTGTTTCTATCTATCTAGTTTTCATTTCAAGTACTACAACAATGTTGTTGAATTGAAGCCTAGATAAGATATATTATCTATCTATGACAATATAATAAAGTGTGTTTGCCTTTACTTCGGGACTTCTTCCAAGTGCTTTCCATGATTTGAAGCTTTAGAGAAGACAGTGTTAACTTCTTTTTATTACTTAACTTGTCACTAAGTATTTCTCTCTAACCGATCTCATCTAATTAATTATTCAATGTGCGCTTTTCTCTCCACATTCTTCCTACCTTCTCTTCTCCCCCACTTAACTTACCAACCAAGAGAAATGGAGAGAAACTTGTCCCCTTCTCTTGTAGTGGTTTGTTCATGTATTTGCTAACTAAATGAATAGTGATCAATAATCAATGTGAAACGGTTCTATTCTTTTCCTATCTTTTTTTTTTTTTTTTTTGTGGGTCTGCTGAGAAGGTAAAACTTTGATCTCTTATTTTGGCTTTAGGTACACAAAATAACCTTGTCAGGCTTCTGAAATGTTGTCTTGGATGTCTGAAGGTCTCCCATAATAATTGTTCATTTTTTTACTTGGTATACAAAACAAATATCTTTTAGTTTGAGTACAAACATGTTCTGGGAAATCATAGTAAAAATATGAGTAGTGTGCTAGAAACATTATTTTCACCTAAATTACGATAATAGTTTTCAAGACGTAACAAATTATATATATCAGCCGTACTGATATCGTGAGATTCCATTGAAATATGATACTAATTCATTGAAGCTTCTAGAATAAGCTAGATTGAGTACTATCTAGTTTTTTCCTAGAATTAGTAAGATTGAGTTCCATCTAGAAAATTCTTAGAATTAGCTAGACTATGTACTGCCTATATTTGTGTACGTAATTCCTAGAAAATTCTAGAAGAGTCAAGACACTACTTAAGTGTCCTATAAATAGGTGCAAGCAAGCCATTTGTAAAGTGATTGAATGAAAGAAAATTTCAATGAAGCCTTCCATCTCCCATGCTATTAATTACCAACTACTCCAAACAGATACCTTACAAATTATAAACATATCCTTCGAAGGATTAATTATAGACAAACAGGAGAGGTTTGTTTTTAGTATAAAAGTATTGAATAAAATGTTTACCAAAAGAAACAGAAAAGGCCCATTGAAGTGCTGAATTATGTGAAACTAATAGACATATGATTGCTTCTCTAATGCATGGATATATCGCTGTAGAATATTGTTGACTATGCCAATGACAAATGCCTCTGCAGAAAGAAGTTTTTCGAAGTTGAAACTGTTAAAATCTTACATTTGATCAACGATGTCACAATTAAGATTGAATGGGGTAACCATATATATATTCTCCATGCATTGAAAAAGACATGGTTGAAAAACTTGATGATGCGAGCTTAATTAGTGATTTTGCAAATACAAATGCGAGAAGAATAATGTTCAAGTGATACTTTGTTGCAATTGTGTCGTTTCGTTATTTGCTTACTGAATGTTAGAAATATTTTGTAGTTAGTTTGATAATTTTAATATAATGTATAACAATATAAAATTAGTAAGGAGTTTAAAAAAGTATATGTAAAGCCTTTTAAGAGATTGCTTTGGGTCCTGAAAAACTTAGGACCAACCCTGCATGAGAAGTATAGGGAAGGGTCTCATGACACTTTGATGGTGCCAAAGAGGCAAGAAAGGGGGGTAGGGGTAGACGAGCTATTTTGAAATATACTACTGGAGCATAGCATTACCCGGAGAAAGGAGAGCCATATTGCTAAGTAAACCCAAGGTTATGAAAAAAGTTGTGGCAATATTTGAGGGAGTGAGATCTAGTCATGGGGATCATCAATTGCATCATTTTGGAGTTTCATTTTCTTTTTCTCTTTTTCTTTTCACTTTCTAATGAAGACACTACTTCCTATAATTGCTACAGTTTGCAGGGAAACAAAAATGGACAATTTTCTTTCCACTTTCTCCCTACTTTCTCTTCTCCCCCACTTAACTTACCAACAAAGAGAATTGGTGAGAAACTGGTCCTCTTTCTGTTCTTTTCTCTCCATTTTTATCTATCCAAACAAAGTATTAGATTCGGCTCTTACTCGATTTGGATTTGGATTTGGATTTGGATTCTAGTGGTTTGTTCATGTATCTGCTGACTGAATGTATAATAATCACTAACCCTTGTGAAATGGTTATATTCTTAGTTGAAGTTTTTGCTTACTTCTTTTTTTTTAATCTTTTTTATAGCTTGGGTCTACCGACAAGGTAGGACTTTGATCTCTTATTTTGGCTTTAGGTACACACAATAACCTTGTCAGGCTTCTGAAACATTGTCTAGGATGTCTGAAGGACTCCCCAAATAATTGTTCATTGTTTTACTTGGTATACAAAACAAATATCTTTTAGTTTGAGCACAAATATGTTTGGAAAATCATAGTAAAAATTTGAGTAGTGTGCTAGAAACATAATTTTCACTTAAATTACGATAACAGTTTTCAAGACGTAATAAATTATGTATATGTGGGAGTTGCTGAAAAAAGAATCCAGGGAGGCTTCGAAGAACTTACAATTTTACCCATTTTGATGTCACCTCTAAACTCACTCTGGCCATCTCTCAGACCACCAACAACACTCAGCTTCAGGAGTGATACAACAGGTTGGAGTGGGCTTCTAGTTTTTTCAAGTTGGGCATTTGACATTTGACTGTGGTGTTTGGCTTTTGGTGCACTATTTTATTTGGCCTTGTGCCAAAGCTTTAACAAAAATTTCTTGCTGAGCAAAAAACAAAAAAAAAATCTATATATATATCAGCCATACTGATATGATGCAATGCTGTTGAAATAGGATAGTAATTCTAGAAGCTTCTAGAATAAACTAAAGATTTGAAGTCATATGTATCTAGAATATTCCTTGAATTATCTAGATTGAATAATATCTAAAATGTTTCTAGAATTAGCTCCATTTTGCAAATGAATGAATGAAAGACAGTTCCAATCAAGCCTTCCATCTCCCACACTATTGTGTAACACCTGCATTTTCCTATCTACTATCCCGAATTTCTGTATTTCTATTGGTGATACTTTCTATTATACATAGAAAGATTAGTTTCTTTTTACTCATTACTATTTTAAATGATCTATGTGTGTTTTGTATGCATGTTTGTGGCCTTGGGGAAACTTTCTTTAGAAAGCAGACCAGAGGGCTCAAGAAGCCAGAGCGCTCTAGCTCAAGCACTCGAGCAGTACTTTTAGTGAAACGACTATTTTGCCCTTGGTTCTCAAAAATCTATAAATACCCAACGTTTTCTCAACAATTGTACGTTCTGTTTATTAAGAAAATCGAGAGCTTTCCTTACAGAGGGTTTTGAGAGAAATCCTCGTACATCATGCACATACACACTTGCATGTGTTAATCCTAGCATTATACATACACATGCACTGTATACACCTACATGCTGCTGAATCAAGATAGGGGACTGAGGTGAAGTTGCTGATTCATGGTCATCCTCATGATCAAGCTCTAAAGAGGAAGATATTGAAGTCTAGTTCATCAATTCAAGCTTTTTGAAAACATCTACTCATATTTTCTTTATCCATTTACAATTCAATCTTGTGTGAGTATAAATTCTCACTTAAAAAATCTGTAGGATCAGTTTATACATGAATTTAAGTCCATACATGTGAATTAATTGAGGTCATAGTTTTTATATGTGAAGAAATTTCATGATCAAACTGTTTTTCATAATTTGGTGATGTTGATCATCATCCAAACACACCATAGACCATATCGAGTGTAGATTCTCATCTTGATACCTTAAGATATAGTTTTTACAAGTTTTCAAGGCTTGGATGTGTACTTAGAACCAATTTTATACCTTGCATGTAACCACAAAAAGGATCTAGTTCGCAACTAAACTCGAGCACTTGCGCCTCAGGAGCGCTCGAACTACGAGCGCTTGGGCTCTCAGAGCGCTCGAGCCTGGCAGTTTTTCCATGTTGTTTTGTTTCTCCTATCATGAATGGATTATTGTTTGTTACTAACATGAACCTGAGATTCCTATTAACATGTTAGACAATGTATATCAACTTATCACATGAACACTTAGGCTCATTTGATAAATGATGATCTTGGATTATTCTTATAACTTATACGTCAAACTTCTTATGTTCTTAAAAGTGGTGGATGAAGCAATGGTGTATCTATAGAAGTGAACTACTATCGAGTCTGTCCTTGTATCAGAATGTATTATCTGTCTTAATTTAGTGAGACGTTAGAAATTGAATTATCAATTCATTAAAGAGAAGATACCCTTAATGGAATTTAATTGTTTATCGTTCATAACTCGTAATATCTTCAATAGTTGATACCCTGTTAGTATCTAATTCACTCAGCTTTCATTAAGAAAACAACGTTTATACTACTGGACATTTTTACGTTTTAACGCACCCTCATTATGACTATACGGGTGAAGGACCTACAGGTGAGGACTACTATGCCGGTGACGATGTTCCTGTGGAGGATAATCCTGACAGAGGTCAGACAGAAGAGGACTATTATGCCGAGGACCACCTCTATGACAATTGAAGATTAGGCTAGATAGTAGTTCAAGTATCCTTGTTTTCAGACCTTTTTGTAATTAGGCATATGTTGCCTCAACGTTTGTAAATGATTTTGTTTTATTTGATTCGAGACTCTGATTATAATAGTTAGTAGCTTTCGTTTGACTTTAAGTTACATTGTTATCCAAAACCTAGATTATATTCTCGTGATCTTTATTCCTTTCTATTGCTTAGTAGTGCGTGGTGTGGACAATCACGTGGCATCACCAGTCGCTGCCTTTGGACCCAAAAAAATAAAATTGCTTTTCTCAATTTTTGCCGCTCTAGGGTGTGACAGGATTTCTTGGTAACAAAGCTAGGTTTATACCTTTTCGCTCACAGATTGTCCTACAACATCTGGTCCTAGAACCTTGAGTTTCTATAGATGAGTATTAAGATTAGTTCTGACTTAAGATAGTCTATTTTCAGGTAGCAGGGCAACACCGTGCTTCATTCCAGATGAGTTTGGAGGACACTATGGGTATGAGGGCAGTATTGAGCCACCGGACCCACAGTACTATGCTTAGAAGATTAGGCAGAGAGCCATCACATATACAGTTCGAGTATGCAAATTGAGTAACAAAGATTTGGGACCCGGGACCCAGGACCCAGAGGTGATACGTTAAGAAATGATCTATTGTAAAGACACCTTTCGACGCATCGAGGAGGAATCACTACTGATGCTATGAGACCATTTTTCATATTAGGTTTTACTTGTAGAGGTTAGAGTAGTGCCTCCACCTCCCCCGACAGAGCCACCACCCCAGACACCTCTACCCCCACCCCCACCCCCACCAGAGGAGGACATGCTGATACACCCCCAAAAGATAAGGACCCAGGGGATGAGGATCTAAATGAGGATGAGGGCGACAACGAGGAAGAGGTAGAGGATGACGCCAAGGAGATGGAGGATGAAAAGGACGTGGATACCGACGACGATGAGCAAGAGTATGATATAGAGGATAATGCTGAGGACCCTGAGAAACTAGTTGGTATGGATGTACCAATTGGCATAGATATTATAGTAGCAGTGGTTTACCCGATAAAGGAGGAGGCTGTAGTAGAAGATGATGCGGGTATGACGTTGTGGTACCAGTTTTACCAGGTGGGATGATAGCACAGCTAGCAGTAGAGTGGACTGCAGCAATGGCTGCTCATCCCTATGGATTTGAGATAGGAGAAGCAGAGTTGGCCCATGCTATGGTAGAGGCTGAGGCTTTGTAGCTGCATTCGATGCAGCTCAGGCCGATATGGCCGATGTTGGAGATTTAGGAGTTATTGTGGATCATGATTTTAATAGCCTGCATTTCATCTAATTATTAATTTTAGCATGTCCAGATTTAATTTGTATTTCCATTGACATAATTAAATCCATGTAGTATTGTCTGCTTTTAAGTTAATTACAAGTCTCATGTATCTAAATCTTATTATTTGTTTTATTTCATGTTAAACTCTTGTTAGGGCCAAACTGAAATTTTACAAATTTAGTAGTAGATGTATTGAATTTCAAATATGTATTTCAAAATGGTGGAATTGTTTTCTTTTAACTCAAGCAGTATTTTTATAAAATCGGGAAATCATTTCTTACGTTAAAATGAATTTTCTATATTTTTGTGGTGACCACCGCGACGCGAAAATACCAGTTTAGGTGCAAAACTGTCCATGCTGCTGTAGACACCCCATTTTTTCGGCTATCGGATTTAGGAGACCTATAGCTTGGTGGTTCAGAATGATCGAAAAAGACTCAAAAGGACTCCTGAAAGTCAGCTCTATCTCTCAGAATGCTCAGAATGACCAAAACGCCCCTGAAAGCCCGAAAACTCCCAGATTTGGTCCCAAAGTTCTTGAAACATGCTACGTCATAAGAAAAATGATAAAATGAGTTTTTAAGAAAAAAAACAGATGAAATCGTCAGCTCCCAGAGACCCCCGGAAGTCCCGGATGTTCCCGGAAAGTCCCCGTTGACCAGTTTGACCAAGGTTTGACCAAAGTTTGACCAAGTTTGACCAAGTTTGACCAAGTTTGACTGAAATCGTCCAAATTCAACGGAATCATTCTAGATCATGAGAAAAGTATTAAAATGAGTTTTAAAAGAAAATCGAGCGAAAACGTCAGCTCCTGGGAACTCCGAGAAGATTCCAGAACTTCCCGGGGATACCAGGTTTGACCAGTTTGACCAGAATTTGACTTTCAAACCGGGGCACCGTAACAATTTTCAAATATTTTTCATGGATACTAGAGGTCAATAGCTTTACAACGGTATATCGCACATAATTTTCAGATTTAAAACGAGTCTATTATGAATTTCCGAAGGCGAAAAAGGTGATCAAATCGGCTTTTATCGCAAATACCACAAAATTTTTCAAAGTGACCTATCCCTAACCTATTTTTTATGTAAAGTAGACTCCATTACCTTTCCAACGGTATATCACAACCTCAATTTAGAGTTTGTATGCATTTTCTGTGAATTTTGGACAAAATAGGGCCTTTTCGCGAATACCGGAACCTCTAGGGGCCTAAACAGCATTATCTGGACGAAGGAGGAGCAGTGCTGCCGCGGCACTGGCCCACTGCCACCGCGTCACTGGCCCAGTGCCGCCGCGGCACTCCCCTCCAGAATAGTATATTTTTGTAAATAATTTTGGGGTCCGATTTTGATTAATTAAAAACCAAAACGACGTAGTTTTATGATTTCAGATGTTTGGAGCCAATGGGAACACTTCTAAAACCCCAAAACCACCCCAAGTTGGCCTATTTAAACCCCCCATTGCTCTTCATTTTGGGGGAGTCAAATGAAAGCTTAGAAAAAGTTTGGGAGAGAAATTGTAGAGATAAGGTTAGAATAGAGAGAAAAGAAGCTTCCTTCTTTGATTTTCAAAACAAAAGTGAGTTCTAAACTTTGTTTTTACTTCATTACTCTCATTCACTTCAACATTCAATACACCCAACCACCATTTTAGTGAGCATTTAAGAGAGTGGAAGCTTCTTCCATGTCCAATGTCATTCTAAATGAGTGAAACATCAAACTACGTACAAGTTATATACATCATGAATATCATCTATTGATTGCTATCTATTTGCTCGTTTGCTTATATAATGTTCATCTCTTCTCATCTCATTTCTTTTTTATTTTTTTTATTTACTTACTAGTCCATCATCATCTAAATGATGACATGAAGTTTGGGGTGAGTGAATCCTTATGGATAGTAGCTCTTGACCTCAAAAACATGTTTGATAGATGATGATCATAACTTCAATACCTCCAAGGTATTCTTGAAGTTATGTTCAAATAAAAATAAATCTCTCCAACAATCTTGGAGGTTCTTTATGATGAGTTTGAGGTTGGCATTTTAAGTGGCTATAACCTTCATTGAGTATTGAAAATATGCTTTCAAAATATCTACTTCAAAACCTCTCTTAAAACCCCCTCATTTTAATCCCAAGAAAGAAAACTCTAGTTTTTCCCAAAATTTTCAAAACAGCGAGTAATCTGAGCTCAAAGATTTTTCTAGAACTCAATACTCAACATATGGATGCAAGGCCACTTGGAAAGTCTTCCTAACTCATTGGAGAACACCCAAGATTTTTGGTTTGACTTGGAAGTACTTGGAAATGGTCCATTTGGACCCAAACATTCCTTCCAGGCATTCTATTTTTGCTGTCACAGCGGCTAGGTCCACTTCCAACCTCTTTTTCAGAAAGCTTTTCCAAATGGGGTGGTCCTAACTTATTTTTACCTTAAACTTCAATGTCAACTTTCTATATAAAATAGGCCTCTAGATCATTTGTTTTCATGTTCTAAGACTTTTCAACATTTCAGTCGACAGTACGGACTCTGTTTCTGAGTGACCTCTATTGTTTATATGATTTCTCTCAATCTGTGATAGTTATTAAAGATTGGATTTTTGGGTTGTGTTCTAGACACAATAAGAAAGATCTCCATAAAAAAAATTATGCATTGAAAACATTCTTAACCCCTCTTTTCAATTTCCAAAATATCTAGTTACTGTTCTGTCCACTATTCACAGCAAGCACTTTTTAACTTTCATTCTTTGATTTAATGCTTATATGCATTCCAAATTAGTGCATGTCTTAGGAAGTAGTTCATACTACATTTGTACATATCCCATGTTGATTTCACTCATCCATTCATACACATCTTAGACTTCTAAGTCATTCTAGGAATCCATGAACACAAAGCACACTACAACTTTGGCACATTCTAGATACATACATTGCATCCATGCAAGATTTGGGGCCTTCATGGCTCCTACTCTAATAAGATCATAAGGAATGAATTTGATCACACGTTCATGCTTCCCCCGATCTAATCATCCTTTCTCATCCATCCCGGGGATTGAGAGGTCTTCTTTTCTTAAAGATTGACATGCCTCATACTAGCTTGCTAAGCGTGTTTTGATTTCTTTGTTTATTTGTTTCAATAACAATTCATGTCCCCTTTTAGATTAGGAAGTCTTGATTATTTGATACATGATTAGACGATTTTTCCTAGGTTTATTTGTGTGATCTTTCACTTTCCATTGTATGGTATTTGGCTTAGATCTTATGAATGATATCTTATCTTTAGATCTTCTATTTCAAATTTTCTTATGTGATGTAATATACTATCATAGTATTATTTGTCGAACCAAACATAGTATAAGATGATTATTTGGATGCTAATTGAGGCCCGTCGAAAGACGGGGCGAGTTGCGGGTGTTTTAGTCGCGACAAAGGCTCCTTCCTCTCTCGTACCAAAACCCCGAGCCAAGTTCTTTGATTATGAAGGGCCGGTGCCTTTTATCCGTTTGGGTGAGTCAAAATTAGGTTTCTTGGTTCCTTAAATACCAAGTGGCGACTCTGTATCTGTTTTCAACAGACCTTTTCTTTTCTTTGATCCAAATCAAATTTCAAACGAAAACAAACAAAGCGGTGGAAGCCGGTGTCCACAATCTGGCAACTCTGCTGGGGATTTATCATTTTTTAAAACAAAATAATACAGAGGTTTGACTCATAAGAAGCATCCTTAAAATCATCTTTTTACTGTATTTGGTTCACCGCATTGCACTCTTGCATTTCTCCCCTCCAACTATGTCTGAAACGCGACGCTGACATTGTTCAGGTCTTGCTGTTCCAGGGCATAAGTCACCGTTGATACTGTACCTTCCAAGGTATATCAAAAAGAGTAAAAACATCCGTACTGTCTCCTTGACGGTATATTGGAACTCTCGTCAACGGACCCTCTTTGACTAAACCCGACCTTTGCCTATAGATTCGTGTAGAACTTTTCATAGGACTGTTCATTTATCTTTTCAGATAAGACAATATGATATAACTGCTGTATACCCTGATGGGATTACCTGCGCGGTGTAGACGCTTATGTGGCATAGAACAGAACCTCTTTCTTATGAACCCCAAGGCAATCACTCACATGTGATCACATTAAGTTGACCTGCCTAGGCACCATGACAAGGATGTCTGCTCCATGCTCACAAAGATATACACCGCAAGCCTTGTTTGTCGATCCTAAGACATAGGAGTATGAAAACCTTCTAGACAGTATGATCACTATCACCATATTAACCAGTTTTTTTTCCAGAAACTCTAACCAGATATCCCAGATATAATCATATTAACCAGATTCTCCCAGAAACTCTGTCCAGATATCCCAGATATAACCATATTAACCAGTTTCTCCCAGAAACTCTGTCCAGATATCCCAGATATAACCATATTAACCAGTTTCTCCCAGAAACTCTGTCTAGATATCCCAGACATAACCATATTAACCATTCTCCTAGAAACTCTGTCCAGATATCCCAAATATAACCATATTAACTAGTTTCTCCCAGAAAACTTTATCCAAATTTCCTAAAAATACCCAAAGTCCTGTTTCTCCCAGAAACTCTGTCCAAAATTCCCGAAATATCCCGAAAACCCCTGGTGGTCGTACTGGAAAGCAAAGTTAGCACACTCTGTATGGCTAGGACCTTATTTGTTTAACTGTTATCTGTCAGAAATAGGAGCATCATATAGATTAGGGCTTACATCTGCATGCTTGTCTCACATGCATGCACCATTTCCATCAATCTGCACGCACTATCTCGAGTCAGTCCACATCACTGTCTTTGTCTGTCTGAAGTCATCACTATCGGGATCCGATACACTCCTCCTCTCGAAATCTGTCAGGTCAGTATAGATTCCCAAGGTCAGCAGCCGGGAACCTCGTCGTGGGTCAGGAGTTCAGATAATCGTTTGATCAGAATCAATCCGACAACTTACTTCAGCATGAATCGAGAAGAGTTAGAAAACAAGGTTACCGAGTTGGGAGCAACCATAAGCCAACAGTCTGACAGCCTAGCCCAAGTTTTGAAGTTCATGGAAGAATTAAAACAGCAGCGGCAGCAACCTCCGCCTGGGTTTCCACCACTGGGGTTTGAACCACCCTTACATGAGAATAACGGGGAAGAGGACTGGCTTCAAGGGGTCCCACCATTTGCGTATGAGAAGAAGCTCCAAGAGAAAATGGATAAGGTTGACAAGCTGGAAAGCGTACTAAGGAAAAGCAAAGGGGTCGACGATTACATGCTAGACCTGGAAGGTCTCTTTGAGCCTGTTAAGCTAAAACTCTCGGAGAACTTCAAAATGCCTGCTGTCGACTGTTTTGATGGAACTAGGAATCCAAAAAGTCATGTGAAGTTGTGTATAAGTGTCTTCCAATCCATGGGTTGTACCCACGAGCACATTACGATGTTGTTCCCGCAAACTCTTGCAAAATCTGCACTATCATGGTTCCAAACCTTGGAAGCCTCCAAAACCTGAGCATGGGAAGACATCGTTCGAGTCTTTGTCAATCATTACTCCTACAATTAGGAGCTGGATGTCACTATAAGGGATTTGGAAACGACCCGGCAGAACAACAATGAATCCTTCGCTGCATTTCTGAGCAGATGGGGGAACAAGGTAGCCCAAATGACCCACCGGCCAATTGAGAAGGAACAAGTGAGGATGCCAATCCGAAATCTGTAGCCACTCTACCATGAGAAGTTATTTTACCAGTCCATCTCTACTTTTGAAGAATTATTTGAAGTTAGAACTCGAATCGAAGATGCTATCAGGGAAGGAAATATCAAAAAGGAAGAGCCTCCGAGTCAGTCAAGAAGGCCAAGCTACCCCCGGAATCCCCCAGATGTCAATGCCCTTAGCAGCCAACCCATGGCATACCCTCCTAGGCCATACCAACCCTCCAACCAGGCAAACTCCTCCAATCGCCCTTTCCCGAAAAAGCCCCCTCGCAACTTCGCCAAGTTAGAAATCTCTCTCTCTTCAGCCTTAGACCGCCTCCTCAAAAAGGGCCATCTCCAACTACTCCAGCCTCGAAATACCCCACCCCCGCCTAACTGCGATATGTCCAAACGATGTACCTACCACCAAGCCCCTGGCCACAACACCGATGAGCATGCGCCTCCGACACGATATCCAAGACCTCATTGACTAGAATATCATTAAGCAGCCTCCGAAATAGCCCCATATCACTCAAAATCCTCTACCAAACCACCAAAATGTCAACCTCATCGAGTCCAACCCTGTATCCTTCAACCCTGCTACCTATATCACCCCCCTAGGACAACCCTTACCCCTCATTGGCATCCCGGACTCCGCGGGAATTTATCTGATTGAAGAGGAGAATGACGAGTGGCAGCAACAGTTAGACGACAAGCAAGACTTGTTCTTTCTGGAAGAGCATGATCTAGGGGTGGTAGACCTCAAATGGTATGATCCCAATAGTGAAAGTGATGCTTCTATCTGGGATGAGCCAGAAAAACCATTTGTGGGGATAGACTGCGATTGGTTCAAAAAGGATGGGACTGTAGAAGGGCCTACTCCTGCCGAGATTGATCATCTGACTAGATCGGACCATCATTACCAGCCTCTGCAGCCTACTACTGAAGCTATCGAGAAAGGTCCGGTTAAAGACAAGGGGAAGGGTACGATGGATGAGATCATCGAAGAAGATAATGAGTTGATAAAAGAGCTGAAGAAAACCCAAGCACATCTCTCGATGTGGGATATCATGGTAATATCCTACAAGCATAGGCAAGCCGTATTGAATGCCTTGGCTGGAATTGAAGTCCCTATCGACGCCGCACCGGAGGACATGGTGGCTTTCTTGGGCGCACTTACCCCTAACCCAATCATTATATTTTCTGATGAGGACCTGCCACCAGAAGGATCTGCATATAACAAAGCATTGTACATCACCGTCGGATGCAAGGGACAACAAGTGCCGTTTTGTCTGGTCGACACTTGTTTCGCCTTAAATGTTTGTGCCCTAAGGACTACCACCGCTTTGGGGGTCAATGTCCTTAACATCACACCATCTGTGCAATCTGTGAGGGCCTACGACAATACCAAGAGGAATGTGATGGGTATTATCTCTCTACGAATCCGGGTAGGATCTTTGGTAAGCACTGAAGTTTTTCAAGTCATGAACATACCTGCCTCATTCAACTTGTTGATTGGAAGGCCTTGGCTGCATGCTAACAAAGCCGTATCATCCACTGTACATCAAATGATCAAGTACATTCATGAGAAGGAGGTAAAAATCATACTCGGCAGTAGTTGGGGTAATGAAGCTTTCCCAAACTACAATCCCATCTTTGAAATCCAAACACCTGAGTTGGAAGAAGGGGAAATCGGAGGATTCTTCATGGAAGAAGTCCACATGATCAATGATGAAGACTGATTCCCCGAGATCCACAATTTTGTCCGCAAAATGAACTACTTCCTCGGAATAGGATTGGACCGACGCCAGCAAGGAATCCGTGAGTTCCCTCAGATCAAAGGACAACAAGGCACTTTTGGGTTGGGGTACGAGCCCACTGAAGAAGACGTCGAGCTACAGAGGCCATGGAAGAAAAGGATAAAGGGTCTCCCACCATACCGCAAGACTTTGAATGGACAATTCATCAAAGAGGGGGATGACTTCCCTTACTTCGGGTTCCCCGAACCCTGGATCCATCAAACCACTGGGAAAAGGCACCCGGGTTTGAAATCTTCGCTGACTGCCAAAGGCCCCCATGTCAAGATCCGTTCTATCCCAAAGAAATTGAGAAGACCCCGGAGGAAGACTGGTTGAAATACTTGGACACCAAAGCCATCAAGAAAATGTGGGAGGAATCCGCTAAGAAGAAGGAAGAAAAGAGGGCCAAGAGCCAAGATGATTAGATCAAGCCAACTGAGGAGGGTCTGAGCAACCAGGCTGTAGAGTCGTCTGTCTGTGTCTCCCAATCCCCTGTTCCCCCAGAATCTATACCGCCGATTATCGAGTCTGTACCAGAGTCGGCTGCTGTAAGCCCACCACTGTCCAATGTAATCACTTCACCTGTCATGAATGAAATGAAAGCTGATTCTGCTTACTCCTCTGTGTCTAATACTTGTGAATGCACAGATCCCTTCGAGGATCTCCCAATCGAACTTAAGCAACTAATTGAAAAACCACCTGCTTACGAAATAATTGAAGATACTTTATCGGTTAACTTAGGTGAAATAGATAATCCACAAATTGTGCAAATCGGCTCAACTCTTAATAAAAAAGAAAAAGAAGAATTATTTCTCTTGCTAAGAGAATTCAAAGATGTTTTTGCTTGGTCTTACGAGGATATGCCTGGGGTCGATCCCGACATTATCCAACATCATATTCCCTTCCTCCCCAATTCTAAACCCGTCAAGCAGAAATTGAGGCGCATGAGGCCGGAATGGGCACTCAAGGTTAAAGAAGAAGTAGAGAAGCAATTCAAGGAAGGGGTCATCATTGTCACCGAATATCCGAAATGGGTTACCAATATCGTGCCAGTCCCCAAGAAAGATGGAAAAGTTCGTGTGTGCGTTGACTTCCATGATCTAAACAAAGCCAGTCCCAAGGATGACTTCCCACTTCCCCACATAGATGTCTTGGTGGATAATATCGCTGGACATGAGCTACTATCATTTATGGATGGTTTCCCAGGGTATAATCAGATTCTGATGGAGCCAGAATATCGGGAAAAGACGACATTCACCACCCCTTGGGGAACCTACTGTTATAGAGTAATGCCTTTCGGACTTAAGAATGCTGGGGCGACCTACCAAAGAGCTGCCACCACTCTGCTGCATGACATGATTCACAAGGAGGTAGAAGTATATGTAGATGACATGATCGTGAAGTCTAGGGACAGAGAAGGACACCTGGTAGTGCTGGAAAAGTTTTTTGAAAGGTTGCGCAAATACAAGATGAGGTTGAATCCAAAGAAATGCACCTTCGGTGTGACCTCCGGTAAACTCCTGGGTTTTCTCATCACACAAAAGGGGATAGAGGTAGACCCCTCTAAGATCAAGGCAATCCTAGAAATGACACCACCACGGAATGAAAAAAAAGTAAGGGGGTTTCTTGGAAGAATCCAATTTATCAGCCGCTTCATTTCCAAGCGCACAACTACATGCGATCCGTTGTTCCAATTGCTAAGAAAAGGAGAGAAGTTCCAATGGGATGACCAATGCCAAGCAGCCTTCGATAAAATAAAAGCCTACCTTCAAAATCCGCCTATCCTCTCGCCACCCACTCCTTATAAGCCCTTATTCCTTTACCTATCTGTCTCCGAATATGCCATGGGTTGCATGCTAGCCCAAGAAGGAGAAGAAAGTCACTCCGAAAAAGCCGTATACTACCTCAGCAAGAGGATGACTGGGTATGAGCTCAACTACTCTACCCTCGAAAAAATATGTTGGGCCTTGGTTTGGTGCACTCGCCGACTGAGGCACTACATGCTGGCCTTCCCGGTTGTGCTCATATCCCGCATGGATCCTCTAAAATACCTTCTCGAAAAACCCGCCCTGACCGGTCGTATATCCCGTTGGTTATTCCTATTATCCGAATTCGATATCAAGTATGTTACAAGCAAATCGGTAAAAGGGAGAACCGTGGCTGAGCATCTCGTAGAACATGCCGTTGACTCCGAAGAAAGTGGGGACTTTTCATTTCTAGACGAGAATATCATGGAGGTCAAGGAAGAACAGTGGAAGTTGTACTTTGATGGAGCAGCCAACATGAAAGGGTACGGAGTAGGAATGATCCTAGTATCGCCAAGTGGGGACCATACTCCGTTGGCAGTCAAGCTCAATTATAACTCCACCAACAACACTGCTGAGTGCGAAGCATGCATTCTGGGAATGGAGACAGCCAGAGAGCTGAAAGTTCGAAAGTTGGACGTCTTCGGGGACTCTAACCTCATCATATCACAAGCTAGAGGAGGATGAAAAGTGAAAGAAAAAAGGTTGAAGCCCTATCATGATCATCTAGATCAACTCAAGAGGCAGTTCGAGAACATCACATTCCTCTACTTGCCTAGGGAAGAGAACCAGCTAGCAGAATCATTGGCTACCTTAGCCTCCATGATCAAAACCCCTCCGGGAGTCAAGATGATGCCTTTGGTAATTGAGCAGAGGTACGAGCCTTCGTTCAAAATAATCGCCACGATCGAAGAAGAAGAGAATGGAACACCATGGTATCAGGATGTCTGGGACTTCATAGAAAAGGGGATGTACCCCCAAGAATCTACCGAGAAAGACAAAAGGGCCATTCGAAGATTCGCAGCGCAGTTCATCATTTGCGGTGGGAAATTGTTGAAGAAAGGATACAACGGTCACAACCTGACTTGTTTGTTTGGAAAGAGCTCCAGAAGAATGATGGAGGAAATACACGAGGGGGTATGCGGTCTGCACATGAGCGGTCACATGCTGGCCAAGAAAGTCATAAGACAAGGGTACTACTTGACGACTTTGGAGAAAGATTGTTGCGAATACGTAAGAAGGTGTCACAAGTGCCAGATCCATGCAAACATAATGCATGTACCACCATCCTTTCTATACAGCATGACCCCACCTTGGCCATTCTCCACCTGGGGAATCGATATTATCGGTGAAATAGATCCAAAAGCCTCAAATGGAAATCGGTACATTTTGGTGGCCATCGACTACTTCACAAAATGGGTAGAAGCCGCATCTTATAGCAAGTTGGGGGCCAAAGAAGTGGCCAAATTCATCAAGAGAAACCTCATCTGCCATTATGGGGTTACTCATGAGATTATTTGGGACAACGGAAGTCATTTCAAGGCAGAAGTCAGGGATCTGTTCGAGGAATACAAAATCACTTATCACAAGTCGTCACCGTACAGGCCACAAACCAATGGAGCAGTCGAAGCTGCGAACAAGAATGTCAAGACCATACTGCAGAAATCGGCCGACACCTACAAAGAGTGGCATGAAAAGCTACCGTTTGCACTTTGGGGGTACAGAACATCGATAAGGACATCCACTGGAGCGACTCCTTACTCACTAATGTATGGAATGGAAGCAGTACTTCCAGTCAAGATAGAACTACCGTCCCTACGTGTGATGGCAGAATGTGAAATTGTGGAATCAGATTGGTTGAGAGAAAGATACGAAGAATTGGCTCTCATAGATGAAAAGCGCCTAGCGGCAATTGACCATGTCCGAATCTATCAAAAGAGGATAGCCCGTGCTTTCAACAAAAGGGTCCATCCGAGGAAGATCGTCAAGGGCGACCTTGTCCTTAAAGAATTACGAGCTCCGATCTTTGATCCACGCGGAAAGTTCAAGCCCAAATGGGTCGGCCCTTATATCGTCAAAACTATTCTTTCCGGAGGAACAACTTATCTCATGGACCTCGATGGCGTCGAATTCAAAGACCAATCAACATGGATCGCCTCAAAAAGTACTATGCTTGACCATTCCCTAATCAATTTCTTTCAAGCCTTGCCCTGAACTACGCTCGACCTGATTCCCACTCGGGGATACGTAGGCAACCACATCGGTTCGGTCGCCCCACCCACAAAAAATAACCATTTCCTTTAAGCCTTACCTTGAACTACGCTTGACCTGATTCCCACTCGGGGATACGTAGGCAACAGCATCGGTTCGGTCACCCCACCTACCTGAAAATCAACCCGCTTCTTTCCGACCATGGCCCGAACTACATTGGATCTGATCCCCGCTCGGGGGTACGTAGGCAGACTTTCAAAAAAAAAAAAAAGAAAAAAAAAAGGATGGCTCGCTAGGTTGAAAATCCGAAAGGACGCCTAGGCAAAAGTTAGAGTCAAATCCAAGGTGAGCAATAACAAAAGAGAGAAAAGAGCTCGCTAGGTCACTTAACTAGTGCCTAGGAAAAATTATGAGCGTGTGAGAAAAATAAAGTCGCGGTCTTTACCATAACCCAGAAATCACCCTCCACACTAGGGGCAAACTTTGGCCACTCGCCTCGTTTACCTGAACCTCTTCTAAACTAGGGGCAAACGTCGGTCATCTACCTCGTTTGCCTCACAACCTTACATATTCCAAACTAGGGGTAAACTTCGGCCACCTGCCTCGTTTGCCTCTAATCATCCTAGCATGCCCAAGCGAGTACCAAAAGCAACATCTAATTGAAATCTTGGTTACAAAATGTTTTTAGAAAGCTAAAATGCATTAAATGAGGTTCCCAAAGTAACCAAGGTTCGCCGATAAACAAACTTTGAATATTACATAAGCAGGAATGATCAAAGAAATAAAAGTCTTTCAAAAAGCAATCACACATGTTCAAAGACACTTGGAGGAATAAGAAGAATCAGTCAGGTCTGGTTTTATCTTTATGTCTTTTATTTCTTCAAAGGTCTTTAGAAGTAGGCTTTTACTCGGTCAGTCCAACCATCAATAAAAGCAGCAATAGTGGCAGCCCTAATCCTGGAAGCAAAGACCCTCTCAGCAAACCCCCGGGGAACCTCCTAAACCTGCCCATACTGTCTGGCCAAACGACGAGGATGATAGAAAGAGGTCTCTCTCAGACCCATCAACCACACTCTCTGGTGACCCCTGAGGCTCGTGGTAATAGCATAAAGGCCCCAACGCCTCACGATCCAGCAGAAGTCAGCCTCGGATAAGGCACCCATCATGCCCACCCAATTGGCAAAAGAATAGTGAGGGTGAAGCACGGCTCGACGAAAGTAAACCGGTGGTATGCTGCCCGTCCACAGTTGGAGGCGCTCGTATAACCAAGCCTGTAACACCAAAGGCGCCACAGAAAGTAAAAGCGTTCCTTGATCAGAAGCGCGGTCCAAACCATTCAGGGTTTCAGCTAGGACCATGGCCATGGGATTCCTGCTAAGTTTCAGCCCAATACACACATGTACCAAGTCAATCGAAGTGCTCGAGAACAGAAAGTGCGAAGTCATGCACAATATCAAAGCAGCCCCACGGGTAGCATCAGACACGCTGGGATTCCCAGGACTGGCATATCGGGCAATGATGGAGGCAATGTCAAGAACCTCACCTTGAATCAGTCGGCGAGAAATATTGATGGAACAGTTCAGATATTCAGCCAAGCCTCGCGTAGGACTAAGGGTACCAGTGTGGGGTTTGTGCCCTCAAACCATTACTTTATGTATGAGACATTAGCATTATAATATATTGATATCAGCTTTACATTTCATTGTGTATGTTTCTTTCATGTGATGATTGTTTTATTCTTAAGTATCATAGTAAGCAATTCGTGTGTGTATGAGATACACACAAGTGAGATACGAATTACTATTCTTTGATACTTACAATATGTCACAGTGGATGATGAGACTGGATACCTCATCAGGTCTACACTGTAGCATAATTAACTACCATTGGATGGAGTGATTAATCTCAATCACTAGAGTGAAGCTCTTAGTTGATATGCTAGTGTTTATAGTGCATTGACGGACCTGAGCTTTCCTATTGACGCTTAAGGCTGTCAACAGTCAATAGGAACTCATAACTTGTATAAGGTACGTGTTCTCAATCTTAAGATGATTATGAACACAGACTATGGATATGGCTGCTTTGACTTACCAATCAGTGAGGTCTATAGAAGATCAACACCTGGGTATCTTGGGTATGTCATGTCCATAGGGTTGTGAACATATATTGTCAAGATAGAATCTACCCTCTGATTCAGAGTAAGCATTCCCTTGAGAATGTCACCAAGTTGATTACTGAGTACTGCAGTCTTGTTGATAAGAGTTATCAACATGTTTGGTAATCATGAGTAGTGAATGGGACTCAAGGAATACAAGAAGTAATCATGATTCAGGTTGACAGTAACAGTTATCCGACTACCTGAATATGATTACGAATGCTGACGGTAGAGGGACATTAGTACACCATACAAGTCTAATTATCGCTTCGGATATGTTCTTTTGCGTTGGAGTTCAGTTATCATTTTATAGTGGAATAAACGTTAACTGACCAGTTAGTTAGTTTGCTGATCAAAGAGTTTGGTCATGGTAATTAACAAACTGGTCTGAGCCAACAATAAAGAGCCTAGGAGGTCCCACTCTTAGCTTTGCTAGGATGCTTGGAAAGACACTTGAGGAAGCTGTTAAGACAAGTTCGATCGATTGAAGTATGTTCGATCGATTGAAGTCAGCAGGTTCGATCGATCGAGAATGGTTCGATCGATCGAAGGTTCGATCGATCGAAGTCACTTCGATCGATCGAAGTCTAGGTCGGTTCTGGAAATCTATAAATAGGGCAGCTGCGTTTTGGAAGTAAGTAGTCGTCGTTTTTATACGCAGAAGCTGCAGAAACTATCATAGTCTTCCCAAAACCTTCCTATCCTCTCTATTAGGGTTCCCACGAACCCTAGTCTTTCGGGCAGGCATTCGCAAGAGTCATAAGGGTGAAGATCATCTAGTGGAGGCTGCTGGAAGTTAAAGTTTCAGAATTGGGTTCAAGACACTAAGGTATAATTCTTGCAACCCCTTGTACGCATCTATGGAATTGACGAGTAGTAGATCCTAGAATACCAAAAGTTTTATAACTTAACCTATTTCTGCTGCACGTTTAAACTCTAACTTTAAACCACTTTTTCCTTCAATTGGTATCAGAGCCGCGCTCGTTTGGATCTATAGATGCGTTTTGGAACCATAGTTTTGATTTACATGTTGATTTTAGAGCTGTTTTTGAAACTGCATCGTCACAGATCTGTTTCTGCAGTGTTATCGCAGCAGAATACAAAACTGTGATTGCATAGGATGCAAGGTGGGTTCGATCGATCGAACTTGTTTCGATCGATCGAACATTCTGTTCACAATCGATCGAACAGTCTTCGATCGATCGAACCTTCTGGTATTCGATCGATCGAATGAAGTTCGATCAATCTTGATAGATACTTTGTCAGGTTCTCTGTTTCACAGTTTTAAAGTGTTTTGAAATTAAAAAACTTTAATTTTAAAATATTCTGTAAAATTTTCAAATCATTCTGTGAAACAGAATGTTCAAGCGATTGAACAGTGTTCAATCGATCGAAGGTTCGAGCGATCGAACGGTCTTCGATCGATCGAACTGTGACAGAGAAGTAAGATGCTGTTTTAAGTTCTAATTCAGTATGTAAAGTGTTTATATACTGTGTGAATCAATTAAGTGTTCCAATAGTTACATATATTTGTTATGTATGTGTGGATGTGTGTACGACTAACCCTTTTGCAGCAAAATTAGTCGCTATCTCCCATGGCACCAAGTCGTTTAAATATTTATATTTAAATTGTTTGAGATTGGTGCATGTTGTAATTTATTAATGGTTTGGTTTTAAGGCGTATGTAAAGGGCGCTGCGGCTTCAATCCTACGAAAAGGAAAGTCGCACCGGTTTCCCTAGCCTTTTATTTCTTTTTTGCTATTTCCTTTTTCTAGATAAATTGTAAGCTTCAAAAGGAAGCATAGGTCCAATGTAATAGAATTAGAAATTCCATGAAGATGGAGCAAGGAGCCGTTGTCCATAAAGATGGAGCCGGAGGCGACCAAACCAAGAAGGTGTTCTATGGAAATAGAGCCATGGGAGATAGAGGCATTGTTTGAATGCCTATATTTCATTTTAGTTTTTTGTTTTATGTGCTTGTTTTGTGATTGGCGTATAATACATTGTTGCATGCACTTAAAACAACTTTTCTAAAATAAAATTCAAAAACCGTTTTCAACACATTAGTAAACATTGGATGTTTATGGGTAGTGTGTGGAAACATTTTTCAAAAGCAAAATCCTTAATTTACTAAATCTAGTGGGAGAGGGTCTTATCAAATAACACCCACGATCTTCCATTAACGGTTCATTGTAAGATGAGTAGTGTATTCTGTGTCACCTCGCCAGGGGTGATCATTCCATACGGAGGGTACACTGCTCATTGGTTACTAGATGTGAACTTCCTATGGATAGGATCAATCAGACGTGTTAGAGGGTGACCACCACACGGAGGCGCTACTTGAGACGGTTGTGATTAGATCCTAGTTAATGGTACACACTAGTTAAGCTATGGATAAGGGATCCCACACGGGGCATTATTCAGAAACTTAGAGATCAAATAGATTCGGGAGTCATGGTTATTTTGCAAGAGTTGCATAGCGGATAAGTCATGATAAATCGAAAGATCGAACATTGACCACCACACGGAGGCTTTATTCTTTCGTTTCGATATTCCGGCGACTTTGTTTTAAATAAGAGTTTTAAGGATTCTTTTATTTCAAACTGTCAATTCTGATATCCATATTTATTTTGTTTGTTTTGATTTTCAGTAATCATAATGTCTGGATCTGCATTTAGTCCACTTGCCACCATACTCACTCAAAACAAGTTAACTGGAAATAACTACACTGAATGGAAACGTAACCTTGACATCGTTTTAACTGCGGAGGATCACATATATGTCCTCACCACCCCAAGCACTGAAGAACCCGCGGCAAACGCTTCGGTAGCTGCCAGACGCGAGTTCGACAAATGGAAAAAGTCGAATGGAATGGCCCGTTGTTACATTCTGGCCTCAATGGCTGGTGTGTTACAACACCAATTCCAATCGAACGATTCTGCCAGTGACATTATCACATCCCTGAAAAAGATGTTTGGGGAGCATGGCAGGCCTGCCAGACAGGTAGCCATGCAGAAGATAATGAGTGCAAAGATGTCGGAAGGTACTCCAGTCAAAGAACATGTTTTAAAAATAATTGGTTATTTAAACGAACTGGAGACCTTGGGAGCCAACATCGATGCACAGACCCAAGTTGATATGATCCTCAACTCGCTGTCGCCATCATTCGCTCAATTCAAACTTAACTATAATATGAATCAAATGGATTTTTCAATGAGCGAATTAATGAGTTCTTTACTGGCAGCAGAAGGGGTGATCAAACCTGGGGGCAGCGTTTTAAACGTTGAGAAAAGCGCTTCTTCTTCCCGATCTACACCGAAAGGTAAGAAAGGAAAGAAGAAGGCTGGCACTGGTGGTTCAAGTGTTGGACCGGTCCCTAAGATTGCAAAATCTAAGGGAAAAGGTAAGGGCAAAGGGAAGGTGGGTGGCCAAGGCAAAGGAAAGTGTTTCCAATGCGGTGAGAAGGGCCACTGGAAGAGGAACTGTCCAGAATTCTTAGGTACAAGAGTTCAAGGTATGATTGAATCACATGTGATTGAAGTAAGTTTTATTACGGATACTTCAAACACTTGGTGCATTGATTCTGGTGCGACTAACCATATCTGTAATTCATTGCAGGGGTTCAGATCAACTAGGAAATGCAGTGATGGGGAGATCGTACTTACTCTAGGTTCTAGCGCAACCGTATCTGCGGTTGCTATAGGAGTCGTAGTTTTAGAATTTTCAGACAATAAAGTTTTGATTTTATCAGATGTACTTTACGTCCCTTTAATGAGACGTAATTTAATTTTAGTTTCTAATTTAACGAATAATGGTTATTCCTTTCATTTTAGAACTGAAGTTGTCATTAAAAGAAGCAGTTCTTTTATATGTTCTGGTGTTAAATCAAATGGTTTGTATGTGATTACTCCCAATATTTCAAAAGATTCTTGTTTGGAACTTAATAACTCAGTGGTAACTTTACCATCTAAAAGAAAGGGACCTTCCACTAATCCAACAAGGCTTTGGCATATGAGGCTTGGCCATATCAATCTGAATAGGATTGGCAGACTAGTCAAAGAAGGGGTCTTAGGCGATTTGGTTCTCGAACCAATGGAAGTCTGCGAGTCTTGTTTGGAGGGTAAGATGACCAAAAGGCCCTTTCCTGCAAAGGGCAACAGGACCAATGCATTGTTGGAATTAGTTCATACTGATGTGTGTGGACCAATAAATATTAGAGCAAGGGGTGGTTATGTGTATTTCATAACATTTACCGATGACCACTCTAGGTATGGATATGTGTACCTAATGCAGCACAAGTCTGAAGCCTTTGAAAAGTTCAAAGAGTTTAGGGCTGAAGTAGAGAAGCAATCGGGCACACATATCAAGGCCATTCGATCTGATCGAGGTGGCGAGTACCTCTCTAATGAGTTTATTGATCACCTCGTACAGAATGGGATTCTGTCACAGTTGACTGCACCTGGTATGCCTCAGCAGAACGGTGTAGCGGAGAGAAGGAATCGGACTCTTTTAGACATGACTAGGTCGATGATGAGTTATTCAGAGTTGCCATTATTCCTTTGGGGTTATGCTTTGGAAACCGCTGCATACATACTAAATCTAGTACCAAGCAAATCTGTTCCCAGGACACCACGAGAGATGTGGATTGGGCGCAAGCCTTCTTTGCAACATCTCCGGATATGGGGGTGTCCGGTACATGTGCTCAAAGGAAAGATGAGCAAGTTGGATTCTAGATCGGAAGTATGTTACTTTGTAGGGTATCCAAAGGGTACTTATGGATGGTATTTTTATGATCCAAGAGAACAGAAAGTGTTTGTTAGTACAAATGCTATTTTCTTGGAGGATGATTATATCATGAACCATAAACCTAAGGGAAGGATAGATCTTAGAGAGATAGAAGGAGAGCCCTCAGTCCAACCCGCAGTTGATAACGATGAAAATCAAGAAAATACCACTTCTTCACCCATTTCCGCACCGGTACCTCGTCGTAGTGGGAGGATTATCAGCCAGCCTGATAGATACATGTTCTTAGGAGAAGTTTTTGAAGCTGTCTCCATAGAATCTGAATCTGATCCTACCACTTACGAAGAGGCAATGGCTGATGTTGATTCAGCTCATTGGATTAAAGCTATGAAGGCTGAATTGGAATCTATGGATTCCAATCAGGTCTGGGATCTTGTAGAACTTCCAGCCAATATTAAACCCATTGGCTGCAAGTGGGTCTATAAGAGGAAAAGAGGATCTAATGGAAAGGTTGAGACCTTTAAGGCAAGGCTTGTGGCGAAAGGCTATACTCAGAGGAAGGGCATTGACTATGAGGAAACCTTCTCGCCGGTAGCCATGCTCAAGTCCATCAGAATACTCTTATCCATTGCTGCATGCCTAGATTATGAAATCTGGCAGATGGATGTCAAGACTGCATTCTTGAATGGCAATCTTGAGGAGGACATCTATATGCAACAACCAGAAGGGTTCATAGCTGGTCGGAAAGGTAACTTGGTATGCAAGTTGCAAAAGTCCATTTATGGGCTTAAGCAGGCATCCAGAAGTTGGAACATCCGATTTGACCAAGCGGTCAAGTCGTTTGGTTTCATACAGAATCTGGATGAGCCTTGTGTATACAAGAAATGTGAAGGGAAAGTAGTGGCTTTTCTTGTGCTTTACATTGACGACATTCTACTCATTGGGAATGATGTAGCGGCGCTCTCAACGGTCAAGGTTTGGCTAGCTAGTACTTTCGATATGAAGGATCTAGGAGAGGCGAGCTATATTCTTGGGATAAAGCTCTTTCGGGATCGCAAGCGAAAGATAATGGGATTATCTCAAGCTAGTTATATCGAGAAAGTGCTAACTAGGTTTTCAATGGATAATTCGAAGAAAGGTTTGTTACCTTTCAAGCATGGTTTAGCGTTCTCCAAGGACCAGTGTCCAAAGGCACAAGAGGAGAGGAATCGCATGGCAGGAATTCCCTATGCCTCGGCAGTGGGAAGTCTCATGTATGCGATGTTATGCACTAGACCAGATATCTGCTTTGCCGTTGGCATGGTTAGCAGGTATCAATCGAATCCTGGTCCAGAGCACTGGACAGCCGTTAAGCACATTCTTAAGTACTTGAGAAGAACTAAAGATTACATGCTTATGTACGGCGGTAGTGAGTTAATTCCAGTAGGATACACTGACTCGGACTTTATGTCAGATAAAGATTCGAGAAAGTCAACATCCGGACATCTCTTTACCTTGGGAGGTGGTGCTGTTAGTTGGAGGAGCATTAAGCAGAAATGCATTGCAGACTCAACTACAGAAGCTGAGTATGTGGCTGCTTGTGAAGCCGCAAAGGAAGCTGTTTGGCTCAAGAAGTTCCTTATGGAACTCGAGGTGGTACCAGCGTCGCTGTCACCTATTACGCTATACTGCGATAATAGTGGGGCAGTGGCTCAGTCCAAGGAGCCAAGGAACCACAGGAAAGGAAAGGAAAGCACGTAGAGAGAAAATATCACCTAATCCGAGATATAGTTCAACGTGGAGATGTGACTGTCACCAAGATTGCCACCGCTGACAATCTTGCTGATCCGTTTACAAAGGCCTTACCACAGAAGGTCTTTGATCGTCATCTAGATAATCTAGGTCTTAGATGTAGTTCTGAATGGTTGTGAGTGCAAGTGGGAGTTTGTTGGGTTTGTGCCCTCAAACCATTACTTTATGTATGAGACATTAGCATTATAATATATTGATATCAGCTTTACATTTTATTGTGTATGTTTCTTTCATGAGATGATTGTTTTATCCTTAAGTATCATAGTAAGCAATTCGTGTGTGTATGAGATACACACAAGTGAGATACGAATTACTATTCTTTGATACTTAGAATATGTCACAGTGGATGATGAGACTGGATACCTCATCAGGTCTACACTGTAGCATAATTAACTACCATTGGATGGAGTGATTAATCTCAATCACTAGAGTGAAGCTCTTAGTTGATATGCTAGTGCTTATTGTGCATTGACGGACCTGAGCTTTCCTATTGACGCTTAAGGCTGTCAACAGTCAATAGGAACTCATAACTTGTATAAGGTACGTGTTCTCAATCTTGAGATGATTATGAACACATACTATGGATATGGCTGCTTTGACTTACCAATCAGTGAGGTCTATAGAAGATCAAGACCTGGGTATCTTGGGTATGTCATGTCCATAGGGTTGTGAACATATATTGTCAAGATAGAATCTACCCTCTGATTCAGAGTAAGCATTCCCTTGAGAATGTCACCAAGTTGATTACTGAGTACTGCAGTCTTGTTGATAAGAGTTATCAACATGTTTGGTAATCATGAGTAGTGAATGGGACTCAAGGAATACAAGAAGTAATCATGATTCAAGTTGACAGTAACAATTATCCGACTACCTGAATATGATTACGAATGCTGACGGTAGAGGGACATTAGTACACCATACAAGTCTAGTTATCGCTTCGGATATGTTCTTTTGCGTTGGAGTTCAGTTATCGATTGAAGTATGTTCGATCGATTGAAGTCAGCAGGTTCGATCGATCGAAGGTTCGATCGATCGAAGTCACTTCGATCGATCGAAGTCTAGGTCGGTTCTGGAAATCTATAAATAGGGCAGCTGCGTTTTGGAAGTAAGTAGTCGTCGTTTTTATACGCAGAAGCTGCAGAAACTATCATAGTCTTCCCAAAACCTTCCTATCCTCTCTATTAGGGTTCCCACGAACCCTAGTCTTTCCGGCAGGCATCCGCAGGAGTCATAAGGGTGAAGATCATCTAGTGGAGGCTGCTGGAAGTTAAAGTTTCAGAATTGGGTTCAAGACACTAAGGTATAATTCTTGCAACCCCTTGTACGCATCTATGGAATTGACGAGTAGTAGATCCTGGAATACCAAAAGTTTTATAACTTAACCTATTTCCGCTGCGCGTTTAAACTCTAACTTTAAACCACTTTTTCCTTCAACCAGCAGAAGGGAGAATCAGGTCAGAGTCAGAATCATAGCCAAGAATAGCACAAAACTCCTCAAACAGGGGGCATATTTCCAGGCCATGGAAATTGAAGACATGGTTCACCGGGTCCCAATGGGCAATAGCAGCACGCAAGAACTCAGTGTTCAGGGTCATCTGGCGAAGAGAGAACAACTCGGTCAAGCCGTAGCTAAAAAGGTTGATCCGCTCTACAACATCTGTGATGTTCAGCCAAGCTGTGAGTTGAGCGGGATCATACAAAGCCATATTTTCTGTCGCAACTCTAGCAAAATTCAAAATTTTGGCAGCAGCTCCTCGTTTCACGGGCTATCCCACCTGCAAGGCAAAAACACTCACTATCACAAACCTGCCCATCACAGTAACATCCAACAATCACAGTGCACATATATCATCACGCGATTATCAACTAAAACAAGCACATAACTACGCCTCCAAACCGGAAGCTATCCAGCCTAAAAGGCGAAACATCATAATACTATGTCAAAGGTCACAAACTGTTCCACACATCGTCCTACACTATCCGAATAGTCATATCACCAGTACAACCCAATTGAAAAAATAAAAATATAATAAAAACAAAATTCCCGCTTGGGGGGCCTTAGTCCTCCTCTTCTTCGTCCTCTGTCGGACCGCCCGGAGTGTATGTCGGCGACGGCCTCCTCCTACCACCTCTGCACCTTGGACCAGTCCTCGTGAGCCAGCTCCGCCTCCACAGTACTGCACACACAAATAAAATGGAGGCAATCAGTAGGGAAACAATAAAAAGTACAAAAACTGAGTCGAGTCAGAGACTTACCAAGGACGCCATCTGGTTGGCGGCAAATTGCCGCATACCGTCTATCTGTTAAGGGTAAAATCCAGGGTTAGAACCTCATGACCTTAAGAAAGCGCAAAATTAGAGACATACCCGATGGTCTCATGTGAGGACCAAGGACCGTAAGCTAGCTGCCAAGGCGTGACCCTCCTCAGCGTAACTCCAAGGAAAGTTGAGGACGCCCGCTAGCTGAGTAGGGTACCCACATGTGACTCGTGGCACCTCCATCACTTGGGGAGTGCCATTAGTGCCTAGAACGTTGACGGTCCAATCCTAAGGAGGGATAGGATCGAAAGCCTGAGGAGCCTGTCTCCCGTACATCTCGTGAAGCTGTAGGCATAAAACAAGTTAGGAAAAGACGAGTCAAAAACATATGCAACGAATAGAGACAAAAGACGTAAAAGGAAAATTACCTCCAGGAGTGGGAAGTTAAGCATCAGGAAGTGGCCACGGTAAGCCTCATAACCGGTCTCAGAGAAAAAATGGTCCCAAACATCGGTGCCAGCTAAGGCCGCCAGCAAAGCATCGCCAGAAAGGTCACTAGCATCCATCGCAGGGGGATTATGAGGGACGCGATACCTGGAACCACCGACCACCTACCGAGACACTCGCTTGCCAAGAAACCACTGCCTGTACTCGGTACTCTCCATTAGGAGTCGGCAAGAGGAAAGAGGCTTAACCGCTTGAATCTCCTCCGGGGCAGCATAGGCGACGTGCTCCCAAGGCGTCCAATCAACACTTGTAGCCGTCATCTCGGTTAAGATGTTTTTGAGCAAAACAATCCAGTGGGCCCCGCTCTTCACCCCAACAACATCACTCCGCCATCTCAAGCCTCGTGGGAATAGAGGCACAGGAGCCATGCCATCCTCGTCCTCACCTGATTCATCCGCAGGAGAGGGAGATAACATCTTCAGATACTCAAAGCTCCAAAGTTGCACAGACAAAGGAGAAAGTCAGAAAGATGTACAGAAATCAAAAAACCAAAAAAATGAAAGAAGATGCAGTACATACCTCCCAAGCTCGCCAAAATCCCCCTATCGATTTAACATCGCCCCGAGAGACCTCGCCCATATGTTTTTAGAGATGGGCCAATGCAGCACCGCCCCAGTCATAGGAGGGGATCTCATCAATGGTCGCCAGGCAAGAAAGGAGTCTCAAGCTCACCCGGTCATTCTGTGTCGCAAAGATCGAGCAACCAAGGACATACAGAATATACACCCTTAAAGCTGGGAATTGCTCAGATTGTGATTCCCCCTGCCATAGGCCCGGTAAAGCCATCCACAAGGAAACCAGTGCCTCTCCAGATTGGGGGGAACAGCCCCAATCATCATCTCTACAGCCTCCCGGTCGATCTCATAAAAGTAGTCTAGAATCAGGTGCTTCCCGCCAACCCTCAAGACGGTAATCATGGAAAAGTCAAAAGGCGTCATGGTCATCTCACCAAACGGCAGGTGGAAAGTATTGGTGGTGTCCCACCACCTCTCATCCATAGCATAAAAATGTGCCAAATCATTGTTGCTCTTTGAAACCAGATGGACGAAGCCTCCAAACCCGGCATCATCTACCATCCTCTTGACGGTGGGTGAGAGTTGAGTATACCGTAGGAACGCATGAGCGAGGTTACCGTGGCCCTTCAATGTCACTTCCGGCACCTGCACACAATAAAGACGACAAAACGATTCACAAAATCACTATTCACGACCCGAGGCTGAATTCACAAAATCGACATTTGAGCACAAACCGGACTTCTAACGATCTCTAGGTGCACACTACACTATCCGAAAGATGACATTGAGGGTCCAGTAAAATCAAGTCTGGGGTTTGCATCTCGGCTTTTATCCGTTCCTTGGCCTTCTTAGACGGTCTCCTCGAGCTCGAAGCCATGGATCTATAAAGAAAATGGAAGTAAAAGTTAGGCTTTCTTCTTGAAAATTTGAGCAAACCAAAACACCAATCGAAATTCCAACCACGGGGAAGGATTACTCACCTGAGCGTGCACAAGCTGCATTTTGAGGGATTTTGGCTCCAAAAACACCCCAAAATGGCCAAGAATGAGATTGAAAAGCTCAAAAACCCGAGATATACAAAGATGGAGTCCGGCCATCCAGTGCCACCGTGGCACTGGACAACTGTCGCTTGGCAGTGGCCCAGTGCCGCCGCGGCACTACTCCCCGCGGGCCCCGCTTCGCTCCGTTTTGCTCCGTTTTGCCCCGTTTTGGCCCGTTTTAGCCTTTTTCAGACCATTTTTGGCCCCGATCAGCCCCGGTGTGCTATTTCAGTCAAGATTTATGGGGTCTTACCCCCAACCATCCAAAAGTTGTCAGGGCTACCTCCGGTAGGTAGAAACTGAGAAAAATCGACTCCCGAAGACCCGAATCGGCTATTTCAGGACAACCGTCGCAAATATTGATCGAACACGAGAGTTCTGATAACGAATCCTGAATTTTGGCTGATGCACCAAAACAAAAGAAAAGAGATTCTCCGAGAACCCTACATCATACCCCGAGGACAGAAACAAACAAACACCAGCTCCCGGAGGACCCGACCGGCCCTCTTGGATTGAGCACTGCAAGATTTGATCAACCATGAGAGATTCAGAGATGGGTCCTGGTTCCCGATCAAAGAAAAGAGATTCTCTGAGAACCCTACATCATCCCTCGAGGACAGAAACAGACAAATACCAGCTCCCGGAGGCCCCGACCGGCCCTCTTGAATTGAGCACCGCAAGATTTGATCAACCGTGAGAGATTTAGAGATGGGTCCTGGTTCCTGATCAAAGAAAAGAGATTCTCCAAGAACCCTACATCATCCCCCGAGGACAGAAACAGACAAACACCAGCTCCTGGAGGCCCCAACCGGCCCTCTTGGATTGAGCACCGCAAGATTTGATCAACTGTGAGAGATTCAAAGATGGGTCTTGCTTCCCGATCAGCGAAAAGAGATTCTCCGAGAACCCTACATCCCCGAGGACAGAAACCAAGATACCAGCTCCCAGAGGCCCCGACCGGCCCTCTTGGATTGAGCACCAAAAGATTTTTGATGGATTCAAATTTGAATCCCGATCAAGAGAAGTAGTTGAAGAGAGATCCCAGAAAGAGTTGCTTCATCCCCAGCAGATTCAATTTAATCCCCAGCAGACATATCGATTCATATACCATCAGTTCAATCATGACAGTCACAGTATTTCACTGTTGACTCATCATCTCGATTCATTCATCGACACTTCTTCCGGTCACGATTAGCCCAACTATTTGATTTAATCCATGATAGTCCCAGTAGTCCACTATCGACTCATCATCTCGATTCGCACATTGTCGGTTCATTAATCATCATTAGTTTACCACTGCTCTCAATATGCCGTGTTCATTCAAAATCTTAGGCTTCGATGTCCATCAATGGGGTTTCCCTGTTCATCGCTTGACATCTCGGGATTTCATCACTTGACTTCTGTGTCCGTCTCTTAATTTCCAGGGCTTCCGTGTCCATCGGTTAAATGTCAAACGACATCTCCAATTATAGTCCTCTGGGACCCCACATCCAATTACGTTCACTTACGAGGCACACCTCTCAAAATTCAGAAGTTTGCCCCTAGACCCAGAGCCTTCTAAACCTTAGTGTCCTCATCCGAGTCATCCACATCACAGTCACCAGCACAACACCATCCCACTCGGAGTGGCATACCCTACAGCACCTGCTCATACTAGGATCTTAACAATAGGCATAATAGGACTCATGATACAATTCATCCATGCATCGCATGTCCTCCTCATAACATAACATCTGCCTGTCTCATTGTGCATACGTGATTTGCCCCCTTGTGCCTGAACTACGCCCTGGTCTGATTCCCCCTAGGATACGTAGGCAGCTCACGCAGAGCACGAACAGCACTAGACCTCAGCATCATTGCATCTTTTGGCAACGCCTTTATCCTAAATCTATAGCCTCCAAAAAGTCCCGTCTCTTCAAAACTTTGGCACTCGCTTGCGACATGCGTTGCCTCGCAAGTTCATGTCAAAGAGGGGCAAACTGTAGACACCCCATTTTGTCGGCTATCAAATTTAGGAGACCCATAGCTTGGTGGTTCACAATGATCGAAAAAGACTCAAAAGGACTCCTGAAAGTCAGCTCTATCTCTCAGAATGCTCAGAATGACCAAAACGCCCCTGAAAGCCCGAAAACTCCCAGATTTGGTCCCAAAGTTCTGGAAATATGCTACGTCATAAGAAAAATGATAAAATGAGTTTTAAGAAAAAAAATAGATGAAATTGTCAGCTCCTAGAGACCCCCGGAAGTCCCGGAAGTTCCCGGAAAGTCCCGGTTGACCGGTTTGACCAAGGTTTGACCAGGTTCGACCAAAGTTTGACCAAGTTTGACCAAGTTTGACCAAAATCGTCCGAATTCACCGGAATTATTCTAGATCATGTGAAAAGTATTAAAATGAGTTTTAAAAGAAAATCGAGCGAAAACGTCAGCTCCTGGGAACTCCCAGAAGATTCCAGAACTTCCCAGGAATCCCAGGTTTGACCAGTTTGACCAGAATTTGACTTTCAAACCGGGGCATCGTAACAATTTTCAAATATTTTTTAAGGATACTAGATGTCAATATCTTTCCAACGGTGTATCGCACATAATTTTTAAATTTAAAACGAGTCTATTATGAATTTCCGAAGGCGAAAAAGGCGATCAAATCGGCTTTTATCGCAAATACTGCAAAACTTTTCAAAGTGACATATCCCCAAACTATTTTTTATGTAAATTAGACTCCATTACCTTTCCAACGGTATATCACAACCTCAATTTAGAGTTCGTATGCATTTTCTGTGAATTTCGGACGAAATAGGACCTTTTCGCGAATACCGGAACCTCTGGGGGCCTAAACAGCATTATCTGGACGAAGGAGGAGCACTGCCGCCACGGCACTCTCCTCCGGAATAGTATGTTTTTGTAAATAATTTTGGGGTCCCATTTTGATTAATTAAAAACCAAAACGACGTAGTTTTATGATTTCAGATGTTTGGAGCCAATGGGAACACTTCTAAGACCCAAAACCACCCCAAGTTGGCCTATTTAAACCCCCCATTGCTCTTCATTTTGGGGGAGTAAAATGAAAGCTTAGAAAACGTTTTGGAGAGAAAGTTGTAGAGATAAGGTTAGAATAGAGAGAAAAGAAGCTTCCTTCTTTGATTTTCAAAACAAAAGTGAGTTCTAAACTTTGTTTTTACTTCATTACTCTCATTCACTTCAACATTCAATATACCCAACCACCATTTTAGTGAGCATTTAAGAGAGTGGAAGCTCCTTCCATGTCCAATGTCATTATATATGAGTGAAACACCAAACTACAAGTTCTATACATCATGAATATCATCTATTGATTGCTATCTATTTGCTTGTTTGCTTATATAATGTTCATCTCTTCTCATCTCATTTCTTTTTTATTTTCTTTATTTACTTACTAGTCCATCATTATCTAAATGATGACATAAAGTTTGGGGTGAGTGAATCTTTTTGGATAGTAGCTCTTGACCTCAAAAACATTTTTGAACGATGATGATCATAACTTCAATACCTCCAAGGTATTCTTGAAGTTATGTTCAAATAAAAATAAATCTCTCCAACAATCTTGGAGGTTCTTTATGATGAGTTTGAGGTTGGAATTTTAAGTGGCTATAACCTTCATTGAGTATTGAAAATATGCTTTCAAAATATCTACTTCAAAACCACTCTTAAAACCCCCCTCATTTTAATCTCAAGAAAGAAAACTCTAGTTTTTCCCAAAATTTTCAAAACAGTGAGTTAAAACAGTGAGTAATCTGAGCTCAAAGATTTTTCTAGAACTCAATACTCAACATATGGATGCAAGGCCACTTGGAAAGTCTTCCTAACTCATTGAAAAACACCCATGATTTTTGGTTTGACTTGGAAGTACTTGGAAATGGTCCATTTGGACCCAAACATTCCTTCCAGACATTCTGTTTTTGCAGTCACAGCGGCTAGGTCCACTTCCAACCTCTTTTTCACAACGCTTTTCCAAATGGGGTGGACCTAACTTATTTTTACCTTAAACTTCAATGTCTTAGGGAACTTTCTGTATAAAATAGGCCTCTAGATCATTTGTTTTCATGTTCTAAGACTTTTCAACATTTCAGTCGACAGTACGGACTATGTTTCTGAGTGACCTCTATTGTTTATATAATTTCTCTCAATCTGTGATAGTTATTAAAGATTGGATTTTTGGGTTGTGTTCTAGACACAATAAGGAAGATCTCCATAAAAAATCATGCATTGAAAACATTCTTAACCCCTCTTTTCAATTTCCAAAATATCTAGTTACTGTTCTGTCCACTATTCACAGCAAGCACTTTTTAACTTTCATTCTTTGATTTAATGCTTATATGCATTCCAAATTAGTGCATGTCTTAGGAAGTAGTTCATACTACATTTGTACATATCCCATGTTGATTTCACTCATCCATTCATACACATCTTAGACTTCTAAGTCATTCTAGGAATCCATGAACACAAAGCACACTACAACCTTGGCACTATCTAGATACATACATTGCATCCATGCAAGATTTGGGGCCTTCATGGCTCCTAATCTAAGAAGATCATAAGGAATGAATTTGATCACACGTTCATGCTTCCCCCGATCTAATCATCCTTTCTCATCCATCCCGGGGATTGAGAGGTCTTCTTTTCTTAAAGATTGACATGCATCATACTAGCTTGCTAAGCGTGTTTTGATTTCTTTGTTTATTTGTTTCAATAATAATTCATGTCCCCTTTTAGATTAGGAAGTCTTGATTATTTGATACATGATTAGACGATTTTTCCTAGGTTTATTTGTGTGATCTTTCACTTTGCATTGTATGGTATTTGGCTTAGATCTTATGAATGATATCTTATCTTTGGATCTTCCATTTTAAAATTTCTTATGTGATGTAATATACTATCACAGTATTATTTGTCGAACCAAACATAGTATAAGATGATTATTTGGATGCTAATTGAGGCCCGTCGAAAGACGGGGCGAGTTGAGGGTGTTTTAGTCGCGACAAAGGCTCCTTCCTCTCTCGTACCAAAACCCCGAGCCAAGTTCTTTGGTTATGAAGGGCCGGTGCCTTTTATCCGTTTGGGTGAGTCAAAATTAGGTTTCTTGGTTCCTTAAAGACCAAGTGGCGACTCTGTATCTGTTTTCAACAGACCTTTTCTTTTCTTTGATCCAAATTAAATTTCAAACGAAAACAAACAAAGCGGTGGAAGCCCGGTGTCCACAGTCGCGTTGATCTCCCACAGTTTAGGAAACTCCACCAATAAAGATGTGACACATACTTTTCCATTTACGGCAAGTAATCATTTGGTTGTGCCTTGTTTGGCAATGTGTACCTTGCATGTGTAATTGTTAAGTCTAAAGCTAGATTTGCCAAACACTTTCACTCGGCCCCTACTAACCTATAGCACCTCTTTAAAGTGTAGAAGTGTATATACGTATGTATAATCCATCATGTAGGATCTGTATCATTGTTAGTTCAATTATAAATTAGAAAAACAATTTAGTTTTTAGAGTGTCTTTCACAACTCACAACTTGGAGCCCAAGATTGTGAGTTCTTTATAAGCTCATTCACACTTCACAATCTGCACATTTTGATAAAAACACGGAGAAAAGAGAGAGCTTGAGAGCTATCTTACTGAAGTTTTAAAAGAGAGAGAAGAACCTCCATAGCTGGAGCTCAAGTGGGTCTTGCATATTTGATTTTCCTTTCTCAACAACTTTCTTCTATCTCAATCTATGTGAGTATTCTAAACTCACTTGGAATGTAATTCACCTTTCAATTATTATTTTGTCTAGTTGATTTGTGATCACTATTTTTGAATTTACGTTTGAAGTTTCATAGCTTGAAATCATGAATTTCCAAACTCAATCAAAATCTATTTTATTAGATAAATATGAAAGATTTCAATATGCATAGGCTATGTTTACAATATTAGAGTCGAATTTACTCAATTGAGAAAGTATATTAAGATTGAAGTTTTGTCATCTTTTAGTTTTTCGTAAAATTCGTGAACTACGTTTGGACTCAAGTAAAATTGATTGTAGATTCATAATCCTTACGAAAAACTGAAGAGATTCATATTTTATAAGACATGGTAACTTACGAATTCAAAAATGGGTCAAAAGACCCCTTAATTTCTGAAACAGGGGTAAACCAGCAAGAAAGATGAAGCTACTACGTGAACTCGCGCGCGAGCAGCCCGAGCGAGCGGCCCGCGCGCGTGAGCCGTGTGGTTTCAGGCAGACCGTGCGAGCGATCCGCGCACACGATATCTCTGTATTCTGGCGGTTGGAAAAGTTTTATAAAAGAAAAGGAAAATTGGGCATATCGTGTGAGCGGCCTGCACAAGCGACCCCTCGCGTGAGCGGCCCGCCCGCTCGACTTTTGACAGTTTCTGATTTTTGGTTGTTTTATGTTAAAGAACTATTTGGGTGATGTTTCATGGACTTTTAAAGCTCTGTTTGGGAAATTTACTTAAACAGAAATCTATTTGGTTATATTTGGACGATTGAAATAATATATTACGACTTAACAATCCCCGCACGTACGTTGTTCCTATAATTCAGCATTTTACTTTTGTTTATTATTTCATGACATACATATGGAGTCAGTTGTACATGCATGGTGTGTGGTAGTCAGAGTGGAAAAGAGTGTGTTGTTGAGATTGTATTGTGGACACTCCCTGATAATTGTGTACCAAAGTGTGACATGTTGAGAATTCGGTGAGAGTATTTTTGTAGTGCGATGGTGGCAAAACTGGACACTCCCTGACACCCATGGTGGCATTAAAGTGTGTAACGCCGAACTTGGACATTCCCTGGCACCCATGGTAGTGATAAAGTGTGGCCTACGAACACGCCCTGGTACCCGAGTCTGGATACTGTGTGATGTATTTGCAAGGCGGATTAGGTACTAAAGTGTGAGGCATTGGACACTCCCTGGTACCCCAGACCAAAGTGTGAGGCAAACTGGACATTCCTTGGCACCTCTATGCTAAAGTGTGGCTATCGGAGTATTACAAGGATACTGGTGTGAGATAGTGGGTTGTTGTGTTTGTCGAGAGAAAAGAGTCGGTAAGATGAGATGGTGCATTATTTTTCATACACGGTCACATATATGTGAATTAAAATTTTCAAATGATATTGTGGTTGTTTTCTAAAAATGAACTCCTTACTTTAATGTAAACTTGTTGAATCAAATGGGAATTAGAAAATGGTAAATGAGTATGTGTTACATTCAAAGTTATGTTTTTAATACTCACCAGCTTCTTGAAGCTGACGGCGTCGATGCGCCCTGGACATTCCTGTTCAGGCTTTTCAGGTTATGACTATATTGGGCCCTATGATTACGCTAACTAAGAACGGTTGCTTTGGAAGATAGAACTATTATCAATGTCCTATGTTTTAAGTTATAAACTATTTTGTAATAAGGATGATTGTAATAAACGATAGATATTGTTTTGTTTTAAGGCGGCTTGTGCCTTAGTTGACCCCATATTGTAATATGTAATAAGTTAGAAAAATTTTCGTAAGCCTTGATTGCTCTACTCTGATTATTATGTCTTTGTTGTTGACGTTTGGGACGGAATCGATCCTTCAAATTATCACGAACTATGGGTCCATAAAGGAAATTAAACGCTTTCCTTATTTATGCTACGTCGGGGCGTGACATGATTTAGTGGTATCAGAGCCAAGTTATCTCAAGACAGTTTAGCCAGGTTAGGGTTTACTAGTTTAGACCCGATTCCACGATCTGTTAGCTTAAGCTTCACACACACGATGTTAAGACAGGGAGGATAGACTCAGAACCCAAACGCCTATGATTATCTCTGTCCTAATTTAAGTTAGTACCTTTTTTAGGTATGAATCTAGCTCAGCCCCTTTTTGTACCCGATGCTTTTGGAGGGCACTTGGTTACCTTGGGAGCGATAGTACCAGCTTCAGCGATACTTTATTTCACCTCTATCGAGCAGCGGGCTGCTACGACAGTCGAGTTAGATCTTTGGCACCAGATCCACGTGTTAGGACTGGTTGACTTATCCCGTGCCCGCCTCGAGATCCTGTACTTTGTTGAGATTCAGCGCTTAGTACTCGTAGAGATGGTTCGCTTAGTTAACAGTGATGCCTTCTATCTACTTCTTGAAGTTCAGGTTGTGTAGGCTCACCTTGCACAGCTGGATATGCCTCCATCAGTTGTCCCTACTGATGAGGACGACGCTGAGGTGGTTCATTTGGCTCCTATAGGTTGGGAGGGTATTGATGAGGAGGATGGCATAGGTTGGGACGACTTCACAGTTGACCTTGAGGAGGCACTAGCACTCGAGCTAGCTTTGCCAAAGGCAGATCCCCTGGACCTGCTTCGTTGTTGACCTCACATAGCTGTAATTTTGGGGCAGGCCCCTCTCATGTTCAGCAACATCATCAGACCGACTCGCTTGACCTTTTGATGGCTACCTACGGAGATGACTGACCGTTCAGCAACATCATACATGCCTTTTGTATCAACTTGGTAAGAAGTTATATATAAAATACTCTTTGAATATCGTTGTCATTTAAACTGCTTTAATACTTCTGTTGCATGCATTTTCCTTATTCTATTATCACTATCATGCATAGAATGGCTGGGAGACCGAGGAAAAACATGAATTTGATTGAGGGAGCACCTGAGGCTGCCGATCCCACCAGAATGTTTGAAGCTTTCATTAGACGTCTCGAAAGGGTTAGTAATCAGAATGAAAATTGACACGACTGACAAACTGGAGATAAACTGCTGGAGAGATTCCGTGCACTAAGGCCTGAGCAGTTTGCGGGTACCGCGGAACCACGGAAAGTGGAACAGTGGTTAATAAAAATGGACCGTATGTTCGAGGCTGTCCATTGCAATGAGATAGACAAGAGGAGGTTAGCTACTTTTCAATTGACCGATGCCGCCGCAGATTGGTGGGATTCGATCATAGCTACTATTGGGAATGGAGCTGTAATGGGAATGATGTGGACTGGGTTCAAAGGGAGATTTTTGGAGAAGTATTTCCCAGCTACGGAGAGGCACAGAAGAGAGATGGAGTTCATAAATCTAGCGCAAGGAACCAAGTCAGTACAAGAGTACACCACACAGTTTGAGAGACTGTCTCGGTTCGCTCCACACTTGATTGATACTGAAGATAAGAAGATACAGAAGTATAACCAAGGGTTAGCACCACAGAATCGCTGCTTGACTCTCGGCCACCTAGGTAAGTCTTTCGAAGGACTAGTCGGCCTGACCACTGATCTGCAAGAAGATGCTCGAGCAAATCGGAAGCAATTCCAATTCCGGCCGCCTCAGAGGGGTAGTTTTGGAAATAGACCACCAATGAATCATACCCAAGGGTAGAAGAGGAATTTTGATGGGAGCAAGAGGACCCAAGCTATCACCTATCTGACTCAACCCTAAGTAGGAGAAGGAAGTAGTGCTGGAAAATGTTTCAACTGTGGCAACCCCGGTCATCTGGCTCGAGATTGCAAGGCACCAAGGCGTGCTGCTCAGCAAGGCATAGTCTGTTACAACTATGGTGAACCAGGTCACATCAGCAAGTTCTGTACTGCCCCCTAATCAAGTGACTTACGGTCAACAAGGTTAGACTTGCGTGAATGCTGTTATCCCTGATGCCGCTGGATATGATGCGATTGTGTATGAAGAAGGAGGTTATGAAGAAGCTCAACCTGATCAACAAATAGTGGAAGGTACATTAACTCTGTTTAACTTCCATGTTAAAGTGTTATTTGATACAGGTGCTGCTCTTTCATTCATATCTGTCAATACGATTCGAATATTAGGTATCTTACCTCATCGTTTAGAGAAAGCTTTGAGGGCTACCTCACCATTGGGAGCCGTAGTCAAGTTAGGACACATATGCAAGGATTGTCCCTTACGGCTAGGAAATCGTGAAATCCCTGCAAGGCTGATTCTCCTATCGATGAAGGAGTTTGACGTAATCCTAGGAATGGATTGGATCTCTCAGAACCATGCAAAGTTGGATTGTGCGAGGAAGAGAATTACATTCCCCGACAATGAGAAACAACCCTTTGATTTTCAATGTAACCCTTTGGGAGATATGTTCCTCACAAGATGCTTAGAAACATCAAAGTCGTCAGTACAGAGATGACATCGTTGTCTATACCTGTAGTCAAGGACTTTAAAGAAGTATTTCAAGACGTTTCTGGTTTACCACCCGAGAGAAGTATAGAGTTCAATATTAAGCTTATACCGGGTACCGTTCTGATCACCAAGGTCCTCTACATAATGGCCCCCACCGAATTGTTGGAATTGAAGGAACAAGTTCAAGAGCTCGAGAACCTAGGTTTTGTACGTCCTAGTACATCGCCTTGGGGAGCACCGGAGCTATTCGTGTAGAAGAAGGACGGAGCACTTCGATTGTGTATCAATTATAGAGAATTGAACCGCGTGACTATCAAGAACAAGTATCCTTTACCTCGGATCGATGACTTATTTGATCAACTACAAGGAGCTACGACATTTTCAAAAATAGACCTAAGGTCGGGATATCATCAATTGAGGGTACGGAAGGAAGACATACCTAAGACTGCATTTAGAACCTGATATGGTCATTATGAATTTTTGGTAATGCCCTTTAGAATGACGAATGCCCCGACAGTGTTTATGGATCTGATGAACAGAGTGTTCAAGCCTTATTTGGATTAGTTTGTCATCTTCTTCATTGATGATATTTTGATCTATTCTAAGTCAGGAGAAGAACACGAGCAACACCTACGGATAGCATTACAGACGCTTAAGGACCACCACTTGTATGCCAAGTTTAGTAAGTGTGAGTTCTGGTTGCAAGAAATAAAATTTTTGGGACACAAGGTGTCATCTAAAGGAATTTTTGTGGATTCGTCCAAGACCGATGCTGTGTCAAACAGGGTCAGACCGAGCAACCCTACAGAAGTTCAGAGTTTTCTTGGACTCGCAGGCTATTACCGAAGATTTGTTGAGGGATTTTCCATGATAGCAGCATCTTTGACTGGGTTAACGAAGAAGAATTTAAGGTTCGACTAGACAGAGAAGCATGAGCGCGCCTTTCTAGAGTTGAAATAGAGACTCACTATCGCACCGATACTAGCTATACCCAAGCCTGATGAGAAGTTCACTATCTTTAGTGACGCGTCATATCAAGGACTAGGGTGTGTACTTATGCAAGATGGTAGAGTTATCACTTATGAATCCAGACAGATGAAGCCGAATGAGTTGAACTATCCCATTCATGATTTGGAGTTGGCGGCAGTAGTATTCGCACTCAAGATTTGGAGACACTATCTCTACGGTGAGAAGTTGACTTATTCTCCGATCACAAGAGTCTAAAGTATTGGTTCACACAGAAAGAGTTGAACATGAGACAACGCAGATGGATGGAGCTGATCAAGGATTACGACTTCACGTTAGAGTACCACCCTGGTAAAGCTAATGTGGTCACTGATGCTTTGAGTCAGCAGTCTCGTGAGACGATCGCCTCCTTAATGGTTAGAGAATGGCGAGCATTAGAGACGTTGGCGGAGTTCGATGTATAGAGTGCTGAAGAAGGAGAAGGATAACTTTTCGAATGTCTTATCCTACAGCCTGACCTTATCGACCGCATTATTGGAGCTCAGAAAGAAGATGAGAAATTTTAAGCATGGTTTGCGAAGATGTCAGAGAAAGATCTGACAGAATGGAAGGTGGGAATCGATGGACGATATCAATTTTGAAACAGGTTATGGATACCAGACTGTGGGGATTTGAGAAATGATATTCTGGCAGAAGCACATAAGTCAAGATATACAGTTCACCCACAAGGAACGAAAATGTACAAGGATTTGAAAAGAAATTTCTGGTGGGAAGGTATGAAGAAGGATGTGGTCGAATTTGTATCCAAGTGTTTGACGTGTCAACAAGTCAAGGCCGAACATCAGAGACCCTCGGGATTGTTGAAACCACTACCTATTCCTGGTTAGAAATGGGAGCACATCACGATGGATTTTGTAGTGGGTTTGCCTCGATCGTAATAGAATCATGATGTCATTTGGGTAATCATGGATCGATTGACGAAGTCTGCTCATTTCATTGCTTATAGATGACATTCCCGGTAGAAAAGATGAGTCGAATGTACACACAACAAGTTGTGCAGCTTCTTGGTGCACCTGTGTCAATTGTGTCAGACCATGATGCATATTTTACTTCTGGATTTTGGGAAAGCTTGCAAGAAGCTATGGGAACCACGTTCAAGATGAGTACTGCTTTTCACCCTCAGACAGATGGGCAGACCGAGCGTGTTAATCAGATCATGGAGGATATGCTTAGGGCTTATGTCATCAATTTTGAAGAATCTTGGGAGACGCACTTGCCTTTGGTTGAATTTGCCTATAATAATAGTTATCACACGAATATTGGGATGGCTCTGTTGGACGCATTGTATGGACGACCATGTCGTTCTCCGTTGAGTTAGGCACAGGTGGGAGATACGGAGTTGTTGGGACCAGATTTGGTTAGAGAAACCAACGAGAAGATTTCTTTGGTCAAGGAAAGGATGAGAACGGCTCAAAGCCGGTATAAGAGTTATGCCGATCGACGTCGGAAAGATTTGGAGTTCAGTGTTGGATATCACGTACTTCTTAAGGTATCACTGACCCGAGGAGTAGTACGTTTTGGTCTCAAAAGAGGAAAGTTAGCCCCGCGTTTCATCGGACCGTTCGAGATTTTGGAACGTGTCGGGAAAGTGGCATATCGACTGGCGCTACCACCGAAGATGTCTGGGGTTCACAATGTATTTCATGTGAGTATGCTGAAAAAGTACATACGAGACCCCTTGCACGTGATTAGTTATGACGATATTGAGTCGAGTCATAACATTTCTTATAAGGAGAGACCTGTGAAGATTCTGGATCAGAGTATCAAGCAGTTGAGAAACAAGGACATTCCGTTGGTGAAGGTTTAGTGGATCACCATGACGAGAATGAAGCCTCGTGGGAAGTCGAAGCTGAGATGAGGAAAAAGTACCCAGAGTTGTTTCAAGACAAATTAGTCTTGAATTCAGGGACGAAATCCTGTTTAAGGGAAGAAGGATGTAACAACTTGCATTTCATTTAATTATCAATTTTAGCATATCCATGTTGAATTTGTATTTCCATTGACATAATTAAATCCATGTAGTATTGTCAGCTTTTAAATTAATTACAAGTCTCATGTATCTAAATCTTATTATTTGTTTTATTTCATGTTAAACTCTTGTTGGGACCAAACTGAAATTTTACAAATTTAGTAATACGTGTATTGAATTTCAAATCTGTATTTCAAAACGGTGGAAATGTGTTCTTTTAACTCAAGCAGTATTTTTATAAAACCGGGAAATCATTTCTTACGTTAAAATGAATTTTCTGTATAATGTGGTGACTATCGCGACGCGAAAATACCAGTTTAGGTGCAAAATTATCCGCGCCGCGTTGATCTCCCACAGTTTAGGAAACTCCACTAATCAAGATGTGACACATACTTTTCCATTTATGGCAAGTAATCATTTGGTTGTACCCTGTTTGGCAACGTGTACCTTGCATGTGTAATTTTTATGTCTAAAGCTAGATTTGCCAAACACTTTCACTTGGCCCCTACTAACCTATAGCACCTCTTCAAACTATAGAAGTGTATATACGTATGTATAATCCATCATGTAGGATCTGTATCATTGTTAGTTCAATTAGAAATTAGAAAAACAATTTAGTTTGTAGAGTGTGTTTCATAACTCACAACTTGGAGCCCAAGATTGTGAATTCTTTATAAACTCATACACACTTCACAATCTGCACATTTTGATAAAAACACAGAGAAAAGAGAGAGCTTGAGAGCTATCTTGCTGAAGTTTTAAGAGAGAGAGAAGAACCTCCATAGCTAGAGCTCAAGTGGGTCTTGCATATTTGATTTTCCTTTCTCAACAACTTTCTTCTATCTCAATCTTTGTGAGTATTCTAAACTCACTTGGAACGTAATTCACCTTTCAATTACTGTTTGTGTAGTTGACTTGTGATCACAATTTTTGAATTTACGTTTGAAGTTTCATAGTTTGAAATCATGAATTTCCAAACTCAATCAAAATCTATTTTACTAGATATATATGAAAGATTTCAGTATGTATAGGTCATGTTTGCAATATTAGAGTCTAATTTACTCAATTGAGAAAGTATATTAAGATTGAAGTTTTGTCTTCTTTTAGTTTTTTGTAAAATTCGTGAACTACGTTTGGATTCAAGTAAAATTGATTGTAGATTGATGATCCTTGCGAAAAACCGAAGAGATTCATATATTATAAGGCATGGTAACTTACGGAATCAAAAATGGGTCAAAAGACCCCTTAATTTTTGAAACAGGGGAAAACCAGAGAGGAAGATGAAGCTACTACGTGAACTCGTGCGTGCGAGTGGCCCGCACGAGCGACCCCTCGCGCGAGCGGCCCACGGGCGCGAGCCGGTGGTTTCAGGCAGATAGAAAAGATCTTAATAAGAAAAATGAAAATTGGGCATTTCGAGCGAGCGACCCGCGTGCGCGATCTCCCTGTATTCTGGCATTGGAAAAGTTTTATAAAAGAAAAGGAAAATTGGGCATATCGCGCAAGCGACCCCTCGCGTGAGCGTCCTACCCGCGCGACTTTTGACAGTTTCTGGTTTTTGCTTGTTTTATGTTAAGGAACTGTTTGGGTGATGTTTCATGGACTTTTAAAGCTCTTTTTGGGAAATTTACAAAAATAGAAACCTATTTGGTTATGTTTGGACGATTGAAATAATATATACGACTTAACAATCCCCGCACGTACGTTGTTCCAATAATTCAGTATTTTAGTTTTGTTTGAGGTTTCATGACATACATATGGAGTCAGTTGAACATGCATGGTGTGTGGTAATCAGAGTGGAAAAGAGTGTGTTGTTGAGATTGTGTTGTTGACACTCCCTAGTAATTGTGTACCAAAGTGTGACGTGTTGAGATTACGGTGAAAGTATCTTTGTAGTGCGATGGTGGCAAAACTGGACACTCCCTGACGCCCATGGTAGCGTTAAAGTGTGTAATGCCAAACTTGGACATTCCCTGGCACCCATGGTAGTGCTAAAGTATGGCCTACGAACACTCCATGGTACCCGAGTCTGGATACTGTGTGATGTATTTGCGAGGCGGATTAGGTACTAAAGTGTGAGGCATTGGACATTCCCTTTTACCCCGGACCAAAGTGTGAGGCAAACTGGACATTCCCTGGCACCCCTGTGCTAAAGTGTGGCTATCAGAGTATTACAAGGATACTGGTGTGAGATAGTGGGTCGTTGTGTTTGTCGAGAGAAAATAGTCGGTAAGATGAGATGGTGCATTGTTTTTCATACACGGTCACATATATGTGAATTAAAGCTTTCAAATGATATTGTGGTTGTTTTCTAAAAATGAACTCCTTACTTTCTTGTAAACTTGTTGAATTAAATGGGAATTAGAAAATGGTAAATGAGCATGTGTTACATTCAAAGTTATGTTTTTAATACTCACCAGCTTCTTGAAGCTAACGGCGTAGATGCGCCCTAGACATTCGTGTTCAGGCTTTTTAGGTTATGACTATGCTGGGCCCTATGATTACGCTAACTGAGAACGGCTATTTTGGAAGATAGAACTGTTATCAATGTCCTATGTTTTAAGTTATAAACTGTTTTGTAATAAGGATGAGTGTAATAAACGATAGATATTGTTTTGTTTTAAGGCGGCTTGTGCCTTAGTTGACCCCGTATTGGAATATGTAATAAGTTAGAAAAATATTTGTAGGCCTTGATTGCTCTGCTCTGATTATTATGTCTTTATTGTTGAAGTTTGGGACGAAATCGATCCTTCAAACTGTCACGACCTACAGGTCCATAAAGGAAATTAAATGCTTTCCTTATTTATGCTACGTCAGGGCGTGACAATGATGGACCTGAGCTACCCGAGGAGGATTTGATGGAGGAGGAGGATATGATAGATGATGATGACATGGATGAGGACGATATTTTGTCCGAGATTGCCCAAGAGGATGAGGCTTCTATCTATGGACCTAACGTAAACAACTTTTGAGTCCAGTACCTATAGGACTTGGACTTTTGATTTTGACTTCAGGACATGTTGTCCACTTACTTTTAATGCTTACATGGACAGCTATTGACCATAGCATTTTGTCTAGGCAGCCACCAATTGTGGTCTTGTTTATATCTTCTACTAGATCTTATATAGGATCATGTACTATGCGGTACACAGATGATTTGTTGTGTACTCCACTATACATCTTTTGGATATATATATATGTGTGTGTGTGTGTGTGTGTGTGTGTGTGTGTGGCAGACCGTTTCTTTGGATTATTTCTGTTGTCATCTCATTATTTATTTTATGTTGTGATTAAGATTCGTGCTATGCTTCGTTGTATTATTTATGATTGTTTCCCAAAGAAAATTGTCAGGTAATCGTTAGATCTTTCAAGCGTGATTGGGAGCACCCATTCTTGAGGGTATGGACTCAACCGAAGTCTTCGAAGCATTCATGCAACGGATGGAACATATTGGCGACACCCACAACAATGCCATCCATTGAGTTAACAACGACAACAACCACGTTGCTCCTCCGAGAGAGACAGGCGATAAGCTATTGTAAATTTTAAAGTATATCGGGGCTAATATAAAAATACAAAAAGGTTTTAGTTTTTTGATAAAAATATAAAAATGAAAATTTTGGTGAAGGATAGTAGATATGGACATCGAAAAAACTCAGAATGTATGTTGATATATGTAGAATTAAGTGGGTTATTACGACAACTTGGGCTTAAGAATTTTAAGGGGGGGTCAATTTGGCAAGCCCGTATAGTTATTTCGCAAGAGGACCACTTGGGACATTGCTAATGGTATCCGAGCCAAACTTGATACCGTGAGGCCGATGGTGTTATAGATGAAGAGTAGAGGCCCTTGGGTTGTTGAACCCTTTGTCTACTGATGGGCTGCTATATGGTCACCAACCATTAGCTTCCACAAAAATCAATCATGGTGAGAACTGGGCCTATGCAATGATGACAACACATCTTTAAGTGGTGTAGATTAATATGTGAGAACTCCTTCCACATGGAAAAAACACTAAAAATGTTATCATAACATATGTAGAACTAAGTCGACTACTACTAACACTTAGGGCTTCAGCATTTAAAGGGCAATGTGCACATATGCTAGAATTCTAGAGCTATCGAGTTTTGTTTTCTTTCTATTGTTAAGTTTCTTTGTATTCAAGGCAGGAAGACAAGTGAAGAGTCCATGCGAAGTACGTTGCTATTGTCATCTCTGTAAAAAATTTCAAAGCTTTTTTTTCTTTATTTATTTATTTTTTTTTTTTTTTGTAAATTTCAAAGTTTGGGAAATTCTGTGAATTTCAAAAGTTGTGGGGTAATCTGTAAATTTCCAAAAAAAACATGGGCTGGTATAAATATACAAAAAGGTTTGAGGTTTTCAGATAGAAATATAAAAAAGAAAATTTTGGTAAAGGATCGTTGATGTAGACTTAGAATCCATGTGAGATACAAAATAAAAGACCAAACAGTCCTCATCACTCAATCTAGGGAACCAACTGGGATCAACACCAAATAGCCCACAGATTTGTGTTGAAAGACTGTTTGGCACGGCTAAACTCATCCATGAAGAGTAATTTGTTTTTAAACGCACATATACAGATGAACAGAGACAATGGTAATAGTTGGTAATATACCATATTTGTCATTTTTTTCAACAACATTTACCATGTTCAAATGGGAAACATTGGAAATGAATGGAGACAAACTCAATTTATAAGTTGCAAGAACACTGTTTGTCAACACTCTCAAACGTTTGAATTAAGAGGCTTTTGGGCACTTCTAAACTCATCCATGAGGAGAACCATAGGGGGATCAGACGTAGTTTCCTCAACAACTAATGCACACTCCTAATCAGAAAACATTGAATAATTAAACACTCGATGTGAATTGCATGGTCAGTTGTAGACATTGAATAATTTTTTGATGATGATATGGGGGAGGGGGATTCGAATATCGAACCAGTGTCGTGAAAGGAACTTAAATGCCAAGTTCTTTGCCCCCTTGATCTATGGCTCACTTGGTGCATGGTGAATTATTAAAGACTCGAGGCCTTCGTAGTCTACTAAGTCATAGACACGGTGAATTGCAGAAATTCTAAACACGAGACCTATAAACTAATTAAAAACTCTGGCCATGTTTTGTTCTAGGGAATTAAGCTATTTAAAAATAATTGAAAATTAAGTTCTAACATTCGTTTTTTTTTTTGATGAAAAGTTCTAACAATTCATACTGATTGCATTGGTTGATCTAAGAAAGCCAAGAATCGTGATAACTAATTCATCAAAATATTTTTTTACTTTTTTGCTTTCCACTTTTTAATTTACTAAAGAGCAAGATATATTAACCCATCCCACATGGAATAAACTAAGAATGTATGTGGATATATGTATAATTAAGTGGGTTATTACTGACAACCTGGGCTTAAGAATTTTAAGGGTCAATTTGGTAAGCCCGTTTAGTTGTTTGGCAAGTGAACCACTTGGGGCGTTACTAATGGTATCTGAGCCAACCTTAATCCTGTTAGGACCCACGGTGTTATGGTAGAGGAGTAGAGGCCCTTGGGTAGTTGTACCCTTTGTCTGCTAATGGGCTGCTATGGTCACAAACAATTTGCCATTGCAAAAATCAATTATGGTTAGAACTGGGCCTACGCAACGATGACAACACGTACGTCTTTACGTGTGGTAGATTAATATGTGAGAACTCCTCCCACACAGAAAAATTACTTAGAATGTTATCATAATCTATATAGAACTAAGTCGGCTACTATTAACAATTAATGCTTAAGCATTTAAACGGCAAAGTGGTAGACCCGCGAAGTTGATAGGCCAGTATATTACATGTGTCCATCAAGTTAGTTTGGTGCACATAAATAGATAATTATTGCACACCTGCAAGAAGAAATTTAGGTCGGAACACTGGCTACTCCCTATCACTTGATAGCTGCACATATGCCAGATATCTGGAGCTCTATATTTTTGTTTCCTTTTTATTTTTTAATTTCATTGTATTGAAGGCAGGTAGACAATTAAAGACACCATGAGAAACACGTTGCTCTTGTCATCTACTTAAAATTTTTAAACTTGCTTTTCAATTTTTTTTAGTTTTTTTTTTTTTGTAAATTTCAATGGTTGGGAAATTATGTAATAATTTCAAAAGTTGTGGGGTAATCTATAAATTTCAATAAATTTTGGGGCTGATATAAAAATATAACAAGTTTGAGGTTTTCTGAAGAAAAAAAAAATTGAAAATTTTGGTAAAGGATAGTAAATAAGGACTTAGAATCCATGTGAGATACAAAATAAAAGACTAAACAGTCCTCAAGGATTTATTCCAGGGAAATCAACTGGACCAACTCAAATAGCCCAACCATTTGAATTACAAAACTGTTTGGCACGGCTAAGCTAATATATGAAGAGAAATTTGTTTTTAAATTAACATATATTGTTGAACAGAAACATTGGTAATGGTCGGTAGTATGCCATATTTGTTCCTTTTCTCACCAACATTTACCATGTTCAAGTGGGACACGTTGGAAATGAATGGAGACAAACTCAGTTTGTAAGTTGCAAGGACAGTGTTTATCAACACTCCTAAACAATTGAATTAAAAGACTTCTTGGCACAGCTAAACTCATTCATGAGGAGAACTTTGTTTTTAAATGATCATACACAGCTGAACAGAAACAATGATATTGGTTGGTAATATACTATATTTGTTCTTTTTTTTTTCACCGACATTTACCATGTTCAAGTTGGATCACTTTAGAAATGAATATTTCTTAGTGCCAGTATTACCTACCACTCATGAATTTTGATTAGAGAACATTCACCCTCTCACGTTTCAAAAATAACTCTCTTTTAACTTACCGAATTGGCTTGGTAAAATTACAATATAACCCTAAAAAAAGTGAACAAATTAAATGGAAGTCTATTTTCAAAATGTCTCTAGAGCCCATCTGCTAACTCGTCGTGATTTTTGCCCAGGTTTATATTAAGGGTAATGCTATGTGCACATAAAATGTGCAAATAAAGTGTTCACATAAAGATCTGGTCCATTCATTTCGGTGGAGGTCTATGCCTGTATACATGGGACCCACCGAAATGAATGACCCAAATCTTTATGTGCATATTTTATTTGCACCAATCATTACTCTTATATTAAGAGACTTTTCACGTATTATGTTTTCGTTATGTCAAGGGGAATATTTGAAATAAAATTTTAGTTAAAGTTCATTTATTTTGTAAGCGAAAAAGAGATTTAGTTAAACAAGTGAGCAGAGGTGTTATTTAGGTGTTAGTAGCATGCATTACTCTAAAATCAAAATGAAAACAAAAACATTTGCTCTAAAACATGCATTACTCTAAAATACAAATAAAAACAAAAACATGATTCACATGATGGATGCACTAACTAGTCCTACGTATACTCAAAATAAAAATGACAGTCCTTTCACCATTTGCTATTTTTTTTTCTTCTTATAAATAGCATAACGATTCAATTTTATTACTTTTTTTTAATGAAAATTTCTAACAATTCATACTGATTGCTTTGGTAGATCTAAGGGAGCCCAGAATGGTGAAAACTAAGTCAATAACAAATTTTTTACTTTTTGAGTTTTCACTTTTTAATTTACCAAAGAGCATGATGCATTAACACATCCTACATGGAAAAAAACTCAGAATGTATGTTGATGTATGTAGAATTAAGTGGGTTATTAAGTGGGTCAATTTGGCAAGTCTGTCAAGTTGTTTGGCAAGTGGACCATTTAGGGCATTACGAATGGTATAAGAGCCAACCTCGATCCCGTGAGGGCCCCACGGTGTTATGGTAGAGGAGCAGAGGCCCTTGGATAGTTGTACCCTTTGTCTGCAATTGGGCTGTTATGTGGTCACCAACCATTTGCTTCCACAAAAATCAATCAAGGCGAGAACTGGGCCTATGTAACGAGGACAACACACCTTTAAGTGGGGTAGATTAATCTGTGAGAACCCCTCTAACATGGAAAAAACACTTAGAATGTTATCATAATATATATAGAACTAAGTCGGCTACTACTAACAATCAGTGCTTAAGCATTTAAAGGGCAATGTGGTAGACCCGTCAAGTTGATAGGCCAGTAAAACTACATGGGTCCGTCAAGTCAGTTTGGTGCACATAAATAGATAATTCGTGCACATCTGTAAGAAGAAATCTAGGTGGGAACACTAGTTAGTCCCTATCACTTGTAGTTGAACATATGCTAGAAATCTAGAGCTTTTTATTTATTTTTTCTTCCTATTGTTAAATTTCTTTGTATTTGAGGTAGGTAGACAATTAATGACTCCATGCAAATCACATTGTTCTTGTCATCTACTTAAAATTTTTAAAGCTTTTTTTTCATTTTTTTTTTGTAAATTTCAAAGTTTGGGCAATTATGAAATAATTTCAAAAGTTGGGGAGTAAGCTATACATTTCAATAAATTTTGGGGCTGATATAAAAATATAACAAGTTTGAGGTTTTCTAAAGAATAAAAAATAAAAAAAAATTGAAAATTTTGCTAAGGGATAGTAGATAAGGACTTAGAATCCATGTGAGATACAAAATAAAAGACTAAACAATCTTCAAAGATTTAATCCAGGGAATCAACTGGACTAACCCAAATAGCCCAACCGTTTGAATTAAAAGACTTTTTAGTATAGGTACACTCATCCATGAAGAGATCTTTGTTTTTAAACAAACTTATACAACGGAACAGACACAATGGTAATGGTTGGTCATATAGTATATTTCTTCTTTTTTTTTTCACAGACATTTACCATGTTCAAGTTGGATCACTTTAGAAATGAATACTTTTTAGTGCCAAAGCCACATTCTACTCATAAGTTTTGATTAGAGAACATTTACACTCTCACGTTTCAAAAATAACTCTCTTTTAACAAACCTAATTGGTTTGGTAAAATTACAATACAGCCCTAAAAAAATGTCAAAATTAAATGGAAGTGTATTTTCAAAATGTCTATCGAGCCCATCTACTAACTCATGATTTTTTTTTGCCCATGTCTATATAAAGAGACTTTTCTTTTATTATGTTTTCATTAGGTCAATGGGAATATATAATTTAAAATAAAATTTAAGTTGAAGTTCTTTTATTTTGTAAGTAAAAAAGAACTTTAGTTATACAAGTGAGCAGAGGTGTTATTTAAGTGTTACTAGCGTGCATTACTTTAAAATAAAAATAAATAACAAAAACATGATTCCCGTGATGGATGCTGGTAGAAAGATGATAGTCCTTTCACCTTTTACTAATTTTTTTTTCTTCTTCTTATAAATAGCATAACGATTCATTTTTTTTTTTGAATGAAAATTTCTAACAATTCATACTGATTGCTTTGGTAGATCTAAGGGAGCCTAGAATCTTGATAACTAAGTCAATAACAATTTTTTTTGCTTTCTAAGTTTTCACTTTTTAATTTAACAAAGAGCATGATTCATTAACACATCCCACATGGAAAAAAACTCAGAATGTATGTTGATGTATGTAGAATTAAGTGGGTTATTAAGTGGGTCAATTTAGCAAGCCTGTCAAGTTGTTTGGTAAGTGGACCATTTGGAGCGTTACGAATGATATAAGAGCCAACCTTGATCCCGTGAGGGCCCCACGGTGTTATGGTAGAGGAGTAGAGGCCCTTGGGTAACCCTTTGTCTGCTAATGGGTTGCTATGTGGTCACCAACCATTTGCTTCCACAAAAATCAATTAAGGTGAGAACTGAGCCTACGCAACGAGGACAACACATCTTTAAGTGGGGTAGATTAATCTGTGAGAACCCCTCTCCAACATGGAAAAAACACTTAGAGTGTTATCATAATATATATAGAACTAAGTCGGCTACTACTAACAATTCGTGCTTAAGCATTTAAAGGGCAATGTGGTAGACCCGTCAAGTTGACAGGCCAGTAAAACTACATGGGTCCGTCAAGTCAATTTGGTGCACATAAATAGATAATTGGTGCACATCTATAAGAAGAAATCTAGGTGGGAACACTAGTTAGTCCCTATCACTTGATAGGTGCACATATGCTAGAATTAAATCTAGAGCTTTTTATTTTTTTTTTTCCTTCCTATTGTTAAATTTCTTTGCATTTGAGGTAGGTAGACAATCAATGATTCCATGCAAATCACATTGTTCTTGTCATCAACTTAAATTTTTTAAAGCTTTTTTTTTCATTTTTTTTTTTTGTAAATTTCAAAGTTTGGGAAATTATGTAATAGTTTCATACGTTGTGGGGTAATCTATAAATTTTGAATAAATTTTGGGGCTGACATAAAAATATAACAAGTTTGAGGTTTTCTGAAGAAAAAAAAATTTGAAAATTTTGTTGAAGGATAGTAGATAAGGACTTAGAATCCATGTGAGATACAAAATAAAAGACTAAACAGTCCTCAAGGATTTTTAATCCAGGGAATCAACTGGACCAACCCAAATAGCCCAACCTTTTGAATTAAAAGACTTTTTAGTATAGGTACACTCATCCATGAAGAGATCTTTGTTTTTAAACAAACTTACACAGCTAAACAGACATAAGGGTAATAGTTGGTCATATAGTATATTTGTTCTTCTTTTTTTTTCACAGGCATATACCATGTTCAAGTTGGATCACTTTAGAAATGAAATTTTTTTAGTTCCAAAGTCACTTTCCACTCATGAGTTTTGATTAGAGAACATTTGCTCTCTCACATTTCAAAAATAACTCTCTTTTAACAAACCTAATTGGTTTGGTAAAATTACAATACAACCCTATAAAAAATGTCGAAATTAAATGGAAAAAAAAATATGAAAAGTTTGAGGTTTTATGAAAAAAAAAAACAAAAAAAGGAAAAGAAATAAGAAATAAGAAAATTTTTGTGAAGCATAGTAGACATGGACTTATAATCCACGTGAGATACAACTGGGATCAACCCCAAATCGCCCAATCATTTAAATTGAAAGACTTTTTAGTATAGCTACACTCATCCATGAAGAGATCTTTGTTTTTAAACGAACATACACAGGTGAACGACATTTACCATGTTCAAGTTGGAGCACTTTAGAAATGAATATTTCTTAGTGCCAATATCACTTTCCACGCATGAGTTTTGATTAGAAAACATTTGCCCTCTCACGTTTAAAAAATAACTCTCTTTTAACAGACCTAATTGGCTTGGTAAAATTACAATACAGCCCTAAACAAAATCTCGAAATTAAATGGAAGTGTAATTTCAAAATGTCTATAGAGCCCATCTGCGCGCTGACTGGTGATTGTTTTTGCCCAGGTCTATATTAAGAGACTTTTCACTTATTATGTTTTCATTATGTCAATGGGAATATATAATTTGAAATAAAATTTAAGTTGAAGTTCTTTTATTTTGTCAAGTTGATAGGCTAGTAAAGTACATGGGTCCGTCAAGTCAGTCTGGTGCACATAAACAAATAATTGGTGCACATCTATAGGAAGAAATCTAAGTAGGAACACTAGCTAGTCCCTATCACTTGATAGGTGTACATGTGCCTGAAATCTAGAGCTTTCTATTTTTTTTTTCCCTTTGTATTGTTAAATTTCTTTGTATTTAAGGTAGGTAGACAATTAAAGACTCCACGCGAATCACGTTGCTCTTGTCATCCAATTAAAATTTTCAAAGCTTTTATTCATTTTGTTTTTGTAAATTTCAATGTTTGGGCAATTCTGTAAATTTCAAAGGTTGTTGGGGTGATTTGGAAATATTAGAATATTTTGGGGCAAATATAAAAATACAAAAAGGTTTGAGGTTTTCTATTAAAAATATAAAAAGAAAATTTTGGTGAAGGATAGTAGATATGGACTTAGAATCCATGTGAGATATAAAAGAAAAGACCAAACAGTCTTCAAGCACTCAATCCAGGGAACCAACTGGGAACAACACCAGATAGCCGAACCAGTTGAATCAAAAGACTGTTAGGCACGGTTAAACTCATCCTTGAAGAGAAAATTGTTTTTAAATGAACATACACAGCTGAACAGAGACAATGGTAATGTTTGGTAATGTACCATATTTGTTCTTTTTTGCACCAACATTTACCATGTTCAAGTGGGACACGTTGGGACTGAATGGAGACAAATTCAGTTTAAACGTTGGAAGGACATTGTTTGTCAACACTCCCAAACATTTGAATTAAAAGACTTTTTGGCACGACTAAATTGATCCATGAAGAGAACTTTGTTTTTAAACGAACATACACAACTGAACATGCACAGTGGTAATGGTTGGTAATATACCATATTTGTTCTTTTTTTTTCACATGCATTCACCATGTTCATTTGAGATCACATCAGAAATGAATATTTCTTAGGGATAATATCACATTCCACTCATGAGTTCTGAATAGAGAATGTTTGCCCCTCACGTTTGAAGAATAATTCTTTTTTAACAGATTTAATGGATTTGGTAAAATTGCAATACAGCCCTCAAAATAAATGAAGAAATTAAGTGAAAGTGTAATTGCAAAATGTCTAAAGAGCCACCTGCTAACTCTCCTTTAAGTTGAAGTTCTTTTATTTTGGAAGTAAAAAAGAGCTTTAGTTACACAAGTGAGCATAGGTGTTACTTAGGTGTATTTTTTAGGTGTTACTAGCATGCATTACTCTAAAATAAAAAGTAAAAACAATAACATGATTCACATGATGGATGCACTAACTAGTTCTGTGTATACTCAGAGATTTGTGAAGGTCAGTGTGGTGGGTTCTGGTAGAAAAAACAAAAATAATACTCCTTTCACCATTTGCTAATTTTATTTCGTCTTGTAAATAGCATAGCAATTCTTTTTTTTTGTTGAAAAGTTCAAACAATTCGTATTGATTGCATTGGTAGTTCAAACAATATTTTGTTTTTTTATTTTTCACTTTTTAATTTACCAAAGAGCAAGATACATTAACCCATTCCACGTGGAAAAAACTCAGAGTGTATGTTGAAAATATGTAAAATTAAGTGGGTTATTAAGAGGGTCAATTTGGCAAGCCCATCAAGTTATTTGGCAAGTGGACCACTTGGGGCATCACGAAGGTATCGGAGCCAACCTTGATCCCGTGAGGGACCCATATTGTTATGGTCGAGGAGTAGAGGGCCTTGGGTAGTTTTACTGCTATGTGGTCACTAGCCATTCACTTCTACAAAAATTAATCGTGGTGAGAACTGGGCCTACGCAACGAGGACAACACATCTTCAAGTGGGGTAGATTAATCTGTGAGAATCCCTCCAATATGGAAAAAACACTTAGAATGTTATCATAATATATATAGAACTAGGTCGGCTACTACTAACAATTAGTGCTTAAGCATTTAAAGGGCAATGTGATAGACCCGTCAAGTTGATAGGCCAGTAAAACTACATGGGTCCGTCAAGTCAGTTTGGTGCACATAAATAAATAATTGGTGCACATCTGTAAGAAGAAATCTAGGTGGGAACACTAGTTAGTCCCTATCACTTGTCAGGTGCACATTTGCTAGAAATCTAGAGCTTTATATTTTTGTTTTCCTTTCTATTATTAAATTTCTTTGTATTTAAGGTTGGTAGACAATTAATGACTCCATGCAAATCACGTTGTTCTTGTCATCTACTTAAAATTTTAAAATCTGTTTTTTTTTTTATATTTTTTTTTGGTAAATTTCAGAGATTGGGCAATTATGTAAATTTCAAAAGTTGTGGGGGTAATCTATAAATTTCAATAAATTTGGGGGCTGATATAAAAATATCAAAAGTTTGAGGTTTTCTGAAAAAAAAAAAAAAAAAAAACATTTTTTGAAGCTTAGTAGATATGGACTTAGAATCCATGCGAGATACAAAATGAAAGACTAAACAGTCCTCAAGGGCTTAATCCAGGGAACCAACTGGGATCAACCCCAAATGGCCCAACCATTTAAATTGAAAGACTTTTTATTATAAATGCACTCATCAATGAAGAGATCTTTGTTTTTAAACGAACATACATAGCTGAACAGACACAATGGTAATGGTTGGTCATATAGTGTATTTGTTCTTTTTTTTTTTTCACCGACATTTACCATGTTCAAGTTGGATCACTTTAGAGATGAATATTTCTTAGTGCCAAAGTCACTGTCCACTCATGAGATTTGATTAGAGAACATTTATTCTCTCACGTTTCAAAAATACTCTCTTTTAACAAACCTAATTGGTTTGGTAAAATTACAATACAGCCGTAAAAAAAATGCCAAAATTAAATGGAAGTGTATTTTCAAAATGTCTATAGAGCGCATCTGCTAACTTGTGAATATTTTTTGGCCAGATCTATATTAAGAGACTTTTCACTTATTATGTTTTCATTATGTCAATGAGAATATGTAATTTAAAATAAAATTTAAGTTAAAGTTCTTTTATTTTGTAAGTAAAAAAGAGCTTTAGTTATACAAGTGAGTAGAGGTGTTATTTAGGTGTTACTAGCATGCATTACTCTAAGATAAAAATAAATAACAAAAACATGATTCACGTGATGGATGCTAGTAGAACGATGATAGTCCTTTCACCATTTAATATTTTTTTTTTCTTCTTATAAATAGCATACCAGGTTAGAGTAGAGAAAACACAACAAAGAACTTCCATACCATCGTCTGACCATAGAAGTGAGGAGAGAAAGAGTCATAGAGAAAGCAAAAAATGGCTTTGCCCAATCACGCTACCTTTAAGGGCAATAATGGTTTGTACCTCAAGGCCCTAGCAAATGGTAATCTACAGTTCTCAGCTACTCAGCGTACCGATCCAACGGCGGGATTCGAGATCATCACCCAATCCGATGGAAGCATTCAGATCAAGTCAGATTCCACTGGCAAATACTGGAATGCAGGAACGCATAGTTGGATTGCGGCCGACACAACTAATATCAATAACAACCCTAACACGTCATTTTCGCCGGTCATAATTGATCCCAACACTAATGCAATCGCTCTCCGTAGCATGAGTACCAACTATATCTGCCAGAGATTCACTAGTCCTGCTATAGTTAACGGTCTTTTTCCCAATGTCACCTACACTAATACTCCTCCACCAGAGGCACGCTTGGACGTGGAAGAGCTGTGATGTGCAATGAAATCCATTAATAAAAGATGTTTGTGGGTAGCATCTCTGGAAACCCTCACGAGACTCCACTCGTCCTGTAAGGGTAACTTATGGGTTTAAAAGGCTTGTTGCATATTTATGCTAAATGCAATCGCGTTCCCTGCGAAAGTGGCATTTTCATTTTCATTTTTATTTTTGTTCTGGTACTTGTTTCTATCTATCTAGTTTTCATTTCAAGTACTACAACAATGTTGTTGAATTGAAGCCTAGATAAGATATATTATCTATCTATGACAATATAATAAAGTGTGTTTGCCTTTACTTCGGGACTTCTTCAAAGTGCTTTCCATGATTTGAAGCTTTAGAGAAGACAGTGTTAACTTCTTTTTATTACTTAACTTGTCACTAAGTATTTCTCTCTAACTGATCTCATCTAATTAATTATTCAATGTGCGCTTTTCTCTCCACATTCTTCCTACCTTCTCTTCTCCCCCACTTAACTTACCAACCAAGAGAAATGGAGAGAAACTAGTCCCCTTCTCTTGTAGTGGTTTGTTCATGTATTTGCTAACTAAATGTATAGTGATCAATAATCAATGTGAAACGGTTCTATTCTTCTCCTATCTTTTTTTTTGTGTGGGTCTGCTGAGAAGGTAAAACTTTGATCTCTTATTTTGGCTTTAGGTACACAAAATAACTTTGTCAGGCTTCTGAAATGTTGTCTTGGATGTCTTAAGGACTCCCCTAATATTTGTTCATTCTTTTACTTGGTATACAAAACAAATATCTTTTAGTTTGAGTACAAATATGTTCTGGGAAATCATTGGAAAAATATGAGTAATGTGCTAGAAACATAATTTTCACTTAAATTATGATAATAGTTTTCAAGACAAAATAAATTATATATATATCAGCCATACTGATATGTTGCGATGCTGTTGAAATATGATACTAATTCCTAGAAGCTTCTAGAATAAGATAAAGATTTGAAGTCACATGTATCTAGAATATTCCTTCAATTATCTTGATTGAGTAATGTCTAAAAAATTCCTAGAATTAGCTCCATTTTGCAAAATGAATGAATGAAAGACATTTCCAGTCAAGCCTTCCATCTCCCACACTATTGTGTAACACCTGCATTTTCCTATTTATTATCCCGAATTTCTGTATTTCTCTTGGTGATTATTTCTATTATACACAATAAGATTTGTTTTTCTTACTCTTTACTATTTTAAACGATTTGTGTGTTTGTATGCATGTTTGTGGCCTTGGGGAAAGTTTTTTTAGAAAGCAGACCCGAGTGCTCGAGAAGTCGGAGCTCTCGAGCAGCATTTTTAGTGAAATGACTATTTTTCCCTTACGTCTCAAAAATCTATAAATACCAACGTTTTCTCAACAATTGTACATTCTGTTTATTTTGAAAACCGAGAGCTTTCCTTACAGAGGATTTTGAGAGAAATCCTCGTACATCATGCACACACATTAAGATTGAATGGGGATTTTGAGAGAAATCCTAGAATGTCTTAAGGTCTCCCATAATAATTGTTCATTTTTTTACTTGGTATACAAAACAAATATCTTTTAGTTTGAGTACAAACATGTTCTGGGAAATCATAGTAAAAATATGAGTAGTGTGCTAGAAACATTGTTTTCACTTAAATTACGATAATAGTTTTCAAGACGTAACAAATTATATATATCAGCCGTACTGATATCGTGAGATTCCATTGAAATATGATACTAATTCATTGAAGCTTCTAGAATAAGCTAGATTGAGTACTATCTAGTTTTTTCCTAGAATTAGTAAGATTGAGTTCCATCTAGAAAATTCTTAGAATTAGCTAGACTATGTACTGCCTATATTTGTGTACGTAATTCCTAGAAAATTCTAGAAGAGTCAAGACACTACTTAAGTGTCCTATAAATAAGTGCAAGCAAGCCATTTGTAAAGTGATTGAATGAAAGAAAATTTCAATGAAGCCTTCCATCTCCCATGCTATTAATTACCAACTATTCCAAACAGATACCTTACAAATTATAAACATATCCTTCGAAGGATTAATTATAGACAAACAAGAGAGGTTTGTTTTTGCTATAAAAGTATTGAATAAAATGTTTACCAAAAGAAACAAAAAAGGCCCATTGAAGTGCTAAATTATGTGAAACTAATAGACATATGATTGCTTCTCTAATGCATGGATCGCTGTAGAATATTGTTGACTATGCCAATGACAAATGCCTCTGCAGAAAGAAGGTTTTCGAAGTTGAAACTGTTAAAATCTTACATTTGATCAACGATGTCACAATTAAGATTAAATGGGGTAACCATATATATATATTCTCCATGCATTGAAAAATACATGGTTGAAAAACTTGATGATGCGAGCTTAATTAGTGATTTTGCAAATACAAATGCGAGAAGAATAATGTTCAAGTGATACTTTGTTGCAATTGTGTCGTTTCGTTATTTGCTTACTGAATGTTAGAAATATTTTGTAGTTAGTTTGATAATTTTAATATAATGTATAACAATATAAAATTAGTAAGGAGTTTAAAAAAGTATATGTAAAGCCTTTTAAGAGTTTGCTTTGGGCCCTGAAAAACTTAGGGCCAACCCTGCATGAGAAGTATAGGGAAGGGTCTCATGACACTTTGATGGTGCCAAAGAGGCAAGAAAGGGGGGTAGGGTTAGACGAGTTATTTTGAAATATACTACTGGAGCATAGCATTACCCGGAGAAAGGAGAGCCATACTGCTAAGTAAACCCAAGGTTATGAAAAAAGTTGTGGCAATATTTGAGGGAGTGAGATCTAGTCATGGGGATCATCAATTGCATCATTTTGGAGTTTCATTTTCTTTTTCTCTTTTTCTTTTCACTTTCTAATGAAGACACTACTTCCTGTAATTGCTACAGTTTGCAGGGAAACAAAAATGGACAATTTTCTTTCCACTTTCTCCCTACTTTCTCTTCTCCCCCACTTAACTTACCAACCAAGAGAATTGGTGAGAAACTGGTCCTCTTTCTGTTCTTTTCTCTCCATTTTTGTCTATCCAAACAAAGTATTAGATTCGGCTCTTACTCGATTTGGATTTGGATTTGGATTTGGATTTGGATTCTAGTGGTTTGTTCATGTATCTGCTGACTGAATGTATAATAATCACTAACCCTTGTGAAATGGTTATATTCTTAGTTGAAGTTTTTGCTTACTTCTTTTTTTTTAATCTTTTTTATGGCTTGGGTCTACCGACAAGGTAGGACTTTGATCTCTTATTTTGGCTTTAGGCACACACAATAACCTTGTCAGGCTTCTGAAACATTGTCTAGGATGTCTGAAGGACTCCCCAAATAATTGTTCATTTTTTTACTTGGTATACAAAACAAATATCTTTTAGTTTGAGCACAAATGTGTTTGGAAAATCATAGTAAAAATTTGAGTAGTGTGCTAGAAACATAATTTTTACTTAAATTACGATAACAGTTTTCAAGACGTAATAAATTATGTATATGTGGGAGTTGCTGAAAAAAGCATCCAGGGAGGCTTCGAAGAACTTACAATTTTACCCATTTTGATGTCACCTCTAAACTCACTCTAGCCATCTCTCAGACCACCAACAACACTCAGCTTTAGGAGTGATACAACAGGTTGGAGTGGGCTTCTAGTTTTTTCAAGTTGGGCATTTGACATTTGACTGTGGTGTTTGGCTTTTGGTGCACTATTTTATTTGGACTTGTGCCAAAGCTTTAACAAAAATTTCTTGCTGAGCAAAAAACAAAAAAAAATCTATATATATATCAGCCATACTGATATGATGCAATGCTGTTGAAATAGGATAGTAATTCTAGAAGCTTCTAGAATAAGCTAAAGATTTGAAGTCACATGTATCTAGAATATTCCTTGAATTATCTAGATTGAATAATATCTAAAATGTTTCTAGAATTAGCTCCATTTTGCAAATGAATGAATGAAAGACAGTTCCAATCAAGCCTTCCATCTCCCACACTATTGTGTAACACCTGCATTTTCCTATCTACTATCCCGAATTTTTGTTTTTCTATTGGTGATACTTTCTATTATACATAGCAAGATTAGTTTCTTTTTACTCATTACTATTTTAAATGATCTATGTGTGTTTTGTATGCATGTTTGTTGCCTTGGGGAAACTTTCTTTAGAAAGCAGACCAGAGGGCTCAAGAAGCCAGAGCGCTCTAGCTCGAGCACTCGAGCAGTACGTTTAGTGAAACGACTATTTTGCCCTTGGTTCTCAAAAATATATAAATACCCAACGTTTTCTCAACAATTTTACGTTCTGTTTATTAAGAAAATCGAGAGCTTTCCTTACAGAGGGTTTTGAGAGAAATCCTCGTACATCATGCACATACACACTTGCATGTGTTAATCCTAGCATTATACACACACATGCACTATATACACCTACATGCTGCTGAATCAAGATAGAGGACTGAGGTGAAGTTGCTGATTCTTGGTCATCCTCATGATCAAGCTCTAAAGAGGAAGATATTGAAGCTCTAGTTCGTCAATTCAAGCTTTTTCAAAACATCTACTCATATTTTCTTTATCCATTTACAATTCAATATTGTGTGAGTATAAATTCTCACTTAAAAATCTGTAGGATCAGTTTATACATGACTTTAAGTCCATACATGTGAATTAATTGAGGTTATAGTTTTTATATGTGAAGAAATTTCATGATCACACTGTTTTTCATAACTTGGTGATGTTGATCATCATCCAAACACACCATAGACCATATCGAGTGTAGATTCTCATCTTGATACCTTAAGATATAGTTTTTACATGTTTTCAAGGCTTGGATGTGTACTTAGAACCAATTTTATACCTTGCATGTAACCACAAAAGGATCTATTTTGCAGCTAAACTCGAGCACTCACGCCTCAGGCGCTCGAACTACGACCGCTTGGGCTCTCAGAGCGCTCGAGCCTGGCAGTTTTTCCATGTTGTTTTGTTTCTCCTATCATGAATGGATTATTGTTTGTTACTAAAATGAACCTGAGATTCCTATTAACATGTTAGACAATGTATATCAACTTATCACATGAACACTTAGGCTCATTTGATAAATGATGATCTTGGATTATTCTTATAACTTATACGTCGAACTTTTTATGTTCTTAAAAGTGGTGGATGAAGCAATGGTGTATCTATAGAAGTGAACTACTATCGAGTCTGTCCTTGTATCAGAATGTATTATCTGTCTTAATTTAGTGAGACGTTAGAAATTGAATTATCAGTTCATTAAAGAGAAGATACCCTTAATGGAATTTAATTGTTTATCATTCATAACTCGTAATATCTTCAATAGTTGATACCCTGTTAGTATCTAATTCACTCAGCTTTCATTAAGAAAACAACGTTTATGCTACTGGGCATTTTTACGTTTTAACGCACCCTCGTTATGACTATACGGGTGAAGGACCTACAGGTGAGGACTACTATGACGGTGACGATGTTCCTGTGGAGGATAATCCTGACAGAGGTCAGACAGAAGAGGACTATTATGCCGAGGACCACCTCTACGCCAATTGAAGATTAGGCTAGATAGTAGTTCAATTATCCTTGTTTTCAGACCTTTTTGTAATCAGGCATATGTTGCCTCAAAGTTTGTAAATGATTTTGTTTTATTTGATTCGAGACTCTGATTATAATAGTTAGTAGCTTTCGTTTGACTTTAAGTTACATTGTTATCCAAAACCTAGATTATATTCTCGTGATCTTTATTCCTTTCTATTGCTTAGTAGTGCGTGGTGTGGACAATCACGTGGCATCACCAGTCGCTGCCTTTGGACCCAAAAAAATAAAATTGCTTTTCTCAATTTTTGCCGTTCTAGGGTGTGACAGGATTTCATGGTAACAAAGCTAGGTTTATACCTTTTCGCTCACAGATTGTCCTACAACATCTGGTCCTAGAACCTTGAGTTTCTATAGATGAGTATTAAGATTAGTTCTGACTTAAGATAGTCTATTTTCAGGTAGCAGGGCAACACCGTGCTTCATTCCAGATGAGTTTGGAGGACACTATGGGTATGAGGGCAGTATTGAGCCACCGGACCCACAGTACTATGCTTGGAAGATTAGGCAGAGAGCCATCACATATACAGTTCGAGTATGCAAATTGAGTAACAAAGATTTGGGACCCGGGACCCAGGACCCAGAGGTGATACGTTAAGATATGATCTATTGTAAAGACACCTTTCGACGCATCGAGGAGGAATCACTTCTGATGCTGTGAGACCATTTTTCATATTAGGTTTTACTTGTAGAGGTTAGAGTAGTGCCTCCACCTCCCCCGACAGAGCCACCACCCTAGACACCTCCACCCCCACCCCCACCAGAGGAGGACATGCTGATACACCCCCAAAAGATAAGGACCCAGGGGATGAGGATCTAAATGAGGATGAGGGCGACAACGAGGATGAGGTAGAGGATGACGCCAAGGAGATGGAGGATGAAAAGGACGTGGATACCGACGACGATGAGCAAGAGTATGATATAGAGGATAATGCTGAGGACCCCAAGAAACTAGCTGGTATGGATCTACCGATTGGCATAGATATTATAGTAGCAATGGTTTACCCGATAAAGGAGGAGGCTGTAGTAGAGGCAGAGGCTTTGTAGCTGCATTCGATGCAGCTCAGGCCGATGTTGGAGATTTAGGAGTTATTGTGGAGCATGATTCTAATAGCCTGCATTTCATCTAATTAGTAATTTTACCATGTCCAGAGTTAATTTGTATTTCCATTGACATAATTAAATCCATGTAGTATTGTCTGCTTTTAAGTTAATTACAAGTCTCATGTATCTAAATCTTATTATTTGTTTTATTTCATGTTAAACTCTTGTTAGGGCCAAACTGAAATTTTACAAATTTAGTAATACATGTATTGAATTTCAAATATGTATTTCAAAATGGTGGAATTTTTTTCTTTTAACTCAAGCTGTATTTCATAAAATCGGGAAATCATTTCGTACGTTAAAAATGAATTTTCTATATTTTTGTGGTGACCACCGCGACGCGAAAATACCAGTTTAGGTGCAAAACTGTCCATGCCGCTGTAGACACCCCATTTTTTCGGCTATCAGATTTAGGAGACCCGTAGCTTGGTGGTTCAGTATGATCGAAAAAGACTCAAAAGGACTCCTGAAAGTTAGCTCTATCACTCAGAATGCTCAGAATGACCAAAACGCCCCTGAAAGCCCGAAAACTCCCAGATTTGGTCCCAAAGTTCTGGAAACATGCTACGTCATAAGAAAAATGATAAAATGAGTTTTTAAGAAAAAAAACAGATGAAATCGTCAGCTCCCAGAGACCCCCGAAAGTCCCGGATGTTCCCGGAAAGTCCCCGTTGACCGGTTTGACTAAGGTTTGACCAAGTTTGACCAAAGTTTGACCAAGTTTGACCAAGTGTGACCAAAATCGTCCAAATTTACCGGAATCATTCTAGATCATGAGAAAAGTATTAAAATGAGTTTTAAAAGAAAATCGAGCGAAAACGTCAGCTCCTGGGAACTCCCAGAAGATTCCAGAACTTCCCGGGAATCCCAGGTTTGACCAGTTTGACCAGAATTTGATTTTCAAACCGGGGTACCGTAACAATTTTCAAATATTTTTCATGGATACTAGAGGTCAATAGCTTTCCAACGGTATATTGCACATAATTTTCAGATTTAAAACGAGTCTATTATGAATTTCCGAAGGCGAAAAAGGCAATCAAATCGGCTTTTATTGCAAATACCGCAAAACTTTTCAAAGTGACCTATCCCCAAACTATATTTTATGTAAAGTAGACTCCATTACCTTCCAACGGTATATCACAACCTCAATTTAGAGTTCGTATGCATTTTCTGTGAATTTCGGACGAAATAGGGCCTTTTCGCGAATACCGGAACCTCTGGGGGCCTAAACAGCATTATCTGGACAAAGGAGGAGCAGTGCCGCAGCGGCACTAGTTCACTGCCACCGCGGCACTAGCCCAGTGCCGCCGCGACACTCCCCTCTAAAACAGTATGTTTTTGTAAATAATTTTGGGGTCCCATTTTGATTAATTAAAAATCAAAACGACGTAGTTTTATGATTTCAGATGTTGGGAGCCAATGGGAACACTTCTAAGACCCCAAAACCACCCCAAGTTGGCCTATTTAAACCCCCCATTGCTCTTCATTTTGGGGGAGTCAAATGAAAGCTTAGAAAAAGTTTGGGAGAGAAAGCTGTAGAGATAAGGTTAGAATAGAGAGAAAAGAAGCTTCCTTCTTTGATTTTCAAAACAAAAGTGAGTTCTAAACTTTGTTTTTACTTCATTACTCTCATTCACTTCAACATTCAATACACCCAACCACCATTTTAGTGAGCATTTAAGAGAGTGGAAGCTTCTTCCATGTCCAATGTCATTATATATGAGTGAAACATCAAACTATAAGTTCTATACATCATGAATATCATCTATTGATTGCTATCTATTTGCTTGTTTGCTTATATAATGTTCATCTCTTCTCATCTCATTTCTTTTTTATTTTCTTTATTTACTTACTAGTCCATCATCATCTAAATGATGACAAGAAGTTTGGGGTGAGTGAATCCTTATGGATAGTAGCTCTTGACCTCAAAAACATGTTTGATAGATGATGATCATAACTTCAATACCTCCAAGGTATTCTTGAAGTTATGTTCAAATAAAAATAAATCTCTCCAACAATCTTGGAGGTTCTTTATGATGAGTTTGAGGTTGGCATTTTAAGTGGCTATAACCTTCATTGAGTAGTGAAAATATGTTTTCAAAATATCTACTTCAAACCTCTCTTAAAACCCCCCTCATTTTAATTCCAAGAAAGAAAACTCTAGTTTTTCCCAAAATTTTCAAAACAGTGAGTTAAAACAGTAAGTAATCTGAGCTCAAAGATTTTTCTAGAACTCAATACTCAACATATGGATGCAAGGCCACTTGGAAAGTCTTCCTAACTCATTGGAGAACACCAGTGATTTTTGGTTTGACTTGGAAGTACTTGGAAATGGTCCATTTGGACCCAAACATTCCTTCCAGACATTCTGTTTTTGCTGTCACAGCGGCTAGGTCCACTTCCAACCTCTTTTTCACAACGCTTTTCCAAATGGAGTGGTCCTAACTTATTTTTACCTTAAACTTCAATGTCTTAGGGAACTTTCTGTATAAAATAGGCGTCTAGATCATTTGTTTTAATGTTCTAAGACTTTTCAACATTTCAGTCGACAGTACAGACTCTGTTTCTGAGTGACCTCTATTGTTTATAAGATTTCTCTCAATCTGTGATAGTTATTAAAGATTGGCTTTTTGGGTTGTGTTATAGACACAATAAGTAAGATCTCCATTAAAAACCATGCATTGAAAACATTCTTAACCCCTCTTTTCAATTTCCAAAAGATCTAGTTACTGTTCTGTCCACTATTCACATCAAGCACTTTTTAACTTTCATTCTTTGATTTAATGCTTATATGCATTCCAAATTAGTGCATGTCTTAGGAAGTAGTTCGTACTACATTTGTACATATCCCATGTTGATTTCACTCATCCATTCATACACATCTTAGACTTCTAAGTCATTCTAGGAATCCATGAACACAAAGCACACTACAACCTTGGCACATTCTAGATACATACATTGCATCCATGCAAGATTTGGGGCCTTCATGGCTCCTAATCTAAGAAGATCATAAGGAATGAATTTGATCACACGTTCATGCTTCCCCCGATCTAATCATCCTTTCTCATCCATCCCGGGGATTGATAGGTCTTCTTTTCTTAAAGATTGACATGCATCATACTAGCTTGCTAAGCGTGTTTTGATTTCTTTGTTTATTTGTTTCAATAATAATTCATGTCCCCTTTTAGATTAGGAAGTCTTGATTATTTGATACATGATTAGACAATTTTTCCTAGGTTTATTTGTGTGATCTTTCACTTTGCATTGTATGGTATTTGGCTTAGATCTTATGAATGATATCTTATCTTTGGATCTTCCATTTTAAAATTTCTTATGTGATGTAATATACTATCATAGTATTATTTGTCGAACCAAACATAGTATAAGATGATTATTTGGATGCTAATTGAGGCCCGTCGAAAGACGGGGCGAGTTGAGGGTGTTTTAGTCGCGACAAAGGCTCCTTCCTCTCTTGTACCAAAACCCCGAGCCAAGTTCTTTGGTTATGAAGGGCCGGTGCCTTTTATCCGTTTGGGTGAGTCAAAATTAGGTTTCTTGGTTCCTTAAAGACCAAGTGGCGACTCTGTATCTGTTTTCAACAGACCTTTTCTTTTCTTTGATCCAAATTAAATTTCAAACGAAAACAAACAAAGCGGTGGAAGCCCGGTGTCCACAATCTGGCGACTCTGCTGGGGATTTATCATTTTTTAAAACAAAATAATACAGAGGTTTGACTCATAAGAAGCATCCTTAAAATCATCTTTTTACTGTGTTTGGTTTACCACATTGCACTCTTGCATTTCTCCCCTCCGATTGTGTCTGAAACGCGGCGCTGACATTGTTCAGGTCTTGCTGTACCAGGGCATAAGTCACCGTTGATACTGTACCTTCCAAGGTATATCAAAAAGAGTAAAAACCTCCATACTGTCTCCCTGACGGTATATTGGAACTCTCGTCAACGGACCCTCTTTGACTAAACCCGACCTTTGCATATAGATTCCTGTAGAACCTTTCATAGGACTGTTCATTTATCTTTTCAGATAAGACAATATGATATAACTACTGTATGCCCTGATGGGATTACCTGCGCGGTGTAGACGCTTATGTGGCATAGAACAGAACCTCTTTCTTATGATCCCCAAGGCAATCACTCACATGCGATCACATTGAGATGACCTGCCTAGGCACCATGACAAGGGTGTCTGCTCCATGCTCACAAAGATAACACCGCAAGCCTTGTTTGTCGGTCCTAAGACATAGGAGTATGAAAACCTGCTAGACAGTATGATCACTATCACCATATTAACCAATTTTTTTCTAGAAACTCTGTCCAAATATCCCAGATATAACCATATTAACCAGTTTCTCCCAGAAACTCTGTCCAGATATCCCAAATATAACCATATTAACCAGTTTCTCCCAGAAACTCTGTCCAGATATCCCAGATATAACCATATTAACCAGTTTCTCCCAAAAACTCTGTCCAGATATCCCAGACATAACCATATTAACCATTCTCCCAGAAACTCTGTCCAGATATCCCAAATATAACCATATTAACTAGTTTCTCCAAGAAAACTTTATCCAAATTTCCTAAAAATATCCAAAGTTCCTGTTTCTCCCAGAAACTCTGTCCAAAATTCCCGAAATATCCCGAAAACCCCTGGTGGTCGTACTGGAAAACAAAGTTAGCACACTCTGTATGGCTAGGACCTTATTTGTTTAACTGTTATCTGTCAGAAGTAGGAGCATCATATAGATTAGGGCTTACATCTGCATGCTTGTCTCACATGCATGCACCATTTCCATCAATCTGCACGCACTATCTCGAGTCAGTCCACATCACTGTCTTTGTCTGTCTAAAGTCATCACTATCGGGATCTGATACACTCCTCCTCTCGAAATTTGTCAGGTCAGTATAGATTCCCAAGGTCAGTAGCCGGGATTCTCGTCGTGGGTCAGGAGTTCAGATAATCGTTTGATCAGAATCAATCCGACAGCTTACTTCAGCATGAATCGAGAAGAGTTAGAAAACAAGGTTACCGAGTTGGGAGCAACCATAAGCCAACAGTCTGACAGCCTAGCCCAAGTTTTGAAGTTCATGGAAGAATTGAAACAGCAGCGGCAGCAACCTCCGCCTGGGTTTCCACCACCGGGGTTTGAACCACCCCTACATGAGAATAACGGGGAAGAGGACTGGCTTCAAGGGGTCCCACCATTTGCGTATGAAAAGAAGCTCCAAGAGAAAATGGGTAAGGTTGACAAGCTGGAATGCATACTAAGGAAAAGCAAAGGGGTCGACGATTACATGCTAGACCTGGAAGGCCTCTTTGAGCCTGTTAAGCTAAAACTGCCGGAGAACTTCAAAATGCCTGCTGTCGACCGTTTTGATGGAACTGGGAATCCAAAAAGTCATGTGAAGTTGTGTATAAGTGTCTTCCAATCCATGGGTTGTACCCACGAGCACATTGTGATGTTGTTCCCGCAAACTCTTGCAAAATCTGCACTATCATGGTTCCTAACCTTGGAAGCCTCCAAAACCTGAGCATGGGAAGACATCGTTCGAGTCTTTGTCAATCATTACTCCTACAATCAAGAGTTGGATGTCACTATCAGGGATTTGGAAACGACCCGGCAGAACAACAATGAATCCTTCGCTGCAGATGGAGTAACAAGTTAGCCCAAATGACCCACCGACCGATTAAGAAGGAACAAGTGAGGATGCTAATCCGAAATCTGCAGCCACTCTACCATGAGAAGTTATTTTACCAGTCCATCTCTACTTTCGAAGAATTATTTGAAGTTGGAACTCGAATCGAAGATGCTATCAGGGAAGGAAAGATCAAAAAGGAAGAGCCTCCGAGTCAGTCAAGAAGGCCCAGCTACCCCCGGAATCCCCCAGATGTCAATGCCCTTAGCAGCCAACCCATGGCATACCCTCCTAGGCCATACCAACCCTCCAACCAGGCAAACTCCTCCAATCGTCCTTTCCAGAAAAAGCCCCCTCGCAACTTTGCCAAGTTAGAAATCTCTCTCTCTTCAGCCTTACACCGCCTCCTCAAAAAGGGCCATCTCCAACTACTCCAGCCTCGAAATACCCCACCCCCGCCTAACTGCGATATGTCCAAACGATGTACCTACCACCAAGCCCCTGGCCACAACGCCGATGATTGCATGCGCCTCCGCCACGATATCCAAGACCTCATTGACTAGAATATCATTGAGCCGCCTCCGAAATAGCCCCATATCACTCAAAATCCTCTACCAAACCACCAAAATGTCAACCTCATCGAGTCCAACCCTGTATCCTTCAACCCTGCTACCTATATCACCCCCCTAGGACAACCCTTACCCCTCATTGACATCCCGGACTCTGCGGGAATTCATCTGATTGAAGAGGAGAATGACGAGTGGAAGCAACAGTTAGACGACAAGCAAGACTTGTTCTTTCTGGAAGAGCATGATCTAGGGGTGGTAGACCTCAAATGGTATGATCCCAACAGTGAAAGTGATGCTTCTATCTGGGATGAGCCAGAAAAACCATTTGTGGGGACAGACTGCGATTGGTTCAAAAAGGATGGGACAGTAGAAGGGCCTACTCCTGCCGAGATTGATCATCTGACTAGATCGGGCCGTCATTACCAGCCTCTGTAGCCTACTACTGAAGCTATCGAGAAAGGTCCGGTTAAAGACAAGGGGAAGGGTAAGATGGATGAGATCATCGAAGAAGATAATGAGTTGATAAAAGAGCTGAAGAAAACCCAAGCACATCTCTCGATGTGGGATATCATGGTAACATCCTACAAGCATAGGCAAGCCATATTGAATGCCTTGGCTGGAATTGAAGTTCCTATCGACGCCGCACCGAAGGACATGGTGGCTTTCTTGGGCGCACTTACCCCTAACCCAATCATTACATTTTCTGATGAGGACCTGCCACCAGAAGGATCTGCACATAACAAAGCATTGTACATCACCGTCGGATGCAAGGGACAACAAGTACCATTTTTTCTGGTCGACACAGGTTCTGCCTTAAATGTTTGTGCCCTAAGGACCGCCACCGCTTTGGGGGTCAATGTCCTTAACATCACACCATCTGTGCAATCCGTGAGGGCCTACGATAACACCAAGAGGAATGTGATGGGAATTCTCTCTCTACAAATCCGGGTAGGATCTTTGGTAAGCACTGAAGTTTTTCAAGTCATGGACATACCTGCCTCGTTCAACTTGTTGATTGGAAGGCCTTGGCTGCATGCTAACAAAGCCGTATCATCCACTGTACATCAAATGATCAAGTACATTCATGAGAAGGAGGTAAAAATCATACTCAGCAGTAGTTGGGGTAATGAAGCCTTCCCAAACTACGCTCCCATCTTTGAAATCCAAACACCTGAGTTAGAAGAAGGGGAAATCGGAGGATTCTTCATGGAAGAAGTCCACATGATCAATGACGAAGACCGATTCCCCGAGATCCACTCCGCGGTTGTCAATTTTGTCCGCAAAATGAACTACTTCCCCGGAATGGGATTGGGCCGACGCCAGCAAGGAATCCGTGAGTTCCCTCAGATCAAAGGACAACAAGGCACTTTTGGGTTGGGGTACGAGCCCACTGAAGAAGACGTTGATCTACAGAGGCCATGGAAAAAAAGGATAAAGGGTCTCCCACCATACCGCAAGACTTTGAATGGACAATTCATCAAAGAGGGGGATGACTTCCCTTACTTCGGGTTCCCCGAACCCTGGATCCATCAAACCACTAGGAAAAGGCACCCCGGGTTTGAAATCTTCGCTGACTGCGAAAGGCCCCCATATCAAGATCCGTTCTATCCCGAAGAAATTGAGAAGACCCCGGAGGAAGACTGGTTGAAATACCAGGACACCGAAGCCATCGAGAAAATGTGGGAGGAATCTGCTTAGTATAAGGAAGAAAAGAGGGCCAAGAGCCAAGATGATCAGATCAAGCCAACTGAGGAGGGTCTGAGCAACCAGGCTGTAGAGTCATCTCTCTAGGTCTCCCAATCCCCTGTTCCACCAAAATCTGTACCGCCGATTATCGAGTATGTACCAGAGTCGGCTGCTGTAAGCCCACCACTGTCCAATGTAATCACTTCACCTGTCATGAATGAAATGAAAGATGATTCTGCTTACTCCTCTGTGTCTAATACTTGTGAATGCACAGATCCCTCCGAGGATCTCCGAATCAAACTTAAGCAACTAATTGAAAAACCACCTGCTTACGAAATAATCGAAGATACTTTATCGGTTAACTTAGGTGAAATAGATAATCCACAAATTGTGCAAATCGGCTCAACTCTTAATAAAAAAGAAAAAGAAGAATTAATTCTCTTGCTAAGAGAATTTAAAGATGTTTTTGCTTGGTCTTACGAGGATATGCCTGGGGTCGACCCCGACATTGTCCAACATCACATTCCCCTCCTCCCCAATTCTAAACCCGTCAAGCAGAAACTGAGGCGCATGAGGCCGGAATGGGCACTGAAGGTTAAAGAAGAAGTAGAGAAGCAATTCAAGGCAGGGTTCATCATTGTCACCGAATATCCGAAATGGGTTGCCAATATCGTGCCAGTCCCCAAGAAATATGGAAAAGTTCGTGTGCGCGTTGACTTCCATGATCTAAACAAAGCCAGTCCCAAGGATGACTTCCCACTTCCCCACATAGATGTCTTGGTGGATAATACTGCAGGACATGAGCTGTTATCATTTATGGATGGTTTCCCAGGGTATAATCAGATTCTGATGGCGCCAGAAGATCGGGAAAAGACGACATTCACCACCCCTTGGGGAACCTACTGTTATAGAGTAATGCCTTTCGGACTTAAGAATGCTGGGGCGACCTACCAAAGAGCTGCCACCACTCTGCTGCATGACATGATTCACAAGGAGGTAGAAGTATATGTAGATGACATGATCGTGAAGTCTAGGGACAGAGAAGGACACCTGGTAGCACTGGAAAAGTTTTTTGAAAGGTTGCGCAAATACAAGATGAGGTTGAATCCAAAGAAATGCACCTTCGGTGTGACCTCCGGTAAACTCCTGGGTTTTTTCATCACACAAAGGGGGATAGAGGTAGACCCTTCTAAGATCAAGGCAATCCTAGAAATGATACCGCCACGGAATGAAAAAGAAGTAAGGGGGTTTCTCGGAAGAATCCAATTTATCAGCCGCTTCATTTCCAAGCGCACAACTACATGCGATCCGTTGTTTCGATTGCTGAGAAAAGGAGAGAAGTTCCAATGGGATGACCAATGCTAAGCCGCCTTCGATAAAATAAAAGCCTACCTTCAAAATCCGCCCATCCTCTAGCCACCCACTCCTCATAAGCCCTTATTCCTTTACCTATTTGTCTCCGAAAATGCCATGGATTGCATGCTAGCCCAAGAAGGAGAAGAAAGTCACTCCGAAAAAGCCGTATACTACCTCAGCAAGAGGATGACTGGGTATGAGCCTAACTACTCTACCCTCGGAAAAACATGTTGGACCTTGGTTTGGTGCACTCGCCAACTGAGGCACTACATGCTGGCCTTCCCGGTTGTGCTCATATCCCGCATGGATCCTCTAAAATACCTTCTCGAAAAACCCGCCCTGACCGGTCGCATATCCCGTTGGTTACTCCTATTATCCGAATTCGATATCTAGTATGTTGCAAGCAAATCGGTAAAAGGGAGAACCGTAGCTGAGCATCTCGTAGAACATGCCGTTGACTCCGAAGAAAGTGGGGACTTTTCATTTCCGAACGAGAATATCATGGAGGTCAAGGAAGAACAGTGAAAGTTGTACTTTGATGGAGCAGCCAACATGAAAGGGTACAGAGTAGGAATGATCCTAGTATCGCCAAGAGGGGACCATACTTCATTGGCAGTCAAGCTCAATTATAACTCCACCAACAACACTGCTGAGTACGAAGCATGCATTCTGGAAATGGAGGCAGCCATAGAGCTGAAAGTTCGGAAGTTGGACGTCTTCGGGGACTCTAACCTCATCATATCACAAGCTAAAGGAGGATGGAAAGTGAAAGAAGAACGGTTGAAGCCCTATCATGATCATCTAGATCAACTCAAGAGGCAGTTCGAGAACATCACATTCCTCTACTTACCCAGGGAAGAGAACCAGCTAGCAGATTCATTGGCTACCTTAGCCTCCATGATCAACACCCTTCTGGGAGTCAAGATGATGCCTTCGGTAATTGAGTAGAGGTACGAGCCTTCGTTCAAAATAATCGCCACGATCGAAGAAGAAGAGAATGGAACACCATGGTATCAGGATGTCTGGGATTTCATAGAAAAGGGGATGTACCCCCAAGAATCTACCAAGAAAGACAAAAGGGCCATTCGAAGATTCGCAGCGCAGTTCATCATTTGCGGTGGGAAATTGTTGAAAAAAGGATACAACGGTCACAACCTGACTTGCTTGTTTGGAAAGAGCTCCAGAAGAATGATGGAGGAAATACACGAGGGGGTATGCGGTCCGCACATGAACGGTCACATGCTGGCCAAGAAATTTATAAGACAAGGGTACTACTGGACGACTTTGGAGAAAGATTGTTGCGAATACGTAAGAAGGTGTCACAAGTGCCAGATCCATGCAAACATAATGCATGTACCACCATCCCTTCTATACAGCATGACCTCACCTTGGCCATTCTCCACCTGGGGAATCAATATTATCGGTGAAATCGTTCCAAAAGCCTCAAATGGAAATCGGTACATTTTGGTGGCCATCGACTACTTCACAAAATGGGTAGAAGCCGCATCTTATAGCAAGTTGGGGGCCAAAGAGGTGGCCAAATTCATCAAGAGAAACCTCATCAGCAGTTATGGGGTTACTTATGAGATTATTTGGGACAACGGAAGTCATTTCAAGGCAGAAGTCAGGGATCTGTTCGAGGAATACAAAATCACTTATCACAAGTCGTCACCGTACAGGCCACAAACCAATGGAGCAGTCGAAGCTGCAAACAAGAATGTTAAGACCATACTGCAGAAATCAACCGACACCTACAAAGAGTGGCATGAAAAGCTACCGTTCGCACTTTGGGGGTACAGAACATCGATAAGGACATCCACTGGAGCGACTCCTTACTCACTAGTGTATGGGATGGAAGTAGTACTTCTAGTCAAGATAGAGCTACCGTCCCTACGTGTGATGGTAGAATGTGAAATTTTGGAATCAGATTAGTTGAGAGAAAGATACTAAGAATTGGCTCTCATAGATGAAAAGCGCCTAGCGGCAATTGACCATGTCTGAATCTATCAAAAGAGGATAGCCCGTGCTTTCAACAAAAGGGTCCATCCGAGGAAGATCGTCAAGGGGGACCTTGTCCTTAAAGAATTACGAGCTCCGATCTTTGATCCACGCGAAAAGTTCAAGCCCAAATGGGTCGGCCCTTATATCGTCAAAACTATTCTTTCCGGAGGAACAACTTATCTCATGGACCTCGATGGCGTCGAATTCAAAGAACCAATCAACATGGATTGCCTCAAAAAGTACTATGCTTGACCATTCCCTAACCAATTTCTTTCAAGCCTTGCCCTGAACTACGCTCGACCTGATTCCCACTCAGGGATACGTAGGCAATCACATCAGTTCGGTCGCTCCACCCACAAAAAATAACCATTTCCTTCAAGCCTTACCTTAAACTACGTTTGACCTGATTCCCACTCGGGGATACGTAGGTAACCGCATCGGTTCGGTCACCCCACCTACCTAAAAATCAACCCGCTTCTTTCCGACCATGGCCCGAACTACATTGGATCTGATCTCCGCTCGGGGGTACGTAGGCAGACTTTCAAAAAAAAAAAAAGAAAAAAATAAAGGATGGCTCGCTAGGTTGAAAATCCGAAAGGACGCCTAGGCAAAAGTTAGAGTCAAATCCAAGGTGAGCAATAACAAAAGAGAGAAAAGAGCTCGCTAGGTCACTTAACTAGTGCCTAGGCAAAATTATGAACGTGTGAGAAAAATAAAGTCGCGGTCTTTACCATAACCCAGAAATCACCCTCTGTAGGCACCCCAATTTTGACCAAACGTCGAATTAAGGGGAGTACAACCTCTAAGATCCAATGATGATGAGTGTCCGACTAATCTAGGACTTCCAAAGATGACTTAAACTCTTCCGAAAGTTCTTATAATTCAAAAAAAGAGAGAAAAAAAGAAAAAAATAGAGGAAGCGGCACATGGCGGCTCCTGCGGCAGTCACGGACTGCCGCTACGGCACTCATTGAGTGCCGGTCGGCATACAGTGAGTGCCGCAGCGGCTTTCACTGAGTGCCGTAAATTTCTCCAGGTGCTGCATTTTTGTGATAGTTTTCCAAAAGTAGGTCGGTTCACATCCCGAAAAGTGGCAGCGGGAATTAGGGTTTTGGCTGCAAATTTCCCAAAATATCCCCCTAATGATTGCCTATAAATAGGGATGAATATCCCTTTGTTTAGAAGAACAAAAAAAAGAGAATATTAGAATGTTAGGATCCCAAGGTTGATTCATCTCCCAAAATTCCCAAATTGAGAGAATATTAGAGAGGTTTGTTGGAAGAAAGAGCAACAAGAAGAGCTTAATCATCATTTGGAAGGTTTTAGAGCAACCAAGAAGTTGTGGATCATTAGAGGTAAAACTCTAAACTAGTTAGTATATTCAATAGCTCAATCACAATATATAGATACTTAGGACCTTTTACACATTTTCAAAACCTCTCTTCCCACCTCATTTCATCACACACCACATATATTGTGATTGAGCTCTCATGTCATTAGTTTGGATCAAATAGTTCAATGGTTAAAGTTTAATTAAAGTTTTGAAATAAAACCTTGGTCATTTTTCTTTTTTACTATGTTCATCTCCTTGGATTTATAAGACTTTCAATGTCTTACTTAAATCCATGTGTTTAGAGTCCCTCAATGTCCTTATAAACTCATGATTTATGAGGGGGTTGAGGTTGATTTTTAGTATATTGAGTTAATGAAGTCCAAACTCCATCCATAGTTTGGGACCATTACCTTGGGATTTTATGAAGTTCTTTGTACTTTATTAAAACCCATGAGTTCAAGAATTATTTAGTCTCCAATGACCATCAAATGGTAGGAGAAATGTGTTAGTTCAAGTCTACTCCCATGGCTTAGACTAATCTTTCCCATAGGTTTTGAGAAGTCTTTCATACTTCATCTAAAACCTACATATGAGTATGTCTCTAGTCTCCTATGACCATCAAATGGTAGGAGTGATAAGTTGAATTCAAGCTTGGGTCCATAGGTTTGAGTTCTTTATTTGAGGGTTTAGTGAAGTTCATTTCAATACTTCATCAAGATCCATAAGTGTAAGGTGTCTTTAAACTCCAATGACCATTAAGTGGTAGGAGTAGTGATATGAATCCAAACTTTTATCCATGAGTTTGAGTTCATTGTTCTTTGGATCTTGTGAATTCCATGCCATACTTCAATAAAACCTATGAGCATATATGTCTCTTAGACTTCAATGACCATCAAATGGTAGAAGAAGTAGTTTGGTTTGAGCCCAACTTCACGTTTTTAATAGTTGAGGCCAACCAACAAAGTTGAACTAGCAAAATGAAAATAGTGGGTTCACAAACTGTTTTTGATCAAGGATTTTTAGTTTGAAATCCGACCGTTGGAATCGAATGAAACCAATGGGAAAATGTTCATAACACAAAGTTCTACCACTGTGATTTTTGTTTTGCAATGATTTCAAGTTTAACATGGTTTGATCAAGGGTTTCATAAGACAACTACAATCTGTCCAGAATTTCAGAATAGTTTCAGAACAGCAAATCGGTTTTAAAATTGATAGATCAGAGCTCTAACCAAGTTTTCATGACCTCTAATAATTTTTTATAAGAACCGTAATGTGTTAGGAAGGTTCCCTAAAAGGAATGAAGCAATTTGGATTTATTTGCTATTTTTAAAAAATCATACAAGATCTCTGGACAGAGAGTTGCAAAATCCTGAGTGAGGTCTAGTAGTTTCCATATTCCTGGAGATCTAACCGTTGAAACCCTGATTTTCATTTTGGGTTTGAACCTAGACTCACAGAGGCATAACATATCCAAAAATCATTAAGATCAAACCGTTGGAAGTAGTTTATTTCTATTTTTGAAAACCTGGTCTGCTCTCTGTAATTCATAAAAAAACTGCTCCTGTTTTTGTCTAATCTTATTTATTTGAACTCAAATGGTCTCCTAATGTCTTGGAATACAAATCATGTTTTGAATAATGATAATTTGACTTAAATCCAGAGGCTAAGTGATCCAAATTAGTGAATAAATTCATATCTCATTCTTGTTCATATCTCATTCTTGTTCATATTCATGCATTCATTCATACATGTTAATATTCATAAGTAGGACTTATCTCTTGTCTAAATTATATCTAATTGAACATGACTTAGGATTAATTATTTTTGATATTATATCCTGTCTAAGGCATGTGTACTAACCTTTGTTTTGTAGCGCATTTGAGGTACAATTTCTCAACTCTTCTCTAGTTTAAATTCTATTTTTTCGATTTATATTGATTTTCGACTCCATGTGCGACACCTTAGCCTAGGTTTTGCCTTATGTGTATATATGTGTTAGAGACCTTCTCTTAGATTTATTTTGTTCCTGTATGCATTGCACGTTTAATATCCGCGGCCGGATCCCGGGTATGTTTTCTAGTTCTCTATTGCATATCATGTTGCTTGCTACTTGAATTACTTGGCTTTTGAATGATATTTTGTAAATTGGCAATTTTACACCATTCTCAACATGTTTGTGTAATGTATACTTTATATATGTATTAATTGAGGGCATACTTCGATTAGTAATTAGATTAAAAGGATGATAAGTCCTATCGCGAGATAGGATGAAAAGGGGTGTTTTAGTCCGTTGGGCTCCTTCCCTTTTCATTCCATAATCCCCGGACCTAGTCGAATCTTTGGTTTCGCAAAAGATCAGTTTCCTTTTGAAATGTTTTCTTAATTTTTCCTTTAAAAATTAAGTGGCGACTCTTTTGTTTTGAATTTGAAATTTGGAAAAAGATTTTAAATAAGAAAAGCTGTGGGTAAGAAAACTGCGGTATCCACACCCTCCACACTAGGGGCAAACTTCGGCCACTCGCCTCGTTTGCCTGAACCTCTTCTAAACTAGGGGCAAACGTCGGTCATCTACCTCGTTTGCCTCACAACCATACATATCCCAAACTAGGGGCAAACTTCGGCCACCCGCCTTGTTTGCCTCTAATCGTCCTAGCATGCCTAAGCGAGTACCAAAAGCAACATCTAATTGAAATCTTCGTTACAAAATGTTTTTAGAAAGCTAAAATGCATAAAATGAGGTTCCCAAAGTAACCAAGGTTCGCCGATAAACAAACTTTGAATATTACATAAGCAGGAATGATCAAAGAAATAAAAGTCTTTCAAAAAGCAATCACACATGTTCAAAGACACTTGGAGGAATGAGCAGAATCAGTCAGGTCTGGTTTTATCTTTGTGTCTTTTATTTCTTCAAAGGTCTTTAGAAGTAGGCTTTTACTCGGTCAGTCCAACCATCAATAAAAGCAGCAATAGTGGCAGCCCTGATCCTGGAAGCAAAGACCCTCTCAGCACACCCCCGGGGAACCTCCTAAACTTGCCCATACTGTCTGACCAAACGACGAGGATGATAGAAAGAGGTCTCTCTCAGACCCATCAACCATACTCTCTGGTGACCCCTGAGGCTCGTGGTAATAGCATAAAGTCCCCAACGCCTTACGATCCAGCAGAAGTCAGCCTCAGATAAGGCACCCATCATGCCCACCCAATTGGCAAAAGAATAGCGAGGGTGAAGCACGGCTCGACGAAAGTAAACCGGTGGTATGCGGCGCGTCCACAGCTGGAGGCGCTCGTATAACCAAGCCTGTAACACCAAAGGCGCCCCAGAAAGTAGAAGCGTTCCTTGATCAGAAGCGCGGTCCAAACGATTCAGGGTTTCAGCTAGGACCATGGCCATGGGATTCCTGCTAAGTTTCAGCCCAATACACACATGCACCAAGTTAACCGAAGTGCTCGAGAACAGAAAGTGCGAAGTCATGCACAATATCAAAGCAGCCCCACGGGTAGCATCATACACGCTGGGATTCCCAGGACTGGCATATCGAGCAATAATGGAGGCAATATCAAGAACCTCACCTTGAATCAGTCGGCGAGAAATATTGATGGAACAGTTCAGATATTCAGCCAAGCCTCGCGTAGGACTAAGGGTACCAGCAGAAGGGAGAATCAGGTCAGAGTCAGAATCATAGCCAAGAATAGCACAAAACTCCTCAAACAGGGGGCATATTTCCAGGCCATGGAATTTGAAGACATGGTTCACCGGGTCCCAATGGGCAATAGTAGCACGCAAGAACTCAGTGTTCAGGGTCATCTGGCGAAGAGAGAACAACTCGATCAAGCCGTAGCTAAAAAGGTTGATCCACTCCACAACATTCGTGATGTTCAGCCAAGCTGTGAGTTGAGCAGGATCATATAAAGCCATATTTTCTGTCGCGACTCTAGCAAAATTTGAAATTTTGGCAACAGCTCCCCGTTTCACGGACTATCCCACATGTAAGGCAAAAACACTCACTATCACAAAACTGCCGATCACAGTAACATCCAACAATTATAGTGCATATATATCATCACGCGATTATAAACTAAAACAAGCACACAACTGCGCCTCTAAATTCGAAGCTATCCGGCCTAAAAGGCGAAATATCATAATACTATGTCAAAGGTCACAAACTGTTCCACACATCGTCCTACACTGTCCGAATAGTCATATCACCAGTATAACCCAATTGAAAACATAAAAAGAAAATAAAAACAAAATTCCCGCTTGGGGGGCCTCAGTCCTCCTCTTCTTCGTCCTCTGTCGGACCGCCCGGAGTGTATGTCGGCGACTGCCTCCTCCTACCACCTCTGTACCTTGGACCAGTCCTCGATGAGCCAGCTCCACCTCCACGGTATTGCACACACAAATAAAATAGAGGCAATCAGTAGGGAAACAACAAAAAGTACAAAAACCGAGTCGAGTCAGAGACTTACCAAGGACGCCATCTGGTTGGCGGCAAATTGCCGCATACCGCCCATCTGTCAAGGGTAAAATCCAGGGTTAGAACCTCATGACCTTAAAAATGCGCAAAATTAGAGACATACCCGATGGTCTCATGTGAGGACCAAGGACCGCAAGCTAGCCGCCAAGGCGTGGCCCTCCTCAGCGTAACTCCAAGGAAAGTTGAGGACGCCCGCTGGCTGAATAGGGTACCCACATGTGACTCGTGGCACCTCCATCACTTGGGGAGTGCCATCAGCGCCTAGAACGTTGACAGTCCAATCCCAAGGAGGGATAGGATCGAAAGCCTGAGGAGCCTGTCTCCTGTACATCTCGCGAAGCTGTAGGCACAAAACAAGTTAGGAAAAGACGAGTCAAAAACATAGGCAACGAATAGAGACAAAAGACGTAAAAGGAAAACTTACCTCCAGGAGTGGGAAGTTAGGCATCAAGAAGCGACCACGGTAAGCCTCATAACCGGTCTCAGAGAGAAAATGGTCCCAAACATCGGTGCCAGCTAAGGCCGCCAGCAAAGCATCGCCAGAAAGGTCACTAGCATCCATCGCATGGAGATTATGAGGGACGCGATACCTGGAACCACCGACCACCTATCGAGACACTCGCTCGCCAAGAAACCACTGCCCGCACTCGGTACTCTCCATTAGGAGTCGGTAAGAGGAAAGAGGCTTAACCGCTTGAATCTCCTCCGGGGCATCATAGGCGACGTGCTCCCAAGGCGTCCAATCAACACTTGCAGCCGTCATCTCGGTTAAGAAGTTTTTGAGCAAAACAATCTGGTGGGCCCTGTTCTTCACCCCAATAACATCCCTCCGCCATCTCAAGCCTCATAGGAATAGAGGCACAGGAGCCATGCCATCCTTGTCCTCACATGATTCATTCGCAGGAGAGGGAGCTAACATCTTCAGATACTCAAAGCTCCAAAGCTGCACAGACAAAGGAGAAAGTCAGAAAGATGTACAGAAATCAAAAAGTTAAAAAAATGAAAGAAGATGCAGTACATACCTCCCAAGCTCGCCAAAACCCCCTTATCGACTTAACATCGCCCCGAGAGACCTCGCCCATATGTTTTTAGAGATGGGCCAAGGCAGCATCGCCCCAGTCATAGGAGGGGATCTCATCAATGGTCGCCGGGCAAGAAAGAAGTCTCAAGCTCACCCGGTCATTCTGTGTCGCAAAGATCGAGCAACCAAGGACATACAGAAGATACACCCTTAAGAGTTGGGAATTGTTCAAATTGTGATTCCCCCTGCCATAGGCCCAGTAAAGCCAGCCACAAGGAAACCAGTGCCTCTCCAGATTAGGGGGAACAGCCCCAATCAACATCTCTACAGCCTCCCGGTCGATCTCATCGAAGTAGTCCAGAATCAGGCGCTTCCCGCCAACCCTCAAGACGGTAATCATGGAGAAGTCAAAAGGCGTCATGGTCATCTCACCAAACGGCAGGTGGAAAGTATTGGTGGTGTCCCACCACCTCTCAGCCATAGGATAATAATGTGCCAAATCATTGTTGCTCTTTGAAACCAGATTGACGAAGCCTCCAAACCCGGTATCATCTACCATCCTCTTGACGGTGGGCGAGAGTTGAGTATACCATAGGAAAGCATGAGCGAGGCTACCTTGGCCCTTCAACGTCACTTCCGGCACCTGCACACAACAAAGATGACAAAACGATGCACAAAATCACTATTCACGACCCGAGGTCTGAATTCACAAAATCGACATTTGAGCACAAATCGGACTTCTAACGATCTCTAGGTGCACACTACGGCTCACAAGACTCGCACAATACATGAAAATAGTCCTAAACTGTCGAAAGTTTCACATACCAAGCTCGCTAGAGCCGCGGCCGAAAGATGACATTGAGGGTCCCGTAAAATCAAGTCCGGGGTTTGCATCTCGAAGCCATGGATCTACAAAGAAAATGGAAGTAAAAGTTAGGCTTTCTTCTTGAAAATTTGAGCAAACCAAAACACCAATCGAAATTCCAACCACGGGGAAGGATTACTCACCTGAGCGTGCACAAGCTACATTTTGAGGGATTTTGGCTCCAAAAACACCCCAAAATGGCCAAGAATGAGCTTGAAAAGCTCAAAAATCCGAGATATACAAAGATGGAGTCCGGCCATCCAGTGCCGCTGTGGCACTAGACAACTGCCGCTTGGCAGTGGCCTAGTGCCGCCGCAGCACTGCTCCCCGCGGGCCCCGCTTTGCTCCGTTTCGCCCCATTTTGGCCCGTTTTGGCCTTTTTCAGACCATTTTTGGCCCCGATCAGCCCCGGTGTGCCATTTCGGTCAAGATTTATGGGGTTTTACCCCCAACCATCCAAAGGTTGTCAGGGCTACCTCCGGTAGGTAGAAACTGAGAAAAATTGACTCCCGAAGACCCGAATCGGCTATTTCAGGACAATCGTCGCAAATATTGATCGAACACGAGAGTTCTGATATTGAATCCTAGATTTTGGCTGACGCACCGAAATAAAAGAAAAGAGAATCTCCGAGAACCCTACATTATCCCCTGAGGATAGAAACAGACAAACACCAACTCCCGGAGGACCCGACCGGCCCTCTTGGATTGAGCACCGCAAGATTTGATCAACCGTGAGAGATTCAGAGATGGGTCCTAGTTCTCGATCAAAGAAAAGAGATTCTCTGAGAACCCTACATCATCCCCCGAGGACAGAAACAGACAAATACCAGCTCCCGGAGGCCCCGACTGGCCCTCTTGGATTGAGCACCGCAAGATTTGATCAACCGTGAGAGATTCAGAGATGGGTCCTGGTTCCCGATCAAAGAAAAGAGATTCTCCGAGAAACCTACATCATCCCCCAAGGACAGAAATAGACAAACACCAGCTCCCGGAGGTCCCGACCAGCCCTCTTGGATTGAGCACCGCAAGATTTGATCAAGTGTGAGAGATTCAAAGATAGGTCTTGGTTCCCGATCAACGAAAAGAGATTCTCCGAGAACCCTACATCCCCAAGGACAGAAACCAAGATACCAGCTCCCGGAGGCCCCGACCGGCCCTCTTGGATTGAGCACCAAAAGATTTTTGATGGATTCAAATTTGAATCCCGATCAAGAGAAGTAGTTGAAGAGAGATCCCAGAAAGAGATGCTTCATCCCCAGCAGATTCAGTTTAATCCCCAGCAGACATATCGATTCATACACCTTCAGTTCAATCATGACAGTCATAGTAGTTCATTGTTGACTCATTATCTCGATTCATGCATCGATACTTCTTCCGGTCACGGTTAGCCCAACTATTTGATTCAATCCATGATAGTCACAGTATTCCACTATCGACTCATCATCTCGATTCGCACATCGTCGGTTCATTAATCATCATTAGTTTACCACCGCTCTCAATATGCCGTGTTCATTCAAAATCTTAGGCTTCGATGTCCATCAATGGGGTTTCCCTGTTCATCGCTTGACATCTCGGGATTTCATCACTTGACTTCTGTGTCCGTCTCTTAATTTCCAGGGCTTCCATGTCCGTCGGCTAACTGTCAAATGACATCTCCAATTATAGTCCTCTGGGACCCCACATTAAATTACGTTCGCTTACGAGGCACACCTCCCAAAATTCAGAAGTTTGCCCCTGACCCAGAGCCTTCTAAACCTTAGTGTCCTCATCCGAGTCATCCACATCACAGTCACCAGCACAACACCAGCCCACTCGGAGTGGCACACCCTACAGCACCTGCTCATACTAGGATCATAACAATAGGCATAATAGGACTCATGATACAATTCATCCATGCATCGCATGTCCTCCTCATAACATAGCATCTGCCTGTCTCATTGTGCATACGTGATTTTCCCCCTTGTGCCTGAAATATGCCCTGGTCTGATTCCCCCTGGGATACGTAGGCAGCTCACGCAGAGCACGACCAGCACTAGACCTCATCATCATTGCATCTTTTGGCAACGCCTTTATCCTAAATCTATAGCCTCCAAAAAGTCCCGTCTCTTCAAAACTTTGGCACTCGCTTGCGACATGCGTTGCCTCACAAGTTCATGTCAAAGAGGGGCAAACTGTAGACACCCCATTTTGTCGGCTATCAAATTTAGGAGACCCATAGCTTGGTGGTTCACAATGATCGAAAAAGACTCAAAAGGACTCCTGAAAGTCAGCTCTATCTCTCAGAATGCTCAGAATGACCAAAATGCCCCTGAAAGCCCAAAAACTCCCAGATTTGGTCCCAAAGTTCTGGAAACATGCTACGTCATAGGAAAAATGATAAAATGAGTTTTTAAGAAAAAAACAGATGAAATCGTCAGCTCCCAGAGACCCCCGGAAGTCCCGGAAGTTCCCGGAAAGTCCCCGTTGACCGGTTTGACCAAGGTTTGACTAGGTTCGACCAAAGTTTGACCAAGTTTGACCAAAATCGTTCGAATTCACCGAAATTATTCTAGATCATGTGAAAAGTATTAAAATGAGTTTTAAAAGAAAATCGAGCCAAAACGTCAGCTCCTGGGAACTCCCAGAAGATTCCAGAACTTTCCAAGAATCCCAGGTTTGACCAGTTTGACCAGAATTTAACTTTCAAACCGGGGCACCGTAACAATTTTCAAATATTTTTTATGGATACTAGAGGTCAATAGCTTTCCAACGGTATATCGCACATAATTTTCAAATTTAAAACGAGTCTATTATGAATTTTCGAAGGCGAAAAAGGCGATCAAATCAGCTTTTATCGCAAATACCGCAAAACGTTTCAAGGTGACCTATCCCCGAACCATTTTGTTATGTAAAGTAGACTCCATTACCTTTCCAACGGTATATCACAACCTCAATTTGGAGTTTGTATGCATTTTCTGTGAATTTCGGACGAAATAGGGCCTTTTCGCGAATACCAGAACCTCTAGGGGCCTAAACAGCATTATCTGGATGAAGGAGGAGCACTGCCGCCACGGTACTCTCCTCCGGAATAGTATGTTTTTGTAAATAATTTTGGGGTCCCATTTTGATTAATTAAAAACCAAAACGACGTAGTTTTATGATTTCAGATGTTTGGAGCCAATGGGAACACTTCTAAAACCCAAAACCACCCCAAGTTGGCCTATTTAAACCCCCCCATTGCTCTTCATTTTGGGGGAGTCAAATGAAAGCTTAGAAAAAGTTTTGGAGAGAAAGTTGTAGAGATAAGGTTAGAATAGAGAGAAAAGAAGCTTCCTTCTTTGATTTTCAAAACAAAAGTGAGTTCTAAACTTTGTTTTTACTTCATTACTCTCATTCACTTCAACATTCAATACGCCCAACCACCATTTTAGTGAGCATTTAACAGAGTGGAAGCTTCTTCCATGTCCAATGTCATTATATATGAGTGAAACACCAAACTACAAGTTCTATACATCATGAATATCATCTATTGATTGCTATCTATTTGCTTGTTTGCTTATATAATGTTCATCTCTTCTCATCTCATTTCTTTTTTATTTTCTTTATTTACTTACTAGTCCATCATCATCTAAATGATGACATGAAGTTTGGGGTGAGTGAATCCTTATGGATAGTAGCTCTTGACCTCAAAAACATGTTTGATAGATGATGATCAAAACTTCAATACCTCCAAGGTATTCTTGAAGTTATGTTCAAATAAAAATAAATCTCTCCAACAATCTTGGATGTTCTTGATGATGAGTTTGAGGTTGGCATTTTAAGTGGCTATAACCTTCATTGAGTATTGAAAATATGCTTTCAAAATATCTACTTCAAAACCTCTCTTAAAACCCCCCTCATTTTAATCCCAAGAAAGAAAATTCTAGTTTTTCCCAAAATTTTCAAAACAGTGAGTTAAAATAGTGAGTAATCTGAGCTCAAAGATTTTTCTAGAACTCAATACTCAACATATGGATGCAAGGCCACTTGGAAAGTCTTCCTAACTCATTGGAGAACACCCATGATTTTTGGTTTGACTTGGAAGTACTTGGAAATGGTCCATTTGGACCCAAACATTCCTTCCAAACATTCTGTTTTGCTATCACAGCAGCTAGGTCCAATTCCAACCTCTTTTTCAGAAAGCTTTTCCAAAAGGGGTGGTCCTAACTTATTTTTACCTTAAACTTCAATGTCTTAGGGAACTTTCTGTATAAAACAGGCCTCTAGATTATTCGTTTTCATGTTCTAAGATTTTTCAACATTTCAGTCAATAGTACGGACTCCGTTTCTGAGTGACCTCTATTGTTTATATGATTTCTCTCAATCTGTGATAGTTATTAAAGATTGGATTTTTGGGTTGTGTTCTAGACACAATAAGAAAGATCTCCATAAAATATCATGCATTGAAAACATTCTTAACCCCTCTTTTCAATTTCCAAAAGATCTAGTTACTGTTCTGTCCACTATTCACAGCAAGCACTTTTTAACTTTCATTCTTTGATTTAATGCTTATATGCATTCCAAATTAGTGCATGTCTTAGGAAGTAGTTCATACTACATTTGTACATATCCCATGTTGATTTCACTCATCCATTCATACACATCTTAGACTTCTAAGTCATTCTAGGAATCCATGAACACAAAGCACACTACAACCTTGGCACATTCTAGATACATACATTGCATCCATGCAAGATTTGGGGCCTTCATGGCTCCTAATCTAAGAAGATCATAAGGAATGAATTTGATCACACGTTCATGCTTCCCCCGATCTAATCATCCTTTCTCATCTATTCCGGGGATTGAGAGGTCTTCTTTTCTTAAAGATTGACATGCATCATACTAGCTTGCTAAGCGTGTTTTGATTTCTTTGTTTATTTGTTTCAATAACAATTCATGTCCCCTTTTAGATTAGGAAGTCTTGATTATTTAATACATGATTAGACGATTTTTCCTAGGTTTATTTGTGTGATCTTTCACTTTGCATCGTATGGTATTTGGCTTAGATCTTATGAATGATATCTTATCTTTAGATCTTCCATTTCAAATTTTCTTATGTGATGTAATATACTATCATAGTATTATTTGTCGAACCAAACATAGTATAAGATGATTATTTGGATGCTAGTTGAGGCTCGTCGAAAGACGGGGCGAGTTGAGGGTGTTTTAGTCGCGACAAAGGCTCCTTCCTCTCTCGTACCAAAATCCCGAGCCAAGTTCTTTGGTTATGAAGGTCCGGTGCCTTTTATCCGTTTGGGTGAGTCAAAATTAGGTTTCTTGGTTCCTTAAAGACCAAGTGGCGACTCTGTATCTGTTTTCAACAGACCTTTTCTTTTCTTTGATCCAAATCAAATTTTAAATGAAAACAAACAAAGCGGTGGAAGCCCGGTGTCCACAGCCGCGTTGATCTCCCACAGTTTAGGAAACTCCACCAATAAAGATGTGACACATACTTTTCCATTTATGGCAAGTAATCATTTGGTTGTGCCTTGTTTGGAAATGTGTACCTTGCATGTGTAATTGTTAAGTCTAAAGCTAGATTTGCCAAACACTTTCACTCGGTCCCTACTAACCTATAGCACCTCTTTAAAGTGTAGAAGTGTATATACGTATGTATAATCCATCATGTAGGATCTGTATCATTGTTAGTTCAATTAGAAATTAGAAAAACAATTTAGTTTTTAGAGTGTGTTTCACAACTCACAACTTGGAGCCCAAGATTGTGAGTTCTTTATAAGCTCATTCATACCTCACAATCTGCACATTTTGATAAAAACACAGAGAAAAGAGAGAGCTTGAGAGCTGTCTTACTGAAGTTTTAAAAGAGAGAGAAGAACCTCCATAGCTAGAGCTCTAGTGGGTCTTGCATATTTGATTTTCCTTTCTCAACAACTTTCTTCTATATCAATTTATGTGAGTATTCTAAACTCACTTGGAATGTAATTCACCTTTCAATTACTATTTTGTGTAGTCGATTTGTGATCACTATTTTTGAATTTACGTTTGAAGTTTCATAGCTTGAAATCATGAATTTCCAAACTCAATCAAAATCTATTTTATTAGATAAATATGAAAGATTTCAAAATGTATAGGTTATGTTTACAATATTAGAGTCTAATTTACTCAATTGAGAAAGTATATTAAGATTGAAGTTTTGTCATCTTTTAGTTTTTCGTAAAATTTGTGAACTACGTTTGGACTCAAGTAAAATTGACTGTAGATTCATAATCCTTGCAAAAAACTGAAGAGATTCATATTTTATAAGGCATGGTAACTTACGGAATCAAAAATGGGTCAAAAGACCCCTTAATTTCTGAAACAGGGGAAAACCAGCGAGAAAGTTGAAGGTACTACGTGAACTCGCGCGCGAGCGGCCCGCGCGCGTGAGCCGTGTGGTTTCAAGCAGATAGAAAAGATCTTAATAAGAAAAATGAAAATTGGGCATATCGGGCAAGCGGACTGTGCGAGCGATCCGCGTGCACCATCTCTCTGTATTCTCGCAGTTGGAAAAGTTTTATAAAAGAAAAGGAAAATTGGGCATATCGCGCGAGCGGCCCGCGCGAGCGACCCCTCGCGTGAGCGGCCCGCCCGCTCGACTTTTGACAGTTTCTAGTTTTTGCTTGTTTTATGTTAAAGAACTATTTGGGTGATGTTTCATGGACTTTCAAAGCTCTGTTTGTGATATTTACTAAAACAGAAATCTATTTGGTTATATTTGGACGATTGAAATAATATATTACGACTTAACAATCCCCGCACGTACGTTCTTCCTATAATTCAGCATTTTACTTTTGTTTATTGTTTCATGACATACATATGAAGTCAGTGGTAGTCAGAGTGGAAAAGAGTGTGTTGTTGAGATTGTATTGTGGACACTCCCTGGTAATTGTGTACCAAAGTGTGACATGTTGAGATTGCGGTGAGAGTATTTTTGTAGTGCGACGGTGGCAAAACTGGACACTCCCTGACGCCCATGGTAGCATTAAAGTGTGTAACGCCGAACTTGGACATTCCCTGGCACCCATGGTAGTGATAAAGTGTGGCCTACGAACACTCCCTGGTACTCGAGTCTGGATACTGTGTGATGTATTTGCAAGGCGGATTAGGTACTAAAGTGTGAGGCATTGGACACTCCCTGGTACCCCGGACCAAAGTGTGAGGCAAACTGGACATTCCCTGGCACCTCTATGCTAAAGTGTGGCTATCGGAGTATTGCAAGGATACTGGTGTGAGATAGTGGGTTGTTGTGTTTGTCGAGAGAAAAGAGTCGGTAAGATGAGATGGTGCATTGTTTTTCATACACGGTCACATATATGTGAATTAAAATTTTCAAATGATATTGTGGTTGTTTTCTAAAAATGAACTCCTTACTTTAATGTAAACTTATTGAATCAAATGGGAATTAGAAAATGGTAAATGAGTATGTGTTACATTCAAAGTTAAGTTTTCAATACTCACCAGCTTCTTGAAGCTGATGGCGTCGATGCGCCCTGGACATTCCTGTTCAGGCTTTTCAGGTTATGACTATATTGGGCCCTATGATTACGCTAACTAAGAACGGTTGCTTTGGAAGATAGAACTGTTATCAATGTCCTATGTTTTAAGTTATAAACTGTTTTGTAATTAGGATGATTGTAATAAACGATAGATATTGTTTTGTTTTAAGGCGGCTTGTGCCTTAGTTGACCCCGTATTGTAATATGTAATAAGTTAGAAAAATTTTTGTAAGCCTTGATTGCTCTGCTCTGATTATTATGTCTTTGTTGTTGACGTTTGGGACGGAATCGATCCTTCAAATTGTCACGAACTATGGGTCCATAAAGGAAATTAAACGCTTTCCTTATTTATGCTACGTCGGGGCGTGACATGATTTAGTGGTATCAGAGCAAAGTTATCTCAAGACAGTTTAGCCAGGTTAGGGTTTACTAGTTTAGACCCGATTCCACAATCTGTTAGCTTAAGCTTCACACACCCGATGTTAAGACAGGGAGGATAGACTCAGAACCCAAACGCCTATGATTATCTCTGTCCTGATTTAAGTTAGTACCTTTTTTAGGTATGAATCTAGCTCAGCCCCTTTTTGTACCCGATGCTATTGGAGGGCACTTGGTTACCTTGGGAACGATAGTACCAGCTTTAGCGATACTTTATTTCACCTCTATTGAGCAGCGGACAGATGCGACAGTCGAGTTAGATCTTTGGCACCAGATCCACGTGTTAGGACTGGTTGACTTATCCCGTGCTCGCCTCGAGATCCTGTACTTTGTTGAGATTCAGCGCTTAGTACTCGTAGAGATGGTTCGCTTGGTTAACAGTGATGCCTTCTATCTACCTCTTGAAGTTCAGGTTGTGCAGGCTCACCTTACACAGCTGGATATGCCTCCATCAGTTGTCCTCACTGATGAGGACGACGCTGAGGTGGTTCATTTGGCTCCTATAGGTTGGGAGGGTGTTGATCAGGAGGATGGCATAGGTTGGGACGACTTCGCAGTTGACCTTGAGGAGGCACTAGCACTCGAGCTAGCTTTGCCAAAGGCAGATGCCCCTGGACCTGCTTCATTGTTGACCTCACATAGCTGTAATTTTGGGGCAGGCCCCTCTCATGTTCAGCAACATCATGAGGCCGACTCGCTTGACCTTTTGATGGCTACCTACTGAGATGACTGACCGTTTAGATATCACCTTGTATATATTGACTATTTTTGACTAGTAGCTCTATTCTCTTTTTGCAACTGTATCTGCATCCATTCGAGGCAACGACCCCATTTTTGTAACTCTAACTCTTGCATGGACGATGTACGTCCTAACCCATATAGCTAGGGTAGGCATTGATTGATCATACATGCCTTTTGTATCAACTTGGTAAGAAGTTATATATAAAATACTCTTTGAATATCGTTGTCATTTAAACTGCTTTAATACTTCTATTGCATGCATTTTCCTCATTCTATTATCACTATCATGCATTGAATGGCTGGGAGATCGAGGAAAAACATGAATTTGATTAAGGGAGCACCTGAGGCTGCCTATCCCACCAGAATGTTTGAAGCTTTCATTAGACGTCTCGAAAGGGTTAGTAATCAGAATGAAAATTGACACGACCGACAAACTGGAGATAAACTGTTGGAGAGATTCCGTGCGCTAAGGCCTGAGCAGTTTGCGGGTACCGCGGAACCATGGAAAGTGGAACAGTGGTTAATAAAGATGGACCTCATGTTCGAGGCTGTCCATTGCAATGAGATAGACAAGAGGAGGTTAGCTACTTTTCAATTGACCGATGCCACCGCAGATTGGTGGGATTCGGTCATAGCTACTATTGGAAATGGAGCTGCAATGGGAATGATGTGGACTGCATTCAAAGGGAGATTTTTGGAGAAGTATTTCCCAGCTACGGAGAGGCACAGAAGAGAGAAGGAGTTCATGGATCTAGCGTAAGGAACCAAGTCAGTACAAGAGTACACCACACAGTTTGAGAGACTGTCTCGGTTCGCTCCACACTTGGTTGATACTGAAGATAAGAAGATACGGAAGTAGAACCAAGGGTTGGCACCACAGATTCGCCGCTTGACTCTCGGCCACCTAGATAAGTCTTTCGAAGGACTAGTCGGCCTGACCACTGATCTGGAAGAAGATGCTCGAGCAAATCAGAAGCAATTCCAATTCCGGCCGCCTCAGAGGGGTAATTTTGGAATTAGACCACCAATGAATCATACCCAAGGGTAGAAGAGGAATTTTGATGGGAGCAAGAGGACCCAAGCTATCACCTATCCGACTCAACCCTGAGTAGGAGAAGGAAGTAGTGTTGAAAAATGTTTCAACTGTGGCAACCCCGGTCATCTGGCTCGAGATTGCAAGGCACCAAGGCGTGCTGCTCAGCAAGGCATAGTCTGTTACAACTGTGGTGAACCAGGTCACATCAGCAAGTTCTGTACTGCTCCCTAAGCAAGTGACTTATGGTCAACAAGATTAGACTCTCGTGAATGCTGTTATCCCTGATGCCGCTAGATATGATGCGACTGTGTACGAAGAAGGAGGTTATGAAGAAGCTCAACCTGATCAACAAATAGTGGAAGGTACATTAACTCTGTTTAACTCCCATGTTAAAGTGTTATTTGATACAGGTGCTGCTCTTTCATTCATATCTGTCAATACGATTCGAAGATTAGGTATCTTACTGACACGTGAAAAATCTTGTGCGCTCTTGTGCAACACCCAAGTGTAGGTGGACGTGCAAGTAATAACTGGTAAGACCAGGTCGATCCCACAGGGAAGGTGTTGACCTCTTGAATTAGACTATCCTCAAAAAGAAAGCAAAACAAACTGAATAAAATTAAACGATGGTGCGGAACACAAAGTTCCACAACTAAGATTACTAATGAAGAAAATTAAGATTAAATTAACGATCTAACTAGCTAGTTAAAACAATACTCTAAATTAGGATGTTTAACTTTAAGAAGAAAATGTTGGGATTACACGAATCCACAGTAATCTAACTATCTACCATGCAGTTGCCTTGAAGCACAAAGGAGTACATTACCCACAGTTTTCCGTATTCCTCTACAGATGGAGAATCCATGGCCCTTTCATGACCGGGACCATATCATCACAGTTAAGTTAAAATACGTGAAAGCGGTTTAATCCAATAGTTAAGACTCGCACTCTCAATGGTGTTAGCATTGAAGGTGGTTTGCAAAATGTATTGAAAGAAAATGCCTTAGGGCCTTAGTTTTAAAAACTGTTTTGACAAACTGAGCATTTTTTGGGACAGAATGATAACAAATCTTAAAACAAAAAGGTCCTGGAATACTGCAGGGAACATCCTCAAGAATCAGGGAGTTCGATCCATTGACGCGCTTTCGATCGATCGAAGACCTTCATCCCTCAATCGATCGAACTGGATTCGATCGCTTGACTGTCTCTGGTTTGATCGATCGAACTAACTCCGATCGATCGAACACAGCGATTATTCTGCTGCATGGCAGAAGCTAGAGATCACTGTTTCATCGTGTTCTCCCAACCTGGGACTACTCAGACATCGTCTGGAGTGTCACAGATTGATATTTAACGTAAAAAAATATTAAGGCCTTGTTTGGTTGCGAGTTTTTCATGGAAAATATAAAAACTATGGTTTTGAAGATATTTAGCATGTAATACTACAAGATGAACGAGTAAGCTATGACTACAAAGTGCAGAATTTAAATGGACAGTATATAAATAACCTGGAACGCAGAATACTTGTATTAAACTAGAGAAATCCAATGCACAAAGTAAACTCCAAAGAAAAACCTACAAAACCAAACACAAAACCTCTATCTCTCTCTCTAAAACTGTAAAAATGTAATGTGGGCGTCCCTTAGGACGTATACAATACACATATATATAAGAAACCTAAGAAACTAGGGTTGAAAACCCGCATCTGCTGCGCGCACAAATGTTACTGGAAATACCACGTTCGATCGATCGAACTGCTCTCGATCGATCGAACCCTTAAGCCTCAAGCGCTTCAATACTCTTTAAGCGATCGCACGCTCGATCGATCGAACTGGGTTAGATCGATCGAACTCCAAATTTCAGCTTTGACTTCTCTTGTTTTCCTTCCAGCATTCCATTTATCCTGATGTCCATCTGTTTAGTCCACACAGCAGTGCACAAACAACAGCTAAAACAATACACTTTATCATAGATTAATCATATTGTATGAAAATTAGCCTTGCAATGCAAATTGCAGATAAAACGGGAAGTTGTGATAAAAACTAATACAATTCTTCCTTTTAGCGCGGTTGCAGTTTGCAAATACCCCCGCTTTGCACAACCCCCAACTAGCTTATTGCTAGTCCCTAGCGATAAAGCGAAAATAAAATAAATTAAAAACTCCTAAACTAATACTACCAAGATAGAAAGAAAGATCCTAACTCACTTTCGCAGGAATCGCGGTTGCATTTAGCGAATGCAACAAGCCGTTAAACCCCTAGGTTCCCCCTAGAGGACGAGTGTTGTCTCGTGAGGGTTTACAGTGAATATTCCCACAAAATTCTCCAATTTTAAGCTCAAAAAGATTTAGAATAACTTGTAGAATTCCCCCTTCCATTAAATTGTTAATTCAGCTCTACAATAATATACTATCCTCTATCAACCCATGAAAGAGATCCACATTCTCCCCTATATCACCAAGTAAAATATAACAAATGTATTACCATCATGCACCCGTGTATGTGTGAATTTAACAACTATGCGTCCAACCCTATTAAGAGTTATCTAGACTATTGTACTTTGAAAACTTGCAGTTTTAGCTCAATTCTCACATTGGTCACACTCAAAAAGAACGTCTCTCAGAAACTTGCTTTATCATGATCGCGCATCGTATGAAAGCTTTGATAAGGATGATATTCTAAGTGCTAATGCTTTCATACTTGACTCAATGAAAAACGGACATTTAAGAGTGTATAGTCTCATGAATGGAACACTACTTACTAGAGGAGTGAAATACCGTGGATAACTTAACTCACACTTCCATGTTCAAATCAATTGTTGAGAATCTTCAAGACTTTGAATTGCGGCTTTTATTTAGTCGGTGGGAGTGTTGTAGAGAAGAGTGTGCTTTTTAGTATGTGATGGAATTTCAACTTCTCTTTTTATTCTTTATTCTTTTCTCCACCCAATCTCCCATTCATTTCATATGCTCTTTTTCTCTTCTCCTTCATTCATCATTTTTTTTTTTAAATAAATCTCCCACAACTACTTCCTTCCATTTCACATACTTTGATGACTCATTCTCAACAAATATATCAAACGGCTCAATGAGGTCAAGGTATAGATCAAGGATTTGGATTCTTGTGATTACATTGGAAATATTTAATTGGTGTGGGATCAGGGATGAAACAATTCAATGAATGTAAGTGAAAGCTATATCAGGTAAAAGAATGGGTAAACGATGGCTTGAATCATTTTCTCAACTTTCAATTTTTAGCACTTAAGTGTTCATTGAGTGTAATTGGTAAATCCTGAACGTTCTCCTCTAACAAGCAATCAAAACTTTTAAAGAAAACTAAGACTTAACAACGAATTCACCAAGTAAATGCGAGAAAGACCATTCGACAATGTATGAGAATCCCCTCAGAAATGACGATTGGCTCAATAGCTCACAAAGGGTTATTAGCTTCCACTACTTGTTCTTTTCGCACAATATTCATATTAACTCAACTTTTAGGTTTTCTACATAGCTGCCAATTAGTGCGTAAAAGTATTGGGTACATAATAGCTTTCACAAATGCAATTTCATTTCAGTGATACAGAAAACGCGTGGATTTAATCCATAAAAAGAATGAGAATACTATAAATGTGTCATTGTCTAATTAACAAGCAGGAGAGATTATTCAGAGTTATTCTATCAATATGATTCAATAATAAAAATTTTCAAAATTTTCAAAATTTCAAATTTTAACAATTTTAACAGACTGTGTTCTCATTAAATTTAAAACATATCCAAGTGCAAAACCTGATCATTACGGGTGTATACCTATCTATTATCTCCTACCCCCAACTGAAAACAACAAAGTCCCCAGAAGTTGATTTTCAATAAATAAAATAGATGGGTATCACCTGTATGGAGCAAATTGATGATCGCAAGCATAGCAACCTAGCATAGAAAAGTCGAACACAATCTCCAAAACAACCAGGATCAATAGATAAAAGTAACACAATAAAAACCATGATCCAAAAAAATCGAAACCTACTGTAATATGAACAGAATAAAATACAAGCAGTGAAAAATAATGTCCATACAGAACCAACCAACCAAATAAATCCAACCAAAACAACCAACATATCCAACCAACATCAGTACAATAACTAACCAAAAACATATAAACACAACCTCCACAACTAAAACTAATCGACACCGGACGGCGCATCATCAGCTACATCAGAAGGGATGTCGATGGGAGCAGGTGGCAACTGGGTACTAGCAGGGGCATCAGCAGATGGATCGGTAGCAGCTGAGGAAAAAGGATCGGCAGCAGCAGAATCCGGGGCAACAGAAGATGGATCAGTAGTAGGTGGTGCAGAAGGGGCCATCGGTGTATGCTGAGTAGAGTGAACAGCCGAATCGACCCCAATATGAATCAATATGGACTCCAGCAAGGTCTGCAGATGATCCATCCGGCCCTCGAGTCTAATCCTGGCCTCTCTCTCCTCCAATAGTAGCTCGTGAACCGTCGGGAGAGGCACAGAGGAAGAAGACTCTCCCTGGGCCTGAGTCTGCGACGGCTGTCGCAACTCAAACTGCCGAACCGCAGCAACCGGATCATCCTCATCATCATCAGAATCAAGCTCCTTCACCTCGGTGGGTGTCCCTGAAGCTCCTGCCTCCGTGTCCGTCCCACCACGCCTCTTCTTCTTCCCCCTTACCCGCGATTTCCCTTTCCCCTTTTGCTTTCTTTTCTGACCGTCGAAGCGGCGAGCCGCCGCCTCGCTGAAACGGCGTGGGGAAGGGCGAACATCATCTCCAGCAAGCTCGGGGAAACCGGCGTCAGCCATAACCCTGTGAATAGCCCAAGCACCCTTTAGGTGCTTCTTGGACGAGATAAAACGGGTGGGGTGGACCATAAAGTCAATATAGAGGCGTGGTATGCAAACTGGCTGTCCCGTCCCCACTGCATATAAGACTCGCGCATACCAAGCCGCGATCTTCTCTCGATAGGAAGTCACTAGGAGGCAGTTGCTGAGGACCAGGTGGATCATGTGGTAGCCATCAGTGAGCAAGTGGTCCTCAATCAAAGCATCGCCATCCCAAAACGGAACGGCGCCTCCAGTGAGCTCACGGATAATGGTGGATGGTGGGATCTCTGGTGCATCAGGCCGGTGGGGGCAAACATAATCTGGTACCTCTGGTACCCCCAATGCGGCTGAAACAGTAGCGGGACTGATGATGAACGGGCGACTCTGGAAGAAGGCATGGTATGTGAATGGTGCAACCGGGTCGCGGATCATAGTCGCACACGCACCTCGAATCCAGGACAGATTGACACTCTTGGCCAATGAAAGGAGTTGGAACCAGTGAGGCATAGAACGGATCCGTGTCAGGAACCATGGGCTCTCTGTCCAGACGTACTCAATAGGGCGCTCGATCATCACCATCCTCGTCTGAAAGTGCCGCTCGTACCATAGCCTGTCCTCGTCATTCCGGAACCCATGTGCGGGTACCGGATCTGGTATAAAAAGGCTGAGGGGCTTGGACTTATGGTAGCCCGTCACTGGATTCATGTGGCAGCCCTGAAAAATAGACATGACACGACACAGATTAGAACAGAAGAAAAGAAGAAAGAAACTGCCACTGCTGGAGTTCGATCGATTGAACTAGGTTCGATCGATCGAACTTTCATATTCTTCGATCGCTTGATCTATCTTTGATCGCTCGCACTGTAGGGATTCGATCGCTCGAAGTCAGTTCAAGCGATCGAGCACAGCGATGTGCAGCGATCGCAGAAACGCAAAGGAAACCAAAAGTTCACAAACAATGAACTATCAAAAGAAAATCCTAAGACCAAGGGAACACCCCCTTGGGATTTTCTAACACAATCATTAAGGAAATGAAAGACAACAACATGTGGAGCCTACCTCGTGTAGAAACACGCAGTGGAGGTGGAGGGGATGATGAGATGACGATGAGGATGATTAGAGGGGTGATCTGGGCGTCTTATTGAGTGCAAGGACACGAAAATTGCCGAGTTGCCCCCCCCCCCCTCTATGCTCGAGCGCTTGAGAGTGAGAGTGAAGGAACTGAAAAAGTGTTCTGATGACGCCTCGTTTAAAAGCTGCGTTCGATCGATCGAACTATGGTCGATCGATCGAAAGCAAATCCCTCAATCGATTGAACAGAAAATACAAGCGCTTGAACATTCAGGTTTCGATCGATCGGAATGTGTTCGATCGATCGAACACAAAAATTTCAGAATTCAATGGGAAATATAAACCACATCACCCCCAACTATCAGAAACAAATCTGGACATACAAAGAGACTAAAAAGCAGTTGAAGTATAGGCATGTAGGACAGAAATTCAACCTCAGAAATAGAAAATTGCAATTTATATAGAAATAAAAACTTTATAATTGCATCCAAATTGCAACATTATTACCCCCAACTGTGTTTAAGACCTCATTTAACTAAAGAAACCAAAAATAAAACTAAAACCAAAAAAATTATGTCAAGGATTACACTCCAGTTGATAAACAAAAGATGAAATGAACAGAAACAACTGAAATGCAGCACTAATCTTCGAGTATAAAGATTTCCTCTTCCACAATCTCTTCATAACCCGCCGAATTTTCAGAAGTGAAGTCCAAACTCGATGATTCCCTTTCCCAGAACAAACGAAAGGTAGGAAGGACATCATCAAACAAGTCTGGCGTCTCCAAAGAATTGAAAGCCCATACAAGAGGTGATCCGGACGGAGACAAGGATAAAGGAGTATAATTTCGCAACGGACTGTCCTCTCGCGGTGGAGTGTTCGGGGGCCTTATGTAGGGCCCAAGACCATGAACCAGTTGATGTGGAAGGATTACCGGAATACCATTTAGAAACATAGTGACAATCCTGGACAAAAGACAACAAATCGAAATTAAAATAATAGAACACAAGAAACACGGATTAACACAAAGAGAAAAACAATGAACAGAAACAAAAATACAAAGAAATGTGACAAGTTCCAACCTCACTATTGGCATAGGTTCCCAGAATGCACTGGCTGGTAAGGGGCATTGGAGCCTGAATAGCAGGAAGCTCAGGTGCACATAGTGGTATGGGACCAACTCAGGAACAAGGAAATCATCCACGAAAACAAAGACGACATTGTGGCGGTCTGGGACGACATCCTGGAGGTCATGATCTTCCCATGGCTCCCACATATCATCATTTTCCCATTGTGCCATGAGTGCATCATCCACCATTCTCCCCATGTACAGGTCGTCTTCCTCATTCACATCGTCGTCATCCTAAAATCCTATATTTTCGTATGGATTGATGTCTAGGAGGGCTGGTGGGTATGGAATGTACCCTTGAGCAGCATCAATAAGAGAATGAGCTTCAGGGTCTTGATGAAGCAAGGGGCAGGGTGTGAGTTCACCCTCGGTCCAGGTGCCACAACGACATTCTGAATCAGCCCAAGAACCGACAGAATGAACATCATCATCTCGTATCTATTCACCTGCAACAGAGTGGTTTAAGGTATAAAGGATTAGAACTAGATCACAAACACAAAAGAACGAACAAAAACTTAAAAATAAAAGAGAGAAACTAAAATACAGGGAAAGAAAAGAAATACAACAACAATTTGGAACTCCACTTTGGATTTTTAAGTGTTAGAATAGCTGGGCTCATCCAGCTGGATGTGCTCAACTTCAGTGTGGAAGTTCTCCAAGAACGGTTTCAATCTTTGTCCATTGACCTTGAAACAATCATCGTTCTTTGGATTGACGATCTCAACTGCCCCATGTGGAAAAACAGTTTTTACGATGAACGGGCCTGTCCAACGGGAACGGAGCTTTCCTGGGAAAAGGTGGAGGCGAGAGTCATACAGCAAAACTTTCTGCCCCGGCTCAAATGATTTACGAAAGATCGTACGATCGTGGCGAGCCTTCAACCTTTCCTTTTGCAACTTCGCAGAGTCATACGCATCTCGTCATATTTCCTCTAGCTCTGCAAGTTGGAGCTTGCGTAGCTGACCTCCCTCTTGAATATCAAAGTTCAATGAGCGTGTTGCCCAGTAAGCTTTATGTTCAATTTCAACAGGAAGGTGGCAAGCTTTCCCGTAAACCAGTCTATACGGGGATATACCAAGTTTCGTCTTATAAGCAGTACGGTATGCCCATAACGCGTCAGTCAATTTGTATGCCCAGTCTTTTCGATTAGAGCTAACCGTCTTTTCGAGAATGTGCTTGATTTCTCGATTAGCCAATTCTGCTTGCCCATTTGACTGTGGATGATAGGCAAGAGCGATTTTATGATGGACCCCGTATTTCTTGAGAAGTGACTCCAAGGGTCTATTGTAGAAATGCTTTCCTTGGTCACTTAGTAAAGCTTTCGGAGTACCAAAACGAGACAAGATATGCTCTCTTAGAAAGGACATGACCGTTCTGTGGTCATTTCGTCTCGTTGGTATCGCTTCTACCCATTTCGATACATACTCTACAGCAAGGAGTATGTATTCACAGTTATTAGACTTGGGAAATGGACCCATAAAATCTATGCCCCAACAATCAAATATCTCAATTGTGATGATAGGGGTTAAAGGCATAGAATTCCTTTTAGAAATAGTTCCAAGCTTTTGACAGCATTGGCATGTCTTACAAAAGGAATAAGCATCTTTGAAGACTGTGGGCCAGTAAAAACCGCTTTGTAGGACTTTTTGTGCGGTCTTCTGTGACGCAAAGTGGCCACCGCATGCCTCAGAATGGCATGACGCTAATATTACGGTTATATCCTCATTGGGGACGCAGCGCCTGATGACCTGATCAGCACAGTACTTGAAAAGGTATGGGTCATCAAAGAAAAAATGGCGCGCGAACGAGAGGAACCGTTTTCTGTCTTGGTTCGACCAATGAGTCGGTGTTTCACCCGTGACAAGGTAGTTTACAATATCAGCATACCAAGGCAGACTACTTACCGCCAGTAGCTGTTCGTCTGGGAACTCATCCTTAATGGATTGGGATTCAGTGTTGTCGACAAAAGTCAACCGGGACAAATGATTCGCAACCACATTCTCTACTCCTTTCTTGTCTTTGATTGTTAAATCAAACTCTTGGAGTAAGAGTATCCAGCAAATAAGACGCTGTTTAGCGTCTTTCTTTGACAGCAGATACTTGAGGGCCGAATGATCTGTAAAACAGACGATTGGTGACCCTATCAGATAAGACCTAAACTTGTCCAGGGAAAATACTACAGCCAGCAGCTCCTTTTCAGTGGTAGTGTAATTCATTTGAGCTTCATTCAAAGTTCGGCTGGCATAGTATATCACATATGGCTTATTGTCCTTTCTCTGGCCTAGGACTGCGCCAATGGCGTAATCACTAGCATCGCACATTAATTCAAAAGGCAAACTCCAGTCGGGTGCCTGTATTATAGGTGCGGAGGTGAGAAGCTTTTTTAGATCCTCAAAGGACTTTTGGCAACCCTCTGACCACTCAAATGGTGCATCCTTAACAAGAAGTTGACAAAGGGGTCGAGAGATTGCACTGAAATTCTGGATAAACCGACGATAAAAACCTGCATGCCCCAAGAATGAACGGATGTCTCTCACTGTACGGGGGACAGGTAGATTTGAAATTATGTCGATTTTAGCCTTATCCACTTGGATTCCTTCATCGGATATTATGTGGCCGAGGACTATTCCCTTGGTCACCATAAAGTGACACTTTTCCCAATTCAAGACTAGGTGTTTGTCCTCACACCGCATTAAAACCTGCTCGAGATTGCTGAGGCAATCTTCAAAGCTATGGCCAAACACTGAAAAATCATCCATGAAGACTTCAAGGATGTTTTCGACCATGTCACTGAATATGCTTAGCATGCACCGCTGAAAGGTAGCCGGTGTATTACATAAGCCAAACGGCATTCATCGGTAGGCAAATGTACCAAATGGACAAGTGAACGTGGTTTTCTCCTGATCTTCAGGAGCAATTTCAATTTGATTATATCCACTATATCCATCCAAGAAGCAGTAATACTTGTGACCCGCCACACGTTCTAGCATTTGATCCATGAATGGCAAAGGAAAATGGTCCTTTCGAGTCACAGTATTTAACTTCCTGTAGTCAATACGCATCCTCCATCCAGTGGGGACACGTGTTGGTACTAATTTACCATCTTTGTTCGGGATGACCATTATGCCTGCTTTCTTTGGAACTACTTGGGTTGGACTGACCCAAGGACTATCAGATATCGGATAAATCACCCCAATATCAAGTAGTTTAAGCACTTCTTTTTTAACTACTTCTTGCATGTTGGGATTCAGACGCCTTTGAATTTGCCTTGAGGGTTTAGCGTCTTCCTCCAGATATATCTTATGCGTGCATATGGATGGGCTTATGCCTTTGAGGTCAGCAATCGTCCATCCCATAGCATCCTTATGCTTGGTCAGCATTTGCACTAACTTACCTTCCTGTTCATGAGTTAAAGCAGATGAAATGATCACAGGATAAGTTTTTCCAGTCCCTAGGAATGCATATTTTAGCTCTTTGGGAAGCTCCTTCAATTCTAACTCTGGAAACTGAAAACTTGAAGGCATTACCAACTTGGTTTTAGGAGGCAGTTGTTCATATGGCATTACCCATATGCAATCGGCTCTATCCTCCTCTATCGTATCCATCATAAGACACGTCTGGTTCAGGTCAGCATCCAATGGGGTGGACTCTGCAGGCTGATAGATATCGCCAAATTGAGTCATCACGACTTCCAAAGGATCTTTGTAGTCGACCAAATCAACTTCATCTTCAATGACTGTGTCTATATAATGAATTTCTTCCTCATCATCGTATTCTTCAGGTCGGGGATTAGAAAAGATTTTGACATTCAATGTCATGTTCCCGAATACGATAGTCATGATACCACTTCTAATCTTGATTGTGGCATCAATAGTGTTGAGGAATGGACGTCCAAAGATAACCGGGATATGTGCACCAGGATTAGACACAGGTTCTGTGTCCAATATCACGAAATCAACCGGAAAGACAAAAGAGTCTATTTGGACAAGGACGTCCTCTAACACCCCTCTAGGGTACTTCACAGATCTGTCTGCCAATTGCAAAGCAACTCGGGTGGGTTTGAGTTCACCCAACCCTAGCTATTTATAGACTGAATATGGCAGCAGGTTCACGCTTGCTCCTAAATCGAGGAGTGCGTTATCTATCTTTTGATTCCCAATTCTACATGAGACAGTAGGTGTACCGGGATCTTTGAGTTTTGGAGGCAACTCATTTTGAATGATCGCACTGGCTTGGCATGCGACATAAGCATGTTTCTTCACGCTTTGCCTCCTCTTGACCGTGCATAGATCTTTGAGATACTTAGCATAGGCCGGCACTTGCTTGATAGCATCTAGGAGTGGAAGGTTAATTTTAACTTGCTTAAACAATTCTAGAAACTCCTGATTTTTCGTCTCATTCTTGGGTTTCTTCAACCGTTGAGGATAAGGTGCAGGAAAAGGGCATTTTGGTGGTTCCTCCTTAACAGACTCCTTTCCAGGCCTTCGCTCAACTTCTTCCTCTACTCTAGGAGCTTCAATGTTTGCCTTTATTGGTTCGTCATTAGTAGACGGCTCCTCCTCTCGAGTAGATGGTTGCTCAACTTCTTCATCCACCACTTCCTCCTCTTTGTACACTTCGGGAGTGGACAGAGGCATGCTTTTCTCTATGATTTTTCCACTTCTCAGTGTAGTCACAGCTTTAGCATGTTCTTGATTGTTAGGACCATTGTCATGTCCCTTAGGGTTCGGAAGTGGTTGGGCAGGGAATGTTCCTCCTGAACCTTCTTGCCGTGCATCTATTCTCTCTAATGTGGCAGACATTCTACTCATCATCTGTATGAGTTGCTGCGTTAGATTGGCATTAGCAATTGGCTCTTCTTCTTGTACCTTCTTGTGCGGTGGCACATAGGTATTGGCTTGTGGTGCATTGGAGGGTTGAGCTTGGTTGTAGTTATTGGTTCTGTTTTGATTGTAGTGCTGGAACGGCCTATTGTTTTGCCCTTGATATTGATTGTTGTTGTAGGGCTGCTGTTGATATTGATTTTGGGTCCCAGCATTATTTCTCCAATCAAAACCGGGGTGATTCCATCTGTTGTTACTTTGAAAGTTATTGTTGGAATTCCCCGCCCCTCGAAAACCTTGCATGGCATTCATCTCTATAGGGGCTTGCTATTGAAAATATGGCACATTAGGACAATATTGAGTTGTATGTCCCAACATGTTGCATGTGCCACATGGTTCCTCAGGCATGACTTGCCTAGAGCTCTCTCCTTTCATGCTTAACTCCTCTACCTTCTTTGCTAGCTCTGCATACTTAGTCATGAGGTGATCTTCACTGGTTAGCTGGTATAGGCTTTTCTCCTCTACACAGGATATCTGTGAGCGTGAGACAGTGTCAGAATTTGACCATTCGTGAGCGTATTCAGCTAACCATTCGAAATGAGCTTCAGCCTCTTCGGTGTTTTTACGCAGAAATGGTCCAAAGCTCATCGTTTCTACCAACTTCTTTGTTTCACCATTCAATCCTTGATAAAAGAAGCTAATAGTTTGCCATTTCTCAAATCCATGGTGTGGGCATGAGAGAAGCAAATCTTTGAAACGCTCCCATGCTTGTGTGAAGGTTTCATTGCTCTTTTGTTTATAGGAATTGATTTGACGCTGAAGGTCTGTGGTCATGCGAGTAGGATAGAATTTCTTTAGAAACGCGGTGCTCATCGCATGCCAGGTGAAAATTGAATTAGGTTTTAGGGAGTGGAGCCACGCCTTCGCTTTATCTTTCAAAGTGAAGGGGAATAACATTAGATGCCTCACCTCCCTTGGACAATTTTGTGAGAATGTTTTGCAAACATCCTCGAAATCAGTGACATGTAAATACGCCTTCTCACTTTCCATCCCATGAAAGGTGGGAAGCAATTGAATCATCCCATTGCGAAACTGAAATTCGCCATTATGCGGTGGGATTTGAATGCAAGAGGGCGTAGGTGCATGTTCTGGTTGCATGAGATCGCAAAGAGGACGTAGCGCCTCATCAATTGGCACCACAACATTGTCACCATTTTCACTCTGATGATCATCCATTGATTCAGTTGGAGTGGCTATCGGGTTGATGGAACTATTAGAGTCAGATCGGTAGAATGGATTTCCAAAAATTCCTTCAATAGAATTATTGGACATGAACTAGGAGAGTCCCTAGGGTGAGAACTTACCCAAAAGAACTGAAAAGAAGAGAAAATAAAAATTGAAAGAGATGAAGAGTGACTGAGGTAATCTAAGGAATTGATCGTCGCCTTCCCCGGCAACGGCGCCAAAAACTTGACACGTGAAAAATCTTGTGCGCTCTTGTGCAACACCCAAGTGTAGGTGGACGTGCAAGTAATAACTAGTAAGACCAGGTCGATCCCACAGGGAAGGTGTTGACCTCTTGAATTAGACTATCCTCAAAAAGAAAGCAAAACAAACTGAATAAAATTAAACGATGGTGCGGAACACAAAGTTCCACAACTAAGATTACTAATGAAGAAAATTAAGATTAAATTAACGATCTAACTAGCTAGTTAAAACAATACTCTAAATTAGGATGTTTAACTTTAAGAAGAAAATGTTGGGATTACACGAATCCACAGTAATCTAGCTATCTACCATGCAGTTGCCTTGAAGCACAAAGGAGTACATTACCCACAGTTTTCCGTATTCCTCTACAGATGGAGAATCCATGGCCCTTTCATGACCGGGACCATATCATCACAGTTAAGTTAAAATACGTGAAAGCGGTTTAATCCAATAGTTAAGACTCGCACTCTCAATGGTGTTAGCATTGAAGGTGGTTTGCAAAATGTATTGAAAGAAAATGCCTTAGGGCCTTAGTTTTAAAAACTATTTTGACAAACTGAGCATTTTTTGGGACAGAATGATAACAAATCTTAAAACAAAAAGGTCCTGGAATACTGCAGGGAACATCCTCAAGAATCAGGGTGTTCGATCGATCGACGCGCTTTCGATCGATCGAAGACCTTCATCCCTCAATCGATCGAACTGGATTCGATCGCTTGACTGTCTCTGGTTCGATCGATCGAACTAACTCCGATCGATCGAACACAACGATTATTCTGCTACATGGCAGAAGCTAGAGATTACTGTTTCATCGTGTTCTCCCAACCTGGGACTACTCAGACATCGTCTGGAGTGTCACAGATTGATATTTAACGTAAAAAAACATTAAAGCCTTGTTTGGTTGCGAGTTTTTCATGGAAAATATAAAAACTATGGTTTTGAAGATATTTAGCATGTAATACTACAAGATGAACGAGTAAGCTACGACTACAAAGTGCAGAATTTAAATGGACAGTATGTAAATAACCTAGAACGCAGAATACTTGTATTAAACTAGAGAAATCCAATGCACAAAGTAAACTCCAAAGAAAAACCTACAAAACCAAACACAAAACCTCTATCTCTCTCTCTAAAACTGTAAAAATGTAATGTGGGCGTCCCTTAGGACGTATACAATACACATATATATAAGAAACCTAAGAAACTAGGGTTGAAAACCCGCATCTGCTGCGCGCACGAATGTTACTGGAAATACCACGTTCGATCGATCGAACTGCTCTCGATCGATCGAACCCTTAAGCCTCAAGCGCTTCAACACTCTTTAAGCGATCGCATGCTCGATCGATCAAACTGGGTTAGATCGATCGAACTCCAAATTTCAGCTTTGACTTCTCTTGTTTTCCTTCCAGCATTCCATTTATCCTGATGTCCATCTGTTTAGTCCACACAGCAGTGATCTGCACAAACAACAGCTAAAACAATACACTTTATCATAGATTAATCATATTGTATGAAAATTAGCCTTGCAATGCAAATTGCAGATAAAACGGGAAGTTGTGATAAAAACTAATACAATTCTTCCTTTTAGCGTGATTGTATTTTACAAATACCCCCGCTTTGCACTTACCTCATCGTTTAGAGAAAGCTTTGAGGGCTACCTCACCATTGGGAGCTGTAGTCAAGTTAGGACACGTATGCAAGGATTGTCACTTACGGCTAGGAAACCGTGAAATCCCTACAAGGCTGATTCTCCTATCAATGAAGGAGTTTGACATAATCTTAGGAATGGATTGGATCTCTCAGAACCAAGCGAAGTTGGATTGTGCGAGGAAGAGAATTACATTCCCCGACAATGAGAAACAACCCTTTGATTTTCAATGTAACCCTTTGGGAGATATGTTCCTCACAAGATGCTTACAAAACATCAAAGTCGTCAGTACAGAGATGACATCGTTGTCTATACCTGTAGTCAAGGACTTCAAAGAAGTATTTCAAGACGTTTCTGGTTTACCACCCGAGAGAAGTATAGAGTTCAATATTGAGCTTATAACGGGTACCGTTCTGATCACCAAGGTCCTCTACAGAATGACCCCCACCGAACTGTTGGAATTGAAGGAACAAGTTCAAGAGCTCGAGAACCTCGGTTTTGTACGTCCTAGTACATCGCCTTGGGGAGCACCAGTGCTATTCGTGTAGAAGAGGGATGGAACACTTCGATTGTGTATTAATTATAGAGAATTGAACCGCGTGACTAGCAAGAACAAGTATCCTTTACCTCGGATCGATGACTTATTTGATCAACTACAAGGAGCTACGACATTTTCCAAAATAGACCTAAGGTCGGGATATCATCAATTAAGGGTACGGAAGGAAGACATACCTAAGACTGCATTTAGAACCTGATATGGTCATTATGAATTTTTGGTAATGCCCTTTAGAATGATGAATGCCCCGACAGTGTTTATGGATCTGATGAACATAGTGTTCAAGCCTTATTTGGATTAGTTTGTCATCTTCTTCATTGATGATATTTTGATCTATTCTAAGTCAGGAGAAGAACACGAGCAACACCTATGGATGGCATTACAGACGCTTAAGGACCACCACTTGTATGCCAAGTTTAGTAAGTGTGAGTTCTAGTTGCAAGAAATAAAATTTTTGGGACACAAGGTGTCATCTCAAGGAATTTTTGTGGATTCATCCAAGACCGATGCTGTGTCAAACAGGGTCAGACCGAGCAACCCTACAGAAGCTCAGAGTTTTCTTGGACTCGCAGGCTATTATCGGAGATTTGTTGAGGGATTTTCCATGATAGCAGCACCTTTGACTGGGTTAACGAAGAAGAATTTAAGGTTCGACTAGACAGAGAAGCATGAGCGTGCTTTTCTAGAGTTGAAATAGAGACTCACTATCACACCAGTACTAGCTATACCTAAGCCTGATGAGAAGTTCACTATCTTTAGTGACGCGTAATATCAAGGACTAGGGTGTGTACTTATGCAAGATGGTAGAGTTATCACTTATGAATCCAGACAGCAGAAGCCAAATGAGTTTAACTATCCCATTCATGATTTGGAGTTGGCGGCAGTAGTATTCGCACTCAAGATTTGGAGACACTATCTCTACGGTGAGAAGTTGATTTATTCTCTGATCACAAGAGTCTAAATATTGGTTCACACTGAAAGAGTTAAACATGAGACAAAGCAGATGGATGGAGCTGATCAAGGATTACGACTTCACGTTAGAGTACCACCCTGGTAAAGCTAATGTGGTCACTGATGCTTTGAGTTAGCAGTCTCGTGAGACGATCACCTCCTTAATGGTTAGAGAATGGCGAGCATTGGAGACGTTGGCGGAGTTCGATGTATAGAGTGCTGAAGAAGGAGAAGGACAACTTTTCGGATGTCTTATCCTACAGCCTGACCTTATCGACCGTATTATTGGAGCTCAGAAAGAAGATGAGAAATTTCAAGCATGGTTTGCTAAGATGTCAGAGAAAGATCTGACAGAATGAAAGGTGGGAATCGATGGACGATATCGATTTTGAAACAGGTTATGGATACCAAACTGTGGGGATTTGAGAAATGATATTCTGGCAGAAGCACATAAGTCAAGATATACAGTTCACCCACGAGGAACGAAAATGTACAAGGATTTGAAAAGAAATTTCTGGTGGGAAGGTATGAAGAAGGATGTGGTCGAATTTGTATCCAAGTGTTTGACGTGTCAACAAGTCAAGGCCGAACATCAGAGACCCTCGGGATTGTTGAAACCACTACCTATTCCTGGTTAGAAATGGGAGCACATCACGATGGATTTTGTAGTGGGTTTGCCTCAATCGCAATAGAATCATGATGCCATTTGGGTAATCATGGATCGATTGACGAAGTCTGCTCATTTCATTGCTTATAGATGACATTCTCGGTAGAAAAGATGAGTCGAATATACACACAACAAGTTGTGCAGCTTCTTGGTGCACCTGTGTCAATTGTGTCAGACCATGATGCATATTTTACTTCTGGATTTTGGGAAAGCTTGCAAGAAGTTATGGGAACCACGTTCAAGATGAGTACTGCTTTTCACCCTCAGATAGATGGACAGACCGAGCGTGTTAATCAGATCATGGAGGATATGCTTAGGGATTATTTGGCTGAATTTGCCTATAATAATAGTTATCACACGAATATCAGGATGGCTCCGTTGGAAGCATTGTATGGACGACCATGTCGTTCTCCATTGAGTTAGGCAGAGGTGGGAGATACGGAGTTGTTGGGACCAGATTTGGTTAGAGAAACCAACGAGAAGATTTCTCTGGTCAAGGAAAGGATGAGAACCGCTCAAAGCCGGTATAAGAGTTATCCCGATCGACGTCGGAAAGATTTGGAGTTCAGTGTTGGATATCACGTACTTCTTAAGGTATCACTGACCCGAGGAGTAGTACGTTTTGGTCTCAAAAGAGGAAAGTTAGCCCTGCGTTTCATCGGACCGTTCGAGATTTTGGAACGTGTCGGGAAAGTGGCATATCGACTGGCGCTACCACCGAAGATGTCTGGGGTTCACAATGTATTTCATGTGAGTATGCTGAAAAAGTACATACGAGACCCCTTGCACGTGATTAGTTATGACGATATTGAGTCGAGTCATAACATTTCTTATAAGGAGAGACCTGTGAAGATTCTGGATCAGAGTATCAAGAAGTTGAGAAACAAGGACATTCCATTGGTGAAGGTTTAGTGGATCACCATGATGAGAATGAAGCCTCGTGGGAAGTCGAAGCTGAGATGAGGAAAAAGTACCCGGAGTTGTTTCAAGACAAATTAGTCTTGAATTCGGGGACGAAATCCTGTTTAAGGGAGGAAGGATGTAACAACTTGCATTTCATTTAATTATCAATTTTAGCATATCCATATTGAATTTGTATTTCCATTGACATAATTAAATCCATGTAGTATTGTCAGCTTTTAAATTAATTACAAGTCTCATGTATCTAAATCTTATTATTTGTTTTATTTCATGTTAAACTCTTGTTGGGACCAAACTAAAATTTTACAAATTTAGTAATACGTGTATTGAATTTCAAATCTATATTTCAAAACGGTGGAAATATGTTCTTTTAACTCAAGCAGTATTTTTATAAAACCGGGAAATCATTTCTTACGTTAAAATGAATTTTCTGTATTTTTGTGGTGACCACCGCGACGCGAAAATACCAGTTTAGGTGCAAAATTGTCCGCACCGCGTTGATCTCCCACAGTTTAGGAAACTCCACCAATCAAGATGTGACACATACTTTTCCATTTATGGCAAGTAATCATTTGGTTGTACCCTGTTTGGCAACGTGTACCTTGCATGTGTAATTTTTATGCCTAAAGCTAGATTTCCCAAACACTTTCACTTGGCCCCTACTAACCTATAGCACCTTTTCAAACTATAGAAGTGTATATACGTATGTATAATCCATCATGTAGGATCTGTATCATTGTTAGTTCAATTAGAAATTAGAAAAACAATTTAGTTTGTAGAGTGTGTTTCATAACTCACAACTTGGAGCCCAAGATTGTGAGTTCTTTATAAACTCATACACACTTCACAATCTGCACATTTTGATAAAAACACAGAGAAAAGAGAGAGCTTGAGAGCTATCTTGCTGAAGTTTTAAGAGAGAGAGAGAAGAACCTCCATAGCTAGAGCTCAAGTGGGTCTTGCATATTTGATTTTCCTTTCTCAACAACTTTCTTCTATCTCAATCTTTGTGAGTATTCTAAACTCACTTGGAACGTAATTCACCTTTCAATTACTGTTTTGTGTAGTTGACTTGTGATCACAATTTTTGAATTTACGTTTGAAGTTTCATAGCTTGAAATCATGAATTTCCAAACTAAATCAAAATCTATTTTATTAGACAAATATGAAAGATTTCAGTATGTACAGGTCATGTTTGCAATATTAGAGTCTAATTTACTCAATTGAGAAAGTATATTAAGATTGAAGTTTTGTCATCTTTTAGTTTTTTGTAAAATTCGTGAACTACGTTTGGATTCAAGTAAAATTGATTGTAGATTGATAATCCTTGCGAAAAACCGAAGAGATTCATATATTATAAGGCATGGTAACTTACGGAATCAAAAATGGGTCAAAAGACCCCTTAATTTCTGAAACAGGGGAAAACAAGAGAGGAAGATGAAGCTACTGCGTAAACTTGCGCGCGCAAGCAGCCCGCGCGAGCGACCCCTCGCACGAGCGGCCCACGGGCGCGAACCGGTGGTTTCAGGCAGGTAGAAAAGATCTTAATAAGAAAAATGAAAATTGGGCATTTCGAGCGAGCGACCAGCGTGCGCGATCTCCCTATATTTTGGCATTGGAAAAGTATTATAAAAGAAAAGGAAAATTGGGCATATTACGCGAGCGACCCCTCGCGCGAGCGTCCTGCCCGCGCGACTTTTGACAGTTTCTGGTTTTTGCTTGTTTTATGTTAAGGAACTGTTTGGGTGATGTTTCATGGACTTTTAAAGCTCTTTTTGGGAAATTTACGAAAATAGAAACCTATTTGGTTATGTTTGGACGATTGACATAATATATTACGACTTAACAATCCCCGCACGTACATTGTTCCTATAATTCAGTATTTTAGTTTTGTTTGAGGTTTTATGACATACATATGGAGTCAGTTGTACATGCATGGTGTGTGGTAATCAGAGTGGAAAAGAGTGTGTTGTTGAGATTGTGTTGTTGACACTCCCTGGTAATTGTGTACCAAAGTGTGATCTGTTGAGATTGCGGTGAGAGTATCTTTGTAGTGCGATGGTGGCAAAACTGGACACTCCTTGACGCCCATGGTAGCGTTAAAGTGTGTAATGCCAAACATGGACATTCCCTGGCACCCATGGTAGTGCTAAAGTGTGGCCTACGGACACTCCATGGTACCCGAGTCTGGATACTGTGTGATGTATTTGCGAGGCGGATTAGGTACTAAAGTGTGAGGCATTGGACACTCCCTGGTACCCCGGACCAAAGTATGAGGCAAACTGGACATTCCCTGGCACCCCTGTGCTAAAGTGTGGCTATCAGAGTATTACAAGGATACTGGTGTGAGATAGTGGGTCATTGTGTTTGTCGAGAGAAAATAGTCGGTAAGATGAGATGGTGCATTGTTTTTCATACACGGTCACATATATGTGAATTAAAGCTTTCAAATGATATTGTGGTTGTTTTCTAAAAATGAACTCCTTACTTTCTTGTAAACTTGTTGAATTAAATGGGAATTAGAAAATGGTAAATGAGTATGTGTTACATTCAAAGTTATGTTTTTAATACTCACCAGCTTCTTGAAGCTGACGGCGTCGATGCGCCTTAGACATTCGTGTTCAGGATTTTTAGGTTATGACTATGCTGGGCCCTATGATTACGCTAACTGAGAACGGCTGCTTTGGAAGATAGAACTGTTATCAATGTCCTATGTTTTAAGTTATAAACTGTTTTGTAATAAGAATGAGTGTAATAAACGATAGATATTGTTTTGTTTTAAGGCGGCTTGTGCCTTAGTTGACCCCGTATTGTAATATGTAATAAGTTAGAAAAATATTTGTAGGCCTTGATTGCTCTGCTCTGATTATTATGTCTTTATTGTTGACGTTTGGGACGAAATCGATCCTTCAAACTGTCACGACCTACGGGTCCATAAAGGAAATTAAACGCTTTCCTTATTTATGCTACGTCAGGGCGTGACAATGATGGACCTGAGCTACCCGAGGAGGATTTGATGGAGGAGGAGGATATGATAGATGATGATGAGTTGGATGAGGACGATGTTTTGTCCGAGATTGCCCAAGAGGATGAGGCTTCTATCTATGGACCTAACGTAAACAACTTTTGAGTCCAGTACCTATAGGACTTAGACTTTTGATTTTGACTTCAGGACATGTTGTCCACTTACTTTTAATGCTTACATGGACAGCTATTGACCATAGTATTTTGTCTAGGCAGCCACCAGTTGTGGTCTTGTTTATATCTTCTACTAGATCTTATATAGGATCATGTACTATGCGGTACACAGATGATTTGTTGTGTACTCCACTATACATCTTTTGGATATATATATGTGTGTGTGTGTGTGTGTGTGTGTGGCAGACCGTTTCTTTGGATTATTTCTGTTGTCATCTCATTATTTATTTTATGTTGTGATTAAGATTCGTGCTATGCTTCGTTGTATTATTTATGATTGTTTCCCAAAGAACATTGTCAGGTAATCGTTAGATCTTTCAAGCGTGATTGGGAGCACCCATTCTTGAGGGTATGGACTCAACCGAAGTCTTCGAAGCATTCATGCAACGGATGGAACATATTGGCGACACCTACAACAATGCCATCCATTGAGTTAACAACGACAACAACCACGTTGCTCCTCCGAGAGAGACAGGCGATAAGCTATTGTAAATTTTAAAAAATATTGGGGCTAACATAAAAATACAAAAAGGTTTGAGTTTTCTGGTAACAATATAAAAATGAAAATTTTGGTGAAGGATAGTAGATATGGACAGCGAAAAAACTCAGAATGTGTGTTGATATATGTAGAATTAAGTGGGTTATTACTGACAACTTGGGCTTAAGAATTTTAAGGGGGGGTCAATTTGGCAAGCCCGTATAGTTATTTGGCAAGAGGACCACTTGGGACATTGCTAATGGTATCCGAGCCAAACTTGATACCGTGAGGCCGACGGTGTTATAGATGAGGAGTAGAGGCCCATGGGTAGTTGAACCCTTTGTCTACTGATGGGCTGCTATATGGTCACCAACCATTAGCTTCCACAAAAATCAATCATGGTGAGAACTGGGCCTACGCAATGATGACAACACATCTTTAAGTGGTGTAGATTAATATGTGAGAACTCCTCCCACATGGAAAAAACACTAAAAATATTATCATAACATATGTAGAACTAAGTCGACTACTAGTAACACTTAGGGCTTCAGCATTTAAAGGGCAATGTGCACATATGCTAGAATTCTAGAGCTATCGAGTTTTGTTTTCTTTCTATTGTTAAGTTTCTTTGTATTCAAGGCAGGTAGACAAGTGAAGAGTCCATGCGAAGCACATTGCTATTGTCATCTCTGTAAAAAATTTCAAAGCTTTTTTTTTCTTTATTTATTTATTTATTTATTTTTTTTGTAAATTTCAAAGTTTGGTAAATTCTGTGAATTCCAAAAGTTGTGGGGTAATCTGTAAATTTCCAAAAAAAACATGGGCTGGTATAAATATACAAAAAGGTTTGAGGTTTTCAGATAGAAATATAAAAAAGAAAATTTTGGTAAAGGATCGTTGATGTAGACTTAGAATCCATGTGAGATACAAAATAAAAGACCAAACAGTCCTCATCACTCAATCTAGGGAACCAACTGGGTTCAACACCAAATAGCCCACAGATTTGTGTTGAAAGACTGTTTGGCACGGCTAAACTCATCCATGAAGAGAAATTTGTTTTTAAACGCACATATACAGATGAACAGAGACAATGGTAATAGTTGGTAATATACCATATTTGTCGTTTTTTTCAACAACATTTACCATGTTCAAATGGGAAACATTGGAAATGAATGGAGACAAACTCAATTTATAAGTTGCAAAAACACTGTTTGTCAACACTCTCAAACGTTTGAATTAAGAGGCTTTTGGGCACTTCTAAACTCATCCATGAGGAGAACCATAGGGGGATAAGATGTAGTTTCCTCAACAACTAATGCACACTCCTAATCAGAAAACATTGAATAATTAAACACTCGATGTGAATTGCATGGTCAGTTGTAGACATTGAATAATTTTTTGATGATGATATGGGGGAGGGGGATTCGAATATCGAACCAGTGCCGTGAAAGGAACATAAATGCCAAGTTCTTTGCCCTCTTGATCTATGGCTCACTTGGTGCATGGTGAATTATTAAAGACTCGTGGCCTTCGTAGTCTACTAAGTCATAGACATGGTGAATTGCAGAAATTCTAAACACGAGACCTATAAACTAATTAAAAACTCTGGCCATGTTTTGTTCTAGGGAATTAAGCTATTTAAAAATAATTGACAACGATGACAACACGTACGTCAACACGTACGTCTTTACGTGTGGTAGATTAACATGTGAGAACTCCTCCCACACAGAAAAAATACTTAGAATGTTATCATAATCTATATAGAACTAAGTCGGCTACTATTAACAATTAATGCTTAAGCATTTAAACGGCAAAGTGGTAGACCTGCGAAGTTGATAGGCCAGTATATTACATGTGTCCATCAAGTTAGTTTGGTGCACATAAATAGATAATTATTGCACATCTGCAAGAAGAAATTTAGGTCGGAACATTGGCTACTCCCTATCACTTGATAGCTGCACATATGCCAGAAATCTGGAGCTCTATATTTTTGTTTCCTTTTTATTTTTTAATTTCATTGTATTGAAGGCAGGTAGACAATTAAAGACACCATGTGAAACACATTGCTCTTGTCATCTACTTAAAATTTTTAAACTTGCTTTTCAATTTTTTTTAGTTTTTTTTTGTAAATTTCAAAGGTTGGGAAATTATGTAATAATTTCAAAAGTTGTGGGGTAATCTATAAATTTCAATAAATTTTGGGGCTGATATAAAAATATAACAAGTTTGAGGTTTTCTGAAGAAAAAAAAATTGAAAATTTTGGTGAAGGATAGTAAATAAGGACTTAGAATCCATGTGAGATACAAAATAAAAGACTAAACAGTCCTCAAGGATTTATTCCAGGGAAATCAACTGGACCAACTCAAATAGCCCAACCATTTGAATTACAAAACTGTTTGGCACGGCTAAGCTAATATATGAAGAGAAATTTGTTTTTAAATGAACATATATTGTTGAACAGAAACATTGGTAATGGTCGGTAGTATGCCATATTTGTTCCTTTTCTCACCAACATTTACCATGTTCAAGTGGGACACGTTGGAAATGAATGGAGACAAACTCAGTTTGTAAGTTGCAAGGACAATGTTTATCAACACTCCTAAACAATTGAATTTAAAGACTTCTTGGCACAGCTAAACTCATTCATGAGGAGAACTTTGTTTTTAAATGATCATACACAGCTGAACAGAAACAATGATATTGGTTGGTAATATACTATATTTGTTCTTTTTTTTTTCACCGACATTTACCATGTTCAAGTTGGATCACTTTAGAAATGAATATTTCTTAGTGCCAGTATTACCTACCACTCATGAATTTTGATTAGAGAACATTCACCCTCTCACGTTTCAAAAATAACTCTCTTTTAACTTACCGAATTGGCTTGGTAAAATTACAATATAGCCCTAAAAAAAGTGAACAAATTAAATGGAAGTTTATTTTCAAAATGTCTCTAGAGCCCATCTGCTAACTCGTCGTGATTTTTGCCCAGGTTTATATTAAGGGTAATGCTATGTGCACATAAAATGTGCAAATAAAGTGTTCACATAAAGATCTGGTCCATTCATTTCGGTGGAGGTCTATGCCTGTATACATGGGACCCACCGAAATGAATGACTCAAATCTTTATGTGCATATTTCATTTGCACCAATCATTACTCTTATATTAAGAGACTTTTCACTTATTATGTTTTCGTTATGTCAAGGGGAATATATAATTTGAAATAAAATTTTAGTTAAAGTTCTTTTATTTTGTAAGCGAAAAAGAGATTTAGTTAAACAAGTGAGCAGAGGTGTTATTTAGGTGTTATAATAGCATGCATTACTCTAAAATAAAAATAAAAACAAAAACATTTGCTCTAAAACATGCATTACTCTAAAATGCAAATAAAAACAAAAACATGATTCACATGATGGATGCACTAACTAGTCCTACGTATACTCAAAATAAAAATGACAGTCCTTTCACCATTTGCTATTTTTTTTTCTTCTTATAAATAGCATAACGATTCAATTTTATTATTTTTTTAATGAAAATTTCTAACAATTCATACTGATTGCTTTGGTAGATCTAAGGGAGCCTAGAATCGTGATAATTAAGTCAATAACAAATTTTTTACGTTTTGAGTTTTCACTTTTTAATTTACCAATGAGCATGATGCATTAACACATCCTACATGGAAAAAAACTCAGAATGTATGTTGATGTACGTAGAATTAAGTGGGTTATTAAGTGGGTCAATTTGGCAAGCCTGTCAAGTTGTTTGGCAAGTGGACCATTTAGGGCATTACGAATGGTATAAGAGCCAACCTCAATCCCGTGAGGGCCACACGGTGTTATGGTAGAGGAGTAGAGGCCCTTGGATAGTTGTACCCTTTGTCTGCTATTGGGCTGTTATGTGGTCACCAACCATTTGCTTCCACAAAAATCAATCAAGGCGAGAACTGGGCCTATGTAACGAGGACAACACACCTTTAAGTGGGGTAGATTTATCTGTGAGAACCTCTCTAACATGGAAAAAACACTTAGAATGTTATCATAATATATATAGAACTAAGTCGGCTACTACTAACAATCAGTGCTTAAGCATTTAAAGGGCAATGTGGTAGACCCGTCAAGTTGATAGGCCAGTAAAACTACATGGGTCCGTCAAGTCAGTTTGGTGCACATAAATATATAATTGGTGCACATCTGTAAGAAGAAATCTAGGTGGGAACACTAGTTAGTCCCTATCACTTGTAGTTGAACATATGCTAGAAATCTAGAGCTTTCTATTTTTTTTTCTTCCTATTGTTAAATTTCTTTGTATTTGAGGTAGGTAGACAATTAATGACTCCATGCAAATCACATTGTTCTTGTCATCTACTTAAAATTTTTAAAGCTTTTTTTTCATTTTTTTTTTGTAAATTTCAAAGTTTGGGCAATTATGTAATAATTTCAAAAGTTGGGGAGTAACCTATACATTTCAATAAATTTTGGGGCTGATATAAAAATATAACAAGTTTGAGGTTTTCTAAAGAAAAAAAAATAAAAAATATTGAAAATTTTGCTAAGGGATAGTAGATAAGGACTTAGAATCCATGTGAGATACAAAATAAAAGACTAAACAATCTTCAAAGATTTAATCCAGGGAATCAACTGGACCAACCCAAAATCGCCCAACCGTTTGAATTAAAAGACTTTTTAGTATAGGTACACTCATCCATGAAGAGATCTTTGTTTTTAAACAAACTTATACAGCGGAACAGACACAATGGTAATGGTTGGTCATATAGTATATTTCTTCTTTTTGTTTTCACAGACATTTACCATGTTCAAGTTGGATCACTTTAGAAATGAATACTTTTTAGTGCCAAAGCCACATTCTACTCATAAGTTTTGATTAGAGAACATTTACTCTCTCATGTTTCAAAAATAACTCTCTTTTAACAAACCTAATTGGTTTGGTAAAATTAAAATACAACCCTAAAAAAAATGTCAAAATTAAATGGAAGTGTTTTTTCAAAATGTCTATAGTGCCCATCTGCTAACTCGTGATTTTTTTTTGCCCAGGTCTATATAAAGAGACTTTTCTTTTATTATGTTTTTATTAGGTCAATGGGAATATATAATTTAAAATAAAATTTAAGTTGAAGTTCTTTTATTTTGTAAGTAAAAAAGAACTTTAGTTATACAAGTGAGCAGAGGTGTTATTTAAGTGTTACTAGCGTGCATTACTTTAAAATAAAAATAAATAACAAAAACATGATTCCCGTGATGGATGCTGGTAGAAAGATGATAGTCCTTTCACCTTTTACTATTTTTTTTTTTCTTCTTCTTATAAATAGCATAACGATTCATTTTTATTTTTTTTTAATGAAAATTTCTATCAATTCATACTGATTGCTTTGGTAGATCTAAGGGAGCCTAGAAACGTGAAAACTAAGTCAATAACAATTTTTTTTGCCTTTTGAGTTTTCACTTTTTAATTTAACAAAGAGCATGATTCATTAACACATCCCACATGGAAAAAAACTCAGAATGTATGTTGATGTATGTAGAATTAAGTGGGTTATTCAGTGGGTCAATTTAGCAAGCCTGTCAAGTTGTTTGGTAAGTGGACCATTTGGAGCGTTACGAATGATATAAGAGCCAACCTTGATCCCGTGAGGGCCCCACGCTGTTATAGTAGAGGAGTAGAGGCCCTTGGGTAACCCTTTGTCTGCTAATGGGCTGCTATGTGGTCACCAACCATTTGCTTCCACAAAGATCAATTAAGGTGAGAACTGAGCCTACGCAACGAGGACAACACATCTTTAAGATGGGTAGATTAATCTGTGAGAACCCCTCCAACATGGAAAAAACACTTAGAATGTTATCATATTATATATAGAACTAAGTCGGCTACTACTAACAATTCGTGCTTAAGCATTTAACGGGCAATGTGGTAGACCCGTCAAATTGATAGGCCAGTAAAACTACAGGGGTCCGTCAAGTCAGTTTGGGGCACATAAATAGATAATTGGTGCACATCTATAAGAAGAAATCTAGGTGGGAACACTAGTTAGTCCCTATCACTTGATAGGTGCACATATGCTAGAATTAAATCTAGAGCTTTCTATTTTTTTTTCCTTCCTATTGTTAAATTTCTTTGTATTTGAGGTAGGTAGACAATCAATGATTCCATGCAAATCACATTGTTCTTGTCATCAACTTAAATTTTTTAAAGCTTTTTTTTTCATTTTTTTTTTTTGTAAATTTCAAAGTTTGGGAAATTATGTAATTGTTTCATACGTTGTGGGGTAATCTATAAATTTCAATAAATTTTGGGGCTGATATAAAAATATAACAAGTTTGAGGTTTTCTGAAGAAAAAAAAAATTGAAAATTTTGTTGAAGGATAGTAGATAAGGACATAGAATCCATGTGAGATACAAAATAAAAGATTAAACAGTCCTCAAGGATTTAATCCAGGGAATCAACTGGACCAACCCAAATAGCCCAACCTTTTGAATTAAAAGACTTTTTAGTATAGGTACACTCATCCATGATGAGATCTTTGTTTTTAAACAAACTTACACAGCTGAACAGACATAAGGGTAATAGTTGGTCATATAGTATATTTGTTCTTTTTTTTTTTCACAGGCATATACCATGTTCAAGTTGGATCACTTTAGAAATGAAAATTTTTTAGTTCCAAAGTCACTTTCCACTCATGAGTTTTGAGTAGAGAACATTTGCTCTCTCACATTTCAAAAATAACTCTCTTTTTACAAACCTAATTGGTTTGGTAAAATTACAATACAACCCTATAAAAAATGTCGAAATTAAATGGAAAAAAAAAATATGAAAAGTTTGAGGTTTTATGAAAAAAAAAAACAAAAAAAGGAAAAGAAAGAAGAAATAATAAAATTTTTGTGAAGCATAGTAGACATGGACTTAGAATCCACGTGAGATACAACTGGGATCAACCCCAAATCGCCCAACCACTTAAATTGAAAGACTTTTTAGTATAGCTACACTCATCCATGAAGAGATCGATCTTTGTTTTTAAACGAACATACACAGTTGAACGACATTTACCATGTTCAAGTTGGAGCACTTTAGAAATGAATATTTCTTAGTGCCAATATCACTTTCCACTCATGAGTTTTGATTAGAAAACATTTGCCCTCTCACGTTTAAAAAATAACTCTCTTTTAACAGACTTAATTGGCTTGGTAAAATTACAATACAGCCCTAATTAAACAAAATCTCGAAATCAAATGGAAGTGTAATTTCAAAATGTCTATAGAGCCCTTCTGCGCGCTGACTCGTGATTTTTTTTGCCCAGGTCTATATTAAGAGACTTTTCACTTATTATGTTTTCATTATGTCAATGGGAATATATAATTTGAAATAAAATTTAAGTTGAAGTTCTTTTATTTTGTCAAGTTGATAGGCTAGTAAAGTACATGGGTCCGTCAAGTTAGTCTGGTGCACATAAACAAATAATTGGTGCACATCTATAGGAAGAAATCTAAGTAGGAACACTAGCTAGTCCCTATCACTTGATAGGTGTACATGTGCTTGAAATCTAGAGCTTTCTAATTTTTTTTTTTCCCTTTGTATTGTTAAATTTCTTTGTATTTAAGGTAGGTAGACAATTAAAGACTCCACGCGAATCACGTTGCCCTTGTCGTCCAATTAAAATTTTCAAAGCTTTTATTCATTTTGTTTTTGTAAATTTCAATGTTTGGGCAATTCTGTAAATTTCAAAGGTTGTGGGGGTGATTTGGAAATATTAGAATATTTTGGGGCAAATCTAAAAATACAAAAAGGTTTGAGGTTTTCTAATAAAAATATAAAAAGAAAATTTTGGTGAAGGATAGTAGATATGGACTTAGAATCCATGTGAGATATAAAAGAAAAGACCAAACAGTCTTCAAGCACTCAATCCAGGGAACCAACTGGGAACAACACCAGATAGCCGAACCAGTTGAATCAAAAGACTGTTAGGCACGGCTAAACTCATCCTTGAAGAGAAAATTGGTTTTAAATGAACATACACAGCTGAACAGAGACAATAGTAATGTTTGGTAATGTACCATATTTGTTCTTTTTTGCACCAACATTTACCATGTTCAAGTGGGACACGTTGGAACTGAATGGAGACAAACTCAGTTTAAACGTTGGAAGGACATTGTTTGTCAACACTCCCAAACATTTGAATTAAAAGACTTTTTGGCACGGCTAAATTCATCCATGAAGAGAACTTTGTTTTTAAACGAACATACACAACTGAACATGCACAGTGGTAATGGTTGGTAATATACCATATTTGTTCTTTTTTTTTTTCGCATGCATTCACCATGTTCAACTGAGATCACATCAGAAATGAATATTTCTTAGGGCTAATATCACATTCCACTCATGAGTTCTGAATAGAGAATGTTTGCCCCTCACGTTTGAAGAATAATTCTTTTTTAACAGATTTAATGGATTTGGTAAAATTGCAATATAGCCCTCAAAATAAATGAAGAAATTAAGTGAAAGTGTAATTGCAAAATGTCTAAAGAGCCACCTGCTAACTCTCCTTTAAGTAGAAGTTCTTTTATTTTGGAAGTAAAAAAGAGCTTTAGTTACACAAGTGAGCATAGGTGTTACTTAGGTGTATTTTTTAGGTGTTACTAGCATGCATTACTCTAAAATAAAAAGTAAAAACAATAACATGATTCACATGATGGATGCACTAACTAGTTCTGCGTATACTCAGAAATTTGTGAAGGTCAGTGTGGTGGGTTCTGGTAGAAAAAACAAAAATAACACTCCTTTCACCATTTGCTAATTTTATTTCGTCTTGTAAATAGCATAGCAATTCTTTTTTTTTTTTGTTGAAAAGTTCAAACAATTCGTATTGATTGCATTGGTAGATCTAAGGGAGCCGAGAATCATGATAACTAATTCAACAATCAAATATTTTGTTGTTTTATTTTTCACTTTTTAATTTACCAAAGAGCAAGATACATTAACCCATCCCACGTGGAAAAAACTCAGAATGTATGTTGAAAATATGTAAAATTAAGTGGGTTATGAAGTGGGTCAATTTGGCAAGCCCGTCAAGTTATTTGGCAAGTGGACCACTTGGGGCGTCACGAAGGTATCGGAGCCAACCTTGATCCTGTGAGGGACCCACATTGTTATGGTCGAGGAGTAGAGGGCCTTGGGTAGTTGTACTGCTATGTGGTCACTAGCCATTCGCTTCTACAAAAATTAATCGTGGTGAGAACTGGGCCTACGCAACGAGGACAACACATCTTCAAGTGGGGTAGATTAATCTGTGAGAATCCCTCCAATATGGAAAAAACACTTAGAATGTTATCATAATATATATAGAACTAAGTCGGCTACTACTAACAATTAGTGCTTAAGCATTTAAAGGGCAATGTGATAGACCCGTCAAGTTGATAGGCCAGTAAAACTACATGGGTCCGTCAAGCCAGTTTGGTGCACATAAATAAATAATTGGTGCACATCTGTAAGAAGAAATCTAGGTGGGAACACTAGTTAGTCCCTATCACTTGATAGGTGCACATTTGCTAGAAATCTAGAGCTTTATATTTTTGTTTTCCTTTCTATTATTAAATTTCTTTGTATTTATGGTTGGTAGACAATTAATGACTCCATGCAAATCACGTTGTTCTTGTCATCTACTTAAAATTTTAAAATCTGTTTTTTTTTTTTCATATTTTTTTGGGTAAATTTCAGAGATTGGGCAATTACGTAAATTTCAAAAGTTGTGGCGGTAATCTATAAATTTCAATAAATTTGGGGGCTGATATAAAAATATCAAAAGTTTGAGGTTTTCTGAAAAAAAAAAAAAAAAAAAAAAAAAAAAAAAGGAAAAAAAAAACAATTTGTGAAGCTTAGTAGATATGGACTTAGAATCCATGTGAGATACAAAATGAAAGACTAAACAGTCCTCAAGGGCTTAATCCAGGGAACCAACTGGGATCAACCCCAAATAGCCCAACCATTTAAATTGAAAGACTTTTTATTATAAATGCACTCATCAATGAAGAGATCTTTGTTTTTAAACGAACATACACAGCTGAACAGACACAATGGTAATGGTTGGTCATATAGTGTATTTGTTCTTTTTTTTTTCACCGACATTTACCATGTTCAAGTTGGATCACTTTAGAGATGAATATTTCTTAGTGCCAAAGTCACTGTCCACTCATGAGATTTGATTAGAGAACAATTATTCTCTCACGTTTCAAAAATTACTCTCTTTTAACAAACCTAATTGGTTTGGTAAAATTACAATACAACCGTAAAAAAAATGCCAAAATTAAATGGAAGTGTATTTTCAAAATGTCTATAGAGCCCATCTGCTAACTCGTGAATATTTTTTGGCCAGATCTATATTAAGAGACTTTTCACTTATTATGTTTTCATTATGTCAATGAGAATATGTAATTTAAAATAAAATTTAAGTTAAAGTTCTTTTATTTTGTAAGTAAAAAAGAGCTTTAGTTATACAAGTGAGTAGAGGTGTTATTTAGGTGTTACTAGCATGCATTACTCTAAAATAAAAATAAATAACAAAAACATGATTCACGTGATGGATGCTAGTAGAACGATGATAGTCCTTTCACCATTTACTAATTTTTTTTTCTTCTTATAAATAGCATACCAGGTTAGAGGTAGAGAAAACACAACAAAGAACTTCCATACCATCGTCTGACCATAGAAGTGAGGAGAGAAAGAGTCATAGAGAAAGCAAAAAATGGCTTTGCCCAATCACGCTACCTTTAAGGGCAATAATGGTTTGTACCTCAAGGCCCTAGCAAATGGTAATCTACAGTTCTCAGCTACTCAGCGTACCGATCCAACGGCGGGATTCGAGATCATCACCCAATCCGATGGAAGCATTCAGATCAAGTCAGATTCCACTGGCAAATACTGGAATGCAGGAACGCATAGTTGGATTGCGGCCGACACAACTAATATCAATAACAACCCTAACACGTCGTTTTCACCGGTCATAATTGATCCCAACACTAATGCAATCGCTCTCCGCAGCATGAGTACCAACTATATCTGCCAGAGATTCACTAGTCCTGCTATAGTTAACGGTCTTTTTCCCAATGTCACCTACACTAATACTCCTCCACCAGAGGCACGCTTGGACGTGGAAGAGCTGTGATGTGCAATGCAATCCATTAATAAAAGATGTTTGTGGGTAGGATCTCTGGAAACCCTCACGAGACTCCACTCGTCCTGTAAGGGTAACTTATGGGTTTAAAAGGCTTGTTGCATATTTATGCTAAATGCAATCGCGTTCCCTGCGAAAGTGGCATTTTCATTTTCATTTTTATTTTTGTTCTGGTACTTGTTTCTATCTATCTAGTTTTCATTTCAAGTACTACAACAATGTTGTTGAATTGAAGCCTAGATAAGATATATTATCTATCTATGACAATATAATAAAGTGTGTTTGCCTTTACTTCGGGACTTCTTCAAAGTGCTTTCCATGATTTGAAGCTTTAGAGAAGACAGTGTTAACTTCTTTTTATTACTTAACTTGTCACTAAGTATTTCTCTCTAACCGATCTCATATAATTAATTATTCAATGTGCGCTTTTCTCTCCACATTCTTCCTACCTTCTCTTCTCCCCCACTTAACTTACCAACCAAGAGAAATGGAGAGAAACTAGTCCCCTTCTCTTGTAGTGGTTTGTTCATGTATTTGCTAACTAAATGTATAGTGATCAATAATCAATGTGAAACGGTTCTATTCTTTGCCTAATTTTTTTTTTTTGTGTGGGTCTGCTGAGAAGGTAAAACTTTGATCTCTTATTTTGGCTTTAGGTACACAAAATAACCTTGTCAGGCTTCTGAAATGTTGTCTTGGATGTCTTAAGGACTCCCCTAATATTTGTTCATTTTTTTACTTGGTATACAAAACAAATATCTTTTAGTTTGAGTACAAATATGTTCTGGGAAATCATTGGAAAAATATGAGTAATGTGCTAGAAACATAATTTTCACTTAAATTATGATAATAGTTTTCAAGACAAAAAAAATTATATATATCAGCCATACTGATATGTTGCGATGCTGTTGAAATATGATACTAATTCCTAGAAGCTTCTAGAATAAGATAAAGATTTGAAGTCACATGTATCTAGAATATTCCTTCAATTATCTAGATTGAGTAATGTCTAAAAAATTCCTAGAATTAGCTCCATTTTGCAAAATGAATGAATGAAAGACATTTCCAGTCAAGCCTTCCATCTCCCACACTATTGTGTAACACCTGCATTTTCCTATCTATTATCCTGAATTTCTGTATTTCTCTTGGTGATTCTTTCTGTTATACACAATAAGATTTGTTTTTCTTACTCTTTACTATTTTAAATGATCTATGTGTGTTTGTATGCATGTTTGTGGCCTTGGGGAAATTTTTTTTAGAAAGCAGACCCGAGCACTCGAGAAGTCAGAGCTCTCGAGCAGCATTTTTAGTGAAATGACTATTTTGCCCTTACGTCTCAAAAATCTATAAATACCAAATGTTTTCTCAACAATTGTACGTTCTGTTTATTTTAAAAACCGAGAGCTTTCCTTACAGAGGATTTTGAGAGAAATCCTCGTACATCATGCACACACATTAAGATTGAATGGGGATTTTGAGAGAAATCCTAGAATGTCTTAAGGTCTCCCACAATAATTGTTCATTTTTTTTACTTGGTATACAAAACAAATATCTTTTAGTTTGAGTACAAACATGTTTTGGGAAATCATAGTAAAAATATGAGTAGTGTGTTAGAAACATTATTTTCACTTAAATTACGATAATAGTTCTCAAGACATAACAAATTATTTATATCAGCCGTACTGATATCGTGAGATTCCATTGAAATATGATACTAATTCATTGAAGCTTCTAGAATAAGCTAGATTGAGTACTATCTAGATTTTTCCTAGAATTAGTAAGATTGAGTTCCATCTCGAAAATTATTAGAATTAGCTAGACTATGTACTGCCTATATTTGTGTACGTAATTCCTAGAAAATTCTAGAAGAGTCAAGACACTACTTAAGTGTCCTATAAATAGGTGCAAGCAAGCCATTTGTAAAGTGATTGAATGAAAGAAAATTTCAATGAAGCCTTCCATCTCCCATGCTATTAATTACCAACTATTCCAAACAGATACCTTACAAATTATAAACATATCCTTCGAAGGATTAATTATAGACAAACAGGAGAGGTTTGTTTTTAGTATAATAGTATTGAATAAAATGTTTACCAAAAGAAACAAAAAAGGCCCATTGAAGTGCTGAATTATGTGAAACTAATAGACATATGATTGCTTCTCTAATGCATGGATCGCTGTAGAATATTGTTGACTATGCCAATGACAAATGCCTCTGCAGAAAGAAGTTTTTCGAAGTTGAAACTGTTAAAATCTTACATTTGATCAACGATGTCACACTTAAGATTGAATGGGGTAACCATATATATATTCTCCATGCATTGAAAAATATATGGTTGAAAAACTTGATGATGCGAGCTTAATTAGTGATTTTGCAAATACAAATGCGAGAAGAATAATGTTCAAGTGATACTTTGTTGCAATTGTGTCGTTTCGTTATTTGCTTACTGAATGTTAGAAATATTTTGTAGTTAGTTTGATAATTTTAATATAATGTATAACAATATAAAATTAGTAAGGAGTTTTAAAAAGTGTATGTAAAGCCTTTTAAGAGTTTGCTTTGGGCCCTGAAAAACTTAGGACCAACCCTGCATGAGAAGTATAGGGAAGGGTCTCATGACACTTTGATGGTGCAAAAGAGGCAAGAAAGCGGGGTAGGGGTAGACGAGTTATTTTGAAATATACTACTGGAGCATAGCATTACCCGGAGAAAGGAGAGCCATATTGCTATGTAAACCCAAGGTTATGAAAAAAGTTGTGGCAATATTTGAGGGAGTGAGATCCAGTCATGGGGATCATCAATTGCACCATTTTGGAGTTTCATTTTCTTTTTCTCTTTTTCTTTTCACTTTCTAATGAAGACACTACTTCCTGTAATTGCTACAATTTGCAGGGAAACAAAAATGGACAATTTTCTTTCCACTTTCTCCCTACTTTCTCTTCTCCCACACTTAACTTACCAACCAAGAGAAATGGTGAGAAACTGGTCCTCTTTCTGTTCTTTTCTCTCCATTTTTGTCTATCCAAACAAAGTATTAGATTCGGCTCTTACTCGATTTGGATTTGGATTTGGATTTGGATTCTAGTGGTTTGTTCATGTATCTGCTGACTGAATGTATAATAATCACTAACCCTTGTGAAATGGTTATATTCTTAGTTGAAGTTTTTGCTTACTTTTTTTTTTTAATCTTTTTTATGGCTTGGGTCTACCGACAAGGTAGGACTTTGATCTCTTATTTTGGCTTTAGGTACACACAATAACCTTGTCAGGCTTCTGAAATGTTGTCTAGGATGTCTGAAGGACTCCCCAAATAATTGTTCATTTTTTTACATGGTATACAAAACAAATATCTTTTAGTTTGAGCACAAATATGTTTGGAAAATCATAGTAAAAATTTGAGTAGTGTGCTAGAAACATAATTTTCACTTAAATTACGATAACGGTTTTCAAGACGTAATAAATTATGTATATGTGGGAGTTGCTGAAAAAAGCATCCAGGGAGGCTTCGAAGAACTTACAATTTTACCCATTTTGATGTCACCTCTAAACTCACTCTGGCCATCTCTCAGACCACCAACAACACTCAGCTTCAGGAGTGATACAACAGGTTGGAGTGGGCTTCTAGTTTTTTCAAGTTGGGCATTTGACATTTGACTGTGGTGTTTGGCTTTTGGTGCATTATTTTATTTGGCCTTGTGCCAAAGCTTTAACAAAAATTTCTTGCTGAGCAAAAAACAAAAAAATTCTATATATATATAAGCCATACTGATATGATGCAATGCTGTTGAAATAGGATAGTAATTCTATAAGCTTCTAGAATAAGCTAAAGATTTGAAGTCACATATATCTAGAATATTCCTTGAATTATCTAGATTGAATAATATCTAAAATGTTTCTAGAATTAGCTCCATTTTGCAAATGAATGAATGAAAGACAGTTCCAATCAAGCCTTCCATCTCCCACACTATTGTGTAATACCTGCATTTTCCTATCTACTATCCCGAATTTCTGTATTTCTATTGGTGATAATTTCTATTATACATAGCAAGATTAGTTTCTTTTTACTCATTACTATTTTAAATGATCTATGTGTGTTTTGTATGCGTGTTTGTGGCCTTGGGGAAACTTTCTTTAGAAAGCAGACCAGAGGGCTCAAGAAGCCAGAGCGCTCTAGCTCGAGCACTCGAGCAGTACTTTTAGTGAAACGACTATTTTGCCCTTGGTTCTCAAAAATCTATAAATACCCAACGTTTTCTCAACAATTGTACGTTCTGTTTATTAAGAAAATCGAGAGCTTTCCTTACAAAGGGTTTTGAGAGAAATCCTCGTACATCATGCACATACGCACTTGCATGTGTTAATCCTAGCATTATACACACACATGCACTGTATACACCTACATGCTGCTGAATCAAGATAGAGGACTGAGGTGAAGTTGCTGATTCTTGGTCATCCTCATGATCAAGCTCTAAAGAGGAAGATATTGAAGCTCTAGTTCATCAATTCAAGCTTTTTCAAACCATCTACTCATATTTTCTTTATCCATTTACAATTCAATCTTGTGTGAATATAAATTCTCACTTAAAAATCTGTAGGATCAGTTTATACATGACTTTAAGTCCATACATGTGAATTAATTGAGGTTATAGTTTTTATATGTGAAGAAATTTCATGATCAAACTGTTTTTCATAATTTGGTGATGTTGATCATCATCCAAACACACCATAGACCATATCAAGTGTAGATTCTCATCTTAATACCTTAAGATATAGTTTTTACATGTTTTCAAGGCTTGGATGTGTACTTAGAACCAATTTTATACCTTGCATGTAACCACAAAAAGGATCTATTTCGCAGCTAAACTCGAGCACTCGCACCTCAGGAGCGCTCGAACTACGAGCGCTTGGGCACTCAGAGCGCTCGAGCCTGGCAGTTTTTCCATGTTTTTTTGTTTCTCCTATCACGACTGGATTATTGTTTGTTACTAAAATGAACTTGAGATTCCTATTAACATGTTAGACAATGTATATCAACTTATCACATGAACACTTAGGCTCATTTGATAAATGATGATCTTGGATTATTCTTATAACTTATACGTCGAACTTCTTATGTTCTTAAAAGTGGTGGATGAAGCAATGGTGTATCTATAGAAGTGAACTACTATCGAGTCTGTCCTTGTATCAGAATGTATTATCTATCTTAATTTAGTGAGACGTTAGAAATTGAATTATCAGTTCATTAAAGAGAAGATACCCTTAATGGAATTTAATTGTTTATCGTTCATAACTCGTAATATCTTCAATAGTTGATACCTTGTTAGTATCTAATTCACTCAGCTTTCATTAAGAAAACAACGTTTATGCTACTGGGCATTTTTACGTTTAAGCGCACCCTCGTTATGACTATACGGGTGAAGGACCTACAGGTGAGGACTACTATGCCGGTGACGATGTTCCTATGGAGGATAATCCTGACAGAGGTCAGACAGAAGAGGACTATTATGCCGAGGACTACCTCTACGCCAATTGAAGATTAGGCTAGATAGTAGTTCAATTATCCTTGTTTTCAGACCTTTTTGTAATCAGGCATATGTTGCCTCAACGTTTGTAAATGATTTTATTTTATTTGATTCGAGACTCTGATTATAATTGTTAGTAGCTTTCGTTTGACTTTAAGTTACATTGTTATCCAAAACCTAGATTATATTCTCGTGATCTTTATTCCTTTCTATTGCTTAGTAGTGCATGGTGTGGACAATCACGTGGCATCACCAGTCGCTGCCTTTGGACCCAAAAAAATAAAATTGCCTTTCTCAATTTTTGCCGTTCTAGGGTGTGACAGGATTTCTTGGCAACAAAGCTAGGTTTATACCTTTTCCCTGACAGATTGTCCTACAACATCTGGTCCTAGAACCTTGAGTTTCTATAGATGAGTATTAAGATTAGTTCTGACTTAAGATAGTCTATTTTCAGGTAGCAGGGCAACACCGTGCTTCATTCCAGATGAGTTTGGAGAACACTATGGGTATGAGGGCAGTATTGAACCACCGGACCCATAGTACTATATGCTTTGAAGATTAGGCAGAGAGCCATCATATATACAGTTCGAGTATGCAAATTGAGGAACAAAGATTTGGGACCCGGGACCCAGGACCCAGAGGTGATACGTTAAGATATGATCTATTGTAAAGACACCTTTCGACGCATCGAGGAGGAATCACTACTGATGCTGTGAGACCATTTTTCATATTAGGTTTTACTTGTAGAGGTTAGAGTAGTGCCTCCACCTCCCCCGACAGAGCCACCACCCCAGACACCTCCACCCCCACTAGAGGAGGACATGCTGATACACCCCCAAAAGATAAGGACCCAGGGGATGAGGATTTAAATGAGGATGAGGGCGACAACGAGGATGAGGTAGAGGATGACGCCAAGGAGATGGAGGATGAAAAGGACGTGGATACCGACGACGATGAGCAAGAGTATGATATAGAGGATAATGCTGAGGACCCCAAGAAACTAGCTAGTATGGATGTACCGATTGGCATAGATATTATAGTAGCAGTGGTTTACCCGATAAAGGAGGAGGCTGTAGTAGAGGATGATGCGGGTATGACGCTGTGGTACCAGTTTTACCAGGTGGGATGATACCACAGCTAGCAGTAGAGTGGACTGTAGCGATGGCTGCTCATCCCTATGGATTTGAGATAGGAGAAGCAGAGTTGGCCAATGTTATGGTAGAGGCTGAGGCTTTGTAGCTGCATTCGATGCAGCTCAGGCCGATATGGCCGATGTTGGAGATTTAGGAGTTATTGTGGAGCATGATTGTAACAGCCTGCATTTCATCTAATTATTAATTTTAGCATGTCCAGATTTAATTTGTATTTCCATTGACATAATTAAATCCATGTAGTATTGTCTGCTTTTAAGTTAATTACAAGTCTCATGTATCTAAATCTTATTATTTGTTTTATTTCATGTTAAACTCTTGTTAGGGCCAAACTGAAATTTTACAAATTTAGTAATACATGTATTGAATTTCAAATATGTATTTCAAAATGGTGGAATTGTTTTCTTTTAACTCAAGCAGTATTTTTATAAAATCGGGAAATCATTTCTTACGTTAAAATGAATTTTCTATATTTTTGTGGTGACCACCGCGATGCGAAAATACCAGTTTAGGTGCAAAACTGTCCATGCCGCTGTAGACACCCCATTTTTTCGGCTATCAGATTTAGGAGACCCATAGCTTGGTGGTTCAGAATGATCGAAAAAGACTCAAAAGGACTCCTGAAAGTCAGCTCTATCTCTCAGAATGCTCAGAATGACCAAAACGCCCCTGAAAGCCCGAAAACTCCCAGATTTGGTCCCAAAGTTCTAGAAACATGCTACGTCATAAGAAAAATGATAAAATGAATTTTTAAGAAAAAATAGATGAAATCGTCAGCTCCCAGAGACCCCCGAAAGTCCCGGAAGTTCCCGGAAAGTCCCCGTTGACCGGTTTGACCAAAGTTTGACCAAGTTTAACCGAAATCGTCCGAATTCACCGGAATCATTCTAGATCATGAGAAAATTATTAAAATGAGTTTTAAAAGAAAATCGAGCGAAAACGTCAGCTCCTGGGAACTTCTAGAAGATTCCAGAACTTCCCGGGAATCCCAAGTTTGACCAGAATTTGACTTTCAAACCGGGGCACCGTAACAATTTTCAAATATTTTTCATGGATACTAGAGGTCAATAGCTTTCCAACGGTATATCGCACATAATTTTCAGATTTAAAACGAGTTTATTATGAATTTCCGAAGGCGAAAAAGGCGATCAAATCAGCTTTTATCGCAAATACCGCAAAACTTTTCAAAGTGACCTATCCCCGAACTATTTGTTATGTAAAGTAGACTCTATTACCTTTCCAACGGTATATCACAACCTCAATTTAGAGTTCGTATGTATTTTCTGTGAACTTCGGTCGAAATAGGGCCTTTTCGCGAATACCAGAACCTCTGGGGGCCTAAACAGCATTATCTGGACGAAGGAGGAGCAGTGCCACCATGGCACTGGCCCAGTGCCACCGCGGCACTCCCCTCCAGAACAGTATGGTTTTGTAAATAATTTTGGGGTCCCATTTTGATTAATTAAAAACCAAAACGACGTAGTTTTATGATTTCAGATGTTTGGAGCCAATGGGAACACTTCTAAAATCCCAAAACCACCCCAAGTTGGCCTATTTAAACCCCCCATTGCTCTTTATTTTGGGGGAGTCAAATGAAAGCTTAGAAAAAGTTTAGGCGAGAAAGTTGTAGAGATAAGGTTAGAATAGAGAGAAAAGAAGCATCCTTCTTTGATTTTCAAAACAAAAGTGAGTTCTAAACTTTGTTTTTACTTCATTACTCTCATAAACTTCAACATTCAATACACCCAACCACCATTTTAGTGAGCATTTAAGAGAGTGGAAGCTTCTTCCATGTCCAATGTCATTATATATGAGTGAAACACCAAACTACAAGTTCTATACATCATGAATATCATCTATTGATTGCTATCTATTTGCTTGTTTGCTTATATAATGTTCATCTCTTCTCATCTTATTTCTTTTTTATTTTCTTTATTTACTTACTAGTCCATCATCATCTAAATGATGACATGAAGTTTGGGGTGAGTTAATCCTTATGGATAGTAGCTCTTGACCTCAAAAACATGTTTGATAGATGATGATCATAACTTCAATACCTCCAAGGTATTCTTGAAGTTATGTTCAAATAAAAATAAATCTCTCCAACAATCTTGGAGGTTCTTTATGATGAGTTTGATGTTGTCATTTTAAGTGGCTATAACCTTCGTTGAGTATTGAAAATATTCTTTCAAAATATCTACTTCAAATCCTCTCTTAAAACCCCCCTCATTTTAATCCCAAGAATGAAAACTCTAGTTTTTCCCAAAATTTTCAAAACAGTGAGTTAAAATAGTGAGTAATCTGAGCTCAAAGATTTTTCTAGAACTCAATACTCAACATATGGATGCAAGGTCTCTTGAAAAGTCTTCCTAACTCATTGGAGAACACCCATGATTTTTGGTTTGACTTGGAAGTACTTGGAAATGGTCCATTTGGACCCAAACATTCCTTCCAGACATTCTGTTTTTGCTGTCACAGCAGCTAGGTCCACTTCCAACCTCTTTTTCAGAAAAATTTTCCAAAAGGGGTGGTCCTAACTTATTTTTACCTTAACCTTCAATGTCTTAGGGAACTTTCTGTATAAAATAGGCCTCTAGATCATTCGTTTTCATGTTCTATGATTTTTTCAACATTTCAGTCAACAGTACGGACTCTGTTTCTGAGTGACCTCTATTGTTTATATGATTTCTCTCAATCTGTGATAGTCACTAAAAATTGGATTTTTGGGTTGTGTTCTAGACACAATAAGGAAGATCTCCATAAAAAATCATGCATTGAAAACATTCTTAACCCCTCTTTTCAATTTCCAAAAGATCTAGTTATTGTTCTGTCTACTATTCACAGCAAGCACTTTTTAACTTTCATTCTTTGATTTAATGCTTATTTGCATTCCAAATTAGTGCATGTCTTAGGAAGTAGTTCATACTACATTTGTACATATCCCATGTTGATTTCACTCATCCATTCATACACATCTTAGACTTCTAAGTCATTCTAGGAATCCATGAACATAAAGCACACTACAACCTTGGCACATTCTAGATACATACATTGCATCCATGCAAGATTTGGGGCCTTCATGGCTCCTAATCTAAGAAGATCATAAGGAATGAATTTGATAACACGTTCATGCTTCCCCCGATCTAATCATTCTTTCTCATCCATCCCGGGGATTGAGAGGTCTTCTTTTCTTAAAGATTGACATGCATCATACTAGCTTGCTAAGCGTGTTTTGATTTCTTTATTTATTTGTTTCAATAACAATTCATGTCCCCTTTTAGATTAGGAAGTCTTGATTATTTGATACATGATTAGACGATTTTTCCTAGGTTTATCTGTGTGATCTTTCACTTTGCATTGTATGGTATTTGGCTTAGATCTTATGAATGATATCTTATCTTTAGAACTTCCATTTCAAATTTTCTTATGTGATGTAATATACTATCATAGTATTATTTGTCGAACCAAACATAGTATAAGATGATTATTTGGATGCTAATTGAGGCCCGTCGAAAGACGGGGCGAGTTGAGGGTGTTTTAGTCACGACAAAGGCTCCTTCCTCTCTCGTACCAAAACCCCGAGCCAAGTTCTTTGGTTATGAAGGGCCGGTGCCTTTTATCCGTTTGGGTGAGTCAAAATTAGGTTTCTTGGTTCCTTAAAGACCAAGTGGCGACTCTGTATCTGTTTTCAACAGACCTTTTCTTTTCTTTGATCCAAATCAAATTTCAAACGAAAACAAAGAAAGCGGTGGAAGCCCGGTGTCCACAATCTGGCGACTCTGCTGGGGATTTATTAATTTTTAAAACAAAATAATACAGAGGTTTGACTCATAAGAAGCATCCTTAAAATCATCTTTTTACTGTGTTTGGTTCACCGCATTGCACTCTTGCATTTCTCCCCTCCGACTGTGTCTGAAACGCGGCGCTGACATTGTTCAGGTCTTGCTGTGCCAGGGCATAAGTCACCGTTGATACTGTACCTTCCAAGGTATATCAAAAAGAGTAAAAACCTCAGTACTGTCTCCCTGACGGTATATTGGAACTCTCGTCAATGGACCCTCTTTGACTAAACCCGACCTTTGCATATAGATTCCTGTAGAACCTTTCATAGGACTGTTCATTTATCTTTTCAGATAAGACAATATGATATAACTGCTGTATGCCCTAATGGGATTACCTGAGCGGTGTAGACGCTTATGTGGCATAGAATAGAACCTATTTCTTATGATCCCCAAGGCAATCACTCACATGTGATCACATTGAGTTAACCTGCCTAGGCACCATGACAAGGATGTCAGCTCCATGCTCACAAAGATATACACCGCAAGCCTTGTTTGTCGGTCCTAAGACATAGGAGTATGAAAACCTGCTAGACAGTATGATCACTATCACCATATTAACCAGTTTTTTCCAGAAACTCTGTCTAGATATCCCATATATAACCATATTAACCAGTTTCTCCCAGAAACTCTGTCCAGATATCCCAGATATAACCATATTAACCAGTTTCTCCCAGAAACTCTGTCCAGATATCTCAAATATAACCATATTAACCAGTTTCTCCCAGAAACTCTGTCCAGATATCCAAACATAACCATATTAACCATTCTCCCAGAAACTCTGTCCAGATATCCTAAATATAACCATATTAACTAGTTTCTCCCAGAAAACTTTATCCAAATTTCCTAAAATACCCAAAGTTCCTGTTTCTCCCAGAAACTCTGTCCAAAATTCCTGAAATATCCCGGAAACCCCTGGTGGTCGTACTGGAAAACATAGTTAGCACACTCTGTATGGCTAGGACCTTATTTGTTTAATTGCTATCTGTCAGAAATAGGAGCATCATATAGATTAGGGCTTACATCCGCATGCTTGTCTCACATGCATGCACCATTTCCATCAATCTGCACGCACTGTCTTGAGTCAGTCCACATTACTGTCTTTGTCTGTCTAAAGTCATCACTATCGGGATCTGATACACCCTCCTCTCAAAATCTGTCAGGTCAGTATAGATTCCCAAGGTCAGCAGCTAGGATCCTCGTCGTGGGTCAGGAGTTCAGATAATCGTTTGATCAGAATCAATCCGACAACTTACTTCAGCATGAATCGAGAAGAGTTAGAAAACAAGGTTACCGAGTTGGGAGCAACCACAAGCCAACAGTCTGACAGCCTAGCCCAAGTTTTGAAGTTCATGGACGAATTGAAACAGCAGCGGCAGCAACCTCCGCCTGGGTTTCCACCACCGGGGTTTGAACTACCCCTACATGAGAATAAAGGGGAAGAGGACTGGCTTCAAGGGGTCCCACCATTTGCGTATGAGAAGAAGCTCCAAGAGAAAATGGATAAGGTTGACAAGCTGGAAAGCGTACTAAAGAAAAGCAAAGGGGTTGACGATTACATGCTAGACCTAGAAGGCCTCTTTGAGCCTGTTAAGCTAAAACTGCCGGAGAAATTCAAAATGCCTACTGTCGACCGTTTTGATGGAACTGGGAATCCAAAAAGTCATGTGAAGTTGTGTATGAGTGTCTTCCAATCCATGGGTTGTACCCATGAGCACATTGCGGTGTTGTTCCCGCAAACTCTTGCAAAATCTGCACTATCATGGTTCCTAACCTTGGAAGCCTCCAAAACCCGAGCATGGGAAGACATCGTTCGAGTCTTTGTCGATCATTACTCCTACAATCAAGAGCTGGATGTCACTATCAAGGATTTGGAAACGACCCGGCAGAACAACAATGAATCCTTCGCTACATTTCTGAGCAGATGGAGGAACAAGGTAGCCCAAATGACCCACCGGCCGATTGAGAAGGAACAAGTGAGGATGCTAATCTGAAATCTGCAGCCACTCTACCATGAGAATTATTTTACCAGTCCATCTCTACTTTCGAAGAATTATTTGAAGTTGGAACTCGAATCGAAGATGCTATCAGGGAAGGAAAGATCAAAAAGGAAGAGCCTCCGAGTCAGTCAAGAAGGCCCAGCTACCCCCGGAATCCCCCAGATGTCAATGCCCTTAGCAGCCAACCCATGGCATACCCTCCTAGGCCATACCAACCCTCCAACCAGGCAAACTCCTCCAATCGCCCTTTCCAGAAAAAGCCCCCTCGCAACTTCGCCAAGTTAAAAATCTCTCGCTCTTTAGCCTTAGACCGCCTCCTAAAAAAGGGCCATCTCCAACTACTCCAGCCTCGAAATACCCCACCCCCGCCTAACTGCGATATGTCCAAACGATGTACCTACCACCAAGCCCCTGGCCACAACACCGATGATTGCATGCGCCTCCGCCACGATATCCAAGACCTCATTGACTAGAATATCATTGAGCCGCCTCCGAAATAGCCCCATATCACTCAAAATCCTCTACCAAACCACCAAAATGTCAACCTTATCGAGTCCAACCCTGTATCCTTCAACCCTGCTACCTATATCACCCCCCTAGGACAACCCTTACCCCTCATTGAAATCTCAGACACCGCGGGAATTCATCTGATTGAAGAGGAGAATGACGAGTGACAGCAACAGTTAGACGACGAGCAAGACTTGTTCTTTCTGGAAGAGCATGATCTAGGGGTGGTAGACCTCAAATGGTATGATCCCAATAGTGAAAGTGATGCTTCTATCTGGGATGAGCCAGAAAAACCATTTGTGGGGACAGACTGCGATTGGTTCAGAAAGGATAGGACTGTAGAAGGGCCTACTCATGCCGAGATTGATCATCTGACTAGATCGGGCCATCATTACCAGCCTCTGCAGCCTACTACTGAAGCTATCGAAAAAGTTCCAATTAAAGACAAGGGGAAGGGTAAGATGGATGAGATCATCGAAGAAGATAATGAGTTTATAAAACAGCTGAAGAAAACCCAAGCACATCTCTCGATGTGGGATATCATGGTTACATCCTACAGGCATAGGCAAGCCGTATTGAATGCCTTGGCTGGAATTGAAGTCCCTATCGACGCCGCACCAGAGGACATGGTGGCTTTCTTGGGCGCACTTATCCCTAACCCAATCATTACATTTTCTGATGAGGACCTGCCACCAGAGGGATCTGCACATAACAAAGCATTGTACATCACCGTCGGATGTAAGGGACAACAAGTGCCATTTTGTCTGGTCGACACAGGTTCCGCCTTAAATGTTTGTGCCCTAAGGACCGCCACTGTTTTGGGGGTCAATGTCCTTGACATCACACCATCTGTGCAATCCGTGAGGGCCTACGATAACACCAAGAAGAATGTGATGGGAACTGTCTCTCTATAAATCTGGGTAGGATCTTTGGTAAGCACTGAAGTTTTTCAAGTCATGGACATACCTGCCTCGTTCAACTTGTTGATTGGAAGGCCTTGGCTACATGCTAACAAAGCCGTATCATCCACTGTACATCAAATGATCAAGTACATTCATGAGAAGGAGGTAAAAATCATACTCGACAGTAGTTGGGGCAATGAAGCTTTCCTAAAACTAAGCTCCCATCTTTGAAATCCAAACACCTGAGCTGGAAGAAGGGGAAATCGGAGGATTCTTCATGGAAGAAGTCCACATGATCAATGACGAAGACCGATTCCCCGAGATCCACTCCGCGGTTGTCAATTTTGTCCGCAAAATGAACTACTTTTCGGAATGGGATTGGGCCGACGCCAGCAAGGAATCTGTGAGTTCCCTCAGATCAAAGGACATTAAGGCACTTTTGGGTTGGGGTACGAGCCCACTGAAGAAGACGTCGAGCTACAGAGGCCATGGAAGAAAAGGATAAAGGGTCTCCCACCATACCGCAAGACTTTGAATGGACAATTCATCAAAGAGGGGATGACTTCCCTTACTTCGGGTTCCCCGAACCCTGGATCCATCAAACCACTGGGAAAAGGCACCCCGGGTTTGAAATCTTCGCTGACTGCGAAAGGCCTCCATATCAAGATCCGTTCAATCCCGAAAAAATTGAGAAGACCCCGGAGGAAGACTGGTTGAAATACCTGGACACCGAAGCCATCGAGAAAATGTGGGAGGAATCCACTAAGAAGAAGGAAGAACAGAGGGCCAAGAGCCCAGATGATCAGATCAAGCCAACTGAGGAGGGTCTGAGCAACCAGGCTGTAGAGTCATCTGTCTGTGTCTCCCAATCCCCTGTTCCCCCAGAATCTGTACCGCCGATTATCGAGTCTGTACCAGAGTCGACTACTGTAAGCCCACCACTGTCCAATGTAATCACTTCACCTGTCAGGAGTGAAATGAAAGATGATTCTGGTTACTCCTCTGTGTCTAATACTTGTGAATGCACAGATCCCTCCGAGGATCTCCCAATCGAACTTAAGCAACTAATTGAAAAACCACCTGCTTACGAAATAATCGAAGATACTTTATTGGTTAACTTAGGTGAAATGGATAATCCACAAATTGTGCAAATCGGCTCAACTCTTAATAAAAAAGAAAAAGAAGAATTAATTCTCTTGTTAAGAGAATTCAAAGAAGTTTTTGCTTAGTCTTACGAGGATATGCCTGGGGTCGATCCCGACATTGTCCAACATCATATTACCCTCCTCCCCAATTCTAAACCCGTCAAGCAGAAACTGAGGCGCATGAGGCCGGAATGGGCACTCAAGGTTAAAGAAGAAGTAGAGAAGCAATTCAAGGCAGGGTTCATCATTGTCACCGAATATCCGGAATGGGTTCCCAATATCGTGCCGGTCCCCAAGAAAGATGGAAAATTCGTGTGTGCGTTGACTTCCATGATCTAAAGAAAGCCAGTCCCAAGGATGACTTCCTACTTCCCCATATAGATGTCTTGGTGGATAATACCGCAGGACATGAGCTACTGTCATTTATGGATGGTTCCTCAGGGTATAATCAGATTCTAATGGCGCCAGAAGATCGGGAAAAGATGACATTCACCACCCCTTGAGGAACTTACTATTATAGAGTAATGCCTTTCGGACTTAAGAATGCTGGGGCGACCTACCAAAGAGCTGCCACCACTCTGCTGCATGACATGATTTACAAGGAGGTAGAAGTATATGTAGATGACATGATCGTGAAGTCTAGGGACAGAGAAGGACACCTGGTAGCGCTGGAAAAGTTTTTTGAAAGGTTGCGCAAATACAAGATGAGGTTGAATCCAAAGAAATGCACCTTCGGTGTGACCTCCGGTAAACTCCTGGGTTTTCTCATCACACAAAGGGGGATAGAGGTAGACCCCTCTAAGATCAAGGCAATCCTAGAAATGACACCGCCACAGAATGAAAAAGAAGTAAGGGAGTTTCTCGGAGGAATCCAATTTATCAGCCGCTTTATTTCCAAGCTCACAACTACATGCGATCTGTTGTTCCGATTGCTGAGAAAAGGAGAGAAGTTCCAATGGGATGACCAATGCTAAGCCGCCTTCGATAAAATAAAAGCCTACCTTCAAAATCCGCATATCCTCTCGCCACCCACTCCTTATAAGCCCTTATTCCTTTACCTATCTGTCTCCGAAAATGCCATGGGTTGCATGCTAGCCCAAGAAGGAGAAGAAAGTCACTCCGAAAAAGTCGTATACTACCTCAGCAAGAGGATGACTGGGTATGATCTCAACTACTCTACCCTCAAAAAAACATGTTGGGCCTTGGTTTGGTCCACTCGCCGACTGAGGCACTACATGCTGTCCTTCCCGGTTGTGCTCATATCCCGCATGGATCCTCTAAAATACCTTCTCGAAAAACCCGCCCTGACCGGTCGCATATCCCGTTGGTTACTCCTATTATCCGAATTCGATATCAAGTATGTTACAAGCAAATCGGTAAAAGGGAGAACCATAGCTGAGCATCTCATAGAACATGCCGTTGACTCCTAAGCAAGTGGGGACTTTTCATTTCCGGACGAGAATATCATGGAGGTCAAGGAAGAACAGTGGAAGTTGTACTTTGATGGAGCAGCCAACATGAAAGGGTACGGAGTAGGAATGATCCTAGTATCGCCAAGTGGGGACCATACTCCGTTGGCAGTCAAGCTCAATTATAACTCCACCAACAACACTGCTGAGTACGAAGCATGCATTCTGGGAATGGAGGCAGCCATAGAGCTAAAAGTTCAGAAGTTGGACGTCTTCGGGGACTCTAACCTCATCATATCACAAGCTAGAGGAGGATGGAAAGTGAAAGAAGAAAGGTTGAAACCCTATCATGATCATCTAGATAACTCAAGAGGCAGTTCGAGAACATCACATTCCTCTACTTGCCCAAGGAAGAGAACCAGCTAGCAGATTCATTGGCTACCTTAGCCTCCATGATCAACACCCCTCCGGGAGTCAAGATGATGCCTTTGGTAATTGAGCAGAGGTACGAGCCTTCGTTCAAAATAATCGCCATGATCGAAGAAGAAGAGAATGGAACACCATGGTATCAGGATGTCTGGGATTTCATAGAAAAGGGGATGTACCCCCAAGAATCTACTGAGAAAGACAAAAGGGTCATTCGAAGATTCGCAGCGCAGTTCATCATTTGCAGTGGGAAATTGTTGAAGAAAGGATACAACGGTCACAACCTGACTTGGTTGTTTGGAAAGAGCTCCAGAAGAATGATGGAGGAAATACACGAGGGGGTATGCGGTCCGCACATGAACGGTCACATGCTGGCCAAAAAAGTCATAAGACAAGGGTACTACTGGACGACTTTGGAGAAAGATTGTTGTAAATACGTAAGAAGGTGTCACAAGTGCCAGATCTATGCAAACATGATGCATGTACCACCATCCCTTCTATACAGCATGACCTCACCTTGGCCATTCTCCACCTGGGGAATCGATATTATCGGTGAAATCGTTCCAAAAGCCTCAAATGGAAATTGGTACATTTTGGTGGCCATTGACTACTTCACATAATGGGTAGAAGTCGCATCTTATAGCAAGTTGGGGGACAAAGAAGTGGCCAAATTCATCAAGAGAAAACTCATCTGCCGTTATGGGGTTCCTCATGAGATTATTTGGGACAACGGAAGTCATTTCAAGGCAGAAGTCAGGGATCTGTTCGAGGAATACAAAATCACTTATCACAAGTCGTCACCATACAGGCCACAAACCAATGGAGCAGTCGAAGCTGCGAAAAAGAATGTCAAGGCCATACTGCAGAAATCGGCCGACACCTACAAAGAGTGGCATGAAAAGCTACCGTTCGCACTTTGGGGGTACAGAACATCGATAAGGACATCCACTTGAGCGACTCCTTACTCACTAGTGTATGGGATGGAAGCAGTACTTCCAGTCGAGATAGAGCTCCCATCCCTACGTGTGATGGCAGAATGTGAAATTTCGGAATCAGATTGGTTGAGAGAAAGATATGAAAAATTGGCTCTCATAGATGAAAAGCGCCTAGAGCAATTGACCATGTCCAAATCTATCAAAAGAGGATAGCCCGTGCTTTCAACAAAAGGGTCCGTCCGAGGAAGATCGTCAAGGACGACTTAGTCCTTAAAGAATTACGAGCTCCGATCTTTGATCCACGGGGAAAGTTCAAGCCCAAATGGGTCAGCCCTAATATCGTCAAAACTATTCTTTTCGGAGGAATAACTTATCTCATGGACCTCGATGGCGCCGAATTCAAAGAACCAATCAACATGGATCGCCTTAAAAAGTACTATGCTTGACCATTCCCTAACCAATTTCTTCAAGCCTTGCCCTGAACTACGCTCGACCTGATTCCCACTCGGGGATACGTAGGCAACCACATCGGTTCGGTCGCTCCACCCACAAAAAATAACCATTTCCTTCAAGCCTTACCTTGAACTATGCTTGACCTGATTCCCACTCGGGGATACGTAGGCAACCGCATCGGTTCGGTCACCCCACCTACCTGAAAATCAACCCGCTTCTTTCCGACCATGGCCCGAACTACATTGGATCTGATCCCCGCTCGGGGGTACGTAGGCAGGCTTTAAAAAAGAAAAAAAGAAAAAAAAAGGATGGCTCGCTAGGTTGAAAATCCGAAAGGACGCCTAGGCAAAAGTTAGAGTCAAATCCAAGGTGAGCAATAACAAAAGAGAGAAAAGAGCTCGCTAGGTCACTTAACTAGTACCTAGGCAAAATTATGAGCGTGTGAGAAAAATAAAGTCGCGGTCCTTACCATAACCCAGAAATCAACCTCCATACTAGGGGCAAACTTCGGCCACTCGCCTCGTTTGCCTGAACCTCTTCTAAACTAGGGGCAAACGTCGGTCATCTACCTCGTTTGCCTCACAACCATACATATCCCAAACTAGGGGCAAACTTCGGCCACCCGCCTCGTTTGCCTCTAATCGTCCTAGAATGCCCAAGCGAGTACCAAAAGCAACATCAAATTGAAATCTTTGTTACAAAATGTTTTTAGAAAGCTAAAATGCATAAAATGAGGTTCCCAAAGTAACCAAGGTTCGCCGATAAACAAACTTTGAATATTACATAAGAAGGAATGATCAAAGAAATAAAAGTCTTTCAAAAAGCAATCACACATGTTCAAAGACACTTGGAGGAATGAGCAGAATCAGTCAGGTCTGGTTTTATCTTTGTGTCTTTTATTTCTTCAAAGATCTTTAGAAGTAGGCTTTTACTCGGTCAGTCCAACCATCAATAAAAGCAGCAATAGCGGTAGCCCTGATCCTGGAAGCAAAGACCCTCTCAGTAAACCCCCAGGGAACCTCCTGAACCTGCCCATACTGTCTGGCCAAACGGCGAGGATGATAGAAAGAGGTCTCTCTCAGACCCATCAACCACACTCTCTGGTGAGCCCTGAGGCTCGTGGTAACAGCATAAAGGCCCCAACGCCTCACGATCCAGCAGAAGTCAGCCTCGGATAAGGCACCCATCATGCCCACCCAATCGGCAAAAGAATAGCGAGGGTGAAGCACTGCTCGACGAAAGTAAACCGGTAGTATGCGGCCCGTCCACAGCTGGAGGCGCTCGTATAACCAAGCCTGTAACACCAAAGGCGCCCCAGAAAGTAGAAGCATTCCTTGATCAGAAGCGCGGTCCAAACCATTCAGGGTTTCAGCTAGGACCATGGCCATGGGATTCCTGCTAAGTTTCAGCCCAATACACACATGCACCAAGTCAACCGAAGTGCTCAAGAACAGAAAGTGCGAAGTCATGCACAATATCAAAGCAGCCCCACAGGTAGCATCATACACGCTGGGATTCCCAGGACTGGCATATCGGGCAATGATGGAGGCAATGTCAAGAACCTCACCTTGAATCAGTCGGCGAGAAATATTGATGGAACAGTTCAGATATTCAGCCAAGCCTCGCGTAGGACTAAGGGTACCAGCAGAAGGGAGAATCAGGTCAGAGTCAGAATCATAGCCAAGAATAGCACAAAACTCCTCAAACAGGGGGCATATTTCCAGGCCATGGAAATTAAAGATGGTTCACCGGGTCCCAATGGGCAATAGCAGCACGCAAGAACTCAGTGTTCAGGGTCATCTGGCGAAGAGAGAACAACTCGGTCAAGCCGTAGCTAAAAAGGTTGATCCGCTCCACACCATCCGTGATGTTCAGCCAAGCTGTGAGTTGAGCGGGATCATACAAAGCCATATTTTCTGTCGCGACTCTAGCAAAATTCAAAAGTTCGGCAGCAGCTCCCCATTTCACGGACTATCCTACCTGCAAGGCAAAAACACTCACTATCACAAAACTGCCCATCGCAGTAACATCCAACAATCACAGTGCACATATATCATCACGCGATTATCAACTAAAACAAGCACACAACTGCGCCTCCAAACCGGAAGCTATCCGGCCTAAAAGGCGAAACATCATATTACTCTGTCAAAGGTCACAAACTGTTCCACACATCGTCCTACACTGTCCGAATAATCATATCACCAGTACAACCCAATTAAAAACATAAAAACAAAATAAAAACAAAATTCCTGCTTGGGGGGCCTCAGTCCTCCTCTTCTTCGTCCTCTATCGGATCGCCCAGAGTGTATGTCGGCGACGGCCTCTTCCTACCACCTCTGCACCTTGGACCAGTCCTCGATGAGCCAGCTCCGCCTCCACGGTACTACACACACAAATAAAATGGAGGCAATCAGTAGGGAAACAATAAAAAGTACAAAAATCGAGTCAAGTCAGAGACTTACCAAGGACGCCATCTGGTTGGCGGCAAATTACCGCATACCGTCCATCTGTCAAGGGTAAAATCCAGGTTTAGAACCTCATGACCTTAAGAAAGCGCAAAATTAGAGACATACCCAATGGTCTCTAGTGAGGACCAAGAACCGTAAGCTAGCCGCCAAGGCGTGACCCTCCTCAGCGTAACTCCAAGGAAAGTTGAGGACGCCCGCTGGCTGAGTAGGGTACCCACATGTAACTCGTGGCACCTCTATCACTTGGGGAGTGCCATCAGCACCTAGAACGTTGACGATCCAATCCCAAGGAGGGATAGGATCAGAAGCCTGAGGAGCCTGTCTCCTGTACATCTCGCGAAGCTGTAGGCACAAAACAAGTTAGGAAAAGATGAGTCAAAAACATAGGCAACGAATAGAGACAAAAGATATAAAAGGAAAACTTACCTCCAGGAGTGGGAAGTTAGGCATCAAGAAGCGGCCACGGTAAGCCTCATAACCGGTCTCAGAGAGAAAATGGTCCTAAACATCGGTGCCAGCTAAGGCCGCCAGCAAAGCATTGCCAGAAAGGTCACTAGCATCCATCACAGGGGGATTATGAGGGACGGGATACCTGGAACCACCGACCACCTTCCGAGACACTCGCTCGCCAAGAAACCACTGCCTGCACTCGGTACTCTCCATTAGGAGTCGGCAAGAGAAAAGAAGCTTGACCGCTTGAATCTCCTCCGGGGCAGCATAGGCGACGCGCTCCCAAGGCATCCAATCAACACTTGCAGCTGTCAGCTCAGTTAAGAAGTTTCTGAGCAAAAAAATCCGGTGGACCCTGCTCTTCACCCCAACAACATCCCTCTGCCATCTCAAGCCTCGTGGGAATAGAGGCACAGGAGCCATGCCATCCTCGTCCTCACCTGATTCATCCGCAGGAGAGGGAGCTAACCGCTTCAGATACTCAAAGCTCCAAAGCTTCACAAACAAAGGAGAAAGTCAAAAAGATGTACAGAAATCAAAAAGCCAAAAAAATGAAAGAAGATGCAGTACATACCTCCCAAGCTTGCCAAAACCCCCCTATAGATTTAACATCACCCCGAGAGACCTCGCCCATATGTTTGTAGAGATGGGCCACGGCAGCACCGCCCCAGTCATAGGAGGGGATCTCATCAATGGTCGCCAGGCAAGAAAGGAGTCTCAAGCTCACTCGGTCATTCCGTGTTGCAAAGATCGAGCAACCAAGGACATACAGAAGATACATCCTCAAGTGCAGGGAATTGTTCAGATTGTGATTCCCCCTGCCATAGGCCCAGTAAAGCCAGCCACAAGGAAACCAGTGTCTCTCCAGATTGGGGGGAACAACCCCAATCAACATCTCTACAGCCTCCGGGCCGATCTCATAAAAGTAGTCCAGAATCAGGCACTTCCCGCCAACCCTCAAGCCGGTAATCATGGAGAAGTCAAAAGGCGTCATGGTCATCTCACCAAATGGCAGGTGGAAAGTATTGGTGGTGTCCCACCACCTCTCAGCCATAGTTGAGTATACCATAGGAAAGCATGAGCGAGGCTACCGTGGCACTTCAACGTCACTTCCAGCACCTGCACACAACAAAGACGACAAAACGATGCACAAAATCACTATTCACAACCCGAGGTTCGAATTCACAAAATCGACATTTGAGCACAAATCGGACTTCTAACGATCTCTAGGTGCACACTACGGCTCACAAGACTAGCACAATACATGTAAATAGTCCTAAACTGTCGAAAGTTTCACATACCAAGCTCGCTAGAGCCGCGGCTGAAAGATGATGTTGAGGGTCCCGTAAAATCAAGTTCGGGGTTTGCATCTCGGCTTTCATCCGTTCCTTGGCCTTCTTAGACGGTCTCCTCGAGCTCGAAGCCATGGATCTACAAAGAAAATGGAAGTAAAAGTTAGGCTTTCTTCTTGAAAATTTGAGCAAATGAAAACACCAATCGAAATTCTAACCAAGGAGAAGGATTACTCAACTGAGTGCGCACAAGCTGCGTTTTGAGAGATTTTGGCTCCAAAAACACCCCAAAATAGCCAAGAATGAGCTTGAAAAGCTCAAAAACCTGAGATATACAAAGTTGGAGTCCACCACCTAGTGCCGCCGTGGCATTGGCCAACTGCCGCTGCGACAGTGGCCCAGTGCTGCCGTGACACTGCTCCCCGCGGGCCCCGCTTTGCTCCGTTTTGCTCCGTTTTGCCCCATTTTGGCCCGTTTTGGCCTTTTTCAGCCCATTTTTGGCCTCGATCAGCCCTGGTGGGCCATTTCGATCAAGATTTATGGGGTCTTACCCCCAACAGTCCAAAAGTTGTCAGGGCAACCTCCGGTAGGCAGAAACTGAGAAAAATCGACTCCCGAAGACCCGAATCGGCTATTTTAGGACAACCGTCGCAAATATTGATCGAACACGAGAGTTCTGATAACGAATCCTGGATTTTGGCTGACGCACCGAAACAAAAGAAAAGAGATTCTCCGAGAACCCTACATCATCCCCCGAGGACAGAAACAGACAAACACCAGCTCCCGGAGGACCCGACCGGCCCTCTTGGAATGAGCACCGCAAGATTTGATCAACCGTGAGAGATTCAGAGATGGGTCCTGGTTCCCGATCAAAGAAAAGATTCTCCGAGAACCCTACATCATCCCCCAAGGATAGAAACAGACAAACACCAGCTCCCGAAGGACCCGACAGGCCCTCTTGGATTGAGCACCGCAAGATTTGATCAATTGTGAGAGATTCAGAGATGGGTCCTGGTTCCCGAACAAAGAAAAGAGATTCTCCGAGAACCCTACATCATCCCTCGAGGACAGAAACAGACAAACACTAGCTCCCGGAGGCCCCGACCGGCCCTCTTGGTTTGAGCACCGCAAGATTTGATCATCCGTGAGAGATTCAGAGATGGGTCTTGGTTCCCAATCAACGAAAAGAGATTCTCCGAGAACCCTACACCATCCCCGAGGATAGAAACCAAGATACCAGCTCCCGGAGGCCCCGACCGGCCCTCTTGGATTGAGCACCAAAAGATTTTTGATGGATTCAAATTTGAATCCCGATCAAGAGAAGTAGTTGAAGAGAGATCCCAGAAAGAGTCGCTTCATCCCCAATAGATTCAGTTTAATCCCCAGCAGACATATCGATTCATACATTATCAGTTCAATCATGACAGTCACAGTAGTTCACTGTTGACTCATCATCTCGATTCATGCATCGACACTTCTTTCGGTCACGGTTAGCCCAACTATTTGATTAAATCCATGATAGTCACAGTAGTCCACTATCGACTCATCATCTCGATTCGCACAGCGTCGGTTCATTAATCATCATTAGTTTACCACTGCTCTCAATATGCCATGTTCATTCAAAATCTTAGGCTTCTATGTCCATCAATGGGGTTTCCCTGTTCATCGCTTGACATCTCGGGATTTCATCACTTAATTTCTGTGTCCGTCTCTTAATTTCCAGGGCTTCCGTGTCCGTCGGTTAACTATCAAACAACCTCTCCAATGATAGTCTTCTGGGACCCTTCATCCAATTACGTTCGCTTACGAGACACACCTCCCAACATTCAGAAGTTTGCCCCTAGACCCAGAGCCTTCTAAACCTTGGTGTCCTCATCCGAGTCATCCACATCACAGTCACCAACACAACACCAGCCTACTCGGAGTGGCACACCCTACTGCACCTGCTCATACTAGGATCATTACAATAGGCATAATAGGACTCATGATACAATTCATCCATGCATCGCATGTCCTCCTCATAACATAGCATCTGCCTGTCTCATTGTGCATACGTGATTTGCCCCCTTGTGGCTGAACTACGTCCTAGTCTGATTCCCCCTGGGATACGTAGGCAGCTCACGCAGAGCACGACCAGCACTAGACCTCAGCATCATTGCATCTTTTGGCAACGCCTTTATCCTAAATCTATAGCCTCCAAAGAGTCCCGTCTCTTCAAAACTTTGGCACTAGCTTGCGACATGCGTTGCCTCACAAGTTCATGCCAAAGAGGGGCAAACTGTTGACACCCCATTTTGTCGGCTATCAGATTTAGGAGACCCATAGCTTGGTGGTTCACAATGATCAAAAAAGACTCAAAAGGACTCCTGAAAGTCAGCTCTATCTCTCAGAATCCTTAGAATGACCAAAATGCCCCTGAAAGCCCGAAAACTCCCAGATTTGGTCCCAAAGATCTGGAAACATGCTACGTCATAAGAAAAATGATAAAATGAGTTTTTAAGAAAAATACAGATGAAATCGTCAGCTCCCAGAGACCCCCGGAAGTCCCGGAAGTTCCCGGAAAGTCCCCGTTGACCGGTTTGACCAAGGTTTGACCAAGTTTGACCAAAGTTTGACCAAGTTTGACCAAAATCAATCGAATTCACCGAAATCATTCTAGATCATGAGAAAAGTATTAAAATGAGTTTTAAAAGAAAATTGAGCGAAAACGTCAGCTCCTGGGAACTCCCAGAAGATTCCAGAACTTCCCGGGAATCCCAGGTTTGACCAGTTTGACCAGAATTTGACTTTCAAACTGGGACACCGTAACAATTTTCAAATATTTTTTATAGATACTAGAGGTCAATAGCTTTCCAATGGTATATCGCACATAATTTTCAGATTTAAAACGAGTCTATTATGAATTTCCGAAGGCGAAAAAGGCGATCAAATCGGCTTTTATCGCAAATACCGCAAAACTTTTCCAAGTGACCTATCCCAAAACTATTTTTTATGTAAAGTAGACTCCATTACCTTTCCAACGGTATATCATAACCTCAATTTGGAGTTCGTATGCATTTTCTGTAAATTTCGGACGAAATAGGGCCTTTTCACGAATACCGGAACCTCTGGGGGCCTAAACAGCATTATCTGGACGAAGGAGGAGCACTTCCGCCACGGCACTGGCCCAGTGCCGCCGCGGCACTCCCCTCTGGAACAGCATGTTTTTGTAAATAATTTTGGGGCCCCATTTTGATTAATTAAAAACCAAAACGACGTAGTTTTATGATTTCAGATGTTTGGAGCCAATGTGAACACTTCTAAAATCCCAAAACCACCCCAGTTGGCCTATTTAAACCCCCCATTGCTCTTCATTTTGGGGGAGTCAAATGAAAGCTTAGAAAAAGTTTGGGAGAGAAAGTTGTAGAGATAAGGTTAGAATAGAGAGAAAAGAAGCTTCCTTCTTTGATTTTCAAAACAAAAGTGAGTTCTAAACTTTGTTTTTACTTCATTACTCTCATTCACTTCAACATTCAATACACCCAACCACCATTTTAGTGAGCATTTAAGAGATTGGAAGCTTCTTCCATGTCCAATGTCATTATATATGAGTGAAACACTAAACTACAAGTTCTATACATCATGAATATCATCTATTGATTGGTATCTATTTGCTTGTTTGCTTATATAATGTTCATCTCTTCTCATCTCATTTCTTTTTTATTTTCTTTATTTACTTACTAGTCCATCATCATCTAAATGATGACATGAAGTTTGGGGTGAGTGAATCCTTATGGATAGTAGCTCTTGACCTCAAAAACATGTTTGATAGATGATGATCATAACTTCAATACCTCCAAGGTATTCTTGAAGTTATGTTCAAATAAAAATAAATCTCTCCAACAATCTTGGAGGTCCTTGATGATGAGTTTGAGGTTGGCATTTTAAGTGGCTATAACCTTCATTGAGTATTGAAAATATGCTTTCAAAATATTTACTTCAAAACCTCTCTTAAAACCCCCCTCATTTTAATCCCAAGAAAGAAAACTCTAGTTTTTCCCAAAATTTTCAAAATAGTGAGTTAAAACAGTGAGTAATCTGAGCTCAAAGATTTTTCTAGAACTCAATACTCAACATATGGATGCAAGGCCACTTGGAAAGTCTTCCTATCTCATTGGAGAACACCCATGATTTTTAGTTTGACTTGGAAGTACTTGGAAATGGTCCATTTGGACCCAAACATTCCTTCCAGACATTCTGTTTTTGCTGTCACAGCAGCTAGGTCCACTTCCAACCTCTTTTTCAGAAAGCTTTTCCAAAAGGGGTGGTCCTAACTTATTTTTACCGTAAACTTCAATGTCTTAGGGAACGTTTTGTATAAAATAGGCCTCTAGATCATTCGTTTTCATGTTCTAAGATTTTTCAACATTTTAGTCTACAGTACGGACTCTGTTTCTGAGTGACCTCTATTGTTTATATGATTTCTCTCAATCTGTGATAGTTATTAAAGATTGGATTTTTGGGTTGTGTTCTAGACACAATAAGGAAGATCTCCATAAAACATCATGCATTGAAAACATTCTTAACCCCTCTGTTCAATTTCCAAAAGATCTAGTTACTGTTCTGTCCACTATTCACAGCAAGCACTTTTTAACTTTCATTCTTTGATTTAATGCTTATATGCATTCCAAATTAGTGCATGTCTTAGGAAGTAGTTCATACTACATTTGTACATATCCCATGTTGATTTCACTCATCCATTCATACACATCTTGGACTTCTAAGTCATTCTAGGAATCCATGAACACAAAGCACACTACGACCTTGGCACATTCTAGATCCATACATTGCATCCATGCAAGATTTGGGGCCTTCATGGCTCCTAATCTAAGAAGATCATAAGGAATGAATTTGATCACACGTTCATGCTTCCCCCGATCTAATCATCCTTTCTCATCCATCCCGGGGATTGAGAGGTCTTCTTTTCTTAAAGATTGACATGCATCATACTAGCTTGCTAAGCGTGTTTTGATTTCTTTGTTTATTTGTTTCAATAAGAATTCATGTCCCCTTTTAGATTAGGAAGTCTTGATTATTTGATACATGATTAGACGATTTTTCCTAGGTTTATTTGTGTGATCTTTCACTTTGCATTGTATGGTATTTGGCTTAGATCTTATGAATGATATCTTATCTTTAGATCTTCCATTTCAAATTTTCTTATGTGATGTAATATACTATCATAGTATTATTTGTCGAACCAAACATAGTATAAGATGATTATTTGGATGCTAATTGAGGCCCGTCGAAAGACGGGACGAGTTGAGGGTGTTTTAGTCACGACAAAGGCTTCTTCCTCTCTCGTACCAAAATCCCGAGCCAAGTTCTTTGGTTACGAAGGGCCGGTGCCTTTTATCCGTTTGGGTGAGTCAAAATTAGGTTTCTTGGTTCCTTAAAGACCAAGTGGCGAATCTGTATCTGTTTTTAACAAACCTTTTCTTTTCTTTGATCCAAATCAAATTTCAAACGAAAAGAAACAAAGCTGTGGAAGCCCAGTGTCCACAGCCGCGTTGATCCCCCACAGTTTAGGAAACTCCACCAATAAAGATGTGACACATACTTTTCCATTTATGGCAAGTAATCATTTGGTTGTGCCTTGTTTGGCAATGTGTACCTTGCATGTGTAATTGTTAAGTCTAAAGCTAGATTTGCCAAACACTTTCACTCGGCCCCTACTAACCTATAACACCTCTTTAAAGTGTAGAAGTGTATATACGTATGTATAATCCATCATGTAGGATCTGTATCATTGTTAGTTCAATTAGAAATTAGAAAAACAATTTAGTTTGTAAAGTATGTTTCACAACTCACAACTTGGAGCCCAAGATTGTGAGTTCTTTATAAGCTCATTCACACTTCACAATCTGTACATTTTGATAAAAACACAGAGAAAAGAGAGAGCTTGAGAGCTATCTTACTGAAGTTTTAAGAGAGAGAGAAAAACCTCCATAGCTAGAGCTCAAGTGGGTCTTTCATATTTGATTTTCCTTTCTCAACAACTTTCTTCTATCTCAATCTCTATGAGTATTCTAAACTCACTTGGAATGTAATTCACCTTTCAATTACTATTTTGTGTAGTTGATTTGTGATCACTATTTTTTAATTTACGTTTGAAGTTTCATAGCTTGAAATTATGAATTTCCAAACTCAATCAAAATCTATTTTATTAGATAAATATGAAAGATTTCAATATGTATAGGTCATGTTTACAATATTAGAGTCTAATTTACTCAATTGAGAAAGTATATTAAGATTGAAGTTTTGTCATCTTTTAGTTTTTCGTAAAATTCGTGAACTATGTTTGGACTCAAGTAAAATTGATTGTAGATTCATAATCCTTGCGAAACACTGAAGAGATTCATATTTTATAAGGCATGGTAACTTACGGAATCAAAAATGGGTCAAAAGACCCCTTAATTTCTGAAACAGGGGAAAACCAGCGAAAAAGATGAAGCTACTACGTGAACTCGCGCGCGAGCGGCCAGAGCGAGCGACCCGCGCGCGTGAGCCGTGTGGTTTCAGGCAGATAGAAAAGATCTTAATAAGAAAAATGAAAATTGGGCATATCGCCCGAGCGGACCCCGCGAGCGATCTGCGAGCACGATCTCTCTGTATTCTGGCATTGGAAAAGTTTTATAAAAGAAAAGGCAAATTAGGCATATCGTGCGAGCAGCCCGCGCGAGCGGCCCGCCCGATCGACTTTTGACAGTTTCTGGTTTTTGCTTGTTTTATGTTAAGGAACTATTTGGGTGATGTTTCATGGACTTTTAAAGCTCTGTTTGGGAAATTTACTAAAATAGAAATCTATTTGGTTATGTTTGGACGATTGAAATAATATAATACGACTTAACAATCTCCGCACGTACGTTGTTCCTATAATTCAGCATTTTACTTTTGTTTATTATTTCATGACATACATATGGAGTCAGTTGTACATGCATGGTGTGTGGTAGTCAGAGTGGAAAAGAGTGTGTTGTTGAGATTGTATTGTGGACACTCCTTGGTAATTGTGTACCAAAGTGTGACATATTGAGATTGCGGTGAGAGTATTTTTGTAGTGCGACGGTGGCAAAACTGGACACTCCCTGACGCCCATGGTAGCATTAAAGTGTGTAACGCCGAACTTGGACATTCCCTGGCACCCATGGTAGTGATAAATCGTGGCCTACGGACACTCCCTGGTACTCGAGTCTGGATATTGCGTGATGTATTTGCAAGGCGGATTAGGTACTAAAGTGTGAGGCATTGGACACTCCCCGGTACCCCAGACCAAAGTGTGAGGCAAACTGGACATTCCCTGGCACCTCTGTGCTAAAGTGTGGCTATCGGAGTATTACAAGGACACTGGTGTGAGATAGTGGGTTGTTGTGTTTGTCGAGAGAAAAGAGTCGGTAAGATGAGATGGTGCATTGTTTTTCATACACGGTCACATATATGTGAATTAAAATTTTCAAATGATGTTGTGGTTGTTTTCTAAACATGAACTCCTTGCTTTAATGTAAACTTGTTGAATCAAATGGGAATTAGAAAATGGTAAATGAGTATGTGTTACATTCAAAGTTAAGTTTTTAATACTCACCAGCTTCTTGAAGCTGACGGCGTCGATGCGCCCTGGACATTTCTGTTCAGGCTTTTCAGGTTATGACTATATTGGGCCCTATGATTACGCTAACTAAGAACGGTTGCTTTGGAAGATAGAACTGTTATCAATGTCCTATGTTTTAAGTTATAAACTATTTTGTAACAAGGATGACTGTAATAAACGATAGATATTGTTTTGTTTTAAGGCGGCTTGTGCCTTAGTTGACCCCGTATTGTAATATGTAATAAGTTAGAAAAAATTTTGTAAGCTTTGATTGCTCTGCTCTGATTATTGTCTTTGTTGTTGACGATTGGGATGGAATCGATCCTTCAAACTGTCACGAACTATGGGTCCATAAAGGAAATTAAACGCTTTCCTTATTTATACTACGTTGGGGCGTGACATGATTTAGTGGTATCAGAGCCAGGTTATCTCAAGACAGTTTAGCCAGGTTAGGGTTTACTAGTTTTGACCCGATTCCACGATCTGTTAGCTTAAGCTTCACACACCCGATGTTAAGACAGGGAGGATAGACTCGGAACCCAAACGCCTAAGATTATCTCTGTCCTGATTTAAGTTAGTACCTTTTTTAGGTATGAATCTAGCTCAGCCCCTTTTTATACCCGATGCTTTTGGAGGGCACTTGGTTACCTTGGGAGCGATAGTACAAGCTTCAGCGATACTTTATTTCACCTCTATCAAGCAGCGGGCAACTGCGACAGTCGAGTTAGATCTTTGGCACTAGATCCACGTGTTAGGACTGGTTGACTTATCCCGTGCTCGCCTTGAGATCCTGTACTTTGTTGAGATTCAGCGCTTAGTACTCGTAGAGATGGTTCGCTTGGTTAACAGTGATGCCTTCTATCTACCTCTTGAAGTTCAGGTTGTGCAGGCTCACCTTGCACAGCTGGATATGCCTCCATCAGTTGTCCCCACTGATGAGGACGACGTTGAGGTGGTTCATTTTGCTCCTATAGGTTGGGAGGGTGTTGATGAAGAGGATGGCATAGGTTAGGATGACTTCGCAGTTGACCTTGAGGAGGCACTAGCACTCGAGCTAGCTTTGCCAAAGGCAGATGCCCGTGGACTTCCTTCGTTGTTGACCTCACATAGCTGTAATTTTGGGGCAGGCCCCTCTCATGTTCAGCAACATCATCAGGCCGACTCGCTTGACCTTTTGATGGCTACCTACGGAGATGACTGACCGTTTAGATATTACCTTGTATATACTGACTATTTTTGACTAGTAGCTCTATTATCTTTTTGCAACTGTATCTGCATGCATTCGAGGCAACGACCCCATTTTTGTAACTCTAACTCTTGCATGGACGATGTACGTCCTAACCCATAAAGCTAGGGTAGGCATTGACTGATCATACATGCCATTTGTATCAACTTGATAAGAAGTTATATATAAAATACTCTTTGAATATTGTTGTCATTTAAACTGCTTTAATAATTCTGTTGCATGCATTTTCCTCATTCTATTATCACTATCATGCACAGAATGGCTGGGAGACCGAGGAGAAACATGAATTTGATTGAGGGAGCACCTGAGACTGCCGATCCCACTAGAATGTTTGAAGCTTTCGTTAGACGTCTCGAAAGGTTTAGTAATCAGAATGAAAATTAACACGACCGACAAACTGGAGATAAACTGCTGGAGAGATTCCGTGCGCTAAGGCCTAAGCAGTTTGCGGGTACCGCGGAACCATGGAAAGTGGAGCAGTGGTTAATAAAGATGGACCGCATGTTCGAGGCTGTCCATTGCAATGAGATGGACAAGAGGAGGTTAGCTACTTTTCAATTGACCGATGTCGTCACAGATTGGCGGGATTCGGTCATAGCTACTATTGGGAATGGAGTGCAATGGGAATGATGTGGACTGCGTTCAAAGGGAGATTTTTGGAGAAGTATTTCCCAGCTACGGAGAGGCACAGAAGAGAGAAGGAGTTCATGGATCTAGCACAAGGAACCAAGTCAGTACAAGAGTACACCACATAGTTTGAGAGACTGTCTCGGTTCACTCCACACTTGGTTGATACTGAAGATAAAAAGATACGAAAGTATAACCAAGGGTTAACACCATAGATTCGCCGCCTGACTCTCGGCCACCTAGATAAGTCTTTCGAAGGACTAGTCGGCCTGACCATTGATCTGGAAGAAGATGCTCGAACAAATCGGAAGCAATTCCAATTCCGGCCGCCTCAGAGGGGTAATTTTGGAAATAGACCACCAATGAATCATACCCAAGGGCAGAAGAGGAATTTTGATGGGAGCAAGAGGACCCAAGCTATCACCTATCCGACTCAACCCTGAGTAGGAGAAGGAAGTAGTGCTAGAAAATGTTTCAACTGTGGCAACCTCGGTCATCTGGCTCGAGATTACAAGGCACCAAGGCGTGCTGCTCAGCAAGGCATAGTCTGTTACAACTGTGGTGAACCAGGTCACATCAGCAAGTTCTGTACTGCCCCCTAAGCAAGTGACTTATGGTCAGCAAGGTCAGACTCGCGTGAATGCTATTATCCCTGATGCCGCTGGATATGATGCGACTGTGTACGAAGAAGGAGGTTATGAAGAAGTTCAACCTGATCAACAAATAGTGGAAGGTACATTAACTCTGTTTAACTCCCATGTTAAAGTATTATTTGATACAGGTGCTGCTCTTTCATTCATATCTGTCAATACGATTCAAAGATTAGGTATCTTACCTCATCGTTTAGAGAAAGCTTTGAGGGCTACCTCACCATTGGGAGCCGTAGTCAAGTTAGGACACATATGCAAGGATTGTCCCTTACGGCTAGGAAACCGTGAAATACCTGCAAGGCTGATTCTCCTATCGATGAAGGAGTTTGACATAATCCTAGGAATGGATTGGATCTCTCAGAACCAAGCAAAGTTGGATTGTGCGAGGAAGAGAATTACATTCCCCGACAATAAGAAACAACCCTTTGATTTTCAATGTAACCCTTTGGGAGATATGTTCCTCACAAGATGCTTAGAAAACATCAAAGTCGTCAGTACAGAGATGACAGCGTTGTCTATACCTGTAGTCAAGGACTTCAAAGAAGTATTTCAAGACATTTCTGGTTTACCGCCCGAGAGATGTATAGAGTTCAATATTGAGCTTATACCAGGTACCGTTCTGATCACCAAGGTCCCCTACAGAATGGCCCCCAGCGAACTATTGGAATTGAAGGAACAAGTTCAAGAGCTCGAGAACCTAGGTTTTGTACGTCCTAGTACATTGCCTTGGGGAGCACCGATGCTATTAGTGTAGAAGAAGGATGGAACACTTCGATTGTGTATCAATTATAGAAAATTGAACCGCGTGACTATGAAGAACAAGTATCCTTTACCTCGGATCGATGACTTATTTGATCAACTACAAGGAGCTACGACAGTTTCCAAAATAGACCTAAGGTCGGGATATCATCAATTGAGGGTACGGAAGGAAGACATACCTAAGACTGCATTTAGAACCTGATATGGTCATTATGAATTTTTGGTAATGCCCTTTGGAATGACGAATGTCCCGACAGTGTTTATGGATCTGATGAACAGAGTGTTCAAGCCGTATTTGGATCAGTTTGTCATCTTCTTCATTAATGATATTTTGATCTATTCTAAGTCAGGAGAAGAACACGAGCAACACCTACGGATGGCATTACAGACGCTTAAGGACCACCACTTGTATGCCAAGTTTAGTAAATGTGAGTTCTGGTTGCAAGAAATGAAATTTTTAGGACACAAGGTGTCATCTCAAGGAATTTTTGTGGATTCGTCCAAGACCGATGCTGTGTCAAACTGTGTCAGACCGAGCAACCCTACAGGAGTTCAGAGTTTTCTTGGACTCGCAGGCTATTACCGGAGATTTGTTGAGGAATTCTCCATGATAGCAGCACCTTTGACTGGGTCAACGCAGAAGAATTTAAGGTTCGACTAGATAGAGAAGCATGAGCGCGCCTTTCCAGAGTTGAAATAGAGACTCACTATCGCACCGGTACTAGCTATACCCAAGCCTGATGAGAAGTTCACTCTCTTTAGTGACGCGTCATATCAAGGACTAGGGTGTGTACTTATGCAAGATGGTAGAGTTATCACTTATGGATCCAAACAGCTGAAGCCGAATGAGTTGAACTATCCCATTCATGATTTGGAGTTGGCGGCAGTAGTATTTGCACTCAAGATTTGGAGACGCTATCTCTACGGTGAGAAGTTGATTTATTCTCCGATCACAAGAGTCTAAAATATTGGTTCACACAGAAAGAGTTGAACATGAGACAATGCAGATGGATGGAGCTGATCAAGGATTACGACTTCACGTTAGAGTACCACCCTGGTAAAGTTAATGTGGTCACTGATGCTTTGAGTCAGCAGACTTGTGAGACGATCACCTCCTTAATTGTTAGAGAATGGCGAGCATTGGAGACGTTGGCGGAGTTCGATGTATAGAGTGCTGAAGAAGGAGAAGGACAACTTTTCGGATGTCTTATCCTACAGCCTGACCTTATCGACTGCATTATTGGAGCTCAAAAAGAAGATGAAAAATTTCAAGCATGGTTTGCGAAGATGTCAGAGAAAGGTCTGACAGAATGGAAGGTGGGAATCGATGGACGATATCGATTTTGAAACAGGTTATGGACACCAGACTGTGGGGATTTGAGAAATAATATTCTGGCAGAAGCACATAAGTCAAGATATACAGTTTACCCAGGAGGAACGAAAATGTACAAGGATTTGAAAAGAAATTTCTAGTGGGAAGGTATGAAGAAGGATGTGGTCGAATTTGTATCCAAGTGTTTGACGTGTAAACAAGTCAAGGTCGAACATCAGAGACCCTCAGGATTGTTGAAACCACTACCTATTCCTGGTTAGAAATGGGAGCACATCACGATGGATTTTGTAGTGGGTTTGCCTCGATCGCAATAGAGTCTGCTCATTTCATTGCTTACAGTATGACGAAGTCTGCTCATTTCATTACTTACAGTATGACATTCCCGGTAGAAAAGATGAGTCGAATGTACACACAACAAGTTGTGCAGCTTCTTGGTGCACCTGTGTCAATTGTGTCAGACCATGATGCATATTTTACTTTTGGATTTTGGGAAAGCTTGCAAGAAGCTATGGGAACCACGTTCAAGATGAGTACTGCTTTTCACCCTCAGACAGATGGGCAGACTGAGCGTGTTAATCAGATCATGGAGGATATGCTTAGGGCTTATGTCATCGAGTTTGAAGAATCTTGGGAGATGCACTTGCCTTTGGTTGAATTTGCCTATAATAATAGTTATTACACGAATATCGGGATGGCTCCGTTGGAAGCATTGTATGGACGACCATGTCGTTCTCCGTTGAGTTAGGCAGAGGTGGGAGATACGAAGTTGTTGGGACCAGATTTGGTTAGAGAAACCAACGAGAAGATTTCTTTGTTCAAGGAAAGGATGAGAACCGCTCAAAGCCGGTATAAGAGTTATGCCGATCGACGTCGGAAAGATTTGGAGTTCAGTGTTGGATATCACGTACTTCTTAAGGTATCACTGACCCGAGGAGTAGTACGTTTTGGTCTCAAAAGAGAAAAGTTAACCCCGTGCTTCATCGGACAGTTCGAGATTTTGGAACGTGTCGGGAAAGTGGCATATCGACTGGCGCTACCACCGAAGATGTCTGGGGTTCACAATGTATTTCATGTGAGTATGCTGAAAAAGTACATACGAGACCCCTTGCACGTGATTAGTTATGACGATATTGAGTCGAATCATAACATTTCTTCTAAGGAGAGACCTGTGAAGATTCTGGATCAGAGTATCAAGAAGTTGAGAAACAAGGACATTCCGTTGGTGAAGGTTTAGTGGATCACCATGACGAGAATGAAGACTCGTGGGAAGTCGAAGCTGAGATGAGAAAAAAGTACCCGGAGTTGTTTCAAGACAAATTAGTCTTGATTTCGGGGACAAAATCCTGTTTAAGGGAGGAAGGATGTAACAACTTGCATCATTTAATTATCAATTTTAGCATATCCATATTGAATTTGTATTTCCATTGACATAATTAAATCCATGTAGTATTGTCAGCTTTTAAATTAATTACAAGTCTCATGTATCTAAATCTTATTATTTTATTTCATATTAAACTCTTGTTGGGACCAAACTGAAATTTTACAAATTTAGTAATACGTGTATTGAATTTCAAATCTATATTTCAAAACGGTAGAAATGTGTTCTTTTAACTCAAGCAGTATTTTTATAAAATCGGGAAATCATTTCTTACGTTAAAATGAATTTTCTGTATTTTTGTGGTGACCACCGCGACGCAAAAATACCAGTTTAGGTGCAAAACTGTCCGCCCCACGTTGATCTCCCACAGTTTAGGAAACTCCACCAATCAAGATGTGACACATACTTTTCCATTTATGGCAAGTAATCATTTGGTTGTACCCTGTTTGGCAACGTGTACCTTGCATGTGTAATTGTTATGTCTAAAGCTAGATTTGCCAAACACTTTCACTTGGTCACTACTAACCTATAGCACCTCTTCAAACTGTAGAAGTGTATATACGTATGTATAATCCATCATGTAGGATCTGTATCATTGTTAGTTCAATTAGAAATTAGAAAAACAATTTAGTTTGTAGAGTGTGTTTCATAACTCACAACTTGGAGCCCAAGATTGTGAGTTCTTTATAAACTCATACACACTTCACAATCTGTACATTTTGATAAAAACACAGAGAAAAGAGAGAGCTTGAGAGCTATCTTACTGAAGTTTTAAGAGAGAGAGAAGAACCTCCATAGCTAGAGCTCAAGTGGGTCTTGCATATTTGATTTTCCTTTCTCAACAACTTTCTTCTATCTCAATCTTTGTGAGTATTCTAAACTCACTTGGAACGTAATTCACCTTTAAATTACTGTTTTGTGTAGTTGATTTGTGATCACAATTTTTGAATTTACGTTTGAAGTTTCATAGCTTGAAATCATGAATTTCCAAACTCAATCAAAATCTATTTTATTAGATAAATATGAAAGATTTCAGTATGTATAGGTCATGTTTGCAATATTAGAGTCTGATTAACTCAATTGAGAAAGTATATTAAGATTGAAGTTTTGTCATCTTTTAGTTTTTTGTAAAATTCGTGAACTACGTTTGGATTCAAGTAAAATTGATTTAGATTGATAATCCTTGCGAAAAACCGAAGAGATTCATATATTATAAGGCATGGTAACTTACGGAATCAAAAATGGGTCAAAAGACCCCTTAATTAATGAAACAGGGGAAAACCAGCGAGGAAGATGAAGCTACTGCGTGAACTCGCGCGCGCGAGCGGCCCGCACGAGCGACCCCTCGCACGAGCGGCCCACGGGTGCGAGCCGGTGGTTTCAGGCAGATAGAAAAGATCTTAATAAGAAAAATGAAAATTGGGCATTTTGAGTGAGCGACCCGCGTGCGCGATCTCCCTGTATTCTGGCATTGGAAAAGTTTAAAAAAGAAAAGGAAAATTGGGCATATCGCGCGAGCGACCCCTCGTGCGAGCGTCCCGCCCGCGCGACTTTTAACTGTTTCTGGTTTTTGCTTGTTTTATGTTAAAGAACTGTTTGGGTGATGTTTCATGGACTTTTAAAGCTCTTTTTGGGAAATTTACGAAAATAGAAACCTATTTGGTTATGTTTGGACGATTGAAATAATATATTACGACTTAACAATCCCCGCACGTACATTGTTCCTATAATTCAGTATTTTAGTTTTGTTTGAGGTTTCATGACATACATATGGAGTCAGTTGTACATACATGGTGTGTGGTAATCAGAGTGGAAAAGAGTGTGTTGTTGAGATTGTGTTGTTGACACTCCCTGGTAATTGTGTACCAAAGTGTGACGTGTTGAGATTACGGTGAGAGTATCTTTGTAGTGCGATGGTGGCAAAACTGGACACTCCCTGACGCCCATGGTAGCGTTAAAGTGTGTAATACCGAACTTGGACATTCCCTGGCACCCATGGTAGTGCTATAGTGTGGCCTACGGACACTCCCTGGTACCCGAGTCTGGATACTGTGTGATGTATTTGCGAGGCGGATTAGGTACTAAAGTGTGAGGCATTGGACACTCCCTGGTACCCCGGACCAAAGTGTGAGGCAAACTGGACATTCCCTGGCACCCCTGTGCTAAAGTGTGGCTATCGGAGTATTACAAGGATACTGGTGTGAGATAGTGGGTCGTTGTGTTTGTCGAGAGAAAAGAGTCGGTAAGATGAGATGGTGCATTGTTTTTTTATACACGGTCACATATATGTGAATTAAAGCTTTCAAATGATATTGTGGTTGTTTTCTAAAAATGAACTCCTTACTTTCTTGTAAACTTGTTGAATTAAATGGGAATTAGAAAATGGTAAATGAGTATGTGTTACATTCAAAGTTATGTTTTTAATACTCACCATCTTCTTGAAGCTGACTACGTCGATGCGCCCTAGACATTCGTGTTCAGGCTTTTTAGGTTATGACTATGCTGGGCCCTATGATTACGCTAGCTGAGAACGGCTGCTTTGGAAGATAGAACTGTTATCAATGTCCTTTGTTTTAAGTTATAAACTGTTTTGTAATAAGGATGAGTGTAATAAACGATAGATATTGTTTTGTTTTAAGGCGGCTTGTGCCTTAGTTGACCCCGTATTGTAATATGTAATAAGTTAGAAAAATATTTGTAGGCCTTGATTGCTCTGCTCTGATTATTATGTCTTTATTGTTGACGTTTGGGACGAAATCGATCCTTCAAACTGTCACGACCTACGGGTCCATAAAGGAAATTAAACGCTTTCCTTATTTATGCTACGTCAGGGCGTGACAATGATGGACCTGAGCTACCCGAGGAGGATTTGATGGAGGAGGAGGATATGATAGATGATGATGACATGGATGAGGACGATGTTTTGTCCGAGATTGCCCAAGAGGATGAGGCTTCTATCTATGGACCTAACGTAAACAACTTTTGAGTCCAGTACCTATGGGACTTAGACTTTTGATTTTGACTTCAGGACATGTTGTCCACTTACTTTTAATGCTTACATGGACAGCTATTGACCGTAGCATTTCGTCTAGGCAGCCACCAGTTGTGGTCTTGTTTATATCTTCTACTAGATCTTATATAGGATCATGTACTATGCGGTACACAGATGATTTGTTGTGTACTCCACTATACATCTTTTGGATATATATATGTGTGTGTGTGTGTGTGTGTGGCAGACCGTTTCTTTGGATTATTTCTGTTGTCATCTCATTATTTATTTTATGTTGTGATTAAGATTCGTGCTATGCTTCGTTGTATTATTTATGATTGTTTCCCAAAGAAAATTGTCAGGTAATCGTTAGATCTTTCAAGCGTGATTGGGATAACCCATTCTTGAGGGTATGGACTCAACCGAAGTCTTCGAAGCATTCATGCAACGGATGGAACATATTGGCGACACCTACAACAATGCCATCCATTGAGTTAACAACGACAACAACCACGTTGCTCCTCCGAGAGAGACAGGCGATAAGCTATTGTAGATTTTAAAAAAATTTGGGGCTAGTATAAAAATACAAAAAGGTTTGAGTTTTCTGATAACAATATAAAAATGAAAATTTTGGTGAAGGATAGTAGATATGGACAGCGAAAAAACTCAGAATGTGTGTTGATATATGTAGAATTAAGTGGGTTATTACTGACAACTTGGGCTTAAGAATTTTAAGGGGGGGTCAATTTGGCAAGCCCGTATAGTTATTTGGCAAGAGGACCACTTGGAACATTGCTAATGGTATCCGAGCCAAACTTGATACCGTGAGGCCGACGGTGTTATAGATGAGGAGTAGAGGCCCTTGGGTAGTTGAACCCTTTGTCTACTGATGGGCTGCTATGTGGTCACCAACCATTAGCTTCCACAAAAATCAATCATGGTGAGAACTGGGCCTACGCAACAATGACAACACATCTTTAAGTGGTGTAGATTAATATGTGAGAACTCCTCCCACATGGAAAAAAACACTAAAAATGTTATCATAACACATGTAGAACTAAGTCGACTACTACTAACACTTAGGGCTTCAGCATTTAAAGGGCAATGTGCACATATGCTAGAATTCTAGAGCTATCGAGTTTGTTTTCTTTCTATTGTTAAGTTTCTTTGTATTCAAGGCAGGTAGACAAGTGAAGAGTCCATGCGAAGCACGTTGCTATTGTCATCTCTGTAAAAATTTTCAAAGCTTTGTTTTTCTTTATTTATTTATTAATTTATTTTTTTTTGTAAATTTCAAAGTTTGGGAAATTCTGCGAATTTCAAAAGTTGTGGGGTAATTTGTAAATTTCCAAAAAAAACATGGGCTGGTATAAATATACAAAAAGGTTTGAGGTTTTCAGATAGAAATATAAAAAAGAAAATTTTGGTAAAGGATCGTTGATGTAGACTTAGAATCCATGCACTACAAGAAAAAAGACATTTTATGTCACTTTAAAACTTGTATTTATGTCACTTTTATTTTGAGTGACACAATTATTTCTTACAGGGTGTTTTTATGTCACTTTTTAAGTATTTATGTCACTTTTTAAAAAAGTGACATAAAAGCTTGATTATTTATGTCATTTGTTTAAAAAAGTGACATAAAAAATAACGTATTTATGTCACATTTTTAAAAAGTGACATAAATAATAATGCTTTTATGTCACTTTTTTGAAAAGTGACATAAATAAAAACGCGGTGGCAATTTTGTAAATAAAATATTTTTTTTATGTCAATTTTTATAAAAAGTGACATAAATAATACACATTACTTATAAAAACTCTAATTTTTTATGTCACTTTTTTTTAAAATTGACAAACATTTTTAAAAAAGTGACATAAAAAATATAATGCGCGCGCGGGAACGGGCGGGGGAATAAAATTGCAGGAAGCTAGAGCTCCCTCAACCTCTTCATTCCCAAACCCAAATTAACCCAAACCCAAACCCACTCCACTCTCTCCGTCGCAACCACCACGCCGCCGCCTCCTCCACTCAACTGCCGCCGCCGCCGCCTCCTTCTCTCAGTTACCACCATCTCCCTTCACCACCATCGCCCTTCCTGCGCCGTCTTCGTTTGCCGCCGTCGTCGTCGCTCTCACCTTCTCAAGCTTCTCGGTTGTGTAAGATCCCCCCCTCTCTCTCTCTCTCTCTCTCTCTCTCTCTCCAACTCTATGAGTGTGTGTGTGCATGTGTGCTCTGTATTTTCTGAATCTTTCTATGTTTTGTTTGTAATCTGTGATTAGATTTGTAATCAATGATTAGGTTTTTTTGAATCTTCAATTTGTGATTCGATTTGTAATATGTGTTTTGTTTGTAATCTGTGATTAGGTTTGTAATATGTGATTAGGTTTTTTTTAATCTTCAATTTGTTGTTGTTTATTAATTGTTCAGCCACCAACAACAACAAAGTCAAGAGGTGATAATTGTTGGGTAAATAGATATTTCCAGAAACAAAGGCTATTGAGCCAAGAGGTGATAAAAGCCAACCTGCAACTTTTGACTTTTTGGTTGCAAATAATACTATTGATGTTGACTGTCTCTCTCTCTCTCTCTCTCTCTCTCTCTCTTTTTTTTTTCCCTTTCTTTGAGAGGAATTGCTTGCAACCATGCTTAATTTTCGTTTATAGATGAGGTTAAATCTTAACTTGGGAAACCTTAGGTTGCCTTGTTATATGTCTATTCACATGTTGTACTGTAGCAGATCTTGGATAATGTATTACTATGTTTGCAAGATTTTACCTGGGCATACATGTTTGAGAGATGTATCAAAGACGGCCACAGTAATCTACTATGTGGTCATTCATTTCCTTTCTTCTTTTCACATCCTTCCAAAGATTATGTTCTTCAACTTCCTTTTGTTGGACAATCTCAATGACTTGAAACATATTGCAATTGGTTGGCTATATGAAATTAAGAGTGATCATTGCCACTTGTAGTGATCAGGAACACCAAAAACTTTTAATCAAATTAAGTTTTTTTATTTACTAAATTTGTTGTCTAATCATGTGTAACTGATTTTCATTGTGAGACTTAAAAGACTAGTTACAATGCTTCATTTCATTTGCTTATGGACTCGGTGACATTTTTAAATGTACTAAGGTTCAGATTATTCAAACATTTCACTGAATTGGTTTACCTATTTCAGTTACCAATGACGAACAAAGTGTTTTTATTTTCAAAATTAAAAGCAAAGTTAAATGTTTTTCTTCTAAAATTATAGGGTAAATTATGTGGGCACCCCCTCATGTATTGTACTTTTTCACTAACAGCCCCTAATCTAAAAGCTCATCAAGTTGACCCCTCAACTGCTATTTTTTTCTCAAATTGACCTCAAATAACAATGACTGAATCAATGAATGTCTTTGCAGGTTGAAACTCTTCTTGGCTATTTGAGAGAACCAAGACAAGTAGCTTCCTCTTCGAGTCCTCAAACAGATTATTATTAGATTCTAATGTGTGTTGGACTCACTCTTCTTGTTTGCTATATATGTAGATTCTAATCTGTGTTGGACTCACTCTTCTTGTTTGGTTCATTTAGATCTTGTATTGGTGGTTTCTTTTGTATCCTTTTTCCACTGTTTTTGAATTATTTTTTTTATTATTATTATTTAAATGTTTAGACAAGTGGAAGGATTTTAAGCGGTGATCTATGGAGTTCGAGGCAGACTAAATTGTATATCGGATGCAGTAATGCCAACGATGAGTTTCAGAGTCAGTCCCCCTCTCTCCCTCTATTTGAAATTAAGAAGTGAAAATTGCGGGGCCGGGGATGAATTTGAGCTCTATTCCAATTAACCCATCTTGAACTTCTCTTTTTGAATTGATGACAAAACTTTTTCGAAGCTTAATTTTGGATTGCTATGGCGTTATCATATATGGAGGGTTTGACTACTGCAAATAGATTTTTTATTTTTCACATGTATTGGGTTGTATGTCAATTCATTTTCTCCAATCTGGCAGGCTTCTAATTCTTACAACTTTTCACATTTTGATTTGAATTGTATTCTGGTTTTATATATTGCAGATACTGAATTTACAACACAACTGAATTGATATCTGTTGATTGCAACCAGTGGAGGTTTAAATCAGCAGAGAACAGGGGTAACTCTCTTCTTCTGCCATACAACTCCACACACTTTTTTTCTTCTTCTTTACTTGAAATGAATACTTATAAAGGAAATTCATAAATTAGTAATCATTTATGAACTCATGGTCTTGTGCTCAAGTTTGACATGTTGTAATGTGAACTCACCTGCTGTCACATTACAAAACAAATTGTTTAGGGGCTCTATGTGTGGGAACTGGAATCAGTAGCCTGTCTCTCTTCGGACAATGTCTTTGTTGGTAATGATATTATTATTATTTATTTAAAAGTTATGAGAGAGTTTCAGTTCTTTTACTTTATTCACATTGTTGGAATTGGTAGGATTAGTGTTAAGGCCAGAAAATAAGGTTAATACTTGTTCCGCCAAAATGCGAATGGGCTAGGGTAGATAGTAGAGTTTAGTAATTACTTTAGATAATAAACAAAGTTTATTTCATAGTCTAAACACAAGTCTCGAAGATCATTTGGCACTAAGGCTTACAACTTTTTATATCATAGTCTAAATAGAATCCTAATCAAATAATAAATTAAGGGGAAAAAAAAAAGGAAATTATCAAAAAGAAAGGAGAAACCTAAGTTAGGCTAAATCTGGGAACTAGGAAATCAAAGAAAACTAATGCTGCAAACAGCACCCAAAATAGCAATCGAGAAACCTTAATAGTTTGTTCTCAAACTCTCAAAAGCAAGGTAATCTTATTCTTATTCATTATCTGTACATATGCGAATACTTCCAGTGTAAGGTGTATAGTACATTTTGTAAGTTAATTTTGTATTTGATTCATAGGTACAACGAGATGTTGAAGAGCTACCTTCTGAAGCGTTTTGCCCATTATGGGATTCTTTAAATGTGAGTATCTATACTTTATGAACTTATGAACCTTGGTTTGTGTGGGCTCTAATTTGTATGTACTTCCATGGTATCTAAAAAAAACTTGCTTTTCTCTTTGTTATTAATTCGAAAAATCACTTGCCTTCTCTATAGTTTAAGGATTGAATCGGATCATCTTCTAATAGCTTTTCTTATCTTTTTTGCTAGCGATAGAGTATGTTAAATTGAGGCAATATTTTCCTTTTCACATAATGTGGTTTAGCTGGTTTGAACAGGAAAATAATAATCACTGAAGTTCATTCTTTCACTTGACAACGGAATGGGTAAAATTTGTGCATGAGAGTTGCTCTTTGCACAATTCCCTGCACCCTTTCAGCCATATTCGTCAAAATTCTAACCAACAGGTTCAATTTTTCCTATTGAAAGATTAATTTTGCCATTGTGACCCTATTCTATAGAAAATCGATGTGTTTGGCTACTACCCTTGGAGATTTCATTTTTCAAGAATGTTTATATAACATGGTTTCTAGGAATTGAATACTCCACTAAACTTTACTTGATGCAGATTAGCAAGGTACTCTTTGTTGTTAATTTTTTCATTTTCACTATCATTAGTTTAAGAGCTTTTAGTATTAGGCTTCGTTCTATAGATAGATTAGGTGCTTTAACGTGTCCACAATTTTTATTGCCCACTAATTGAACTGAAAATCTTTAAGTTTTTGGCTTGGAATTTCAAAATTTTATTTATTTATTTATTTTAAATCCATTATATTGGTATAAAGGTTATTGCGACTCGAATTCAAATTTGTTAAATCTTTTCAGGTTATTGAGGCTGATGTTCAACCAGGTGATCTTTGTACTCGTCGTGAGTATGCTTGTTGGTTGGTTACTGCCAGCAGTACTCTCTCAAGGTATGCAAGTCGCTCTTGTTTTTGTGACTAGTAGGATGGTAATATCGGATGATGTTTTAACTCAACTATGAATGTATTGCTTGTAGTATTGATTGGGATTACAATTCCTTTATGTATCATGTAGGAACTCAGTTTCCAAAGTGTATCCTGCAATGTATATCGAGAATGTCACTGAGCTTGCATTTGATGATATTACACTAGAGAACCCTGACTTCCCTTCCATTCAAGGTCCAAAACATGTTTAGAAGAGTTTTGCTTTTGATTTAAAAAGTTGATTTTGTTGCTTGTAATTTCTTAATCATAGAACCTCTCAGGCTTGGCAGAAGTTGGACTTATCTCCAGCAAGCTTTCAAGGCGTGATCTGCATTCTAATTTTGAGGAAGATCAGACTACTCTCTATTTCTCACCTGAAAGGTAGACTGTATAACTGCTCAGCATAAGCAGGATTGCCACTTGCTTATGGCCCTTTTACCTAATTATCGTACAGTCATACATGTCAGTGAAATATGTTGAATGCAATAATATTTTTGCTGGTGGACAGATCATGCTTCAACATTCTGGTTTCATTGACATTGATAAGATCAACCCAGATGCATGGCCTGCACTAGTGGCCGACTTATCAGCGGGAGAGCAGGGAATAATAGCCCTTGCATTTGGTGAGTTCACTGAGTTGTATTCCCATGTAATTGCTTCTTCCAGAAATTACATTGAGCCCCCATTAATATAGTGTGTTACTTCTACGGTAGGTTACACTAGACTGTTCCAGCCAGATAAGCCAGTGACTAAAGCTCAAGCTGCCGTTGCTCTTGCAACTGGTAAAGCTTCTGATCAAAGAAGTGCCAATTGGTGTTGCTTCTAAATTTATCTAGGGAATTTTTCTCATAGTAAATGAACTCCCCTTATCTACTTAAGGACCTGAAATCAATATAGAGATTGTTCTATCAGACACAACACACTGCTAGCATATTGTTCTATATGTCAAAGATAAATGATGCAGGTCCTAATTGACTGAACTAGTGATTGAGCAGCTCTCTACTTGTAGGTAAAAAGGTTACTAATCTTTCCTAGATTTCCTTCATTTACATAGCTCAAATGTTCTAGCTGATCTATGGATTGTTCTAGAATCTTATATGATTTTCTTTTCTTCTTAATCCCTGAGTTTCAACAACCACAAACAACCCCTTTTAAGATTCTGAAATTTTGTTAGACCTAATTGCAAGACTTATTGGTTGGACCTAATTTATTGCTTGGTGTTTCATGTGGGTGTGTGTGTATGAAATTTTCTGCTTTTGAAATTTTATTGAAACAGACCCATATACACACAATGAATCTCTCTCTCTCTCTCTCTCTTTCTCTCTCTCTCTCTCTCGCGCGCGCGCGCACACACACATTGACATTAGAAATTTTGACCCAAATTCTAAAATTTATTGATTTTCTTTGCATAAGGTGTTGTGAAATAAACTCAATTGATACTTCCATGGAAGCAAAAGCCGGCGAGTCATCAAACACTTTGTTCAGTGACAAATTGCAGTTTCTTAACTTGTAAAATTCAAGGTTGCGGACCCTCATTAACCAAAGGTAAATATAAATGTAGGACTAAATCCATTACAATGTGTTTCTATAGAATTGAAATTAGTATATCAATCTTCCTTTGCAATTAAAGTGAATACTTCTGTTGCCTCTATTCAAAGCTTCTTGAACTTAAAGTTGCTTGAAATTAGCAGTTAGCTCCAAATTTAGTTTCAGTTTGGGCCTCTGTCTGCTATGCAAACAACTTTGAATTTTCTAATTGGAGACCCAAATTAGTTCTGTTGTGGAATTTGCACCTCATAATATTTGGGCACTATATTTAGTTTCTGGCCACTGAGATGCATGTAACGTTATGTATCACAGACACTTTAATTTCGGTGTGTGTCCATGTTGGACACCAACACACATCGAAAGAGTGCTGACACATGTAAGACATGCAGAAAAAACATGTCTTATTATTTTTCACTGCACACATGTGTAGGACACGCGTGTCCATAACCTGTCATATCCGTGCTACATAAGCTATAACTACTTGGTAATAGCTTATGTTTACACCAGCAATGTTTAGTGGATGCAAAGAGAGAACTAACTTTTTTCTGATGAGGTAGTCTCTTTAGTACTATCAGTTTTATTTCTTGTTTATTGGCCTTAGCTTGATCGTGGTTTGTGCTTATGTTATGGATTAGTGCTAGTGTAATAAAACTATTAAAACTAGACTTTGTGTTTAATCGCTCAAACCTTTCAGAGAGGTGTTGTTTCTCTCCTTGGAGTGTGTGAGCCCTGATTTTCTTACTTTGGTCTTCTATAATACTGGATCATTTGGGTAGGCTCCTAAATCCAATTTGTACCATTTTATCATTCATGTAATCTGTTCACTACATTATAAACAAAAAAAGTCCAAATCTCCGATTGATTTTATGCTTTTACTCATTTATATGACACTTACTCTGTTGACATTTTTAAGACTTGATTAAGAGGTTGGAGTAACATAATAGTCACGCTACTTTTGCAGGTCCTATAGAAATAGATTGCTTTGGGCTAGACCTATAGATGTTTGTACCGTAAATTTAATTGCTTGAAAAATTCACAGTTTTTTAAGATCAAGTAAAACAATTTGGAAACCATTTATGGGAGCATCTAGTTGAGATGAAACTTACAATTAGGGTCGTCTATGTTTTTTTATGGTGCTTTGTGTAGGAGAAGAACATAAAGAAAAACTTGCAGGACGAGGCGGATAGAGTTGTTCATCGCCTCGGAGTTCTTGTGGATTGTAGAATCTTTGGTGAATCCTTATTTGTTTCTATGCCTACACACGGACCGGAGTCTCTCAATCTCTCGGTACATCTCTATCTCCGTCTCTCTCCTAATATATAGTTGCTTTTGTTCTTTAAGGCCTTAGGATAGTGAGGCTATGTATATCATACAATCTTTAATAAACTAAATAAACTTGTGAAAACTAATGGAATGCATAACGGAATCACAATTAACAAATAATGCGAAAAAATAACTTTTTCATCACTTAGGCTTGAAAAAACTTAGTTTTGGGGGTTTTGAGTGAAACTGTAAACCGCTTAAACAAACGTCACGAAACCTTACTCACACCTCAAACATGCATAAATAAACTTGCGGGAACTAACGGAATGAATATCGGATTCACGGTTCACAAAAAATGCGAAAAAAAATGACTATTTAATCACTTAGGCTTAAAAAAATGTAGTTTTGGGGGTTTTGAGTAGTGAATCGATAAACCACTTAACCAAACGCCACGAAACCTTACACGCACCTCAAACATGCATAAATAAACTTTCAGGAACTAACGGAATGCATAACGGATTCACGGTTCACAAATAATGTGAAAAAATGACTCTTTAGTCACTTAGGCTTGAAAAAACGTAGTTTTGTGGGATAAACCGCTTGACCAAACGCCACGAAACCTTACATGCACCTCAAACATGCCTAAATAAACTTGCGAGAACTAACGGAATTCATAACGGATTTATGGTTCACAAATAATGCGAAAAAATGACTCTTTAGTCACTTAGTCTTGAAAAATTGTAGTTTTGGGGGGTTTGAGGAGTGAATCGGTAAACCGCTTAACCAAATGCCACGAAACCTTACACGCTACTCAAACATGCCTAAATAAACTTGCGAGAATTAACAGAATTCATAACGGATTCACAGTTCACAAATAATGCGAAAAAATGACTTTTTCATCACTTAGGCTTGAAAAAACGTAGGTTTGGGGGTTTTGAGTAGTGATACGGTAAACCGCTTGACCAAATGCCACGAAACCTTACACGCATCTCAAACATGTCTAAATAAATTTGCGGGAACTAACGGAATGCATAACGGATTCACGGTTCACAAAAAATACGAAAAAATGACTCTTTCATCATTCCAAGTCCCCGAACACATTGTGGTCTCTCAAAACGTACCCCCAAACATAGTTTTACTCTTTTATTATTTTATATATAACTAATTAATGAAAACTTTATCTTTTTTATAGGTACAAAGTTTCACATTTTGATGGAAGGTTCTAACAAAAAAACCACTCTTTTTGTTGGGCTAATTCTTTTTTGTTGCTTTCATAGGTTTGTTAGTACTTTTTGATGAATATGTATTATGTATATGTTATTAGATTTGCACTTGACTCATATCAATTGTATATTTTTTTTGTTCATCCCAATTAATTGGTTGATATTGAGATGAATCTATGAAATTTAGTAGTTGAAATATTGAGTTGGATTTAATTTTGTACAGGGTGCATGCATGATATTGTATATATGTACAGGGTGCTATATATTGTTTTTACAGGGTGGTATTGATGTCAGTTTTACAGCATTTATGTCACTTTTAAGTCTTTTATGTAATTATTTTGTTTGGTATTTATGTCACTTTTTCTACTTTTATGTCACTTTAGGTTAAAAGTGACATAAATAAAATGGTATTTATGTCACTTTTAAGTATTTATGTCACTTTTCTACTTTGATGTAATAATTTTGTTTAGTATTTATGTCACTTTTCTACTTTTATGTCACTTTAGGTTAAAAGTGACATAAATAAAAATAGTATTTATGTCACTTTTAAGTATTTATGTCACTTTTAAGACTTTGATGTTATAATTTTGTTTGCTATTTATGTCACTTTTTTACTTTTATGTCACTTTATGCTAAAAGTGACATAAATAAAATGGTATTTATGTCACTTTTAAGTATTTATGTCACTTTTTATTAACAAATGCGTTAGTTTTAAGAAACATTTATGTCACTTTTTATAAAGTATTTATGTCACTTTTAAAACATTTATGTTGCCTCCATTTATGTCACTTTTTATTGGAAAAAAAAGTGACATAAATACATATTTATGTCACTTTTTAAGTGACATAAAAGGCCATTTTCCTTGTAGTGATGTGAGATACAAAATAAAAGACCAAACAGTCCTCATCACTCAATCTAGGGAACCAACTTGGATCAACACCAAATAGCCCACAGATTTGTGTTGAAAGACTGTTTGGCACGGCTAAACTCATCCATGAAGAGAAATTTGTTTTTCAACGCACATATACAGATGAACAGAGACAATGGTAATAGTTGGTAATATACCGTATTTGTCATTTTTTTCAACAACATTTACCATGTTCAAATGGAAAACATTGGAAATGAATGGAGACAAACTCAATTTATAAGTTGCAAGAACACTGTTTGTCAACACTCTCAAACGTTTGAATTAAGAGGCTTTTGGGCACTTCTAAACTCATCCATGAGGAGAACCATAGGGGGATAAGACGTAGTTTCCTCAACAACTAATGCACACTCCTAATCAGAAAACATCGAATAATTAAACACTCGATGTGAATTGCATGGTCAGTTGTAGACATTGAATAATATTTTGATGATGATATGGGGGAGGGGGATTCGAATATCGAACCAGTGCCGTGAAAGGAACTGAAATGCCAAGTTCTTTGCCCCCTTGATCTATGGCTCACTTGGTGCATGGTGAATTATTAAATACTCGAGGCCTTCGTAGTCTACTAAGTCATAGACATGGTGAATTGCAGAAATTCTAAACACGAGACCTAAAACTAATTAAAAACTCTGGCCATGTTCTGTTCTAGGGAATTAAGCTATTTAAAAATAATTGAAAATTAAGTTCTAACATTCCTTTTTTTTTTTGATGAAAAGTTCTAACAATTCATACTGATTGCATTGGTTGATCTAAGAAAGCCAAGAATCGTGATAACTAATTCAACAAAATATTTTTTTTACTTTTTTGCTTTCCACTTTTTAATTTACTAAAGAGCAAGATATATTAACCCATCCCACATGGAATAAACTAAGAATGTATGTGGATATATGTATAATTAAGTGGGTTATTACTGACAACCTGGGCTTAAGAATTTTAAGGGTCAATTTGGTAAGCCCGTTTAGTTGTTTGGCAAGTGGGCCACTTGGGGCGTTACTAATGGTATCTGAGCCAACCTTAATCCTGTTAGGGCCCACGGTGTTATGGTAGAGGAGTAGAGGCCCTTGGGTAGTTGTACCCTTTGTCTGCTAATGGGCTGCTATGGTCACAAACAATTTGCCATTGCAAAAATCAATTATGGTTAGAACTGGGCCTACGCAACGATGACAACACGTACGTCTTTACATGTGGTAGATTAATATGTGAGAACTCCTCCCACACGGAAAAAACACTTAGAATGTTATCATAATCTATATAGGCTACTATTAATAATTAATGCTTAAGCATTTAAACGGCAACGTGGTAGACCCGCGAAGTTGATAGGCCAGTATATTACATGTGTCCATCAAGTCAGTTTGGTGCACATAAATAGATAATTATTGCACATCTGCAAGAAGAAATTTAGGTCAGAACACTGGCTACTCCCTATCACTTGATAGCTGCACATATGTCAGAAATCTGGAGCTCTATATTTTTGTTACCTTTTCATTTTTTAATTTCATTGTATTGAAGGCAGGTAGACAATTAAAGACACCATGTGAAACACGTTGCTCTTGTCATCTACTTAAAATTTTTAAACTTGCTTTTCAATTTTTTTTAGTACTTTTTTTTTGTACATTTCAAAGTTTGGGAAATTATGTAATAATTTCAAAAGTTGTGGGGTAATCTATAAATTTCAATAAATTTTGGGGCTGAGTCAACTCAATGTAAGTTCTCTTGAGTTAACTCAATGTAAGTTCTCTTGAGTCAACTCAATCTATAAATTTCATCCTTTCTTTTTGCTTTTGCAATTTCGCTTGAGTCAACTCAATGTAAGTTCTCTCGTTCCCTTTGCATATCATGACATGTTTACTTTATTTGCATCGGTCCTGGGCGGGGCTAGCCACTGTGAATATACCTCTCCCTTGTATTGCATGTGTATCCGATTGCTACTTGATTTAATCTCTTGAAATGATTTTCACTAGATATTCCTTTTTGCCATGTATATATTATCTATTATGTTTGAGGAAACAATACCAATTATGAATTAAAAACAAGGATATTTGAATCAAGGCCTACCATTCAGTAGGGAGAGGAGGGGGTGCTTTAGTCCTGCTTGGGTTACTTCCCCTCTTGTACCAAGACCACCGAACCTAGTTTCTGGTAATGAAGGGTGAGTAACCTTATTCAATTTTGGGTGAGTCAAACTTAGGTTTCCTAATTTCCAAAAAAAAATTAGATGGCAACTCTTTGTCTATACAACTGTGTGAAGAAATCCTAGTTTTCCCTGAAGTGTGCTCCTTGGGATCCGTCCCGGGACACTATTGAGGGAGAATGCCAAGACCTCTTTTTTTTGCATGGTTCACAGGTATCGCTCTCTAACAAATTAGCTATGAACTATTGTGGACATCAGTTTTAGTATATGTTTATTGATATCATTCTTACATTTCATTATGTTCATCTTTCATGAGATGAATGGTGGTTTGGCATCCTTGAACTTCATTATATGTGATTTGTTTGTGTGAAAGAGTTTTGCACAAGGGAGTTATGAATCACATGGTCATTGGAAGTTCTAAATAGTCACAGTGGATGATAAGACTGGGTATCTTATCAAGTTTGCACTGTAGCATGATTAATTTCTATTTGACAGAGTGATGAATCTCATTCACAAGACTGTAAGACTCTAAAGTCGATATGCTATTGTATGGGATACATTGACAGACCTTGCGATTAATCCGTTGATAGTAACTATCAACAATTAATGGACACTCAAACATGTACGAGACTTATGTCCTTAACCCTGAGATAATAATGGACACAAGCATAAGGCCTAGTTGTTTTGAATTACCAATCAGTGAGGTCTTTAAGATCAACACCTGGGTATCTTGAATGATCATGTCTAGAGTATTGGGATCATATATTATCAAGACGGAATCTACCCTCTATTACTGAGTATGTATTCTCTTGAGAATGTCACGGTGTTAGTCACTGAGTATTGCAATCTTGTAATAAATACATATTTGGTGAACTATGAGAAGTGAATGGGGACTTAAGGATATAAGCTATAATTATCAACTGGGAGACAGTACTGCTTAGTCTTAGTGATAATTATGAATACTGAGGTAGAGGGGCATTAATGTCATTTTATATAGATCTAGGTATTGCTCTGTGATCTGCCTCTTCTGATTTGGAGTACAGTTAATGTCATGTGGTGAAATTGATATTAATTAATTAATTTAAACTATTTGGGTAATGAGATTAACTGGGTACAATTTGTGTTAATTAAGCGAATTAGGAAAATTCTAGAGGTCCCATATGTAGCTCTTATAAAGTAACAAGTCCAACTAGGTTTAGGAGATGGATTGAGTGTGTATAAATATGTGTAGAGAGAGTTTTTAGTTTAGCTAAGAACCCTGGCCGAATCTCTCTCTCCCACACATATATTTTTTCTCTTCCTCTAAACTCCAGAGATCACCAAGGTCTAAGGATTGAAGAGCTTCAATAGTATATGCGTGAAGATTTCTAGACCGCAAAGGAGGAAGGAGCATCTGGATCTGCTTGAAGTGTTCTCGTAAGCATCCAACTGATCATAAAAGGTATTAGATCTATTTTTGTAATCATACGCATCTTGGTTTTGAGCCAGATCTATTTTAAAAAGAGTTTTCAATGATAATCGCTTCCGCAAACCCTAAAAATTTAAAAACGGGACCAACAACTGGTATCAGAGCCAGGTTTAACCCTCTACGTATGATTTTTTGCAAAACACTATGATTTAATGGTTGGAAAACAGATCTAGAATAAAAATACGTATAACCCTAACTGAAAAATAGTCGCACTTGGTCAATAGCGTTGCTGCACAGCTGCCTGTGCACTACAGTGTGTACAAGGGCTGTACTACCATGCGCAAGTACTACGCTGCAGTTTACGTGTACTACTTTTTGACAAAAACTCATCAATTAATATTTATAATTGAAAGAGAGAAGAAAAGTACATGTAACTGACCTAGGGTTTCATGAGCACATACTATAGTGTGCACGCACATATTGTGCACGTACTATGTGTGTGCTCTGCTATGCGGTGCACCTGTTATGTGTGCTATTTTCTTTAGTTACTCATCAATTAATATTTAAAATTGAAAGAGAGAAGAAAAGCACATGTAACTGGCCTAGGGTTTTACGAGCACGTACAATAGTGTGCGTGCGCGTGCTATGCGCATGCTCTGCAGTGCGGTACACTTGTTATGTGTGCTTTTTTTCTTCAGATATTCATCAATTAATATTTAGAATTGAAATAGAGAAGAAAATCACATGTAACTGGCCTATGGTTTTATGAGCACGTGCGATAGTGTGCGTGCGTGTGCTGTGCATGTGGTGTCACGTGTTTTACGTGTGCAAATCTTTCCCAAAACAATTACACGTGCTATTTTTCAATAATTTATTTTATTAAAAGTTGTTTTTGTAAAATTTAATTTTGAAAAGCATTTGTCTAAAATTGCTTTTGAAATAAGTGTTTTCTAAAAGTGGTTTTGACACGTGTTTTTGTCGTTTTATTCTACGATGTTTTCCGGGAGCCAATTAATTCACAGTGTTAATACCTTATGCGATATTTGATATCTTTTGTGTATTATATGATTTATAAACTGTGGGTTTGGACATATGCATTTATGGCAATCATATATATACAACTGCGTGGGATTGGCGTAACCCTGTTTTGCAGCTTCCTAATCTCTCATGGCCAAAGCATTTGCATTTGTGTTTGATTTTGTATTTTGGTTTAATTGTGGCATTGTAAAGGACATTGTGGTATTTTCATGCTGATTTTCCTCCGCCAAAATTTCATTTTAATTCATAGATCATTATGTAAGCCTCTTTCGGGAAGGCATAGGACTTTGTAAATGTAACTTTTGGAAATGCACAAGATGGAACCATGGAGATGGAGCTCGGAGAATCGAAGCCTTTCGAAGATGGATCAATGGAAGTAGTGCCATGAGAGAGAAGGGCTTGTTTATGCATGTTCGTTTATGTGTTGTTGCATGTGATGTGATTGATTCATAAATTACACATGCATGAGTTCAAAATGATTTATTTTCAAAATGATAATATGGATAAAATTGTTTTCCAAAATTGTCAATTTTTTCAAAAGAAAGCCGTTTTGACACATTGAACAAATATGAGATATTTGCGGTTAATGTAACAAAACATATTTTTCCGAAAATAAATTCCTAACTTAAACAATCTAGTAGGAGAGAGTCTTATGCTAACGCATAACCTCATGGTCTCCCATCGATGGTTCATTGTAAGCAGAATTGAATATTGTGCGTCGCAGATTTATCTGTGATCACTCCCCTCGGACAATATTCTATTCTCTGGTCACTATATATGAACTTCCTAAAGGATAGAATCAATGAGACGTGTTGGAGAGTGACCTCCCCTCGGAGGCACTACTTGATTGGATTCGAATTGATGGTGTACACTAGACTAACATATTTAATAAGAGATTTCCCTCTAAATTTTGTTGAAAATTATTAGAGACCAAGGAATCAGGAGTCATGAATTATTTTGCAAGAGTTGCATGGGAATAGTCATGATGGTTTAGCCAATTAAGTTCTAAGGTCTCGATCTCCCCTCGGAGGCTTGATTTCATAGATTTAATATTCTGATGATATAAATGTTTAATGTTTTTAAAGGAATTTTTCTAATGGTTTACATATTTATCACTTTAAACGATGATCCATACTTATACGATAATTACATGTGTAAATTTTTAGATTTCACTATGTCGCATTTTAGCCCACTTGTAACCATTCTTAATCAAAACAAGTTAACTGGAACAAACTATATGGATTGGAAAAGAAACCTTGACATTCTATTGACTATGGAAGGATACAAATATGTACTCACCCCTCCTTGTCCGCCAACACCCGGTCCTGATACCCAAACTAAAGAGAAAGATAAATATGAACACTGGAAGAAGGCTGATCAGATGGCCAGCTGTTACATGTTGACCTCTATGTCCAATGTGTTACAACACCAACATCAGTCGATGAATTCAACTAGTGACATGATCTTGAATCTCAAGGAGATTTTGGGGAACAGGGCTGGCTTGCAAGGCTTAACACCATGCAACAACTTATGAACACTAAGATGTCAGAAGGAACTCCGGTAAGAGAGCACGTTCTAAAAATAATTAGATACATAAACATACTGGAGATCCTTGGAGCTGAGATTGATGGGAAACCCAAGTGTACATGATCCTTAACTCATTGCCTGCTTCATTTAACCAGTTCACTTTGAATTATAACATGAACAAACTGGGGTATTCATTGAGTGAACTATTTGGCTCTCTACATGCAATGGAGGGGATAGTCACTGGTGGCCATAATGTCATGAACCTAGAAAAGGCTTCATCCTCAAAGCCCGAGCCCAAGGGCAAGGGTGGCAAGAGGAAGAAAGGTCCTAAGGTTTAGGTTGGTGGAGCTAACCCAAAAATTGGGAAAAAGGCAAGAAAGGGCAAGAAGAAGGCTGAGGGAAAGCCGAAGGGAAAGTGTTTCAACTGCTGTATCCCAGAACATTGGAAGATAAACTATCCAGACTACTTGGCCACTAAAAACCAAGGCATGATTGAGTCACTTGTAATTGAAGTAAGTTATTTGACAGATACTTTGAATACATGGTGCATTAATTCTGGAGCAACTAACCACATCTGCAATATGTTGCAGGGGTTCAGACCAACTAGGCAGTGCAGTGATGGAGAAATCAATCTCACCCTAGGATCTAGTACAATAGTGTCAGTAATGGTGATTAGAGTACTAGTCTTAGTTTTTCCCAGTAATAAAACAATAGTGTTAACAGATGACTTTACGTCCCTTCCATGAGACGTAATCTCATTTCAGTTTCTAGTTTAGTGAATAATGGTTATTCGATTCATTTTGGAACTGAAGTATCAATAAAAAGAAATGGTTCTTTTGTTTGTTCTGGTACACTGTCTAATGCTTTATACTTAATTAATCCTTGCACTCAATAATCATCTAAAGTGGAATTGAATAACTCAATGGTAACATTACCATCTAAAAGGAAATACCTTCTTCAAATCCTACGAACTTTGGCACTTGAGGGTAGGTCATATTATTCTAAACACAATGTAGAGGTTGGTTAAGGACGGTGTACTCAACTCTTTAGTTATAGAACTGTTGCCTATTTGTGAGCCTTGTTTAGAGGGTAAAATGACCAAAAGACCCTTCTCTACGAAGGGTAATAGGGCTAAAGATTTGTTGGAGTTAATACACAGTGATATATGTAGCAGACAAATAAGTACTAAAGCACGTGGAGGTTAGCAGTACTTCATTACGTTTACTATTGACTACTCGAGATATGGATATCTTTACTTATTGCACCACAAATCTGAAGCTTTTTAAAAGTTCCAAGAAATTGGAGCTGATGTGGAGAAACAATTAGTAAAGAACATCAAGGCTATTCAATCTGATCGAGGTGGCGAGTATCTGTCTGATGCGTTTATTGATCACTTGAGAGAGAATGGGATTCTATCTCAGTTGACTGCACCTGGTACACCTCAATAGAATGGTGTAGCTGAAAGAAGGAACAGGACCCTTTTAGACATGACTAGGTCGATGATAAGCTATTTGAAATTGCCACTATTCCTATAGGGTTTCACTTTGGAAACATCAATATACATACTAAATCATATTCTGAGAAAATCTATCCCTAGGATACCCCGAGAATTGTGGAGTGGACACAAGCCTTCTCTACAGCATTTTCAGATATGGGGATGTCTAGCACATGTACTGAAGGGACAGACGAGCAAGTTGGAAGCAAGATCAGAAGTATGTTATTTTATTGGATATCCGAACGAGACAAAAGGTTGGTATTTTTATCATCCGAGAGAGCAAAAGGTGTCCATAAGTAAACACCCTATTTTCTTAGAAGATAATCATATCATGAACTAAAAACCCAAAGGAAGGATAGTTCTTGAGGAGGTAAGAAAGTAACCCTCAATTCCCCAAATAGTCAATGAGAGCGTAGAACCAGAAATTAGAACAACACCTTCTATTCCTACACCGGAACCTCGTCGTAGTGGGAGGATTGTCAGGCAACCTGACAGATTCATGTTCTTAGGATATGCGTTTGAAGCTATTCCTGAAGGGTCTGGATCTGATCCGTCCACCTATGAGGAGGCCATGGCCGATGTAGATTCGGACCAATGGAAACTTGCAAGGAAATCTGAAATAGAATCTATGTATTCCAATCAGGTCTGGGAGCTTGTAGACTCTTATGCCAATATTAAACCAATTTGCTGTAAATGGGTGTACAAAACGGAAGAGAGGACTAGATGGGAAGGTAGAGACCTTCAAGACTAGGCAAGTGGCAAAGGGCTATACTCAACGAGAGGGTGTAGACTATGATGAGACTTTTTCACCTGTAGCCATGCTTAAATCCATCAGGATACTCTTATCCATAGCAGCATATCTCGACTATGAGCTATGGCAAATGGACGTCAAGACGGGCATTCTTGAATGGAAATCTTGATGAGGACATCTTTATGCAGCAACAAGTAGGTTTCATAGCAAGCGGTCAGGAAAACATGGTATGCAAATTGCAAAAGTCCATTTATGGACTCAAGCAAGCATCCAGGAGTTGGAATATCCGATTTGATCAAGCGGTTAAATCTTTTGGATTTATCCAAAATATGGATGAGCCTTGTGTTTACAAGAAATATGAGGAGAATGCGGTGGCATTTTTAATTCTTTATGTTGATGATATCCTTCTCATTGGGAATGACATAGGAGTATTATCAACAGTTAAGGTTTGGCTGGTTAGTACTTTTTACATGAAAGATCTTGGTGAGGCAAGCTATATCCTGGGGATAAAGCTATTACGGGATCGGAAGAATAAGATTATAGGATTATCTCAAGCTTCCTATTGATAAGGTACCTTCCAAGTTCTCTATGGACAATTCCAAGAAAGTCTTTTTCCCTTTTAGGCATGGTCTAGCACTCTCACAGGATCAGTGTCCTAAGACACAGAGTGAGAGATCACATGGCAGGAGTACCTTATGCTTCGACTGTGGAAGCCTCATGTATGCAATGTTATGTACAAGACAAGATATCTATTTTGCTATAGGCATGGTTAGCAGATATCAGTCTAATCCTGGTCCAGATCACTGGACAGCTATGAAGCATATTCTCAAGTACTTGAGAAGGACTCGAGATTATATGCTGGTTTATGGCAGAGTGGAGTTGGTTCTAGTAGGCTACACTGATTCTGACTTTATGTCGGATAAGGTTTTTGATCGCCATATGGACAGTCTTGGTATTAGTGTAATCCTAATTGGTTATGAGTGCAAGTGGGAGTTTATTAGAGTTTGATTGGGTATGCCCTCAAACAAATTAGCTATGAATTATTTTGGACGTCAGTTTTAGTATATGTTTATGGATGCCATTGCTTACATTTCATTATGTATGTCTTTCATGACATGAATGGTGGTTTGGCATCCTTGAACTTCATTGTATGTGATTCATTTTGTGTGAAAGAGTTTTACATATGGGAGATATGAATCATATGGTCCTTGGAAGTTCTAAACAGTCACAGTGGATGAAAAGATTGGGTACCTTATCCGGTTTACACTGTAGCATGATTAACTTCTATTTGATAGAGTGATGAATCTCATTCACAAGTGTAAGACTCTAAAGTTGATATACTAGTGTATGGGATACATTGACGGACCTTGAGATTAATCCGTTGATAGGAACTGTCAATAGTTAATGGACACTCAAATATATATGAGACATATGTCCTTAATCCTGAGATAATAATGGACACAAGCATCAGGCCAGGTTATTTTGACTTACCAATAAGTGAGGTCTTTAAGATCAACACCTGGGTATCTTGAATCATTATGTCTAGAGTATTGGGAACATATATTATCAAGATGGAATCTACCTCTATTATAGAGTAAGTATTCTCTTGAGAATGTCACTGTGTTAGTCACTGAGTATTGCAATCTTGTAGTAAGTATGTTACTACATGTTTGGTGAACTATGAGAAGTGAATGGGGACTCAAGGATATAAGCTATAATTATCAACTGGGAGACAGTACTGCTTAGTCTCAGTGATAATTATGAATACTGAAGGTAGTTGGGCATTAATGTCATTTCATATAGATGTAAGTATTGCTCTGTGATTTGCCTCTTCTGATTTGGAGTGCAGTTAATGTCATGTGGTGAAATTGATATTAATTAATTAATTTAGACTGTTTGGGTAATGAGATTAACCGGGTATAGTTTATATTAAGTTAAGCCAATTAGGAAGAGCCTAGAGGTCCCACGTCTAGCTCTTATGAAGTAACAAGTCCAACAAGGTTTAGGAGATGGATTGAGTGTGTATAAATATATGTGTAGAGAGAGTTTTTTAGTTTAGCTAAAAACCTGGCCGGATCTCTCTCTCCCACTGTGGACACGCGAAATTCGATCGTCCACTCTTTTTGGTTTTTGGTTTTGAGATTTGTTTCGAAAAGGAAAAGAAAAAGGTATGTTAAAAACAGATACAGAGTCGCCACTTGGTCTTTAAGGAACCAAGAAACTTAATTTGACTCACCCAAATGGATAAAGGGCACTGGTCCTTCATAACCAAAGAACTTGGTTCGGGATTTTGGTACGAGAGAGGAATGAGACTTTGTCGCGACTAAAACACCCTCAACTCGCCCCGTCTCTCGACGGGCCTCAATTAGCATCCAAATAATCATCTTATACTATGAATGGTTCGACATTTAATACTATGATAGTATTTTACATCACACAAGAATTTTGAAATGGAAGATCAAAAGATAAGATATCGTTCATAAGATACAGAGTCTCCACTTGGTCTTTAAGGAACCAAGAAAGAAAACAGATACAGAGTCGCCACTTGGTCTTTAAGGAACCAAGAAACTTAATTTGACTCACCCAAATGGATAAAGGGCACCGGCCCTTCATAACCAAAGAACTTGGTTCGGGGTTTTGGTACGAGAGAGGAAGGAGACTTTGTCGTGACTAAAACACCCTCAACTCGCCCCGTCTCTCGACGGGCCTCAATTAGCATCCAAATAATCATCTTATACTATGAATGGTTCGACATTTAATACTATGATAGTATTTTACATCACACAAGAATTTTGAAATGGAAGATCAAAAGATAAGATATCGTTCATAAGATACAGAGTCGCCACTTGGTCTTTAAGGAACCAAGAAAGAAAACAGATACAGAGTCGCCACTTGGTCTTTAAGGAACCAAGAAACTTAATTTGACTCACCCAAATGGATAAAGGGCACCGGCCCTTCATAACCAAAGAACTTGGTTCGGGGTTTTGGTACGAGAGAGGAAGGAGACTTTGTCGTTACTAAAACACCCTCAACTCGCCCCGTCTCTCGACGGGCCTCAATTAGCGTCTAAATAATCATCTTATACTATGAATAGTTCTACATTTAATACTATGATAGTATATTACATCACACAAGAATTTTGAAATGGAAGATCAAAAGATAAGATATCGTTCATAAGATCTTAGCCAAATATCACACAATGTAAAAGTGAAAGATCACACAAGTAAACCTAGGAAAGATCATCTGATCACGTATCAAGTAATCAAGTTTTCATAATCTAAAGGGGACATGGATTGTTCTTGAAACAAATAAACAAAGAAAACAAAGTATGCTTAGCAAGCTAGTTTGATGCATGTTAATCTTTGAGAAAAGAAGATCTCTCAATCCCCAGGACGGATGAGAAAGGAAGAATAGATTGAGGGGAAGCATGAACGCGTGATCAAATTCTTTCCTTATAATCTTCTTAGATTAGTAGTCACAAAAACCCCAAATCTTGCATGTATGCAATGGATGATCCTAGAATGTGCAAAGGTAGTAGTGTGATTGTGTACATGGACTTTCTAAAGTGGCTTAGAAGTCTAGAATGTTTATGAATGAATGAATGAAATCATCATGGGATATGTACAAATGTAGTATGAACTACTTCCTAAGACATGAGCTAATTTGGAGTGCATGTAAGCGTCAAATCAAAGAATGAAAGTAAAAGTGTGCTTGCTGTGAATAGTGGACAGAATAGTAACATGATCTTATGGAAATTGAAAAGAGGGGTTAGGAATGTTTTGAATGCATGATATTTTATCGATATCGTCCGTATTGTGTCTAAAACAAAACCCAAAAAGCCAATCTTTAATAACTATCACAGATTGAGAGAAATCATATAAACACTAGGGGTTATTCAGAAACAGAGTCCGTACTGTCGACTAAAATGTTAAAAAATCTTAGAAAATGAAAACAAAAGATCTAGAGGCCCATATTATACACAAAGTTTCCTAAGCCATTGAAGTTCAAGGGAAAAATAAGTTGGGGCCACTCTGTTTGGAAAGTGTTCTATAAAACAAGTTGAAAGTCAACCTAGCTGCTGTGACAGCTAGGGAAGAATGTTTTGAAGGAATGTTTGGACAAAAATGGACCCCTTTCATGTGCTTCAAGACAATCCAAATCATGGGTGTTCTATAATGAGTTAGAAAGACTTTCCAAGTTGTCTTGCATTCATATATTGAGTATTGAACTCAAAATAATTTTTTTGAAGTTAAATGACTCACTGTTTTGAAGGTTTTAAGAAAACAAGGTTTATTTCTTGAAATCAAAATAATGGGTATAAGAAGGGGTTTTGAAAATGGGGGCTTTTGGAAACATATTTTCAATACTTAATGAAGATTATAACCACTTAGAATGTCCACATTTGACTCACATCAAGAACCTCCAAGATTATTGGGAAGTATTATTTCCATTTTAAAGACAACTTCATGAATACGTAGGAATGTATTGGAGTTGAAATCATCATCTATCAAACATGTTTTTGAGGTCAAGAGCTACTATCCATAAGGATTCACTCACCTCAAACTTCATATCATCATCTAGATGATGATAGACTATTAAGTAAATAAAGAAAACAAAAAGAGAAATGAGGTAGGAGAAGATGAACAACAAAGTAATCAAACAAGTGTATAAACAATCGATAGATGATATTCAATTATGTATTGGACTTGTAGCTTGGTGTTTCACTCATATGTGGTGACATTGGCCATGGAAGTAGCTTCATCTCTCTTAAATGCTCACTAAAGTGGTGGTTGGGTGTATTGAATATGAAGTAAATGGAAGTAATGAAGTAAAAACAAAGTTTAGAACTCACTCTTTTGTTTGGAAAACAAAGAAGGAGGCTTCTTTTCTCTCTATTCTAACTTTATCTCTACAACTTTCTCTTTAAAACTTTTCAATGCTTTCATTTGACCCCCTAAAATGAGAAGTAAAGGGGGGTTTATATAGGCCAATTTGGGGTGGTTTTGGGGTTTTAGAAGTACTCCCATTGGTCCTAAACGTCTGTGAACATAGAACTACGTCGTTTTGGTTTCCAATTAATCAAAATGAACCCCCAAAAGAAATTACAAAAATGTGCCATTCTGGGAGAGAGTGCTGCGGCAGTAATGGGCCTGTGCTGCGGCGGCAGTGCTCCTCATTCATCCAGATAATCCTTTTTAGGCCCCTAGAGGTTCCGGTAATCGTGAAAAGACCCTATTTTGTCCGAATTTCATAGAAAATGCATACGAACTCCAAATTGAGGTTGTGATATACCGTTGGAAAGGTAATGGAATCTACTTTACATAAAAAATAGTTTGGAGATAGGTCTCCTTGAAAAGTTTTGCAGTATTCCCGATAAAAGCTGATTTGATCGCCTTTTTCCCCTTCAGAAATTCGTAATAAATTCGTTTGAAATCCAAAATTTATGTGCGATATACCGTTGGAAAGCTATTAACCTCTAGTATCTATGAAAAATGTTTGAAAAATGATACGGTGCTCTAGTTTTAAAGTCAATTTTGGTCAAACTGGTCAAACTTGGGATTCCCGAAAAGTTCTAGAAACCTCTGGGAGCTCCCAGGAGCTGACGTTTTTGTTCGATTTTCTTTTAAAACTCATTTTAATACTTTTTACATGATCTAGAATGATCCCGGAACTCTTCGACGAATTTGGACGACTCCGGTCAAACTTGGTCAAACATGGTCAAACCTTGGTCAAACCTGTCAACGGGGACTTTTTGGGAACTTACTGGACTTCTAAGGGTCTCTGGGATTCGACGATTTCATCCGGTCTTGGTTTAGAACTCATTTTATTGTTTTTCTTACGACATAGCGCGTTTCTAGAACATTTGGTCAGAATTCGGGTGCGTTCGGGCTTTTAAGGGTATTTTGGTCATTCTGAGCATTTTGAGAGATAGAACTAACTTCCAAGAGTTCTTTTTGAGTCTTTTCGATCATTGCGAACCACCAAGTTATGGGTCTTCTAAATCTGATAATCGACAAAATGGGGTGTCTACAATTTGCCTCTCTTTGGCATGAACTTGCGAGGCAACGTATGTCGCAAGCGAGTGCCAAAGCTTTGGAGAGATAGGTCTTTTGGATGCTATAGATTTAGGATAAAAATTATTGCAAAAGATGTAATGATAGAAAGCATGATGCTGGGGCCAGGGCTGGTCGAGCTCTTCGTGAGCTGCCTACGTATCCCAATGGGAATCAGACCAGGACGTAGTTCGGGGCACAAAGGAACAAATCGCACATGCACAACACGACAGGCGAATGCTATGCTATGAGGATGATATGTAATGAGCAGATGCGATATGAATTGTGTCATGAGTCCTATCATACCTAGTGTTCTGATCCTAGTATGAGCTGGTGTTGTGGGGTGTGCGCCACTCCGAGTGGACTTATACCGTGCTAGTGTCTCCGACTATGATGCAGTGGTTGACTCGGATAAAGACACAATGGTTTGGAAGACTTTGAGTCTCAGGGCAAACTTCTTAAATTCTGAGAAACGTGCTTTATAAGCGAAATGGATCAAAAGCAGGGTTTTAGAGGATGACAACTAAAGGTGATCGAGGGATCTTATGATAACCGATAAGTGCAAAAGCTATGATAATGGACAAATGAGAAATCTCATGATAATCAAGAGACACGGAGTCGTGGAACGACGGTGCTCATCTTTGAAATCTGGACACGGGCGATGTTCGGATTGTTCTTGATGACCGATCTTCGGGAGTTGGTTATGCTTTTGCTACTTTCTACTGGGGATAGTGGGAACTAGTATCCTTCCGTATTTATCCTCGGGGGATGGCGTAGGACTCTCAGAGAATCTCTATTTTCTTGATCGGGAACCAGGACCCATCTCTGAATCTCTCTTTTCTTGATCGGGAACCAGGACCCATCTCTGAATCTCTCACGGTTGATCAAATCTTTCGGCGCTCAATCCAAGAGGGCCAGTCGGGGCCTCCGGGAGCTGTTATCTCAATTTCTGTCCTTAGGGGATGATGTAGGACTCTCGGAGAATCTCTCTTAATCGTTTCTTGATTGGGAACCAAGACCCATCTCTGAATCTCTCACAATTGATCAGATCTTGGTCGGTCCAAAAAGCTGATCCGGGCCTTCGAGAGCTGGTATCTTTCTATTTCTATCCTCGAGGGATGGTGTAGGAGTCTTGGGGAATCACTTTTAACTGTTTCTTGATTGGGAACCAGGACCCATCTCTGAATCTCTCACGGTTGATCAGATCTTGGTCGGTCCAAAAAGCCGATTCGGGCGTTCGAGAGCTGATATCTTTCTGTTTTTATCCTCGAGGGATAGTGTAGGACTCTCGGGAAATCTCTTTTAACTGTTTCTTGATCGGCAATCAGGACCCATCTCTAAATCTCTCACGGTTGATCAGATCTTGGTAATTATTGGTCTGAAAAGTCAATTCAGGCCTTAGGGAGCTGATATCTTTCTGTTTCTATCCTCAGGGGATTAGCTGAATCTGCTGGGGTTAAAATGGATCTATTGGGGATAAAACCTCATAAATATTGACTAAAATGGGCCACCAGGGCTAATCGAGATCACCAACGGGCTAAAACGGGTCAGAATGGGCCAAAACGGGCTGAAACGGAGCAAAGCGGGGCTCGGGAGTAGTAGTGTCGTGGCGGCACTGAGCCACTACCATGGCGGTAGTTGGCCAGTGCCGTGGCAGCACTGGGTGGCCGTACTTCATGTGTGTATATCTCGGGTTTTTGAGCATTTTAAACTCATTTTTGGCCATTTTGGGGTGCTTTTGGAACCAAAATCTGTCAAAACACAGTTTATGCACGCTCAGGTGAGTAATCTTTCCCCATAATTGGAATTTTGGTTGGTGTTTTGGTTTTTTCCATTTTTCAAGAAGAAAGTTCAGTTTTAGCTTCCACTTTTCTTGTAGATCCATGGCTTCGAGCTCAAGAAGACTGTCTAAGAAGGCCAAGGAACGAACGAAAGTCGAGAGCCAAACCCCGGACTTAATTTTACGGGACCCCCAACGTCATCTTTCAACCGCGGCTCTAGCGAGCCTGGTATGTGAAACTTTCAACAATTTAGGACTATTTTGTGCATTGTGCTAGTATTATGAACTGTAGTGTGCACCCAGAGGTTGTCGGAAGCTTGTTTTGTGCTCGTATGTTAATTTTGTGAAGTTGGACTTTGGGTCATGAATAGTGATTTTGTGCTCATTTTTTGTCATTTTCGTCGTATGGAGGTGACAAAATTGACATTGAAGGGCCATGGTAGTCTTGCTCACGCTTTTCTGTGGTACACCCAACTCTCGCCTGCTGTTAAGAGAATGGTAAATGATCCCGGGTTTGGCGGCTTTGTCCGCCTTATTTTTAGAGTACCAATGATCTGGCGCATTTTTATGCTCTTGCTGAGAGATGGTGGGACACCACAAATACTTTTTATCTGCCATTCGACGAGATGACAATGACGCCTTTTGATTTTTCCATGATTACTGGCTTGAGAGTTGGTGGGAAGCGCCTAGTTTTGGATTACTTCTATGAGATTGATCTTGAAGCTGTAGAGATGCTGATTGGGGTTGTTCCTCCTAATCTAGAGAGGCACTAGTTCCCTTGTGGCTGACTTTATCGGGCTTACAGCAGAGGGAATCATAACCTGAATAATTCTCAGCTTCTGAGGGTATTTCTTCTGTATGTCCTTGGTTGCTCGATTTTCGAGACACAGAATGACCGAGTGAGCTTGAGGCTTCTTTCTTGTCTGGCGACCATTGGTGAGATCCCCTCTTATGATTGGGGCGGTGCTGCCTTGGCCTACCTTTACAAGCATATGGGTGAGGTTTCCCGGGGTGATATCAAATTGACGGGGGGATTCTGGCAAGCTTAGGAGGTATGTATTGCAACCTCTTTTATCTTCTGACTTTTGATTTTTGTACTTTTTGTCTTTTTTGATTTTTCCTTTATCTATGTAGCTTTGAAGCTTTGAGTACCTGAAGATGTTGGGTCCTTCCCCTGCTGATGAATCAGGTGAAGATGAGAATGGCATGGCTCCTGTGCCTTTGTTCCCCCGGGGCTTGAGATGTGGCGGAGGAATGTTGTCGGGGTAAAGAGCGGGGCTCATCGGATTGTTCTCCTTAGAAACTTCTTATCTGGGCTGACGGCTGCTAGCATTGATTGGATGCCTTGGGAGTGCATTGAATATGCTGCCCCAGAGGAGATACAGGCAGTCAGGCCCCTTGCCTCTTACCGACTTCTGATGGAAAGTACCTAAAGCAGGCAGTGGTTCCTTGGCGAGCGAGTGTCTCGGCAGGTGGTTGGCGGTCTGAGGTATCGTGTCCCTCGTAATCCTCCTGTGATGGATGCTGATTACCTTTCTGGTAATGCTTTACTGGTACTGATGTTTGGGATCACTTTCTCTCTGAGACCGACTATGAGATTTACAGTGGCCGCTTCTTGATGCCCAACTTCCCACTCCTGGATGTGAGTACATTTTTGTCTCTATCCGTTGCCTATGTTTTTTTTTTTTTTGGACTCATCTTTTTCCTAACTTGTTTTGTACCTACAGCTTCGCGAGATGTACAGGAGACAGGTTCCCCAAGTTTTTGATCCTATCCCTCCTTCTGATTGGACCGTTAATGTTTTGGGTACAGATGGCTCTCCCCAGGTTATGGAGGTGCCACGGGTCACATGCGGGTATCTCACCAGCCAGCAGGCATACTCAACATCCCTTGGAGTTATGCTGAGGAGGGCCACGCCTTGGTAGCTAGCTTACGATCTTTGGTCCTTACGCGAGACCACCGTGTATGTCTCTAATTTTGTGCTCCTTAAGGTTATGAGCTCTTAACCCTGATCTTGCCCTTGACAGATGGATGGTATGCGGCAGTTTGCCACCAGTCAGATTGCGTCCTCGGTAAGTTTCTGACTCAACTTTGTTTTTAATACTTTTTGTTGTTTCTCTACTGATTGCTTTTATTTTATTTGTGTGTGCAGTATCGTGGGGGTGGTGCCGGCTCATCGAGGACCGGGTCGAGGTGCAGAGGTGGCAGGAAGAGGCCATCGCTGATGTACACTCCTGGTGGCCCGACAGAGGATGAAGAAGAGGAGGACTGAGGCCTTCTAAGCGGGAATTTTTGTTTTATCTCCATTCTATGTTTTCAATTGGGTTGTACTAGTGAATAATGTGTGATGGACAATGTGTAGGATGATGTGTAGGATGATTTATCACCCATGACAAAGTATTATGATGTTTTGCCTTTCGAGCTGGATAGTTTCCAGTTTGAAGGCATAGTTGTGTGCTTGCTTTGGTTGGTGGTTGTGCATTGTGATTCTGTGATTGTTGATGTTACTGCGATGAGCAGCCTTGTGATAGTGAGTGTGTTTGCCTTGCAGGTGGGATAGTCCGTGTAACGGGGAGGTGCTGCCGAAATTTTGAATTTTGCTAGAGATGCGACAGAAAATATGGCATTGTATGATCCCGCTCAACTCACAGCTTGGCTGAACATCACGGATGGTGTGGAGCGGATCAACCTCTTCAGCTACGGTCTGACCGAGCTATTCTCTCTTCGCCAGATGGCTCTGAACACTGAGTTTATACGTGCAGCTATTGTCCACTGGGACCCGGGGAACCATGTCTTCAATTTCAATGGCCTGGAGATATGTCCCCTGTTTGAGGAGTTCTGTGCTATCCTTGGCTTCGATCCTGACTCTGACCTGATTCTCCCTTCTGCTGATACCCCCAGTCCCACGCGAGGATTGGCTAAATACCTGAACTGTTCCACTATTATTTCCCACCGACTAATTCATGGTGAGGTTCTTGATATTGCTACCATCATCGTCCGGTATGCTAGTCCCGAGAATCCTAGCGTATATGATGCTACCCGCGGGGCCACTTTGATACTGTGCATGACTTCGCACTTTCTGTTCTCGAGTACTTCTATTGACTTGGAGCATATGTGCCTTGGGCTGAAATTTAGCAGGAATCCCGTGGCCATGGTTCTGGCTGAGACCCTAAATGGTTTGGATCGCACTTTCAATCAAGGAACGCCTCTTCTTTCTATGGCGCCTTTGGTTTTATAGGCTTGGCTCTACAAGCGCCTTTAGTTATAGACTGGTAGTGTTCCGCCAGTTTACTTCCGCAGGGCTGTGCTTCATCCTCATTACACTTTTGCCGATTGGATTGGCATGATGGGTGCTTTATCTGAGGCCGACATTTGTTGGATCGTGAGGCGTTGGGGCCTTCATGCTATGACCACTAATCTTGGGGATTACCAGAGAGTGTGGCGGATGGGTCTGAGAGAGAATTCTTTCTATCATCCTCGTCGATTGGCCAGACAGTACGGGGGAGTTCAAGAGGTCCCCCGGGGGTTCACTAAGAGGGTCTTTACTTCCAGAGTTAGAGCCACTACTATTGTTGCTTTCATCAGGGGCTGGGCCAGTATAGCAAGAGCCTATTTCTAGAGACCTTTGAAGAAATAAAAGACACAGAATAAAACTAGACTTGACTGATTCTGCTTCTTCCTCCAAGTGTATTTGATATTTGTGACTGCTTTTTGAAAAAGAACTTTTATGTTTTTCTTTATTCCTGCTTATGTAATATTCAAAGTTTGTTCATCGCTGAACCTTGGTTACTTGGAGAACCTTATTTTATGCATTTGGCTTTCTAAAAACATTCGTAGTATGATTTTGATAAGATGTTTGCTTTTGGTACTTGTTTGGGCATGCTAGGACAATTAGATGCAAACGTGGTGGGTAGCCGAAGTTTGCCCCTAGTTTGGGATATGTATGGTTGTGAGGCAAACGAGGTAGATGATCAATGTTTGCCCCTAGTTTAGAAGAGGTTCAGGCAAACGAGGTAGGTGGCCAAAGTTTTCCCCTAGTGTGAAGGGTGATTTCTGGGTTGTGGTAAGGACCGCGACTTTATTTTTCTCACACGCTTATAATTTTGCCTAGGCCCCAGTTAGGTGACCTAGCGAGCTCTTTTCTCTCTTTTGTTATTGCTCACTTTGGATTTAACTCTAACTTTTGCCTAGGCGTCCTTTCAGATTTTTGACCTAGCGAGCCATCCTTTTTTTCTTTTGAAAGTCTGCCTACGTACCCCCGAATGGGGATCAGGTCCAACGTAGTTTGGGCCAAAGTCTTGAAAGAAAAGGGGTTGATTATGATGGTGTCGACCGAACCGATGCGGTTGCCTACGTATCCCCGAGTAGGAATCAGGTCGAGCGTAGTTCAGGTGAGGCTTGAAAGAAATTGGGCTATTTTTGTGGGTGGAGCGACCGAACCGATGTGGTTGCCTACGTATCCTCGAGTGGGAATCAGGTCGAGCGTAATTCAGGCGAGGCTTGAAAGAAAATTGGTTTTGGGGAATGGTCAAGCATAGTACTTTTTGAGGCGATCCATGTTGATTGGTTCTTTGAATTCAACACCATCGAGGTCCATAAGGTAGGTTGCTCCTGCAGAAATGATAGTTTTGACAATATAAGGGCCGACCCATTTGGGTTTGAATTTTCCGCGTGGATCAAAGATCGGGGCTCGCAATTCTTTAAGGACAAGGTCACCCTTGACAATTTTCCTTAGATGAACCCTTTTGTTGAAAACACAAGCAATCCTCTTTTGATAGATTCGGACATGGTCGACTGCCGCTAGGCACTTTTCATCTATGAAAGCCAATTCTTAGTACATTTCCCTTAACTAATCCGATTCTGAAATTTCACATTCTGCCATCACGCGCAGGGACGGCAATTCTATCTCGACTGGAATTACAACTTCTATTCCATATTCTAGTGAGTAAGGAGTTGCTCCCGTGGACGTCCTTATCGATGTTCTGTATCCCCAAAGTGCGAACGGTAGCTTTTCGTGCCAGTCTTTGTAGGTATCGGCCAATTTCTGCAGTATGACCTTGACATTCTTGTTTGCAGCTTTGGCTACCCCATTAGTTTGTGGCTTGCATGGTGACGACTTGTGGTAAGTGATTTTGTATTCCTCAAACAGATCCCTGACTTCAGCTTTGTAATGACTACCATTATCCAAAATGATCTCATGGGGGACTCCATAGAGACAGATGAGGTTCTTCTTGATGAACTCGGCCACTTCCTTGGCCCCCAACTTGCTGTGGGATGCGGCTTCTACCCATTTTGTGAAGTAGTCATTGGCCACCAAAATGTATCGGTTCCCGTTTGTGGCCTTTGGGACAATTTGGCCAATGATATAGATTCCCCAAGTTGAGAATGGCCACGGGGAGGTCATACTATAGAGCAAAGATGGTGGTACATGCATCATGTTTGCTTTGGATTTGGCACTTGTGGCACCTTCTCACGTATTCACAACAATCTTTCTCCAATGTCGTCCAGTAGTGCCCGTGTCTTACGATCTTTTTGGCTAGCATGTGACCATTCATGTGTGGACCGCACACCCCTACGTGTATTTCTTCTATCATTCTTCTGGCACACTTTCCAAACAAGCAAGTTAGATTGTGACCATTGTATCCTTTCTTCAACAATTTTCCCCCGCAAATGATGAACTGTGCTGCGAACCTTCGAATTGCTCTTTTGTCTTTCTCGGAAGATTCTAGGGCATATGCCCCCTTTTCTATGAAGTCCCAAACATCTTGGTACCATGGTGTTTCATTCTCTTCTTCTTCGATCGCGGCGACCATGTTGAACGAAGGCTCGTATCTTTGCTCAATTACCAAAGGCATCATCTTGACTCCCACGGGAATTTTGATCATGGAGGCTAAGGTAGCCAACGAATCTGGTAGCTGGTTATCTTCCCTTGGCAAGTAAAAGAATTTGATGTTCTTGAATTGTCTCTTGAGATCGAGATGATCATGATAGGGCTTCAATCTTTCTTCTTTCACTTTCCATTCTCCTCTGGCTTGTGATATAATAAGGTTTGAATCTCCGAAGACATCCAACTTCTGAACTTTTAGTTCTATGCCTGCTTCCATCCCCAGAATGCATGCCTCGTATTCATCAGTGTTGGTGGTGGAGTTATAATTGAGCTTGACTGCCAGTGGGGTGTGGTCCCCATTTGGTGACACTAGAATCATTCCTACTCCGTAGCTTTTCATGTTGGCTGCTCCATCAAAGTACAACTTCCACTGTTCTTCCTTGAATTCCATGATATTCTCGTCCGGGAACGGAAAATCTCCATTTACTTCAGAATCAATGGCATATTCAGCAAGATGTTCAGCTATAGTTCTCCCTTTTACCAATTTCCTAGTCACATACTTGATATCGAATTCAGACAGTATAAGTAACCAACGGGATATACGACCGGTCACGGCGGGTTTTTCAAGGAGGTATTTTAGAGGATCCATGCGGGATATGAGCACAACTGGGAAGGCCAGCATGTAGTGCCCCAGTCGGCGAGTGCACCAAACCAAGGCCCAGAGTAGTTGAGCTCATACCCAGTCATCCTCTTGCTAAGGTAATATATGGCTTTTTCAGAGTGACTTTCTTCTCCTTCTTGGCCTAGCATGTAACCAATGGCATTTTTGGAGACAGATAGGTAAAGGAATAAGGGCTTATGAGGAGTGGGTGGTGAAAGGACTGGCGAATTTTGAAGGTAGACTTTTATTTTGTCGAAAGCTGCTTGGCATTGGTCATGCCATTGGAACTTCTCTCTTTTTCTCAGCAATCGGAACAAAGGATCACATGTAGTTGTGAGTTTGGAGATGAAGCGGCTAATAAATTGGATTCTTCCGAGAAGCCCTCTCACTTCCTTTTCATTCCGTGGTGGTGCCATTTCTAGGATTGCCTTGATCTTAGAGGGATCCACCTCTTTTCTCCTTTGTGTGATGAGAAAACCCAGGAGCTTACCGGAGGTCACACCGAAAGTGCATTTCTTTGGATTCAACCTCATCTTATATTTGCGCAACCTGTCAAAAAACTTTTCTAGTGCCACCAAGTGTCCTTCTCTGTCCTTGGACTTCACGATCATGTCATCTACGTATACTTCTACTTCCTTGTGAATCATGTCATGCAGCAGAGTGGTGGCAGCTCTTTGGTAGGTTGCTCCAGCGTTCTTGAGTCTGAAAGGCATTACTCTATCACAGTAGGTTCCCCAAGGTGTTGTGAATGTCACCTTTTCCCGATCTTCTGGCGCCATTAGAATCTGATTGTACCCCGAAAAGCCATCCATAAATGATAGTAGCTCATCTCCTGTGGTGTTATCCACTAAGACATCAATGTGGGGAAGCGGGAAGTCATCCTTAGGACTGGATTTGTTTAGATCACGGAAGTCGACGCACACACGAACTTTTCCATCCTTTTTAGGGACTGGCACGATATTGGCAACCCATTTCGGATACTCGGTGACAATGATGAACCCTGCCTTGAATTATTTCTCTACTTCTTCTTTGACCTTGAGTGCCCATTCTGGTCTCATGCGCCTAAGTTTCTACTTGACGGGTTTAGAGTTGGGAAGGAGAAGAATGCGATGTTGGACGATGTTGGGATCGACCCCAGGCATGTCCTCGTAAGACCAAGCAAAAACAACTTTGAATTCTTTTAGCAAGAGAGTCAATTTTTCTTTTTCTTTTTTATTAAGAGTTAAGCCAATTTGCACAATTTGTGGATTATCTTTTTCACCTAGGTTAATTGATAAAGTATCTTTGATTATTTCATAAGCAGGTGGTTTTTCAAATAGTTACTTAAGTTTGATTGGGAGATCCTCAGAGGGATCTGTGCATTTACAAGTATTAGACAAAGAGGAGTAAGCAGAATTGTCTTTCATTTCATTCATGACAGGTGGAGTTATTCCATTAGATAGTGGTGGGTTTACAACAGCCGACTCTGGTACAGACTCGATAATTAGAAGTACAGACTCCGGGGGAATAGGGGATGGAGAGATAGATGACTCTATAGCCTGGCTGCTTAGACCCTCCTCAGTTGGCTTGATCTGATCATCTTGGCTCTTGGCCCTCTTTTCTTCCTTGTCTTCGGCGAACTCTTCCCACATTTTCTTGATGGCTTCAGTGTCCAGATACTCTAACCAGTCTTCCACCGGGGTTTTCTCAATTTCTTCGGGATATAACGGATCTTAATAGGGGGGCCTTTCGTAGTTGGCGAAGATTTCCAGCCCGGGGTACCTTTTCCCAGTGGCCTGATGGATCCAAGGTTCTGGGAACCCAAAATAAGAGAAATCATCCCCTTCTTTCATGAAATGCCCATTCAAGGTTTTGCGGTATGGTGGGAGACTCCTCACTCTTTTCTTCTATGGCCTCTGTAGCTCGACATCTTCTTCAGTGGGCTTGTACCCAAACCCACAAGTGCCTTGTTGCCCTTTGATCTGAGGGAACTCACGAATCCCTTACTGGCATCGGCCCAATCCCATTCCAGAAAAGTAGTTCATTTTACGGACGATGTTGACAACTATAGAGTGGATCTTGGGGAACTTGTCTTCATCATTGATCATGTGGACTTCTTCCATGAAGAATACCTCAATTTCTCCTTCTTCTAGCTCAGGTATTTGGATTTCAAAGATGGGAGCGTACTTTGGAAAAGCTTCATTACCCCAACTTTTGCCGAGGATGATTTTCACCTCCTTTTCATGAATGTACTTGATTATTTGATGCACAGTGGATGATACAGCTTTGTTGACAAGCAGCCAGGGCCTCCCGATCAACAAATTGAATGAGGTAGGTATGTCCATAACTTGAAAGATTTTGGTGCTAACCAAAGATCCTACCTGGATTTGGAGAGAAATAATCCCCATCACATTTTTCTTGGTGTTATCGTAAGCCCCCACGGATTGCACAGGTGGTGTGATATCAAGGACATTGACCCCCAAGGCAGTGGAAGTCCTTAGAGCACAAGCATTTAGGGCAGAGTGATGTATCGACCAGACAGAATGGCACCTGCTATCCCTTACATCCAACAGTGATGTACAAAGCTTTGTTATGTGCAGACCCTTTCGGCGGTCGGTCTTCATTAGAAAATGTAATGATTGGGTCAGGGGTGAGTGCGCCCAAGAAAGCCACCATGTCTTCCGGTGCAGTGTCGATGGGGACCTCAATTCTAGCCAAGGCATTCAACACAACATGCCTATGCTTGTGGGATGTTACCATGATTTCCCACATCGAGAGATGCGCTTAGGTTTTCTTCAACTGCTTTATCAACTCATTGTCTTCTTCGATGATCTCATCCATTTTTCCCTTTCCCTTGTCTTTGACCGAACTTTTTTTGATTACTTCAGTGGTAGGCTACGGAGGCTGGAAATGATGGCCTGACCAAGACAGATGATCAATCTTGGCAGGAGTAGGCCCTTCTACAGTCCCATCTTCTTTGAACCAGTCATAATCTGTTCCCATAAATGGTTTCTCCGGCTCGTTCTAGATAGAAGCATCGCTTTCATTGTTGGGATCATACCATTTGAGGTCCACTGTCCCTAGATCGTGTTCTTCCAAGAAGAATAGATCTTGTTCATCAGCCAACTATTGCTGCCATTCATCATCCCCTCCTTCAATCAGATGGATTTCCACAGATTTCGGGATGTCAATGAGGGGTAAAGGTTGACCTAAGGGGGTGATATAGGTAGCAGGGTTGAAGGATACATGGTTGGACTCGATGAGGCCAATATTTTGGTGTTTTGGTAGAGGATTTTGAGTGATATGGGGTTGCTTTAGAGGTGGCTCAATGATATTCTTGTCAATGAGGTCTTGGATATCATGGCGAAGGTGCATGCAATCATCGGTGTTATGGTCGGGGGCTTGGTGGTAGGTGCATCTTTTAGACATATCGCAATTTGGCGGGAGCGGGGTACTTCGAGGCTGGAGTAGTTGGAAGTGGCCCTTTTTAAGGAGGCGATCTAAGGCTGAGGAGAGGGGGATTTCTAATTTCGTGAAGCTGCGAGGAGGCTTCCTCGGGAAAGGGTGATTGGAGGAGTTAGCTTGGTTGGGAGGTTGGTACGGCCTAGGAGGGTAAGCCATAGGTTGACTGCTAAGGGCATTGACATCCGGAGGGTTGCTGGAGTAGTTGGGCCTTTTTGACTGACTCGGAGGCTCTTCTTTTTTGATCTTTCCTTCCCTTATGGCGTCTTTGATTCGAGTCCCAACTTCAAACAATTCATCAAAGGTGAAAATGGAATGGTAAAATAATTTCTCATGGTAGAGGGGCTGTAGATTCTGGATTAGCATCCTTACCTATTGTAGACACCCCATTTTGTCGGCTAACAGATTTAGGAGGCCACAAGCATGTCAAACCTCGATGATTAGAAAGATCGGATTTTCAGAGATTACCTCTAACTCTCAAGAAGTCAAAGAATTTACAAAAATGACCAAAATGCCCCTAAAAGTCCAAAATTCTCCAGGATTGGCCCAGAATCTCAGAAATCATTCAATGTTGTTCCAAACAAAAAAATAGGTATTTTAAAAGATGAATATATGAGATCATAAGCTCCTAGAGACCCCCAGAAGTCCCGGAAGTTCCCAGAAAGTCTCCGTTGACCGGTTTGACAAAGGTTTGACCAAGTTTGACCAAGGTTTGACCAAAATCATCCAAAGTGACCTAAAAGGTCCGAGATCATTCTAGATCATGTGAAAAGTCTTAAAATATGTTTTAAAAGAAAATCGGACGGAAACGTCAGTCTTTGGCGGCTCCCAGAAGTTCCCGGAATTTTCTGGAAGTGCACTGTTTGACTGATTTGACTGCAAGTTTGACCAAAAATCAAAGTCTTCTTTTCAACATTGAAATATTTTTATCAAATACTAGAGGTCAATAGCTTTCCAATGGTATATCGCACATAATTTCTGGATCTAAAACGAATTTGTTATGAATTTCTGAAGGTGAAAAATGCGATCAATTCGGCTTTTATCGCGAATACCGCAAAACTTTACAAAGTGACCCAACTCCAAACTATTTTTTATGGAAAGTAGACCTCAATACCTTTCCAACGATATATCACAATCTCAATTTGGATTTCGTGTGAATTTTCTGTGAATTTCAGACGAAATAGGGCCGTTTTGCGAATTCTGGGAGTTCTGGGGGCCAAAATGCAATTTTTGGTCAACAGGAAAATTGACTGCCGCGGCGGCACTCTGAGTGATTTTTCATTTTTTTGCAATGTTTGGTTAATTTTTGGGTTTTAATTTAAATTTTCAACAAATAAAACGACATAGTTTTGATTATTCCGGGATTTTGGACCAATTAGAGACTTTTTAAAACCCAAAATACCTCCTCAAGTTGGCCTATAAAGGAGACCCGTTTACTTCCATTTAGGGGAGAGCTTGGAAGCAATTTGAGAGAGATATAGAAAGTTAGGAAGAAATAGAGAGAGAAATCAAGATCTTCTTCTTCAAATCCAAGCCAAATGTGAGTTTTTTTTTATTTAGTTTTCTAAAAACTAAACTTTAATTTTCAAGCTTTCAATCCATCTTCTTCATCTTCTTTGAGTTTCCTATGAGTTAGAGAGTGATGTACTCACCCATATACACAAATATGAGAGGTTGAATGCTTGTTGTTCCACCATTGAATATCATCTATTGATTTGTTCATTTGCTTGTTTATATACAATGTTCATCTCTTCTTACCTCATTTCTTTTTTATTTTATTTATTTACTTACTAGTTCATCATCATCTAGATGATGACATGAACTTTGAGGTGAGTGAATCCTTATGGATAGTAGCTCTTAACCTCAAAAACATGTTTGATAGATGATAATTATAACTTCAATACCTCCAAGGTATCCTTGAAGTTATGTTCAAATAAAAATGAATCTCTCCAATAATATTGGGGGTTCTTGATGATGAGTTTGATGTTGATATTCCAAGAGGTTATAATCTCTATTTGATGTTGAAAATATACTTTCAAAACCTCTATTTCAAAACCCCCCTCAATCCCTCTCATTTTGATTTCAAGAAAGAAAACTCAAGTTTTTTCCCAAAATCTTCAAAACAGTGAGTCAAAACAGTGAGTGATCTGAGTTCAAAGATTTCTCTAGAACTCAATACTCAATGTATGGATGCAAGACCACTTGAAAAATCTTCCTAACTCATTAGGGAACACCATGATTTTTGGTTTGACTTGGAAGTGCTTGGAAATGGTCCATTTGGACCCAAACATTCCTTCCAGACATTCTGTTTTTTGTTGTCACAGCAGCTAGGTCCACTTCCGACCTCTTTTTCAGAACACTTTTCCAAACGGGGTGGTCATAACTTATTTTTTCCTTAAACTTCAATGTCTTAGGGAACTTTCTGTATAAAATAGGCCTCTAGATCGTTCGTTTTCATGTTCTAAGATTTTTCAACATTTCAGTCGACAGTACGGACTCTGTTTCTGAGTGACCTCTATTGTTTATATGATTTCTCTCAATCTGTGATAGTTATTAAAGATTGGATTTTTGGGTTGTGTTCTAGACACAATAAGAAAGATATACATAAAAGATCATGCATTGAAAACATTCCTAGCCCCTCTTTTCAATTTCCAAAAGATCATGTTACTGTTCTGTCCACTATTCACAGCAAACACATTTTAACTTTCATTCTTTGATTTGATGCTTATATGCATTCCAAATTAGTTCATATCTTAGGAAGTAGTTCATACTACATTTGTACATATCCCATGTTGATTTGACTCATCCATTCATACACATTATAGACTTCTAAGTCATTCTAGGAATCCATGAACACAAAGCACACTACAACCTTGGCACATTCTAGATATATACATTGCATCCATGCAAGATTTCGGGCCTTCATGGCTCCTAATCTAAGAAGATTATACGGAATGAACTTGATCACACATTCATGCTTCCCCTCGATCTATTCTCCCTTTCTCATCCGTCCTGGGGATTGAGAGATCTTCTTTTATCAAAGATTAACATGTATCATACTAGCTAGCTAAGCATACTTTGTTTTCTTTGTTTATTTGTTTCAAGAACAATTCATGTCCCCCTTTAGATTAGGAAGTCTTGATTATTTGATACATGATTAGACGATTTTTCCTAGGTTTTTTTGTGTGATCTTTCACTTTACATTGTATGATATTTGGCTTAGATCTTATGAATGATATCTTATCTTTAGATCTTCCATTTCAAATTTTCTTATGTGATGTAATATACTATCATAGTATTATTTGTCGAACCAAACATAGTATAAGATGATTATTTGGATGCTAATTGAGGCCCGTCGAAAGACGGGGCGAGTTGAGGGTGTTTTAGTCGCGACAAAGGCTCCTTTCTCTCTCGTACCAAAACCCCGAACCAAGTTCTTTGGTTATGAAGGGCCGGTGCCCTTATCCGCTTGGGTAAGTCAAAATTAGGTTTCTTGGTTCCTTAAAGACCAAGTGGCGACTCTGTATCTGTTTTCAATAGACCTTTTCTTATCTTTGATCCAAATCAAATTTCAAACAAAAACAAGTTCCAGTTTCAAAACAAAACAAAGAGAAGTGGTTCACTTCCGGTGTCCACACCTATTCCTTTTCAATCGGCTGGTGGGTCATTTGGGCTACTTTATTCCTCCATCTGCTCGAAAATGCGGCGAATGATTCATTATTATTCTGCCGAATTATTTTCAAATCTCTAATTGTGACATCAAGTTCTTGGTTGTAGATTAGTGATCAACGAATACCCGAACTGTGTCTTCCTATGCCCGAGTTTTTGAAGCTTCCAAGGTAAGGAACCATGACAGTGCAGATTTTGCGAGAGTTTGTGGGAACAGCATTGCAATGTGCTCATGAGTGCAGCCCATTGATTGAAAAATGTTCATACACAGCTTTACACGGCTCTTCGGATTTCTGGTTCTGTCAAAATGGTCAATGGCAGGCATTTTGAAGTTTTCCGGTAGCTTCAGGCTCAAAAAGTCCTTCCAAGTCTAGCATGTAATCATCAACCCCTTCACTCTTCCTCAATACGCTTTCCAGTTTGTCGACTTTGTCCATTTTCTCTTGGAACTTTTTCTCATATGCAGGAGACGGGGCCCCTTGAAAGCAGTCTTCTTCTGCATTGTTCTCGGGATGCGGTATGAATCCGAACGGTGGTGGTGGGAACTCAGGGGGACACTACTGCCACTGCTGTTTCAGTTCTTCCATAAACTTCAGGACCTGGGCCAGGCTGTCGGATTGCTGGCTTATGGTGGCTCCCAATTCGGTGACCTTATTTTCTAGCTCTTCCGGATTCATGCTAAAATAACTTGTTGGGCTAATTCTGACCAAATGATTATCTGAATTTCTGACCCAGGATGAAGAACCCAGTTGCTAGCTTTGAGAATCTATAGTGACCCTATAGATTCGAGAGGAGTTATATCATATTCTGATAGACGTGGACATGAATTGTGTGAAACTGACTGAGATAATGCTTGCAGACCGATAGGAATGGTGCATGCAAATGAGACAAGCATGCAGATGTAAGCCTAATCTATATGATGCTCCTATGTCTAACAGATAGCAGTTAAATAAATTAGGTCCTAACCATATAGAGTCTGCTAACTTTGCTTTTCAGTACGATCACTAGGGTTTTATGAAAGCTTCTAGGAGAGACTGGGCATTTCTGGTTGGTTTGGACAGAGTTTCGGAGAGAAACTGGCATATCAGGGCATTTCTGGTTAGTTTGGACAGAGTTTCTGGGAGAAATGGGTTCATGTGGTTATATTTGGGATATCTGAACAGAGTTTCTGGGAGAAACTGGTTAATGTGGTTATATCTTGGATATCTAGACAGAGTTTCTGGGAGAAACTGGTTAATGTGGTTATATCTGGGTAATCTAGACAGAGTTTCTAGGAGAAACGGGTAAATGTGGTTATATATCGGATATCTGGACAGAGTTTCTGGGAGTAACTGGTTAATGTGGTTATATCTAGGATATCTGGACAGAGTATCTGGGAGAAACTGGTTAATGTTGTTATATCTGGGATATCTGGACAGAGTTTCTGGAAGAAAAGGGTTAATGTGGTTATATCTGGGATATCTGGACAGAGTTTATGGGAGAAACTGGTTAATGTGGTTATATCTAGGATATCTGGACAGAGTTTCTGGGAGAAAAGGGTTAATGTGGATATATATCGGATATCTGGACAGAGTTTCTGGGAGTAACTGGTTAATGTGGTTATATCTAGGATATCTGGTCAGAGTTTCTGGGAGAAACTGGTTAATGTGGTTATATCTGGGATATCTGGACAGAGTTTCTGGGAGAAACTAGTTAATGTGGTTATATCTGGGTAATCTAGACAGAGTTTCTAGGAGAAACGGGTTAATGTGGTTATATATCGGATATCTGGACAGAGTTTCTGGGAGTAACTGGTTAATGTGGTTATATCTAGGATATCTGGACAGAGTTTCTGGGAGAAACTGGTTAATGTGGTTATATCTGGGATATCTGGACAGAGTTTCTGGAAGAAAAGGGTTAATGTGGTTATATCTGGGATATCTGGACAGAGTTTATGGGAGAAACGGGTTAATGTGGTTATATCTAGGATATCTGGACAGAGTTTCTGGGAGAAAAGGGTTAATGTGGTTATATTTTGGATATCTGGACATAGTTTCTCGGAGAAACTGGTTAATGCTGTTATATCTGGGATATCTGGACAGAGCTTCTGGGAAAAGCTAGTTGATGTGGCGGTAGCATGTGATGATGGTGATCATACTGTCTAGCAGGTTTTCATATTTCTTTGTCTTAGGACCGACAAAAAAGGTTTGCGGTGTATATCTTTGTGAGCATGGAGCAGACATCCTTGTCATGGTGCCTAGGCAGGTCAACTCAAGGTGATCACATGTGAGTGATTGCCTTGGGAATCATAAGAAAGAGGTTCTGCCTCTTGCCACATAAACGTCTACACCGCGCAAGTAATCCCGTTAGGGCATACAGCAGTTATATCACATCGTCCTATCTAAAAAGAAAAATGAACAGTCCTATGAAAGGTTCTACAGAATTCTACATGCAAAGGCTGGGTTTTAGTCGGAGAGGTGATCACATGTACGAAGGTTTTTACTCTTTTTGATATACCTTGGAAGGTACTGTATCAACGGTGACTTATGCCTTGGCACAGCAAGACCTGAACAATGTTAGCGCTGCGTTTCAGACACTGTCGGAGGGGAAATGCAGGAGTGCAATGCGGTGAACCAGACACAGTAAAAAGATGAATTTAAGGATGCTTCTTATGAGTCAAACCTTTGTATTATTTTGTTATGAAAATAATTTCCCTAGTGGTGTCGCCAGATTGTGGACACGAGAAATTAAATCGTCCACTCTTTTTGGTTTTGGTTTTGGTTTTGAGATTTTTTTTAAAAAGCAAAACAAAAGGGTCTTTTGAATACAGATACAGAGTCGCCACTTGGTCTTTATGGAACCAAGAAACCTAATTTGACTCACCCAAATGGATAAAGGGCACCAGCCCTTCATAACCAAAGAACTTGTTTCGGGGTTTTGGTACGAGAGAGGAAGGAGCCTTTGTCACGACTAAAACACCCTCAACTCGCCCCGTCTCTCGATGGGCCTCAATTAGCATCCAAATAATCATCTTATACTATGAATGGCTCAACAATTAATACTATGATAGCATATTACATCACACAAGAATCATCATTCATAAGATCTTAGCCAAATATCACACAATGCAAAAGTGAAAGATCACACAAGTAAACCTAGGAAAAATCATCTAATCTCGTATCAAGTAATCAAGTTTTCCTAATCTAAAGGGGACATGGATTGTTCTTGAAACAAATAAACAAAGAAAACAAAGTATGCTTAGCTATCTAGTATGATGCATGTTAATCTTTGAGAAAAGAAGATCTCGCAATCCCCGGGACGGATGAGAAAGGGAGAATAGATCGAGGGAAAGCATGAACGTGTGATCAAATTCTTTGCTTTTAATCTTCTTAGATTAGTAGTCACAAAAATCCCAAATCTTGCATGTATGCAATGAATGATCCTAGAATGTGCAAAGGTTGTTGTGTGTTTATGTACATGGACTTTCTAAAGTGGCTTAGAAGTCTAGAATGTGTATGAATGAATGAAAGAAATCATCATAGGATATGTACAAATGTAGCATGAACTACTTCCTAAGACATGAGCTAATTTGGAGTGCATGTAAGCATCAAATCAAATAATGAAAGTAAAAGTGTGCTTGCTGTGAATAGTGGACAGAACAGTAACATGATCTTTTGGAAATTGAACAGATGGGTTAGGACTGTTTTCAATGCATGATTTTTTATGGAGATCTTCCTTATTATGTCTAGAACACTCCCAAAAGCCAATCTTTAATAACTATCACAGATTGAGAGAAATCATATACACAATAGAGGTTATTTAAAAATAGAGTCCGTATTATCGACTGAAATGTTAGAAAACCTTCTAAAATGAAAACAAAAGATCTAGAGGCCCATATTATACAAAAATTTCCCTAAGACATTGAAGTTCAAGGGAAAAATAAGTTGGGACCACTCATTTTGAAAACGTTTTCTGTAAAACATGTTGAAAGTCAACCTAGCTGCTGTGACAGTAGGGGCAGAATGTTTAGACAAAAATGGATCCCTTTCAAGTGCTTCCAAGTCAAGCCAAAAATCATGGGTGTTCTATAATGAGTTAGAAAGACTTTCCCAGCCGTCTTGCATTCCTATAATGAGTATTGAACTCAAAATAATTCTTTGAAGTTAAATGACTCACTGTTTTGAAGGTTTTTGAGAAAACAAGGTTTATTTCTTGGAATCCCAATATTAGGGTTTTGAGGGGTTTTGAATGTATATTTTTAGCACTTAAATGAAGATTATGACCACTTGAAATATCAACATTTGAACTCATATTAAGAGCCTCCAAGATTGCTTGAGACATTGTTTTATTTTGGAAATAGCCTCAGGAATACATGGGGATGTATTGAGGTTGTAACCATCATCTATCAAACATGTTTTTGAGGTCAAGATCTACTATCCATAAATGACAATAGCTCATGTTCTGCAGTGTTATCCACTAAGACATCGATGTGGGGAAGCGGGAAGTCATCCTTAGGACTGGCTTTGTTTAGATCACGGAAGTCGACGCACACATACGGACTTTTCCATCCTTTTTGGGTACTAGAACGATATTCGTAACCCATTCCGGATACTTGGTAATAATGATGAACCCTGCCTTGAATTGTTTCTCCACTTCTTCTTTGACCTTGAGTACCCATTCTGGTCTCATGTGCCTAAGTTTCTGATTGACGGGTTTAGAATTGGGAAGGAAGGGAATGTGATGTTGGACGATGTTGGGATCGACCCCAGGCATGTCCTCGTAAGACCAAGCAAAAACATCTTTGAATACTTTTAGCAAGAGGGTCAATTTTTCTTTTTCTTTTTCATTAAGAGTTGAGCCAATTTGCACAATTTGTGGATTACCTTTTTCACCTAGGTTAATTGATAAAGTATATTCGATTATTTCATAAGCAGGTGGTTTTTTAATTAGTTGCTTAAGTTCGATTGGGAGATCCTCGGAGGGATCTGTGCATTCACAAGTACTACACATAGAGGATTAAGCAGAATCATCTTTCATTACATTCATGATAGGTGGAGTGATTACATTAGACAGTGGTGGGATTGGAAGTACAGACTTTGGGAGAACAGGGGATAGGGAGACAGAGGACTCTACAACCTGGTTGCTCAGACCCTCCTCAGTTGGCTTGATCTGATCATCTTGGCTCTTGGCCCTCTTTTCTTCATTTTCTTCGACGAACTCTTCCCACATTTTCTCGATGGCTTCAGTGTCCAGATACTCCAACCAGTCTTCCTCTGGGGTTTTCTCAATTTCATCGGGATAAAATGGATCTTGATAGGTGGCCTTTCGCAGTCGGCAAAGATTTACAGCCCTGGGTACCTTTTCCCAATGGCCTGATGGATCCAAGATTCTGGGAACCCAAATTAAGGGAAATCATCCCCTTCTTTGATGAATTGCCCATTCAAGGTTTTGTGGTATGGTGGGAGACTCCTCACTCTTTTCTTCCATGGCCTCTGTAGCTCGACGTCTTCTTCAGTGGGCTTGTACCCCAACCCAAAAGTGCCTTATTGCCCTTTGATCTGAGGGAACTCACGAATCCCTTGCTGGCGTCGGCTCAATATTATTCCAGGGAAGTAGTTCATTTTGCGGACGATGTTGACAACTGCAGAGTGGATCTCGGGGAACCTGTCTTCATCATTGATCATGTGGACTTCTTCCATGAAGAATCCCCCAATTTGTCCTTTTTCTAGCTCAGGTATTTGGATTTCAAAGATGGTAGCGTAGTTTGGAAAAGCTTCATTACCCTAACTATTGCCGAGGATGATTTTTCCTCTTTTTCATGAATGTACTTGATTATTTGATGCACAGTGGATGATACAGCTTTGTTGACATGCAGCCAGGGCCTCCCGATCAACAAATTGAACGAGGCAGGTATGTCCATAACTTGAAAGATTTTGCTGCTAACCAAAGATCCTGCCCGGATTTGGAGAGAAACAGTCCCCATCACATTTCTCTTGGTGTTATCGTAAGCCCTCACAGATTGCATAGATGGTGTGATGTCAAGGACATTGACCCCCAAGGCAGTGGCAGTCCTTAAAGCACAAATATTTTGGGCAGAGCCTGTATCAACCAGACAGAATGGCACCTGTTGTCCCTTACATCCAACAGTGATGTACAAAGCTTTGTTATGTGTAGACCCTTCCGGTGGCAAGTCTTCATCAGAAAATGTAATGACTGGGTCGGGGGTGAGTGCGCCCAAGAAAGCCACTATGTCTTCCGGTGCAGCGTCGATGGGGACCTCAATTCCAGCCAAGGAATTCAACACAACTTGTCTATGCTTGTAGGATGTTACCATGATGTCCTACATTGAGAGTTGCGCTCGGGTATTCTTCAACTGCTTTATCAACTCATTGTCTTCTTTGATGATCTCATCCATTTTTCCCTTTTCCTTGTCTTTGACCAAACTTTTTTTGATTACTTCAGTGGTAGGCTACGGAGGTTGGTAATGACGGCCTGGCCTCGTCAGATGATCAATCTCGGCAGGAGTAGGCCCTTCTACAGTCCCATCTTCTTTGAGCCACTCATAATTTGTTCCCACAAATGGTTTCTCCGGCTCGTTCCAGATAAAAGCATCGCTTTTATTGTTGGGATCATACCATTTGAGGTCCACTGTCCCTAGATCGTGTTCTTCCAAGAAGTATAGATCTTGTTCATCAGCCAGCTGTTGCTGCCATTCATCATTTCCTCCTTCAATCAGATGGATTACCACAGATTCCGGGATGTCAATGAGGGGTAAAGGTTAACCTAAGGGGGTGATATAGGTAGCAGGGTTGAAGGATGCATGGTTGGACTCAATGAAGTTGATATTTTGGTGGTTAGGTAGAGGATTTTAAGTGATATGGGGCTGCTATGGAGGTGGCTCAATGACATTCTGGTCAATGAGGTCTTGGATAGGGGGATTTCTAATTTGTCAAAGCTGCGAGGAGGCTTCCTCGGGAAAGGGTGATTGGAGGAGTCAGCTTGGTTGGGAGGTTGGTACGGCCTAGGAGGGTAGGCCATAGGTTGACTACTAAGGGCATTGACATCCGGAGGGTTGCTGGAGTAGTTGGGCCTTTTTGACTGACTCGGAGGCTCTTCTTTTTTGATCATTCCTTACCTTATGGCGTATTTGATTCGAGTCCCAACTTCAAACAATTCCTCAAAGGGAGAGATGGACTGGTAAAATAATTTCTCATGGTAGAGGGTCTGCAGATTTGGGATTAGCATCCCTACCTGTTCCTTTTTAATCGGCCGGTGGGCCATTTGGGCTACTTTATTCCTCCATCTGCTCAGAAACATAGCGAATGATTCATTATTGTTCTGCTGAGTTGTTTCCAAATCTCTGATAGTGACATCAAGTTCTTGGTTGTAGGAATAGTGATCAACAAATAACAGAACTATGTCTTCCCATGCCCGAGTTTTGGAAGCTTCCAAGGTAAGGAACCATGATAGTGCAGATTTTGCGAGAGTTTATTGGAACAGCATTGCAATGTGCTCATAAGTGTAGCCCATTGATTGAAAAATGTTCATACACAGTTTTACATGGCTCTTCGGATTTCATGTTCCGTCAAAATGGTCAATGGCAGGCATTTTAAAGTTTTCTGGCAGCTTCAGCTTGACAGGTTCAAAAAGTCCTTCCAAGTCTAGCATGTAATCATCAACCCCTTTACTCTTCCTCAATACACTTTGCAGTTTGTCGACTTTGTCCATTTTCTTTTGGAATTTTTTCTCATATACGGGCGGCGGGGCCCCTTGAAACCAGTCTTCTTCTCCATCATTCTCCGGATGCGGTATGAATCCGAACCGTGGTGGTGGGAACTCAGTGGGACACTGCTGCCGCTGCTATTTCAGTTCTTCCATAAACTTCAGGACCTGGGCCAGGCTGTCGGATTGCTGGCTTATGGTGGCTTCCAATTCAGTGACCATGTTTTCTAGCTCTTCCTGATTCATGCTGAAATAACTTGTTGGGCTGATTCTGACCAAATGATTATTTGAATTTTTTACCCAAGACGATGAACCCAGTTGCTGGCTTTGAGAATCTATAGTGTCCCTACAGATTCCAGAGGATTTGTATCAGATTATGACAGTGATGACTTTAGATAGACAAATGATAGTGATGTTAATAGACGTGGACATGACTTGTGTGAGATTGATTGAGATAGTGCGTGCAGACCGATAGGAATGGTGCATGAAAATGAGACAAGCATGCGAATGTAAGCCCTAATCTATATGATGGTCGTATTTCTAACAGATAGCAGTTAAACAAATAAGGTACTAACCATATAGAGTGTGCTAACATTTCTTTCCAGTATGATCACCAGGGTTTTATGAATGCTTCTAGGAGAGACTGGGTATTTTTGGTTAGTTTGGACAAAGTTTCAGAGAGAAACTGGCATATCAGGGCATTTATGGTTGATTTGGACAGAGTTTCTGGGAGAAACGGGTTAATGTGGTTGTATCGGGGATATCTGGACAGAGTTTCTAGGAGAAACTGGTTAATGTGGTTATATCTGGGATATCTGGACAGAGTTTCTCGGAGAAACGGGTTAATGTGGTAATATTTGGGATATCTGAACAGAGTTTCTGGGAAAAACTGGTTAATGTGGTTATATCTTGGATATCTGGACAGAGTTTCTGGGAGAAACTAGTTAATGTGGTTATATCTAGTTTCTGGGAGAAATGGGTTAATGTGGTTATATATCGGATATCTGGACAGAGTTTTTGTGAGTAACTGGTTAATGTGGTTATATCTATTATATCTGGACAGAGTTTCTGGGAGAAATTGGTTAATGTGGTTATATCTGGGATATCTGGACAGAGTTTCTGGGAGAAAAGGGCTAATGTGGTTATATCTGGGATATTTGGACAGAGTTTCTGGGAGAAACTGGTTAATGTGGTTATATCTAGGATATCTGGACAGAGTTTCTGGGAGAAACAGGTAAATGTGGTTATATTTGGGATATCTGGACAAAGTTTCCAGGAGAAACTGGTTAATGTGGTTATATCTGGGATATCTGGACAGAGCTTCTAGGAGAAACTAGTTGATGTGGCGGGAGCATGTGATGATTGTGATCATACTATCTAGCAGGTTTTCATATTCCTATGTCTTAGGACCGACAAACAAGGTTTGCGGTGTATATCTTTGTGAGCATGGAGAAGACATCCTTGTCATGGTTCCTAGGCAGGTTAACTCAATGTGATCACATGTGAGTGATTGCCTTGGGAATCATTAGAAGATGTTCTGCCTCGTGCCACATAAGGGTCTACACCGCGCAGGTAATCCCGTGAGAGCATACAACAGTTATATCACATTGTCCTATCTAAAAAAATAAATGAACAGTCCTATGAAAGGTTCTATAGAAATCTACATGCAAAGGCTGGGTTTTAATCAGAGAGGGTCCATTGACGAGAGTTCCAATATACTGTCAGAGAGACAGTACGGAGGTTTTTACTCTTTTTGATATACCTTGGAAGGTACAGTATCAACGGTGACTTATGCCCTGGCACAGCAAGACCTGAACAAAGTCAGCGTCGCGTTTCAGACACAGTCGGAGGGGAAATGCAGAAGTGCAAAGCGGTGAACCAGACACAGTAAAAAGATTTTTTTAAGGATGATTCTTATGAGTCAAATCTCTATATTATTTTGTTTTGAAAATAAATTTCCCTAGCGGAGTTGCCAGATTGTGGACACACGGAATTCGATCGTCCACTCTTTTTGGTTTTGGTTTTGAGATTTGTTTTGAAAAGGAAAAGAAAAGGGTCTGTTGAATACAGATACAGAGTCGCCACTTGGTCTTTAAGGAACCAAGAAACCTAATTTGACTTACCCAAATGGATAAAGGGCACAGACCCTTCATAACCAAAGAACTTGGTTCGCGGTTTTGGTACGAGAGAGGAAGGAGCCTTTGTCGCGACTAAAACACCCTCAACGCGCCCCGTCTCTCGACGAGCCTCAAATAGCATCCAAATAATCCTCTTATACTATGAATGGTTTAACAATTAATATTATGATAGTATATTACATCACACAAGAATTTTGAAATGGAAGATCAAAAGATAAGATATCGTTCATAAGATCGTAGCCAAATATCACACAATGCAAAAGTGAAAGATCACACAAGTAAACCTAGGAAAAATCATCTAATAACGTATCAAGTAATCAAGTTTTCCTAATCTAAAGGGGACATGGATTGTTCTTGAAACAAATAAACAAAGAAAACAAAGTATGCTTAGCAAGCTAGTATGATGCATGTTAATCTTTGAGAAAAGAAGATCTCTCAATCCCCGGGACGGATGAGAAAGGAAGAATAGATCGAGGGGAAGCATGAACATGTGATCAAACTCTTTCCTTATAATCTTCTTAGATTAGTAGTCACAAAAACCCCAAATCTTGCATGTATGCAATGGATGATCCTAGAATGTGCAAAGTTTGTAGTGTGTTTGTGTACATTGACTTTCTAAAGTGGCTTAGAAGTCTAGAATGTGTATGAATGAATGAAGGAAATCATCATGGGATATGTACAAATGTATTATGAACTACTTCCTAAGACAAGAGCTAATTTGGAGTGCATGTAAGCATCAAATCAAAGAATGAAAGTAAAAGTGTGCTTGCTGTGAATAGTGGACAGAACAGTAACATAATCTTTTAGAAATTGAAAAGAGTGGTTAAGAATGTTTTCAATGCATTATTTTTATGGAGATCTTCCTTATTCTATCTAAAACACAACCCAAAAACCCAATCTTTAATAACTATCACAGATTGAGAGAAATCATATAAACACTAGAGGTTATTCAGAAACAGAGTCTGTACTGTCGACTAAAATGTTAGAAAATCTTAGAAAATGAAAACAAAAGATCTAGTGGCCCTAAGACATTGACGTTTAAGGGAAAAATAAGTTGGGACTACTCTTTTTGAAAACATTTTCTGTAAAACAAGTTGAAAGTCAACCTAGCTGCTGTGACAGCATGGGCAGAATGTTTGGAAGGATGTTTGGACAAAAATGGACCCCTTTCAAGTACTTCCAAGTCAAGCCAAAAATCATGGGTGTTCAATAATGAGTTAGAAAGATTTTTCAAGTGGTCTTGCATTTATATATTGAGTATTGAATTCAAAATAAATTTTTTGAAGTAAAATGACTCACTGTTTTGAAGATTTTGAGAAAACAAGGTTTATTTATTAAAATCAAAATAAGGGGTTTAAGCAGGGGTTTTGAAATGGGGGGTTTTGAAAATATATTTTCAATACTTAATGAAGATTGTAACCACTTAGAATGTCAACATTAGACTCACATCAAGAACCTCCAAGATTATTGGGAAGTATTATATCCATTTTAAAGACAACTTCATGAATACATAGGAATGTATTGGAGTTGAAATCATCATCTATCAAACATGTTTTTGAGGTCAAGAGCAACTATCCATAAGGATTCACTCACCTCAAACTTTATGTCATCATCTAGATGATGATAGACTAGTAAGTAAATAAAAAAAACAAAAAAAGAAATGAGGTAGGAGAAGATGAACAACAAAGTAAGCAAACACGTATATAAACAATCAATAGATGATGTTCAATGATGTATTGGACTTGTAGCTTGGTGTTTCACTCATATGTGGTGACATTGGACATGGAAGTAACTTCTTCTCTCTTAAATGCTTATTAAAATGGTGGTTGGGTGTATTGAATATGAAGAAAATGGAAGTAAAGAAGTAAAAAACAAAGTTTAGAACTCACTCTTTTGTTTGGAAATCAAAGAAGGAGGCTTCTTTTCTCTCTATTCTAACCTTATCTCTACAACTTTCTCTCTAAAACTTTTCAAAGCTTGCATTTGCCCCCCCCAAAATGAGAAGTTAAGGGGGGTTTATATAGGTCAATTTGGGGTGATTTTGGGGTTTTCGAAGTACTCCCATTGGTCCCAAACGTCTGTGAACATAGAACTACGTCGTTTTGGTTTCCAGTTAATCAAAATGAACCCCCAAAAAAAATTACAAAAATGTACCATTCTGGGGGAGAGTGCCGCGGTGGCACTGGGCCTGTGCCGCAGCGGCAATGGGCCAGTGACGCGGCAGCACTACTCCTCATTCGTCCAGATAATCCTTTTTAGGCCCCAGAGGTTCCGGTATTCGCGAAAAGGCCCTATTTCGTATGAGATTCACATAACATGCATGCGAACTCCAAATTGAGGTTGTGATATACTGCTAGAATGGTAACAGAGTCTTGTTTACATAAAAAATAGTTTAGAGATAGGTCACCTTGAAAAGTTTTGCGGTATTCGCGATAAAAGCTGATTTGATCGCTTTTTTCACCTTCGGAAATTCAAAATAAATTCGTTTGAAATTAAAAAATTATGTGCGATATACCGTTGGAAAGCTATTGACCTCTAGTATCTATGAAAAATGTTTGAAAAATGATATGGTGCTCCGTTTTAAAGTCAATTTTGGTCAAACTGGTCAAACTTGGGATTCCCAGGAAGTTCTGGAAACCTCTAGAGCTCTCAGGAGTTGACATTTTCGTTCAATTTTCTTTTAAAACTCATTTTAATACTTTCTGCTTGATCTAGAATGATTCCTGAACTTTTCGGCAAATTTGGACGACTCCGGTCAAACTTGGTCAAACTTGGTCAAACATTGGTCAAACCAGTCAACGGGGACTTTCTGGGAACTTTTGGGACTTCTAGGGGTCTCTGGGAGCTGACGATTTCATCCGGTCTTGCTTTAGAACTCGTTTTATTGTTTTTCTTACGACATAGCACGTTTTCAGAACATTTGGCCCGAATCCGGGAGCGTTCAGGCTTTCAGGGGTATTTTGGTCATGCGATGAACACTGCTTTCCTGAAGAAATTCTTCCCACCTCGCATGACCACTGAGCTTAAACGACAAATAAATTCTTACAAACAAAAGAGCAATGAAACATTCACCCAAACTTGGGAATGTTTCAAGGATTTGCTACTCTCATGCCCACATCACGGGTACGAGAAATGGCGAACCATCAGCTACTTTTATGAAGGATTAAATGGTGAAACTAAGAAATTGGTCAAGACCATGAGTTCAGGGCCATTTCTTCGCAAAAACACGGAAGAAGCTGAAGCTCATTTTGAGTGGTTAGCTGAACACGCCCATGAGTGGTCAAATTCAGATGATGTCCCACGCTCACATATATCCTGTATGGAAGAGAAAAGTTTATACCAACTAAAAAGTGAGGATCATCTGATGAATAAGTATGAAGAACAAGTGAAGAAAGTCGAAGACTTGGAATGAAATGAGAGAGTTCTAGGCAATTTTTGCCTGAAGAACCATGCGGCACATGCAACATGCTGGGACACACTACGTAATACTGTCTGAATGTGCCGTATTTTCAAGAACAACCCCCCATGGAAATGAATGACATGCAGGGGTATAAGGGGGTGGGGAATTTCTACAACAATTATAATTCACAAACTAATAATAATAGATGGAATCATCCCGGGTTTGATTGGAAAAACAATGCTGGGACCCAAAACCAACATCAACAACAACAGCCCTACAATAACAATAATCAATACCAAGGGCAATACAACAGGCAGTCCCAGCCATTCCATCAAAATAGAGCAAATAACTACAACCAAGCTCAACCCTCTAACAATCAACAAGCAAATGTGTACGTGCCACCTCACAAAAAGGTGCAAGAGGAAGATTCACTCGCTAACGCGAATTTAACACAACAGTTAATTCAAATGATGAGTAAAATGTCCGCAACATTAGAGAGAATGGATGCACGACAAGAGGGTTCAAGTGGTACATTTCCTGCTTAACCACTTCAAAAACCTAAGGGATACAACAATGGTCCCCCTAATCATGAACAGGCAAAATCCGTGACAACTTTGAGAAGCGGCAAAGTCATAGGGCAAAATACGCCTCTCTCTACCCATGAAGAGTATGAAGAGGATGAAGTGGTGAGTAAAAGTAAATCATCTACTCAAGAAGAGGAGTTGTCTACTACTAACAAAGCATTAGAATCAACTGAGGACACTCCTAAAGAAATAGAAGTTGAGAGAAGGCCTGGAAAGGAGCCCATCAAGGATGAATTACCTAAATTCCCTTTCCCCGTGCCTTACCCTCAAAGGCTTAAGAAGCCCCAACATGTGGCAAAGAATCAGGAGTTCTTAGAGTTGTTCAAACAAGTTAAAATTAATCTCCCGCTCCTTGATGCAATCAAACAAGTGCCAGCTTACGCTAAGTATCTAAAAGATTTATGCACGGTCAAGAGGAGGCAAAGTGTGAAGAAACACACTTATGTCGCTTGCCAAGCAAGTGCAATCATCCAAAACGATTTGCCTCCAAAGCTTAAAGACCCTGGCACCCCAACTGTCTCGTGTAGAATTGTGAATCAAAGGATAGACAACGTACTCCTTGATCTAGGAGCTAGCGTAAACTTGCTGCCATATTCAGTATATAAACAACTAGGGTTGGGTGAACTCAAACCCACCTGAGTTGCATTGCAACTGGCAGACAGGTCAGTCAAATACCCTAGAGGAATACTGGAAGACATTCTGGTACAGATAGATACATTTGTCTTTCCGGTCAATTTTGTGATTCTGGACACCGAACCTGTGTCTAATCCATGTTCACAAATCCTGGTGATTTTTGGACTTCCATTCCTCTACACCATAGATGCCATAATCAAAATAAGGAGTGGTATCATGACCATCGTATTCGGGAACATGACTTTAAATGTCAAGATTTTTTCAAATCCCCGACCTGAAGAATACGAGGACGAAGAAGAAGTTAACTTCATCGAAACGGTCATCGAAGAGGAGGCTGATCATGTAGAATACAAAGATCCTTTGGAGGTAGTTGTGTCACAATTCGACGCTACTTATCAACCTAACAATTCTACCCCATTGGACGCTGCTCTAAATCATGACTGCCTCATGATGGAAACTAAGGAGGAAGATAGAGATGAATGCATGTGGGTCCCACCATATGAACCCTTGCCTCCAAAAATGAAGTTAACCATGCCTTCAAACTTTTAGTTTCCTGATGTGGAATTAAAGGAGCTTCCAAAAGAGCTCAAATAAGGCGTTTCTAGGGACAGAAAAGACTTATCCTGTGATAATCTCATCCAGGTTAAATTCTGAACGAGAGGATAAGTTGATTCAAATGCTCAAACTGCATAAGGGAGCATTGGGGTGGACTATTGCTGACCTAAAGGCATAAGCCCATCTATTTGCACCCATAAGATATATCTAGAGGAAGACGCTAAACCTTTGCGACAAATACAGAGGCTTCTGAACCCTAATATGCAAGAAGTTGTGAAAAAAGAAGTCCTAAAACTTCTGGACATTGGGATAATATATCCTATCTCTGATAGCTGTTGGGTTAGTCCAACCCAGGTGGTGCCTAAAAAGGCTGGTATAACAGTTATCCCAAATAAAGATGGCGAGTTAGTACCAACACGCATCCACTGGATGGCGGATGTGTATTGATTACCGAAAGTTAAATACTGTGACTCAGAAAGACCATTTTCCATTGCCATTCATGGATCAAATGCTAGAAAGAGTGACGGGCCATAAATTTTATTGCTTCTTGGATGGATATAGTGGCTATAACCAAATCGAAATTGTTCTTGAAGATCAGGAGAAGACGACTTTCACTTGTCCGTTCGGTACATTCGCTTACCGTTGTATACCCTTTGGCTTATGCAATGCACCTGCCAATTTTCAGCGGTGCATATTGAGCATATTCAGTGATATGGTTGAACAGACACTCGAGGTCTTTATGGACGACTTCTTGGTGTTTGGCCATAGTTTTGATAATTGCCTAGAAAACCTTGAAAATGTGTTAACGAGATGTGAGGACAAACACTTAGTACTAAACTGGGAAAAGTGTCACTTCATGGTGACCAAGGGAATTGTTCTCGGTCACATTATTTCTGACAAAGGTATCCAAGTCGATAAAGTGAAAATCGATATTATCTCAAACTTACCGGTCCCCCGTACAGTTAAAGACATCCGCTCTTTTCTGGGACAGGCAAGATTCTATCGACGCATTATCCAAAATTTTAGTGCAATCTCCCGACCACTGTGCGAACTCGTAGTCAAAGACGTACCTTTCGAATGGTCAGAAAACTGTCAAATATCTTTTGATGCACTAAAAGAACACCTTACCTCCGCATCGATAATACAAGCACCCGATTGGAGTTTGCTGTTTGAGTTAATGTGCGATGCTAGCGACAATGCCATTGACGCAGTTCTAGGACAGAGGAAGGATAACAAGCCTTATGTAATATACTATGCCAGCCGAACACTCAATAAAGCTCAAATGAATTATACGACTATCGAGAAAGAGCTACTGGCAATAGTCTTCACTCTAGATAAATTCAAGTCTTATCTGATAGGGTCCCCAATTGTCTGTTTTACAGACCACTCGGCCCTCAAGTACCTGTTATCTAAGAAAGATGCGAAACAGAGGCTTATCCGCTGAATACTCCTACTCCAGGAATTTGATATCACTATCAAGGATAAAAAACGGAGTAGAGAATGTGGTCGCCAATCATTTATCTCGGTTGACATTTACTGATAACACTGAGCCCGTACCAATAAAAGATGAATTCCCAAACGAGCAACTGATGGCTTTCTCTAGTTTGCCTTGGTACGCAGATATAATAAATTACCTTGTTATAGGAGAGACCTCGAGCCATTGGTCAAATCAGGACAAGAAAAGGTTCCTTTAGTTCGCACGCCATTTCTTTTTTGATGACCCGTACTTATTTAAGTATTGTACTGATCAGGTCATCAGGCGTTGCGTTCCGAATGAGGAAATAACCGTAATTTTGGCCTCCTGTCATTCTGAAGCCTGCTGTGGCCATTTTGCCGCCCAAAAGACCGCTCATAAAGTATTGCACAGTAGTTTCTATTGGCCCACCATTTTCAAATATGCCTATGCTTTTTGTAAATCGTGTCAACGATGTCAAAAGCTTGGTACAATTTCAAAAAAGAATTCGATGCCCTTAACTCCCATCATCACAATTGAAATATTTGATTGTTGGGGCATAGACTTCATGGGCCCATTTCCTAAATCTAATAACTATGAATATATACTCCTGGCTATGGAATATATATCAAAATGGGTAGAAGCGATACCGACGAGACGCAATGACCATAAAACGGTAATGTCCTTTCTTAAGGAAAATATCTTATCGCGTTTCGGAACCCCAAAAGCCCTAATAAGTGACCAAGGGAAACACTTTTGCAATAGGCCTTTGGCATCTCTACTCAAGAAATACAGGGTGAATCACAAGATCGCTCTAGCCTACCACCCACAAAAAAAGGGGCAGGCAGAGTTGGCTAACCGTGAAATCATGCACATTTTAGAAAAGACAGTTAGTTTCAACAGAAAAGACTGAGCTTATAAACTGACTGATGCTCTTTGGGCATACCGTACTGCCTACAAGACAAATCTGGGAATGTCCCCATATAGACTAGTGTATGGTAAGGCATGTCACCTCCCCGTTGAAATTGAGCACAAAGAATATTGGGCTACACGCTCATTAAATTTTGACATTAAAGAGGGAGGTCATCTCTGAAAACTCCAGTTGGCGGAATTGGAAGAAATCCGTCGAGATGCATATGACAATGCTAAACTTCATAAGGAAAGGTTGAAGGCTCGCCATGATAGACTAATTTTTCAAAAATCTTTCGAGCCTGGACAGAAAGGTTTACTATTCGATTCGCGCCTTCATCTCTTCCCAGGAAAACTCCGATCTCGGTGGATAGGACCCTTCACAGTTAAATGTCTTTCCACATGGGGCCGTTGAGTTATTTAATCCTAAGAATGACAGAAGTTTCAAAGTTAATGGCCAAAGGGTAAAACCGTTCTTAGAAGATTTCCAACCCGAGGGCGAGCACATCCAACTGGATGAGCTCGACTATGCCTCAACCTAGAACGCTCAAGTGCGTTTTTACAATGTTGTTGTACTTTTTCTTTTGCTATTTCTCATTTTGTTTTGTTCTTTTGTTTATCTATATCTTTTTTAGTGTGACCTTGATCGTAATCTACTATTCTATTTCTATCTCCTACAGGCTGTCTAACATAAGAGATGACGATGTTCACTCGATTGGGTCATGGGCTGATTCATAATATCAGAATCCACTGTGGACTGCTGATGAAATAGCATTCTTCTTATCTCCATACCAAGGGCCAGAAGCTGAAGACGTCATTGACCTAACCCACAGATACATCCCATACGATCTTGCGCTCCTCCAGATCAACCCATTTGAGCACATGGAACTCCCTGAAGAGGAGGCAGAACCAGAAGGATATGCTTTGTGGGAAGTTGATGATGCTTTGATGGAACAGTGGGAAAATGACTCAATGTGGGAGTCATGGGAAGAAGAGGACTTACAGGATGTGGTGCCCGAACGCCATAATGCCGTATTCAAATATGTTGACTTCTCGGTCATCCACGTGGTTCCCTACATTTATGTGTATTTGAGTTATTTGTGGTTCTGGCTTCAATGCCCTCTACTTGCTAGTGCACCTGGGGATATCAGGCCAATAGTGAGGTTAACTCTGGGTCACATTCCTTTATCTTTCTTTTCATGTTGCTTTACTTAATTCTTCCTGTTTGATTTTTCTTTTGCTCTTGTTAATTTATTTTCTTCATTTCCTTTTGTTTCCCTTTGTCAGGAATATCACTATGAATCCACCATTTCCACTGTTGTACCTTCCACATCAACTCTTTCATTGATTTGGACCATACATAAGGTCCTCGGGTACTCCGCCGCAAGAGGAACGTCCGATGTGCAATTACACTCCGTTATCCTTGTCTCCATGTGGATCCCCTATTGTCGGTGGAATCAATTCCTTAGAGAGTTCAAACTTGCTCGATGATGTCCTTGCTGCTTTCCACTTGTTCTGGGAAATGGAATCATCAAGTTTAGACTCTACATTTGAAGCTCCGGCCAAGAAGGAGGTTGTGGAAGACGAAATCTTCGTACTTGAAGAATAGTGCTTGACTTTAATTGTTTTATGTCATTTCATATTTCTTTCATCAATTGGAGTGTATTCATAGACAAAGTTTTGTTAATTTCAGCTTTATTTTAGTTTTTCTTTTTCAATAAGGTTTTAAATGCCATGTGGGTGCAATAATGTTGCAAATGGATGCTATTATAAAGATTTATTTATATAAATTTACAATTTTCTACTATGAGGATGATGTTTTTGGCTTCCATGTCTTGCCAATGAACTGTTTTATCATTATTCTGTATGTCTAGACCAATGTTGGTTAGTTGGGGGTGTTTAATTTATCAATTCTATGCTCTTGTAGAATTTTAGAGTTTGATCGATCGAACAATTCCCGATCGATCGAGTATACCAGAACCTCGAGCGCTTCATTAGGCCTCAATCGATCGAAGATTCGATCAATCGAACCATCTCGATCGATCGAGACCTGTTTTTAAATGAAGCGTCCTTCAAAATTTTCATCAGTCGCTCTTCATCTCCCTAACTCTCAATCGCTCAAAGACAGAAGAAGACTCACGCATTTTTTGGACCCCCACTTACAGCCTCATCAATTAAAGAGTACCTAGGCTCTCTAATCATCATCATCATCACTCTCATCCTCTACTCGGTGCGTATCTTGAGGTTAGGCCCCGAGAACCCCTCGTTGTTCTTTTCATTTCAAATTCATATGGGGGTGTCCCCCATTGGTTATTTTACTCTTTGTCTTAGTTGTCTTGTTGTATTTTATGTTTGCGGGCCATTTTCCGTTCTCAATGCTCGAGACTACCACTTCGCTGTGTTCAATCGATCGAACTGGTTTCAAGCGATCAAACCCAGCATCCTTTCAATCGATCGAACAAGTCTCAAGCGATCGAACCTGTGATTTTCTCAATCGATCGAACATGCTTCGATCGATCGAAGTGTGACAGTTTCATTTTACGTTCTGGTTTCCCTGTTTTAATGTTTCTTTGTTTATTTCTTTTGTTTCAGGGCTAAACAATGAACCCTATCACCGGGTATCACAAGTTCAAGCCATTTGACCTAACCATACCCGACCCTATACCTGATCACGGGTTTAGAAACGAAGAAGACCGGGTATGGTTCACCAGATACTTCTAGTCGCGTAAGGTCATGCTCGAGCGACCCCTCGAGACAGCATGGCTGGCTATTCCTTGGTATCTTGCCCGGCTATGCGCTATGCCACAATGGTACACGCTCTTCTCCTAGCCTAAGCACATTAATCCGTCCTGGATCCGAAAGGCATGTGCGACGATGATCAGGGATCCAGTTGCTCCGTTCACACTCCGCTCATTCTTCCATGGCCGGGAGATCATTTTTAGTCTGGCCACTATCTCTGCAGCTCTAGGGGTACCCGAGGTACCTAACTGTGTTTGTCCACACCGTGCTGACACACCGCTACTCTCCCCGACTATTATTATCAGAGAGATCACTGGGGGTGCTCTTCCGGGCTGGGATGGAGGGGCCCTTATTCCTGACTTCTACCTCACAGATAATTATCATATGCTGTACCTAGCCCTCAATAATTGCCTCTTAGTGACATCTTATCGGGAGAAGATTGCAGCATGGTATGCACGTGTGTTATATACGATTGGGACACGGCAGCCGGTCTGTTTGCCTCGCCTTTACATTGATTTCATGAGGCACCCGACTCGATACATTCAGTCCAAGAAGCACTTGAAGGGTGCTTGGGCCATTCACCGGGTCATTGAGCAGGCAGGACTACTTCCATTGGCAGGTGATGTGATTGCCCAGTCTCGCAGCCATTTTGGCAAGACTGCTTCTCGTCGGTCTGATGCGCAAAAGAGAAAGAGGCGGGGTAAAGGCAAGGCGAAGGTTGGCGAGAAGAGGAGGAGAGGAGGAGGCACAGATACCTAGGACGTAGCTTCTGGGACGCCCATAGAGGCTAAGGAGCGTGATTCTGATGAGGAGGGTGGTGAAGGTTGCCCGTTTTGAGTTGAGACAGCGGTCTCAGGCTCCCGCCCAGGGAGAGTCTTCTTCTGCGCCTCTCCCGACTATTCATGAGTTACTATTGGAGGAGAGAGAGGTCCGGATTAGACTTGAGGGCAAGATTGATCAGATGACGACTCTGCTAGAGTCAATCTTGATCCAGATCGGAGTCGACCAGGCAGTTCATGTAGCTTCTGCACCACCCCCCAACGATCCACATACAGCTGCTCCTGCCGTTTCCACCGACCCACCTACCACTTCTGCTATTCCACCACCTACCACCGGACCATCATCTTCAGCCCCATCTTCTCAGGTTGATCCTGTAGCTTCATCATCATCGGTGGCACCGCTTGCTACTGAGACACCTCCTCCACCACCTACGGTCGTGGCTGACACATCACTATCTATTCCAGCTACCACGATCGCGAGTGTCCCGGCGATGGCTATGACTGTTGCTGAGGGTGGCATTGCGGATGCTCCAGATTTACTGATCGAGATATTATCTGATGTTCCCGATGATACATAGTCTGTTGGTTCAGTTTTATGGATTTTTGGACATTGTTGGTTGGTTTGATGGATATTTTGGACACTGGTGGGATATTTTGTTTATTGTTGGGTGTGGTTGGTTATGTTGGATTTTAGTTTTTTTTTTTTTTTTTTTTGTGCAGTACTTTCCCACTGTTCTGATATCCCATTGCATTATTATACCAGTGATTAGTTCTGCTTTATATGGATCTTATGGTTTATGTTTTTTATAATTACTATATTTGATCCTTCCTGTGTGGAGTTTGTGTGCTTTCTATAAAGGTTGTTACATTTGCAATTCTTACAATGCTATATCAGGTGATATCTCTCTACCTATTTTTTAAAATCAACTGCTGAGGACATTGTGATTTTCAGTTGGGGGTGGGATGTAGATAGATAATCACCTGTGCATATTTTTACTTAGCAATCTGGACCACTCTATCTATTGCTTATGTCATACAACCTCCATTCAAAGTTTGCAAATAAATTAAATTAATTAAAATTCGAAGTTTGCAAATAAATTAAATTAAACAAAAAATAATAATTTTTTTCAAAATTTCAAAATTAAGTAAGGTTTGAATTAAATTGGTAGATTAATTTTGAATATTCACCTCTATTTACCTGTTATCAAGCAATGACACAACCATTTTATTCTCATCCTTTTATGAATTAAGTTCACACATTTTTCTAGTTTCTCTAGGATGAATGCATATGTTGATCATTCTTGTATCCAAATCATTTGCACGTGTTAATAGCTATGCAGAAAACTTAAAATAAGAGTTAATACAACTTTCGTACTTTAAAGAATGAAGTAGTGAAAACTAGTTACCCTTAGTGAGCTTTTGAATCCAATCTTCAATTTTGAGGGAATTATCACATTAAAATTCGAATTGTTTTTCTTGAATATGCCGATTAAATTTGTTGAATAGTCTTTAATTCTTCATTTTGGCTGCTTATTAGAGGAGAACGTTCAGGATTTACCAACCAAACTCAATGAACATTGACGTGTAAAAATTAAGAAGTTGAGAAAATGATTTAAGTCATCGTATTTGCTCTTTGCCTTCTCCATTTACCTACATCAACATTTTCGAATATACATTGTTCTTAACCCCACACCTAGTAAATAATGTTGAATCTATTATGAAATTCTAAACCCCTAATCGTATACTTTGACCTCAATTTACCTCATTGTATACCCAATGTGATTAAATTGTTGAAGTATGAGGAGGGAGTAGTAGTGGGAAGGGCTGTGTAAAAAAAATGAAAAATGATGATATACATATTTGTACGTATGGAGAGGATGGTTGGAATAAAGTGAAGAAATTACTGAACACAGTCACATGCTGAAAATGTGCAATTTCTTACCCCTCTAATTTCTATCCTACTAAATAAAAACTGAAAAGTCAAAGCCTTAATGATTCTCAACAACTTAGTTTAAACATGAACGTATAATTTGAGTTATCCACGGTATTTCGTTCCTCTAGTAAGTAGTATTCCGTTCGTGAGACTATACACTCTAAAATATTCGTCTTCTATAGAGTCGAGTATGAAAGCATTAGTATCCGAAAAATTACTCCTATGAAAGCTTTCATACCATGTGCAATCATTATTAGCCAAGTTTTTGTGGGATGTTCATTTTTGAGTGTAATAACTATGTGAGGATTGAGTTGAAACTACAAGTTTTGAGAGTATGATAGTTTAAACAACTCTAAATAAAGTTCGATGTATAGCTGTTAATTTCACACACACACGGATACATGAATGCGTTGCATATGTTATTTTTATCTTGGTGACATGAGGAGCATGTGCATTTCTTTCATGGTTTGAATGAGGATGATATGTTTTGTAGAGCTAAATTAATAGTTGAATAGAAGGGAGTGTTTAAAAATTTTTATATATCTTTTTGAGCTTAAAATTGGAAGAACTTTGTGGGTACATTCACTGCAAACCCTCAAGAGACAACACTCGTCCACTAGGGGGAACCTAGGGGTTTAATGGCTTGTTGTATTTGCTAAATGCAACCGCGATTCCTGCGAAAGTGAGTTGGGTAGTTTTCTTTCTTGTCATTTTAATTTAGTTAATTAGGGTCTAATTTATTTTAGTTTTTCTGTTATAGTCATAGTTTATCTTGCTTTTATTTTCGCTCTATTGCTAGGGACTAGCAAATCGCTAGTTGGGGGTTGTGACAAGCGAGGGTATTTGTAAAATACAACCGCGCTAAAAGAAGAAAATGTACTTAATTATTTCACAAATCCTTCATTTATCTGCAATTTGAATTACAATGCTAGTTTGTACACAATTTGATTAAACTATGATAAGTTGTTTGTTTTAGCTGTAGTTTGTGCAGATTATTGTTGCTGTGTGAAGAATTGGATGAGAAAGATAAAAGGGAGTGCTGAATTCAAATGAAGACAATCAAAGGATGAAAACTGAACCTCGATCGATTGAAGACCATTCGATCGATCGAAGGTTTGATCGATCGAAAGATGTTCGATCGATCAAACATGGCTTTTATCAGATTTTACGCGCACGTAGCAGAATCGGGATTTTAACCCTAGCATTAGGTTTTCAGTATATATACTCGTATTGTATATGTCCATAAGGATGACCACTTTTATTTTCATCAGTTTATAGAGAGTAGAGAGCTTTACTTTGTGTTTTTTGTAGGTTTTAATCAAGGTTATACATTTTTTGGTTTGGATTCCTCCTAGTTCAATACAAGTTTTCATTTCTAGGTTACTTTGTTTATGTTCTCCACTTAGTTTATAGTAGTATAATCTATTCTCCCATAGTCTTGCATGTTAGTTAGAGTTAAACAATTAATTTTCATAGATTTTATGCAAAAATCACAACCAAACACACCTTTAATGAAACTTTACGTTAAAAACACATCTGAGACACTCCAGACCATGTATGAGTTGTCCCCGGGTGGGGAGATTACGATGAAACTGTGATCTCGAGCCTCTGCCATGCAGCAAAATAATTCCTGTGTTCGATCGATCGAGAAATCGATCGATCAAAACAGAGATACAGTCGAGCGATCGAAGTCAGTTCGATCGATCGAGGGATGAAGAAGTCCGATCGATCGAAAGCGCGTCGATCGATCGAACTCTCTAATTCTTGAGAGCATTCTATGCAGTATTCCTAGACTTTCTACTTTACTGATTCGTTATCAAACTGTCCCCAAATGCTCAGTTTGTCAAAACAGTCTGTAAACTTTAAGCCTTGAGGAATTTTTCTTCAATAAACTTTGCAAACCACCCTCAATGCTAACACCATTGTAGGTGCAAGTCTAAACTATTGTTTTAAACCGATTTTGTGTGTTTCAAACTTAATTGTGATGATATAGTCCCGGGCATGAAAGGACTATAGATTCTTTATCCTAAGAGAAATACGGAATGCTATTGAGAGTGTGCTCCTTTGAGCTTCAACGTAACTGCATGGTAGATGGCTAGGTCGTGGTGGATTCGTGTGATCCCAACATTCCTTTTTATTAAGAAAAACACGTTTTAAATCATCGCTTAAATTAATTAGTTAGTAATTAGTTTAATCTAGTTTTATTTCTTTATCTTTAGTAGTTGATAAATTGTGGGACTTTGTGTTCTGCATTCTTTTAAAATATTGATTTTTATTTTCTTGTTTGAGATTAATCTGAGTAATTAGTTTAACACCTTCCCTGTGGGATCGACTTGGACTTAACCAGACTACTATTTGCACGATTACCTACACTTGGGTATAGCACACAAGCGCACACAGAAAATTCTCGTGTCAGTAGGCTAGCGATCTTGTGATTAACCCTGTGTTTCTTGAGGAGTGACTCCAAGGGCCTATTGCAAAAATGCTTGCCTTGGTTACTTATTAATGCCCTCGGGGTTCCGAAATGCGACAGAATATGTTCCTTTTGAAAGGACATTACTATTCTGTGGTCGTTGCGTCTCGTCGGTATCGCTTTTACCCATTTTGATACATATTCCACAGCAAGGAGTAAATATTCACAGTTGTTCAATTTTGGGAACGGGCCCATGAAATCTATGCCTCAACAATCGAATATTTCAATTGTGATAATCGGAGTCAAGGGCATAGAGTTCCTTTTTGAAATTGTACCAAGCTTTTGATAGCGTTGGCATGATTTGCAAAAGGAATAGGCATCTTTAAATATGGTGGGCTAGTAAAAATCGCTGTGTAAGACTTTTTGTGCGGTCTTTTGCGAAGCGAAGTGGCCACCGCAAGCTTTAGAATGGCATGATGCTAGGATTATAGTTATATCCTCATTCGGGACGCAACGTCTAATGACCTAATCAGCGCAATATTTAAAAAATGTATAGGTCATAAGAAAAAAGTGACGCACAAATGAGAGGAACCGTTTCCTATCCTGATTAACCAATGCCCGAGGGTTTCTCCAGTGACTAGGTAGTTAACGATATCTGCATACTAGGGAAAACTAGAAATAGCCACTAGCTGTTCATCTGGGAATTCTTCTTTAATTGGTGTTGGTTCAGTCTTGTCAACAAAACGTTAACCTTGATAAATGGTCAGCGACCACATACTCTACTCCTTTCTTGTCCTTAATGGTTAGGTCAAATTCTTGGAGTAGTAGCATCCATCTAATGAGTCTTTATTTAGCATCCTTCTTGGACAAGATGTATTTAAGTGCTGAATGGTCTATGAAACAGACTATTGGTGATCCTATGAGGTATGAGCGAAACTTGTCCAAGGCAAAGACTATAGTAACAACTCTTTCTCAGTTGTAGTGTAGTTATTTGAGCATCGTTTAGAGTTTTGCAAGCGTAATGCATAACATAAGGCTTGTTATCTTTCCTCTGGCCTAGGACTGTGCCAATGGCTTAATCACTAGCATCGCACATTAATTCGAATGGGAGACTCCAATCGGGAGCTCGGATAATAGGTGTGACTGTAAGGAGTTGCTTTAGTGTATCAAAAGATGTTTGACAGGCATCTGACCACTCAAAAGGTACATCCTTTACAAGCAATTGACAGAGTGGTCGGGAAATAGCACTAAAGTTTTGGATAAATCTTCTACAAAAACCTGCATGTCCCAGGAAAGAGCGAATATCTCTAACTGTGCAGTGGGCAGGAAGGTTTGAGATTACATCTATTTTTGCCTTATCCACTGAGACCTTCTTCAGAAATGATGTGGCCGAGAACTATCCCACTGGTCACTATGAAATAGCACTTTTCCCAATTTAGTACTAGGTGCTTGTCCTCGCATCGTTCTAGCACACGTTCAAGATTTTATAAGCAATTGTCGAAACTATGGCCGAACACAAAAAAATTATCCATAAACACTTCAAGTATCTGCTCGACCATATTACTGAATATACTGAGCATGCACTGCTGGAAGGTAGCAGGTGCATTACACAGGCCAAATGGCATTTGTCGGTAGGCGAAAGTACTGAACGGACACGTAAAAGTCATTTTCTCCTAATCTTTAGGATGATTTAGATTTGATTATACCCACTGTATCCGTCCAAAAAGTAGTAGTATTTGTGAGCACCCACTCGTTCTAGGATTTGATACATGAATGGTAATGGAAAGTGGTCCTTCTGGGTCTCGGTGTTTAACTTTCTGTAATCGATACACATCCTCTATTCGGTGGGGATGCATATCGGTACCAACTCGCCATCTTTATTAAGAATAACTGTTATGCCAGCCTTCTTTGGTACCACCTGAGTCGGACTCACCCAGGGACTGTCAGAAATTGGATATATGATCCCAACGTCAAGTTATTTTAGGACTTCCTTTTTGACTACTTCTTACATATTGGGATTCAGATGCCTTTGCATTTGTCATGAAGATTTAGCGTGTCTTCCTCCAAATATATTTTATGGGTGCAAACGGACGGACTTATGCCTTTGAGGTCAGCAATAGTCTATCCCAATGCTCCCTTATGTTATTTCAGCATTTGGATTAGTTTACCCTCTTGTTCTAGACTTAGTGTAGATGATATGATAACAAGATATGTCTTTTCAGTCCCAAGAAAAAGCGTATTTGAGCTCCTTTGAAAGCTCCTTTAATTCTAAATTGGGAAACTAAAAGTTTAAGGGCATGACTAACTTAGTTTTTGGAGGCAATGGTTCATATGGTGTTACCCACATGCATTCAGCTCTATCCTCCTCTTTTGTTCCAATCATGAGGCAAGTTTGATTTAAGTTGGCATCCAATGGAGTAGAGTTTTTAGGTTGGTAGATAGCATCAAATTGTGACACAACTACCTCCAAAGTATCTTTGTAATCGAACAAATCAGCCTTTTCTTCAATGACCGTCTCGATGAGGTTCACTTCTTCCTCATCTTCGTATTCTTTAGGTCGAGGATTTGAAAAGATTTTGACATTCAAAGTCATATTCCCGAATACGATAGTCATAATACCACTTCTTATTTTTATCGTGGCATCGATTGTGTTGAGGAATAGATGTCCAAAAATCAACAGGATTTATGCACATGGGTTAGACACACGTTCAGTGTCTAAGATTACAAAATTGACCGGGAAGACAAACGAGTCTATCTGTACGAGGACGTCCTCCAGTATTCCTCTAGGATATTTCACCGACCTATATGCCAGTTATAGTGCAAAATCGGGTAGGTTTGAGTTCACCCAACCCTAGTTGTTATAGACGGAGTATGGTAGCAGGTTTACGCTTGCTCCTAGATTGAGGAGTGCGTTGTCAAATCTTTGATTCCCAATTTTACATGAGACAGTAGGAGTACCGAGGTCTTTGAGTTTCGGAGGCAGTTCATTTTGGATGATTGCTCTTGTTTGGCGAGCAACATAGGCGTGTTTCTTCACACTCTGTCACCTCTTGACCGTGCATAAGTCTTTAAGATACTTAGCATAGGCTGATACTTGTTTGATTGCATCAAGGAGTGGAAGGTTTATTTTGACTTGTTTAAATAGTTCCAAGACCTCCTGATTCTTTATCTCATTTTTGGATTTCTTGAGCCTTTAAATACTCTTCAGGTGTAGAGAGAGGCATGTTGTGCCCTATAATCTTACCGCTTCTCAGAGTAGTCACGGCTTTCGCACGTTCTTGAGTATTGGGACCATTGTTGTATCCCTTAGGGTTTTGAAATGCTTGGGCAGGAAACGTTCCACCCGACCCCTCTTGTCATGCATCTATTCTCTCTAACATCGTAGACATCTTGCTCATCATTTAAATTAATTGTTGTGTTAAGTTTGCGTTAGAGAGTGGATCTTCTTCTTGCACCTTTTTATGTGGTGGCACGTACACATTCGACTGTTGAGTATTAGAGGGCTGAGCTTGATTGTAGTTATTAGATCTGTATTGGTTGAATTACTGGGACTGCCTATTATATTGCCCTTGATATTGGTTATTGCTTTTGTAGGGTTGTTCATATTAATTTTGGGTCCCAGCGTCATTTTTCCAATCAAAATCGGGGTGATTCCATCGGTTGTTATTATTTTGAAAATTATTATTGCTATTATTGGAATTCCCCGCCCCTCTATATCCTTGCATGGCGTTCATCTCCATGGGAGCCTGTTCTTGAAAATATGGCACATTGGGATAGTATTGAGTGGTGTGTCCCAACATATTGCATGTACCGCATGGTTCTTCAGGCAAAACCTGCCTAGAACTTTCTCCTTTCATCCCTAACTCCTCCACTTTCTTTGCTAGTTCTTCGTATTTTGTCATTAGATGATCTTCACCTTTTAACTGATAGATACTTTTCTCCTCTACACCTGATAGTTGTGCGCGTGAGACATCTTCAGAGTTAGCCCATTCATGAGCATGTTTGGCTAACCACTCGAAGTGGGCTTCAGCTTTTTTCGGTGTTTTCAACCAATTTTTTCGTTTTACCATTTAGTCCTTTATAAAAGTAGCTAATGGTTCACCATTTCTCATACCCGTGACGTGGGCATAAGAGAAGAAATTCTTTGAAACACTCCCAAGTTTGAGTGAAGGTTTCATTGCTCTTTTGTTTGTAGGAGTTTATTTGACTTTTAAGTTCGATGGTCATGTGAGGTGGGGAAAATTTCTTTAAAAATGCAATGTTCATTGCATGTCAGGTGAAGATCGAGTTTGGTTTGAGGGTGAGCAATCACGCTTTTGTTTTATCCTTCATAGTGAAGGGAAATAGCATTAAGCGTGTCACATCTACAGGACAGTTTTGGGAGAATGTTTTACAAACATCCTTGAAATCCTTGACATGTAGATATGCCTTCTCGCTCTCCATTCTATAAAAGGTTGGAAGGAGCCAAATCATTCCGTTGCGAAAATAGAATTCGCCCGCATGGGTGGAATGAGAATACATGAAGGTGTAGGTGCGTTTTTGGGTTGCATGAGATCCCGCAAAGGACGCAACGAATCATCAATGGGGACAACCCTATTCTCACCATTCTCACTTTCGTCGTCAGCCATTGAATTGGTAGGAGTGGCTACGGGATTGATAGAGCTATCAGAGTCAGATGAAAATAGTGGATTTTTGAAAATAGAGTTATCGGACATGAAAAGGGAAAATCCTAAAAGGTTTTAATCAAAAGAACTAATAAAAAAAAGAAAAACAGAAATAGATGAAGATAGAGTGAGGTAATCTAAGCATTGCTTATCGCCTTCCCCGGTAACGGCGCCAAAAACTTGACACGGAAATTTTTTGTGTGCTCTTGTGTGCAAAACCCAAGTGTAGGTAGACGTGCAAGTAGTACTGGATAAAACCAGGTCAATCCCAAAGAGAAGGTTTTAAACTAGTTACTTTGATTAAACTCTAAAAGAAAATAAAAATTCAATGTTTAAGCAAGGTGTAGAATACGGAGTTCCACAAACTGAAACTGCTTAAGTAAAGCAATTAAATTAAACTAGTGATCAACTAATTAACTATAGCGATATTTAAAATGGTTTTTAAATTTTATAAAAGGGGAACACTGGGATCACACGAATCCACAGTGACCTAGCCATCTACCATGCAGTTACATTAAAGCTCTATGGAGTACATCCATCTATAGTATTCTGCATTTTCTTAAAATAAAGATTCAATAGTCCTTTCATGATCGGGACTATATCATCACAGGTGATTCAAAAATACATGAAGGCAGTTTAAAACAATAGTCAAGGCTTGTACTCTGAATAGTGCGAGCATTTAAAGTGGTTTGCAAAAGTTATTGAAGAAAAATGCCTTAAAGCTTAAAGTTAAGAAACTGTTTTGACAAACTGAGCATATGGGGACAGTTTGATAACAAATCTCGAAAATAGAAAGTCTAGGAATACTACAAAGGACCTTTTCAAGAATCTGAGTGTTCGATCGATCGACGAACTTTCGATCGATCGAACATCATCATCTCTCAATTGATCAAAATGTCTTTGATCGCTTGACTGTATCTATCATTGGATTGATCGAACAAACTTTTATCGATCGGACGCAGGTTTTATTCTGGTGCATGGCAGAGGCTAGAGATCACTATTTTATCGTGATCTTCCAACTCTGGGACTACTCAGACATGGTTTGGAGTGTCACATATTAGTTTTTAACTTAGTAATTCATTAAAGTCTTGTTTGTTTGTGTTTTTAGCATGCAAACTATGAAAACTATGGATTTTATCACTACTACTATGAAAGGCTATGATGAAAATAGATTATAACTACGAGATTTAACTAATAGAATGTAAATAACAATAATATAAAGAACCAGGAATGTAGAGCTTTAATTAAACTCACAAAATGCCAATCACAAACCAATATCCAAGCTTAAAAACCTACAAAACCATAAGTAAATCTCTCTATCTATCTATATAACTATAAAACAGAATGTGGGCGTCCCTATGGACGTGTTCATAACTAATATATGTAGAAGAACCTAAGGCTAGGGTTACAAAAATGTTTCTTTACTGCGTGCGCGTAAATTCTGATAAAAGGCATGTTCGATCGATCAAACTAACTTCGATCACTTGAACCTTGGAATCCTCGAGCGCTTGAACTAGAATCGATTGATTGAAAGTTCGATTGCTTAAACCTTCTTCGATCGCTCGAACTCCACTTTTCATCTTTGAATTATCTTGCTTATAATCAAGCTTTCCCTTTATCTTGTTATTCATTCCTGCACTCAGCAAAACAACATATCTGCACAAAATAACAGCTAATACACAAACTTATCAAAGATTTATCACATTGTATAAAACTGGCTCTATAACATGAATTGTAGATATAATAGGGAGTTATAAACTAAATCAGTACATTTCCTTATTTTAGCATGGTTGTATTTTACAAGTAGCCCGCTTGTCAACTGCTGAAGTATATTCCAAAATGCAGGGAACGCTGCTTAAGCGTATTCCAAACTGAAGGAAAACACTATTGAAGCGTATTCCCAAAATGCAAGAAACATTACTGAAGCATATTCCAAAATGCATGGAACTCTGTTGAAAAGTATTCCAAAGTGCAGGGATTGCTGTTGAAGCATATTCCAAAGTGCAGGGAACTCTGCACAAAATGTGTTCGAAAGTGCAAGGAACACTGCTGAAGTTTATTCCAAAATGCAGGGAACTCTACTGAAGCGTGTGCAAAAATGCAAGGAATGCTACTAAAGTGTATTCCAAAGTGCAGGGAATGCTGCTGAAGTATATTTCCAAACTGCAGGAAAAGCTGCTGAAGCCTATTCCAAAGTGTTGGGAACATTGTTGAAGCAAATTGCAAAAGTGCAAGGAATGCTGTTGAAGCATATTTCATAATGCAAGGAATGCAGCTAAAGCATATTTTAAATGCATGGAACACTACTAAAGCGTATTCCAAATTGAAGGGAACACTACTGAAGGGTATTCCTAAAATGATGTAATTTAAATGCACGAAACTCTATTAAAGCATATTGTAAAGTTTAGGGAACGCTACTGAAGCAGATTCCAAATTATAGTGAACACTCTTGAAGCATGTTCCAAAGTGCAGTGAATGCTGCTAAATCGTATTATAAAATACATGGGAATGCTGCTGAAGCGTATTCCAAGGTACAGGTAACTATGCAGAAGTGTGTTTGAAAATGTAGGGAATACTGTTGAAAAGCATTCCAAAGTACAGGTGCAAAGCGGGGGTATTTGTAAAATACAACCGCGCTAAAAGGAAGAATTGCATTGGTTTTAATCACAACTTCCCGTTTTATCTGCAATTTGCACTACAATGCTAGTTTTCATACAATGTGATTAATCTATGATAAGTTGTATTATTTTAGCTATTGTTTGTGCAGATCACTGCTGTGTGGACTAGAGAGATGAACATCAGGATAATTGGAATGCTGGAGTGCAAACAAAAGAATTCAAATCTAAAGTTTGAAGTTTGAGCGATCGAAGATAGTTCGATCGATCGCAAGTTCGATCGCTTAATGAAGGTTGAAGCGCTTGAGTTCCAAATGTTCAATCTATCGAGAAATGTTCGATCGATCGAACATGGTATTTTCAGAAACTTTCGCGTACGCAACAGTTGCGGAATTGTAACCCTAGCCTTTAGGTTTTCTATATATATGAGCATTGTATACGTCCCAATGGACGCCGAACTTTACTTTTAATCAGTTTTCATAGAGAGAGAGAGATAGAGTTTTTGCTTGTTTTGTAGGTTTAACATTGGATTATGCTTAAGTTTTGAAGGATTCTACATTTAATACGAGTTTGTTAACATTCCAGGTTTCATATTATTGTTTATTTACATTCTGCACTTAGTTAATCGTAGTTTAGTCTTCAATCTCGTAGTATTGCATGCTAGAGAAGTTAAAATCACTAGTTTTCATAGTTTTCATGCAAAACTCACATCCAAACAAAGCCTTAATATTTTCATATGATAAAAACCAGTCTGTGACACTCCAGACGATGTCTGAGTAGTCCTAAGGTTGGGAGAACACAATGAAACAATGATCTCCAGCCTCTGCCATGCAGCAGAATAAATCCTGTGTTCGATCGATCGGAGGTAGTTCGATCGATCGATTGAGGGATGAAGGTTTTCGATCGATCGAACGCACATCGATCGATCGAACTCTCTGTTTCTTGAGGATGTTCCCTGCACTATTCCAGGACCTTCTGTTTTAGAGATTTGTTATCATACTGCCCCCAAATGCTCAGTTTGTCAAAACAGTTTTTTAAATCAAGGCCCTAAGGCATTTTCTTTCAATATATTTTGCAAACCACCTTCAATGCTAACACCATTGTAGGTGCGAGTCTTAACTATTGAATTAAACCGCTTTCACGTGTTTCAAGTTAACTGTAATGAGATAGTCCCGGTCATGAAAGGGCTATGGATTCTTTATTTTCAGAGAAATACAGAAAACTGTGGGTAATATACTCCTTAGTGCTTCAAAGTAGCTGCATGGTAGATGGTTAGATTATTGTGGATTCGTGTAATCCCAACACTTTCTTCTTAAAGTTAAATCCTATTTTAGAGTATTGTTTTAACTAGCTAATTAGTTCTTTAGTTTAATCTGAATTGCTTTCGTTAGTAGTCTTAGTTTGTGGAACTTTGTGTTCTGCACCATTATTAAATCTTATTGATTTTTTCTTTTTCTTTCTTTCTTTTCAGTTTAGTCTAAGTTAATAGGTCAACACCTTCCCTGTGGGATCGACCTGGTCTTAACCAGTTACTACTTGCAAGTCTACCTACACTTGGGTATTGCACAAGAGCACACACAAAAATTCTCGTGTCAAGTTTTTGGCGCCGTTGCCGGGGAAGGCGACGATCAATTCCTTAGATTACCTCAATCTTTCCTGATCTATTTCTGTTTTCCTTTTTCTTTGAGTTCTCTAGGTTTTCAATCTTCTTAGGTTCTCTCGTTAATGTCCGATAGTTCCGTCCACAGAATTTTCGGAAATCCTCTATATTCATCTAATTCTTCCAGTTCTAGTAACCCTGTCACCACTCCAACTGAATCAATGGATGATAATCAGAGTGAACATGGTGACAATGTTGTGGTACCAGTTGATGATTCACTACGTCCGTTGTGCAATCTCATGCAACCAGAACACGCACCTACTCCTTCTTGCATTCTTATTCCCCCACATGTTGGCGAATTTCAATTTTGCAATGGGATGATTCAACTCCTCCCAACATTTCATTGGATGGAAAGCGAGAAGGCATATCTACACGTTAAGGATTTCGAGGATGTTTGTTAAACATTCTCCCAAACTTGTACTGTAGATGTGACACGCTTAATGTTATTTCCCTTCACCTTGAAGGATAAAGCGAAGGCGTGGTTACTCACCCTAAAACCGAATTCAATCTTCACATGGCATGCGATGAACACTGCGTTTTTGAAGAAATTCTTTCCACCTCACATGACCACAGAGCTAAAATGCCAAATAAGTTCATACAAGCAGAGGAGCAATGAAACCTTCACACAAACTTGGGAGCGTTTCAAAGATTTGCTTCTCTCATGTCCCCACCACGGATATGAGAAATGGCATACCATCAGTCACTTCTATGAAGGACTAAATGGTGAAACGAAAAAGTTGGTCGAAACTATGAGCTCTGGATCATTCCTTCAAAAGAACACCGAAGAGGCTGAAGCTCATTTCGAGTGGTTAGCTGAACATGCTCATGAATGGTCTAACTCTGAAGATACACCTCGAACTCAAATATCGAGCCTGGAAGATAAGAGTTTGTACCAATTGAAAAGTGAAGATCATCTGATGAACAAATACAAAGAACTGGCGAAGAAGGTAGAAGAACTAGGGATGCGAGGAGAGAGCTCTAGGCAGGTTATGCTTGAGGAACCATGCGGCACATGTAACATGTTGGGACATACAACTCAATACTGTCCCAATGTGCCGTATTTCAAGAGCAGGCCCCTATGGAGATGAATGCCATACATGGTTTTCGAGGGGCGGGGAATTCCAACAATAACTTTTAAAATAACAATAGATGGAATCACCCCAGTTTCGATTGGAGAAATAATGCTGGGACCCAAAATCAATATCAACAGCAGCCCTACAACAACAATCAATATCAAGGGCAAAACAATAGGCCATCCCATCAGTACAATCAAAACAGAACCAATAACTACAACCAAGCTCAACCCTCCAATCCACCATAGACCAATACCTATGTGCCACCACACAAGAAGGTTCAAGAAGAAGAGCCACTTGCTAATGCCAATCTAACGCAGCAACTCATACAGATGATGAGTAGAATGTCTGCCACGTTAGAAAGAATAGATGCACGGCAAGAGGGTTCAGGAGGAACATTCCCTGCCCAACCACTTTCGAACCCCAAGGGACATAACAATGGTCCTAACAATCAAGAACATGCTAAAACCGTGACTACACTGAGAAGCGGAAAAATCATAGAGAAAAGCATGCCTCTGTCTACACCCGAAGTGTATAAAGAGGTGGAAGTGATGGATAATGAGCTTGAGCAACCATCTACTCAAGAGGAGGAGCCGTCTACTAATGACGAGGCAATAAAGGCAAACATTGAAGCTCCTAGAGTAGAGGAAGAAGTTGAGCAAAGGCCTGGAAAGGAGTCTGTTGAGGATGAACCACCAAAATACCCTTTCCCTGCACCTTATCCTCAACGGTTGAAGAAACCCAAGAATGAGACAAAGAATCAGGAGTTTCTGGAATTGTTTAAACAAGTCAAAATTAACCTTCCACTCCTAGATACTATCAAGCAAGTGCCGGCCTATGCTAAGTATCTCAAAGATCTATGCACGGTCAAGAGGAGGTAAAGTGTGAAGAAACATGCTTATGTCGCGTGCCAAGCAAGTGTGATCATTCAAAATGAGCTGCCTCCAAAACTCAAAGACCCCGGTACACCTACTGTCTCATGTAGAATCGGGAATCAAAGGATAGATAACGCACTCCTCGATCTAGGAGCAAGCGTGAACCTGCTGCCATATTCAGTCTATAAACAGCTAGGGTTGGGTGAACTCAAACCCACCCGAGTCGCTTTGCAATTGGCAGACAGATCTGTGAAGTACCCTAGAGGGGTGTTAGAGGAGGTCCTTGTCCAAATAGACTCTTTTGTCTTTCCGGTTGATTTTGTGATATTGGACACAGAACCTATGTCTAATCCTGGTGCACACATCCCGGTTATCTTTGGACGCCCATTCCTCAACACTATTGATGCCACGATCAAGATTAGAAGTGGTATCATGACTATCGTATTCGGGAACATGACATTGAATGTCAAATTTTTTTCTAATCCCCGACCTGAAGAATACGATGATGAGGAAGAAATTCATTACATTGACACAGTCATTGAAGATGAAGTTGACTTGGTCGACTACAAAGATCCTTTGGAAGTTGTGATGACTCAATTTGGCGATATCTATCAGCCTGCAGAGTCAATTCCAATGGATGCTAACCTGAACCAGATGTGTCTTATGATGGATACGATAGATGAGGATAGAGCAGAATGCATGTGGGTAATGCCATATGAACAATTGTCTCTTAAAACTAAGTTGGCAATGCCTTCTAGTTTTCAGTTTCCGGAGTTAGAGTTAAAGGAGCTACCCAAAGAGCTAAAATATGCATTCCTAGGGACTGAAAACGTATCCTGTGATCATTTCATCTGCTTTAACTCATGAACAGGAAGGTAAGTTAGTGCAAATGCTGACCAAGCATAAGGATACTATGGGATGGACGATTGCTGACCTCAAAGGCATAAGCCCATCCATATGCACTCATAAGATATATCTGGAGGAAGACGCTAGACCTTCAAGACAAATGCAAAGGCGTCTGAATCCCAACATGCAAGAAGTAGTTAAAAAGGAAGTGCTCAAACTACTTGATGTTGGGATGATTTATCCGATATCTGATAGTCCTTGGGTTAGTCCAACCTAAGTGGTTCCAAAGAAAGCCGGCATAACGGCCATCCCAAACAAAGATGGTGAATTGGTACCAACACGTGTCCCCACTGGATGGAGGATGTGTATTGACTACAGAAAGTCGAATACTGTGACCCGAAAAGACCATTTTCCTTTGCCATTCATGGATCAAATGCTAGAACGTGTGGCAGGTCACAAGTATTACTGCTTTTTGGATGGATATAGTGGATATAACCAAATTGAAATTGCTCCTGAAGATCAGGAGAAAACCACATTCACTTGTCCATTTGGTACATTTGCCTACCGTCGAATGCCGTTTGGCTTATGTAATGCACCGGCTACCTTTCAGCGGTGCATGCTAAGCATATTCAGTGACATGGTCGAACACATCCTTGAAGTCTTCATGGATGATTTTTCATTGTTTGGCCGTAGCTTTGAAGATTGCCTCAGCAATCTCGAGCATGTATTAATGCGATGTGAGGATAAACACCTAGTTTTGAATTGGGAAAAGTGTCACTTTATGGTGACCAAGGGAATAGTCCTCAGCCATATAATCTCCGATGAAGGAATCTAAGTGGATAAGGCCAAAATCGATATAATCTCAAATCTACCTGTCCCCCGTACAGTGAGAGACATCCGTTCATTCTTGGGGCATGCGGGATTTTATCGTCGGTTTATCCAGAACTTCAGTGCAATCTCTCGACCTCTTTGTCAACTACTTGTCAAAGATGTACCATTTGAGTGGTCAGAGAGTTGCCAAAAGTCCTTCGAGGATCTAAAAGAGCTCCTCACCTCTGCACCTATAATACAGGCACTCGACTAGAGTTTGCCTTTCGAATTAATGTGCGATGCTAGTGATTACGCCATTGGCGCGGTCTTAGGCCAGAGAAAGGATAATAAGCCATATGTAATATACTATACCAGCCGAACTTTGAATGAAGCTCAAATGAATTATACAACTACTGAAAAGGAGCTGCTGGCTGTAATATTCGCCTTGGATAAGTTTAGGTCTTATCTGATAGGGTCACCAATCGTCTGTTTTATAGATCACTCGGCCCTCAAGTATCTGCTGTCTAAGAAAGACGCTAAACAACGGCTCATTCGCTGGATACTCTTACTCCAAGAGTTTGATCTAACAATCAAAGATAAGAAAGGAGTAGAGAATGTGGTTGCGGACCATTTGTCACGATTGACTTTTGTCGACAATACTGAACCCCAATCCATTAAGGATAAGTTCCCGGACGAACAGCTACTGGCAGTAAGCGGTCTGCCTTGGTATGCTGATATCGTGAACTACCTAGTCACGGGAGAAACCCCGAATCATTGGTCAAACCAAGACAGAAAACGGTTCCTCTCGTTCGCGCGTCATTTTTTTTTGATGACCCATATCTTTTCAAGTACTGTGCTGATCAAGTTATCAGGTGCTGCGTCCCCAATGAGGATATAACCGTAATTTTAGCATCATGCCATTCTGAGGCATGCGGTGGCCACTTCGCTTCACTGAAGACCACACAAAAAGTTCTACAAAGCGGTTTTTATTGGCCCACAATTTTCAAAGATGCGTATTCCTTTTGCAAGACATGCCAATGCTGTCAAAAGCTTGGAACTATTTCTAAAAGGAATTCTATGCCTTTAACCCCTATCATCACAATTGAGATATTCGATTGTTGGGGCATAGATTTTATGGGCCCATTTCCCAAGTCTAATAACTATGAATACATACTCCTTGCTGTAGAGTATGTGTCAAAATGAGTTGAAGCAATACCAACGAGATGCAATGACCACAGAACGGTCATGTCCTTTCTAAGAGAGCATATCTTGTCTCGTTTTGGAACTCCGAAAGCTTTACTAAGTGACCAAGGCAAGCATTTCTGCAATAGGCCTTTGGAGTCAATTCCCAAGAAATACGGAGTCCACCATAAAATCGCTCTTGCCTATCATCCATAGTCGAATGGGCAAGCGGAATTGGCTAACCGAGAAATCAAGTATATTCTCGAAAAGACGATTAGCTCCAACCGAAAAGATTGGGCATACAAGCTGACCGACGCTTTATGGGCATACCGTACTGCCTACAAGACGAATCTAGGTATGTCCCCGTATAGATTGGTTTACGGGAAAGCTTGCCACCTCCCTGTTGAAATTGAGCATAAAGCTTACTGGGCGACACGCTCATTGAACTTTGATATCCAAGAGGGAGGTCAGTTACATAAGCTCCAACTTGTAGAGCTAGAGGAAATACGACGAGATGCGTATGACTCTACAAGGTTGCATAAGGAAAGGTTGAAGGCTCGCCACGATCGTACGATCTTTCGTAAATCATTTGAGCTGGGGCAAAAAGTTTTGCTGTATGACTCTCGCCTCCACCTTTTCCCAGGAAAGCTCTGTTCCCGTTGGACAGGCCCGTTCATTGTAAAAACTGTCTTTCCACACGGGGCGGTTGAGCTCGTCAATCCAAAGAACGATGATAGTTTCAAGGTCAATGGCCAAAGGTTGAAACCGTTCTTGGAGAACTTTCAAACTGAAGTTGAGCACATCCAGCTGGATGAGCCCAACTATTCTCTCACTTAAAATCCAAAGTGGACTTCCATATTGTTGTTGTATTCCTTATCTTTCCCTGCATTTTAGTTTCTCTCTTTTGTTTTTAATTCTTTGTTCATTCTTTTAGTGTTTGTGATCTCATTCTAATCCGCTATACCTTAAACCACTCAATTGCAGGTGTATAAATGCGAGGTGATGATGTTCATTCTATCGTTCATGGGCTGATTCAAAATGTCGTTGTGGCACCAGGACTGAGGGTGAACTCACACCCTGCCCCCTGCTCATCAAGACCCTGAAGCTTACACTCTCATTGATGCTGCCCAAGGGTACCTTCCATACCCACGGGCCCTCCTTGACATCAATCCATATAAAAATATGGAATTTCATGATGACTATGATATGGATGAGGAAGGAGACTTGTACATGGGGAGAATGGTGGATGATGCACTCATGGCACAATGGGAAAATGATGATATGTGGGAGCCATGGGAAGATCATAACCTCCAGGATGTCGTCGCAGAACGTCACAATGCAGTTTTTGTTTTTGTTGACGACTTCCTTATTCCCGAGTTGGTCCCATACCGCTATGTGTACCTGAGCTTTCTGCTATTTAGGCTCCAATGCCCCTTACCAGCTAGTGCATTTTTGGAATCTATGCCAATAGTGAGGTTGGAACTTAGTCACATTTCTTTTTATTTTGTTCCTGTTCCTTGTTTTTCTTTTCATGTTTAATCCTTGTTTCTTGTGTTCTGTTATCTTAATATCGGTTTGTTTGTCTTTTGTCTTTTCCTTGTCCAGGATTGTCACTATGTTTCTCAATGGTATTCCGGTGTTCCTTCCACATCAGCTTTTCCATGGAGCTCGCACACAGTCCCCTGGCACCCCACCGCAAGAGGAAGAACAATTGCGGATTTTCACACCATTATCTATGTCTCCACCGCAGTCTCCTCTCATGTGCACACCTCATTCCCTAGCGACTCCAGACATGCTGAATGACACTCTTGCTGCTTTCAGATTATTTTGGGAATGGGAATTGTCAAGTTTGGAGTCCAATCTCGAAGATCTGGTGGTGTTCGAAGCAATAGAGAATGAAAAAGTTTTCGTGTTGGAAGTTTAGTGTATCACTTCAATTTTGTTTTGTTATTTTCATTTTTATCTCAATTGAAGTGTAATTCTGGGCAAATGATTTTTAGTTTGGTTTTTATTTTAGTTATTCTTTGTAATAAGGTCTACGGATCACGTGGGGAGTTATAATTTTGCAAATTGACTGCATTTTGAATCTTTATTACTAAATCTTTGCAATTTTATCTTTTGGTGATGTCCATTCTGGCCTACATGTCTGTGGTTGAACTACTTTTAAGTATCTCTGCATGTCCAGATCTGTGTCTGATAGTTGGGGGTGTTTTGGTTCACTTTTCCAATGAGTTCTATAAGTTTTTGAGTTCGATCGATCTAACCCCTCTCGATCGATCGAAACCCCTGTAAGCTCGAGCGCTTGAACTCGTTCTTAAATCGATTGAGAGTTTTGCTGTCGATCGATCGAACTAAGTTAGATCGATCGAACTAGAGCAGTAGCAGTTTCTTTCTTTTCCCTGTTCTAATCTGTGTCATGTTGTGTTCTATTTTCAGGGCTGCCACGATGAATCCAGTAACTGGCTACCACAAGTCCAAGCCCCTCAGCCTCACTATACCTGATCCGGTACCCGCACATGGGTTCCAGAATGATGAGGATCGGCGATGGTACGAGTGTTATTTCCAGACGCAGAAGGTGATGATTGAGCATCCTATCGAGTCGGTTTGGTCGGCGTACCCGTGGTTCCTGACACGGATTCGCTCCATGCCCCACTGGTTCCATTTACTCTCGCTTGCCAAGAGAGTAAATCTGTCATGGGTATGTGGTGCGTGCGCGACGATGATACGCGACCCGGACGCACCATTCACATATCATGCTTTCTTCCGGGGTCGGGCGTTCGTCATCAGTCCCGCTACAGTTTCGGCCGCCTTGGGGGTACCAGAGGTACCAGATTATATTTGCCCCCATCGGCCTGACGCACCCGAGACCCCACCATCTGCCATTATCCGCGAGCTCACCAGAGGCGTCGTTCCTTCTTGGAATGGCGAGGCTTTGATTGAGGACCACTACCTTACCGACGACTACCACATGCTCCACCTGGCCCTCAGCAATTGCCTCCTGGTGACCTCTTATCGAGAAAAGATCGTGGCTTGGTAAGCGCAAGTATTATTTACAGTGGGAACAGGACAGCCGGTCTGCTTATCACGGCTTTATATCGACTTCATGGTCCATCCCGCCTGCTTCATCGCCTCCAAGAAGCACCTGAAAGGTGCTTGGGCGATTCACAGAGTTATGGCTCAGGCCGGCTTTCCTGAGCTTGCTGGAGACGACCTTCGTTCTTCCCCCAGTCGATTCGGTGAGGCAGCGGCTCGCCGCTCAGACGCCGAGAAGAGGAAACGAAAGGGGAAAGGGAAAGCGAAGGTGGGGGCGAAGAAGAAGAGGCGTGGTGGGACAGACACAGAGGCTGGAGCTTCAGGGAGGCCCACAGAGGCCGAGGAGCTTGATACAGACGATGAGGAGGAGGATCCATTTGCTGCTGCTCAGCAGTTCGAGTTCCGACAGCGGTCGCAGACTCAGGCCCAGGGAGAGTCTTCTTCCTCTGTGCCTCTCCCGACAGTTTATGAGCTGCTATTGGAGGAGAGATAGGCCAGGATTAGACTTGAGGGCCGGATGGATCAGCTGCAGACCTTGCTTGAGTCTATATTGATTCAGATTGGGGTCGATCAGGCCGTTCACTCTGTTACCATCCTACGACTACCCCGTCTGTACCGCCTGCTGCAGATCCATCATCTTCTGCTGCTCCTGCTCCTACTCCTACTCCTACAGGTCCATCCACTTCTTCTGCTGCCGCCGATCCATCACTTTCTGCTCCACTTACTACTGATCTTCCACCCACTTCTGCTGCTGCTGCACCTGCTATTGCACCACTGCCACCTTCTCCCATTGACATTCCTTCTGACGTGGCTGATGATGATCCGTCGGGAGCCGCGTAGTATATATATATATTTTTTTGGGGAGGGGGTGGTGTTATAGTACTTTCGATTATCCGTTTATTTTTTGTTGTACTATTTTGGTGGGTGTGTTGTGGTTGGACATGTTGGACAGTTCTTTATTTTGGTTAGTTTGGTTATGTATGAACATTATTTATCACTGCTGTTATTTTATTCCTTTACCATTCCAGTGGTTTATATTGTTTGGATCATGGTTTTTATTATTTTATCTTTATCTACTGATCCTTGTTGTTTTGGAGATTGTGTTCTATATTTCTATGCCAGGTTGCTATGCTTGTTATCATCGCGTTGCTCTATACAGGTGATACCCATCTATTTTAGTTATTGAAAATCAACTTTTGGGGACTTTGTTGTTTTCAGTTGGGGGTAGGGGATACTAATAGATAGGTATACACCCGTAATAATCATATTTTGCACTTGGATATGTCTTAAATTTAATTAGAATGCGGTCTGGTAAAATTTTGAAAATTTTTAATATTGAATCTTATTGATAGAATAATTCTGAATAATCTCTCCTGCTTGTTACTTAGGCGATGACACATTTGTAGTATTCTCATCTTTTTATGGATTAAGTTCACGCGTTTTCTATTATCACTGAGATGGATTGCATGTGTGAAGCTATTGTGTATCCAATACTTTTATGCACTAATTGGCAGCTATGTAGAAAACCTGAAAATTGAGTTAATATGACCATTGTGCCAAAAGAACAAGTAGTGGAAGCTAATAACCCTTAGTGAGCTATTGAGCCAATCGTCATTTCTGAGGGAATTCTCATACAATATTGGATGGTCTTTCTTGCGTATACTTAGTACATTCGTTGTAAATGTCTCAATTTTCTTTAAAAGTTTTGACTGCTTGTTAGAGGAGAACGTTCAGGATTTACCAATTACACTCAATGAACACTTAAGTGCTAAAAAATGAAAGTTGAGAAAATGATTTAAGCCATCGTTTACCCATTCTTTAACCTGATATATCTTTCACCTCCATTCATTGAAATGTTTCATCCCTGATCCCACACCAACTAAAAATTTCCTATGTGATTACAAGAAGCCAAGTCCGTAAACAATACCTTGACCTCAATGAGCATTACTTTACATTTATTAAGAATGAGTCATCAAAGTATGTGAAATGGAAGGAAGTAGTTGTGGGACAATAATTAAAAAAAAAATGAATGATGAATGAAAGAAAGGAAAGAAAAAGAAGTGAACGGGAGAATGGCTTGAGATATGAAAAGAATAAAAAGAGAAGTTGAAATTCCATCACATACTGAAGGGCACATTCTTCTCGACAACACCCTCACCTAGTAACTAAAAGACGAAATTCAAAGTCTTAAAGATTCTCAACAATTAATTTGAACATGGAAGTGTGAATTGAGTTATCCACGGTATTTCGCTCCTCCAGTAAGTAGGGTTCTATTCATGAGACTATATACTCTTAAATGTCCGTTTTTCATAGAGTCAAGTATGGAAGCATTAGCACCCAGAATATCATCCTTATCAAAACTTTCATACGGTGTGCGATCATTGGAAAACAAGTTTCTGAGAGACGTTTTTTTTAGTGTGACCAATGTGAGAGTTGAGCTGAAATTGCGAGTTTTTCAAGGTGCAATAGTCTAAATAACTCTTAATAGTGTTGGACGTATGGTTGTTAAACTCACACACACACGGGTTCATGATGGTGATACATATGTTATATTATACTTGGTGATATAGGGGAGCATGTGGATTTCTTTCATGGGTTGATTGAGGATAGTATATCTCTGTAGAGTTAAAGTAACAGTTTAATGGAGGGAGAATTCTACAAGTTATTCTAAATCTTTTTGAGTTTAAAATTGGAGAATTTTGTGGGTATATTCACTGCAAACCCTCACGAGACAACACTCGTCCACTAGGGGGAACCTACGGGTTTAACGGCTTGCTGCATTTGCTAAATGCAACCGCGATTCCTGCGAAAGTGAGTTAGGAGTTTTCTCACTATCTTAGTTTAGGTTGTTTTTAGTTTTCCTTTGTTTGTCTTAGTCGTGGTAGTATTAGCTTAGTAGTTTTTATTTTTGCTTTATCGCTAGGGACTAGCAATAAGCTAGTTGGGGGTTGTGCAAAGCGGGGGTATTTGTAAAATACAACCGCGCTAAAAGGAAGAATTGCATTGGTTTTAATCACAACTTCCCGTTTTATCTGCAATTTGCACTACAATGCTAGTTTTCATACAATGTGATTAATCTATGATAAGTTGTATTATTTTAGCTATTGTTTGTGCAGATCACTGTTGTGTGGACTAGAGAGATGAACATCAGGACAATTGGAATGCTGGAGTGCAAACAAAAGAATTCAAAGCTAAAGTTTGAAGTTCGAGCGATCGAAGATAGTTCGATCGATTGCAAGTTCGATCGCTTAAAGAAGGTTGAAGCGCTTGAGTTCCAAATGTTCAATCAATCGAGAAATGTTCGATCGATCGAACATGGTATTTTCAAAAACTTTCACGTACGCAGCAGTTGCGGAATTGTAACCCTAGCCTTTAGGTTTTCTATATATATAAGCATTGTATACGTCCCAATGGACGCTGAACTTTACTTTTAATCAGTTTTCGTAGAGAGAGATAGAGTTTTTGCTTGTTTTGTAGGTTTAACATTGGATTATGCTTAAGTTTTGAAGGATTCTACATTCAATACGAGTTTGTTAACATTCCAGGTTTCATATTATTGTTTATTTACATTCTGCACTTAGTTAATCGTAGTTTAATCTTCAATCTCGTAGTATTGCATGCTAGAGAAGTTAAAATCACTAGTTTTCATAGTTTTCATGCAAAACTCACATCCAAACAAAGCCTTAATATTTTCATATGATAAAAACCAGTCTGTGACACTCCAGACGATGTCTGAGTAGTCCTAAGGTTGGGAGAACACAATGAAACAGTGATCTCTAGCCTCTGCCATGCAGCAGAATAAATCCTGTGTTCGATCGATCGGAGGTAGTTCGATCGATCGAACGCGCATCGATCGATCGAACTCTCTGATTCTTGAGGATGTTCCCTGCAGTGTTCCAGGACCTTCTATTTTAGAGATTTGTTATCATACTGCCCCCAAATGCTCAGTTTGTCAAAACAGTTTTTAAAATCAAGGCCCTAAGGCATTTTCTTTCAATATATTTTGCAAACCACCTTCAATGCTAACACCATTGTAGGTGCGAGTCTTAACTATTGAATTAAACCGCTTTCACGTGTTTCAAGTTAACTGTGATGAGATAGTCCCGGTCATGAAAGGGCTATGGATTCTTTATTTTCAGAGAAATACGGAAAACTGTGGGTAATATACTCCTTAGTGCTTCAAAGTAGCTGCATGGTAGATGGTTAGATTATTATGGATTCGTGTAATCCCAACACTTTCTTCTTAAAGTTAAATCCTATTTTAGAGTATTGTTTTAACTAGCTAATTAGTTCTTTAGTTTAATCTGAATTGCTTTCGTTAGTAGTCTTAGTTTGTGGAACTTTGTGTTCTGCACCATTATTAAATCTTATTGATTTTTTTCTTTTTCTTTCTTTCTTTTGAGTTTAGTCTAAGTTAATAGGTCAACACCTTCTCTGTGGGATCGACCTGGTCTTAACCAGTTACTACTTGCACGTCTACCTACACTTGGGTATTGCACAAGAGCACACATAAAAATTCTCGTGTCAGCAGGGAACGCTGCTGAAGTGTATTCCAAAGTGAAGGGAGCATTGCTGAAGTGTATTCCAAAGTGAAGGGAGCATTGCTGAAGTGTATTCCAAGCTCAAGGGAACGCTGTTGAATTGTATTCCCAAAAAGCAGGGAACACAATAGAAGCGTATTCCAAACAACAAGGAACACTGCTGAAGCATATTCCAAAAAGGAGGGAATACTACTGAAGCATATTCCAAAATGCAGGAATGCTGCTTAAACATATTCCAAACTGAAGGGGACATTGTTGAAGCGTATTCCCAAAATGCAGGGAACACTATTGAAGAATATTCCAAAATGCAGGGAACTCTGTTGAAAAGTATTCCAAAGTTTAGGGAATGCTGCTAAAGCATATTCCAAAGTGAAGGGAACTCTGCAGAAACGTAATCAAAAGTGCAAGGAACATTGCTGAAGTTTATTCCAAAATGCAGGGAACTCTGCTAAAGCGTGTACAAAAATGCAGGGAATGCTACTGAAGTGTATTCCAAATTGCAGGGAGCGCTACTAAAGTTTATTTCCAAACTGCATGAAAAGCTACTGAAGTGTATTCCAAAGTGCTGGGAACGTTGTTGAAGCATATTTCAAAAGTGCAAGGAACACTGCTCAAGCTTATTTCATAATGCAGAGAACGCGGCTAAAGCGTATTTTAAATGCATGGAATGCTACTGAAGCATATTCCAAACTGAAGGGAACACTAATAAAGCGTATTCCCAAAATGATGTATTCTAAAATGCACGAAACTCTATTGAAGCATATTCCAAAGTTTAAGGAATGCTACAGAAGCATATTTCAAAGTGTAGTGAATGCTCTTGAAGCATGTTCCAAAATGCAGGGAAAACTGCTAAATCGTATTTTAAAATGCATGGGAACACTATTGAAGCGTATTCCAAGGTGCAGGTAACTCTGCTGAAGTGTGTTTAAAAATGTAAGGAATGCAATTGAATAGCATTCCAAAGTGCAGGGAACGCTACTGAAGCGTATTCCAAAGCTGCGAACTGTGCTAAATCGTATTACAAAATGTAGGGAATACAGCAAAATGGTATTCCAAAGAGTAGGGAATGTTGCTTATGCATATTCTAAAAGTACAAGGAATGCTGCTGAAGCGTAATCTAAAATACAAGGAACCCTATTGAAGCATATTCTAAAGTTCAGGGAATGCTACTGAAGCGTATTCCAAACTGAAGGGAATCTACTGTAGCGTATTCCAAACTACAGGGAATGGTACTAAAGCATATTGCAAAATACAGGGAACACTGATAGTATTCCAAAATGTACGGAACTCTACTGAAGTGTATTCTAAAGTATAGGGAATGCTGCTTAAGTGTATTCCAAAATGCAAGGAACATTGCTGAAGCGTATTCCAAAGTGCATTAAACAATGCTAAAGCGTAATTCAAAGTGTAGGGAACGCTGCTTAAGCGTATTCCAAACTGAAGGGAACGCTACTGAAGCATATTCAAAAGTGCAATGAACGCTACTGAAGCGTATTCCAAAAAGAAGGGAACGCTGGTGAAGGGTATTCCAAAAATGCAAGGAATGCTACTATAGCGTAATCCAAACTACAGGGAACACTGCTAAATCGTGTTCCAAACTTTAGGGAACGCTGCTGAAGCATGTTTTAAAATACAGGAAATACTACTGAAGCGTATTCAAAAGTAAAGGGAACGCTGCTGAAGCGTATACCCAAAATGCAAAAAACACTACTGAAGTATATTGTAATGTGCAGGGAATGTTGCTGAAGTATATTCCAAAGTGCAGGGAACGCTATTGAAGCATATTTGAAAGTGCATGGAACGTTGTAGAAGAATATTCCAAAATGCAGGGAACTCTGCTGAAGCATGTGCGTAAATATAGGGAATGCTACTGAAGTTTTTTCCAAAGTGTTAGGAACGCTGTTGAAACATATTTCCAAACTACTGGAAATTTGCTGAAGTGTATTCCAAATTAAGGGAACACTGCTGAAGCGTATTCCCAAAATATAGGGAATGCTGCTAAAGCGTATTCCAAAATGAAGGGAACTCTATTGAAGCATATTCCAAAGTGCAAGGAATGCTGCTGAAGCATATTCCATAGTGTAGGGAAAGCTGTTGAAGCATATTCCTATTTGTAGGGAACGCTGCTAAAGCGTATGCCAAAATGAAGGGAACACTGCTGAACCACATTTCAAAGTGCAGGAAACTCTACTAAAGCGTATTCCTAAATCCTGAGAATGTTGTTGAATTATATTCCAAAGTGCAGGAAACTCTGCTAAATTATATTCCAAACTGTAGGGAATGTTACTGAATTGTATTCCAAAGTGCAGAAATGCAACTAATGCGTATTCCACAAGTTTAGGGAGCTTTACTGAACCATATTCTAAATTGCAGGGAACACTATTGAAGCGTCCAAAGTGCGGGAAACGCTACTGAAGCATATTCCAAACAGAAGGGAACGCAGTAGAAGCGTATTCCAAATAGCAGGGAATGCTATTAAAGCATATTCCAAAATGCAAGGAATGCTGCTTAAGCGTATTCCAAACTGAAGGGAATGCTACTGAAGCATGTGCCAAAATGCAAGGAATGCTATTTAAGTGTATTCCAAAGTGCAAGGAACGCTGCTGAAGGGTGTTTCTAAACTACTAGAAAAGATGTGTAGTATACCCCAAAGTGCAAGGAACGATGTTTACACATATATCTAAAGTGTAGAGAATGCCGCTGAAGCGTATTTCATAAAGCAGGGAACGCGGCTGTAGCATACTCCAAAATGTAGTGAACACTGCTGCACCGTATTCCAAACTGAAGGGAGCGCTGCTAAAGCAAATTCCAAAAATGCAGGGAACATTGCTGTAGCATATTCCAAAAGTGTAGAGAACATTGTTGAATCATATTCTAAAATGCATGAATGCTATTGAAGCGTATTCAAAAATGCAGGGAATGCTACTAAAGCTTATTCCAAACTGTAGGGAGCGCTGCTGAAGTGTATTCATAAAATGCTGGGAACGCTACTAAAGCATATTCTAAACTACATTGAATGTTGTAGAAGCCTTAATGCAGGGAACACTAGAAAAACGTATTCCAAACTGAAGGGAACACTGCTGAAGCGTATGCCCAAAATGCAGGGAACGCTGCTGAAGCGTATTCCAAAATGCAGGGAACACTATTCAAAATGTACAGAACGCTAGTGAAGTGTATTCCAAAGTACGGGGAACACTACTTAAGTATATTCCAAAATGTAGGGAACATTGCTGAAGCGTATTCCAAAGTGCATAGAATGCTACTGAAGCGTAATTTAAAGTGCAGGGAACGTTGTCGATGGATATTCAAAAGTGTAGGGAACGCTGCTTAAGTGTATTCCAAACTGAACAGAACGCTACTGAAGCATATTCAAAAGTGCAATGAACGCTGTTGAAGTGTATTACAAATAGAAGGGAACGCTGGTGAAGGGTATTCCAAAAATGCAAAGAACGCTACTGCAGCGTAATCCAAACTATGGGGAACACTGCTAAATCGTATTCCAAACTTTAGGGAATGCTGCTGAAGCATGTTTTAAAATACTGGGAAATCTGTTGAAGCGCATTCTGAACTAAATGGTACGCTACTGAAGCGTATATCAAAAATGCAGGGAATGCTGCTGAAGCATATCAATATGTGTAGGGAATGCTGCTGAAGCATATTCTAAAGTGCAGGGAACTCTACTGAAGCATATTTGAAAGTGCATGGAATGTTGTTGAAGCATATTCTAAAATGCTGGGAACTCTACTGAAGCGTATGTGCAAATACAGGGAATGCTACTAAAGTGTATTCCAAAGTGCTGGGAATCCTGCTGACGCATATTTTGTAAATTACTGGAAAAGTTGCTAAAGTGTATTCCAAACTATTGGGAATGCTGCTGAAGCATGTTGGTAAAAAACGGTTTGAATCAAAGTTTAAACGCGCAGCGGAAAAAGTCCAGTTATAAAAACTTTTGGTATCCCTGGATCTACTACTCGTCAACTCCTTAGATGTGTACAAGGGTGCAAGAATAATATACCTTAGGTCTTGAACCCAATTCTGAATATGGCTTCCTTTAGCAATGTCCAGCAGCAACCTCTAGGTGATTTTCACTCTTATGTCTCCTCGAACGCTTCCCAGAGAGGCTAGAGATGGTGGGATCTCTATTAGAGAGGATGAAGAAGGTTTGGGAAGCCTAAAACAGTTTCAGCAGCTTAGGGACGTTAAAACGACGAACTTCTTTCCCAGAACGCAGCTGCCCTATTTATAGATTCCCAGAACCGACCTTACTTTCAATCGATCAAAGTGACTTCGATCGATCGAACCTTAGATCGATCGAACCAAGTTTGATCGAGCGAACCTGTCTAGACTTCAATCGATCGAAACAACTTCGATCGATCGAACCAGTCTTGACAGCATCCCCATTTGCCTTTCCAAGCATTCTGACGGAGCTAAGAGTGGGACCTCCTAGGTTCTTAATTACTGGCTCCGATTAATTATTATTCCATCTAGTCAGTACTCTTGACTAAGGAATCAATAATTAATCAATTATCATTAATGCCACTATAAAATGATAATTGCACTCCAGTGCATAAGAACATAATCACACATACATAAGTGATTGCTAGACTTGTATAATATGATATGGATGTCCCTCTACCAGGCAGTATTCATATCTATCATTGGGATGTATGTGTTAAGATACTGTCGACCCAATAGTTAGTACATCTTATATTCCTCAAGTATCATTCACTATGATTGGATTACTAAACATGTCAACAATAACACTTTGTTGACAAGGCTGGCCAGCTCTCAGTAATCACTCGTAGTGACATTCTCGAGGGAATACTTACTCTTCGTTTTATAGAAGAGGGTAGAATTCCATCTTGACAATATATGTTCGTAACATTGTATACCTGATTTACCCAAGATACCCAAGTGTTGATCTTGCAAGACCTCACTGATTGGTAAGTCAAAGCAATCAAGCATACAACTTGTGTTCATAACTGTCTCGGGATTAAGGACATGTATCCCTATACAAGTTTTGAGTTCCTATTGACGGTGATAGCGTTTAGGTGTCAATAGGTTTAACTCAGGTCCGTCAATGCACCGAGTGCACTAGCATATTAACCAAGAGTCAAAGACTCTTATGAATGAGATTCATCATTCTTCCCCTTAGACGTTAATCATGCTACAGTGTATACCTGATAAGTTATCCAGACTTATCATTCACTGTGACTTATTTGAAACAACAAGGATTTGTGATTCATATTTCACATGTGTAATCGCATACACAAATGAACCACATGCAATGTTGTTTAAGGATTTAAGTCTAATATTCATCTCATGAACTAACATGCATAAATGCATTTTGATATTCCATTGTCCAACTAACTGGTTTGAGGGCATATTCCCAACAAACTCCCACTTGCACTCATAACCATATAGTGTTACAAACAAACACCAACATTGTTTAAGTGACTTGTCAAAATCCTTAACCCGTAAGGTTTTGCATAGGGACTGATGATCATCGACTGAAACAATCCATAGTAGAACATCTCCATGTTATACTATATCCCTAGACAAAAAGACGTCACCAAACATGTATCCAGTAAAGCTAATTCGAACATAGTCCAAAACAACATCATCTAGCATATGTGCTTTATGATAGTTCAGTGAACTGAACTTCCATTTGGACTGATATTTGTGAACAACCTCGGCGGTTTAACAGATATCCCATACCTAACATCACATACAAGGTTTATCAACAGCCTAGGCTTATGATACTCCTTTCATGCGACCACTTTCATCTTGCATCCTAAGATTACAAGTCTTGAAAGAGCAATAGGTTATGTTCAAAAGGTGAATAACCTTTATCGAAATGTTCTACGTTGAATCTTGCCAGTAACTTTATGATACAGAAGTTTGAGATAATCTCATTACCTTAACTTTCCGATCTTGAATGAGCATAATCCAAAGATTATTGCTCGCCTCACCGAGATCATAAATATCAAATATACTGAAGAAACTTAACCTCAACCATTACACTACTTTGACATCTCGTAATGATAAAGGTGTTATCATTATGGGGAACCATAATCACCACCACACTTCCTTAGTGCAAGGATCCTTTCATCCAGTTAAGCCACATCCACACTTCAGAGAAATCCAAAGTATTTTGACCAATATGTCAAAACAGATGTGCTTATCTCTGGATGATTGCTTTAGTCCGTAGACTTATGCAAATCATATACCAGAGCTTCCTTATCACAAAACTTTATTGTACCAGGGGATTTCAACAACGTTGAGAATTCTCCCACTACAATGAAGCACCAATGTAGGAACGGATGAAGAGGTAGTAGATTTTAGTTCCTGATGATTTATAGGTTGCTTTAAGATATAAATAACTTTGCTCTTTTATATTATCTTTCCTTTGCAAAATTTGGTCTCCAACCAACTTTTGTTTTCTCTTGAAACACTACAGAAGTATTATACTTCTAATCCAGATTCAAAAGGCTCATCATTCCTTTACACCTTAGTGTTAGGCATCCTTATCCAAAGTTACCATGAGAAAGAAGTCCCATCATTTTCACAAGTTTTGGGGATGTCTATTGGAATGGTTCGCTTTTGAATAAGATCCAGTACATACATTGTGTTTCCATCGAGAAAAACAAGGAACAGTAGTAACTCTAAATAACTCATCTCATGACCCAGTCGTATCTAAAAGAAGGTAGTTCCTTCTACCTGCTACACCATCCCGTGGAGGCGCACTAGGTGTAGACGATCGAGAAAGAATTTTAATTCGTATCTCTTATAGACAATAAACACATTAGACAGATACTCACCATTTTGATTAAATCAAAAGCAACGATATTCTTTTACCAATTACTCTTCATTCCAAAACTTTTGAATTTCTTCAAAATTGAGGATGAAGGTGCAATAAGTAAATCTATATCAGTATCTAGAGTACCCAAAACCACTTTACAACTCTAATGTTTATTGGCCTGCATATGTGAGTATGCCCTAATTCTATTAATTCCTTGGTCGTGTGATATTTCAGAAGGAAAAATCACCTGATCACATTACCCTCTAAATAGGATTGACAAATAGGCAGTGGTCTTAGCTACCAAAAAAAAAAGTCTAGGATCCAATCCTCTACTTCCTATTTATCCTATTTAGATTAATATGATCTGATCACGTTTACTCTCTAAATAGGATTTACAAATAGGCAATGGTCTTAGCAACCAAAAGAGTCTAGGATCCAATCCTTTACTCCCCATTTATCCCATTTAGATTTAATGTGATCTAACCTCTAAACCAAAGGATTTATAGAATTAGTTGAAGGTGCTATCCTTTTAGATGGTAAAATACCCATGAGTTATTTAAATACTACGTTGGATAATTTATGAGAAACAAGAGTAAATCGGTGAGATACTTGCTTGACAAGTTATTAGATCACATTAAAAGAACACTTTCTTTTAATCAACAATTTCAGTACCAAAATCAAAAGAATAAATTAATTCAAAACTGAAATCCATCTAATAACTCCATAAGTTTTATTACAATATAAAACTGCTAATCTAATAGCAACTCTTGCATTAGATCCCAAAAACAATCAAGATCTTCAAATCACTGCACATTCTTATTTTTCCAATCCTCTGCAACAATTACAGATATAATCAAAAAATTAGAATCAGTGCCCCAAGTGGTTGAAGTATCAGTTTTTCAACTTACTTCAAAAACTAGTGATTAGATCATACCTTGCCTTTTGGCAGTCAAGTATCCCACACAGTTCCTTTTCCAATGCCCTCTCACGCCACAATGGAAACACTTTTCTTTCGGCATAGCACCATCCTTTCCCTTTCCAAGTCTTGCCTTCTTCCCAATAGTTGGGTTAGGCTCACCTATCCTTGAGCCTTGCTTTTCCTTTTCTAAACATGTGCCCTTAGGCTTAGTTCCAGAAGATGAAGCCATTCTAATGTTCTGAACATTTGACTCCTCTTTGACTATATCCATCGTTGCCTTAAGAGAGCTCATCAACACACTTGTTGAAAAAACTGTTTTACTCATTTTAAAAACCTTTTTTAATTCAGTGAATGATGAAGGCAACGAATGCAAGATTATGTCAACTTGAGTCTCACCATCAATGTCGAAACCCAGAACTTCCATTACTTTGAAATAAGTAATCATTTTAAAAACATGCTCTCTTATAGAAGTTCCTTCCAACATTCTGGTGTCCATGACTAACTCCAAGGCTCTAAGCCTTGCAGTTCGGCTCAGTTCCCCAAACATTTCCTCAAGGTTCAATATTATAGCACAGGCAGTGTTCAAAGGTTGATGTTGCTGCTTCAACACATCAGACAAAGAGTCTAAGATGCTAGAGCGAGCTATATCATCAAATTTTATCCACTACCAATATTCATCCGCAAGATCAGTTGGGGTGTCATGACATGGAATAGGTGGACAGGGAACGGTCAGAACGTATTTACATCCATTTGCAGTTAATAATTCATCCAGTTCTAGTTTCCATTCAACGTAGTTGTTTCCAATTAGCTTATTCTGGATCATGGTTATAGCAAGTGGGCTAGACATAACGAATCTGAAATACAAATAATATAACAGAGTTACATTATGGAAATCATAAATATGACAATTTATATGATACATTGGAATTCCCTTAACCAACTCATTAATTGTCTTCAGGATGTCAAGCCTATGAAATTAATTCTCCGTGTCGCGATCATATCCTCATAGCCTGATTGGGAAACGCATCATGAATGTCATGCAACTCTTACAAAATAATTCATGACTCCTGAACTTTTGGTCTCTAAGTTTCTGGATAATGCTCCGTGTGGAATCCCTTACCCATAGCTTGCTAGTGTTCACCATTAACTAGAATCCAATGACAACCGCCTCAAGTAGTGCCTCAGTGTAGTGGTCACCCTCTAACGCGTCTCATTGATTCTATCCTAAGGAAGTTCATATCTAGTAACCAATGAATAGTCTATCCTCCGTATGGAATGATCACCCATGGCTGGGTGACACAGAATATACCATGCACCTTACAATGAACCGTTTATGGAAGACCGTGGGAGTTATAAAACTACGTCCCTCTCCCACTAGATTTTATAAGAAGTTCATATCTAGTAATCAATAAGATATACCCTCCGTATGGAATGATCACTCATAAATGAGTGACACAGAGTATTTCTCATACTTACAATGAACTAATAGGAATTTTTTAATTTACAAAAAAATTTCTTCACATTACCCATAAACATCCAGTGTTTACTAATGTGTTGAAAATGGTTTTTGAATTTTATTTTAGAAAACTTGTTTTACGTGCAAGAAACAATGTATTATACGCCAATCACAAACCAAGCACTTAAAACAAAAAACTAAAATGAAATATAGGCATTCAAACAATGCCTCTATCTCCCATGGCTCTATCTCCATAGAAACTCCTTCTTGGTTCGGTCGCCTCCAGCTCCATCTTCATGGACAACGGCTCCTTGCTCCATCTTCATGGAATTCCTAAATCTATTACATTGGTCCTATGCTTCGTTCGAAGCTTACAATTTTTCTAGAAAAAGAAATTACAATAATAAAATAAAAAGGCTAGGGAAACCGATGCGACTTTCCTTTTCGTAGGATTGAAGTCGCAGCGCCCTTTACATATGCCTTAAAACCAAACCAATTATTAAAATAAACACCAATCTCAAAACATTTAAACACAAAAATGTAGAAAACTTGGTGCCACGGGAGATAGTGACTAACTTGCTGCAAAAGAGTTAGTCGTATGCACATCCACACATATATAACAATTATACGTAACTACTGGAACCCCTAATTGATTCACACAATAAATAAACACTTTACATACTATTTTAGAACTTCAAACAACATCATACCTCTCTGTCACAATTCGATCGATCGAAGATCGTTCGATCGCTCGAACCTTCGATCAATTGAACAATGTTCGATCGCTCGAATATTCTGTTTCACACAGTGATTTGAAAAATTTATAGAATATTTTAAAATTAAAGTATTTATTTTTTAAAAAAAAACTTTAACACTGTGAAACAGAGAACCTGAAAAATAATCTCTCTCGATTGATCGAACTACATTCGATCGATTGAACATCTGAAACGTTCGATTGATCGAAACCCGTTCGATCGCTTGAGTACAGAGGATGTTCAATCGATCGAGACTACTTCGATCGATCAAACCCGCCTTGCATCCTATGCAATCACAGATTTGTATCCTACTGTGATAACGCTGCAGAAACAGATCTGTGATGATGCAGTTTCGAAAACAATTCTAAAATCAACATGCAAATCAATACTAGTGTTCCAAAAACACATCTAAAGATCCAAACGAGCGTGGCTCTGATACCAATTGTTGGTAAAAAACGGTTTGAATCAAAGTTTAAATGCGCAGCGGAAAAAGTCCAGTTATAAGAACTTTTGGCATCCCTGGATCTACTACTCGTCAACTCCTTAGATGTGTACAAGGGTGCAAGAATAATATACCTTAGGTCTTGAACCCAATTCTGAATATGGCTTCCTTTAGCAATGTCCAGCAGCAACCTCTAGGTGATCTTCACTCTTATGTCTCCTCGAACGCTTCCAAGAGAGGCTAAAGATGGTGGGATCTCTAATGGAGAGGATGAAGAAGGTTTGGGAACCCTAAAATAGTTTCAGCAGCTTTGGGACGTTAAAAAGACGAGCTTCTTTCCCAGAACGCAGCTGCCCTATTTATAGATTCCCAGAACTGACCTTACTTTCAATCGATCGAAGTGACTTCGATCGATCGAACCTTAAATCGATCGAACAAAGTTCGATCGATCGAACTTAGTTCGATCGATCGAACTTGTCTAGACTTCAATCGATCGAAACAACTTCGATCGATCGAACCAGTCTTGACAACATCCTCATTTACCTTTCCAAGCATTCTGGCGGAGCTAAGAGTGGGACCTCCTAGGTTCTTAATTACTGGCTCCGATTAATTATTATTCCATCTAGTCAGTACTCTTGACTAAGGAATCAATAATTAATTAATTATCATTAATGCCACTATAAAATGATAATTGCACTCTAATGCATAAGAACATAATCACACATGCATAAGTGATTGCTAGACTTGTATAATATGATACGGATGTCCCTGTACCAGGCAGTATTCATATCTATCATTGGGATGTATGTGTTAAGATACTGTCGACCCAATAGATAGTACATCTTATATTCCTCAAGTATCATTCACTACGCTTGGATTACTAAACATGTCAACAATAACACTTTGTTGACAAGGCTGGACAGCTCTCAGTAATCACTCCTAGTGACATTCTCGAGGGAATACTTACTCTTTGTTTTATAGAAGAGGGTAGAATTCCATCTTGACAATATATGTTCGTAACATTGTATACCTGATTTACCCAAGATACCCAGGTGTTGATCTTGCAAGACCTCACTGATTGGTAAGTCAAAGCAATTAAGCATACAACTTGCATTCATAACTGTCTCAGGATTAAGGACATGTATCCCTATACAAGTTTTGAGTTCCTATTGACGGTGACAGTGTTTAGGTGTCAATAGGTTTAACTCAGGTCCGTCAATGCACTGAGTGCACTAGCATATTAACCAAGAGTCAAAGACTCTTATGAATGAGATTCATCATTCTTCCCCGTAGACGTTAATCATGCTATAGTGTATACCTGATAAGTTATCCAGACTTATCATCTACTGTGACTTATTTGAAACAACAAGGATTTGTGATTCATATCTCACATGTGTAATCGCATACACAAATGAACCACATGCAATGTTGTTTAAGGATTTCAATCTAATATTCATCTCATGAACTAACATGCATAAATGCATTTTGATATTCCATTGTCCAACTAACTGGTTTGAGGGCATATTCCTAACAATTCCCGAAATATAGGGAATGCTACTGAAGCGTATTCTAAAATGAAGGGAGCTCTGTTGAAGTGTATTCCAAAGTGCAGGGAACGCTGCTGAAGCATATTCCAAAGTGTAGGGAACGCTGTTGAAGTATATTCCTAAGTGTAGGGAACGCTGCTAAAGTGTTTTTTAAAATGTAGGGAATGCTGCTAAACTGTATTCCAAAGTACAGGGAACTCTGCTAAAGCGTATTCCTAAATGCTGAAACTGCTGTTGAATTGTGTTCCAAAGTGCAGGGAACTCTACTGAATTATTTTCCAAAATGCAGGGAATGCTGCTGATTCGTATTCCAAAATGCAGGGAATACAACTGATGCGTATTCCAAAAGTACAGGGAGCTCTGCAGAACCGTATTCCAAATCGAAGGGAACGCTGCAGAAGCATATTCCAAAAATGCAGGGAATACTACTGATGCATATTCCAAATAGCAGGGAATGCTATTAAAGTATATTCCAAAATGCACGGAATGCTGCTTAAGCGTATTCCAAATTGAAAGGAATGCTACTAAAACGTGTGCCAAAATGCAAGGAATGCTACTAAAGTGTATTCCAAAGTGCAGGGAACGCTACTGAAGGGTGTTTATAAACTGCTACAAAAGATACATAGTATACTCGAATGTGCAGGGAACAATGTTTATATATATATCTAAATTGCAGAGAATGTTGTTGAAGCGTATTTCATAAAGCAGGGAATGCAGCTGAAGCACATTCCAAAATGCAGGGAACACTACTGCACCTTATTCTAAACGGAAGGAAATGCTGATAAAGCGTATTCCCAAAATGCAGGGAACATTCTAGAAGAATATTCCAAAGTGCAGGGGACTCTTTTTTAAGCATATTCCATAGTGCAGAGAACGCTGCTAAAGCACATTGCAAAATGCAGGGAACGCTGTTGAAGCGTATTCTAAAGTGTAGGGAACTCTAATGAAGCGTATTCTAAAATGCAATGAATGCTTCCAAATCAAATTCCAAAGTGCAATGAACGCTGCTGAAGCGTATTCCAAAATGTAGGGCACTCTACTGAATTGTATTCCAAAATGTTTGGAATGCTGTCGAATCGTATTCCAAAGTACAAGGAACGCTATTGAAGCGTAGTCCAAAGTGCGGGGTCAGCTGCTGAAGCTTATTCCAAACTGAAGGGAACGATGCTGAAGCATATTCATAAAAAGCTGGGAATGCTACTTAAGTGTATTCTAAACTAAAAGGAACGCTGTGGAAGCATATTCCAAAATGCAGGGAAAGCTGCTAAAGTCAATTCCAAACTGAAGGGAACGCCGATGAAGCGTTTGCCCAAAATGCAGGGAACGCTGCTGAAGCGTATTCCAAAATATAGGGTATTCTATTGAAGCGTATTCCACTGAGCAAGGAATTCTATTAAAGTATATGCCAAAGTATAGGGAATGCTACTGATGCATATTCAAAAGTAATGGGAATGCTACTGAAGCATATTAAAAAATGAAAATAAATATGCTAAAATGTATGTCAAAATTCAGGGAATGCTACTGAAGGGTATTCCAAAGTGCAGGGAACGTTGCTGAAGCGTATTTCCACAGCAGGAAGATCTGCCGAATAATATTCCAAAGTGTAGGGAAAGCGACTGCAGCGTATTTCCAAAGTACAAGGAACAATGTTGAAGCATATTTCATAATGCAGGGAATGTGGGTGAAGCGTATTCCAAAATGTAGGAAATGCTACTGATGCATATTCCAAAGTGCTAGGAACGCTGCTAAAGCATGTTCCAAAGTGCAGGAAATGCTGCAAAAGTATATTCCAAAGTGCAGGGAACTCTGCTGAAGCGTATTCCATAATGAAGGGAATATTGCTAAAATCGTATTCCAAAGTGCGGGGAATGTTACTGAAGCGTATTCCAAAGTACAGGGAACTCTGCTGAATCATTCCAAAATACAAGGAATGCTGCTGAATCATATTCCAAAGTGCTAGGAACGTAGCTGAAGCGTAATCCAAGAGTACAGGGAACACTGCTGAAGCGTATTCTGAACTGAAGGGAACTTTGCTGATGCATATTCTCAAAATGCAGGGAATGCAACAAAAGCATATTCCAACATGCAGAGAACACAACTGAAGCGTATTCCAAATAGCCGGGAATGCTGTTAAAGCATATTCCAAAATGCAGGGAACGCTGCTCAAGCGTATTCCAAAATAAAGGGAACATTGCTAAAGCATATTCCAAAATACAGGGAACTCTGTTGAAGTGTATTCCAAAGTGCAGGAAATGCTGCTGAAGCGTATTCCAAACTAAAGGGAACGCTGCTGAAGCGTATTCCAAAAATGTAGGGAATGCAACTGAAGAGTATACCAAAGTGCAGGGAATACTGCTGAAGCATGTTCTAAATAGCAGGGAATGCTACTGAAGCGTGTACGAAAATTCAAGGAATGCTACTGAAATGTATTCCAAAGTGCAGGGAACGCTACCGAAGCGTATTTCCAAACTGCAGGAAACACTGTTGAAGCGAATTCTGAAAATGATGGAAGCACTGTTAAAGTGTGTTCCAAAATGCACGGAACTCTATTGAAGCATATTCCAAAGTCCAGGGAATGTTGTTGAAGCATATTCCAAAGTGTAGGGAACGCAGTTGAAGCATATTCCAAAGTGCAGGGAACGCTGCTAAATCAAAATCCAAAATGCATGGGAACGTTGCTGAAGTGTATTCCAAAGTGCATGGAACTCTTCTGAAGCATGTTCCAAAATATAGGGAATACTGCTGAATAGTATTCCAAAGTGCAGGGAATACTGTTGAAGTATATTCCAAAGTGCAGAGAACTCTGCTGAATCTTATTCAAAAATGCAATGAATGCTGTTGAATCGTATTCCAAAATTGCAAGGAACGCAGCTGGTGCGTATTCCAAAAGTAAGGGGAATGCTGCTGAAGCGTAATCTAAAATGCAAGGAACACTGTTGAAGCGTATTCTAAAGTGTAAGGAATGCTGCTAAAGTGTATTCCAAACTGAAGGGAACGCTGCTGAAGCGTATTCTAAAAATGCAGGGAATGCAACTGAAGCGTATTCCAAACTACACGGAACACTGCTGAAGCGTATTCTAAACAGTAGCGAATTCCATTAAAGCATTTTCCAAAATATAGGGAACATTACTGAAGCATGTGCTAAAATGCATGGAATGCTATTGAAGTTTATTCCAAAGTACAGGGAACGCTGCTGAAGCCTATATCTAAAGTGCAGAGAACGCTGCTGAAGCATAATTCCAAAGTACAAGGAATGCAGCAGAGAATGCTGCTAAAACAAATTTCATAAAGCGGAGAACACTTCTGAAGTGTATTCTAATCCAAAATGCAAGGAGTGTTGCTGAGTCGTATTCCAATGTGCAGGGAATGCTACTGAAGTGTATTCTAAAGTGTAGGGAACACTACTGATTCGTATTCCAAAATGTAGGGAATACTGTTGAATCGTATTCTATAGTGCAGGGAACGCTGCTTAAACGTTTTCCAAAAGTGCAGAGAACTTTGCTGAGATATATTCCAAAATCCAGGGAACACAACTGAAGCGTATACCAAAGTGCAGGGAAAATGTAGGGAATGGTGCTGAATCATATTCCAAAGTGCAAGGAATGCTGCTAATGAGTATTCCAAAAGTATAGGGAACGCTGCTGAACCATATTCTAAAATGAAAGGAACACTACTAAAGCGTATTCTAAAGTGAAGGAAATGCTGCTAAAGCGTATTCCAAATTGAAGAAAATGCTGTAGAAGTGTATTCCAAAAATTTAGGGAACGCAACAAAAGCGTATTCAAAAGTGCAAGGAACACTGTAGAAGCGTATTCCAAATAGCAGGGAATGCTGTTAAAGCATATTCCAAAATGTAGGAACGCTGCTCAAGCAGATTCCAAACTGAAGGAAACACTATTGAAGCATATTCTCAAAATGCAGGGAACACTGCTGAATAGTATTCCAAAATGCACGGAACTCTGTTGAAGAGTATTCAAAAGTGTAGGGAATGCTGCTGAATCATATTCCAAAGTGCAGGCAACACTGCGAAAATATATTCAAAAGTGCAAGGAACACTGCTATAGCGTATTTCATAATGCAAGGAACTCTGCTAAAATGTGTACGAAAATATAGGGAATGCTACTGAAGTGTATTCCAAAATACAGGTAACGTTGCTGAAGCATATTTCAAAACTACAGGAAAAGCAACCGAAGCGTATTCTAAAGTGCTGGAAACGCTGTTGAAGCTTATTCCAAAAGTGCAAGTATCGCTACTGAAGCGTACTTCATAATGCAGGGAACGCGGCTAAAGCGTATTTCAAATGCATGGAACACTACTGGAGCAAATTCCAAACTAAAGGGAACACTGCTTAACCGTATTACAAAAATGATGTGTTCAAAATGCACGAAACTCTATTGAAGTAGATTCCAAAGTGCAGGGAAAGCTGCTAAAGCATATTCCAAAGTGTAGGGAACGCTCTTGAAGCATGTTCCAAAGTGCAGGGAACGCTACTAAATCGTATTCCAAAATGCATAGGAATGCTGTTCAAGCACATTCCAAAGTGCAGAGAACTCTACTGAAGTGTGTTCCAAAATGTAGGGAGTCCTGATGAATAGCATTCCAAAGTGCAAGGAACGCTGCTGAAGCATATTCCAAAGTTTTGGGAAATGTGCTGAATCATATTCAAAAATGCAAGGAATGCTGTAGAATTGTATTCCAAAGTGCAGGGAACGCTGCTTATGCATATTCTAAAAGTACAGGGAATGCTTCTACAGCATGATCTAAAATACAGGGAACACTATTATAGCGTATTCTAAAGTTCAGGGAATGCTGCTGAAGCGTATTCCAAACTGAAGGAAACACTGCTGTAGCGTATTCCAAACTGCAGGGAACGCTACTAAAGCATATTTCAAAGAGTTGGGGGTGCTGCTGAAGCATAATCCAAAATGCAGGGAATGCTGATATAGCGTATTGCAAATTGTAGAGAACCCTACTGAAGTGTATTCCAAAGAACAGGGAACGCTACTTAATTATATTCCAAAATGTAGGGAACATTGCTGAGACGTATTCCAAAGTCCATAGAACGTTGCTGAAGAGTTCCAAACTACAAGAAATGCCTTTGAAGCATATTCCAAAATGCAAGGAACACTATGAAACGTGTTCCAAAATGCAGGGAATGCTGCTAAATCATATTAAAAAATGCTATGAACATTATTGAAGTGTATTTAAAAGGGTAGGTAACGTTGTTGATGCATATTCTAAAGTGAAGGGAACGCTGCTCAAGCGTATTCCAAACTGAAGGGAACGCTACTGAAGCGTAGCCAAAAGTACACTGAACCCTAATGAAGCATATTCCTAATAGTAGGGAACGCTAGTGAAAGGTATTCAAAAAATGCAAGGAACGCTACTACAGCATATTCCCAACTGCGGGGAACACTGCTAAATCGTATTCCAAACTTTAGGAAATGCTGCTGAAGCATGTTTTAAAATACAAGGAACGCTGCTATAGTGCATTCTAAACTAAAGGGAATGCTGCTAAAGTGTATTCCCAAAATTCAGGGAATGTTGATGAAGCATATTGTAATGTGTAAGGAATGTTGTTGAAGCATATTCCAAAGTCTATGGAATGCTACTGAAGCATATTCGAAAGTGCAGGGAATGCTGTTGAAGCATATTCCAAAATGCAGGGACCTCTGCTGAAGTATGTGCGCAAATGCAGGGAATGGCACTGAAGTGTATTCCAAAGGGACGGGAACACTGCTAAAGCATATTTCCAAACTACCGAAAAAGTTGCTAAAGTGTATGCCAAACTGAAGGAAACGCTATTGAAGCGTATTCCCAAAATGCAGGGAACGCTGCTGAAGCGTATTCCAAAATGAAGGGAACTGTGTTGAAGCGTATTCCATAGTTCAGGGAACGCTGTTGAAGCATTTTCTAAAGTATAGGGAACACTGTTGAAGCATATTCCTAAGTGCAGGGAATGCTGCTAAAGCGTATTCCAAAATGTAGGGAACACTGATGAACCGTTTTCCAAATTGCTGGGAGTTCCGCTAAAGTGTATTCCTAAATGTAGTGAATGCTGTTAAATCATATTCCAATTTGCATGGAACTCTTCTGAATTATATTCCAAAATGTAAGGAATGTTGCTGAATCGTATTCCAAAATGCAGGGAATGCAACTAATGCATATTCGAAAAGTATAGGGAGCGCTGCTGAACTATATTCTAAAATGTAGGGAACACTGTTGAAGCGTATTCCAAAGTCCAGGAAACACTGCTGAAGCGTATACCAAATTAAAGGGAACACTATTGAAGCGTGTTACAAAAATACTGGGAATGCAACTGAAGTGTATTCCAAATTATAGGTAACACTACTGAATCATATTCCAAATAATAGGGAATGGTATTGAAGCATATTCTAAAATGCAGGGAACGCTGCTTAAGCGTATTCCAAACTGCAAGGAATGCTACTGAAGTGTATTCCAAAGTAGGGGTGTTAGCGGTCGGTTTCAGTTAGATTTTTCATTTTTTTTATGGTTTTCAAAACCGACCAATAGGTTCGGTTTTCGTCGATTTTTGGGTTTTGGTCGGTATTTCGGTCTATTTTAGCTTGAACATACATTTTATAAACCGACCAATCGGTTTTTTAACCAATCGGTTTCGGTCCGTTTTCAATTTTTGGGTTTTTGTGATCACCCCTATTCGAAAGTACAAGGAACACTGCTGAAGCGTATTTCCAAACTACAGGAAACGATACAAAGCATACTCCAAAGTGCAGGGAACCCTGCTAAAGCATACATCTAAAGTGTAAGGAAAGCTGCTGAAGCATATTTCATAAAGAAGGGACGCGACTGAAGCGTATTCTAAGGTGCAAGGAACTCTTCTGAATCATGTTCCAAAGTATAAGAAATGCTGCTGAAGCATGTTTGAATGTGCAGGGAATGCTATTGAAGCATATTCCAAAGTGAAAATAAATCTGATGAAACGTATGTCGAACTTCAAAGAGTGCTACTGAAGTGTATTCCAAAGTGCAGGGAACATTGCTGAAGCATATTTCCAAATTGCAGGAAAAGCTGCTGAATCATATTCCAAAGTATAGCGAACGCTGCTGAAGTGTATTTCCAAAGTACAAGGAATGCTACTGAAGCATATTTCATAATGCAGGGAACGCAGCTGAAGCGTATTAAAAAATGCCAGAAATGCTACTGAAGCATAGTCCAAAGTGTTGGGAATGCTACTAAAGTGTGTTCTAAAGTGCAGGAAATTCTATAGAAATATATTCCAAAGTGCAGGAACTCTACTGAAGCGTATTGCAAAATGTAGGGAATGCTGTTGAATCGTATCACCAACTGATGGCAACGCTACTGAAGTGTATTACAAAGTGCAGGGAACACTACTGAATCGTATTAAAAAATATAGGGAATGCTACTGAATCGTAATTCAAAATGCAGCGAACGCAGCTAAAGCGTAATCCAAGAGTGCAGGGAATGCTACTGAAGCGTATTATGAACTGAAGGGAACTCTATTGATGCATATTCACAAAATGCAGGGAACGTAACAGAAGTGTATTCGAAACAGTCGGGAATGTTGCTGAAGCATATTCCAAAATGCAGGGAACGCTTCTTAAGCATATTTCAAACTGAAGGGAACACCACTAAAGCATACTCCAAAATGCAGGGAACTCTATTGAAGAGTATTCCAATGTGTAGGGAATGTTGCTGAAGCGTATTCCAAAAATGCAAGGAACACAACTGAAGCGTATACCAAAATGCAGGGAACACTACTGAAGCGTATTCCAAATAACATGGAATGTTACTGAAGTATATTCCAAAATGCAAGGAATGCTGCATAGGCATATTCCAAACTGAAGGGAATGCTACTAAAGCGTGTGACAAAATGCAAGGAATGATACTGAAGTGTATTCCAAAGTGCAGGGAACGCTGCTGAAGTGTATTCGAAACTACAAGAAACATTGCTGTAGCGTTTTCCCAAAATGATGGGAGCGTTGCTGAAGCATGTTCCCAAATGCCAGAAATGCTACTGCAACATAGTCCAATGTGCTGGGAACGCTGCTAAAACGTGTTCCAAAGTGCAGAAAATGCTGCAGAAATATATTCCAAATTACAGAAACTCTGCTGAAGCGTATTTCAAAATGTAGGGAATCCTACTGTGGACACGCGGAAGTGGACCACTTCTCTTGTTTGAGATTGTTTTGAAATTGATTTGAATCAAAGAAAAGGAAAGGTCTGTTGAAAACAGATACAGAGTCGCCACTTGGTCTTTAAGGAACCAAGAAACCTAATTTTGACTCACCCAAATGGATAAAGGGCACCGGCCCTTCATAACCAAAGGACTTGGTTCGGGGTTTTGGTACGAGAGAGGAAGGAGCCTTTGTCGCGACTAAAACACCCTCAACTTGCCCCATCTTTCGACGGGCCTCAATTAGCATCCAAATAATCACCTTGTACTATGTTTGGTTTGACAAATAATACTATGATAGTATACTACATCACACAAGAAACCTGAAATGGAAGATCTAAAGATAAAATATCATTCATAAGATCTAAGCCAATTATCACACAATGCAAAGTGAAAGATCACACAAAATAAACCTAGGAAAAAATTGTCTAATCACATATCAAGTAATAAAGTTTCCCTAATCTAAAGGGGACATGAATGGTTCTTGAAACAAATAATCAAAGAATCAAAGTATGCTTAGCAAGCTTGAATGATGCATGTCAATTTTGAGAAAAGAAGATTTCTCAATCCCCGGGACGGATGAGAAAGGACGATTAGATCGAGGGGAAGCATAAACGTGTGATCATGATCATTCCTTATAATCTTCTTAGATTAGGAGTTACAAAAACCCCAAATCTTCCATGAATGTAATGCATGTATCTAGAATGTGCCAAGGTTGTAGGGTGTTTTGGTGTTCATGGATTCCTAGAATGACTTAGAAGTCTAAAAGGTACATGAATGAATGAATTAAATTAACATGGGATATGTCCAAATGTATTATGAACTATTCCCTAAGATATGAACTAATTTGGAATGCATATAAGCATCAAATCAAAGAATGAAAGTTAAGATATGCTTGCTGTGAATAGTGGACAGAACAGTAGCATCATCTTTGGAAAATTGAAAAGAGGGGTGAGGAATGTTTTCAATGCATGCTATTTTATGGAGATGTTCCTTATTGTGTCTAGAACACAACCCAAAAGGCCAATCTTGTATATCTATCACAAATTGAGAGAAATCATATAAACAATGAAGGTCACTCAGAAACAGAGTCCGTACCGTCGACTGAAATGTTGAAATATCTTAGAAAATGAAACCTAATGATCTAGAGGCCTATTTTATACATAACGTTCCCTAAGACATTGAAGTTTAAGGGAAAAATTAGTTAGGACCACCTCTTTTGGAAACGTTTTCTGCAAAAGAAGTTAGAAGTGGACCTAGCTGTTGTGACAGCAAAAAACAGAATGTCTGGAAGGAATGTTGGGATCCAAACGGACCATTTCCAAGTACTTCCAAGTCAAACCAAAAATCATGGGTGTTCTCCAATGAGTTAGGAAGACTTTCCAAGTGGCCTTGCATCCATATGTTGAGTATTGAGTTCTAGAGAAATCTTTGAACACGACTCACTCACTGTTTTGACTCATTGTTTTGAAGATTTTGGAGAAAACAAGGTTTTGTTTCTTGAAACCAAAATGAGAGGGATTGAGAGGGGTTTTGAAATAGATGTTTTGAAAGCATATTTTCAATACTCAATAAGGATTATAGACACTTAAAATGTCAACATCAAACTCATCATCAAGAACCTCCAAGATTGTTGGAGAGATTTATCTTATTTTGAACATAACTTCAATGCATTTCAAGAATAACTTGGAAGTATTGAGGTTATGATCATCATCTATCAAACATGTTTTTGAGGTCAAGAGCTACTATCCATAAGGATTCACTCACCCCAAACTTCATGTCATCACTTAGATGATGATGAACTAGTAAGTAAATGAAGAAAATCAAAAAGAAATGAGATAAGAAGAGATGAACAATAAATAAACAAGCAAGTAGATAATGATCAATAGATGATATTCATGAAGCATTGAGCTTGTAGATTGGTGTTTCACTCATATGCAATGACACTAGACATGGAAGAAGCTTCCACTCTCTTAAATGCTCACTAAAATGGTGGTTGGGAGTGTTGAATGTTGAAGTAAATGGGAGTAATGGAGTAAAAACAAAGTTTAGAACTCACTTTTGTTTTGAAAATCCAAGAAGAAAGCTTCTTTTTTCTCTATTCTAACCTTATCTCTACAACTTTCTCTCCCAAACTTTTTCAAAGCTTACATTTGACTCCCCCAAAATGAAGAGTAATGGGGTGTTTATATAGGCCAACTTGGGGTGGTTTTGGGGTTTTAAAAGTATTCCCATTGGTCCCAAACATCTGAAATCATAAAACTACGTCGTTTTGGTTTTCAATTAATCAAAATGAACCCCCAAAAAATATTACAAAAATGGACTGTTCTAGAGGGGAGTGCCGCGGCGGCACTGGGCCAGTGCTGCGGCGGCAGTGCTCCTCCTTCGTCCAGATAATGCTATTGATGCCCCCTGAAGTTTCGGTATTCGCAAAAAGGCCCTATTTCGTCCGAAATTCACAGAAAATGCGTACGAACTCCAAATTGAGGTTGTGATATTCCGTTGTAAAGGTAATGGAGTCTGATTTACATAAAAAATAGTTCGGGCCACCTTGAAAAGTTTTGCGGTATTCGCAATAAAAGTCGATTTGATCAACTTTTTCGCCTTTGGAAATTCATAATAAATTTGTTTTAAATCCGAAAATTACGTGCGATATACGTTGGAAAGCTATTGACCTCTAGTATCCATGAAAAATGTTTGAAAATTGTTTTGGTCCCCCGATTCCAAAGTCAAATTTTGGTCAAACTGGTCAAACCTAGGATTCCCGGGAAGTTCTGGAAACCTCCGGGAGTTCCCGGGAGCTGATGTTTTCGCTCGATTTTCTTTTGGAACTTGTTTTAACACTTTTCTCATGATTTTAAATGATTCCGGTGAATTCGGACGATTTCGATCAAACTTGATCAAACTTGGTCATACTTGGTCAAACCGGTCAACGGGGACTTTCCGGGACTTCCGGGGGTCTCTGGGAGCTGACGATTTCATTCGATTTTGCTTAAAAACTCATTTTATCATTTTCCTTACGACATAGCATGTTTCCAGAACTTCGAGACCAAATCTGGGAGTTTTCAGACTTTTAGGGGCATTTTGGTCATTCTGAGCATTCTAAGAGATAGAGTTGACTTCCATGTGTCCTTTTGAGTCTTTCACGATCATTGTGAACCACCAAGCTATGGGTCTCCTAAATCTGATAGCCGACGAAATGGGGTGTCTACAGATTGCCCCTCTTTGGCACGAACTTGCGGGGCAACGCATGTCGCAAGTGAGTGCCAAAGTTTTGAAGAGACGGGTCTTTTGGAGGCTATAGATTTAGGATAAAAGCGTTTACAAAAGATGCAATGATGCTGAGGCTAGTGCTGGTCGTGCTCTGTGTGAGCTACCTACGTATCCCAAGGGGAATCAGACCAGGACGTAGTTCAGGGCACAAAGGAACCAATCATACATGCACAACAAGACATGCAGATGCTATGCTATGAGGATGATATTCAATGCATGGATGCGGTATGAATTGTGTCATGAGTCCTATCATGTCTAGTGTTGTGACCCTAGTATGAGCAAGTGCTGTGGGGTGTGCCACTCCGAGTGGGCTGGTGTTGTGCTAGTGTTTGCGACTGTGATAAGGACATCAAGGTTTAGAAGACTCTGGGTCTTGGGGCAAACTTCTGGAATTACGGGAAATGTGGTTTACAAGCGAATGGGATCGGATGTGGGGTCTTTGAGGATGACAACTAAAGATAACCCATAGGTGAGGGAGTTCATGATAATCGACAGTTATAACCAAAGTGAGGAGGCTTATAATAAGTGGGGTAGCTCGCGATAATTGACAGGTGAGATAACCGGAGTGAAGAAGCTCACGATAAGTGAGGAAACTCATGATGACTGACAGGTGAGAAAGCTCATGATGATCAGTGGACACGGATCCTTAAATTGTGAATAGACAGTGCTTGTCCTGGGAGCTGGGGTGATTCGACTGCGGGTGATGTTTTCGATCGTTGGCCGATCCTTATGATGACAAGCCGGAGAATTGGTCCGGACTTCTGTTGTCTTCTGCTGGGGATGGTAGGGGACTCTCTGAGAATCTCTCTTCAAATCTTGACCTAGAACCAGGATCCATCTCTGAATCTCTCACGGTTGATCAAATCTTTCGGTGCTCAATCCGAGAGGGCCGGTTGGGACCTCCGGGAGCTGATATTTGTCTACTTCTGTCCTCGGGGGATGATACGGGTGTTCTCGGAGAATCTCTTTCTTGATCAGGAACCAGGATCCATCTATGAATCTCTCACTGTTGATCAAAATGTGTCGGTGATCAATCCAAGAGAGCCTGTCGGGGCTTCTGGGGTTCTCGGGGAATCTCTTTCTTGATCGGGAAACAGGATCCATCTCTGAATCTCTCACGGTTGATCAAAATATGTCGGCGCTCAATCCAAGAGAGCCGGTTGGAGCCTCTGGGAGCTGGCATCTGTCTGCTTCTGTCCTCGGGGGATGATGCAGGGTTCTCGGGGAATCTCTTTATTCGGTGCATCAGTTAAAATCCAGGATCCGCTATCAGAATTCTCGAAATTTGCGACGGTTGTCCTGAAACAGTCGATTCGGGTCTTCGGGAGCTGATTTTTTTCAGTTTCTGCCTGCTGGAGGTAGTCCCGATAACTTTTAGCCAGCTTTAGGTAAAACCTCATAAATCTTGACTGGAATGTGCCACCGGGGCTGATCGGGGCCAAAAATGGGCTGAAAAAGGTCAAAACGGATCAAAACGGGGCGAAACGGGGCAAAACAGAGCGAAGTGGGGCCCGCATGGAGCAGTACTACGGCGGCACTGGGCCACTGCCACGGCGACAGTTGGCCAGTGTCGTGGCGGCACTGGGTGGCCGGACTTTATCTTTGTATATCTCGGGTTTTGAGCTTTTCAAGCTCATTCTTGGCCATTTTGGGGTGTTTTTGGAGCCAAAATTCATCAAAACGCAGCTTGTGCGCGCTCAGGTGAGTAATCTTTCCCCGTAGTTGGATTTTTGATTGGTGTTTTGGTTATCCCAAATTTTCAAGAAGAAAGTTTAACTGTGACTTCCATTTTCTTTGTAGATCCATGGCTTCGAGCTCGAGGAGACCGTCTAAGAAGGCTAAGGAACGGATGAAGGCTGAGATGCAAACCCCGGACTTGATTTTACGGGACCCCCAACATCATCTTTCGACCGCGGCTCTAGCGAGCTTGGTATGTGAAACTTTCGACAGTTTAGGACCACTTTCATGTATTGTGCTAGTTTTGTGAGCCGTAGTGTGCACCTAGAGATTGTTAGAAGTCCGATTTGTGCTTAAACGTTGATTTCGTGAATTTAGGTCTCGGGTCGTGAATAGTGATTTTGTGCATCGTTTCGTCGTCTTTGGTATTTACAGGTATCGAAAGTGACATTAAAAGGCCACGGCAGCCTTGCTCATGCTTTCCTATGGTATACTCAACTTTCGCCCACCGTTAAGAGGATGGTTGATGATGCCGGGTTCGGAGGCTTCGTCCGTCTGGTTTTGAAAAGTAGCAATGATTTGGCCCATTTCTATGCTCTGGCTGAGAGGTAGTGGGACACCACCAATACTTTCCACCTGCCGTTCGGTGAGATGACCATGACGCCCTTTGACTTCTCCATGATTACGGGCTTGAGGGTCGGCGGGAAGCGCCTGATTCTGGATTACTTTTATGAGATCGACCCGGAGGCGGTGGAGATGTTGATTGGGGTTGTTCTTCCTAACCTGGAGAGGCACTGGTTTCCTTGCGGCTGGCTTTACCGGGCCTATGGCAGAGGGAATCATAACCTGAACAATTCCCAGCTCTTGAGGGTCTATCTTTTGTATGTCCTTGGTTGCTCAATCTTTGTGACGCGGAATGACCGGGTGAGCCTGAGATTCCTTTCTTGCCAGGCGACTATTGATGAGATCCCCTCTTACAACTGGGGTGGTGCTGCCTTGGCCCATCTTTATAAGCACATGGGCGAGGTCTCTCGGGGCGACGTTAAATCGACTGGGGGATTCTGGCGAGCTTGGGAGGTAAGTTCTGTATCTTCTCTCATTTGTTATCTTTTGATTTCTATATTTGTTCTGATTTTCTCCTTTGTTTGTGCAACTTTGGAGCTTTGAATACCTGAAGATGTTGGCTCCCTCCCCGGCGGATGAATCAGGTGAGGATGAGGATGGCATGGCTCCTGTACCTCTATTCCCACGAGGTTTGAGATGGCGGAGGGACGTTGTTGGGGTGAAGAGTGGGGCCCATCGTATTGTTTTGCTCAGAAACTTCTTAACCGAGCTGACGGCTTCTAGTGTTGATTGGACGCCTTGGGAGCGCGTCGCCTATGCCGCCCTAGAGGAGATACAAGCGGTCAAATCTCTTACCTCTTGCCGCCTTCTGATGGAGAGTACCGAGTGCAGGCAGTGGTTCCTTGGTGAGCGGGTGTCTCGGCAGGTGGTTGGTGGTTCCAGGTATCGCGTCCCTCATAACCTCCCTGTGATGGATGCTAGTGACCTCTCTGGTGATGCTCTGCTGGCGGCCTTAGCCGGTACCGATGTTTGGGATCATTTTCTCTCTGAGACCGGGTATGAGGCTTACCGTGGCCGCTTCTTGATGCCTAACTTCCCACTCCTGGAGGTCAGTTTTTTTTTTTTTTTTTACATTGTTGTCTTTATTAGTTGTTTATGTTTTTGACCTATCTTTTCCTAACTTGTTTTGTGCCTACAGCTTCGTGAGATGTACAGGAGATAGGCTCCTCAGGCTCCCGACCCTATCCCTCCTTGGGATTGGACCGTCAACGTTCTAGGCGCTGATGGCACTCCCCAAGTGATGGAGGTGCCACGAGTCACATGCGGGTACCCTACTCAGCCAGCGGGCGTCCTCAATGTTCCTTGGAGTTACGCTGAGGAGGGTCACGCCTTGGCGGCTAGCTTACGGTCCTTGGTCCTCACACGAGACCACCGGGTGTGTCTCTAATTTTGCACTTTCTTAAGGTTATGAGGTTCTAACCCTAGATTTTACCCTTGACAGATGGACGATATGCGGCAATTTGCCGCCAACCAGATGGTGTCCTTGGTAAGTCTCTGACTCGACTCTGTTTTTATACTTTTTGTTGTTTCCTTACTGATTACCTTTATTTTATTTGTGTGTGCAGTACCGTGGAGGCGGGGCTGGCTCATCGAGGACTGGTCCTAGATGCAGAGGTGGTAGGAGGAGGCCGTCGCCGACATACACTCCGGGCGGTCCGACAGAGGACGAAGAAAAGGAGGACTGAGGCTTCCCAAGCGGGAATTATTATTTTTTCTTTTTTATGTTTTCGATTGAGTTGTATTGGTGATGTGACAACTTGGACAGTGTAGGATGATGTGTAGAACAGTTTGTGACCTTGACAGAGTATTATGATGTTTCGCCTTTTAGGCCGGATAGCTTCCGATTTGGAGGCGCAGTTGTGTGCTTGTTTTAGTTGATATCTGTACACTGTGATTGTTGGATGTTACTGCGATGGGCAGTTTTGTGATAGTGAGTGCTTTTGCCTTGCAGGTGGGATAGTCCGTGAAACGGGAAGGTGCTGTCGAAATTTTGAATTTTGCTAGAGCCGCGACAAAAAAAAATGGCTTTGTATGATCCCGCTCCACTCACAGCTTGGCTGAACATTACGGATGGCGTGGAGCGGATCAACCTCTTTAGCTACGGCTTGACCGAGCTGTTCTCTCTTTGCCAGATGACACTGAACACTGAGTTCTTGCGTGCTACTATTGCCCACTGGGACCCGGTGAATCATGTCTTCAACTTCAATGGCCTGGAAATATGCCCTCTGTTTGAGGAGTTCTGTGCTATTCTCGGCTATGATTCTGACTCTAACTTGATTCTCCCTTCTGCTGATACCCTCAGTCCTACGCGAGGCTTGGCTGAATATTTGAACTGTTCCATCACTATTTCTCGCCGTCTGATTCAAGGTGAGGTTCTTGGTATTGCATCCATCATTGCCTGATATGCCAGCCCTGAGAATCCCAGCGTATATGATGCTACTCGTGGGGCTGCTCTGATTCTGTGCATGACTTCGCACTTCTTGTTCTTGAGTACTTCTAGCGACTTAGTGCATGTATGTCTCGGACTGAAGGTAGGTAAGAACCCCATGGCCATGGTCCAAGCTGAGACTTTGAATGGCTTGGATAAGGCCTTCAACCAAGGGACTCCTCTTCTTTCTGGGGCGCCTTTGGTGTTACAGGCTTGGTTATACGGGCGCCTTCAACTGTGGATGGGCCGCATACCACCGGTTTACTTTCGGCGAGCCGTGCTTCACCCTCACAATACTTTTGTCGATTGGGTAGGCATGATGGGTGCCTTATCTGAGGCTGACATTTGCTAGATCGTGAGACGTTGGGGTCTTTATGCTGTTACCACAAGCCTTCGGGGTCATCCGAGAGTGTGGTTGATGGGTCTGATAGAGACTTCTTTTTATCATCCTCGCCGTTTGGCCAGACAGTATGGACAGGTTCAGGAGGTTCCTCGGGGGTTTACTGAGAGGGTCTTTGCTTCCAGGATCAGGGCTGCCACTATTGCTGCTTTTATTGATGGTTGGACTGACCGAGTAAAAGCCTACTTCTAAAGACCTTTGAAGAAATAAAAGATACAAAGATTGAACTGGACTTGACTGACTCTGCTCATTCCTCCAAGTGTCTTTGAATAAGTGTGATTGCCTTCTTTGAAAGACTTTTATTTCTTTGATTATTCCCGCTTATGTAATATTCACAGTTTGTTTATCGGTGAACCTTGGTTACTTTGGGAATCTCATTTTATGCATTTTCACTTCCTAAAAAAAAATTTTGTAACTGAGATTTCAATTAGATGTTGCTTTTGGTACTTGCTTGGTCATGCTGGGATAATTAGAGGCAAACAAGGCGGGTGGTCGAAGTTTGCCCCTAGTTTGGGATATGCATGGTTGTGAGGCAAACGAGGTAGATGACCGACGTTTGCCCCTAGTTTAGGAGGGTTTTAGGCAAACAAGGCGGGTGGCCGAAGTTTGCCCCTAGTGTGGAGGGTGATTTCCGGGTTATGGTAGGGACCGCGACTTTACTTTCTCGAATGCTCATAACTTTTGCCTAGGAACCAGTTAGGTGACCTAGCAAGCTCTTTTCTCTCTTTTGTTATTGCTCACTTTGGATTTGGCTCTAATTTTTGCCTAGGCGTCCTTTCGGATTTTCAACCCAGCGAGCAATCCTTTTCTTTTTTGAAAGTCTGCCTACGTACCCCCGAGCGGGGATCAGGTCCAACGTAGTTCGGGCCATGGTTTGGAAAGAAACGGGTTGTTTTTAGGTAGGTGGGGTGACCGAACCGATGCGGTTGCCTACGTATCCCCGAGTGGGAATCAGGTCGAGCGTAGTTCAGGGCCAAGGCTTGAAGAAAATTGGTTGGGAGATGGTCAAGCATAGTACTTTTTGAGGTGATCCATGTTGATCGGTTCTTTGAAATCGACACCATCGAGGTCCATGAGGTAAGTTGCTCCTCCAGAAAGATTTGTTTTGACGATATAAGGGCCGACCCACTTAGGTTTGAACTTTCCACGGGGATCGAAGATCAGAGCTCGCAATTCCTTAAGGACAAGGTCACCCTTGACAATCTTTCTTGGACGAACTCTCTTGTTGAAAGCACGGGCTACCCTCTTTTGATAGATTCGGACATGGTCGATTGCCGCTAGACGCTTTTCATCTATGAGAGCCAACTCTTCGTATCTTTCTCTCAACTAATCTGATTTCAAAATTTCACATTCTGCCATCACGCGTAGAGACGGTAGTTCTATCTCGACCGGAAGTACAGCTTCTATCCCATACACCAGCGAGTAAGGAGTTGCTCCCGTGGACGTCCTTATTGATGTTCTGTACCCCCAAAGCTCGAACGGTAGCTTTTCATGCCAGTCCTTGTAGGTATCGGCTGATTTCTGCAGTATGGCCTTGACATTCTTATTTGCAGCTTCGACTGCTCCATTGGTTTACGGCCTATATGGTGACGACTTGTGATAAGTGATTTTGTACTCTTCAAACAGATCCCTGACTTCTGCTTTGAAATGACTCCTGTTGTCCAAAATAATCTCATGGGGGACTCCATAACGGCAGATGAGATTTCTCTTGATGAATTTGGCCACTTCCTTGGCCCCCAACTTGCTGTAAGATGCGGCTTCTACCCATTTTGTGAAGTAGTCGATAGCCACCAAAATGTACCGATTTCTGTTTGAGGCCTTCGGAATGATTTCACTGGTGATGTCGATTCCCCAGGTTGAGAATGGCCAAGGTGAGGTCATGCTGTACAGAAGGGAGGGTGGTGTATGCATCATGTTTGCATGAATCTGGCACTTGTGACACCTTCTCATGTATTCACAACAATCTTTCTCCAATGTTGTCCAGTAGTATCCTTGTCTTATGATTTTCTTGGCCAGCATGTGACCGTTCATGTGTGGACCGCATACTCCCTCGTGTACTTCCTCCATCATTCTTCTGGAGCTCTTCCCGAACAAGCAAGTCAGGTTGTGACCGTTGTATCCTTTCTTCAGCAGCTTCCCACCACAAATGATGAATTGCACTGCGAATCTTCGAATGACCCTTTTATCTTTCTCGGTAGATTCTTGGGGGTATGTTCCCTTTTCTATGAAATCCCAAACATCCTGATACCACGGTGTTTCATTTTCTTCTTCTTCGATTGCGGAGATCATATTGAACGAAGGCTCGTACCTCTGTTCTATTACCAAAGGCATCATCCTGACTCCCACAGGAATTTTGATCATGGAGGCTAAAGTAGCCAAGGAATCTACCAGCTGGTTCTCTTCCCTGGGCAAGTAGAGGAATGTGATGTTCTCGAACTGCCTCTTGAGTTGATCTAGATGGTCATGATAGGGCTTCAACCTTTCTTCTTTTACTTTCCATTCTCCTCTAGCTTGTGATATGATGAGGTTTGAGTCCCTGAAGACGTCTAACTTCCGAACTTTCAGCTCTATGGCTGCTTCCATTCCCAGAATGCATGCTTCGTACTCAGTAGTGTTGTTGGTGGAGTTATAATTGAGCTTGACTGCTAACGGAGTATGGTCCCCACTTGGTGATACTAGGATCATTCCTACTCCGTATCCTTTCATGTTGGCTGCTCCATCAAAGTACAACTTCCACTGTTCTTCCTTGATTTCCATGATATTCTCGTCTGAAAATGGAAAGTCCCCACTTTCTTCAGAGTCAATTGCATGTTCTGCGAGATGCTCAGCTACGGTTCTCCCTTTTACCGACTTGCTTGTGACGTATTTGATATCGAATTTAGATAGTAGGAGTAACCAACGGGATATGTGACCGGTCAGGGCGGGTTTTTCGAGAAGGTATTTTAGAGGATCCATGCGGGATATGAGCACAACTGGGAAGGCCAGCATGTAGTGCCTTAGTCGGCGAGTACACCAAACCAAGGCCCAACACGTTTTTTCAAGAGTAGAGTAGTTGAGTTCATACCCAGTCATCCTCTTGCTAAGGTAGTATATGGCTTTTTTTCGGAGTGACTTTCTTCTCCTTCTTGGGCTAGCATGTAACCAATGGCATTTTCGGAGACAGATAGGTAAAGGAATAGGGGCTTATGAGGAGTGGGTGGTGAGAGGACAGGTGGATTTTGAAGGTAGGCCTTTATTTTGTCGAAAGCGGCTTGGCATTGGTCATCCCATTGGAATTTTTCTCCTTTTCTCAGCAATCGGAACAAAGGATCGCATGTAGTCGTGAGTTTGGAAATGAAGCGGCTGATAAATTGGATCCTTCCGAGGAACCCCCTTACTTCCTTTTCATTCCGCAGTGGTGTCATTTCTAGGATTGCCTTGATCTTGGAGGGATCCACCTCTATCCCTCTTTGTGTGATGAGAAAACCCAGGAGTTTACCGGAGGTCACGCCGAAAGTGCATTTCTTTGGATTCAACCTCATCTTGGACTTAACGATCATGTCATATTCGTACACTTCTACTTCTTTGTGAATCATGTCGTGCAGCAGGGTGGTGGCGGCTCTTTGGTAAGTAGCCCCAGTATTCTTGAGTCCGAAAGGCATTACTCTATAACAGTAGGTCCCCCAAGGCGTGGTGAATGTCGTCTTTTCCCGGTCTTCTGGTGCCATTAGAATCTGATTGTACCCTGAGAAACCATCCATGAATGACAGTAGCTCATGTCCTGCGGTGTTATCTACCAAGACGTCAATGTGGGGAAGCGGGAAGTCATCCTTGGGACTGGCCCTGTTTAGATCATGGAAGTCAACGCACACACGAACTTTTCCATCCTTCTTCGGGACTGGCACGATATTGGCAACCCATTCTGGATATTCAGTGACACTGATGAACCCTGCTTTGAACTGCTTCTCTACTTCTTCTTTAACCTTGAGTGCCCATTCCGGCCTCATGCGTCTTAGTTTCTGCTTGACAGGTTTAGAATTGGGGAGGAGGGGGATATGATGTTGGACAATGTCGGGATCGACCCCGGGCATGTCTTCGTAAGACCAAGCAAAAACATCTTTGAATTCTTTTAGCATGAGGGTTAATTTTTCTTTTTCTTCTTTATTAAGAGTTGAGCCAATTTGCACAATTTGGGGATTATCTATTTTACCTAGGTTAACTGATAAAGTATCCTCGATTATTTCATAAGTAGGTGGTTTTTCAATTAATTGCTTAAGTTCGATTGGAAGATCCTTGGAGGGATCTGTGCATTCACAAGTGTTAGACACAGAGGAGTAAGCAAAATCGTCTTTCCTTTCATTTATGACAGGTGAAGTGATTACATTGGACAGTGATGGGCTTACAGTAGCCGACTCTGGTACAGACTCGATAATTGGTAGTACAGACTCCGAGGGAATAGGGGATTGGGAGACACAGATAGATGACTCTACAGCCTGGTTGCTCAGACCCTCCTCAGTCGGCTTGATCTGATCATCTTGGCTCTTGGCCCTCTTTTCTTCCTTCTCCTCAGCGGATTCCTCCCACATTTTCTTGATTGCTTCAGTGTCCAGGTATCTCAACCAATCTTCCTCCGGGGTTTTCTCAATTTCTTCGGGGTAGAACGGATCTTGATATAGGGGTCTTTCGCAGTTAGCGAAGATTTCAAGCCCGGGGTGCCTCTTCCCAGTAGTTTGATGGATCCAAGGCTCGGGGAACCCGAAGTAAGGGAAATCATCCCCTTCTTTTATAAACTGTCCATTCAAAGTGCGGTATGGTGGGAGACCTTTCACCCTTTTCCTCCACGGCCTTTGTAGCTCGACGTCTTTTTTAGTGGGCTTGTATCCCAACCCAAAAGTGCCTTGTTGCCCTTTGATCTGCGGGAACTCCCGAATTCCTTGCTGGCGTCGGCCCAATCCCATTCCGGGGAAGTAGCTCATTTTGCAGACAATGTTGACAACTGCAGAGTGGACCTCAGGGAACCGGTCTTCGTTATTGATCATGTGGATTTCTTCCATGAAGAATCCTCCGAATTCTCCTTCCTCTAGCTCAGGTATTTGGACTTAAAAAATGGGAGCATAATTTGGGAAAGCTTCATTACCCCAACTATTACCGAGGATGATTTTTACTTCCTTCTCATGAATGTACTTGATCATTTGATGCACAGTGGAATATACGGCTTTGTTGGCATGTAACCAGGGCCTTCCGATCAGCAAATTGAACGAGGCAGGTATGTCCATGACTTGGAAGACTTCAGTGCTTACCAAAGATCTTACCCAGATTTGGAGAGAAACAGTCCCCATCACATTTCTCCTGGTGTTATCCTAGGCCCTCACAGATTGCACAGATGGCGTGATGTCAAGAATATTGACCCCAAAGGCTGTGGCGGTCCTTAGGGCACAAACATTTAAGGCAGAACCTGTATCGACCAGACAAAATGGCACCTGTTGTCCCTTGCATCCGACGGTGATGTATAATGCTTTGTTATGTGCGGATCCTTCCAGTGGTAGGTCATCATCGGAAAATGTAATGATCGGGTCGGGGGCAAGTGCGCCCAAGAAAGCCACCATGTCCTCCGGTGCGGCGTCGATAGGAACCTCAATTCCAGCCAAGGCATTCAACACGACTTGCCTATGCTTGTAGGATGTTACCATGATATCCCACATCGAGAGATGCGCTTGGGTTTTCTTTAGCTGCTTTATCAACTCATTATCTTCCTCGATGATCTCGTCCATCTTACCCTTCCCTTTATCTTTGACTAGACCTTTCTCGGTTGCATCGGCGGCAGGCTGGGGAGGCTGTAATGACGGCCTGACCTGGTCAGATGATCAATCTCGGCAGGGGTGGGTCCTTCTACAGTCCCCTCTTTTTTGAACCAATCACAATCCGTCCCCATAAATGGTTTCTCTGGCTCGTCCCAGATAGAAGCATCACTTTCTTTGTTGGGATCATACCATTTGAGGTCTACCACCCCTGGATCATGCTCTTCCAGAAAGAATAGGTCTTGCTCGTCGTCTAGCTGTTGCTGCCACTCATCATTCTCTCCCCCAATCAGATGAGTTCCCTCAGAATCCGGGATGTCAACGAGGGGTAAGGGTTGCCCTAGGGGGGTGATATAGGTAACGGGGTTGAAGGATATAGGGCTGGACTCGATGAGGCTGACATTTTGGTGGTTAGGTAGAGGATTTCGAGTGATATGGGGCTGCTTCGGAGGCGGCTCGATGATATTCTGGTCAATGAGGTCTTGGATATCATGGCGGAGGCGCATGCAATCATCGGTGTTGTGGCCGGGGGCTTGGTGGTAAGTACATTGCTTGGACATATCGCAGTTAGGTGGGGGCGGGGTATTTCGAGGCTGGAGTAGTTGGAGATGGCCCTTTTTGAGGAGGCGGTCTAGGGCTGAGGAGAGAGATATTTCTAACTTGGCGAAGTTGCGAGGGGGCTTTTTCTGGAAAGGGCGATTGGAGGAATTTGCCTGGTTGGAGGGTTGGTATGGCCTAGGAGGGTACGCCATGGGTTGGCTGCTAAGGGCGTTGACATCCGGGGGATTCCGGGAGTAGTTGGGCCTTCTGGGCTGACTTGGAGGCTCTTCCTTTTTGATCTTTCCTTCTCTAATAGCATCTTCAATTCGGGTTCCAACTTCAAACAACTCCTCAAAGGTGGAGATGGACTGGTAGAATAATTTCTCATGATAGAGCGGCTGCAGATTCCGGATGAGCATCCTTACCTGTTCCTTTTCAATCGGCCGGTGGGTCATTTGGGCTACCTTGTTCCTCCATCTGCTCAGAAACGCAGCGAAGGATTCATTGTTGTTCTGCCGGGTTGTCTCCAAATCCCTGATAGTGACATCCAGCTCCTGATTGTAGGAGTAATGATCGACGAAAACTCGAACGATATCTTCCCAGGCCCGAGTTTTGGAGGCTTCCAAGGTTAGGAACCATGATAGTGCGGATTTTGCCAGAGTTTGTGGGAATAGCATTGCGATGTGCTCGTGGGTACAACACATGGACTGGAAGATACTCATACACAGCTTTACGTGACTTTTTGGGTTCCTAGTTCCGTCAAAACGGTCGATGGCAGGCATTTTAAATTTTCCTGCAGTTTCAAGTTGACAGGCTCAAAAAGGCCTTCCAGGTCTAACATGTAATCATCGACCCCCTTGCTTTTCCTTAGTACGCTCTCCAGCTTGTCGACCTTGTCCATTTTATCTTGGAGCTTCTTCTCATACGCAAGCGGTGGGACCCCTTGAAACCAGTTTTCCTCCCCATTATTCTTATGTAGAGAAGGTTCAAACCCTGGTGGTGGAAACCCGGGCGGAGGTTGCGGCTACTGCTGCTTTAGTTCTTCCATGAACTTCAGGACTTGGGCTAGGCTGTCGGACTGTTGGCTTATGGTTGTTCCCAACTCAGTAACCTAGTTTTCCAGTTCTTCTCTATTCATGCTGAAGCAGGCTGTCGGACTGATTCTGACCAAACGATTATCTGAACTCCTGGCCCACTACGAGGATTCCGGCTGCCGACCTTGGGAATCAATACTGACCTGACAGATTTTTGAGCGAAAGGGGGGTATCAGATCTTGACAGTGGTGACTTTTAAACTGACAAAGACAGTGATGTGGACTGACTCGGGACAGTGCGTGCAGATAGAAGGTGCATGCATGTGGGACCAGCAGGCGGATGTAAGCCCTAATCTATATGATGCTTCTATTTCTAACAGATAGCAGTTAAACAAATAAGGCCCTAACCATATGGAGTGTGCCAATCTTACTTTCCAGTACGATCACCAAGGGATAACAGGGGTTTCTAGGTTTTTACGAAGGCTTCTAGGAGAGTTTCTAAATAATCTGGGATATCTGGACAGAGTTTCTGGGAGAAACGGGTTAGTACGGTCATATCTGGGATATGTGGACAGAATTTCTGGGAGAAACGGGTTAGTGCGGTTATATCTGGGATATGTGGACAAAATTTCTGGGAGAAATGGGTTAGTACGGTCATATCTGGGATATGTGGACAGAATTTCTGGGAGAAACAGGTTAGTACGGTTATATCTGGGATATGTGGACAGAATTTCTAGGAGAAACGGGTTAGTACGGTTATATCTGGGATATGTGGACATAGTTTATGGGAGAAATGAGTTAGTACGATTATATCTGGTATATGTGGACAGAGTTTCTGGGAGAAACGGGTTAGTACGGTTATATCTGGGATATGTGGACAGAGTTTCTGGGAGAAACGGGTTAGTACGATTATAGTGATCGTACTTTCCAGCAGGTTTTCATACTCCTATGCCTTAGGACCGACAAACAAGTTCTACGGTGTGTATCTTTGTGAGCATGGAGCGGACATCCTTGTCATAGTGCCTAGGCAGGTCAACTCAATGTGATCACATGTGAGTGATGCCTTGGGAATCATAAGAAAGAGGTTCTATTCTATGCCACATAAGCATCTACACCGCGCAGGTAATCCCGTCAGGGCATACAGCAGTTATATCATATTGTCCTATCTGAAAAGATAAATGAACAGTCCTATGAAAGGTTCTACAGGAATCTATATGCAAAGGCTGGGTTTAGTCAGAGAGGGTCCGTTGATGAGAGTTCCAATATACCGTCAGGGAGACAGTACGGAGGTTTTTACTCTTTTTGATATACCTTGGAAGGTACAGTATCAACGGTGACTTGTGCCCTAGCACAGCAAGACCTGAACAATGTCAGCGCCGCGTTTCAGACACAGTTGGAGGGGGAATGCAGAAGTGCAATGCGGTGAACCAAACACAGTAAAAAGATGATTTTACGGATGCTTCTTATGAGTCAAACCTCTGTATTATTTTGTTTTAAAATAAAAAAAATCCCTAGCAGAGTCGCCAGATTGTGGACACGCGGAAGTGGACCACTTCTCTTGTTTGAGATTGTTTTGAAATTGATTTGAATCAAAGAAAAGGAAAGGTCTGTTGAAAACAGATACAGAGTCGCCACTTGGTCTTTAAGGAACCGACTCTTCATAACCAAGGACTTGGTTCGGGGTTTTGGTACGAGAGAGGAAGGAGCCTTTGTCGCGACTAAAACACCCTCAACTTGCCCCATCTTTCGACGGGCCTCAATTAGCATCCAAATAATCACCTTGTACTATGTTTGGTTCGACAAATAATACTATGATAGTATACTACATCACACAAGAAACCTGAAATGGAAGATCTAAAGATAAAATATCATTCATAAGATCTAAGCCAATTATCACACAATGCAAAGTGAAAGATCACACAAAACAAACCTAGGAAAAAATTGTCTAATCACATATCAAGTAATAAGGTTTCCCTAATCTAAAGGGGACATGAATGGTTCTTGAAACAAATAATCAAAGAATCAAAGTATGCTTAGCAAGGTAGAATGATGCATGTTAATTTTGAGAAAAGAAGATTTCTCAATCCCCGGGACGGATGAGAAAGGACGATTAGATCGAGGGGAAGCATAAACGTGTGATCATGATCATTCCTTATAATCTTCTTAGATTAGGAGTTACAAAAACCCCAAATCTTCCATGAATGTAATGCATGTATCTAGAATGTGCCAAGGTTGTAGGGTGTTTTGGTGTTCATAGATTCCTAGAATGACTTATAAGTCTAAAAGGTGCATGAATGAATGAATTAAATTAAAATGGGATATGTACAAATGTAGTATGAACTATTCCCTAAGATATGAACTAATTTGGAATGCATATAAGCATCAAATCAAAGAATGAAAGTTAAGATATGCTTGCTGTGAATAGTGGACAGAACAGTAGCATCATCTTTGGAAAATTGAAAAGAGGGGTGAGGAATGTTTTCAATGCATGCTATTTTATGGAGATGTTCCTTATTGTGTCTAGAACACAACCCAAAAGGCCAATCTTGTATATCTATCACAAATTGAGAGAAATCATATAAACAATGAAGGTCACTCAGAAACAGAGTCCGTACCGTCGACTGAAATGTTGAAATATCTTAGAAAATGAAACCTAATGATCTAGAGGCCTATTTTATACAGAACGTTCCCTAAGACATTGAAGTTTAAGGGAAAAATTAGTTAGTACCACCTATTTTGGAAACGTTTTCTGCAAAAGAAGTTAGAAGTGGACCTAGCTGCTGTGACAGCAAAAAACAGAATGTCTGGAAGGAATGTTGGGATCCAAACGGACCATTTCCAAGTACTTCCAAGTCAAACCAAAAATCATGGGTGTTCTCCAATGAGTTAGGAAGACTTTCCAAGTGGCCTTGCATCCATATGTTGAGTATTGAGTTCTAGAGAAATCTTTGAACTCGACTCACTCACTGTTTTGACTCATTGTTTTGAAGATTTTGGAGAAAACAAGGTTTTGTTTCTTGAAACCAAAATGAGAGGGATTGAGAGGGGTTTTGAAATAGATGTTTTGAAAGCATATTTTCAATACTCAATAAGGATTATAGACACTTAAAATGTCAACATCAAACTCATCATCAAGAACCTCCAAGATTGTTGGAGAGATTTATCTTATTTTGAACATAACTTCAATGCATTTCAAGAATAACTTGGAAGTATTGAGGTTATGATCATCATCTATCAAACATGTTTTTGAGGTCAAGAGCTACTATCCATAAGGATTCACTCACCCCAAACTTCATGTCATCACTTAGATGATGATGAACTAGTAAGTAAATAAAGAAAATCAAAAAGAAATGAGATAAGAAGAGATGAACAATAAATAAACAAGCAAGTAGATAATGATCAATAGATGATATTCATGAAGCATTGAGCTTGTAGATTGGTGTTTCACTCATATGCAATGACACTAGACATGGAAGAAGCTTCCACTCTCTTAAATGCTCACTAAAATGGTGGTTGGGAGTGTTGAATGTTGAAGTAAATGGGAGTAATGGAGTAAAAACAAAGTTTAGAACTCACTTTTGTTTTGAAAATCCAAGAAGAAATCTTCTTTTTTCTCTATTCTAACCTTATCTCTACAACTTTCTCTCCCAAACTTTTTCAAAGCTTACATTTGACTCCCCCAAAATGAAGAGTAATGGGGTGTTTATATAGGCCAACTTGGGGTGGTTTTGGGGTTTTAGAAGTATTCCCATTGGTCCCAAACATCTGAAATCATAAAACTACTTCGTTTTGGTTTTCAATTAATCAAAATGAACCCCCAAAAAATATTACAAAAATGGAATGTTCTGGAGGGGAGTGCCGAGGCGGCACTGGGCCAGTGCCGCGGCGGCACTGCTCCTCCTTCGTCCAGATAATGCTGTTTAGGCCCCCTGAAGTTTCGGTATTCGCGAAAAGGCCCTATTTCGTCCGAAATTCACAGAAAATACGTACGAACTCCAAATTGAGGTTGTGATATGCCGATGGAAAGGTAATGGAGTCTACTTTACATAAAAAATAGTTCGGGGATAGGCCACCTTGAAAAGTTTTGCGGTATTCGCGATAAAAGTCGATTTGATCGCCTTTTTCGCCTTTGGAAATTCATAATAAATTTGTTTTAAATTTGAAAATTACGTGCGATATACCGTTGGAAAGCTATTGACCTCTAGTATCCATGAAAAATGTTTGAAAATTGTTTTGGTCCCCCGGTTCCAAAGTCAAATTCTGGTCAAACTGGTCAAACCTGGGATTCTCGGGAAGTTCTGGAAACCTCCGGGAGTTCCCGAGAGCTGATGTTTTTGCTCGATTTTCTTTTGGAACTTGTTTTAACACTTTTCTCATGATTTAAAATGATTCTGGTGAATTCGGATGATTTTGGTCAAACTTGGTCAAACTTTGTCATACTTGGTCAAACCTTGGTCAAACCTTGGTCAAACCGGTCAACAGGGACTTTCCGGGAACTTCCCGGACTTCCGGGGGTCTCTGGGAGCTGACGATTTCATTCGATTTTGCTTTAAAACTTATTTTATCATTTTCCTTACGACATAGCATGTTTCCAGAACTTTGAGACCAAATCTGGGAGTTTTCGGACTTTCAGGGGCATTTTGGTCATTCTGAGCATTCTGAGAGATAGAGCTGACTTCCAGGAGTCCTTTTGAGTCTTTCACGATCATTGTGAATCACCAAGCTATGGGTCTCCTAAATCTGATAGCCGACAAAATGGGGTGTCTACACCTGCTGAATCGTATAACAAAGTACTGGCAACACTGCTGAAACGTATTCCAAAGTGCAGGGAACACTACTAAATTGTATTCCAAAATATAGGGAATGCTGCTGAATCATATTCCAAAGTGCAGCGAATGCAGCTAAAGCATAATCCAAGTGTGCAGGGAATGCTGTTGAAGAGTATTCTAAACTGAAAGGAACTCTACGGATGCCTATTCCCAAAATGCAGGGAACGCAACAGAAGCGTATTCTAAACAGTAGGGAATTCTGCTTAAGCATATTCCAAAATGCAGGGAACGCTGCTTAAGCATATTCCAAACTGAAGGGAACACTACTAAACCGTGTGACAAAATGCAAGGAATGCTACTGAAGTGTATTCCAAAGTGTAGGGAATGCTGCTGGATTATATTCTAAACTACAAGAAACATTGCTGAACCGTATTCCCAAAATGATGGGAACGCTGCTGAAGCGCATTCCAAAATGCACTGAACTCTATTGAAGCATATTCAAAAGTCCAGTAAATGCTACAGAAGCATATTCTGAAGTGTAGGGAATGCTGTTGAAGCATATTCCAAAGTACAGGGAACGCTACTAAATCAAAATCCAAAATGCATGGGAACGCAGTTGAAACATATTCCAAATTGCACGGAATTCTTCTGAAGCATTTTCTAAAATGCAAGGAATGCTGCTGATATTCCAAAGTGTAGGGAACTCTGCTAATTTTATAAAAAAATGCAGGGGATGTTGCTGAATCGTATTCCAAAATGTAGGGAACACAGTTGATGCATATTCCAAAAGTGCAGGGAATGCTATAGAAGCATAATCTAAAATACAAGGAAGGCGGCTGAAGCGTATTCCAAAGTGCAAGGAATGTTGCTAAAGCATATTCCAATCTGAAGTGAACGCTGCTGAAGCATATTCCAAAAATGTTGGGAACGCAACTGAAGTGCATTCCAAACTACAGGGAACACTGTTGAAGTGTATTCCAAATAGCAGGGAATATAACTGAAGGTTTTTCGAAAATGCAGGGAATGATGCTTAAGCATATTCCAAACTGAAGGAAAAGTTACTGAAGCGTGTGCCAAAATGCAAGGAATGCTACTGAAGTGTATTCTAAAGTGCAGGGAACATTGCTCAAACACATTTCCAAACTGTAAGAAAGATGCAAAGCATACTCCAAAGTGTAGGGAATAATGTTGAAGTGTATATCAACAGTGTAGAGAACACTACTGAAGTGTATTCCAATGTGCAGGGAACTCTGCAAACGCATATTAAAAAATGCAAGGAATGCTGCTGAATCATATTTCAAAGTGCAGGGAACCCTGCTGGAGTGTATTCCAAAGTGTAGAGAACTCTACTAAATGGTATTCCAAAATGTAGGGAATACTGTTGAATCGTATACCAAATACAGGGAATGATGTTGAAGCGTATTCCAAAAGTGCAGAGAACGTTGCTGAAGCATATTCCAAAATACAGGGAACGCTACTAAAGCGTATTCCAAACTGTAGGGAATGCTGCTAAAGTGCATTCATAAAATGCAGGGAAGGCTACCGAAGCATATTCCAAAAGTGCAAAGAACATTGCTGAAGCATATTCAAAACTGAAGGGAACACTGCTAAAGCATATTTCAAACTAAAGGGAACGCTGCTGAAGCAAATTCCCAAAAGGCAGGGAACTATATTGAAGCGTATTCCAAAATGCAAAGTACTTTGTTGAAGCATATACCAACATGCAGCGATTGTTGTTGAAGCATGTTTTGAAGTACAGGGAATGTTGTTGAAACATATTTGAAAGTGTAGGGAACGCTGCTGAAGCATATCCCAAAATGAATTGAAATCTACTGAAAAGTATGTCAAAATTCAGGGAATGCTACTGAAGTATATTCCAAAGTGCAGGGAACGCGCTAAAACGTATTCCAATGTGCAGGGAACGGTGCCGAAGCGTATTTCCAAAGTGTAAGGAACGCTACTAAAGCATATTTCATAATACAAGGAACGCGGCTGAAGCGTATTCCAAAATGCAGGAAACGCTACAGAAGTATATTCCAAAGTACTGGGAACATTGCTAAAGTGTGTTCTAAAGTGCAAGAAATGCTACAAAAGCATATTCCAAAGTGCAGGGAACTCTGCTGAAGCGTAATAAAAAATATAGGGAATGCTGCTAAATCGTATTCCAAAGTGCTGGCAATGCTGCTGAAGCGTATTGCAAAATGCAGGAAACTCTGCTAAATCGTATTCCAAAATGTAGGGAATGCTGCTAAATCATATTCCAAAGTGCAGGGAATGCAGCTGAAGCGTAATCCAAAAGTGCAGGGAACGCTACTGAAGCATGTTCCGAACTGAAGGGAACTCTATTGATGCGTATTCCAAAAATGCATGGAATGCAACAGAAGCGTATTCCCAACTATAGCAAACACTGCTGAATCGTATTCCAAACCGTAAGGAATGCCGCTGAAGCATGTTCCAAAATTCAAGGAAAGCTGTTTGAGGGTGTTCCAAACTGAAGGGAACACTGCTTAAGCATATTCCAAAATACAGGAAATCTGTTGAAGAGTATTACAAAGTGTAGGGAATGCTACTAAATCATATTCTAAAGTACAGGGAATAGTACGGAAGCGTATTCAAAAGTGCAAGGGATGTTGCTTAAGCGTATTCCAAAATGCAGGGAACTCTGCTGAAGCGTGTGGAAAAATACAGGGAATGCTACTGAAGTGTATTTGAAAGTGCATGGAATGCTGCTGAAGAATACTTCCAAACTCCAGGAAAAGTTACCAAAGCGTACTCAAAAGTAGTGGGAATGCTTTTAAAGGGTATTCCAAACTGTAGGAAACGCTACTGATGCGTATTCCAAACTGAAGGGAACACTGCTGAAGCGTATTCCCAAAGTTATAGGAATGCTGCTGAAGTGTATTCCAAAATGCACGGAACTCTCATGAAGTATATTCTAAAGTCCTGGGAACGATGCTAAGCATATTCCAAAGTGTAGGGAATGCTGTTGAAGCATATTCCAAAGTGCAGGGAACGCTACTAAATTGTACTCTAAAATGCATGGGAACGCTGCCGAAGCATATTCAAAAGTGCAGGGAACTCTACTGAAGCGTGTTCCAAAATGTAGGGAATTCTGGTGAATAGTATTTACAAAGTGCTGGGAACTTTGCTAAATTGTATTAAAAATGTAGGGAATGCAGCTGAATCATATTCCAAAGTGCATGGAACGCTACTGATGCGTATTCCAAAAGTACGGGGAATGTTGCTAAAGAGTAATCTAAAATGCTAGGTACCTTATTTAAGTGTATATCTATGTACAAGGAACGTTGCTAGAGCAAATTCCAAACAGAACGGAATGCTGCTAAAGCGTATTCCCAAAATGCAGGGAACGAAACAGAAGCGTATTCCAAAGTGCGGGGAATACTGCCAAAGCGTATTCCATACAATAGGGAATGCTGGTGAAGCATAATCCAAAATGCAGGGAACACTGCTTAAGCATATACCAAACTGAAGGGAACACTATTCAAGCATATTCCCAAAATGCAAGGAACATTGCTGAAGCACATTCCAAAATGCAGGGAACTCTATTGAAGAGTAGTCCAAAGTGCAGGGACTGATGCTGAAGCATATTCCAAAGTGCAGGGAAAACTGCGGAAGCATATTTGAAAGTGCAAGGAACGCTCCTGAAGTGTATTCTAAAGTGTAGGCACTCTGCTGAAGCGTGTCCCAAAAAGTAGGGAATGCTACTGAACTGTATTCCAAAGTCCAGGGAGCACTGCTGAAGCATATTTGCAAACTATAGCAAAAGCTACTAAGACGTATTCCAAAGTGGTGGGAACGCTATTGAATCGTATTCCAAAGTGCACGGAATGCTACTAATGCATATTCTAAACTAAAGGGAACACTACTGAAGTGTATTCCCAAAATGATAGGAACGCTGCTGAAGCGTATTCTAAAATACACAAAACTTTATTGAAGCATATTCCAAAGTGCAGGGAACGCTGTTGAGGCATATTACAAAGTGTAGGGAATGCCGTTGAATATTCCAAAGTGTAGGGAACACTGCTAATTCATATTCCAAAAGGCATAGGAACGCTCCTGAAGCGTATTCCAAAGTGCAGGGAGCTCTGTTGAAGCGTGTTCCAAAATGTAAGGAATGCAGCTGAATAGTACTCCAAAGTGCAAGGAACACTACTGAAGCGTATTCTAAAGTGCAGGAAACTCTACTGAATTGTATTAAAAAATTCAGGGAATGCTGCGGAATCGTATTCAAAAGTTCAGGGAATGCTGCTGATGCGTATTCCATAAGTACGGGGAATACAGCCGAAGTGTAATCTAAAATGCAGAGAACACTGCTAAAGAGTATTCCAAAGTTCAGGGAACGCTATTGAAGCGTATTCCAAACTGAAGGGAACACTGCTGGAGCATATTCCAAATGACAGGAAATGCTACTAAAGCACATTACAAAGTGATGGGAGCACTAAAGAAGTGTATTCCAAAATATAGGGACCGCTGATGAAGCGTATTCCAAAATGTTGGGAACGCTACTAAAGTGTATTCCAAAATACAAGGAACGCTGCTTATGTATATTCCAAAATGCAGGGAACAATGCTGAAGTGTATTCCAAGGCGTTTAGAACACTGCTGAAGAGTATTCCAAACTGTAGGAAACGTTTTTGAAGCATATTCCAAAATGTAGAGAGCACTGTGAAGCGTATTCCAAAATGCAAGGAACACTATTGAAGCATATTAAAAAGTGCTACGAATGCAACTGAAGAGGATTTCAAAATGCAAGAAATACAACTGAAGCATAGTTCAAAGTGCTGGGAACGCTACTAAAGCGTGTTCCAAAGTGCAGAAAACTCGGTAGAATCTTATTCCAACATGCAGGGAGTACAGCTGAAGCCTAATCCAAATGTGTAGTGAACGTTACTGAAGCATATTCTGAACTAAAGGGAACTCTCCTGATCCACATTCCCAAAATGCCTGGAACGCTGCTGAAGTATATTCCAAAGTGCAGGGAACACTGCTGAAGCATTTTCTAAAGTATAGGGAGCGCAGCTGAAGGCTATTCCAAAATGCAGGGAATGCGACAGAAGTAGATTCTAAAGTATAGGGAACTCTACTGAAGTGTATAAAAAATGCAGGTAATGTTGCTGAAGCATATTCTAAACTGAAGGGAACACTGCTGACGCGTATTTCAAACTACAAGGAACGCTACTAAAGAATATTCCAAAGTGATTGGAGCGCTAATGAAGCATATTCCAAAATGTAGGGAATGCTACTGAAGTCTATTCTAATGTACAGGGAACGCTGCTTAAGCATATTTTGAAATGCAGGGAACATTGCTGAACAATTTTCAAAAGTGCATGGAACGCTGCTGAAGAGTATTCCAAACTATAGGAAACGCTTCTAAAGCATATTCCAAAATGTAGGGAACACTGTGAAGCTTATTACAAAATAAAGGGAACACTTTTGAAGCATATTCCAAAGTGCTATGAACGCTACTGAAGCGTATTTTAAAGTGTAGGGATTTCATTGATGCGTATTTGAAAGGGTAGGGAATGCTGCCGAAGCGTATTCCAAAATGTTCAAAATGTTACTGAAGTGTATTCTAAAGTGCATGGAACGTTGCTAAAGCGTATTCCAAACTAACGGGAACGCTACTGAAGCGTATTCCAAAGTGCAGTGAAAGCTGCTGAAGCGTATTCCAAATTTAAGGGAAAGCTTGTAATATGCAAGCAAATGCTACTGCAGCGTAGTCCAAACTGCATGGAACACTACAGAATCATATTCCAAATTTCGACGAACGCTGCTAAAACATGTTCAAAAATACAGGGAACGCTACTGAAGCATATTCCAAATTGAAGGGAACTCTGCAGAAGCATATTCCGAAGTGCAGGGAATGCTGCTGAACCATATTCCAAAGAGCATGGTACGCTACTTAAGCATGTTCAAATGTGCCGGGAATGTTGTTGAAACGTATTCCAAAATACTGGAAACTTCATTAAAACGTGTGCCAAAATGCATGGAATGCTACTGAAGTATATTCCAAAGTGTAGGGAATGCTGCTGAAGCATATTTCTAAACTATAAGAAAAGTTACCGAAGCGTATTCCAAAGTGCAGAGAACGATGCTGAATCGTATTTCCAAAGTGTAAGGAACACTGCTGAAGTATAATTCATAATGTTGGGGACATGGCTTAAGTGTATTTTAAAATGCAGCGAACGCTACTAAAGCGTACTAGAAAGTGTAGGGAACACTGCTGAAGCATATTCCAAAATACAGGAAACTCTGTGGAAGTGTATTCTAAAGTGCAACGAACAGTACTGAAAGCATGATCTAAATTGCAAGGAATGGTTCTAAAGCTTATTCCAAAGTGCAGGGAACTCTGTTGAATCGTATTAAAAACTGTAGGGAATGCTGCTGAATCCTATTCCAAAGTGCAGGGAACGCTACTGATGCATATTCATAAGTACGGGGAATGTAGTTTAGCTTAATCTAAAATGTAGGGAACGTTGCTGAAGTGTATTCCAAAGTTCAGGGGACGCTATTGAAGCGTATTCCAAACTAAAGGGAACGCTGCTGAACATATTCCAACCAGGCGGGAACACTACTAAAGCATATTGTAAAGCGATGGGAGTGCTGCTAAAGTGTATTCCAAAATGTAGGGACTGCTGATGAAACGTATTTAAAAATGTAGGGAACGCTACTAAAGTGTAGTCCAAAGTACAGGGAATGCTGCTTAAGTACATTCCAAAATTCAGGGAATAATGCTGAAGTGTATTCTAAGGAGCATAGAACGCTGGTGAAGAGTATTCCAAACTGCAGGAAACGCTTCTGAAACTTATTCCAAAATGTACGGAACACAGTGAAGAATATCCAAAATATAGGGAACGCTACTGATGCATATTCAAAAGAGCTACGAATGCAGCTGAAGAGCATTCCAAAATGCAGGAAATGCAAATGAAGCATTTTCCAAAGTGCTGGGAACGTTGCTAAAGCGGGTTCCAAAGTGCAAGAAACTCTGCTAAATCCTATTCCAAAATACAAGGAATGTTGTTGAATAGTATTCCAAAGTGCAGGGAATGCGGTTGAAGCTTAATCCAAAAGTTCAGGGAATGTTGCTGAAGCGTATTCTAAACTGAAGGGAACTCTGCTGATGCTCATTCAAAAAATGCAAGGAACGCTGCTGAAGTATATTCCAAAGTGCAGGAACACTGGTGAAGCATATTCCAAACAACAAGGAGCTTTACTAAAGCATATTCTAAAGTATAGGGAGCACAGCTAAAGCCTATTCCAAAATGCAGGGAACACTGATGATGCATATTCCAAAATGCAGGGAAAACTACTATAGTATATTCTAAAGTACAAGGAACACTGCTAAAGTCTATACTGAAATGCAGGTAACGCTACTGAAGTGTATTCCAGAGTGAAGGGAACACTGCTGAAGCGTATTCCAAACTGCAAGGAATGCTACTAAAGTATATTCTAAAGTGATGGGAGCGCTAATGAAGTGTATTCCAAAATGTAGGCAACACTATTGAAGTGTATTCCAAAGTATAGGAAATGCTACTTAAGTATATTTTAAAATGCTGGGAACATTGTTGAACCGTTTTCAAATATGCAGAGAACGCTGCTGAAGAGTATTCCAAACTGAAGAAATGCTTCTAAAGCATATTCCAAAATACAGGGAATACTGTGAATCGTACTCCAAAATGCAGGGAACACTTTTGAAGCATTTTCCAAAATGTAAGGAACTCTGCTGAATCGTATCACAAAGTGCTCGGAACAGTGCTGAAGTGTAATCCGAAGTGCAGGTAACGCTGTAGAAGCGTATTCCAATCTGAAAGGAAAGTTACTGAAGCTTTTATTCTAAAGTACGGTGAACGCTACTAAAGTGTATTCCAAATTGAAGGGAATGCTGGTGAAGCGTAATCCCAAAATGCAAGAAACGCAACAACAATGTATTCTAAACTACAGGGAACACTACTGATCGTATTCTAAACTTCGGTGAACACTGTTGAAGCATGTTCAAGAATATAGGGAATGCGGCTGAAGCGTAATCCAAACTGAAGGGAACTCTGCCGAAGCATATTCCAAAAGTGCAGGTAATGCTGCTGAAGCACATTCCAAAGAGCATGGTATGCTAGTTAAGCATATTCAAATGCGCCGGGAACGCTGTTGAAGCGTATTCCAAAATACTGGGAACTCCATTAAAATGTGTGCCAAAATGCAGGGAATGCTACTAAAGTATATTCTAAAGTATAGGGAATGCTGCTGAAGCATATTTCCAAACTGTAAGAAAAGCTATCAAAGCGTATTCCAAAGTGCACGGAACAATGTTGAATCGCATTTCCAAAGTTTATGGAACACTACTGAAGTATAATTCATAATGCTGGGGACATGGCTTAAGTGTATTTTAAAATGTAGTGAATGCTACTAAAGCATATTTAAAAGTGTAGGGAACGCTACTGAAGCCTATTCCAAAATGCAGGGAACTCTGCGGAAGTGTATTCGAAAGTGCAACGAACCGTACTGAAAGCGTGATCTAAAGTGCAAGGAGCGCTGCTGAAGCGTATTCCAAAGTGCAAGAAACTCTACTGAATCGTATTAAAAAATGTAGGGAATGCTGCTGAATCATATTCAAAAGTGCAGGGAATGCTACTGATGCATATTCCATAAGTACAGGGAATGCAGTTGAGCGTAATCTAAAATGTAGGGAACATTACTGAAGTGTATTCCAAAGTTCAGGGAACGCTATTGAAGCGTATTCCAAACTAAAGGGAATGCTGCTGAACATATTCCAATAAGTTGGGAACACTACTAAAGCATATTGTAAAGTGATGGGAGCACTGCTAAAGTGTATTCCAAAATGTAGGGACCGCTGATGAGGTGTATTTCAAAATATAGGGAACGCTACTAAAGTGTATTCCAAACTATAGGAAACTCTTCTAAAGCATATTCAAAAATGCAGGGAATAATGTGAAGCATAATCCAAAATGTAGGGAACACTTTTGAAGCATATTCTAAAGTTCTACGAACACTGCTGAAGCGTATTTCAAAGTGCAGGGAACTTTGTTGAAGCGTATTAAAAAGTGTAGGGAATGCTGCTTAAGCGCATTCCAAAATGTCGGGAACTCTGCTGACCGTATTCGAAAGTGCAAGGAACAGTGCTGAAGCGTGATCTAAAGTGCAGGGAATGCTACTAAAGCATATTCCAAACTGTAGGGAACGCTACTGTAGTGTATTCCAATGTTCAAGGAACGCTGTCGAACCATATTACACACATGCAGAACACTACTGAAGCGTATTCCAATGTGTGAGGAACATAGCTGAAGTGTATCCAAAATGTTTAGAATGCTACTAAAGTGTAATCCATAGTGCAAGGAACGTTGCTGAAGCGAATTTCAAACTAAAGGGAACACTACTGAAGCGTACTGCAAAGTGCAGTGAACACTGCTGAAGCATATTCCAAATTAAAGGTATTGCTAGTGAAGCGTATTCCCAAAATGCAAGGAACGCCATTTCAACGTATTCTAAATTGCAGGGAACACTGCTGAATCGTATTCCAAACATTGGCAAACGCTGCTGAAGCATGTTCAAAAATACAGGGAACGCTGCTGAAGCGTATTCCAAAGTGCAGGGAATGCTAGTGAAGCATACTTCAAAGTGCTGGGAACGCTACTCAAGCATATTCAGAAGTGTCGGGAACGGTATTGAAGTATATTCCAAAATGCAGGAAACTCCACTGAAGCGTGTACCAAAATGCAAGGAATGCTACTATAATATATTCCAAAGTGTAGGGAATGCTGCTGAAGCATATTTCCAAACTGCAAGAAAAGCTACCGAAGCATATTTCAAAGTGTAGGGAACGCTGCTGAATCGTATTTCCAAAGTGCAGGGAATGCTGCTAAATTGTATTTCCAAAGTGTAAGGAACGCTGTTGAAGCATAATTCATTATGTTGGGAACGCAGCTTAAGTGTATTTTAAAATGCTGCCATTGCTACTGAAGTGTATTCGAAAATGTAAGGAACGCTACTAAAGTGTATTCCATAATGCAGGGAACTCTGCAAAAGCGTATTCCAAAGTGCAACGAACAGTACTAAAAGCGTGATCCAAAGTGCAAGGAACGCTGCTGAAGCATATTCCAAAGTACCATGAACAGTGCCAAAAGCGTGATCCAAAGTGCAAGGAACCCTGCTGAAGTGTATTCCAAAGTGCAGGGAACTCTGCTGAATCGTATTAAAAATGTAGGGAATGCTGCTGAATCGTATTAAAAAAAATTTGGGAACGCTACTGATGCATATTCCAAAAGTACGGGGAACACCGCTGAAGAGTAATCTAAAATGCAGGAACGCTGCTGAAGTGTATTCCAAAGTTTAGGGAACGCTATTGAAGCGTATTCGAAACAGAAGGGAATGCTGCTGAACGTATTCCAAATAGCCGGGAACACTGCTAGAGCATATTGGAAAGTGATGGGAGCACTGCTAAAGCGTATTCCAAAATGCAGGGACCGTTGATGAAGCGTATTCCAAAATGTTGGGAACGCTACTAAATTGTAGTATAAAGTACAAGGAACGCTGCTTAAGTATATTCCAAAATGCAGGGAACAATGCTGAAGTGCATTCCAAGGCACATAGAACGCTGCTGAAGAGTATTCCAAACTGCGACATGCTTTTGAAGCATATTCCAAAATGTAGGGAACACTGTGAAGCGTATTCCATAATGCAGGGAACGCTGCTGAAGCATATTCAAAAGTGCTACCAACGTAGCTGAAGAGCATTCCAAAATGTAGGAAATGCAACTAAAGTATATTCCAAAGTGCTGGGAACGTTGCTAAAGCGTGTTCCAATGTGCAAGAAACTCTGCTGAATTGAATTCCAAAGTGTAGGGAATGCTACTGAATTGTATTCCAAAGTGCGGGGAACGCAGTTGAAGCCTAATCTAAAAGTGCAGGGGAAGCTGCTGAAGTGTATTCTTAATTGAAGGTAACTCTGCTGATGCGTATTCCCAAAATACTGGGAACGCTGCTGAAGTATATTCTAAAGTGCAGGAAACACTACTGAAGCATATTCTAAATAGCAAGGAGCTCTACTGAAGCACATTCTAAAGTATAGGGAGCGTAGCTAAAGCCTATTCCAAAATGTAGGGAACGCTGATGATAAATATTCATAAAAGCGGGGAAGGCTACTGAAGTATATTCTAAAGTACAGGGAAAGCTGCTGAAAATTCTGGTAACACTGCTAAAGCGTATTCCAAAGTGAAAGGAACACTACTAAAGTGTATTCCAAATGGCAAGGAGCGCTACTAGAGCATATTCCAAAATGATGGGAGCGCAAATGAAGTGTGTTCCAAAATGTAGGGAACACTACTAAAGTGTATTCCAAAGTACAGGGAACGCTGCTTAAGTACATTTTAAATTACAGGGAACATTGCTGAATCGTTTTCAAAAGTGGATAGAATGCTGCTAAAGAGTATTCCAAACTATAGGAAACGCTTCTTAAACATATTAAAAAATACAGGGAATTACACTATGAAGCGTATTCCAAATTGCAGGGAACACTCTTGAAGCATGTTACAAAGTGCTACGAACGCTACTGAAGCATGTTTCAAAGTGCAGGGAACTTTGTTGAAGTGTATTCGAAAGTATGGCAAATGCTACTGAAGCGTATTGCAGAATGTAGGGAACTTTGCTGAACCATGTTCAAAAGTGCAAGGAACAGTACCGAAGCGTGATCTATAGTGCAGGGAACACTACTGAAGCATATTCCAAACTGTAGGGAGTGCTAGTAAAGTGTATTCTAATGTTCAGGGAACACTGCCGTACCATATTACACATATAGAGAACACTACTGAAGCGTATTCCAAAGTGCGGGGAACGCAGTTGAAGTGTATTCCAAAATGTTCATAATGCTAATGAAGTGTATTCCATAGTGCAGGGAACGCTGCTGAAGCGTATTCCAAACTGAAGGGAATATTACTACAGCGTATTGCAAAGTGCAGTGAACGCTGCTGAAGCGCGTTCCAAATTGAACGGAATGCTAGTGAAGTGTATTCCCAAAATGCAAGGAACGCTACTGCAACGTATTCCAAATTGTTGGAAATACTACTGAATCGTATTCCAAACTTTGGCGAACGCTGCTGAAGCAAGTTAAAAAATACAGTGAACGCTGCTGAAGCATATTCCAAATTGAAGGGAACTCTGCAGAAGCGTATTCCAAAGTGCAGTGACTGCTGGTGAAGAATATTCCAAAGTGCAGGGAATGTTGCTCAAGCATATTCAAAAGTGCCAGGAACGCAATTGAAGCGTATTCCAAATTGCAGGAAACTCCACTGAAGCATGTGCCAAAATACAAGGAATGCAACTGTAGTATATTCTGATGTGTAGGGAATGTTGCTGAAGCACATTTCCAAAGTGCAGGGAAAGCTGCTGGATCGTATTTCCCAAATGTAAGGAACAATGTTGAAGCATAATTCATAATGTTGGGTACGCGGCTGAATTGTATTCCAAAATGCAGTAAATGCTGCTTAAGTGTATTGAAAAGTGTAGGGAATGTTGCTGAAGCTTATTCCAAAATGTAGAGAACTCTGCTAAAGCGTATTCCAAAAAGTGCAATGAACAGTGCTGAAGTATGATCCAAAGTGCAGGGAATGCTGTTGAAGCATATTCCAAACTGTAGCGAACGCTATTGAAGTGTATTCCAATGTTTAAGGAATGCTTTCGAGGCATATTACACACATACGGAACACTATTGAAGTGTATTCCAATGTGCAGAGAATGCAACTGAAGCTTATTCTAAAATGTTTAGAGTGCTGCTGAAGTGTACTCCATAGTGCAGGGAACGCTGTTGGATCGTATTTCAAAAGTGTTAGGAACGCTGTTGAAGCATAATTCATAATGCTAGGAATGCGGCTGAATTGTATTCCCAAATGCAGCGAATGCTACTAAAGCATATTCAAAAGTGTAGGGAACGCTGCTGAAGCGTATTCCAAAGTGCAACGAACAGTGCTGAAGCATGATCCAAAGTGCAGGGAACGCGGCTGAAGCATATTCCAAACTATAGCGAACGCTGTTGAAGTGTATTCCAATGTTCAGGGAACGCTTCCGAGGCATATTACTCTCATACAGAACACTACTGAAGCATATTCCAATGTGCAGAGAATGTAGCTGAAGCATATTCCAAAATGTTTAGAATGCTGCTGAAGTGTATTCCAAAGTACTTGGAACACTGCTAAAGTGTATTCCAAACTGAAGAGAACGCTACTGAAGCGTATTCCAAAGTGCACTCAAAGCTGCTAAAGCGTATTCCAAACCGAAGGGAACGCTGGTGAAGCGTATTCCCAAAATGCAAGGAAGGCTACTACAGTGTATTCCAAACTACAGGGAACACTGCTGTGGATATCGCAATTTTTTTACCCACAGCTTTTCCTTTTAAAATACTTTCTCAAAATCAATTTCAAAAAAACAAATGAGTCGCCACTTAATTTTTAAAAGGAAAAATTAAGAAACCATTTTAAAGCAACTGATCTTTTGCGAAACCAAAGATTAAACTAGGTCCGGGGATTATGGAATGAGAATGGAAGGAGCCCGTCGGACTAAAACACCCCTTCTCATCCTATCTCGCGATAGGCCTCTACTTAACATCCTTTTAATCGATTTATTAATTTAAATGTGCCCTCAACTAATACATATGTATAAGTATACATTACAAAAGCATGTCTAAAGGGTGTAAGATTGCAAGTGATAAAATATCATTCAAAAAATCACATAATTCAAGTAGCAAGCAAAACTAGAGAACTTACCCGGAATCCGGCCGCGAATATTAAACGTGCTAATGCATGCAAATAGATAAAACCTAGGAATAGAGTCTCTAATCCATATATACAAGTAAAGCAAGTCCTAATTCTGAGGTGTCGCGCTTGAAGTCAAAAATTAATTAAAATCAAATAATACAATAAACTAGAGAGGGGTTGAGAAATCGTACCTCAATAGCGCTACAAAACAAAGGGTTAGTCCACATGTTTTAAACGAGATATATTATAGAATCCTAAGTATCATGCTCTAGCTAAACTAAGTCCTAATTACAGGCATCAACATGTATGGATGAATGTATATAAATTCATGAATATGAACAAGAGTAGGCCATTAACTATGAATTTATTCATTGATTTGGATCATTTAGCCTTGGGATTTAAGTCTAATTAGTCATTATTAAGATATGGTTTAAGCCCTAAGTCATAGGGGAATCATTTGGGCCATTATTAACAAAGTTGGTCAAATGTGTCATAAAATTCTGAAAATTGCAGAGAGCAGACCAGAACTTTAAAAAAAGAAAACGCACATTTCCCATGGTTTGATGTCGGTGAATTTTGGACACAAGATGCCTCTGTGAGTCTAGTTTCCAAATCAAAAAGAAAATCAAAGTTTCAACGGTTAGATCTCTGGGAAATGGACAAAAACCAGACATCACTCAGAGATGTACAACTCTCTGTCCAGAGATATTGTTTGATTTTTTAAAAATAGCAAAAAGATCAAAAATGCTTGGTTCTTTTTAGGGTATCTTCCTAACACATTAAACCTCATAGAAAAAATTATTTGAAGTCAAAGAAACGTTGAAAAAAATTCTAATCTATTAATTCTAAAACGAATTTGCTGTTCTGAAATTCTGGACAGATTATTGTTACTTCACAAAACTCATAACCAAACCATTTTAAACATGAAACCACCTTAAAACAAAAATTTTCAGTGGTAGAATATTGTGTTATTGACACTTTCCCGTTGGTTTCACTTGATTTCAACGGTTAAATTTTGAACTAAAAATCTTTGATAAAAAACAGTTAGTGAACTCACTGTTTTCATTTGTCAAGTTTAACTTTTATTTGGTAACTCCAACTATTAAACCATGAAGTTGGGTTTAAACCAAACCACTTCTCCTACCATTTGATGGTCATTGGAGATCAAGACATGACTAAAACTCATGAGTTTTCAAGGAATATAAGGAGACTCCATGAAAACTCAAGCTTAGAGGACCCAAACCATGGTAGGGGTTTGGATTCATCTACTTGTTCTTACTAAAATGATGATCAACTTTAAATCTCTTGTGAATCATAAGCTTACATGAGACTAAAAGATCAAACTCATGAGATTCAAGTGAGATATGGAAGATCCCCAAGAGTCTCAAGAGAAGAACATAAACAAGAAAAAGAGAAGAAGAATCAAAGAACTAGCTCATGAACTTCAAGAGGATATAGAGAAGACCCCATGAAATTCCAAGTTAGAGAATCCAAGTCATGAATATGGACTTGGATCCACCTATTTGTTTACAAAGTGAAGTGATGATCAAACTTTGACTCCCATGTGAAGCATAAGCTTACATGAGATTCAAAAGATCAAACTCAAGAGCTTTCAAAAGAGATATTGAAGATCTCCAAGAATCTCAAGAGAAAAGTATAAACAAAAAGAGGAAATGAAATCAAGAAAACTAAGAGTGCAAGTGCTCTAAATCCATAAAAAAACTAACAAGAGTAGAGTTTCACCTCCAAGACTATCCTCAAGCTTCTATATTTTGAAGATCTTCCAAGTTCTTCTTTCAAGTTCTCCTCCCAATGTTCTCTCTTCTACCCAAATATTCTTCTCTCAAAATTTCTCCTAAATTCCTCTCAAATTCCCCCAATATTTTTTTCTCTTTTTGGTCTCTTCCCCCTATTTTCAATGAAGATACTTCTTCTTATATAAACAAAAAAACCTAGGTAATTTCAGTGAATTCGGAGTAAAAGACAGGTGTAAATGTCTCATTTGGTGGTATAATACGTACTTCCTGAAAATAGACAGACTGCTGCCCAGTGCGGCAGTCAAAAGTTATCTGCGATAGTCCGTGATTGCCGCCGCGGTACTCTGTGAATGCCGCCGCGGTATTCGACGAATGCCGCGCGGCACTTATTGAAAGCCGAGGAAAATTATTAATTGCCGCATTTTAGTTAGCCTTACTTTATCAATTTTTTGTTTTTATCCGCATATATATACGTATTGTACCACAAAATACGGACTGTTAAAGCAAACGGCAGTCAGAAAATGTCGGCGGCACTCAGTGAATGCCGTTCGGCACTCACCAAGTGCCGTGGAAATCTTCCGTGTGCCGTTTTTGTTGAACTTCCTTTTTTTAGGTCTTTTCTTTTCTCCTTTTTTCTTCCAAAAATATATTTTCGAAGATTTTCTCCAAAAATGGTGATTTATACCTGAATTCTCCTAAATGCCTGGCATTTTCTTCTGTCTGTGAAATTTTATCGCGTTTGGATAACTTTTCTGAAGAGCTTAGAATACTTCGAATCTTTTCGGTCCTTGTCATCATTGGACGTGGAGGTGACGCTCTCCTAAATTTGACGGTCGGTCAAAATTGGGGTGTCTACAACTGCTGAATCGTATTCCAAACTTTAGCGAATACTGCTAAAGTATGTTCAAGAATACAGGGAACGCTGCTGAAGTGTATTCCAATCTGAAGGGAACTCTGCTGGAGCGTATTCCAAAATGCAAGGAACTCTGCTGAAGCGTATTCCAAAGTGCATGGAATCCTACTGTAGAATACTCCAAAGTGCAGGGAATACTACTGAAGCATATTCAAAAGTGCATGGAACGCTGTTGAAGCGTATTCCAAAATTCAGGGAACTCCACTGAAGCGTGTGCCAAAATGTAGGGAATACTACTGAAGTATATTCCATAGTGCATGGAACGCTGCTGAAGCATATTTCCAAATTACAAGAAAAGCTATCAAAGTGTATTCCAAAGTGCAGGCGATGGTAGTGAATCGTATTTCCAAAGTGCAAGGGATGCTGCTAAAGCATAATTCATAATGTTGGGAATGCAGCAGAAGTGTATCCCAAAATAGAGCAAACGCTACTGATGCGTTTTCCAAGCTGAAGGGGACGCAGTTGAAGCGTATTCCAAAATAAAGGGGACTCTATTGGAGCGTATTCCAAACTATAGCAAATGCTACTAAAGCATATTCCAAATTGTAGGGAACACTATTGAAGCATATTCCCAAGTGCACGGAATGCTGCGAAAGCGTATTCCAAAATGTATGGAACGCTGCTGAACAGTTTTCCAAAGTGCAGGGAACCCTGCTAAAGGGCATTCCAAAATGCAGAGAATGCTGCTAAATAGTATTCCAAAGTGCAGGGAACTCTCCTATAGCGTATTCCAAAACGCAGAGAATACTGCTGAATCTTAATCCAAAGTGCAGGGAACTCTGGTGAATTGTATTCCAAATACAGGGAATGCTGTTGAATCGTATTCCAAAGTACAGGGAACGCTACTGATGTGCATTCAAAAAATGAAGGGAATGCTGCTAAACTGTATTCTAAAATGAAGGGAGTGCTATTGAAGCTTAATCCAAAGTGCAGGAAATGCTACTCAAGTGTATTCCTAATAGAAGGGAATGTTGCTGAAGCGTATTCCAAAAATTCAGGGAACACAACTGAGGCATATTCCCAATAGCAGGGAACACTGCTGAAGCGTATTCCGAACAATAGGGAATGCTGCTTAAGCGTATTTCAAATTGATGGGTGACAAGCGAGGGTATTTGTAAAATACAACCGCGCTAAAAGAGGAAAATACACTAGAAAAGTCTATAATTCCCCTGTTTATCTGCAGTTTCAATTACAATACCAGTTTTTACACAAATAGATTAAACTATGATAAGTGGTATTGTTTTAGTAATTATTTGTGCAGATTACTGCTGCTGTATGTAAGATTGAAGAATGTTGATAAAAGGAAGTGCTTGGTCCGGATGAAGACAACTCAAAGCTGAAATACAGGGTTCGAGCGATCGAGAAGGTTTCGAGCGATCGACGTTTCGATCGATCTAGTGTAGTTCAAGCGATCGAAGTTTCTGAAAGTTCAATCGATCGAGAGTTATTCGATCGATCAAACATGTCTTTTATCAGATTATACGCGCATGCAGCAGAAACGGGTTTTTACCCTAGCATTAGGTTTAGGCTATAAATAATCGTTTTACGTCCCAAGGGGGGAGGCCCAACTTTGTTTCATCAGTTTTCATAGAGAATAGAGATTTTCCTTGTGTTTGTTTTGTAGGTTTTATCAAGATTCACCATTGTTAGCTTGGATTTTTTTTCATAGTAATACAAGTTTCTTCATTCCAGGTTACTTATTATTGTTTTGTTTATATGCTGCATCTAGTTAATCACAGTTTAGCTTTCAATCTCATAGTATTGCATGCTAGATAAGTTAAAATCATTGATTTTCATAGTTTTCATGAAAAACTCGCAAACAAACATGTCTTTAATGACTCTTTACATTAAAAATAAATCTGAGACTTCCCAGATCATGTCTGAGTAGTCCGGGGTTGGGAAATCGCGATGAAACCGTGATTTCAGACCTCTGCCATGCACTATTTTTATTCCTGTGTTCGATCGATCGAATGTAGTTCGATCGATCGGACCAAAGACATAGTCGAGCGATCGAAGATATTTCGATCGATCGAAAGCGCGTCGATCGATCGAGACCTCTGATTCTTGAGGACATCTAATACAGTATTCCAAGACTTTCTGCTTTACTGATTCGTTATCAAACTGTCCCCAAATGCTCAGTTTGTCAAAACAGTCTTTAAACGTTAAGCCTTAAGGCATTTTCTTTCAATATATTTTGCAAACCACCCTCAATGCTAACACCATTGTAGGTGAGAGTCTTAACTATTGAACTAAACCACCTTTGTGTATTTCAAACTTCATCGTGATGATATAGTCCCGGTCATGAAAGGACTATTGATTCTATATCCTTAGAGAAGTACGGGATACTGTAGAAGTTGCCCTCCGTTGAGCTTAATTGCAGTTGCATAGTAGATGGTTGAGTCATAGTGGATTCGCGTGATCCCAGCACTTTCTTTTATTAAGAAAAACCATTTTCAAATCTTGTTTTTAGTTAAATAGTTAATCATTAGTTTATTTTAGTTGCTTTTAAGTTTAGTAGTTGTTAATTGTAGAACTTTGTGTTCTACGCTTCTCTTAAAATACTGAATTTTCTTTTCTTTTAGAGTCTAATCTAAGTAATTCAATTCTCATCCTTCCCTGTGGGATCGACCTGGTCTTACCAATTACTACTTGTACGTCTACCTACACTTGCGTACAGCACACAAGCGCACACAGAAAAATATTCCTGTCAAGTTTTTGGCGCCGTTGCCGGGGAAGGCGACGATCAATTCCTTAGATTACCTCAGTCTCTCTTCATTTCTTTCTGTTTTTATTTTCTCTTCTTCTCAGTTCTATTGGTAAACACTCACCTTAGGGACTCTCCTAATTCATGTCCAATAATTCCATTGAAGGAATTTTTGGAAATCCTTTCTACCGTTCTGATTCTGATAGTTCCATTAACCCGATAGCCACTCCAACTGAATCAATGGATGATAATCAGAGTGAAAATGGTGACAATGTTGTGGTACCAATTGATGAGGCACTACGTCCTCATTGCGATCTCATGCAACCAGAACACGCACCTACGCCCTCTTGCATTCAAATCCCACCGCATAATGGCGAATTTCAGTTTCGCAATGGGATGATCCAACTGCTTCCCACCTTTCATGGGATGGAAAGTGAGAAGGCGTACTTACATGTCACTGATTTCGAGGATGTTTGCAAAACATTCTCGCAAAATTATCCTAGGGAGGTGACGCATCTAATGTTATTCCCTTTCACTTTGAAAGATAAAGCGAAGGCGTGGCTCCACTCCCTCAAACCTAATTCAATTTTCACCTGGCATGAGATGAGCACCGCGTTTCTAAAGAAATTCTATCCTACTCGCATGACCACAGATCTTCAACGTCAAATCAATTCCTATAAACAAAAGAGCAATGAAACCTTTACACAAGCGTGGGAGCGTTTCAAAGATTTGCTTCTCTCGTGCCCACACCATGGGTTTGAGAAATGGCGAACTATCAGCTTCTTTTATCAAGGATTGAATGGTGAAACGAAGAAGTTGGTAGAAACTATGAGTTCCGGACCATTTCTGCATAAAAACACCGAAGAGGCTGAAGCCCATTTCGAATGGTTAGCCGAATACGCTCATGAATGGTCAAATTCTAACAATGTCTTACGCTCACAGATATCCTGTGTAGAAGAGAAAAGCCTCTACCAACTAACTAGTGAAGATCACCTTATGACTAAATATGCAGAACTAGCAAAGAAGGTAGAGGAGTTAAGCATGAAAGGAGAGAGCTCTAGGCAAGTTATGCCTGAGGAACCATGCGGCACATGCAACATGTTGGGACATACAACTCAATATTGTCCCAATGTGCCGTATTTTCAAGAGCAGGCCCCTATGGAGATGAATGCCATGCAAGGTTTTCGATGGGCGGGGAATTCCAACAATAACTTTCAAAGTAACAATAGATGGAATCACCCCGATTTTGATTGGGGAAATAATGCTGGGACCCAAAATCAATATCAACAGCAGCCCTACAACAATAATCAATATCAAGGGCAAAACAATAGGCCGTCCCATCAATACAATCAAAACAAAACCAATAACTACAACCAAGCTCAACCCTCCAATGCACCACAGACCAATACCTATGTGCCACCATACAAGAAGGTACAAGAAGAAGAGCCACTTGCTAATGCCAATCTAACGCAGCAACTCATACAGATGATGAGTAGAATGTCTGCCACGTTAGAAAGGATAGATGCACGGCAAGAGGGTTCAGGAGGAACATTCCCTGCCCAACCATTTCCGAACCCCAAAGGACATAACAATGGTCCTAATAATCAGGAACATGCTAAAGCCGTGACTACACTGAGAAGTGGAAAAATCATTGAGAAAAGCATGCCTCTGTCTACACCCGAAGTGTACAAAGAGGAGGAAGTGGTGGATAATGAGCTTGAGAAACCATCTACTCAAGAGGAGAAGCCGTCCACTAATGACGGGGCAATAAAGGCAAACATTGAAGCTCCAAGAATAGAGGAAGAAGTTGAGCGAAGGCCTGGAAAGGAGTCTGTGAAGGATGAACCACCAAAATGCCCTTTTCCTGCACCTTATCCTCAACGATTGAAGAAACCCAAGAATGAGACAAAGAATCAGGAGTTTCTGGAATTGTTTAAACAAGTTAAAATTAACCTTCCACTTCTAGATGCTATCAAGCAAGTGCCGGCCTATGCAAAATATCTCAAAGATCTATGCACGGTCAAGAGGAGGCAAAGCGTGAAGAAACATGCTTATGTCGCGTGCCAAGTAAGTGTGATCATTCAAAATGAGTTACCTCCAAAACTCAAAGACCCCGGTACACCTACTGTCTCATGTAGAATTGGGAATTAAAGGATAGATAACGCACTCCTCGATCTAGGAGCAAGCGTGAACCTACTGCCATATTCAGTCTATAAACAGCTAGGGTTGGGTGAACTCAAACCCACCCGAGTCGCTTTGCAATTGGCAGACAGATCTGTGAAGTACCCTAGAGGGGTGTTAGAGGACGTCCTTGTCCAAATAGACTCTTTTGTCTTTCCGATTGATTTCGTGATATTGGACACAGAACCTGTGTCTAATCCTGGTGCACATATCCCGATTATCTTTGGACGTCCATTCCTCAACACTATTGATGCCACAATCAAGATTAGAAGTAGCATCATGACTATCGTATTCGGGAACATGACATTGAATGTCAAAATTTTTTCTAATCCCCGACCTGAAGAATACGATGATGAGGAAGAAATTCATTACATTGACACGGTCATTGAAGATGAAGCTGACTTGGTCGACTACAAAGATCCTTTGGAAGTTGTGATGACTCAATTTGGCGATATTTATCAGCCTGCAGAGTCAACTCCATTGGATGATGACCTGAACCAGACGTGTCTTATGATGGATACGATAGAGGAGGATAGAGCAGAATGCATGTGGGTAATGCCATATGAACAATTGCCTCCTAAAACTAAGTTGGCAATGCCTTCTAGTTTTCAGTTTCCGGAGTTAGAGTTAAAGGAGCTACACAAAGAGCTAAAATACGCATTCCTAGGGAGTGGAAAAACTTATCCTGTGATCATTTCATCTGCTTTAACTCATGAACAGGAAGGTAAGCTAGTGTAAATGGTGACCAAGCATAACGATGCTATGGGCTGGACGATGGCTGACCTCAAAGGCATAAGCCCATCCATATGCACTCATAAGATATATCTGGAGGAAGACGCTAGACCTTCAAGGCAAATGCAAAGGCGTCTGAATCCCAAGATGCAAGAAGTAGTTAAAAAGGAAGTGGTTAAACTACTTGATGTTGGGATGATTTATCCGATATCTGATAGTCCTTGGGTCAGTCCAACCCAAGTAGTTCCAAAGAAAGCAGGCATAACAGTCATCCCAAACAAAGATGGTGAATTGGTACCAACACGTGTTCCCACTGGATGGAGGATGTGTATTGACTACAGGAAGTTGAATACAGTGACCCGAAAAGACCATTTTCCTTTGCCATTCATGGATCAAATGCTAGAACGTGTGGTAGGTCACAAGTATTACTGCTTTTTGGATGGATATAGTGGGTATAATCAAATTGAAATTGCTCCTGAAGATCAGGAGAAAACCACATTCACTTGTCCATTTGGTACATTTGCCTACCGTCGAATGCCGTTTGGCTTATGTAATGCACCGGCTACCTTTCAGCGATGCATGCTAAGCATATTCAGTGACATGGTCGAAAACATCCTTGAAGTCTTCATGGATGATTTTTCAGTGTTTGGCCATAGCTTTGAAGATTGCCTCAGCAATCTCGAGCAGGTATTAATGCGATGTGAGGACAAACACCTAGTTTTGAATTGGGAAAAATGTCACTTTATGGTGACCAAGGGAATAGTCCTCGGCCATCTAATCTCCGATGAAGGAATCCAAGTGGATCAGGCCAAAATCGACATAATCTCAAATCTACCTATCCCCCGTACAGTGAGAGACATCCGTTCGTTCTTGGGGCATGCGGGATTTTATCGTCGGTTTATCTAGAACTTCAGTGCAATCTCTCGACCTCTTTGTCAACTTCTTGTCAAAGATGCACCATTCGAGTGGTCAGAGAGTTGCCAAAAGTCCTTCGAGGACCTAAAAGAGCTTCTCACCTCCGCACCTATAATACAGGCACCTGATTGGAGTCTGCCTTTCGAATTAATGTGCGATGCTAGTGATTACGCCATTGGCGCCGTCCTAGGCCAGAGAAAGGACAAGAAGCCGTATGTGATATACTATGCCAGCCGAACTTTAAATGAAGCTCAAATGAATTATACAACTACTGAAAAGGAGCTGCTAGCTGTAGTATTCACCTTGGATAAGTTTAGGTCTTATCTGATAGGGTCACCAATCGTCTGTTTTACAGATCATTCTACCCTCAAGTATCTGTTGTCCAAGAAAGATGCTAAACAACGGCTCATTCACTGGATGCTCTTACTCCAAGAGTTTGATCTAACAATCAAAGACAAGAAAGGAGTAGAGAATGTGGTTACGAACCATTTGTCACGGTTGACTTTTGTCGACAATACTAAATCCCAATCCATTAAGGATGAGTTCCCGGACGAACAGCTACTGGCAGTAAGTAGTCTGCCTTAGTATGCTGATATTGTAAACTACCTTGTCACGGGAGAAACACCGAATCATTGGTCAAACCAAGACAGAAAACGGTTCCTCTCGTTCGCGCGCCATTTCTTCTTTGATGACCCATATCTTTTCAAGTACTGTGCTGATCAGGTTATCAGGCGCTGCGTTCCCAATGAGGATATAACCGTAATTTTAGCATCATGCCATTCTGAGGCATGCGGTGGCCACTTCGCGTCACAGAAGACCGCACAAAAAGTTCTACAAAGCTGTTTTTACTGGCCCACAATTTTCAAAGATGCATATTCCTTTTGCAAGACATGCCAACGCTGTCAAAAGCTTGGAACTATTTCTAAAAGGAATTCTATGCCTTTAACCCCTATCATCACAATTGAGATATTCAATTGTTGGGGCATAGATTTTATGGGCCCATTTCCCAAGTCTAATAACTGTGAATACATACTCCTTGTTGTAGAGTATGTGTCAAAATGGGTTGAAGCGATACCAACGAGACGCAATGACCACAGAACGGTCTTGTCCTTTCTAAGAGAGCATATCTTGTCTCGTTTTGGAACTCCGAAAGCTTTACTAAGTGACCAAGGCAAGCATTTCTGCAACAGGCCTTTGGAGTCACTTCTCAAGAAATACGGAGTCCACCATAAAATCACTCTTGCCTATCATCCACAGTCGAATGGGCAAGTGGAATTGGCTAACCGAGAAATCAAGCATATTCTCGAAAAGACAGTTAGCTCCAACCGAAAGGACTGGGCATACAAGCTGACCGACGCTTTATGGGCATACCGTACTACTTATAAGACGAATCTCGGTATGTCCCCGTATAGATTGGTTTACGGGAAAGCTTGCCACCTTCCTGTTGAAATTGAACATAAAGCTTACTGGGCGACACGCTCATTGAACTTTGATATCCAAGAGGGAGGTCAGTTACGCAAGCTCCAACTTGCAGAACTAGAGGAAATACGACGAGATGCGTATGACTCTGCAAAGTTGCATAAGGAAAGGTTGAAGGCTCGCCACGATCGTACGATTTTTCGTAAATCATTTGAGCCAGGGCATAAAGTTTTGCTGTATGACTCTCGCCTCCACCTTTTCCCAAGAAAGCTCCGTTCCCGTTGGACAGGCCCGTTCATTGTAAAACTGTTTTTCCACACGGGGCGGTTGAGCTCGTCAATCCAAAGAACGATGATTGTTTCAAGGTCAATGGCCAAAGATTGAAACCGTTCTTGGAGAACTTCCAAACTGAAGTTGAGCACATCCAGCTAGATGAGCCCAACTATTCTCCCACTTAAATTCTAAAGTGGAGTTCCATATTGTTTTTGTATTCCTTATCTTTCCCTGCATTTTAGTTTTTCTCTTTTGTTTTTAAGTCTTTGTTCGTTCTTTTGTGTTTGTGATCTAGTTCTAATCCGTTATACCTTAAACCACTCTGTTGCAGGTGCATAGATGCGTGGTGATGATGTTCATTCTATCGGTTCATGGGCTGATTCAGAATGTCGTTGTGGCACCTGGACTGAGGGTGAACTCACTCTCTGCCCCTTGCTTCATCAAGACCCTGAAGCTCACTCTCTCATTGATGCGGCTCAAGGGTACATTCCATACCCACCGGCCCTCCTTGACATCAATCCATATGAAAATATGGGATTTCAGGATGACGATGATGTGGATGAGGAAGAAGACCTGTACATGGGGAGAATGGTGGATGATGCACTCATGGCACAATGGGAAAATGATGATATGTGGGAGCCATGGGAAGATCATGACCTCCAGGATGTCGTCCCAGAACGTCACAATGCCGTCTTTGTTTTTGTTGATGACTTCCTTGTTCCCGAGTTGGTCCCATACCGCTATATCCACCTGAGCTTTTTGCTATTCAGGCTCCAATGCCCCTTACCAGCTAGTGCATTTTTGGAATCTATGCCAATAATGAGGTTGGAACTTAGTCACATTTCTTTGTTTTTTGTTTCTGTTCCTTGTTTTCTTTTCGTGTTTAATCCTTGGTTTCTTGTGTTCCGTTATCTTAGTATCGGTTTGTTTATTTGCTTGTTTTTTTTTTCTTTGTCCAGGATTGTCACTATGTTTTTCAATGGTATTCCGGTATTCCTTCCACATCAACTGGTTCATGGTTTTGGGCCCTACATAAGGCCCCCACACACTCTGCCGCAAGAGGACAGTCCGTTGCGCAATTACACTCCTTTATCCGTGTCTCCATCCGGATCACCTCTTGCATGGGCTTTCCATTTTGTAGAGACGTCAAACTTGCTCGATGATATCCTTACTGCTTTCCGATTGTTCTGGGAAAGGGAATCATCAAGTTTGGACTGCACTTTTGAAAACTCGGCGGATCATGAAGCGATTGTGGAAGAGGAAATCTTCATGCTCGAAGAATAGTGCCACATTTCAGTTGTTTCCATCCATTTTATCTTTCGTTTATCAATTGGAGTGTAATCCTTGACAGAATTTTATTGGTTTTAGTTTTATTTTCGGTTTTCTTTAGTTAAATAAGGTTTTTAATACCATTTGGGGGAATTTTGTTGCACTACGGATGCTGTTAAAATGATTTATTTATACCAAATTGCAATTTCCTATTATGAGGAGGAGTTTTGATTTACATGCCCTGGTGTTGAACTGTTTTTATTCTATTTTGTTTATCCAGAACATTGTTGGCTAGTTGGGGGTGCTAAATTTCTTAATTTAGGGTTATTAAAAAATTGGGTGTTCGATCGATCGAACTCATCTCGATCGATCGACCGTATCAGATATTCGAGCGCTTGAAGAGACCTCAATCGATTGAACTCTCTCGATCGATCGAGAATGGTGTTAAAACGAGGCGTCGTTCTGAAGTTTTCTAAAATTTCATTTTCTCTCCACACCCACTCAATCGCTCGAGAACAGAGAAGCATCCCACGAGTTTTGGCCTCCCGTATCAATATCTCGTGATTCACGAGCTCCGGGTTCCTCTGGTCATTAATGGCACTACGAGCAACCGTCCCCTTGCGCGTCTCTCGAGGTGAGGACCCACGTTACCCCTCGTAGTTCTTGTCTTTTCATATGTGAATAGGGGTGCCCCCATTGATTGTTTAACTCGTATTCTTAGTTTTCTTACTGTTTTGTGTGTGTGTGGGCTCTTTCTGTTCTCGAAAGTAGTCACTGCACTTTCGCTGTGCTCGATCGATCGAGCTGGGTTCGATCAATCGAACCCAGCCCTTTCTCAATCGATCGACAGAGTCTCGAGCGATCGAACTCTGTCCTTTCTCAATCGATCGAACATTGTTCGATCGGTCGAACACAAGCAGTTTCAATTTTTTATTTTATTTTTTTTTCTTCTCTTTCTTGTTTTGATTTTTATTTTGTATATCTTCTATTTTCAGGGCCTTACGATGAATCCTATCACGGGCTACCATAAATCCAAACCTCTGGATCTCACTATACCGGAATCCATACCCGATCATGGGTTTCGGAGTACCGAAGAGCGTGTTTGGTTTAGCCGCTCTTTTCAGACGCGCAAGGTGATGCTCGAGCGACCATTGGAGTCCGTATGGCTTGCCGCTCCATGGTTCCTAGCACGGATCAGAGACATGCCATTGTGGTACGACATGTTAATCCAGACAAAGAAGATCAATATCCACTAGGTTCGTGAAGCGTGCTCGTCCATGATCAAGGATCCCGCGGCCCCGTTCACCTATCGATCATTCTTTCGCGGGCACGAGATCATTTTCAGTCCTGCTTCAGTCTCTGCAGCTCTGGGGGTTCCTGAGGTCCCTGACTGTTTCTATCCCTCATTACCAGGAGCCCCAGAGATCCCGTCCACCACCATTATCCGTGAGCTTACAGGAGGTACCGTTCAGTTCTGGAACGGCGAATCCAATATCGAGGATAAGTTTTTGACTGAGAATTACCACCTCCTCCACCTGGCATTGGCCAACTGCATTCTGATGACGTCTTACCACGAGAAATTCGCGCCGTGGTATGCCCGTGCTCTGTACTCCATTGGGACAGGACAGCGTGTCTACTTGTCTCGCCTATATATCGACTTTTTCGTTCAGCCTACGCGGTACATTGCCGCCAAGCGCCATCTGAAGGGCGCTTGGCCTATACATAGGGTTATTGAGCGGGCCGGACTAGTCCCGCTGGCCACAGATTCCATTCTTCAAGCCTCTAGTCGATTTGGGGAGACAGCAACCTGCCGTTCTGATGCTCAGAAAAAGAGAAAAGCAAAGGGTAAGGCGCCAATAAGGGTAAAGAAGAGACGAGGAGGAGGCACGGACACCGAGGGAGCTGCTTTTGGGACACCCACTGAGGCTGAGGAGCATGATTCAAACGAGGAGGACGATCCCGTTCAGGAGGTAGCACGTTTTGAGCTGAGACAGAGATCTCAGGCTCCAGCCCAGGGAGAGTCTTCATCTGTACCCCCTCCGACTATTCACGATTTACTTTTGGAGGAGAGGGTAGCCCGGATGAGACTCGAGGGCAAGGTTGATCATACATCCTCGATGCTTACTACTCTGCTGGTGCAGCTAGGGTTTGACCCTATCATACCCCCATCTTCCACACCATCTGCACCTCCACCACCCACTACTGGCCCATCTTCCCCTGCACCTACTGGTCCCTCTACTTCTGATTTACCGGTTGATCCTTTGGCACCATCGACATCCGCCACACCCACTGCTTCGGAGACATCACTTCCACCTGCTCCTGTCATGGCTGACACATCAGTCACTACTACAGTTGCCACGACGAGTGATCCGGCTACCGCTACTACCGGTGTCGAGGGTGGAGTTATGGATGCTCCCGATTTATTGATAGAGATTTTGTCTGATGTTCCCGATGAGGGGTAGTCATTTGGTGTAGTTTTAGTAGATTTCTGGATGTTATGGGTTGGTGTGGGATATTGTTGTTGGTTATGTTTTTGTTGGATATTTTTTGGACACTGCTAGGTTACTGTCGTTTGGTTTGGCTGTATTTTCTTATCACTGCTCTTTTTGTTTCTTCGTTATATCTTTACAGTGATTGGTTATATTATCATATATGGATCTTGTGCTTTATTTTTCTGTTTATTTTTCTTTTGATCCTGTCCGCTTGGAGATTGTCTGCTTCTTTACAGATTGTTATGTGCTCAGTTTTTACGTTGCTTTATCAGGTGATATCACTCTATCTATCTATTTGAAAATCAACTTCTGAGGTCATCGCGATTTTCAGTGGGGGGTAGGATGTAGATAGGTCATCACCTGTGCATATCTATACTTAGCAATCTGTATCACTCCATCTATTGCAAATCTCCATTATAATTAAAATTCCAAATTGAAAATTTTGAAATAACTAAGTTTTGGAAATAAATTGGTAGAAAACTTTTGAATTGTTCTCTCCTATTTATCTGTTATCAAGCAATGACATATTCATATTCATCTCATCCCATTATGACTTAAGTTCACGTGTTTTTCTAGCTTCACTAAGAGGAATGCATTTGTTAACCATTCTAGTATCCAAATCAGTTGCACATGTTAAGAGTTATGCAGAAAAACTAAAAATAGAGTTAATATGACTTTTATGCTTCAAGGAATAACTAGTGGAAACTAACCCTTAGTGAGTTTTTGAACCTAATCTTCAATTCTGAGGGAATTGTCACATTAATTCGAATTGTTTTTCTTGAATATTCTTGAAATTCGTTGAATAGTCTCAAAATTCTTCATTTAGGCTATTTATTAGAGGAGAACGTTCAGGATTTACCAATTAAAACTCAATGAACACTGAAGTGCTAAAACTAAGAAGTTAAGAAAATGATTTAGCCATCATTATTCATTTTGTTTATACCTATATCGACATCCAAGAACCTTCTAACCCCACACTAATTGAATATTGCCAATATGAAAGTCTAAAACCCCTCATCTTATACTTTAACCGTTATAAACCCGATTGCACATCTAATGTGACTAAAAATTGTTGAGGTATGTGACGAGAAGGGAACAGTTGTGGAAGTGATTGTATAAAAAGAAAATATGCAAGGAGACGTTGAATATTCCAGGTTAAAAAAAAAAAAAAAAAAAAAAAGAAAGAGAAAAAAATATATATGAGAATAGAGGATGGGTGGAATGAAGAAGAAATAAACTAGTCTCCATCACATGTTAAGGATGTGCAAATCTTGCCCTCTTTTCTCTATCCTACTAAAAAAGAGCCGAAAAGTCAAAGTCTTAATGATTTCTAACAACTTAGTTTGAATATGAATGTGTAATTTGAGTATCCACGGTATTTCGCTCCTCTAGTAAGTAGTATTCTTTTCATGAGACTATATTACTCTAAATGTTCGTCCTTTATCGAGTTCGGTGTGAAACACTAGTAGCCAGAACATCATTCTTGTTAAAGTTTTCATACCATGAGCGATCATTTCTAAACAAGTTTCTGTGAGATGTTCATTTTGGAGTGCAAACCCATGTGAGAATCGAGTTGAAACTACACGTTCCAAGAGTATGATAGTCTAAACAATTCTTAATAAAGTTGGATGCATAACTGTTGATTTTACACACACACGGATACATGAATGTAATGCATATGTATATTCATTTTGGTGACATGAGGAACATGTGGATTTCATCATGGTTTGTATGAGGTTGATATGTTATGTGGAGCTAACGTGATAGTTGAATGGGAAAGAATGTTTATAAGTTTTTCTATATCTTTTTGAGCTTAAAATTTAGAATTTTGTGGGTAGATTCACTGCAAACCCTCACGAGACACCACTCGTCCACTAGGGAAACCTGGGGGTTTAACGGCTTGTTGCATTTGCTAAATGCAACCGCAATTCCTGCGATAGTGAGTTAGGAAGTTTCTTTCATTTTACTAGATTAGTTGCTTTAGTCTTATTTTTGTTACTTTAGTCGTTGTAGTTTTAGTAAGCTTGTTTTATTTTCGCTTTATTGCTAGGTGATCTTGTCAGAATCAAGATATAAAAGTATACTTTACTTTTCTAAAGATTTGCAGTGTGGAAGTAAAGGTCGAACCCACAGAGATTGACTAACTACCGCGACTTAATTTTAAAACCTAAACTTAGTTAATTAGGAAAACAAATTTGATTTTTATTTTGAATTAAACTAAGAACATAAAAATAAATCTAAACTATGAAAGCAATTAAAATAGTTGTTTTAAATAATGTTTAAGGAACCTAGGATTGCAAATCCACCACTAGCTTCATAATAAGAATATTTATGAATTACTTTAGCTTATTACGTTGGATGAATATGGAGAATTGTAGCTACAAGCCCAATTCCTCAGACAAGAAGATAATCATGGTTCAAGCACCAACATAATCCATCTGCGGTTATCACGAATTATTCCACACTAAACTAGGGTTGTGATCTAATCCATCTAACCTAGGCATGGACTATTCGGATACTTGATAGCACGAATCAATAAAGCACCATCACATGTAAACAATCTAAACAAGCACAGCAAGAATAGATCGTTGAGCACATCACAGTCAAAATAGATCTAAGACAAGAATAAACTTTGAAAGCAATGATTTAATCACTAGAAATACGATTTATTTATAAAAATCCTCTAAACATGTGACTGTCATCCATACATAATAAAACTAAAATAAAAACATAAATAAAACCCTATTACTTGGCTAGGGTTTCATTGAAACCCTAGATCTATGATCTAGCTATCCATGAAAGTGGTAGATGGCAAGAGGTTGATGGAGGAGGCCATGAGAATCCTTGGTCTTCTTCTTCTTCTCCTTGCTTCCCTTCCTTCAATGGCTGAAAGTGTATGTATATTTTTGTATCTAATGATGTGTATAATGAGGTGTGTAGTAGTTGCCAACCCATAATTTAGTAAATTTTGAGTTTATATAGAGTTTGTACAAGCTTTGGAAGGCTTCCCAACCCGAAACGAACTGAAACGCATGTAATTTACAGTCTGGACGTCGTTTAACAGTTTCGTTTGCACAGGAGTCTTCAGAATACTGAAATACGCAACTTTGATTTTTCCACATATCGCGCGAGCGGGTCGCGCGAGCGCGACTTTGATTTTTCCACATATCGCGCGAGCGCGACAATTGGCTTTCGCGCGCGCGGATAGCGCGAGCGATTTCGGGACTTTCGCGCGAGCGGATCGCGCGAGCGATTCTGGATTTTCGCGGGCGCGGGTCGCGCGCGCGACTTGGCTTTTTCAGCTTCTTTTCTTCTGCTTTTTCACCCTGTTTAGCCTGGTTTAGTTGATTTCCTCCAAAACCTGTCAGAAAACAGAAAACGAAGTAAAAATATACAAAAACAGGATACAAAGGTAGTAACAAATGTGAATTAAGGTGTATAAATAGGATTAGTTCTCTCCCGATCACACCCCCAAACCTACATTTTGCTAGTCCTCGAGCAAAACTAAAATAAAAACTAACTACTAATAAAATACTACTCCATTTTCGTATGGATCACGATTGCATTTAGCGTATGCAACAAGCCTTTTAAACCTCTAGGTGTCCCTAGTCGGACGAGTGAAGTCTCGTGAGGGTTCTCATCAACAAGTTACCCACAACCATCTTTATTAACTTATTAATTTAAAAAGTTTTATTAAAATGAAAAACTAATATTCAATACTCCTTATTATACAACAAAGATTTGAAATAGAATAACGAACATAAAGAAACACAATCAAACGTCTACCTACATCATGAAAAACAATCTTAAGCACATGAATCGTATAAATCAATAGAATTTCTCATAAAATTGCACGTGTGTGATGTGGTAGTCAAATGAACACGCACATGTCATGAACTTGGAATATAACTCAGATAACCATTTAACTATGTCTCGACTACGAATCTCACAATGCTAATTACACTCTAAAATGAAACACTCAGAAACAGGTGTAATCTATCTAAAATATGTGAGCAAAGGAATTATGTTTTCAAAACAAGAAATGCTCACATACGACACGAAAAAGACGCATGACACGAAAGAACCGTAGTCTCATGGATAGGATGCCAACAATCAAGAAAAATTACTCATTACCATGTTTTAATCCTCCTCCCATCGTTTTCATATCCAAACCATGTTTCCTAGGGTCAAATAGGACTTTTCAAAGGTTGTAACGTGGCTCAGGTAATGAGAAAGGATAGAACGGATATATCAAGTAGTTTTCAGAATGGCATTGTAAGGCATGTTCGATTTCTTTCATTCTTCTTCTACAAACTTTCATCTTTTCTTTCTCTTCATTCCTTTTCATTCATTTTTCTTCTTTTCTTTCATTTTTTTCCAACCTTCTTCTTCTTTATTTTTTTTAATCTTTTCCTTTCCTTTCATTGCTTTTTACATAAGTAATCATCAAAATACAAAGCAACTATCCCAATAGCATCTTATTTTCTTCTTCTTCTTTTACAACACATCGCCTTATCAACACTAAAAGGTGACGAATCTTTCAGTGGTGAACTCCAAGTTGGTCAAGTTGGAGCAAAAACAGGATAATGGTAATTGAAGAAAAAGATGGCATTTTAATGGCTCAAAGGGCAAACTAAGGAAATTCATAATTCTTCGGTTGGTAATAAACAAAGAGGGCCTAAAATCATGTCCTAGGGTGATATGGTTCTTCAATATTTACGACGGAAGATTATTTAGCATGGTAACAAATATTTTAACTTGACTATCAACCAAAACAAAAATAATGAAACTAAACAACATGTAGATGCGCTATTTCAATGAAATTCGACAAATACAATGTATTTATAACCCTCTAAAAAGAAAAGATAGGCTCAAACGCTCACCGGGTTTAGTCTCCACCTTGTGTTATCTAGAAATCCGAATCATATTATAGTTCACATTAAACATGTATTCAAGCGACTACGTGCAGTGCATAAGTTAGTGTGCAAATCTATGATATAAAACTACGATTCAAACAATACATAACTTAAAACGTCATATCATAACTTCAGCAAATGTTTAATCACATCTTCTCTGGTTTACCATTCTATAACAATTCAAAGTTCTCTAACAAAAAGTATCAAATTAATATTGCAAAAACGTCGGTAATCATCGTTTATTTAAACACACTTATTTCAAAATTTTCAAAATTAGTAGTGCATAATATATGCATGTGTGTGCATACCCCCAAACCTAAACCTTTCATTGTCCCCAATGAAACAATAAATCGAAAGGGAAGTACGTAAAAAAGTAACGATAATACCTCAATCTCGGCAATAACAAACAGGTGAACACAAAGGAATATGTCTATAAAGTTCAATGTTACCTGTGAATACTAGATAAACGAAAAGAAACTAACAAAAATATTAAAAGTAAATGAAACAAAACTATAAAATATAAATCTATAAATTAATCGAAACTAAACAAAACGAATAATCGGAAGAAAACAGAAAAGTATAAATGTAATAAGGAAAACAACAACTAACTCGATCTAAAATTGCTGAATAAATAAAAACAGAAACGAAAACATTATCGGAACAAGTATGGGGGAAAATATAGAAAACAAAAGAAAAATTCAAGAATTTGGGAAATCGCGCGAGCGGTCCGCGCGAGCGGCTGTCGCGCGCGCGAATTCCTGGATTTTTTTTTTTTTTTTAATCACGCGCGAGCGAAGTGCCTCGCGCCCGCGATTCCAGGCGCGAGGAGAACCTGAGGCTCATAATAAAGACAACAAAGAAAAACCACTAAGGGAAAAACTCGCGCCAGCGGGCCGCGCGAGCGACGTCTCGCGCGAGCGGGCCGCGCGCGCGAGTTTGGTTTTCTCCATTTTTTCACTAAAATTATGTATACACTATTAAAATAACTTAATTCCAACCCCCAACCCTGTCCAGCATGTCCAAAACAGACTAAAAAACGACCAAAAACAAAGAAAACAGACGAAATTAAGCTTGGGTTGCCTCCCAAGAAGCGCTAACTTTTACGTCTTCAGCTAGATCGTTCTAGCTCAAGACTTACGGCGGTTGTAAATCAGACTTCGTACCCCTAAGAATGTCAGGCAGAGCTCGATGGTAAGCAGAAATAACATCGCTTTGAATTAAATCGATTGACGGTTTGCCATTATGTTCGAATCGATTTCTTACCTTCCGAGTAGATTCCGCATTAGGGTCCACGGGATTAGGATTCATCCACTCATCATCGTCCGCTATATTATTTTTCCCACTCACCTTTATTTCTTTGGCAGGCTCAATATTCCGTTTTACCTCACCTTCCACCTCACATAGGTTATCGTCATTTTTAGGAGGTTGATCAACATCGTTAAAAACATTTAATTTTAATTTTATATTCCCGAATGACACTTTCATCACCCCTGTTCTACAATTGACACGTGCGTTGGCCGTAGCTAAGAATGGACGACCAAGAATAACAGGAGTGTATTTTCTAGCATCTAACACCGGTTCGGTGTCAAGGACCATAAAATCAACAGGATAAAAACATTGATCAACTTTAACTAAGACGTCTTCGACGATTCCTCTAGGTACTTTGACAGACCGATCCGCTAATTGAATAGTAGCGGCCGTGGGCTTAAGTTCACCTAGACCTAGTTGTTTATAGACATGATAGGGTAAGAGGTTAACACTAGCTCCTAAGTCAAGGAGAGCCCTACGGATGACAGTGTCACCTATGACACATGAAATAGTTGGCGTACCAGGATCCTTATACTTTGGGGGAGAATGTTGGAAAATTGAGCTTACATTTTCTGTAAGGAAGACCTTTTTCGAAGTGTGACTGCGTATTTTGCGTTTTTGTGTACAAAGGTCTTTTAAACATTTTGCGTAAGCAGGAATTTGCTTTATAGCATCGAGGAAAGGAATATTAATTTTAACTTGTTTGAACACCTCGAGTATGTCTTCCATTTTTGACCCTTTCTTAGTAAGATGTGACGGTCCCTCAACGTTTGGTGGATATGGCATTCTCGGAATATAATTCGTTGGGGCCGGTTCTTTATCCTTCTTATTTCTATCCACGTCTTCACCTTTTTCTTTATTCAAATTTAAATTTTTATTTTTCTCACTCCCTTCCGGAATTACAACAACTTCCTCATCTCGAGTAGTCGTCCTAGTCGAAACAGCGTTCACGCTCTCACTCGTACTACCCACTGCGTATTGCCCCTTAGGTTGCTGAGTAAGTTGACTCGTCGACTTACTCTCAGTTAAACGGTGTAATGTATTAACTACTTGTCCCATTTTGGACTCTAGCTTTGCGATAGACTGAGTGTGAGAGTGCACTAACTGAATTACCGACCCAAAATTTTCAAGTGAGGCCAACACCTTCTCCTCGAATGCACTATTACGTGGAGGTGGAGGAGGATTGGGTTGTTGGTATTGATATTGTTGAGGCTGAGGTCGATAATTATTAGGAAAATTGTTCGACATAGAATTATAGTTATTTCGCGGGAATTGTTGCATAGAATTAATGTGTTGTTCAACAAATTCCGGATATTGAGGTGCAGAAGGACATGCAAAGATATTATGTGACGGTTCAGAGCATAATGCACATACTTCTGAAGAAGGTGGATTAAACGTTTTGTTCATTTGCATAAGTCGGTCAAGTTTCCTATTTAATTCTTGTATCTGAATTGATTGACTCGACTCAATTGTCACCTCTCTCTTAGGTTGAAGATGATATCCCTCTAAACGTACCGACACAGCCTGATGCATCGAATTCTCGCTTAACGTTTCAAATATTTTCCATGCCTCATCGGCGCTTTTGTGTAGGAAAGTTCCCGCACAAACGGCATCGACGGTATTACGGACCGAAGGAATAAGCCCTTCGTAGAACACCTGTACCAACTGCCACTTAGGGACCTGATGATGTGGACACGACCGTAATAATTCTTTAAATTTTTCCCACGTGTCGTAAAGAGTCTCCCCATCTTGCATCACAAAATTAGTTATATCTTTCCTTATTTTATTTGTACGCATAATAGGGAAAAACTTTTGTAAAAATCCGGTGTGTAAGGCTTCCCATGTTTTAATTGTGTTTGGCTCAAGTGATTGAAGCCAATACTTCGCTTTGTCTCTTAAGGAGAATGGGAAGAGCCGCAATTTTAATTCATCATCAGTAAGATTTTGGATTTTCAAAGTAGAGCATATATCTTGGAAATCTCCTAAGTGTTGATATGGATCTTCATTTATACGGCCATGGAAAGATGGAAGTAGTGAGATCGTAGACGACTTTATCTCAAAGTGAGATGCTGTCGCCTCCGGTAATTCGATACCGGCTTGTGGCGTGTAAGTAGTAGGAATAAAATAATTTATAAGCGGAGGAGGTGGTGGTATATTAAGATTATTCATATTAGCACCATCATTTTGATTGTTGTTGTTGTTTCCACCGTCAGCCATTTTAATCGGTTCAATTTGAAAAGTTCGAGTTTTCCTTAACCGTTCACGGGTACTCTGAATTTCGGCCTCAAACAACGACGACGGAATCGGAGTTGATTCGTCGGCTTGCAACCTAGCTCTAGAAGCTTGGGTTGTGGACTTACTAGTTCTTAAGGTACGTTCAAGTTCAAGATCGAAAGATTTTAAATCTGGTTTATTTGAACGTGTACCCAACATAAACTAAAATAACGAAAAAGAAACTAAAAACAAAGACTGACTAAACAAAAGAAAAACAAACAAATAGCAATCACGCAACTAAGATAACAAGCACTCAACTACTATGATGCATGCAAATTATCCTGTAATGCAATGACCGCGTCAAGCCCAGCGCCCCGGGTTTCCTAGCTAATGCAGTGCGATTAACCCTAAACTAATGCAAATAGTGCGTCACAGCGCCCTGACTTACAGTGGTTTAAAGCGAGTTCCAAAGGAAGCAATTTATTTTATTTTATTTATAATTTATTTGCATAAGCTCCTTTGATGTGATTAGCTGCTCCACTCGGAAACGTTGACTACAAAATAAAAGAAAAAGTTAGTAACTAAAAACAAAAACAGAAAATAAGAAAAATAAAAACTAACCGAATATTTACAAATTAACTAAACTAAGATTCTAAAACTAAAGCTAGTAATTTGCAATCCCCGGCAACGGCGCCAAAAATTGATCTTGTCAGAATCAAGATATAAAAGTATACTTTACTTTTCTAAAGATTTGCAGTGTGGAAGTAAAGGTCGAACCCACAGAGATTGACTAACTACCGCGACTTAATTTTAAAACCTAAACTTAGTTAATTAGGATAAACTTTGAAAGCAATGATTTAATCACTAGAAATACGATTTATTTATAAAAATCCTCTAAACATGTGACTGTCATCCATACATAATAAAACTAAAATAAAAACATAAATAAAACCCTATTACTTGGCTAGGGTTTCATTGAAACCCTAGATCTATGATCTAGCTATCCATGGAAGTGGTAGATGGCAAGAGGTTGATGGAGGAGGCCATGAGAATCCTTGGTCTTCTTCTTCTTCTCCTTGCTTCCCTCCCTTCAATGGCTGAAAGTGTATGTATATTTTTGTATCTAATGATGTGTATAATGAGGTGTGTAATAGTTGCCAACCCATAATTGAGTAAATTTGGAGTTTATATAGAGTTTGTACAAGCTTTGGAAGGCTTCCCAACCCGTAACGAACTGAAACGCATGTAATTTACAGTCTGGACGTCGTTTAACAGTTTCGTTTGCACAGGAGTCTTCAGAATACTGAAATACGCAACTTTGATTTTTCCACATATCGCGCGAGCAGGTCGCGCGAGCGCGACTTTGATTTTTCCACATATCGCGCGAGCGGGTCGCGCGAGCGCGACAATTGGCTTTCGCGCGCGCGGATCGCGCGAGCGATTTCGGGACTTTCGCGCAAGCGGATCGCGCGAGCGATTCTGGATTTTCGCGGGCGCGGGTCGCGCGCGCGACTTGGCTTTTTCAGCTTCTTTTCTTCTGCTTTTTCACCCTGTTTAGCCTGGTTTAGTTGATTTCCTCCAAAACCTGTCAGAAAACAGAAAACGAAGTAAAAATATACAGAAACAGGATACAAAGGTACTAACAAATGTGAATTCAGGTGTATAAATAGGATTAGTTCTCTCCCGATCACTAGGGACTAGCAAATCGCTAGTTGGGAGTTGTGGCAAGCGAGGGTATTTGTAAAATACAACCGCGCTAAAAGAGGAAAATACACTAGAAAAGTCTACAATTCCCCTGTTTATCTGCAGTTTCAATTACAATACCAGTTTCTGCACAAATAGATTAAGCTATGACAAGTGGTATTATTTTAGTAATTATTTGTGCAGATTACTGCTGCTGTATGTAAGATTGAAGAATGTTGATAAAAGGAAGTGCTTGGTCCTGATGAAGACAACTCAAAGCTGAAATACAGTGTTCGAGCGATCGAGAAGGTTTCGAGCGATCGACGTTTCGATCGATCGAGTGTAGTTCAAGCGATCGAAGTTTCTGAAAGTTCAATCGATCGAGAGTTATTCGATCGATCGAACTTGCCTTTTATCAGATTATACGCGCATGCAGCAGAAACGGTTTTTTACCCTAGCATTAGGTTTAGGCTATAAATAATCGTTTTACGTCCCAAAGGGGGAGGCCCAACTTTGTTTCATCAGTTTTCATAGAGAATAGAGATTTTCCTTGTGTTTGTTTTGTAGGTTTTATCAAGATTCACCATTGTTAGCTTGGATTTTTTTTCATAGTAATACAAGTTTCTTCGTTCCAGGTTACTTATTATTGTTTTGTTTATATGCTGCATCTAGTTAATCACAGTTTAGCTTTCAATCTCGTAGTATTGCATGCTAGATAAGTTAAAATCATTGATTTTCATAGTTTTCATGAAAAACTCGCAAGCAAACATGTCTTTAATGAATCTTTACATTAAAAATAAATCTGAGACTTCCCAGATCATGTCTGAGTAGTCTGGGGTTGGGAAATCGCGATGAAACCGTGATTTCAGACCTCTGCCATGCACTATTTTTATTCCTGTGTTCGATCGATCGAATGTAGTTCGATCGATCGGACCAGAGACATAGTCGAGCGATCGAAGATATTTCGATCGACCGAGAGAAGTTCGATCGATCGAAAGCGCGTCGATCGATCGAGACCTCTGATTCTTGAGGACATCTAATACAGTATCCCAAGACTTTCTGCTTTACTGATTCGTTATCAAACTGTCCCCAAATGCTCAGTTTGTCAAAACAGTCTTTAAACGTTAAGCCTTAAGGCATTTTCTTTCAATATATTTTGCAAACCACCCTCAATGCTAACACCATTGTAGGTGAGATTCTTAACTATTGAACTAAACCACCTTTGTGTATTTCAAACTTAATCGTAATGATATAGTCCCGGTCATGAAAGGACTATTGATTCTATATCCTTAGAGAAGTACGGGATACTGTAGAAGTTGCCCTCCGTTGAGCTTACTTGCAGTTGCATGGTAGATGGTTGAGTCATAGTGGATTCGCGTGATCCCAACACTTTCTTTTATTAAGAAAAACCATTTTCAAATCTTGTTTTAGTTAAATAGTTAATCATTAGTTTATTTTAGTTGCTTTTAAGTTTAGTAGTTGTTAATTGTAGAACTTTGTGTTCTACGCTTCTCTTAAAATACTGAATTTTCTTTTCTTTTAGAGTCTAATCTAAGTAATTCAATTCTCATCCTTCCCTGTGGGATCGACCTGGTCTTACCAGCTACTACTTGCACGTCTACCTATACTTGGGTATAGCACACAAGCGCACACAAAAAAATATTCGTGTCAATGGGAATGCTGCTAAAGCGTGTGACAAAATACAAGGAATGCTACTGAAGTATATTCCGGAAGAGTAGAGAACGCTTCTTAAGCATATTTTCAAATTATAGGAAACGATGCGATACTCCAAAATGCAAGGAACGCTGCTAAAGTGTATTTCTAAAGTGCAGGGAATGCTACTAAAGCGTATTTTAGAAGGAAAGAAATGCAGCTGAAGCACATTCCAAAATTTAGGGAACGCTGCTGAAGTATATTCCAAACTGAAGGGAACACTACTAAAGCGTATTCCCTAAATGCAGGGAACGTTGCTGAAGCATATTCAAAAATACAGGGGACACTTTTTAAGAGTATTCCATAGTCCAAGGAATGTAGCAAAAGCGTATTCCAAAATGCAGGGAACGCTGCTGAAGCATATTCTAAAGTGAAGGGAACTCTACTAAATCATATTCCAAAATATAAGGAATGCAGCTGAATCGTATTCCTAAGTGCAGGGAATGCTGCTGAAGTGTATTCTAAAGTGTAAGGAACTCTATTGAATCATATTAAAAAATGTAGGAAATGCTGTTGAATTGTATTACAAAGTGCAGGGAACACTGCAGAAGCATATTCCAAAAGTGGAGAAAACATTGCAGAAGCATATTCCAAAATGCAAGGAACTCTGCTGAAGCGTATTCCAACGTGCAAGGAGCAGTGCTAAAGTATGATCCAAAGTGCAGGGAACGCAGCATAAGTATATTCTAAATTGTATTCCAATGTTCAAGGAATGCTTGTTGAAGTATATTACACACATAGGGAACACTACTGAAGCGTATTCCAAAGTGCGGGGAATGCAGCTAAAGCGTATTCCAAAATGCTCAGAATGCCACTGAAGTGAATTCTAAAGTGCAGGGAATGCTACTGAAGCATATTCAAAACTAAAGGGAACGGTACTGAAGCATATTCCAAAGTGCACTGAAAGCTACTGAAGCGTATTCCAAACTGATGGGAATACTGGTGAAGCGTATTCCTAAAATTCAAGGAACGCTACTACATCGTATTCCAAATTGCAGGGAACACTACTGAATCGTATTGCAAACTTCAGCGAACACTGAGGAATCATGTTCTAAAATGCAGGGAAAGCTACTAAAGCGTAATCCAAACAAAAAGGAACTCTACAGAAGCGTATTCCTAAATGTAGGGAACGCTGCTGAAGCATATTCTAAAGTGTAGGGAATGCTTCTGAAGTGTATTCCAAAGTGCGCGGAACGCTACTGAAGCATATTCAAAACTACAAGAAATGTTGTTGAAGCATTTTCCAAAATGCAGGGAAAGCTACTGAAGCATATTCCAAAAGTGCAGGGAATGCTGCTGAAGTGTATTTCCAAAGTGCAAGGAATGCTACAAAAGTGTAATATATAATGTTGGGAACGCGGCTGAAGTGTATTCTAAATTATGGCGAACGCTACTAAAGCATATTCTAAACTGAAGGGAACGCTGCTGAAGTGTATTCCAAAATAATAGGAACTCTATTAAAGCGTACTCCAAAGTGCAGGGAACACTGCTGAAGCATATTTCTAAGTGCAGGGAATGCGGTGAAATCGCATTCCAAATTTTAGGGAAAGTTGTTGAATAGTATTCCAAAGTGCAGAGAATTCTACTAAAGCGTATTCCAAAATGCAGAGAATGCTGCTGAATCGTATTCCAAAGTGCAAGGAACTCTGTTGAACTGTATTCCAAAATGCATATAATGCCGTTGAATCTTAATCCAAATTGCAGGGAAAGCTAATGATGTGTGTTCCAAAAGTCAGGGAATGCAGCTGAACCATATTCTAAAATGCAGCGAACGCTGCCAAAGAGTATGCCAAAGTGCAGGAAACACTACTGAAGCATATTCCAAACTGAATGGAACGCTGCTAAAGCGTATTCTTAAAATGTAGGGAATGCAACTTAAGCGTATTCCAAATAATAGGGAACACTGTTGAAGCATATTCCAAACAGCAGGGAATGTTGTTGAAGCATGTTCCAAAGTGCAGGGAAATGCTGCTGAAGCGTATTCCAAAGTGTACGGAACTCTACTGAATTGTATTCCAAAATGCAGGGAGAGCTGTTGTATTGTATTCCAAAGTACTGGGAACTCTGCTAATGTGTATTCCTAAATTACAGGGAACACTACTAGACCGTATTCTAAAATGTAAGGAACACTAAAGAAGTATATTCCAAAGTGCAGGAAACGCTACTGAAGTGTATTCAAAACTGAAAGGAACGCTGCTGAAGCATATTCCCAAAATACAGAGAACGCAACTGCACTGTATTCCAAATTACAGGGAATACTACTAAAGCATATCCCAAAATGCTGGAAACACTGGTGAAATGTATTCTAAAGTACAGGGAATACTGCTGAAGTATATTCCAAAGTGCAGGGAACGCTGATGAAGCATATTCGAAAGTGCAGGGAACGCTGTTGAAGCGTAATCCAAAATGCAGGAAACTCTGCTCAAGAGTGTGCCAAAATGTAGGAAATATTGCCGAAGTGTATTCTAAAGTACAGGGAATGATGCCGAAGCATATTTCCAAACTATAGGAAATATTACCGCAGCGTGTTCCAAAGTTCAGGGAAAGCTACTGAAGAATATTTCCAAAGTGGAAGAAACGCTACTTAAGCGTATTTCCTATTGCTGGGAATGCAGCTAAAGTGTATTCCAAATTATACGGAATGCTACTAAAGCGTATTCTAAACTGAAGGGAACGCTGCTAAGGTGTATTCCAAAAATGCAGGGAACACAATTGAAGCGTATTCCAAAATAAAGGGAACTCTATTTAAGCGCATTCTAAAGTGCAGGGAACGCTGCTAAAGTATATTCCAAATTGTAGGGAATGTTGCTGAAGCATATTCCTAAGTGCAAGGAGCGCTGCGATAGCATATTTCAAAATGTATGGAACGCTGCAGAATAGTATTCCAAAGTGCAAGAAACTCTGCTAAAGCGTATTCCATAATGCAAAAAATGTTGCTGAATCGCATTCCAAATTTTAGGGAACTCTGCAGTAGCATATTCCAAAATACAAAGAATGTTGCTAAATCGTATTCCAAAGTGTAGGGAACTCTGCTGAATTGTATTCCAAAATACGGGGAATGCTGCTGAATCGTATTCCAAAGTACAAGGAACGATACTGATGCGCATTCCAAAAGTATAGGGAATGCTGCTGAACCGTGATCTAAAATCCAAGGAACGCTACTGAAGCGTATTCCAAAGTTCAGGAAATGCTACTCAAGCATATTCCAAACTGAAGGGAACGCTGCTGAAACGTATTCCCAAAATGCAGGGAACACAACTGAAGTGTATTCCCAATAGCAGGGAACACTACTGAAGCGTATTCCAAATAGCAGGAAATGCTACTAAAGCATATTCCAAATTGCAGGGAATGCAGCTTAAGCGTATTCCAAACTGAAGGGAACGCTGCTGAAGCGTGTGCCAAAATGCATAGAATGGTACTAAAGTGTATTCCAATTCGCAGGGAACTCTACCCTGCGTATTTCCAAATTGTAGTAAAAGATGCAAAGCATACTCCAAAGTGCAAGGAACGCTGCTAAAGTATATTTCTAAAGTACACGGAACGCTACTGAAGTGTATTTCGCAAAATACAGGGAACATTGCTAAAGCATATTCAAAAATATGGGCGACTCTTTTCAAGGATATTCCATAGTGCATGGATTCCAAAATACAGCTAAACCGTATTCCAAAATGCAAGGAACGCTACTGAAGCGTATTATAAAGTGTAGGGAACTCTGCTGAATCTTAGTCCAAAATACAAGGATTGCTACTGAATAGAATTCCTAAGTGTAGGGAATGCAACTGGAGCGTATTCCAATCTATAGGGAACTCTACTGAATCGTATTCAAAAATACAACAAATGCTGTTCAATCGTATTAGAAAGTGCAGGGAACACAACTGAAACGAATTCCAAAAGTGCGGAGAACGCTGTTGAAGCATATTTCAAAATTGAGGGAACTCTGCTGAACCGTATTCCAAAGTGGAAGGAAATGTGTTGAAGCGAGATTCAAAGTGCAGGGAGCGCTGTTGAAGAATATTCTAAATTATAGGGAACACTGCCAAAGCATATTACACGCATACGGATAACTAGTGAAGAATATTCCAAATTACGGGGAATGTAGCTTAAGCCCATTCCAAAATGTTCAAAATACCACTGAAGTCTGTGCCATAGTGTAGGGAACACTACTGAAGCATATTCCTAATTGAGGGGCATGCTACTGAAACGAATTCCAAAGTGCACTGAACACTGCTGAAACGTATTCCAAACTGCAGGGAACGCTGGTGAAGCGTATTCCCAAAATGCAAGGAACGCTACTGAAGCGCATTCCAAATGTCAGGGAACACTGCTGAATCGTATTCCAAACTTCAGGGAATGCTGCTGAAACATGTTCCAAATTACAAGGAACGCTGCTGAAGAATAATCCAATCAAAAGGGAACTCTGCAGAAGCGTATTCCTAAATGCAGGGAATTCTGCTAAAGCGTATTCCAAAGTACAGGGAATGCTCAAGAAGCATATTCCAAAGTGCATGGAACATTACTGAAGCATATTCAAAAGTGCCGGGAACGCTGTTGAAGCATTTTCCAAAATGCAGGGAACTCTACTAAAGAGTGTACAAAAATGCAGGGAATGCTACTGAAGTATATTCCAAAGTGTAGGGAACGCTCCTGAAGCATATTTCTAAACTACAAGAAAAGCTATCGAAGCCTATTCCAAAGTGCAAGGAATGCAGCTGAAGTGTATTTCCAAAGTGCAAGGAACACTGCTAAAGCGTAATTCATAATGCTGGGAATACGGTTGAAATGTAATTCCAAAATGCAACGAATGCTACTGAAGCATATTCCAAATAGAAGGGACCGCTGCTGAAGCATATTCCTAAAATATAGGGAATGCTGCTGAAGCGTTTTCTAAAATATAGGGAACTCAGTTGAAGCTTACTCCAAAGTGTAAGGAACAATGCTGAAGCATATTCCAAAGTATAGGGAACGCTGTTGAAGCAGATTCAGAAGTGCAGGGAACACTGCGAAACCGTATTCCAAATTGCAGGGAACGCTGCTAAATAGTAATCCAAAGTGTTCGGCACTCCTAAAGCGTATTCAAAAATTGCAAAGAATGCTGCTAAATCATATTCTAAAGTGCAGGGAACTCTACTAAATTGTATTCCAAAATGCAAGGAATGCTGCTGAATCGTATTCCAAAGTGCAGGGAATGCTACTACTGCGTATTCCAAAAGTCTGGGAGCACGGCTGAACCGTATTCTAAAATGAAAGGAACGCTGCTGAAGCGTATGTTAAAGTGTAGGAAACACTAGTGAAGCATATCCCAAACTAAAGGGAACGTTGTTGAAGCGTATTCCCAAAATGCAAGGAACACAACTGAAGAGTATTCCCAACAGCAGGGAACACTGCTGACGCGTATTCCAAATAGTAGGGAATGCTACTAAAGCATATTCCAAAATGCAGGAATACGGCTTAAGCGTATTCCAAACTGAAGGGAACGCTGCTGAAGCGTGTGCCAAAATGCAAGGAATGCTACTGAAGTGTATTCCAAAGCGCAGGGAACGCTACTCAGGCATATTTCTAAACAGTATAAAAAGATGCAAAGCATACTCCAAAGTGCAAGGAACGCTGCTGAATCGTATTTCTTAAGTGCAGGGAACGCTCCTGAGGCGTCTTTTGCAAAATGCAGGTTGGTGAAGCATATTCAAAGATATGGGGGACTATTTTTAAGAGTATTCCAAAGTGAAAGTTAATGCAGCTAAAGCGTATTCCAAAATGCAGGGAATGCTGCTGAAGCGTATTATAAAGTGCAGGGAACTCTGCTAAATTATATTCCAAAATACAAGCATTACTGCTTAATAGAGTTCCTAAGTGCTAGGAATGCAACTGAAGTGTATTCCAATGTGTAGGGAACTCTACTGAATCATATTCCAAACTGCAAGAAATGATGCTGAATTGTATTACAAAGTGCAGGGAACACTACTGAAATGTATTCCATAAGTGCAGAGAATGTTGCTAAAGCATATTCCAAAATTTAGGGAACTCTACTGAACCACATTCCAAAGTGGAAGGAACAGTGCTGAAGCGTGATTCAAAGTGCAGGGAGCGTTGTTGAAGAATATTCCGAATTCTAGGGAACACTGCCGAAGCATATTACATGCATACAGATAACTACTGAAGCATATTCCAATTTGCGGGGAATGTAGCTGAAGCCCATTCCAAAATGTTCAAAATGCCACTGAAGTCTATGCCATAGTGTAGGTAACACTGCTGAAGCATATTCCTAATTGAGGGGAATGCTACTAAAGAAAATTCTAAAGTGCACTGAACACTACTGAAGCGTATTCCAAACTGAAGGGAACCCTGGCGAAGCATATTCCCAAAATTCAAGGAAGGCTACTAAAGCGCATTCCAAATGTCAGGGAACACTACTGAATCATATTCCAAACTTCAGGGAATGCTACTGAAGCATGTTCCAAATTACAAGGAACGCTGCTGAAGCAAAATCCAATCAAAAGGGAACTCTACAGAAGCATATTCCTAAATGCAAGGAATGCTGCTGAAGCGTATTCCAAAGTGCAGGGAATGCTAACAAAGCATATTCCAGAGTGTGTGGAACGTTACTGAAGCATATTCAAAAGTGCCGAGAATGCTGTTTAAGTATTTTCCAAAATGCAGGGAACTTTACTGAAGAGTGTGCCAAAATGCAGGGAATGCTGCTGAAGTACATTCCAAAGTGTAGAGAACGCTACTGAAGTATATTTCTAAACTGCAAGAAAAGCTATCGAAGCCTATTCCAAAGTGCAAGGAACGCAGCTGAAGCGTATTTCCAAAGTGCAAGGAACACTATTGAAGCGTATTTCATAATGCTGGGAATACGGCTGAAGTGTAATTCCAAATTGCAACGAATGCTACTAAAGCATATTCCAAATAGAAGGGACCGCTGCTGAAGCATATTCCTAAAATATAGGGAATGCTGCTGAAGCGTTTTCTAAAATAAAGGGAACTCAGTTGAAGCTTACTCCAAAGTGTAAGGAACAATGCTGAAGCATATTCCAAAGTATAGGGAACGCTGTTGAAGCAGATTCAGAAGTGCAGGGAATGCTGCGTAACCATATTCCAAATTGCAGGGAACGCTGCTAAATAGTAATCCAAAGTGTTCGGCACTCCTAAAGCGTATTCAAAAATTGCAAAGAATGCTGCTAAATCATATTCTAAAGTGCAGGGAACTCTACTAAATTGTATTCCAAAATGCAAGGAATGCTGCTGAATCGTATTTCAAAGTACAGGAAATGCTACTACTGCGTATTCCAAAAGTCTGGGAGCACGGCTGAACCGTATTCTAAAATGAAAGGAACGCTGCTAAAGCGTATGTTAAAGTGTAGGAAACACTAGTGAAGCATATCCCAAACTAAAGGGAACGCTGTTGAAGCGTATTCCCAAAATGCAAGGAACACAACTGAAGAGTATTCCCAACAGCAGGGAACAATGCTGACGCGTATTCCAAATAGTAAGGAATGCTACTAAAGCATATTCCAAAATGCAGGAATGCGGTTTAAGCGTATTCCAAACTGAAGGGAACGCTGCTGAAGCGTGTGCCAAAATGCAAGGAATGCTACTGAAGTGTATTCCAAAGCACAGGGAATGCTACTCAGGCATATTTCTAAACAGTATGAAAAGATGCGAAGCATACTCCAAAGTGCAAGGAACGCTGCTGCATCGTATTTCTTAAGTGCAGGGAACGCTCCTGAGGCGTCTTTTGCAAAATTCAGGGAACGTTGCTGAAGCATATTCAAAGATATGGGGGACTATTTTTAAGAGTATTCCAGAGTGCATGGAATGCAGCTAAAGCGTATTCCAAAATGCAGGGAACGCTGCTGAAGCGTATTATAAAGTGTAGGGAACTCTGCTAAATTGTATTCCAAAATACAAAGATTACTGCTGAATAGAGTTCCTAAGTGCCGGGAATGCAACTGAAGCGTATTCCAATGTGTAGGGAATTCTAGTAAATTGTAATCCAAAATGCAAGAAATGGTGTTGAATCGTATTACAAATTACAGGGAACACTACTGAAACGTATTCTAAAAGTGCAGAGAATGTTGCTAAAGAATGTTCCAAAATTTAGGGAACTCTGCTGAACCATATTCCAAAATGGAAGGAACAGTGCTGTAGCGTGATTCAAAGTACAGCGAGCGCTGTTGAAGACTATTCCAAATTGTAGGGAACATTACCGAAGCATATTACACGCATACGGATAACTACTGAAGCATATTCCAAATTACGGGGAATGTAGCTTAAGCCCATTCCAAAATGTTCAAAATGCCACTGAAGTCTATGCCATAATGAAGGGAACACTGCTGAAGCATATTCCTAATTGAGGGGAATGCTACTGAAGTGAATTCTAAAGTGCACTAAACACTGCTGAAGCGTATTCCAAACTAAAGGGAACACTGGTGAAGCGTATTCCCAAAATGCAAGGAACGCTACTAAAGCGCATTCCAAACGTCAAGGAACACTACTGAATCGTATTCCAAACTTCAAGGAATGCTGCTGAAGCATGTTTGAAATTATAGGGAATGCTGCTGAAACATAATCCAATCAAAAGGGAACTCTATAGAAGCGTATTCCTAAATGCAGGGAATGCTGCTGAAGCGTATTCCAAAGTGCAGGGAATGCTGACGACGCATATTCCAAAGTGCGTGGAACGTTACAGAAGCATATTCTAAAGTGCCGGGAACGCTATTGAAGCGTTTTCCAAAATGCAGGGAACTCTACTTAAGAGTGTGCCAAAATGCAGGGAATGCTATAGAAGTATATTCCAAAATGTAGGGAACGCTGCTGAAGCATATTTCTAAACTACAAGTTAAGCTATCGAAGCCTATTCCAAAGTGCAAGGAAGGCAGCTAAAGCGTATTTCCAAAGTGCAAGGAACAATGCTGAAGCATAATTCATAATGCTGGGAACACGGTTGAAGTGTAATTCCAAAATGCAACGAATGCTACTAAAGCATATTCCAAACAGAAGGGACCACTGCTGAAGCATATTCCTAAAATATATCGAACGTTACTGAACCGTATTCTAAATTAAAAGGAACTCTGTTGAACCGTACTCCAAAGTGTAGGGAACAATGCTGAAGCATATTCCAAAGTGTAGGGAACGTAGTTGAAGCTGATTCAGAAGTGCAGGGAATGCTGTGAAATCGTATTCCAAATTGCAGGGAACGCTGTTGAGCAATAATCCAAAGTGTTGGGCACTCCTAAAGCGTATTGAAAAATGCAGAGAATGTTGCTAAATTGTATTCCAAAGTGCAGGGAAATCTACTGAATTGTATTCCAAAATGCAGGGAATGTTGCTGAATCATATTCCAAAGTGCAGAGAATGCTACTGATGCGTATTCCAAAAGTTTGGGAGCACGACTGAACCGTATTCTAAAATGAAAGGAACGCTGCTGAAGCGTATGCCAAAGTTTAGGAAACACTACTGAAGTATATTCCAAACTAAAGGGAACGCTGTTGAAGCGTATTCCCAAAATGCAAAGAACACAACTGAAGAATATTCCCAACAGCAGGGAACACTGCTGAAGCGTATTCCATATAGCAGGGAATGCTACTAAAGCATATTCCAAAATGCAGGGAATGCGACTTAAGCGTATTCTAAATGGAAGGGAATGCTGTTGAAGCATGTGCCAAAATGCAAGGAATACTACTGAAGTGTATTCCAAAGCATGGGGAACGCTGCTCAAGCTTATTTCCAAAATGTAGGAAAAGATGCGAAGCATACTCCAAAGTGCAAGGAACGCTACTGAAGAGTATTTCTAAAGTGCAGGGAACGCTACTGAAGCGTATTTTGCAAAATGCAGGGAACGTTCCTAAAGCATATTCAAAAATATGGGGGACCCTTTTTAAGGGTATTCCGTAGTGCATGGAATGCAGCTAAAGCGTATTCCAAAATGCAGGGAACGATGCTGAAATGTATTATAAAGTGCAGGGAACCATGCTGAATCATATTCCAAAGTACAAGGATTACTGCTGAATAGAATTCCTAAGTGCAGGGAATGCAGCTGAAGCGTATTCCAATGTGTAGAGAATAGTGTTGAATTGTATTCCAAAATGCAAGAAATGCTATTGAATCGTATTATAAAGTACAGGGAACACTACTGAAGTGTATTCCAAAAGTGCTGAGAACGCTGCTGAAGCATATTTCAAAATTGAGGGAACTCTGCTAAACCGTATTCCAAAGTGGAAGGACCAGTGTTGAAGCATGATTCAAAGTGCAGGGAGCGCTATTGAAGAATATTCTAAATTATAGGGAACACAGTCGAAGCATATTACACGCATACGGATAACTACTGAAGAATATTCCAAATAGCGGGGAATGTAGCTTAAGCCCATTCCAAAATGTTCAAAATGCCACTGAAGTCTATGCCATAGTGTAGGGAACACTACTGAAGCATATTCCTAATTGAGGGGAATACTACTGAAGCGAATTCCAAAGTGCTCTGAACACTACTGAAGCGTATTCCAAACTGTAGGGAACGCTGGTGAAGCGTATTCCCAAAATGCAAGGAATGCTACTGAAGCGCATTCCAAACGTCAGGGAACACTGCTGAATCGTATTCCAAACATCAGGGAATGTTGTTGAAACATGTTCCAAATCACAGGGAACGCTACTGAAGCATAATCCAATCAAAAGGGAACTCTGCAGAAGCGTATTCCTAAATGCAGGGAATGCTGCTAAATCATATTCCAAGGTGCAGGGAATGTTACTAAAGCACATTCAAAAGTGTCAGGAACGCTGTTGAAGCATTTTCCAAAATGCAGGGAACTCTACTAAAGAGTGTGCCAAAATGCAGGGAATGCTACTAAAGTATATTCCAAAGTGTAGGGAACGCTGTTGAAGCATATTTCTAAACTGCAAGAAAAGCTATCGAAGCCTAATCCAAAGTGCAAGGAATGCAGCTGATGCTTATTTCCAAAGTGCAAGGAACACTGCTAAAGCGTAATTCATAATGCTAAGAATATGGCTGAAGTGTAATTCCAAAATGCAACGAATGCTACTGAAGCATATTCCAAACAGAAGGGACCACTGCTGAAGCATATTCCTAAAATATAGAGAACGCTGTTGAAGCGCATTCTAAAATAATGGGAACTCTGTTGAAGCGTACTCCAAAGTGTAGGGAACAATGCTGAAGCATATTCCAAAGTGTAGGGAACACTGTTGAAGCAGATTCAGAAGTGCAGGGAACGCTACGAAATCGTATTCCAAATTACAGGGAACGCTGCTAAACAGTAAACCAAAGTGCTCGGCACTCCTAAAGCGTATTCAAAAATGCAAAGAATGCTGTAAAATCATATTCCAAAGTGCAGGGAACTCTACTAAATTGTATTCCAAAATGCAGGGAATGCTGCTGAATAGTATTCCAAAGTGCAGGGAATGCTACTACTGCGTATATCAAAAGTCTGGGAGCATGGCTGAACCGTATTCTAAAATGAAAGGAACGCTGCTGAAGCATATGTTAAAGTGCAGGAAACACTACTGAAGGATATCCAAAACTAAAGGGAACGATGTTGAAGCGTATTCCCAAAATGCAAGGAACACAACTGAACAGTATTCCCAATAGCAGGGAACACTACTGACGCGTATTCCAAATAGTAGGGAATGCTACAAAAGCATATTCCAAAATAAAGGGAATGCGGCTTAAGCGTATTCCAAACTGAAGGGAATGCTGCTGAAGCATGTGCCAAAATGCAAGGAATGCTACTGAAGTGTATTCCAATATGCAGGGAACGCTACTCAGGCATATATCCAAACTGTACAAAAAGATGCGAAGCATACTCCAAATTGCAAGGAGCGCTGCTAAAGCGTATTTCTTAAGTGCAGGGAACACTACTGAGGCGTATTTTGCAAAATCCAGGGAACCTTGCTGAAGCATATTCAAAGATATGGGGGACTATTTTTAAGGGCATTCCAGAGTTCATGCAATGCAGCTAAAGCGTATTCCGAAATGCAGGGAACGCTGCTGAAGCGTATTACAAAGTGCAGGGAACTCTACTTAATTGTATTCCAAAATACAAGGATTACTGCTGAATAGAGTTCCTAAGTGCCGGGAATGCAACTGAAGCATACTCCAATGTGTAGGGAACTCTATTGAATCGTATTACAAAGTGCAGGGACCACTAATGAAATGTATTTTAAAAGTGCAGATAATGTTGCTAAAACGAATTCCAATCTTTAGGGAACTCTGCTGAACCATATTCCAAAGTGGAAGGATTAGTGCTGAAGCATGATTCAAAGTGCAGGGAGCGCTGTTGAAGAATATTCCAAATTATAGGGAACACTGTCGAAGCATATTACATGCATACGGATAACTACTAAAGCATATTCCAAATTGCGGGGAATGTAGCTGAAGCCCATTCCAAAATGTTCAAAATGCCACTAAAGTCTATGTCATAGTGTAGGGAACAAAACTGAAGCATATTCCTAATTGTGGGGAATGCTACTGAAGAAAATTCTAAAGTGCACTGAACACTGCTGGAGCGTATTCCAAACTGAAGGGAACGCTGGTGAAGCGTATTCCCAAAAGGCAAGGAAGGCTACTGAAGCGCATTCCAAATATGAAGGAACACTACTGAATCGTATTCCAATCTTCAGGGAATGCTACTGAAGCATGTTCCAAATTATAGGGAACGCTGCTGAAGTAAAATCGAATCAAAAGGGAACTCTGCAGAAGCGTATTCCTAAATGCAGGGAATGCTGCTAAAGCGTATTCCAATATGCAGGGAACACTAACGAAGCATATTCCAAAGTGTGTGGAACGTTACTGAAGCATATTCAAAAGTGCCAAGAATGATGTTTAAGCGTTTTCCAAAATGTAGGGAACTCTACTGAATAGTGTGCCAAAATGCAGGGAATGCTGCTGAAGTATATTCCAAAAGTGCAGAGAATGTTGCTAAAGCATATTCCAAAATTTAGGAAACTCTGCTGAACCATATTCCAAAGTGGAAGGAACAGTGCTGAAGCATGATTCAAAGTGCAGGGAGCGTTGTTGAAGAATATTCTAAATTGTAGGGAACCCTGCCGAACATATTACATGCATACGGATAACTACTGTAGCATATTCCAAATTGCGGGGAATGTAGCTGAAGCCCATTCCAAAATGTTCAAAATGCCACTGAAGTCTATGCCATAGTGTAGGGAACACGGCTGAAGCATATTCCTAATTAAGGGGAATGCAACTGAAGAAAATTCTAAAGTGCACTGAACACTGCTGAAGCGTATTCCAAACTGAAGGGAACGCTGGTGAAGCGTATTCCCAAAATTCAAGGAAGGCTACTGAAGCACATTCCAAATGTCAGGGAACACTACTGAATTATATTCCAAACTTCAGGGAATGCTACTGAAGCATATTCCAAATTATAGGGAACACTGCTGAAGCAAAATCCAATCAAAAGGGAACTCTATAGAAGTATATTCCTAAATGCAGGGAATGCTGTTGAAGCGTATTCCAAAGTGTAGGGAATGCTAACGAAGCATATTCCAAAGTGTGTGGAACGTTACTGAAGCATATTCAAATGTGCCGAGAATGCTGTTTAAGCATTTTCCAAAATACAGGGAACTCTACTGAAGAGTGTGCCAAAATGCAAGGAATGCTGCTGAAGTATATTCCAAAGTGTAGAGAACACTACTGAAGTATATTTCTAAACTGCAAGAAAAGCTATCGAAGCCTATTCCAAAGTGCAAGTAACGCAACTGAAGCGTATTTCCAAAGTGCATGGAACACTGCTGAAGCGTATCTCATAATGCTAGGAATACGGCTGAAGTGTAATTGCAAAATGCAATGAATGCTACTGAAGCATATTCCAAACGGAAGGGACCGCTGCTGAAGCATATTCCTAAAATATAGGGAATGCGGCTGAAGCGTTTTCCAAAATAAAGGGAACTCTGTTGAAGCTTACTCCAAAGTGTAAGGAACAATGCTGAAGCATATTCCAAAGTGTAGGGAACGCTGTTGAAGCAGATTCAAAAGTGCAGGAAAAGCTGTGAAACCGTATTCCAAATTGCAGGGATCACTGCTAAACAGTAATCCAAAGTGCTGGGCACTCCTAAAGCGTATTAAAAAATGTAGAGAATGCTACTAAATCGCATTCCAAAGTGTAGGGAACTCTACAGAATTGTATTCCAAAATGGAGGGAATGCTGCTGCATCGTATTCCAAAGTGCAGGGAATGCTACTGATGCGTATTCTAAAAGTTTGGGAGCACGGCTGAACCGTATTCTAAAATGAAAGGAACGCTGCTGAAGCATATGTTAAAGTACAAAAAACACTACTGAAGCATATTCCAAACTAAAGGGAATGCTGTTGAAGCGTATTCCCAAAATGTAAGGAACACAACTGAAGAGTATTCCCAACAGCAGGGAACACAGTTGAAGCGTATTCCAAATAATAGGGAATGCTACTAAAGCATATTCCAAAAAGCAGGGAATGCGGCTTAAGTGTATTCCAAACTGAAGGGAACGCTGCTGAAGCGTGTGCCAAAATGCAAGGAATGCTACTGAAGTGTATTCCAAAGCGAAGGGAACGCTACTCAAGCATTTTTCCAAACTGTGCGAAAAGATGCGAAGCATGCTCCAAAGTACAAGGAACGCTGCTGAAGCGTATTTCTTAAGTGCAGGGAACGCTACTGAGGCATATTTTGTAAAATGCAGGGAACGTTGCTAAAGCATATATAAAATATGGGGGACTATTTTTAAGGGTATTCCAGAGTGCATGGAATGCAGATAAAACGTATTCCAAAATGCAGGGAACGCTGCTGAAGCGTATTATAAAGGGCAGGGAACTCTGCTAAATTGTATTCCAAAATACAAGGATTGCTGCTGAATAGAGTTCCTAAGTACTGGGAATGCAACTGAAGCGTATTCCAATGTGTAGGGAACTCTAGTAAATCGTATTCCAAAATTCAAGAAATGATGTTGAATCGTATTACAAATTGCAGGGAACACTACTGAAACGTATTCCAAAGGTGCAGAGAACATTGCTAAAGCATGTTCCAAAATTTAGGGAACTTTGCTGAACCATATTCCAAAGTGGAAAGAACAGTGCTGAAGCGTGATTCAAAGTGCAGGGAGCGCTGTTGAAGAATATTCCAAATTACAGGGAATGTAGCTTAAGCCCATTCCAAAATGTTCAAAATGCCACTGAAGTCTATGCCATAGTGTAGGGAACACTGCTGAAGCATATTCCTAATTGAGGGGAATGCTATTGAAGCAAATTCTAAAATGTACTGAACACTGCTGAAGCGTATTCCAAACTAAGGGGAACGCTGGTGAAGCGTATTCCCAAAATGCAAGGGAAGCTACTGAAGCGCATTCCAAATATCAAGGAATACGACTGAATCGTATTCCAAACTTCAAGGAATGCTGCTGAAGCATGTTCGAAATTACAGGGAACGCTGCTAAAGCATAATCCAATCAAAAGGGAACTCTACAGAAGCGTATTCCTAAATGCAGGGAATGCTGTTGAAGCGTATTCCATAGTGCAGGGAATGTTTACGATGCATATTCCAAAGTGCGTGGAACGTTACTGAAGCATATTCAAAACTGCCGGGAACGATATTGAAGCGTTTTCCAAAATGCAGGGAACCCTACTGAAGAATGTGCCAAAATGCAGGGAATGCTACTGAAGTATATTCCAAAGTGTAGGGAACGCTGCTGAAGCATATTTCTAAACTACAAGAAAAGCTATCGAAGCCTATTCCAAAGTGTAAGGAATGCAGCTGAAGCGTATTTCCAAAGTGCAAGGAACACTGCTGAAGCGTAATTCATAATGCTGGGAATACGGCTGAATGTAATTCCAAAATGCAACGAATGCTACTAAAGCATATTCCAAACAGAAGGGACCGCTGCTAAAGCATATTATTAAAATATAGGGAACGCTGCTGAAGCGTATTCTAAAATAAAGGGAACTCTGTTAAAGCGTACTCCAAAGTGTAGGGAACAATGCTGAAGCAGATTCAGAAGTGCAAGGAACGCTGCGAAACTGTATTCCAATTTACAGGGAATGTTGGTAAATAGTAATCCAAAATGCAAAGAATGCTACTAAATCATATTCTAAAGTGCAGGGAACTCTACTAAATTGTATTCCAAAATGCAGGGAATGCTGCTGAATCGTATTCCAAAGTGTAGGGAATGCTACACCGGCGTATTCCAAAAGTCTGGGAGCACGGCTGAACTGTATTGTAAAATGAAAGGAACGTTGCTGATGCGTATGTTAAAGTGCAGGAAACACTAGTGAAGCATATCCCAAACTAAAGGGAACGCTATTGAAGCGTATTCCAAAAATGCAAGGAACACAACTGAAGAGTATTCCCAACAGCAGGGAACACTGCTGACGCGTATTCCAAATTGTAGGGAATGCTACTAAAGCATATTCCAAAATGCAGGGAATGCGGCTTAAGCGTATTCTAAACGGAAGGGAATGCTGTTGAAGCATGTGTCAAAATGCAAGGAATGCTACTGAAGTGTATTGCAAAGCGTAAGGAACGCTGCTCAAGCTTATTTCCAAATTGTAGGAAAAGATGCGAAGCATACTCCAAAGTGCAAGGAACGCTACGTAAGAGTATTTCTAAAGTGCAGGGAATGCTACTGAAGTGTATTTCGCAAAATGCAAGGAACGTTGCTAAAGCATATTCAAAAATATGGGGACCCTTTTTAAGGGTATTCCATAGTGCATGGAATGCAGCTAAAGCGTATTCCAAAATGCAGGGAACGCTGGTAAAACGTATTATAAAGTGCAGGGAACCATGCTGAATCGTATTCCAAAATACAAGGATTACTGCTGAATAGAATTCCTAAATGCAGAGAATGCAACTGAAGCGTATTCCAATGTGTAGAGAATAATATTGAATCCTATTCCAAAATGCAAGAAATGCTATTGAATCCTATTATAAAGTACAGGGAACACTACTGAAGTGTATTCCAAAAGTGCAGAGAACGTTGCTAAAGTGTATTCCAAAATTAAGGAAACTCTGCTAAACCGTATTCCAATGTGGAAGGACAGTACTGAAGCATGATCCAAAGTGCAGGGAACACTGCTGAAGAATATTCCAAATTGTCAGGAACGCTGTCGAAGCATATTACACCAATAGGGAACACTACTGAAGCGTATTCCAAATGGCGAGGAATGCAGCTTAAGCGCATTCCAAAATGTTTAGAATGCCACAGAAATGTATGCCAAAGTGCAGGGAACGCTACTGAAGCATATTCCAAATTGAAGGGAATGCTACTGAAGCGTATTTCAAAGTGCACTGAACACTGCTAAAGCGTATTCCAAACTGAAGGGGACGTTAGTGAAGTATATTCCCAAAATACAAGGAATGCTACTATAGCGTATTCCGAACGTCAAGGAACACTGCTGAATCGTATTCCAAACATCAGGGAACGCTATTCAAGCACTTTCCAAAATAAAGGGAACGCTGCTGAAGCGTAATCCAAAATAAAGGGAACTCTGGAAAAGCATATTCCTAAATGCAGGGAACGCTACTGAAGCGTATTCCAAAGTGTAGGGAATGCTACCGTAGCATATTCCAAAGTGCGCGGAACGTTACTGAAGCATATTCAAAAGTGCAGGTAACGCTGTTGAAGCATTTTCAAAAATGCAAGGAACTCTACTGAAGCATGTGCCAAAATGCAGGGAATACTACTGAACTATATTCCAAAGTGTAGGGAATGCTGCTGACGTATATTTCTAAACTGCAAGAAAAGCTGTCGAAGCCTATTCCAAAGTGCAGGGAATGCAGCTAAAGCATATTTCAAAAGTGTAAGGAACACTGCTGAAGCGTAATTCAAAATGCTAGAAATGCGGCTGAAGTGTATTCCATAATACAGCGAATGCTACTGAAGCATATTCCAAATTGAAGGGAACGCTCCTGAAGCATATTCCCAAAATATAGGGAGCGCTGGTGAAGTACATTCCAAAATATAGGGAACTCTGTTGAAGCGTACTCCAAAGTGTAAGGAACACTACTGAAGCATACTCCATCGTGCAGGGAACGTTATTGAAGCAGATTCCTAAGTGCAGGTAACACTGCGAAACCAAATTCCAAATTACAGGGAACGCTGCTGAACAGTATTCCAAAGTACTGGGCACTCCTTAAGCGTATTAAAAAATGCAGAGAATGATGCTAAATGGTATTCCAAAGCCCAAGGAACTCTACTGAATTGTATTCCAAAATGCAGGGAATGTTGCTGAATCGAATTCCAAAGTGCAAGGAACGCTACTGATGCGTATTCTAAAAGTCAGGGAACATGGCTGAACTGTGTTCTAAAATGAAAGGAGCGCTGCTGAAGCGTATGCCAAAGTGCAGGAAACGCTACTGAAACATATTCCAAACTAAAGAGTTGTAATACCCTGTATTTTCAGGTATATATAGATCCCTAGTACCTTTCTTAGCCTTTGGTGAGATTGTGTGTTCAATCGATTGACCTTATCTCAATCGATTGATATGTCAATCGATTGGATGTTTTACCAATCGATTGGTATCCTGCCGACCTAACTCCAATCGATTGACACCTGGTATCAATCGATTGAGAGTAGCTAGAGTTGGCCACCTCGTTGGTTTTGTGTGGTTGTGATTATTTTCCCCTCCCTATATATACCCCTCCCCTTATACATATATATGGTTGCTTGTGTGTGTGTTTGGGAGAGAGAGAGAGATATATACTCATATATATACACATACATATATATTATATATATACACACACACCCTCTCGGGTTAGAGAGGAAGAGAAGAGAAGAGAAGAAGAAGAAGGAAGAGAAGAAGAAGAGGAGGACAGAGAGAGAACAGAGACGGACAGAGAAAGAGAGAGCAGAGAAGAAAGGAGAGGAGAGAGATCAACCACCATAGCCGCGGAGCTCGGGACGCCGTCAACGGAACGCCGGAAAGAGGTGAGTTTCATTAACTCACTCAAGAGGATTGTTTTTGTGATGTTTATGTGTGTATAATAACGTGTATGAGGAGGAAAGAGAACCCCAACGTTTTATAATAAAACCCAGCAGTTTTGAAGAAGAAGACAGAGTCCAATCGATTGACATTAAGTTCAATCGATTGATATATCAATCGATTGACATTAAGTCCAATCGATTGACATTATTTCCAATCGATTGACATTAAGTCCAATCGATTGACATTATTTCCAATCGATTGACATAAAGTCCAATCGATTGACATTATTTCCAATCGATTGGGAAGAGCAGAATGTTGTTTATCTATTGTTATATGTTATGAGCTGATTTTAATGTACCCAAGCTGCTAATGGTTGTACCTACGTGATGTTGGGTATGTGCTTAGTCAAACATGATACTACGTTAGCCTTATATGATGTTTATGTTAATGTTACAAGATGAACTGTTTATTGTCAACTGTCGATATGAGATGAATTGTTTAACTGTCATATGTTATTGTCAAACTGAATAGTAGAACGGAATACAACTGCATGTTAATAATCAATAATCAGTAGATATGATTAATACAGAGCATGTGGTAATTCCAGTACTTAGTATATGAGCATTTCACAACATGTGTCAGCATGCATGGGATAGTGATGTGAAGAGGCAAGAGAAGCCGATGAGAAATGGGATATGTAACTTATGTGGAATATGAGATATGTGTACTTTGGATCCATGGGATCAACGGCTGACGAGTCGGGTGGACGTGGGACGGTTAGAGTTCCTAGTACGCCTCTTGCTGTTGAAGACGTCCAGTAATGCGTATGCACTGTTGAAGACGTCCAGTGTACCGTTGACGATTACGTCCGGCTAGTGCCCTAATGTATTTTCACCGTGTAGTCGACCAGTGAGAATATACACAGCGTAGAAGACGTCCGTTGTGCCGCTTCCATCGTTTACAGATAGGTGGTACCGTGTAGACGACCGGTAACCCTATCAAGGGATTGTAGGACCTACTACCTAGTCGGGTGATTCCGATTGGTATTATGGTATCTATGTATGGATACGGATTTGGATTATGGTATCAACGTACAGATACAGATATGGATATGGATATGGATATGAGAATGGCTAGTAAGAAGATGGTTCAGTCGTGGATCCAGCGTCCCGACGTAAAGGTATATGCATGGGATGGATGCATGGGTTACATGCATGGATTTGGTGAATACGTGATGAGATATGTTATACCATGATGTTTATCCTTGTCATTACTTAATATGATTTCTGTAATTATTGATTAATGCATAGTTTAATCAGACCTTTGCTATGTCCGTGAGTGACGCCATTGTTAAGAGATTAACCGCATTTTAAGATGCTGAACAATAGCGGTGAGGAGTGTTGTTTAATGTACTCACTCAGCTTTGTATTCAAAGCTGATGGCGTTAATGCCCTGGACATTCCAATGTCTAGGGATTTGTAGGTCTTGAAGACTGAAGACTGATAGTTCTGCCAGACTTGGAGCTGAAGGCTGGAAGACGAAGATGTGCTGCTTTATATTAGTTGGTTCCTAACTGTTGTACTTCTGTTAATGTTTGTTATAGGCTTCAGACTCTAAGCCAGCTGCTGTAATAGATTTAGTAGACTTTTATAATTGGTACTTGGGCATCTGTTGCTTCCAAACCTTTTATAGCTTCCGCTGTAGCCTCTGATTATGTTAATAAGATATGTTCTATGAATAGAATCCTCCCTATCGTGGTGTTTATTGGTTTGGGTAGATGACAATGCGGTTATTCACCCGTCATTCCCTATGGACCCATAAAGGAAATTTATTTTTCTCTATTTATGCTGCTCCGGGGCGTGACAGGATTTTTGGTATCAGAGCCTAGGTTTTCAGTTGTTAACCGCTTGTCTTTGGTGTTAGAACCCGAATTCTAAGATAATATCGATAGCATGAGGATTAGTTGAGATGAGATAGAACTGTAATCTTGTCACGTAGACAAGAGGTTAGAAGAATCCATCCGAGAATGTTTTGTTAGCAGAGCTGATAAGAAATCTTTAGAACTGTTGGATGTTAGACGCTGATGAATTCCTGAGCGATGTCGGAACAGTCAGTATGTCCTAGAAATAGAAAGAGGTTAAGGATAAGATTATCCTGTTACCTTGAGCCACATGTTAGTTGAGTGGACTCACATGTTAGTTGAACAGTACTTGTAGTTTGGAACCTGAGAATAGAAATAGAATGTTTAAGATTTGACGTTAAGCGTAGAAGTTGTAGTTTCGTCTTGAGCATAGATACATTTAAGCGTACCTAGTAGGTAGACTGACCTATGTGGTTAATATTATTATTTATGTGAGGTATTCGTATTACTTAATGTGATCGTGTTATATAGTGGTACTATATATTTGTTACCGCATGTTCTTGCTCGAGCTGTAAGATAGAATGCGTCTGACCGAATAGATTTTCATTTTAGGTAGCAACATTGAACCCTACCAGCACTCGTTATGGTTAGGACGACTCAAGGAAACCCGAGCCAGCTGAATGGAGTATCTGATATAGTACCTCCTGAGATAGATCCAACAGGAATGATTGGAGTTTTCATCCGTCGCATGGAACAAGTTATCAATCGTGCGGATCACGTCATCGGCAATGAAGCACTAGTACGTCAGACAAGAGTCAAGTTGCTAAAGGAATTTCGTGCTCTTCAACCAGGAACCTTTACAGGACTAACAGGAGCATGGCAAGCTGAGCAATGGATTCGCCAGATAGAATTGATATTTGAGACACTTGAATGTACTGACACTGAGAAAAGACATTTGGCAGTATTTCAACTGACATTCTCAGCAGCAGATTGGTGGGACGCAGTGAAAGCTACGATAGGTGAAGAAGCTGTAGGAAGGATGACTTGGGAATCATTCAAGACTCGATTTCTAGAGAAGTACTTTCCAGAATCTGAGAAGAACAAGAGGGAGATGGAGTTCATACGATTAGTCCAAGGTAGTTTTACAGTGACAGAATATACAACTCAATTCGAGAGGCTATCACGATTTGCGCGGCATATGATCGATACCCCAAGAAGGAAGATCAAAAGATATCATCAAGGATTAGTTCCACATATCCGTCATATGACTATAGGACATTTAGATCAATCTTTCGAAGCTTTGGTAGAAATGGCAACGAAACTAGAAGACGACACTCAGATTAGTGAAGGACAACACTTTGATCAAGCATTTCCAGGGAACGATCAGTTTTTCATAACGGATCAGAGAAGAAGGGACAGTCAGATTGTGTTGGCAACTAACCAAGTCCAACGAGGAAACATGGAGAGAAGTTATACAAGTAACCGCCAGAAGCGTAAGAGGTTGGGGAACAACAAGAAAGAATCAAAACCAGTGGCGACTCCAACACAACATAGAGAACGAGATATCTGCTACAATTGTGGAGTACCAGGACACCATTCCCAAGAATGCAGAGTATCAAGGAAATCTAGTAGACGTGGAATACGATGCTTTAACTGTGGTAAATTTGGTCATATCCGTAAGTTTTGTCCAGAATTAGAGATGCAACACAATGTTCCGTTGCAACAAGTATCACGAGGGCAGACTCGCCATACAAATAATTGGTCTCAACTTAGACAAGGACGATAGACAGAAGGTACAACACTCATCACCTACATCATGTATTATATATGATCCCGATATTGCAGGAAGTTTGGTATTCGCTTGATTTTATTGTAAGAGGATTAGCCTACTCCATAAATTGTAGATATACAAACAATTCATTTGGCACAATCAGTAGTCGTTTCTGATAGTAGCTATCCGAGAATGGATATAACATCATTTGCATCCCTGTATAACATCTATTGCATCCCTATAAGACTTCAAATGCATCCTTATATGACGTCAATTGCCTCCCTATCGAAAGACTACGCCAACCATTGGTATGTTGGACAGAGACTAGAGATGAGGAATCTAAATTTGCTTTAGATGTAGCTTTGACAAAAGAGGACGAACTAGAAGATTGCGAGTATACGAGAAGAGATACGAGTAACGTAGAGACAACACCAGAATTACAAAGAGTATCATAGAAGGATTCTTTTCAACACCGATTGCATGTTGCTTTCACCCAGTCGAGATTATATAATAGAACGACTCATGAAAATCAGTATGTAGCTCTGCCTAACCTACTTAGGTAATACGTGGAAGCAGAATGAGTATTTAATGGATGGTACGACCTCAAGAGATGATCATATTAATAGTACATGAGAATTTAGAGATGCGTAAGGAAGTTTAAATCACCAGTTACGATATTAGAGTCACAAATGCTTTCAAGTCAATATCCTGGGGGACGACGACAATAATACGGGAGTTAACAAGGAGTTCGGAGATAGAAGACAATCAACTGATGCAGCAGTACAGACATGGACAGCACAATAGGAAGCATCTTCGGAGACAGGAGCAGACAGCAATGCTTCACTATGACATAGATGAGATTAGAACACTTGATCAGTAAAACCCTTACACCGTAGAGTTTGACCTGAGGGAGGAACCTCATGTGTTTAGAGACTAGCCGTTTCAGATGTTGTGAGAGGATTTGATTGTGCTACTTAGAACCTTTTCCCGAAGTTCGACTTACGAATTTTATATATCTAAACCCGAGGATTTGGTAGTTGTCACCCTAGTACTCGTAGATCGTTGATATTTTATATCGCGTGTCTAGAACTTGCACCCGTTGGCCGCTGATGTAATCGTTTATGTAAAACGAGAACGTGAGCATTTAGAGTCTGTCTTGCGAGAAGGATTTCTTTTTGGTATAGGGGCTACTGCTTCAGATTTCGAGGACGAAATCTTTTGATGAGTGGTGGATGATGTAATACCCTGTATTTTCAGGTATATATAGATCCCTAGTACCTTTCTTAGCCTTTGGTGAGATTGTGTGTTCAATCGATTGACCTTATCTCAATCGATTGATATGTCAATCGATTGGATGTTTTACCAATCGATTGGTATCCTGCCGACCTAACTCCAATCGATTGACACCTGGTATCAATCGATTGAGAGTAGCTGGAGTTGGCCACCTCGTTGGTTTTGTGTGGTTGTGATTATTTTCCCCTCCCTATATATACCCCTCCCCTTATACATATATATGGTTGCTTGTGTGTGTGTTTGGGAGAGAGAGAGAGATATATACTCATATATATACACATACATATATATTATATATATACACACACACCCTCTCGGGTTAGAGAGGAAGAGAAGAGAAGAGAAGAAGAAGAAGGAAGAGAAGAAGAAGAGGAGGACAGAGAGAGAACAGAGACGGACAGAGAAAGAGAGAGCAGAGAAGAAAGGAGAGGAGAGAGATCAACCACCATAGCCGCGGAGCTCGGGACGCCGTCAACGGAACGCCGGAAAGAGGTGAGTTTTATTAACTCACTCAAGAGGATTGTTTTTGTGATGTTTATGTGTGTATAATAACGTGTATGAGGAGGAAAGAGAACCCCAACGTTTTATAATAAAACCCAGCAGTTTTGAAGAAGAAGACAGAGTCCAATCGATTGACATTAAGTTCAATCGATTGATATATCAATCGATTGACATTAAGTCCAATCGATTGACATTATTTCCAATCGATTGACATTAAGTCCAATCGATTGACATTATTTCCAATCGATTGACATAAAGTCCAATCGATTGACATTATTTCCAATCGATTGGGAAGAGCAGAATGTTGTTTATCTATTGTTATATGTTATGAGCTGATTTTAATGTACCCAAGCTGCTAATGGTTGTACCTACGTGATGTTGGGTATGTGCTTAGTCAAACATGATACTACGTTAGCCTTATATGATGTTTATGTTAATGTTACAAGATGAACTGTTTATTGTCAACTGTCGATATGAGATGAATTGTTTAACTGTCATATGTTATTGTCAAACTGAATAGTAGAACGGAATACAACTGCATGTTAATAATCAATAATCAGTAGATATGATTAATACAGAGCATGTGGTAATTCCAGTACTTAGTATATGAGCATTTCACAACATGTGTCAGCATGCATGGGATAGTGATGTGAAGAGGCAAGAGAAGCCGATGAGAAATGGGATATGTAACTTATGTGGAATATGAGATATGTGTACTTTGGATCCATGGGATCAACGGCTGACGAGTCGGGTGGACGTGGGACGGTTAGAGTTCCTAGTACGCCTCTTGCTGTTGAAGACGTCCAGTAATGCGTATGCACTGTTGAAGACGTCCAGTGTACCGTTGACGATTACGTCCGGCTAGTGCCCTAATGTATTTTCACCGTGTAGTCGACCAGTGAGAATATACACAGCGTAGAAGACGTCCGTTGTGCCGCTTCCATCGTTTACAGATAGGTGGTACCGTGTAGACGACCGGTAACCTTATCAAGGGATTGTAGGACCTACTACCTAGTCGGGTGATTCCGATTGGTATTATGGTATCTATGTATGGATACGGATTTGGATTATGGTATCAACGTACAGATATAGATATGGATATGGATATGGATATGAGAATGGCTAGTAAGAAGATGGTTCAGTCGTGGATCCAGCGTCCCGACGTAAAGGTATATGCATGGGATGGATGCATGGGTTACATGCATGGATTTGGTGAATACGTGATGAGATATGTTATACCATGATGTTTATCCTTGTCATTACTTAATATGATTTCTGTAATTATTGATTAATGCATAGTTTAATCAGACCTTTGCTATGTCCGTGAGTGACGCCATTGTTAAGAGATTAACCGCATTTTAAGATGCTGAACAATAGCGGTGAGGAGTGTTGTTTAATGTACTCACTCAGCTTTGTATTCAAAGCTGATGGCGTTAATGCCCTGGACATTCCAATGTCTAGGGATTTGTAGGTCTTGAAGACTGAAGACTGATAGTTCTGCCAGACTTGGAGCTGAAGGCTGGAAGACGAAGATGTGCTGCTTTATATTAGTTGGTTCCTAACTGTTGTACTTCTGTTAATGTTTGTTATAGGCTTCAGACTCTAAGCCAGCTGCTGTAATAGATTTAGTAGACTTTTATAATTGGTACTTGGGCATCTGTTGCTTCCAAACCTTTTATAGCTTCCGCTGTAGCCTCTGATTATGTTAATAAGATATGTTCTATGAATAGCATCCTCCCTATCGTGGTGTTTATTGGTTTGGGTAGATGACAATGCGGTTATTCACCCGTCATTCCCTATGGACCCATAAAGGGAATTTATTTTTCTCTATTTATGCTGCTCCGGGGCGTGACAAGAGTATTCCCAAAATGCAGGGAACACAACTGAAGAGCATTTTGAACAACAGGGAACACTGCTGAAGCGTATTCAAAATAGCAGGGAATGCTACTAAAGCATATTCCAAAATGTAGGGAATACGGCTTAAGCGTATTCCAAATTGAAGGGAACACTGCTGAAGCGTGTGCCAAAATGCAAGGAATGCTACTGAAGTGTATTTCAAAGCACAGGGAACGCTGATGAAGCTTATTTACACACTGTAGGAAAAGATGCAAAGCATACTCCAAAGTGCAAGGAATGCTACTGAAGCATATTTCTAAAGTGCAGCGAATGCTACTGAAGCATATTTCATAAAGCAGGGAACGCGGATGAAGTACATTCCAAAAATTCGAGAATGCTGCTGAAGTGTATTACAAACTGAAGGGAACGCTGCTAAAGCATATTCGCTAAATACAGGGAACATTGCTAAAGCATATTAAAAAATATGGGGTACTATTTTTATGGGTATTCCATTGTGCATGGAAAGTAGCTAAAGCGTATTCCAAAATGCATGGAACGCTGTTGAAGCGTATTCTAAAGTGTAGGGAACACTATTGAATCTTATTCAAAAATACAAGGATTGCTGCTGAATAGAATTCCTAAGTGCAGGGAATGCTACTGAAACGAATTCCAAAGTGAAGGGAACTCTACTGAATCGCATTCCAAAATGCAGCAAATGCTGTTTAATCATATTACAGAGTTCAGGGAACACTACTGAAGTGTATTCCAAAAAGGCAGAGAACGTTGCTAAAGCATATTCCAAAATTTAGGGCACTCTGCTGAACTGTATTCCAAAGTGGAAGGAACATTGCTGAAGCGTGATCCAAAGTGCAAGAAACGTTGCTGAAGAATATTCCAAATTGTACGGAATATTGTGGAAGCATATTACACACATAGGGAACACTACTAAAGTGTATTCCAAATTACGGGGAATACAGCTTAAGCATATTCCAAAATGTTTAGAATGCCACTGAAGTGTATTCTAAAGTGCAGGGAACGCTGCTGAAGCATATTCCAAACTGAAGGGAACGCTACTGAAGTGTATTCCGAAGTGCACTTAACGTTGCTGAAGCGTATTCCAAATTGAAGGGAAAGCTGGTAAAGCGTATTCCCAAAATGCAAGGAACGCTACTGTAGCGTATTCCAAACGTCAAGGAACACTGCTGAGTCGTACTCCAAACTTTAGGGAACGCTACTGAAGCATGTTTGTAAATACAGGGAACGCTATTGAAGCATAAACCAAACAAAAGGGAACTCTACAGAAGTGTATTCCTAAATGCCGAGAATGCTGCTGAAGAGTGTTCCAAAGTGCAGGGAATTCTACTGAAGCATATTCCAAAGTGCGCACAACGCTGTTAAGGCATTTTCCAAAATGCAGGGAACTATACTAACGCTTGTGCCAAAATGCAGGGAATGCTACTGAAGTATATTCTAAAGTGTAGGGAACGCTGCAGAAGCATATTTCTAAACTGCAAGAAAAGCTCCCGATGACTATTCTTAAGTGCAGGGAACGTAGCTGAAGCGTATTTACAAAGTGCAAGGAAAGCTGCTGAAGTATAATTCATGATGCTGAGAATGCGGCTGAAGTGTATTCCAAAATGCAATGAACTCTACGGAATCATATTCCGAACTGAAGGGATCGCTACTGAAGCATATCCCTAAATACAGAGAACACTGCTGAAGCGTATTCCAAAATAATGGGAACTCTGTTGAAGCATACTCCAAAGTGCAGGGAACACTGCTGAAGCATATTCCAAAGTGTAGAGAATATTGTTGAAGCACATTCTTAAGTGCAGGGAACGCTGCGAAATCGTATTCTAAATTTTAGGGAACGCTGCTGAACATTATTCCAAAGTTCAGGGCACTCTACTGAATTACAAAGAATGCAGCTAAAGCGTATTGCAAAGTGCAGGGAACTCTGCGGAATTATATTCCAAAATGTAGGGAATGCTGCTGAATCGAATTCCAATGTGTAGGGAACGCTACTAATGCTTATTCCTAAAGTCAGGGAACACAGCTGAACTGTATTCTAAAATGAAAGGAATGCTGCTGAAGCGTATACCAAAGTGCAGGAAATGCTACTAAAGTATATTCCAAACTAAAGGGAATGCTGCTGAAGTGTATTCCCAAAATGTAGGGAACACAACTTAAGCATGTTCCAAAAAACAGGGAACACTACTGAAGCGTATTCCAAATAGCAGGGAATGCTGTTAAAGCATATTCCAAAATGCTGGAAATGCTGGTTAATCGTATTCCAAACTGAAGGAATGCTACTGAAGCGTGTGCCAAATTACAAGGAATGATACTGAAGTGTATTCCAAAACCCAGGGAATGCTGCTGAATCATATTTCTAAAGTGCAGGGAATGCTACTGAACCGTATTTCAAAAAGCAGGGAACGTGGCAGAAGAACATTCCAAAATATAGGGAACATTGCTGAAGCATGTTCAAAAATACAGGGGACTCTGTTTTAGCATATTCCATAGTGCACGGAATGCAGCTAAAGCGTATTCCAGAATGCTAGGAGTTCAGTTGAAGCATATTCCAAAGTGTAGGGAACTCTGCTGAAGCATATTCCAAAATGCAAGGAATGCTGCTGAATTGTATTCCAAAGTGCAGGGAACGCCGTGAAAGTGTATTCCAAATATAGGGAACTCCACTGAATCGTATTCCAAAATGCAGGGAATGCTGCTGAATCGTATTCCAAAGTGCAGGGAAAACTGCTTAAACGTATTCCAAAAGTGCAGAATACATTGCTGAAGCATATTTTAAAATCCAGGGAATGGTACTGAAGCGTATTCCAATGTACGAGAAATGCTGCTGAAGCATATTCCAAACTGAAGGGAACGCTGCTGAAGTGTATTCTTAAAATGCAGGGAACACTACTGAAGCGTACTCTAAACAGTAGCAAATAATGCTGAAGCATTTTCCAAAATGTACGGAACGTTACTAAAGCATATTCCGAACTTAAAGGAATGTTCCTAAAGCATATTCCTAAATTGTAGGGAGTGCGGTTGAAGCATATTCAAAAAAATGCAGGTAACTCTGTTGAAGCGTATTCCAAAGTGCAAGGAACGCTGCTGAAATATATTCCAAAGTGTAGGGAACTCTGCTGAATTGCAATCCATAATACAGGGAGTGCTACTAAATCGTATTCCAAAGTACTAGGAACGGTCCTGATGCGTATTCCAAAAGTACAGGGAACGTTGCTGGACCATATTCTAAAATGTAGGGAACACTACTAAAGCATATTTCGAATTGCAGAAAACGCTACTGAAGAATATTTCAAACAAAAGGGAGCACTGCTGAAGCGTATTCCCAAAATGTAGGGAACGCAACTGAAGCATGTTCCAAACTAAAGGGAATGCTACTGCAGCATATCCTAAAATGCTAGGAACACTGCTGAAGCGTATTCCAAAGTGCAAGGAATGCTGCCGAAGCATATTCCAAAGTGTACGGATCGCTAATAAAGCATATTCAAAGTTTAGGGAATGTTATTGAAGCATTTTCCAAAATGTAGGGAACTAAACTAAAGCGTGTGCCAAAATATAGGGAATGCTACTAAAGTATATTCCAAAGTGTAGGGAATGTTGCAGAAGTATATTTCTAAACTACCAAAAAAGCTGTCAAAGCCTATTCCAAAGTGCAGGGAACGCAGCTAAAGCGTATTTTCAAAGAGCAAGGAACACTGCTGAAGCATAATTCATAATGCTAGGAAGGCGGCTGAAGTGTATTCCAAAATAAAGAGAACTCTGTTGAAGCGTACTTCAAAGTGTAGGGAAAACTGCTGAAGCATATTCCAAAGTTTAGGGAACGTTGTTGAAGCATGTTCCTAAGTGCAGGGAACGCTGCAAAATCGTATTCCAAATTGTAGGGAACGCTGCTAAACAGTAATCCAAAGTGTAGGGCACTCTACCGAATTGCAGAGAATACAGCTAAATCAAATTCCAAAGTGTAGAGAACTCTATTGAATTGTATTCCAAAATGCAGGGAATGCTGCTAAATCGTATTCCAAAGTGCAGGGAACGCTATTGATGCGCATTCCAAAAGTCAGGGAACACGGCTAAACTGTATTCTAAAATGAAAGGAACGCTATTGATGTGTATACCAAAGTGCAGGAAACGCTACTGAAGCATATTCGAAACTGAAGGGAATGCTGCTAAAGCGTGTGCCAAATTGCAAGCAATGCCACTAAAGTATATTCCAAAGCCCATGGAATGCTACTGAAGCATATTTCTAAAGTGCAGGGAACACTACTGAAGCGTATTTCATAAAGCAGGGAGCACGGCAGAAGCACATTCCAAAATGTAGGGAACTTTGCTGAAGCATGTTCAAAAATATAGGGGACTCTTTTTTTGCGTATTCCGTAGTGCACAGAATGCAGCCAAAGCGTATTTAAAAATGCAGGGAACTCTGCTGAAGCGTATTATAAAATACAAGGAATACTACTGAATCACATTTCAAAGTGCAGGGAACGCTACAGATATGCATTTCAAATATAGGGAACTCCACTGAATCGTATTCCAAAATGCATAGAATGCTGCTGAATCGTATTACAAAGTACAGGGAACACTACTGAAGCATCTTCCAAAAGTGCAGAATATGTTGCTAAAGCAAATTCCAAAATATAGGAAATGGTACTGAAGCGTATTCCAATGTACGAGGAATGATGCTGAAGCGTATTCCAAACTGAAGGGAGCACTGCTGAAGCGTATTCTTAAAATGCAGGGAACGCTACGGAACCGTAGTCTAAACTACAGCAAATGATGCTGAAGCATTTTCCAAAATGCAGGGAACGTGCTAAAGTGTATTCCAAACATAAGGGAATGTTGCTAAAGCGTATTCCTAAATTGTAGGGAACGCTGTTGAAGCGTATTCCAAAATGCAAGAAACTTTGTTGAAGCGTATTCCAAAGTGCACGGAACGCTGCTGAAACATATTCCAAAGTGTAGGGAACTCTGCTGAATTGTATTCCAAAATACAAGGAGTGCCAGTGAATCGTATTCCAAAGTGCTGGGAATGATACTAATGCGTATTCCAAAAGTATGGGGAACGTTGCTGGACCATATTCTAAAATGCAAGGAATGCTACAAAAACGAATTCCAAAGTGTGGGAAACGCTGCTGAAGCATTTTGCAAACTAACGGGTGCGTTGCTGAAGCGTATTCCCAAAATGTAGGGAACGCAACTGAAGCATATTCCAAACTAAAGGGAATACTGCTGAAGTATATCCCAAAATGTAGGGAACACTGCTGAAGCGTATTCCAAAGTGCACTGCTGAAGTATATTCCAAAGTGCTAGGAATGCTAATGAAGCATATTCCAGAGTGCAGGGAACGCTGTTAAAGCATACTCCAAAATATAGGAAACTCTGCTCAAGCGTGTGCCAAAAATGCAGGGAATGTGGTGGAAGTGTATTCCAAATTACACGGAACGCTGCTGAAGCATATTTCAAAACTACAGGAAATGTTGCCAAAGTAAATTCCAAAGTGCAGGGAAAGCTACTGAAGAGTATTTCCAAAGTGCAAGGGATGCTAGCATATTTCATAATGCTGGGAAGGTGCCTGAAGTATATTCCAAAATGTACGGAACGCTGCTAAAGCATATTCCCAAACTGCAGGGAACGCTACTGAAATGCATTCCAAAATGTAAGGAATTCTGTTGAAGCATATACCAAAGTGTAGGGAACGCTCATGAAGCATAATGCAAAGTGTAGGGAACACTGTTGAAGCAAATATTAAGTGCAGGGAATGCTGATAAAGCATATTCCAAAATGTAGGGAACGCTGCTGAACTGTATTCCAAAGTGCACGATACTATGCTGAAGCTATTCCAAAATGCAGAGAATGCTGCTGAATCGTATACCAAAGGGCATAGAACTCTGCTGAATTATATTCCAAAATAAAGGGAATGGTGATGAATCGTATTCCAAAGTGCAGGGAAATTTGCTAAATTGTTTTCCAAAATGCACAGAATGGTGCTCAATCGTATTACAAAGTGCAGGGAATGCTATTGATGCGTATTCCAAAAGTATAGGGAATGCTGCAGAACCGTATTTTAAAATGCATGGAGCACGGCTGAAGTGTATTCCAAAGTGCAGGGAATGATGCTGAAGCATGTTCTAAACTGAAGGGAATGTTGTTGAAGCGTATTCCCAAAATGCGGGGAACTCAATAGAAGAGTATTCCAAACTGCACTAAACACTGCTCAAGCATATTCCAAAAGGCAGGGTATGATGCTGAAGCAACAGGGAACGCTGCTTAAGTGTATTCTAGATTGAAGGGAACACTCCTGCAGCGTTTGCCCAAAATGCAGGGAACATTGCTGAAGCGTATTAAAAAATGCAGGGAATTCTGTTGAAGAGTATTGCAAAGTGCAGGGATTGCTGCTGAAGCATATTCCAAAGTGCATGGTACACTGGGGAAGCATATTCAAAAGTGCCAGGAATGCTGCTAAAGCATCATCTAAAATGTAGGAAACTCTGTCGAAGCGTGTGCCAAAATGCAGGGAAAGCTGCTGAAGCATATTTCTAAACTGCAGGAAATGCTGCTGAAGTGTATTCCAATGTGATGGGAACACTATTGAAGCATATTTCAAAAATGCAAGGAATGCTGACGAAGCGTATTTCATAGTGCAGGGAATGCAGCAAAAGTGTATTTAAAAGTGTAGGGAATGGTACTAAAGCGTATTCCAATTTGAATGGAACATTGCTGAAGTGTCTTCCCGAAATGATGGGACCACTGCTGAAGCGTATTAAAAAATGCACGGAACTTTGCTGAAGCATATTCCAAAGTGCACGGAACGCTCCTAAAGTATATTCCAAAGTGCAAGGAACGATGCTAAATTGAATTCCAAAATGCATGGGAACACTGCTGAAGCCTTTTCCAAAGTTCAGGGAATGCTGCTGAAGCGTATAGTAAAATAAAGAAACTCTGCTTAATTGTATCCAAAAATGCAGGGAACGCTGCTAAAGCGTATTCCAAAGTTCAGGGAATGTTGTTGAAGTGCATACCAAACTGAAGGGAACGCTACTGAAGCGTATTCCAAACTACAGGGAATGCTACTAAGCATATGACAAAGTGATGGGAGAGCTGCTGAAGCGTATTCCATAATGCAGGAAATACTGATGTAGCGTATTCCAAAATATAAGGAATGCGACTAAAGTGTATTCCAAAGTACAAGGAATGTTGTTTAAGTATATTCCAAAATGCAGGGAACATTGCTAAAGCGTATTCCAAAGTGCATAGAACGCTGGTGAAGAGTATTCCAAACTATAGGAAACGCTTCTAAAGTATATTCTAAAATGCAAGGAATACTGTCAAGCGTATTCTAAAATGCAGGGAATGCTGCTAAAGCATATTCAAAAGTGTTATGAACGCTACTGAAGTGTATTTCAAAGTACAAGGAACGTTGTTGATGCATATTCAAAAGTGTAGGGAACACTACTGAAGCGTATTCCAAAATTTAGGGAACTCTGCTGAAGCGTATTCCAAAGTGAAAGGAATGGTGCTAAAGCGTAATCTAAAGTGCAGGGAACACTGCTGAAGCATATTCTAAATTGTAAAGAACGCTGCTGAAGCATATTCCAATGTTCAGGGAACGCTATCGAGGCATATTACATACACAAGAAACACTATTGAAGCGTATTCCAAAGTGCAGAGAACACAACTAAAGTATATACCAAAAATGTTCAGAATGCTACTGAAGTGCATTCCAAACTGTAGGGAATAGTGCTGAAGTGTATTCCAAACTGAAGGGAATGGTATAGAAGCGTATTCAAAAGTGTAGTGAACGCTACTGAAGCGTATTCCTAACTGAAGGGTGACAAGCGGGGGTAGTTGTAAAATACAACAGCGCTAAAAGAAGAAAATACACTGATTCGATCTACAATTCCTTTGTATATCTGCAATTTGAATTATAATGCCAGTTTTTACACAATATGATTAATGTATGATAAGTGGTATTGTTTTAGTGGTTATTTGTGCAGATTACTATTGCTGTGTGAGGAACTGAATGAGCAAGATAAAAGAAAGTGCTTGGTTTTACTGAAGATAATTCAAACATAAAAAGGAAGTTTCGAGCGATCGAGGTTTCGATCGATCGAATTAGGTTCAAGCGCTCGAAGATCCCAGAAGTTCAATCGATCGAAGGATGTTCGATCCATCGAACATGGCTTTTATAAAAAATTACGCGCACGTAGTAGAACGGAATTTTTAACCCTAGCCTTAGGTTTATGTATATATATGCAGTATATTTACGTCACAGACGACGGCCACTTCACCTTTTATCAGTTTTACATAGGGAGAAGAGAGTTTGTTCTTGTTTTTGTAGGTTTTATCAAAGATTTCTATTGGTTTTGGTAGGATTCTATCAAGTTTAATATAAGTTCGTCAGTCCAGGTTACCTCTTATCATTTTGTTACATTCTACTTACTATTTATTGTAGGTTAATCTGCTAGAATCTTACTATTGCATGCTAGGTAGGGTTAAATCATTAGTTTTCATAGATTTTATATTTAAATCGCAAGCAAACAAAACTTTAATGAATATTTACGTTAAAAACAAATCTAACACACTCCAGACTATGTCTGAGTAGTCCCCAGGTTGGGAAATCGTGATCTCAAGCCTCTGCCATGTAGCAGAATAATTCTTGTGTTCGATCGATCGAAGTTTGTTAGATCAATCAGACCAGAGACATTGTCAATCGATTGAAGACATTTCGATCGATCGAGAGATGAAGATATTCGATCGACCGAAAGCGCTTTGATCGATCGAACCCTCTGATTCTTCAGAACATTCTATGCAGTATCCCTAGACTTTCTGCTTTAGAGATTCGTTATCAAACTGTCCCCAAATGCTCAATTTGTCAAAACAGTCTCTAAACTTAAGGCCTTAAGGCAATTTTCTCCAATATCTTTTGCAAACCACCTTCAATGCTAACACCATTATAGGTGTGAGTCTTAACTATTGTTTTAAACCACTTTCATGTGTTTCAAATTAACTGTGATGATATAGTCCCGGTCATGAAAGGACTATGGACTCTTTATTCTAAGAGAAATACGGAATACTGTAGAAAATGTGCTCCATTGAGCTTCAATGTAATTGCATGGTAGATGGCTAGGTCGCGGTGGATTCGTGTAATCCCAACATTTCCTTTTTATTAAGAAAAACACGTTTTAAAACATCGCTTTAGTTAATTAGTTAATCATTAGTTTAATTTATTTTAGTTGCTTTAATTTTAGTAGTTACTTCGTGGAACTTTGTGTTCTGTAACCTTTCATATATTGTTTTTTTTATTTTCCTTTTAGAGTTTAATCTAAGTATTTAGTTTATCACCTTCCCTGTGGGATTGACCTGGTCTTAACCAGATTACTACTTGCACGATTACCTACACTTGGGTATAGCACACAAGCGCACACACATTCTTAGTCGTGTCAAGTTTTTGGCGCCGTTACCGGGGAAAGCGAGAAGCTAACGCTTAGATTACCTCAATCTATTCTTATCTCTTTCTATTTTCTTTTGTATTTTATTCTTTAGATTAAAAATACTTAGGATCTTTCCTTTAATGTCCGATAATTCCATCGAAGGAATCTACGGAAATCCATTCTACTTAGCCGATTCCTCCGATTCTATTAATCCTGTAGCCATGCCTACCGATTCAATGGCTAACAATCAAAGTGAAAACGGTGAGAATGTGGTCGTCCCAATTGATGATTCGCTTCGTCCTTTGTGAGATCTCATGACACTCGAACATGCACCTACACCTTCTTGTATTCTCATTGCACCTCATGCTGGCGAATTTCAATTTCGCAACGGAATGATTCAACTCCCTCCAACCTTCCATGGAATGGATACCGAGAAGGCATATCTACACGTCAAGGACTTCGAGGATGTTTGTAAAACATTCTCACAAAATTGTCCTGTAGATGTGACACGTCTAATGCTATTTCCTTTCACTTTAAAGGATAAAACAAAAGCGTGGCTCCTCACTTTGAAGCTGAAGTTGATTTACACCTAGCATGCGATGAATACTGCGTTCTTACATAAATTCTTTCCACCACGCATGACCATTGAGCTTAAACGACAAATTAACTCTTATAAACAAAAGAGCAATGAAACCTTCACTCAAACTCAAACTTACGAAGGGTTAAATGGTGAAACTAAAAAGTTGGTCGAAACCATGAGTTCAGGGCCATTTCTTCGCAAAAACACGGAAGAAGCAGAAGCTCACTTCGAGTGGCTAGCTGAACATGCCCACGAATGGTCCAATTTGGAAGATGTCCCACGCTCATAGATATCCTGTGTAGAGGAGAAGAGTCTATACCAATTAAAAAGTGAGGATCATCTAATGAGTAAATATGAAGAACTAGTTAAGAAGGTAGAAGAGTTGGCAATGAAAGGAGAGAGTTCTAGGCAGGTTTTACCTAAAGAACCATGCGGCACATGCAACATGTTGGGACACACCAATCAATACTATCCCAATGTGCCGTACTTTCAAGAACAACCCCCCATGGAAATGAATGCCATGCAAGGATATAGGGGGGTGAGGAATTCCTACAATAATAGCAACGTTCAGAATAACAATCGATGGAATCACCCCGGGTTTGATTGGAAAAATGATGTTGTGACCCAAAATCAATATCAACAACAGCAACCCTACAATAACAATAATCAGTATCAGGGGTAATACAATAGGCAGTCCCTGTCATTCAATCAAAATAGATCAAATAACTATAACCATGCTCAACCCTCTAATAATCCGCACTGAAATATCTACGTGCCATCGCACAAAAAGGTGCAAGAGGAAGATCCAATCTCTAATGCGAATTTAACACAACAGTTAATTCAAATGATGAGTAAAATGTCCACAACATTAGAGATAATGGATGCACGACAAGAGGGGTCAAGTGGAACGTTTCCTGTGTAACCACTTCAAAACCCTAAGGGATACAACAATGGTCCCACTAATCACGAACAAACAAAAGTCGTAACTACTCTGAGGAGTGGCAAGATTATAGGGTGCAATTTACCCTTCTCCACCCCTGAAGAGTATGAAGAGGATGAAGTGGTAAATAAAATCAAACTATCCATTCAAGAAGAGGAGTCGTCCACTGATGACAAACCATTAGAATCAAATGATGACACTCCTAAACCAGTAGAAGAAGCTGAGAGAAGGCCCAGAAAGGAGCCTGTCATTGACGAATTACCTAAATGCCCTTTCCTTGCGCCTTACCCTCAAAGGCTTAAGAAACCTAAAAACAAGGCAAAGAATCAGGAGTTTTTGGAGTTGTTTAAACAAGTCAAAATCAATCTCCCACTCCTTGATGCAATTAAACAAGTCCCGACCTATGCTAAGTACCTTAAAGACTTATGCACGGTCAAAAGGAGGCAAAGTGTAAAGAAACACGCCTATGTTGCTTGTCAAGCAAGCGCAATCATCCAAAATGAATTGCCTCCAAAACTCAAAGACCCCGATACCCCAACTGTCTCTTGCCGAATTGGGAATCAAAGGATAGACAACGCACTCCTTGATTTAGGAGCAAGTGTAAACCTGCTGCCATATTCAGTTTATAAACAAATAGGGTTGGGTGAACTCAAACCTACCCAAGTTGTGTTATAACTGGCAGACAAGTTAGTCAAATACCCTAGAGGAATATTGGACGACATTCTGGTACAGATATATTCATTTGTCTTCCCGGTCGATTTTGTGATTTTGGACACTGAACCTGTGTCTAATCCATGTTCACAAATCTTGGTGATATTTGGACGTCCATTTCTCAACACCATAGATGCCTCAATCAAAATAAGAAGTGGAAGAGTCGTCTCATTTCCTTATGACCATCGTATTCAGGAGCATGACTCTAAATGTCAAGATTTTTTCAAATCCTCGACCTGAAGAATATGAGGATGAGGAAGAAATCAATTATATTGAAATGATCATTGAAGACGAGACTGATTTTGTAGATTACAAAGATCCCTTGGAGGTAGTTGTGTCACAATTTGATGCGATCTATCAACCTAATGATTCTACCCCATTGGATGCTGCTTTAAATCACACTTGCCTCATGATGGAGACGAAAGAGGAGGACAAAGCTGAATGCATGTGGGTAGCACCTTATGAACCACTACCTCCAAAAATAAAATTAGTCATGCCTTCTAATTTTCAGTTTCGTGATCTGGAGCTAAAGGAGCTTTCAATAGAGCTCAAATACGCCTTCCTAGGGACTGAAAAGACTTACCCTTTCATAATTTCATCTACATTAAATCCTAAACAAGAGGGTAAGTTAATCCAACTGTTAAAACAACATAAGGGAGCATTAGGATGGATAATTGCCGACCTCAAAGGCATAAGCCCATCTGTGTGCACTCATAAAATATACTTGGAGGAAAACGCTAAGCCTTCACGACAAATGCAAAGGCGTTTGAATCCTAACATGCAAGAGGTAGTTAAAAAGGAAGTATTAAAACTACTTGATGTTGGGATTATATATCCTATTTCTGACAGCCCTGGGGTTAGTCCAACCCAAGTGGTGCCCAAAAAGGCAGGTATAACAGTAATCCCAAATAAAGATGGTGAATTGGTACCAACACGCATCCCCACCAGATGGCGGATGTATATTGATTACTGAAAATTAAATACTGTGACATGGAAAGACCACTTTCCATTACCATTCATGGATCAAATGCTTGAGCGAGTGGCGGGTCATAAATACTATTGCTTCTTGGACGGATATAGTGGCTACAACCAAATCGAAATTGCTCCTGAAGATCAGAAGAAAATGACTTTCACTTGTCCGTTCGGTACATTCGTCTATCGTCATATGCCCTTCGGCTTATGCAATGCTCCGGCTACCTTTCAGCGATGCATGTTGAGTATATTCAGTGACATGGTCGAAAAATACTCGAGGTGTTCATGGACGACTTCTCAGTGTTTGGTGATAGTTTCAATTACTGCCTGGAAAACCTTGAGAAAGTGTTAGCGATATGAGAGGACAAACACCTAGTATTGAACTGGGAAAAGTGTCACTTCATGGTGACCAAGGGAGTTGTCCTCAGCCACATTATTTTTTGATAAGGGTATCCAGGTTGATAAAGCAAATATTGATATAATCTCAAACCTACCTGTCCCCCATACAGTTAAAGATATCTGCTCTTTTCTGGGATACGCAGGATTTTATCGCCGCTTTATCCAAAACTTTAGTGCAATCTCCTGACCAATGTGCAAACTCTTAGTCAAAGACACACCATTCGAGTGGTCGAACAACTATCAAACATCTTTTGACGCACTAAAGGAATACCTTACCTCTGCACTGATAATACAGGCACCCGATTGGAGCTTGCCATTTGAACTGATGTGCGATTCTAGTGACTATGCCATCGGGGCAGTCCTAGGACAGAGGAAGGATAATAAGCCTTATGTAATATACTATGCCAGCCGAACACTTAACAAAGCTCAAATGAACTATATGACTACCGAAAAAGAGCTACTGGCGATAGTCTTCGCTCTAGATAAATTCAGGTCATATCTGATAGGGTCCCCAATCGTCTGTTTTACATACCACTTATTCCTCAAGTACCTGCTATCTAAAAAAGACGCGAAACAAAGGCTAATCTGTTGGATACTTCTACTCCAAGAATTCGATATCACAATCAAGGATAAAAAAGGAGTAGAGAATGTGGTCGCCGACCATTTGTCTCGGTTGACATTTACTGACAACACTGGACCCATACCAATTAAAGATGAATTCCCAGATTAACAACTTATAACTATTTCTAGTTTGCCTTGGTATGCGGATATAGTAAATTATCTTGTTACGGGTGAAACACCAAGTCATTGGTCGAATCAAGACAAGAAACGGTTCCTTTCATTTGCACGTCATTTCTTTTTCAATGACTCTTACTTATTCAAGTATTGTACTGATCAGGTCATCAGACGTTGCATTCTGAATAAGGACATAACTGTAATTTTAGCCTCTTGTCATTCTGAAGCCTGCGGAGGCCATTTTGCTTGGCAAAAGACCGCACAAAAAGTATTACACAGCGAATTCTATTGGCCCACCGTGTTTAAGGATGCCTACTCTTTTTGCAAATTATGCCAACGCTGTCAAAAGCTAGGTACAATTTTAAAAAGAAATTCTATGCCCTTAACTCCCATCATCACCATTGAAATATTCGATTGTTGGGGCATAGACTTCATAGGCCCGTTTCCAAAATCAAATAACTGTGAATACATACTCCTAGCTGTGGAGTATGTATCAAAATGGGTGGAAGCGATACCGACGAAACGCAATGACCAAAAAACAATAATATCCTTCCTTAAGGAAAATATTCTATCGCGTTTCAGAACCCTGAAAGCATTAATAGGTGACCAAGGCAAGCATTTTTTCAACAGGCCTTTAGAGTCACTTCTCAAGAAATATGCGGTAAACCACAATATCGCTCTAGCTTACCACCCTCAAACTAACGGGTAGGCAGAGTTGGCTAACCATGAAATCAAGCATATACTCGAAAAGACGGTTAGTTTTAACAGAAAAGACTGAGCATATAAACTTATTGATGCTCTATGGGCATACCGCACTGCTTATAAGACAAATCTGGGGATGTCTCCGTATAGGTTAGTGTACAACAAGGCATGTCACCGTCCTGTCGAAATTGATCACAAACCATATTGGGCGACATGCTCATTGAACTTCGATATTAAAGAAGGAGGTCATCTCCGAAAGCTCCAGCTAGCTGAACTGGAAGAAATACGTCGAGATGCATACGACAATGCTAAACTACACAAGGAAAGGTTGAAGGCTCGTCATGATAGAACAATTTTTTGTAAATCATTCGAGCCAAGGCAGAAAGTCTTACTGTACGACTTTCTCCTCCACCTTTTTCCAGGTAAGCTCCGATCCTGGTGGACAGGTCCATTCTTTGTTAAATATGTTTTTCCACATGGGGTCGTTGAGCTCATAAATCCCAAGAACAATGATTATTTTAAGGTTAAAACCGTTCTTGGAGAACTTCCTACCAGAAGCTGAGCACATCGAGTTAGATGAGCCCAGATATCCCTCCACCTAAAACACCATAGTGTGGTTACATTTTGTTGTTGTATTCTTTCCTTTACTGAACGTTGTTTTATTTCATTTATTTTTATTTTTTTTAGTGTGACTTCGCTTCTAATCTGCTATCATCTATCTCTCCCCTGCAGGCTGTTAAAAATATGAGGGATGATGACGTCCATTCGATCCTCCATGGACTACCGAGGAGATTGTATTCTGTCACTCTCCTTATCAAGGGCCCGTAGCGAATGACGTCATTGACTTAGCCCAAGGGTATAACCCTTACGATCCCGTACTCCTCCAAATTAATCCTTTCGAGCACATGGAATTTCCTGAGAGGTGGGAGAACCTGAAGGGTACTTTGTTGGGGAAGTCGATGATGCCCTTTTGGAACAATGGGAAAATGACTCAATGTGGGAACCGTGGGACGAAGAAGATTTACAGGATGTGGTGCCCGAACGCCATAATGATGTATTCACATATGTTGATGACTTCCTTGTCATCGAATTGGTTCCCTACATTTATGTGCAGATGAGTTATTTGTTGTTCCGGCTTCAATGCCCTCTACCTGCTAGTGCACATGGTTGTTTCACGCCAATAGTAAGGTTAATTATTGGTCACATTTCTTTCTCTTTCTTTTCATCGTGTTTAGTTTATTCCTTTCCATTAGTTATTTCGTTTGTTTTCTTTTAATTTCTTTCTTTCTTGTTTGTTCTCTTTTGGTTTCCTTTGTCAGGATTTTCACTATGAATTCGATGTTACCGCCATTATTCCTTCCATATCAACTATTTCATGGTTTTGGACTATACATAGGGTCCCCGGGTACTCCGCCGCAAGAGGAAGGTTAGTTGAGAAATTACACTCTAATATCTTTGTCTCCATCCGGCTCACCTCGTGCCTGTGCAATCAATCCTGTGGAAAGTTCAGACTTGCTCAATGATGTCCTGGCTGCTTTCAGACTATTCTGGGAAAGGGAATCATCAAGTTTAGACTCCACATTCCAAGATTTGGCAGAGAAAGAACAAATGGTGGAAGAAGAAATTTTCATGCTTGAAGAGTAGTGCCTCACTTCAATTATTTTCTGTCATTTGGGTTTCCTTTTATCAATTGGAGTGTAATCCTAGACAAAGTTTTATTAGTTTCAGTTTATTTGCATAGTCTTTCTGTATTAATAAGGTCTTAGATACCATTGCGGGAGCAACAATTTTGCAATATGGATGCTATTAAATAATGTTATTTATAAAATTTACAACATTTTACATTGTTGATGATGATGTCTGGCTTACTTGTCTTGTCAATGAACTGTTCTATCATTTTCCTGTATGTCCAGACCAATGTTGGTTAGATGGGGATGTATAATTTCTTCATTCAGTGATATTGTATAATTTCTAGATTCGATCGATCGAACTCATTTCGATCGATCGAAGGCATCCCATCCTCAAGCGCTTCCACAAGTCTCAATCGATCGAAGGTTCGATCGATTTAACTTTCTCGATCGATCAAGACTTGCATTTAAATGATGTATCTCTCATAAACCTTCTCAGTTTCATCATCATCCTCATATCCTTAAGCGCTCGGAGACAGAGCAGGAACGAAGGTGATTTTTGCCCTCCCTTCATCAATTCAGTCATTTGAGGAACATCGAATCCCTCTGGTCATCATCATCATCACCCTCATCCCCTCTCTGCACACATACACGAGGTACGGCCCGAGACCCTCCTTGTTTTTTTTATTTTCTTCAAATTCTGGTAGGGATGCTTCCCTATTGTTCCTAAGATCAATTAGTATTAGTTTTAGTTATATATTGCTTGTTTTCTTTCCATTTCCATTCTAGTTTCGTGTCACTGCTGTTTTGTTATCTTCGATCAATCAAACTGGGCTCGAGCGATCGAACCCAGTCCCTTTTTAATCGATCAAACTAGGCTCGAGCGATCGAACCTGGTACCATCTCAATCGATTGAGCATTCTTCGATCGCTCAAACATAAGCAGTAGCAGTTTTTTTTAATTTCTTCCCTGTTTTGAATTGTTCTCTTATTTTTCTTCAATTTCAGGTCTTTTGCAATGAACCCTATCATAGGGTATCACAAGTCCAAGCCACTTGACCTCACTATACCCGACCCTGTACCAGCTCACGGGCTCAGAAATGTAAAGGAACGAGTATGGTTTACTCGGTGGTTTCAGACTCGTAAGGTGTTGTTGGAGCGGCCACTGGAGTCCGTATGGCTTTCAGCTCCGTGGTTCTTAGGACGGATCAGAGACATGCCACTATGGTACAATATATTGATCTAGACCAAAACGATCAACATCCACTGGGTTCGTGAAGCCTGCTCCTCTATGATCAAGGATCCCGCGGCCCCATTCACATACCGATCCTTCTTCCGCGGGCATGAGATCCTATTCAGCCCTGCCATAGTTTATGCTGCTCTGGGGGTACCCGAGGTGCCAGATTGTTTCTATCCTCGCCTACCAGGAACCCCAGAGATTCCTCCAGCAACCATTATCCGAGAGCTTACAGGAGGCACCGTCCAGTTTTAGAACGGCGTATCTCTCATCAAGGATAAGCTTCTCACTAAGGACTATCATCTCCTTTATCTGACGCTAGTGAACTATATTTTGATGATGTCTTATCATGAAAAGTTCGCCGCGTGGTATGCCCGAGCCCTGTATGCTATTGGGACAGGACAACGAGTCTGCCTGTCTTGCCTTTATATTGACTTCTTTGTTCAGCCCATGTGGTACATTGCCGCCAAGCGCCATCTGAAGGGCGTTTGGCCTATAAATCAGGTCATTGAGCAGGCTGGGCAAGTTCCATTGGCAACAGATTCGATTCTGCAGGCCTCTAGTCAATTTGGCGAGACGGCGGCCAGCCATTCTGATGCTCAAAATAAGATAAAAGAAAAGGGTAAGGCGAAGGTCAGGTCAAAGAGGGAGAGATGAGGAGGCACCGATACAGAGGGTGCAACTTCTGGGATACCCACAGAGGTTGAGGAGCTAGATTCTGATGACGAGGTTGATCCTCGTATTGAGGTTGTGTAGTTCGAGCTGAGACAGCGGTCTCAGGCTCCCACCCAGGGAGAGTCTTCTTCTTCTATGCCTCTCGTGACTGTTCATGAGTTACTTATAGAGGAGAGAGGGCCCAGATCAGACTCGAGGGCAAGATGGACTGCATGACGACTCTACTTGAGGCTATATTGATTCAGATAGGGGTCGATCAATCTCTACATACACCTCCACCACCCACTACTGGTCCTTCATCCTCAGCTCCACCTCCACAGGTTGATCCTGCTGCTCTATCTACATCGGCGGCACCGCCATTTTCTAAGACACCACTTCTACCACCTCTAGTCGTAGCTGACCCATTATTATCTATACCAACTGCCATGATTGCGAGTGATCCGACGACGGCTACTACTGTTGCTGAGGGTGGAGATGTGGATGCTCCAAACGTGCTGATCGAGATCTTATCCGATGTAGCCGATGATGCTTAGCTTTATGCTATTTCAGTGTCTCTGGATTTTTGGTTGGTTGTTTTTATTTTCTCTCCCCGTTCGTAGTTGTTCTTGTGGTTGTTCTTGAATATTTTGGACTGTTTGATTGGTTTGGTCATTTTGGACTTTGGTTTTTATGGACTGTATTATCATTGTGCTGTTGTATTCATAGCTTTATCATTTCAGTGATGAGTTCTGTTTTATGCATGGATGTCCTACTCTATCTTTTCAATTTTTATTTGATCTTTGTTGCTTGGAGTTGTATGCCTTGGTTACAGATTATTACGCTTTCTGTTATTGCGATACTTTATCAGGTGATATCTCTCTATCTAAATTTGAAAATCAACTTCTGCGGACATTGCAATTTTCAGTTGGGGGTGGGATGTAGATAGATAATCACCTGCACATGTTTATATTTAGCAATCTAGATCAGTTTATTGTACATTTCATACAATCTCGATTAGAGTTGGAGTACATCCACAGTTGAAAGCAAATCAATCACACACAGAAAAAAAATATTTAATTTCAAATTATTAAGGAATTGTTGAATTGAATTAGTAGAATAACTTTGAATATTCACTTCTATTTAGCTGTTATCAAGTAATGACACAACCATTTTATTCTCATCATTTTATGAATTAAGTTCATGTCACGCCCTGAAGTACCAAAAATAGGGAAAAATAAATTTCCTTTATGGGTTCGTAGACACGTGATTGGTTGTGAATGTCACCTGATTGTCCAAAAATGCTAAAAACAGTAATATCATATGGGAAAGTGACTAAGTTCAGTGGAAGCAGAAATTTAAAACATCCAAGTCTTACATCAGTAGTATATTACAGACCCAAAGATAACCAAAAGATATAGATTACCAGTTCATCTAAGCTATTACATCATTAACATATTAGTAACAGAACTATGACAAAAGAAAAACTCCAAGATCTTCAGCTGGCGAAACCGTAGCCTTCCTCGTAGTAATCTTCACCAGCATAGTCTTTAGTAGTAAAGTCTGCATCTTGATAGCAGTCGGCTCCGTATGGACCTGCAAAGGCTGGGCGTGGAAGGTCCAGCGGCATGAAAAGTCGTTTGCGGTTAAGCTAAGTAAGGGTCCCCTTAAGGTTACCACCACCAAGGTAAGTTATTAATCATCTCTTCTTATTTCTCGAAACCATATCTCGTTCATCATTTCTTACTCTCGATACTATGTCTCGTTCGTCTTTTCTAATTCTCAAAACTATACCTTTCTTAAACCCAATCATTCCCTTCAAAACTTAACCCAGAACTGAACTGACCAACGACAATGACTGAAAACTCCAAACGTATTTACCGGTCAAGAAAGAACAACACTCAACAATGAATAGTTAACTATCGCCCAACTGGTACTCAAACTGTCGCCCAAATGGCATTCAAACTATCGCCCAACTGGCATTCAAACTGTCGCCCAAATGGCATAAGTGTGAGGGACATTAACAATCTCTTGGTCGAACACATCATGCCGATCCTCAGGTCGCCCGCACGTTACCAAACACGTCATGCCGATCCTTAGACCAAGGGTACGGGAAATTAATAATCACTTGGATGAACACGTCATGCCGATCCTCAGGTCACCAGTATATAACCGAACACGTCATGCCAATCCTCAGTCCAAGGGTGCGAAAAACTAATCAACTACTTGATCGAACACGTCATGACAATCCTCAGGTCATCCGCACTTGACTGAACATGTCATGCCGATCCTCAGATCAAGGAACAAAAATAACTCACCAATTGACTCCATGGAATAATCGAGAGACCAACTTTGCAAGAATTATCCAAACACGACACGAAAGTTCACGAATCAAATTTAACCGATTCTCACACGATTAGAAACGAAACCCAACGTCCCTTATTCGTATTAAATCTATTATTGAAGGTTTTATCATTATTTTACACGTTCGTACATTTCGTAGTTTAGTTCATTAATATCATCCATTTATAACCGTCAGTATTTCGCTTTACGTTCGACATTCTGTTTTACCTCTCAATATACTTATGATGAAAACTTTCCCAATCACTTACCAACGCAATAATCGTGCCATATAACATACTCATAGTTTGGGTATGAACTTTCCAACAGTCATTAAACTAAATTCACGTAACTCATGGATTTAATACCAATAAACATATAGATGAAACCCTTAACATACTCATCTACACGATAGCACTAGCATAGCACAAGATTTTCATAATAACACAGGTACAGGGAACTAGCATCAACAATCAATACCATGCATAAACAAAACATCATACAAAAATCTACACAATCTGCTAGGATACATTTTCACTGTGTTGACTGAAACAATATGATTTATTTGGGCATGATAAATTGCTTTGTGGATCAAACTCAAAACTAAAACATTTTAGATAATAGGATTATCTTCATGTACAAAAAAAAAATCTAGCTTCAATTACATTTTTGAGCTGCTCAAAATATTTATTTTACCTAGACATTTCTATACTTTCGGACTACTATGTCCCAGATTTATAGCACTACGTTGTCCATGAATTTCACCTATGAAGGAGGGGTTTTTAGACTAAGATATACGAGAGTTATTTGTAGATAAATAAGTTAGATTTCTCCACAAAAAAACCTAGCCTAATTCAGATTTTTGAGCTTCTCCAAACATTCATTTTACTTAACTATGTTCTACTGAAAGTTTCAATTTCTTAGATTTATAACACTACATTTTACATGCATTTCACCTATGAAGGATTGATTTCTAGACTGGGCTGTAGAAGAGTTATTTGTAGATATATGAGTTACCTTTCTACACAAAAAAAACTAGCTTAATTCGAATTTTGGAGCTGCACAAAACATTCATTTTACTATACTACATTCTGCTGGAAGTTTCTGATTTCCCAGGTTTATAACACTGCGTTGTACATGCATTTCACCTATGAAGGAATGATTTCCAGACTGAACTATAGAAGAGTTACTTGTAGATAAATGAGTTAGCTTTCTTCACAAAAAACCTAACTTAATTCGGAGTTTTGAGCTGCACAAAACATTTATTTTACTAAACTACATTCTGTTGCAAGTTCAGTTTCTCAGATTTAAACCACTTGTCTTGCATGTCATGAAAACTTCAACACAACAACATCAAACTCTTACTAAACATTAATACATACTATATATGTTCTAAATTGAGTTAGATTACTCACAATTACTCACAATTTACTCACCAAAGCTTGAAATTGAGCTTGGATGTTGATTTGAGCTTAATGGAGCTTGAACTCAACTTTAGATGGTGTCACCTTCTTCTTCTCCATGTTTTTCTTCTACATTTCCATGGGATTTATAATTCCCAGCTCTCTTTCTTCACTTAGGTGCAGATTATGAGAGTGGAAAAGAGTGTAATGTATGCATATAGGTGTGGTAATATAGAAAATGCAAGTGCCAGGTGTTCTATTGCATGCTAGGACATGTGTCCTTGTAGTGGACATGTGTCCAAAGGGATGTCATGTGGTTGCCACATGGTCGGCCATATGGTGCCCACCTCGGGTTGTGTGCCACTTCTTTGGTTTACATGCATAAGTTCCTCGGTATACGTGTTGGTCTCGAATTACGTGCAAACTGGTATTATTTCTAATGTCCGGGTCCGGTGACAAGCGGGGGTATTTGTAAAATACAATCGCGCGCGCTAAAAGAAGAAAATATACTAATTTAGTTTACAATTCCCTTGTTTATCTACAATTTGAATTACAATGCCAGTTTTTACACAATGTGATTAAACTATGATAAGTGGTAATCTTTTAGTGGTCATTTGTGCAAATTACTACTGCTGCGTAAAGAATTGGATGGAAATGATAACAGGAAGTGCTAGGTTCAAATGAAGGCAGATCAATCATGAAAAGAGAGTTTTGAGCGATCGAAGAAGTCTCGAGCGATTGAGGTTTCGATCGATCGAATGCAGCTCAAGCGCTAGAAGATCCCAGAAGTTCAATTTATCGAGAGATGTTCAATCGATCGAACATGGCTTTTATCATATTTTACGCGCACGCAGTAGAAATAGACTCTTAACCCTAGCATTAGGTTTTTGTTATATATATTCGTATTGGATATGTCCCAGAGGACGCGCACATTGCTTTTTATCAGTTTTAGAGAGAGAGAGATAGAGAGTTTACATGTTTTGTAGGTTTCAAAGTTTGGATATTGCTTTTGGATTGTTTTTCTTTGGTTTAATACAAGTTCTTCTATTCCAGGTTCTGTGATTTCAGTTTGTTTATACTCTAGTTGCTTAATATTGTAGTTTAATTCGTTAGTATTGAAAGTAGCATAGTAGTGGTTTCAAATCATCATTAGTTTACATAGTTTTCATGTTAAAATCACAACTAAACGCATCCTTAATGAATCTTTACGTTAAAAACGCATCTGAGACACTCCAGACTATGTTTGAGTAGTCCCCAGGTTGGAGATCATGATGAAACCATGATCTCAAGCCTCTGCTATGCAGCAGAATAATTCCTGTGTTCGATCGATCGAAGTTAGTTCGATCGATCGGACTAGAGACATTGTCGAGCGATCGAAGACATTTCTATCGATCGGGAGATGAAGTTGTTCGATCGATCAAAAGCGTGTCGATCGATCGAACTCTCTGATTCTTGAGAACATTCTATGTAGTATTCCTAGACTTTCTGCTTTACTGATTTGTTATCAAAATGTCCCCAATCGCTCAGTTTGTCAAAGCAGTCGTTAAACTTAAAGCCTTAAGGTATTTTTCTTTAATATCTTTTGCAAACCACCCTCAATGCTAACACCATTGTAGGTGCGAGTCTTAACTATTGTTTTAAACTGCTTTTATGTGTTTCAAACTTAATTGTGATGACATAGTCTCGGGCATGAAAGGGCTATGGATTCTTTATCCTAAGAGAAATACGAAATACTGTAGAGGATGTACTCCATTGAACTTCAACGTAATTGCATGGTAGAAGACTAGGTCGCGGTGGATTCGTGTAATACCAACATTCCCTTTTATTAAGAAAAAACATGTTTTAAAATATCGCTTTAATTTGTTAGTTAGTCATTAGATTAATTTAGTTTAATTGCTTTATCTTTAGTAGTTGATAAACCGTGGAACTTTGTGTTCTACATCCTTTTAAAGTATTGATTTTTATTTTCCTTTTTAGAGATTAATCTAGGTATTTAGTTTAACACCTTCCCTGTGGGATCGACCTGGACTTAACCTGATTGCTACTTGCACGATTACCTACACATGGGTATAGCACACAAGCGTACACAGAAAAATTCTCATGTCAAGTTTTTAGCACCGTTGCCGGGGAAGGCAACAAGCTAACACTTAGATTACCTCAATCTATCCTTATCTCTTTCTGTTTTCCTTTTTCTTTTATTTTTTAGATTAAAAACTACTTAGGGTCTTTCCCTTTATGATAATTCCATCGAAGGAATTTACGGAAACCCACTCTACTCATCCGATTCATCTAGTTCTATTAATCCCATAGCTACACCTATTAACTCAATGGCCGATAATCAAAGTAAGAACGGTGATAATGTGGTTGTACCAATCGATGATTCACTTCGTCCTTTGTGCGATCTCATGACACCTGAACATGCGCCTACACCTTCTTGTATTCTCATTCCACCCCATGCAGGCGAGTTTCAATTTCGCAATGGAATGATTCAACTCCTTCCTACTTTCCATGGAATGGAGAGCGAGAAGGCGTATCTACATGTCAAGGACTTTGAGGATGTTTGTAAAACTTTCTCACAGAGTTATCCTGTAGACGTGACACGTATAATGCTATTTCCCTTCACCTGAAGGATAAAGCAAAAGCGTGGTTACTCACCTTAAAGCCAAATCCAATCTACACTTGGCATGCAATGAACACTGCTTTTCTAAAGAAATTCTTTCCACCTCGCATGACCACCGAGCTTAAACGACAAATAAACTCTTACAAACACAAGAGCAATGAAACATTCACCCAAACTTGGGAGCGTTTCAAGGATTTGCTACTCTCATGCCCACATCATGGGTACAAGAAATGGCAAACCATAAGCTACTTTTATGAAGGGTTAAATGGTAAAACTAAAAAGTTGGTCGAGACCATGAGTTCAGGGCCATTTCTTCGCAAAAACACTGAAGAAGCTGAAGCTCACTTCGAGTGGTGAGCTAAACATGCCCATGAGTGGTCGAATTCGGAAGATGTCCCACGCTCACAGATATCCTGTGTGGAAGAGAAAAGTTTATACCAACTAAAAAGTAAGGATCATCTTATCAATAAGTATGAAGAACTGGTTAAGAAAGTAGAAGAGTTGGGAATGAAAGGAGAGAGTTCTAGGCAGGTTTTACCTAAAGAACCATGCGGCACATGCAACATGCTGGGACACACTAATCAATACTGTCCTAATGTGCCGTATTTTCAAGAATAACCCCCATGGAATGAATGTCATGCAAGGGTATAGGGGGGCGGGGAATTCCAACAACAATTATAATTCGCAAAGTAATAATAATCGATGGAATCACCCCGATTTTGATTAGAAAAATGATGCTGGGACACAAAACCAATATCAACAACACCAGCCCTACAATAACAACAATCAATATCAAGGGCAATACAACAGGCAGTCCCAACCATTCCATCAAAATAGATCAAACAACTACAACCAAGTTCAACCCTCTAACAATCAACAAGCGAATGTTTACGTGCCACCTCACAAAAAGGTGTAAGAGGAAGATCCACTCTCTAACACGATTTAACACAACAGTTAATTCAAATGATGAGTTAAATATTCACGACATTAGAAAGAAATGATGCACGACAAGAGGGTTCGAGTGGCACGTTTCCTGCTCAACCACTTCCAAACCCTAAGGGATTCAACAATGGTCCCAATAACCATGAGCATGCCAAAGCCGTGGCAATTTTAAGAAGCGGCAAGGTTATAGGGAAAAATATACCTCATTCTACTTCCGAGTAGTATGAAGAGGAAGAAGTTGTGATTAAGAGAAAACCATCTACTCAAGAAGAAGAGCAACTCAATAATAACGAACCATTGGTTGAAAAAGATGAAGCTCCTAAACGAGTAGAAGAAGTTGAGAGAAGGCCCGAAAAGGAGCTTGGCATTGACAAATTACCTAAATGCCCTTTCCCTGCGCCTTACCCTCAAAGGCTTAAGAAACCCCAAAATGAGGCAAAGAATCAGGAGTTCTTGGAACTGTTCAAACAAGTCAAAATCAATCTTCCACTCCTTGATGCAATCAAACAAGTGCCGGCCTATGCTAAGTACCTCAAAGACTTATGCACGGTCAAGAGGAGGTAAAGTGTGAAGAAACACACTTATGTAGCTTACCAAGCAAGCGCAATCATTCAAAATAAATTCCCTCCAAAGCTCAAAGACCCTGGCACCCCAACTGTCTCGTGTCGGATTGGGAATCAAAGGATAGACAATGCACTCCTTGATTTAGGAGCGAGTGTAAACCTGTTGCCATACTCAGTTTATAAACAACTAGGGTTGGGTGAACTCAAATCCACCCGAGTTGCATTACAACTAGTGGACAGGTCAGTCAAATATCCTAGAGGAATACTAGAGGACATTCTGGTGCAGATAGACACTTTTGTCTTCCCAGTCGATTTTGTGATTTTGGACACTGAACCTGTGTCTAATCCATGTTCACAAATATTGGTGATTTTTGGACGTCCATTCCTCAACACCATAGATGCCACAATCAAAGTAAGAAGTGGTATCATGACCATCGTATTCGGGAACATGACCTTAAATGTCAAGATATTCTCAAATCCCCGACCTGACGAATACGAGGATGAAGACGAAGTCAACTACATTGAGACGATCATCGAAGATGAGGCCAATTTCGTTGACTATAAAGATCCTTTGGAAGTAATAGTGGCACAATGTGACGCAGTCTACAAGCCTAACGATTCAACTCCATTGGATGCTGCCATAAATCATGCCTGCCTCATGATGGAAATAAAAGAGGAAGATAGAGCTGAATGCATGTGGGTCACACCATATGAACCCCTGCCTCCAAAAACGAAGTTAGCCATGCCTTCGAACTTTCAATTTCCCGATTTAGAATTAAAGGAGCTTCCAAAAGAGCTCAAATACGCTTTTCTGGGGACTGAAAAGACTTATCCTGTAATAATCTCAGCCACATTGAATTCTGAACAAGAGGATAAGTTAATTCAAATGCTCAAACAGCATAAAGGAACAATGGGATGGACTATTCCCGACTTAAAAGGCATAAGCCCATCTATTTGTACCCATAAGATATATCTGGATGAAGACGCTAAACCTTCGCGACAAATGCAAAGGCATCTGAATCCCAATATACAAGAAGTCATTAAAAAGGATGTCCTAAAACTTCTGGACATTGGGATTATATATCATATCTCTGACAGCCCTTAGGTTAGGCCAACCCAGGTGTTGCCCAAAATGGTTGGTATAATGGTTATCCCAAACAAAGACGGCGAGTTAGTACCAACACGCGTCCTCACTAGATGGCGGATGTGTATTGATTATCGAAAGTTAAATACTGTGACCCGGAAAAACCACTTTCCATTGCCATTCATGGATCAAATTCTAGAAAGAGTGGCGGGTCATAAATATTATTGCTTCTTGGACGGATATAGTGGGTACAACCAAATCAAAATTGCTCCTAAAGATCAGGAGAAAACAACATTCATATGTCCGTTCGGTACATTCGCTTATCGTCGTATGCCCTTCGGCTTATGTAACGCACCTGATACCTTTCAACAGTGCATGTTGAACATAGTCAGTGATATGGCCGAACAGACACTCGAGGTCTTTATGGACGACTTCTCAGTGGTTAGCCATAGTTTCAATAAATGCCTGAAAAACCTTAAAAAAGTGTTAGCAAGATGCGAGGACAAACATTTAGTACTAAACTAGGAAAAGTGTCACTTTATGGTGACCAAGGGAATTATCCTCGGCCAAATTATTTCTGATAAGGGTATCCAAGACGATAAAGCAAAAATTGATATAATTTCAAACCTACATGTCCCTCGTACAGTCCGAGACATCTGATCTTTTCTGGGACATGCGGGATTCTATCGTCGCTTTATCAAAAACTTTAGTGCGATCTCCCAACCACTGTGCCAACTCTTAGTCAAAGATGCACCTTTCGAGTGGTCAGATAACTGTCAGACATCTTTTGACACACTAAAGGAAACCTTACCTCCGCACCGATAATATAGGCACCCGACTGGGGTTTGCCATTTAAACTAATGTGCGATGCTAGTGACTACGCCATTGGTGCAGTCCTAGGACAGAGGAAGGATAATAAGCCCTATGTAATATACTATGCTAGCCGAACACTCAACGAAGCTCAAATGAACTATACAACTACTGAGAAAGAGCTACTGGCAATAGTCTTCCCTCTGGACAAATTCAGGTCTTATCTGAAAGGGTCCCAAATAGTCTGTTTTACAGAGCACTCGGCCCTCAAGTACCTGTTATCTAAGAAAGATGCGAAATAGAGGCTCATCTGCTGGATACTCCTACTCCAAGAATTTGATATCACAATCAAGGATAAAAAAGGAGTAGAGAATGTGGTCGCCGACCATTTATCTTAGTTGACATTTACTGACAATACTGAGCCCTTACCAATAAAAGATTAATTCCCAAACGAGCAACTGATGGCTGTTTCCAGTTTGCCTTGGTACGCGGATATAATAAATTACCTTGTTACAGGAGAGACCCCATGTCATTAGTCAAACCAATACAAGAAAAGGTTCCTTTCATTAGTACGTCATTTCTTTTTCGATGACCCTTACTTATTTAAGTATTATGCTAATCAGGTCATCAGACGTTGCATCCCGAATGAGGACATAACAATAATTTTGGCCTCCTGTCATTCTGAAGCCTACTGTGGCCATTTTGCCTCCCAAAAGACCGCACATAAAGTCCTACACAGTGGCTTTAATTGGCCCACTGTGTTTAAAGATGCTTACACTTTTTGCAAAATGTGCCAACGCTGTCAAAAGCTCGTTACAATTTCAAAAAGGAACTCTATGTCCTTAACCCCTATTATCACAATTAAATATTCGATCGTTGGGGCATAGATTTTATGGGCCCATTTCCTAAATCAAATAACTGTGAATACATACTCCTAGCTGTGGAGTATGTATCAAAATGGGTGGAAGCAATACCAACGAGACGCAATGACCACAAAACAGTAATGTCCTTCCTTAAGGAAAATATCATATCGCATTTCAGAACCCCAAAAGCATTAATAAGTGACCAAGGCAAGCACTTTTGCAATAGGCCTTTGGAGTCACTACTCAAGAAATACGAAGTGAACCACAAGATCGTTCTGGCCTACCACCCACAAACAAACGGGCAGGCGGAGTTGGCTAACCATGAAATCAAGAATATACTAGAAAAGATGGTTAGTTTCAATAGAAAAGACTGGGCTTATAAACTGACTGATGCTTTATGGGCATACCGCACGGCCTTTAAGATTAATCTAGGAATCTCCCCATATAGGTTAGTGTACGACAAGGCATGTCACCTGCCTGTCAAAATTGAGCATAAAACATATTGGGCGACACGCTCATTAAACTTTGACATTAAAGAGGGAGGTCATCTCCAGAAACTCCAATTGGCTGAATTGGAAGAAATCCGTCGAGATGCATACGATAATGCTAAACTTTACAAGGAAAGGTTGAAGGCTCGCCATGATAGAACGATTTTTCAAAAATCTTTCAAGCCGGGACAGAAAGTTTTATTATACGATTCATGCCTTCATCTCTTCCCAGGAAAACTCCAATCTCGGTGGCAGAACCCTTCATAGTCAAATATGTCTTTCCACATGGGGCCGTCGAGTTATTTAATCCTAAGAACGACGGAAGTTTCAAGGTTAATGGCCAAAGGTTAAAACCATTCTTAGAGGAATTCCAACCCGAGGTCGAGCACATCCAACTGGATGAGCCCGACTATGCCTCGACCTAGAACACTTGAGTGCATTTTTCCAATGCTATTGTACTCTTTCTTTTACTGCATTTTGTTTTATTTCGTTCTTTTTTGTCTTTTTGAATGTGACTTCGATTCTTAGTCTGTTACTCCATTTTTATCGATCTCCTGCAGGCTGTTCAACATGAGAGATGATGATGTCCACGCAATTGGGTCATGGGCTGATTCAGAAAATCATAACCCCCTTGAACTGCCGATGAAATAGCATTCTATTTTGCTCCTTATCAAGGGCCAGGGGCAGAAGATGTCGTTGACTTAACCCAAGGATACATCCCATATAACCCTGCTCTCCTCCAGATCAATCCTTTTGCACACATGGAATTTCCTAAAGAGGAGGGAGAACCAGAGGGGTATGTTGTTTGGGAAGTCGATGATGCTCTCATGGAACAGTGGGAGAATGAATCAATGTGGGAACCGTGGGAAGAAGAAGATTTATAGGATGTGGTGCCGGAACGCCATAATGTTGTATTCACGTATGTTGATGACTTCCTTGTCATCGAATCGGTTCCTTATATTTATGTACAGATGCATTATGTGTTGTTTCGACTTCACTGCCCTCTACCTACTAGTGCACATGGGTCGATCATGCCAATAGTGAGGTTAATTCTTGGTCGCATTCCTTTCTCTTTCTTTTCGTTTTGCTCTGCTTAATCTTTCTTTAGTTCTTTCCTTTGTTCTAGTTGATTTAGTTCTTTGTTTCCTTTTTGTTTTCCTTTGTCAGGGGTATCACTATGAATCAAAATGTTACCGCCGTTGTTCCTTCCATATCAGTTGTTCCACGAAATTGGACCATACATAAGGTCCTCGGGTACTCCGCCGCAAGAGGAAAGTCTGTTGCGAACTTACACGCCGTTATCGCTATCTCCATCCGGATCACCTCATGCATGTGTGATCAATTCTTTGGAGAGTTCAAACTTGCTCAATGATGCCCTGGATGCTTTCCGGCTATTCTGGAATAGGGAATCATCACATTTGGACCCCACATTTGAAGCTTTGGCGGAGATAGAAGTTGTGGAAGAAGATATTTTCATGCTTGAAGAGTAGTGCTCCACTTCAATTGTATTGTCTTTGAATCTTTCTTTCATCAATTGAAGTGTATTCCTAGAGAAAGTTTGTTAGTTTCAGTTCCTTTTAATTTTTCTTTATAAATAAGGTGTTAAATACCATGTTGGGGGCAATAATATTGCAAAGGGATGCTTTTACAATGTTTTATCTATAAAATTTTGCAATTTTCTATGGTAATGATGACTTTTTTGGCTTACATGACCTGTCAATAAACTGTTTCTTTATTTTCTTCTATGTCCAGAACAATGTTGGTTAGTTAGGGGTGTATAATTTCTCAATGCAGTCATATTGTAGAACTTTTAAGTTCGATCGATCGAACATATCTCGATCGATCGAGATAATCAAAACCTCGAGCGCTTCAACTGACCTCAATCGATCGAACCTTCTCGATCAATCGAGACCTGTATTTAAACGAGGCATCTCTTAGAAACTTGCTCAGTCTCTCTGTCTCTCCCTCATACTCGAGCAATCAGAGACAGTGAAGGTTCACACAATTTTGGACCCCCCCCCCATATACAACCGCATAAATTGAGGAGCACCTGGTTCCCCTGATAATCATTTGCATCGCCATCATCCTATACTCAGTGCGTATCTCGAGGTTAGGCCCCGAGACCCCCCTCGTTTTTCTTTTCATTTTGGATTCTTTTGGGGGTGCCCCCCATTGGTTATTTTACCCCTTTGTCTTAGTTTTTCTTGATATTCTTGTGTTTGCGGGCATTTCCCGTTCTCATTCACTATCGCTGCCACTTCGCTGTGTTCGATCGATCGAACTAGGCTCAAGCGATCGAACTTAGCCCTCCTTTCAATCGATCAAACTCGACTCAAGCAATCGAACCAGTGATTTTCTCAATCGATCGAACATCCTTCAATCGATCTAAGTGCAGCAGTTTCTTGTTCTTTTATGTTTTCCTTGTTTTAATGTTTTTTCTGTTTGTTTCTTCTATTTCAGGGCTTTACAATGAACCCTATCATAGGGTACCACAAGTCCAAGCCACTCGACCTCACCATACCCGACCCCATACCCGATCATGGGTTCAGAAATGAGGAGGACCGTGTGTGGTTCACTAGATACTTCCAATCCCGGAAGGTTATGCTCGAGCGACCAGTCGAGACAGCATGGCTTTCCACTCCTTGGTATCTTGCCTGGCTACGAGCTATGCCGCATTGGTACGCACTCCTCTCCCAGTTAAAGCTCGTCAATCTGTCCTGGATTAGGGAGGCATGTGCGACGATGGTCAGGGATTCGGTTGCTCCATTCACACTACGATCGTTTTTCCATGGTCGGGAGATCATTTTTAGTCCGGCCACTGTCTCCGCTGCTTTAGGGACCTGAGGTACATAACTATGTTTGTCCACACTGTGCCGATACACCGCTTCTCTCACCGACTGTTATTATTAGGGAGATCACTAGGGGTGCACTTCTAGGTTGGGATGGCGAGGCTCTCATTACCGACTTCTACCTCACAGATAATTATCATATGCTACACCTCGCCCTTAGCAATTGCCTCTTAGTGACCTCCTATCGGGAGAAGATCGTGGCATGGTATGCACGTGTATTATATGCGATAGGGACAGGGCAACCAGTTTGTTTGCCTCGCCTTTACATTGATTTCATGAGACACCCTACACGATACATCCAGGCCAAGAAGCATCTGAAGGGTGCTTGGGCCATTCATCGGGTTATTGAGCAGGCAGGTCTCCTTCCTTTGGCGGGTGATGTGATTGCCCAGTCTCGCAGTCATTTTGGCGAGACAGCTTCCCGCCAGTCTGATGCTCAAAAGAGAAAGAGGCGAGGTAAAGGCAAGGCTAAGGTTGGAGAAAAGAGGAGACGAGGAGGAGGCACTAATATGGAGGGTGCTGCTTCTAGGACGCCCACAGAGGCTGAGGAGCATGATTCCGAGGAGGAGGAGGACCCTGTTGAGGAGGTTGCGAGATTTGAGCTGAGACAGCGATCTTAGGCTCACGCCCAGGGAGATTCTTCTTCATCTACGCCTCTCTCGACTGTTCACGAGTTACTATTGGAGGAGAGAGAGGCCCGGATTAGACTCGAGGGCAGGGTAGATCACATGACCACTATGCTTACAACCCTACTGGTCCAGCTAGGGTTCAATCAGTTCGTGCCCCCTTCTTTCCCTCACCCTACACCTCCACCACCCACCACTGGTCCGTCCTCTTCTAATCCTACTGCTCCCTCTACTTCTTCAGCGCCACCTGCACCGATTGATCCTGCAGCTCCATCCACATCGGTGACACCACCTGCTACTAAGATACCACTTCCACCTCCTCCTGTCGTGGCTGACATATCATTATCTATACCAGCTGTCACGAGTGCGAGTGACCCGGCGACCGCTAGTACTGTTGCCGAGGGTGGTGGTGGGGATGCTCCCGATGTGCTGATTGAGATATTATCGGACATCGTCGATGATGTTTAGCTTCTGCTCGATCAGTGTTTGTGGATGTTTTGGTTGGGGCTGTATTCTCTTCTCTCTCATGTTTTTCTTATGGTTTGGTTGGATATGTTGGCCTTTTGGATATTGTTGGTTGGTTTTTGGTTTGTTGGTTGGTTTTGGATATGTTGGATTTTAGTTTGTATGGAGTATATTATCACTGTTCTATTCTTTCACTTTATTATCTTTCTCGTGATTAGTTCTATTTTGTGTATGGATTCCATGATCTATATTTCATATCTTTTTGATCTGTGTTGCTTGGAGTTTGTATGCTTTCTGTACAGATTGTTACACTTGTGGTTATTACTATGCTTTATCAGGTGATATCTCTCTATCTATTTTTGAAAATCAACTTCTGAGGACATTGTTATTTTCAGTTGGGGGTGGAATGTAGATAGATAATCATATGTGCATATTTATACTTAGCAATCTGGATCACTTTATTGCACATGTCATACAAGTTAAGAAAAACTTAAAAATGTTAAAAATTAAAATTTTCAAACGATTAAACAAGGTTTGAATTAAATTGGTAGAATAACTCTGAATATTCACTCCTATTTAGGTGTTATCAAGCAATGACACAACCATTTTGCTCTCATCCTTTTATGAATTAAGTTCACGTGTTTTTCTAGCTTCTCTAGGATGAATGCATATGTTGACCATTCTTGTATCCAAATCATTTGCACATGTTAATAGCTATGCAGAAAACTTAAAATAAGAGTTAATACGACTTTTGTGCTTTAAGGAATTAAGTAGTGGAAACTAGTTACCCTTAGTAAGCTTTTGAATCCAATTTTCAATTTTGAGGGAATTATCACATCAAATTCGAATTGTTCTTATTGAATAAGCGTATTAAATTCATTGAATAGTCTCTAATTCTTCATTTTAGCTGCTTAGTAGAGGAGAACGTTCAGGATTTACCAACTAAACTCAATGAACATTGACATGTAAAAATTAAGAAGTTTATGAAATGATTTAAGCCATCGTTATTTGCTCCTTACCTTTCTATTTACCTGTATCAACATCCCAGAATATGCATTGTTCTCAACCCCACACTTAGTAAATAATGCCAAATCCATTATGAAATTCTAAATCCCTAATCTTATACTTTGACCTCAATACACCCCATTGCACATCCAATGTGATTTAAATTGTTGAAGTATGTTATGAGGAGGGAGTAGTTATGGAAGGGCCCGCATGAAAGAGAAAAGGAAAGAAGATCGAGTCCAGGTTCTGTGAAAAAAAATAAAATAAAATAAAATAAACAGAGGATGGTTGGAATGAAGTGAAGTAGAAATTACTAAACTCAATCACATGCTAAAGATGTGCGATTTCTTACCCTTTCATTTCTGCCCTACTAAATAAAAAAACTAAAAAGTCTAAGCCTTAATTATTTTTAACAACTTAGTTTAAACACGAACGTGTAATTTGAGTTATCCATGGTATTTCGCTCCTCTAGTAAGTAGTATTCCTTTCCTGAGACTTTGCACTCTAAATGTTCGTCTTTTATAGAGTCGAGTGTGAAAGCAATAGTATCTAAAAAATCACTCCTATCAAAGCTTTCTACCATGTGCGATCATTATTAACCAAGTTTCTGTGATATGTTCATTCTTGAGTGTAATAACCATGTGAGAATTGAGTTGAAACTACAAGTTCTGAGAGAATGATAGTCAAAACAACTCTAAATAAAGTTTGATGTATAGTTGTTAATTTCACACACATGGATACATGGATGTGATGCATATGTTACTTTTATCTTGGTGACATGAGGAGCATGTGTTTTTTTTTTCATGGTTTGAATGAGGATGATATGTTTTGTAGAGCTAAATTAATAGTTGAATAGAAGGGAGTGTTTAAAAGTTAATCTATATCTTCTTGAGCTTACAATTGAAGAATTTTGTGGGTACATTCACTGCAAACCCTCATGAGACAACACTCGTCCACTAGGGGGAACCTAGGGGTTTAACGGCTTGTTTCATTTGCTAAATGCAACCGTGATTTCTGCAAAAGTGAGTTAGGTAGTTTCTTTCTTGTTATTTTAGTTGACTTGAGTTTAATTTATTTTAGATTAGTCGTTACAGTAGTAGTTTGCTTGTTTTATTTTCGCTTTATTGCTAGGGACTAGCAAATCGCTAAATCGCTGGTTGGGGGTTGTGACAAGCGGGGGTATTTGTAAAATACAACCGCGCTAAAAGAAGAAAATATACTAATTTAGTTTACAATTCCCTTGTTTATCTGCAATTTGAATTACAATGCCAGTTTTTACACAATGTGATTAAACTATGATAAGTGGTATTGTTTTAGTGGTCATTTGTGCAGATTACTACTGTTGTGTGAAGAATTGGATGGAAATGATAACAGAAGTGCTAGGTTCTAATGAAGGCAGATCAATCATGAAAAGAGAGTTTCAAGCGATCGAAGAAGTCTCGAGCGATCGAGGTTTCGATCGATCGAATGCAGCTCAAGCGCTCGAAGATCCCAGAAGTTCAATCGATCGAGAGATGTTCGATCGATCGAACATGGCTTTTATCAGATTGTACGCGCACGCAGCAAAAATAGACTTTTAACCCTAGCATTAGGTTTTTGTTATATATATTCATATTATATACGTCCCAGAGGACGCACACATTGCTTTTTATCAGTTTTAGAGAGAGAGAGATAGAGAGTTTACATGTTTTGTAGGTTTCAAAGTTTGGATATTGCTTTTGGATTGTTTTTCTTTGGTTTAATACAAGTTCTTCTATTCTAGGTTCTGTGATTTCAGTTTGTTTATATTCTAGTTGCTTAATATTGTAGTTTAATTCGTTAGTATTGATAGTAGCATAGTAGTGATTTCAAATCATCATTAGTTTACATAGTTTTCATGTTAAAATCACAACCAAACGCATCCTTAATGAATCTTTACGTTAAAAACGCATCTGAGACACTCCAGAACTATGTCTGAGTAGTCCCCAGATTGGGAGATCATGATGAAATCGTGATCTCATGCCTCTGCCATGCAGCAGAATAATTCCTGTGTTCGATCGATCGAAGTTAGTTCGGTCTATCAGACCAGAGACATTGTCAAGCGATCGAAGACATTTCGATCGATCGAGAGATGAAGTTGTTCGATCGATCGAAAGCGCGTTGATCGATCGAACTCTCTGATTCTTGAGAACATTCTATGCAGTATTCCTAGACTTTCTACTTTACTGATTTGTAATCAAACTGTCCCCAAATGCTCAGTTTGTCAAAGCAATCGTTAAACTTAAAGCCTTAAGGCATTTTTCTTCAATATCTTTTGCAAACCACCCTCAATGCTAACACCATTGTAGGCGCGAGTCTTAACTATTGTTTTAAACTGCTTTTATGTGTTTCAAACTTAATTATGATGACATAGTCCCGGGCATGAAAGGGCTATGGATTCTTTATCCTAAGAGAAATACGGAATACTGTAGAGGATGTACTCCATTGAACTTCAACGTAATTGCATGGTAGAAGACTAGGTCACGGTGGATTTATGTAATCCCAACATTCCCTTTTATTAAGAAAAACAAATTTAAAAATATCGCTTTAATTTGTTAGTTAGTCGTTAGATTAATTTAGTTTAATTGCTTTATCTTTAGTAGTTGATCAACCGTGGAACTTTGTGTTCTACATCCTTTTAAAGTATCGATTTTTATTTTCCTTTTTAGAGATTAATCTAGGTATTTAGTTTAACACCTTCCCTGTGGGATCGACCTAGACTTAACCAAATTACTAATTGCACGATTACCTACATTTGGGTATAGCACACAAGCGCACACAGAAAAATTCTCGTGTCATCCGGGTACGGGACTAAGTTAAATCTTATTATGGTCGAGTCGGTAAGGTTACTACAGTCTATATGGTAATACTACAACACGTCCATACCGTCACGTAATTAAAATAATAATATAATAAAATAGTCGATTCAATACAGGAATTCAAAAAACTGATATTATTAATGAAAAAAAATTACAGGTGTTACATCTTCCACCACCTATAAAAGGATTTTGTCCTCGAAATCAGAATCGACTAGTACTAAATAGGAATAGGAATTTCTAGAGAAATTCAGGTGCTACATCTCTACCCACCTTATCAGAGGATTTCGTCCTCGAAATCTAGAGATTGCTAGGTATCAGAAAGTACAATGTACTAATCATATCTCAAATTTTACGGTTGTGAGGTTCCCACTAGCTAGCTAATCAGACCTTCTCACCAATTCTTTCGAACGTCCAAACTTCTTTGCTAAACAACACCATGTGAATTTCAAAGTTCTGACATTGAATGTGGCACCTTTGGTCTTTCGTCTTGTTCAATGCTGGGATTAATTGGATGATCTGCGAGCTCTCTTTCGGGACCTTCTTTGTGGTGGAACCATGTTCTAAATTCCTCATTCTGGACCATCTTTGTGCACACGTCCAGTCTTTCCACAATCGAAGCACTGTGCCTATCAACTTGTGAGCTATTTCGTTGTATTCTTTGGAGTGATGTCCAGATATTTTCCAGTCGTCGCAGATATCACGTTGCTTTGGATGTGTTTGAGCGGCAGTCTGATTAACTTTTCTTTCATTATTTCTTCTGTGTCTTTGATCGGTAAGATTCTTACCTCTCAGCTTCTTGATGTGATGGTTGAGAAGTCTAGTTGGTCTCATAATTGTCTTCTATAACTTATAGGGGTCGTGAATGTATCCCTCAGCATGTTAGTACGAAGAACGTTGTGGATTAGCGTATCTACTTAAAAAGTATTGTGATCTACTACACCATTTGTGATAATGTATGCGAATTGGTGGGCGAATCGATCGTAAATTATCTAATGTGTCGTAGTGATAGCTTTCTTTCTTTTGGTCCGATAGCACGTTGCCTCGAGTGATCGATATTTTAATGGTAATTGATCGTCGATTCAAACTGTAGGTTCTTCCTTCACTAGACTGCTTAGTTTCTTGTGTCAACTCTGGGGTTGCTTGTATCCTTCCTTCATTTCTGATCTGTCTGACGTGATGATGATTGACATGGCCTTCCATATAGAACCTCGAGTGTCGTCATACCTATGCTTAACTTTGTCATAGTTGGCAAACATTTTGATCAGCGTCGAGTGGGTTCTCTCACATTTTTGTTCCTGATGTGCCATAAGCTTTCATAATTGGTGGTGTAAACTTTTCCATGTGTCTCCGATGTTGTTGATGATGTGAGCTGGTAAGACGTCTTCTACCGTTAGGTTAGCTCGTCTAGTTTGACCGTCAGTCTAAAGGTGGGATACAATGCTCGTTGTATACTTATAGTTACTAACTGCCGATTTGTTGTACTTCTATAATAATATATATATCGGAACACTAATCATTACAATAATACTAGATACACAAAACTAGATTCATTAATAAGTCAAAATTTTACATAATCGATTGCATAGGTTGTATCAACTCCCCTTCTTCTTCCAAGTTCATCAACAGATCTTGATTGATGTTCTTCATTGCCTCGTAATCCTTGCGAATGTGGTCCATTCTACCACATTTGTAACATCGCGATCCATGTCCTCCAATTTATTTTGGTGTTGGGCATTCGTCGAAGTGATGTCCTTGATTTCTGTAGTTGAAATAACGTTGGCATGTTTTGCGTTGGACCAATGCTATTGTTGTATTGGACTTTTTCTTATTCCTCATGTGTTCTTTCAGGCTTCGTTGTGCCTCTTTGCCTAATTCAGCTATATTAGGGATGGTGGTATTGAGCTGGGCTTGTCTGAGCTGCATGTGCTTCGTAGTATCCATCTCGAGTGCTTTATAGTCCTTGCTCAAATCTCCTCTCTTGCGACAGCTGTAGCAGATAACGTTTGGTTGGTTACAGGTCTTGGGAGCTTGACATTCCTTGGCCAGACATCTAGGGTTTCCACAGTTGAAACAAACGCCATGATCATTGTTCATCGTTTTGAGTTGTCCTTGTAGTAGGGTTGACCTTGGTAGTATAACAGGTTGTGGCTTGAGTGGTCTCAAAGCGATTCTGAATGGGCGATATGGAGGTGTCTAAACAACTCGTCTCCGTAGTCATTTGTGCTAGTGCTGTCTGTGGTCTTCCATAAGTCTTGTATTAGTCTTCCTAATATACTAGTGGGATCAATCTCCTTAGGTATTATGTTGCCTAGCCTTCTGGACTGGTCCTCAGTTGTTTGAGATAATTCATCCATTGCAGAGATCAAGAAGATTCTTGCGTTCCTACATATGAGTTTGTATCTATAAGGTTTCTATCATACCTTATGCAAAGCAATCATAACCTATTATATTTTACATTATGGTTAGCATCATAATCCCGGTAGCTAGAATACGATGATTGAAACGATTGAACAGATTGACCCAAAATGAAGCCGAATCCGAAAAGACATATGAATCCTCATAGATAGAAGTATAATAGTAGAATAATGTGATCCATTCAAGAATAAAATGTAAATCTAACAACAATTGGATGACTGATTACTATGGAAGTAATCGTAGTATCTCAAGATTTGTAGGAAATGAAAGTAACTGGTGGCATAAGGCCTTCAACGAATGAAATAAGAATTAGGTATTTCATAAATGAAATAGTCCAAATGAAACCCTACTGATAAAGAATAAGGTACTAACTGAGAGAGACAATAAGAGGTCAAGATGTACAGAGAGTACAACGTTTTTGAGTTCCTAACAAAAACAAGAACAGAGAACTCATCTAGAATTATTTCAAATGAAATGAACTTATAAGAATTTGTTCAAGGGATAATAAGTCAAAAAGAATGACTTTGCAGTATTAGTAATCAAATTTATTTAGAATAATTTCAAAGACAATGAACTTTCAAGATTTTAATTCAAAGAATAATAAGTCAAAAGAATGACTTTCCAGTACTAGTGATCGAACTTGTTTTCAAAAGAATTTGTTAAGAATCGAATGATCAAGGTACATATTCAAGAATTGTTGTCTGGGGAATTTCTAAAAATTCAAGGAAATGAATTACTTATCAAGGAGTGTATCACAATTGTTATTGATGACAATCAGAGTCACTTTACAAAATATATAGATACCATATTCAGAAGAAATGGCCATTAGAATAGAAGGCGTCGATTTACTCAAAAAGAGTGGGATGAGTAGAAAGGATATGACTGCTTACTATGGTACTCGCCTACCATATCTAAGGTAAAGTTTGCCTCTTATTATCTATTATGGGTCCTCTAAGAACTCCTCCTCAGGGTCCTCCTCCTCCCCCTCGATGTCAGTTGGATCTTCTTCGTGGTTCTACTTAGGCATCGGTATCATCTTGCCCCCATCAACTGGTGGTGCTGGATGGTTGTCATCCCCTACTTTCTGAAGATCATCTATTTGGGTCAACCTCCTCGATCGGCTCATCGTTGCTACTCGCTGGATCATCCTCAATTGTCAGGTCATTGTCGTCATCTTTGTCATCACCATTAGATGGGTCGTCAGCTGATTGGTCGCTGCCTGCGGAATCCTCTCCACTTGCTATGTCATCGTCAATATCCCTGTCCATGGGATCTGAATCCGCATCTAGCTCTAGTATGGGCTCGGGAGAGAATGGTGGTGCCGGTGCTGCCATGACAATCTAAAAAAGTATATCATCATATAATGCCTCGTCCTAAGCCATGCTGATAAGCTCCTGGTGAATAAATATGGTAGTCTCTGAAGCATAGATCGACTCGAACTGAACCCGGTCCGGATACTGCAATGCATCGGTAAGCACGGCTCTCCGCATGTCCTCCTCCAAGATGTGTCTCGCCTCTAGAGGATCCGCTGTCGATATAGTATGGGATCGGTAGGCTGGATACGGCTGTCGAGAATATAGTGCCTCCGAAATCATTGTGAACAAAGATCGGTTCCATATTCCTACAAGAGAAGCTAACTTAGAGTCAGTACTAATACAAGGTAAATCTTATGCTCATAACTTAAGGTGTAGGACAATCAGTGAGCGCGTCTAAACCTAAAGCTCTGATGCCAAAAATCCCTATCACGCCCCAAAGTACCAAAAATAGGGAAAAATAAATTTCCTTTATGGGTTCGTAGACACGTGACTGGTTGTAAATGTCACCTGATTGTCCAAAAATGCTTAAAACAATAATATCATACGGGAAAGTGACCAAGTTCAGCGGAAGCAGAAATTTAAAACATCCAAGTCTTACATCAGTAGTATATCACAGACCCAAAGATAACCAAAAGATACATATTACCAGTTCATCTAAGCTATTACATCATTAACATATTAGTAACAGAACTATGATAAAAGAAAAACTCCAAGATCTTCAGCTGGTGAAACCGTAGCTTTCCTCGTAGTAATCTTCACTAGCATAGTCTTTAGTAGTAAAGTCTGTATCTTGATAGTAGTCGGCTCTGTCTGGACCTGCAAAGGCTGGACGTGGAAAGTCCAGCGGCATGAATAGCCGTTAGCGGTTAAGCTAAGTGAGGGTCCCCTTAAGGTTACCACCACCAAGCTAAGTGCGGCTTTGTCTGCCTAGTTTCAAAGAGTACCAATGATCTGCCGCATTTTTACGCTCTTAATGAGAGATGGTGGGACACCACCAACACTTTCCATCTACCATTTGGTGAGATGACAATGACGCCTTCTGACTTTTCCATGATTACCAGTTTGAGAGTTGGCAGGAAGCGCCTGATCCTAGACTGTTTTTCCTGAGGCTGTCGAGATGTTGATTGGGGTTGTTCCCCCTAATCTGGAGGGGCACAAATTTCCTTGCGGCTGGCTTTACCGGGCTTATGGCAGAGGGAATCACAACCTGAATAATTCTCAACTTTTGAGGGTATTTCTTCTGTATGTCCTTAGTTGCTCAATTTTTGCGACACAGAATGACCGGGTGAGCTTGAGGCTCCTTTCTTGTCTGGCGACCATTGATGAGATCCCCTCTTATGACTGGGGCGGTGCTACCTTGGTCCACCTTTACAAGCATATGGGTGAGGTTTCCCGGGGTGATGTCAAATCGACGGGGGGATTCTGGCAAGCTTGGGAGCTTTTATCTTTTGGCTTTTTGATTTCCGTACTTCTTGTTTTTTTTTCATTTTATCTATGCAGCTTTAGAGCTTTGAGTACCTGAAGATGTTGGCTCCTTCCCCCGCTAATGAATCAGGTGAAGATGAGGATGGTATGGCTCATGTGCCTCTGTTACCCCGGGGCTTGAGATGGAGGAGGGATGTTGTCAGGGTAAACAGCGGGGCTCATTAGATTGTTCTCCTCATAAACTTCTTATCTGGGCTGACAGCTACTAGCGTTGATTGGACGCCTTGGGAGCACGTTACCTATGCTGCCCCAAAGGAGATACAGGTGGTCAGGCCCCTTGCCTCTTGCCAACTTCTAATGGAAAGCACCGAAAACAGGAAAAGTTGAGTGTCTCGGCAGGTGGTTGGCGGTCCGAGGTATCACGCCCCTCATAATCCTCCTATAATGGATGCTGATGACCTTTCTGGTGATGCTTTGCTGGCGGCCTTAGCTGGTACTGATGTTTGGGATCACTTCCTCTCTGAGACCGGCTATAAGACTTACCGTGGCCACTTCCTGATGCCCAACTTCCCACTCCTGGATGTGAGTTTCTTTTACATTTTTGTCTCTATCCGTCGCCTATGTTTTTGGACTCATTTGTGCCTACAGTTGTATAGGAGGTAGGCTCCTCCAGTTTTCGATCCTACCCCTCCTTGGGACTGGACGGTCATCAAGGTATCATGCCCGAGTTTTTGGAATAGCCACATGTTGGGTCCAGCCTTCTGAAAATGGGTGAAATGCGACAGATTTTGTTGGGAAAGGTGAAAAGAGTGTGGTAGGGCTTAATCGAAATATTTTAGAGTCGCCACCTAACATTTGGGTGTTACGATCCATGCGAAGGTGACAAAATCATCTTCGTCTTTTTTTTTATTTTATTTTTTTAAAAAAAGTGGGGCCCTTTGAAAATAGTGACTTTGAATAAGTCGTGCAAAAACCAGAGAATCAGAGATGGATTCGGAGACTTGGTTATGTCAAGGAAAGGTGTTAGGAACCCTCGAACATCCTTGATAACACAGTTGCCAATTTTAGTGATTTTCATTAGAGTGGGGTATATCAATTGATGAACGGATTTATTACAGTAAAAGTAGAAATGGTTGTGGGTATGGCCGCACTCTTTGAGGGGTGCTTACGTATCCCAAGTCGGGAATCAGGACAAACGTAGTTCTATTTTGTGTGTGAGTGAGTATGCAATTAGAGTTTGGTCGTTGGACCGTGCGAGTGTGAAGTGTGAGTTGAGTGAGAATCGGCGTAGTTAAGAACTTTAACCTTTGCTAGTGTAGTCCTAGACTTTAACCTGGTATATGAGTTGATTGGTCATAGTGGGCCATGCAAGTGAAATGTGTCTGAATTCCCTGTCATCGAGCTATTGATTATCTCGACGATTAGGCCCATTCGGGGTATGATGAGATGATTTTTTTGTATTTTTTTTTTTTTTGGATTTTTTTTGTATTTTTGTTTTATGCCGGAAGGAAGGGTCGGTGCCCAGGACCAGAAAAAGATTGAAAAGTACAGTTATGAGTTAGCACAGTTATGAGTTAGAACAGTCATGGGTTAGAATAATTAGAAGTCAGTGAAGTTAAGAGTTAGATGTGCAAATGGAGCTAACAATCGAAGCAGCCCCACGATGGATAAAAGAAAAAGAAAAAGAAAAAGGACGGTTAAACCGACCGGGTGGACTTACCAGGATGTTGAACCACCAAAGATAAAAGAAAGAGAAAAAGTCAGTTAAACCGAACGGGTGGACGTACCGGGAAGTCGAACCACCAATAATAAAGAAAATGAAAATGGTGGACTTATCGGGAAGCCGAACCACCAAAAACTAAAAGAAAAAGGCAGATAAACTGACCAGGGTGGACTTACCAAAAATCGAACCACTAAGAAGGAAAGCAGTAAATACCGAGAAGTCAAACCACCAAGTGTAAGGATTGAGGGATTTACCTGTGAGTTCCGAGTGCAGAGGTGGCTATGGAAGTTTGATCAGTTATTTTTGTATTAGTTAATTGATGTTGTCAGAATCAAGATATAAAAGTATTCTTTACTTTTCAAAGGATTTGCAGTGTGGAAGTAAAGGTCGAACCCACAGAGATTGATTACTACAGCAACTTAATTTTAAAACCTAAGTCTAATTAATTAGGAAAAACGGATTTTGATTTGGATTTAATTAAACTAAGAACATAAAAGTAAATCTAAACTATGAAAGCAATTAAAAGTGTTTTTAATGAATGTTTAAGGGAACCTAGGATTACAAATCCACCTACTAGCTTCATAATAGGAATATCTATGAATTACTTTAGCTTATTACGTTGGATGAATATGGGGAATTGTAGCTACAAGCCCAATTCCTCCGACAAGAAGATAATCATGGTTCAAGCACCAACATAATCCATCTGCGGATAGCACGAATTATCTCACACTAAACTAGGGTTGTGATCTAATCCGTCTAACCTAGGCATGGACTATTCGGATACTTGATAGCACGAATCAATAAAGCACCATCACATGTAAACAACCTAAACAAGCACAGCGAGAATAGATCGTTGAGCACATCACAGTCAAAATAGATCTAAGACAAGAATAAATTCTGAAAGCAATGATTTAATCAATGTAAGTACGATTTATTTATAAAATCCTCTAAACATGTGACTGTCATCCATACATAATAAAACTAAAATAAAAACATAAATAAAACCCTATTACTCATCTAGGGCTTCATTGAAACCCTAGATCGATGATCTAAGCTGCCATAGAAGTAGTGATCGGCAAGTAGTTGATGGAGGAGGCCATGGAAATCCTTGGTCTTCTTCTTCTTCTCCTTGATTCTCCCTCTTCAAGGGCTGGAAGTGTGGTTGTAGAATGTGTGTATATTAATTGTCAACCCTCTAATTGAAGTAAAATAGAGTTTATATAGATTTACAACATGTTTTGGAAGCCTTTACAACTCGAAACGGACTGAAACTGATGTAATTTACAGTCTGGACGTCGTTTAGCAGTCTCGTTTGCACAGGAGTCTTCAGTATACTGAAATACGCAACTTTGGTTTTTGGGCATATCGCGCGAGCGGGTCGCGCGAGCGCGACTTTTGATCCTTCGCGCTCGCGGATCGCGCGAGCGAATTATTGGGGGTCTCGCGCGAGCGGATCGCGCGCGCGACTTCTGGATTCTCGCGCCCGCGGACCGCGCGCGCGACATTGGTTTTTCAGCTTCTTTCTTGATGCTTTTTCACCCTGTTTAGCCTGGTTTAGTTGATTTCTTCCAAAACCTGTCAGAAACTAGAAAACAGAGTAAAAATATACAAAAACAGGATAAAAAGGTACTAACAAATGCTCGTTAAAGCGTATATTTAGGATTAGTTCTCTCCCGATCACACCCCCAAACCTACATTTTGCTAGTCCTCGAGCAAAACTAAAATAAAAACTACTAATAAAAATCTATTCCATTTTCGTATGGATCACGATTGCATTTAGCGTATGCAACAAGCCTTTTAAACCCCTAGGTGTCCCTAGTCGGACGAGTGAAGTCTCGTGAGGGTTCTCGTCAACAAGTTACCCACAACCATCTTTATTAACTTAAAATCTAAAAACTTTTATTAAAAACAAAGAACATAATATTCAATACTCCTTATTATACAACAAAGATTCGAAATAGAATAACGAACATAAAGAAATAGAATCAAACGTCTACATACATCATGAAGAACAATCTCAAGCACATGCATAGTATAAACCAATAGAGTTTCTCATAAAATCGCACGTGTGTGATGAGGTAGTCAAGTGAACACGCGCATGTCATGAACTTGGAATATAACCCGGATAACCATCTAACTATGTCTTGACTACGAATCTCACAATGTCAATTACACTCTCAAATGAAACACTCAGAAACAGGTGTAATTTTTCTAATATATGTGAGTAAAGGAAATATATTTTCAAAACGATAAATGCTCACATATGACATGAAAAAGACGCATGACACGAAAGAACAGTAGTCTCATGGATAAGATGCCAATAATCAAAAGAAATTAATCATTACCATGTTTTAATCCCCTCCCATCATTTACATATCCGAACCATGTTTCCTAGGATCAACTAGGACTTTTCAAAGGTTGTAATGTGGCTCCGGTAATGAAAAAGTATAGGACAGATATATCAGGTAGTTTCAGAATGGCATTGTAAGGCATGTTCGATCTCTCTCATTCTTCTTCTACAAACTTTTCATCTTTTCTTTCTCTTCTTCCTTTTCATTCACTTTTCTTCTTTTCTTTCTTTTTTTTTTTTTTTTTTCAACCTTCTCTTCTTTATTTTGTTATCTTTTCTTTATTCTTTTCCTCCTTGTTCAAATGATTATTCATCGAATACCAAGCAACTACCCCAATAGCATCTTATTTTCTTCTTCTCAATCAACACATCGCCTTAATACTACTAAAAGTTGATCACTCTTCCAGTGGTATACTCCAAGTTGATCAAGTTGGAGCTTTTAAAGAGGATAATGGTGAACAAAGAAAAAGAGGCATTGTAATGGCTCAAGGGGCGAACTAAGGAAATTTATAATTTATCGGTCGGCACTAAACAAAGAAGGCCTAAAATCATTTCCTAGGGTAATACGGTTCTTCAATGTTTACGACGGAAGATTATTTAGCATGGTAACAAATATTTTAACTTGACTATCAACCAAAACAAGAATAATGAGACTAATCAACAAGTTAATGCGCTATTTCAATGAAATTCGATAATATGTACTTATAACCCTCGAAAAAGAAAAGATAGGCTCAAAACCTCACCGGGTCTAGTCTCCACCATGTGTTATCTAGAAATCTGAATCATATTATAGTTCACATCAAACATGTATTCAAGCGACTACGTGTAGTGCATAGGTTTATGTGCAAATCTATGATATAAAACTACGATTCAAACAATACATAACTTAAAACGTTACATCATAACTTCAGCAAATGTTTAATCACATCTTCCCTTGTTTACCATTCTATAACAATTCAAAGTTCTCTATCAAAAAGTATCAAATTGATATTGCAAAAACGTCGGTAACATCGTTTATTTAAACACACTTATTACAAAATTTTAAAATTTTAGTGCATAATAACGTGCATGTGTGTGCATACCCCCAAACCTAAACCTTTCATTGTCCCCAATGAAACAATAAAACGAAATAAAGGAGAGTACATAAGATAGGAACGATAATACCTCGATTTCGACAATGGCAAACAGGTGAACACAAAGGAATATAACAATAAAGTTCAATGTTACCTGTGACTACTAGATAAATGAAAAGAACTTCAAAAGAATAGTAAAAGGAAATGAAACCAAAATTTAACAAATAAATCTAAAATCTAAGTTAAACTAAACTAAACTAGCAAAAGGAAAAGACATAAAACGAAAAAGTATAAATATAATAAGGAAAACATTAACTAACTCGATCTAAAATGGCGTAATAAACAAAAACATTATCAGAACAAGTACGGGGGAAAGATACAGAAAAGAAAAGAAAATATGCAGAAATGGGGGAATCGCGCGCGCGGTCCGCGCGAGCGGCCGTCGCGCGCGCGAATTTCCAATTTTTTTTTTTTTTTTTTTTTTTTTTTTTTCTTCTGAAAGTAAAACTTTCTCGCGCGAGCGAGGTGCCTCGCGCCCGCGAAATCAGGCGCGAGGAACTACTGAGGGCTCATAAAAGAGAAAACAAAGAAAAACATCTAAGGGGCAATCTCGCGCCAGCGGGCCGCGCGAGCGATGTCTCGCGCGAGCGGGCCGCGCGCGCGAGATTGGTCTTTTTCATTGTGTGGCTAAAATTATGTAAATACTATTAAAATAAATTAATTCCAACCCCCAAACCTATCTAGAATGTCCAAAACAGACATAAACAGACCCAAAAACAAAGAAAAACGAACGAAATAAAGCTTGGGTTGCCTCCCAAGAAGCGCTAACTTTTACGTCTTTAGCTAGACCTTTCTAGCATAAGACTCATGGAGGCCGTATATCGGACTGTGTACCCCTAAGGATGTCAGGAAGAGCTCGATGGTAAGCAGAAATTACGTCGCTTTGAATTAATTCAATCGACGGTTTGTCAGTATGTTCAAATCGATTTCTTACCTTTCGAGTAGATTCCACATTAGGGTCCACGGGATTAGGATTCATCCACTCATCATCGTCTGCTATATTGTTTTCCCCACTCACATTTATTTCTTTGGTAGGCTCAATATTCCGTGTTACCTCACCTTCCGACTCACATAGGTAATCGTCGTCTTTAGGAGGTTGATCCATAGCATTAAAAACGTTTAATTTTAAATTCATGTTTCCAAACGACACTTTCATCACCCCTGTTCTACAATTGACACGTGCGTTGGCCGTGGCTAAGAATGGACGGCCTAGAATGACAGGAGTGTGTTTTCTAGCATCTAGCACGGGCTCAGTGTCAAGGACCATGAAATCAACAGGATAATAGCATTTATCAACCTTTACTAGAACATCCTCGACGATTCCTCTAGGTACTTTGACGGAACGATCCGCTAATTGTATTGTAGCGGCCGTAGGTTTAAGTTCACCTAGACCTAGTTGTTTATAGACATGATAAGGTATAAGATTAACACTAGCTCCTAAGTCAAGGAGCGCCCTATGAATGATAGTGTCACCTATGACACATGAAATCGTAGGCGTACCTGGATCTTTATATTTTGGAGGAGCGTGTTGGAATATAGAGCTTACTTTTTCCGTGAGGAAGACCTTTTTAGGAGTATGACTCCGTATTTTGCGCTTTTGAGTACATAGGTCTTTTAAACATTTAGCATAAGCGGGAATCTGTTTAATAGCATCGAGGAAAGGAATATTGATTTTAACTTGTTTAAACACCTCGAGTATATCCTCAACCCTAGACTTTTTATTTGTAAGATTAGACGGTTCCTCAACGTTTGGTGGATATGGCATTCTAGGAGTATAATTCGTTGGGACCGATTCTTTGCCGTTCTTATTTTGGCTCATGTCCTCACCCGTCTCTTTATTAGAGTTAATATTCATACCTTTCACATTCTTATTCGGAATTTCTATTACCTCCTCCTCTCGGGTAGTCAACCTAGTTGAGACGGCGTTCACTTGTTCATTCGACCCCTTAACCTCATATTGTCCCTTAGGATTTTGGATTGTTTGACTAGGCAACGTCCCCTCGTTTCTACGACTTACTACAGTAGCTAGTTGTCCCATTTGGGATTCAAGCTTCGCAATGGATTGCGTATGAGAGTGCACTATTTGTGCTTGTGCCTGTACTTGCGTTTCAATAGTCTTAAGGGACGCCAACACCTTTTCCTCAAAAATATTACCCCTTGAAGGATTCGAATTAGGAGGCGGTTGTTGGTATTGATTAGGTTGAAACTGAGGTCGATACGCATTTGGAAAATTAGTCGCCTCATTGGGATTATTATTATTATTTTTCCACGAGAAGTTAGGATGGTTTCTCCATGGCGCATCCGGATTATTAGTAGTTGCATTATAGTTATTTCGTGGGTATTGTTGAATAGAATTAATGTGTTGCTCCACGAATTCCGGGAATTGACTCGCCGATGGACATGCAAGTATCGAATGTGAAGGATCAGAACATAATGCACAAATTTCACGAGCGGGTGGGGCTGTCGTTTGGTTCATTGTTAAAAGTCGGTCAAGTTTGTTAGATAGTTCTTTTATTTCAATTGATTGACTTGACTCGAATTTTACATCCCTCTTAGGTTGATTAAGATATCCTTCCGAACGGACAGACACCGTTTGGTGCATTGAATTCTCGCTTAACGTTTCAAACATTTTCCAGGCCTCGTCGGCGCTTTTGTGTAGGAAGGTTCCCGCACAAACGGCATCGACGGTATTCCTAACAGAGGGAATAAGCCCCTCATAAAAGACCTGAACAAGTTGCCACTTAGGGACTTGATGATGTGGACACGAGCGTAGTAATTCTTTAAATTTTTCCCACGTGTCGTAAAGTGATTCCCCATCTTGCATTACAAAATTGGTTATTGATTTTCTTATCTGGTTTGTACGCATAATTGGGAAAAACTTTTGTAAAAATGCGGTGTGTAAGTCTTCCCATGTTCTAATTGTGTTTGGCTCCAAAGATTGGAGCCAATATTTAGCTTTGTCCTTTAATGAGAATGGAAAGAGCCGCATTTTTAGTTCACCATCAGTAAGATTTTGGATTTTCAACGTAGAGCATATGTCCTGAAAACCTCCTAAGTGTTTATAAGGGTCTTCATTTAGACGGCCATGGAATGATGGAAGTAGCGAGATGGTAGACGACTTTATCTCAAAGTGAGATGCCGTCGCCTCCGGTAATTCAATACACGTTTGTGGCGTGTAAGTCGTCGGAATAAAATAATCTTTAAGTGGAGGAGGTGGAGGGATATTATGATTATTCATATTATCTCCGTTATTTTGATTGTTATTGTTATTGTTGCCAATGTCTGCCATTTTAATCGGTTCTATGTTATTAAAGCGTGGTTTCTTTAGTTTTTGAAGAGTACTACGTATTTCGGACTCAAATAAAGACGTTGGTTTTGGTGTCAAATCGTCGTTTATTACAAACCTAGTTCCAGAAGTTAAATTTGAAGACTTGTTAAGTCTTAATGTACGTTCAAGTTCAGAGTTTAAAGGTTGTAATTCCGGTTTGTTTGAACGTGTACCTAACATAAACTAAAAGAAAAGAAAAGAAATTAAAAACAAAGACTGGCTCAACTAAAAAAAAAAAACAAATAGCAAGCAATCACGCAACTAAGATAACAAGCACTCAACTACTATGATGCATGAATATTATCCTGTAATGCAATGACCGCGTCAAGCCCAGCGCCCTGGGTTTCCTAGCTAATGCAGTGCAATTAACCTTAAACTAATGCAAATAGTGCGTCACAGCGCCCTGACTTACAGCGGTTTAAAGCGAATTCCAAAGGAAGCAATTTATTTAATTTTATTTCTTTTTTTATTTGCGTAAGCTCCTTTGATGTAATTAGCTGCTCCACTCGGAAACGTTGACTACAAAATAAAAAAAACAAGTTAGTAACTAAAAACAAAAACAGAAAATAAGAAAAATAAAAACTAATTTAATATTTACGAATTAACTAAACTACGATTATAAAACTAAGAGTAGTAATGCAATCCCCGGCAACGGCGCCAAAAATTGATGTTGTCAGAATCAAGATATAAAAGTATTCTTTACTTTTCAAAGGATTTGCAGTGTGGAAGTAAAGGTCGAACCCACAGAGATTGATTACTACAGCAACTTAATTTTAAAACCTAAGTCTAATTAATTAGGAAAAACGGATTTTGATTTGGATTTAATTAAACTAAGAACATAAAAGTAAATCTAAACTATGAAAGCAATTAAAAGTGTTTTTAATGAATGTTTAAGGGAACCTAGGATTACAAATCCACCTACTAGCTTCATAATAGGAATATCTATGAATTACTTTAGCTTATTACGTTGGATGAATATGGGGAATTGTAGCTACAAGCCCAATTCCTCCGACAAGAAGATAATCATGGTTCAAGCACCAACATAATCCATCTGCGGATAGCACGAATTATCTCACACTAAACTAGGGTTGTGATCTAATCCGTCTAACCTAGGCATGGACTATTCGGATACTTGATAGCACGAATCAATAAAGCACCATCACATGTAAACAACCTAAACAAGCACAGCGAGAATAGATCGTTGAGCACATCACAGTCAAAATAGATCTAAGACAAGAATAAATTCTGAAAGCAATGATTTAATCAATGTAAGTACGATTTATTTATAAAATCCTCTAAACATGTGACTGTCATCCATACATAATAAAACTAAAATAAAAACATAAATAAAACCCTATTACTCATCTAGGGCTTCATTGAAACCCTAGATCGATGATCTAAGCTGCCATAGAAGTAGTGATCGGCAAGTAGTTGATGGAGGAGGCCATGGAAATCCTTGGTCTTCTTCTTCTTCTCCTTGATTCTCCCTCTTCAAGGGCTGGAAGTGTGGTTGTAGAATGTGTGTATATTAATTGTCAACCCTCTAATTGAAGTAAAATAGAGTTTATATAGATTTACAACATGTTTTGGAAGCCTTTACAACTCGAAACGGACTGAAACTGATGTAATTTACAGTCTGGACGTCGTTTAGCAGTCTCGTTTGCACAGGAGTCTTCAGTATACTGAAATACGCAACTTTGGTTTTTGGGCATATCGCGCGAGCGGGTCGCACGAGCGCGACTTTTGATCCTTCGCGCTCGGGGATCGCGCGAGCGAATTATTGGGGGTCTCGCGCGAGCGGATCGCGCGCGCGACTTCTGGATTCTCGCGCCCGCGGACCGCGCGCGCGACATTGGTTTTTCAGCTTCTTTCTTGATGCTTTTTCACCCTGTTTAGCCTGGTTTAGTTGATTTCTTCCAAAACCTGTCAGAAACTAGAAAACAGAGTAAAAATATACAAAAACAGGATAAAAAGGTACTAACAAATGCTCGTTAAAGCGTATATTTAGGATTAGTTCTCTCCCGATAATTAATTTTTTTTTTGTATTTTTTTCTTTTTTGCGAAATTATGTACAAAGACGAGAAAGATCAGAATGTTATAAGCTATTACCTTGAGAAAAATGTCACAGATAGGGCCCGGGAGGTACGAGTTGAGTTTCGACTTAGAACACGCCTAAATAGACATCGACGATGAATCCAGAATAGCTGGAAAAAAAAACCACTAGTTCGGGCTGAATCAGATTCAAACTAAGTGAGGTGGGACCCACGTGCTTGAAATCTGGCTAGAGTGGCCTAATAGAGCTTATAAAACTCCAAATAGGTCTGAAAAGTTGGATTTGGCAGAATCTAACCTCATCAGTGTGTCCGGAATGGTCCAATTAGCAAGGAAAAAGTGTCTATTAATCAAAAATCGGACCCGAAGTTGCAAAAATTTACAAAAAAACTCAGAGTGGGCCCAAGGGTGTAACTTGGTTACTACTCGATGATATGGACAGAATGCCACTTGACGGACTCACTCCTGATTCCTGGTGATGACATGAATAGGATTCTACTTGACAGACTTACTCCTGATTCCTGATGATAGATGATAATATGAGATGGATGGACTTATACCTAATGTTGATGATATGAATGGGATAGCACTTGATGGACTCACTCCTGATGCCTGATGATGGATGACGATATGATCAGGATGCCACTTGACGGACTCATACTTGAATGATGATCATAGAAGATGATGATATAAACAGGATACTGGTTGACAGACTGACACCTGATTTGCTGATTCTTGGTGACAGGTGCTGATATGAATAAGATACCACTTGACGGACTCACACATGATGTTGGTAATAAATGATGATATGATCATGATGCCACTTGATGGACCTAATTACTGATGACGATGTGAACAGGATCCCACTTGATGAACTCAATCCTGATTCTTGACGATAGATGATGATATTGACATGATGCCACTTGACAAACTCACACCTGATGATTAAGGATAGAATAGAATGCCACTTGATAGACTTACACTTGATGATTGAGGATAAAACAAGATGCCACTTGACGGAATCACTCCTTAGATTGAATGGGATGTCCCTTAATGGACTCATTCCTAAGATTAAAGATATGAGCAGGATGCCCCTTGACAGACTCACTCCTAAGATTAAAGATGTGAACAAGATGCCATTTGACGGAGTCACTTCTGATTGTTGAGGAGGTGAACCAGATGCCACTTGTTGGACTCACTCCTGATTTTCGATTGAGGATGTTAATAGGATGCCACTTAACGGACTTACTCCCAATGCTTGATAATGGAAACTGCTTGGTTGGGTATGTTCAGATTATTCTTGGAAAGTCAATCGAGATCTGAGATGTGAGCTTAAAGTTTTGGGGATTCTCCTATTCATTTTGAGCTTTGAATTTTTCCTAATTATGGAAGTGAATAGTGGATAGTGGCTGCTTAGGGTCTCATGCCTGATTTTGCTAACCTGAACATGCTGCTGCTTGGGGTCTCATGCCTGATGATTGATATGAATAGTGGAGAGATGCCACCTGATGCTTGCGATTTTAATACCCACTATTTTCGTGTACTTTTATATACCTTTTGATATAAATAAAACTCAGTGTGCTTGACTTTACATTTCATGTCCTGCCTTTTTCAATCGATTGAACCTTCTTCAAGCGATTGAACCTGGGGCACATTCAATCGATTGAACTTTCGCAATCGATCAAACCCACTTCGATCGCTTGAAAAGCTGTCGACCTGAATCCATTACGTGGACCACTTTCAATCGATCAAACACACTTTCAATTGATCAAAAGTGACTGAACTTGAATGCCAAGTTTATTTTCCACGGCTCTCATTCACCCTCCTCCCCTATATATACCCCCATATACTGAAAATCTATAGAGAGAGAGAGAGAGATTACATATATATACACACACACCAGTATACATATACACTCAAAAACTCACACATACTCTCGGCTAGAGAAGGTGAAGAAGAAGAAGAAGAAAGAGAGCAGAAGGAGAGAAATAGAAGGAGGGAAAAGAGGGAGGAGGACACACCCGAGCACCACCCGCGGGCATCCTGAGCTTGTCGGTGTCACCGAACTTTATAGTGAGTCTATATACTCACTTAATAGCTAGATATGTTGTTATATATATGTTTTAGCAAGAAAGAATGGCCCTGAATGTGCATAGGAGGTCCAGTTCAGTTTGAGAATAAAACCACTTTTCAATCAATCGAACTTGGTTTCGATCGATTGAACACAAACCGTTCTCGATCGATTGAACTTACTTTAATCAATCGAAATTTAATTTTTTCAATCGATTGAAATGACTTCAATCGATTGAACATGTCAGATTGGTAAATAATCAGTTTATTTATACCTAGTGGAGTGTTTAGCTGTTTATTATCATGTGTTGATGGTTAAGCTGTATCAGAATAATACACACATTGAATAATGGGCTTAATGCACTGAATATTGGAACCATTGATATAATAATATTAATCGAATTATAAAGCCGACATGCATAATAGTGGGTTCAGTAGTCGTGAAGGTCGATACTAGTTATGTTTAAGTGTGTGGGTTATTAAATGAGTTGATGTAGTTAGGTGTGCGGGATTCAGTTGTGTGTCGAGATAGCTAGGACTGTGTGTCACGCTTTATTGTAAACAGATGAGGTTTTGTGAAATACCTATATCACCTTAGTCTGACAGAGACTAAAGGAATATCACCTTAGTCCATGACCGAAACAAAAGATCCGATAGAGGCTAAGGGATATACCTGTAGTATCGCCTTAGTCCAAGACCGAGATGAGAGATTCGATAGAGGCTAAGGGATACAAATCGTGGGAATGGTAATGTGGCTAACACCCTGGTCCAATAGAGGCTAAAGGAATGTCACCTTAGTCCAAGACCGAGACATGAGAGATCCGATAGAGGCTAAGGGATATGATCACGTTAGTCCAAGACCAAGACTGAGGGTTATGCCGATGCAATCATCTTAGTCCAATAGAGACTAAAGGAATATTACCTTAGTCCTAGACTGAGACGGGAAGTCCGATAGAGACTAAAAGAATATGTCACTTTAGTCCATGACCGAGACTAAGAGGGATACATCATGCACTTAGTCCAATAGAGGCTAAAGAAATATTGCCTTAGTCCATGATCGGGACGGGAAGTCTGATAGAGGCTAAAGGGATAGGTCACTTTTGCCCATGGTCGAGACTAAGAGATATACGTTATGAAAGAGATGTGTATCAGGGCGTGTTGGCAGAAATGATCAAGGCGTTTCGGCCATAAAGTTGGGACTGTGTGTCGAGTTTGATAAGTTGTGATGTATTGGGCTACGTGCCAGGTTAGTAAGGGGTTTGAGTAATGAGTATTGTAAAAAGTAGAACTATATGCGAAAAGTGGACCTAAGAATCCATGTTATGGTTGGGATTGGTTGGGAGGATATCCGTCGTTTTATATTGAGTTGGTGCATTCATGAACGTGAACGACGAGATGATCATTAATGATGTTGTTACTTATATATGCTACATATCTATTGAGACTCTGTAAGTATTTACATTCAATCAGCTTTAGTAGCTGACGGCGTTTTATGCCGCTAAATATTCTACGTCCAGCTGACCAGGGTTTTAAGTTTATAGGGGAAGGTTACATGGAGAGAGGCTATGAGGATGAGGCCTACTATGATGGAGGTTATGCAGGAGATGACTACTGCGTAAGCTGAAGATCCAAAGTTGTGTCGTAGTTAGTTTATGTTTTAGAGACTCTATAATAATTATAGGTTTGTAATCGACATATGTTACCGTGATACTTTATTTATGTTTTCGCAGATACCTATGAGTTGTAATAGTTTAGTATCAAACTCTGTTTATATATGTATATATATGTTGAACTTAGAGATTCCAACTGCGTGGTTTGATTCATTACTCTGATGATTAGACTTTGTTAATGGACAATATGGTGACTTTCAACTGTCATGGCCTACAGGTCCAAAAAGCATTTTTTTTTTCTCTATTTTTGCTATTGCGGGCTTGACATTGATGAAGATAAGTATGAATAGGATTCCGCTTGGGATCTCACACCTAATAAATGAATAGAGGACAGGCTGCTGCTTGGGGTCTTATACCTGACACTTGATATGATGATGAGTATGAGCAGGTGATCCTGAGCAAGGGATCGATTTCTTTTGACAACCCACCGAGGAGAAGATTGATTTGAAATATGGATCCGAGCAGCTTGATTGATGTAGAGTTGGCGAGTCTCAGCAAAGGTCAATGTCGAGGTATGGCTAATGGAGAGTGACGACATCCTATTGACGCATTTTCTTATCACACCCAAGTGTAGGTGATCGTACAAGTAATAAAGTTCTGGAAGTCCAGGTCGAACCCACAGGGAACGGGAAAATAAGATAGGCAATAACTATTTTGTCACAAAAAGAAAATAAAAGGTGATGGATTTTTGTTAGGTTTTACTAGATTACTAATTTTTATATTTTTGCAATAAACTATTTAAAAGCTATTTTTTTCTTAGTAGTTTACGGTAAAGATTTTAACAGTGCAAAATAAATTAACTAAGATACTAGTAAGAAAAGGAAGAAAAATAAATAAAAGCTAAATTTTTGTGAGATATACTTTTTGGATTTAAAAAAAGCGAAAGATAGAAATAATACAGATATTTAAGCAAAGCTATTAAAAACAGAAAATATGAATTAAGTTGGAAGAAATGATTGAAAGAATTGGGAATATGCAAACCAACACTAGATCCCACAACTTTTGTGCATTTGAAAAGCATTTGGCATTTAAGACCGCAGAGTCATTCTTTATTTAAAAAAATAAACTTTCACTAGTCAGGATCATATCAAGTGTGTCAGATTTGATATGAAACGACGTCGTTTGCTTTAAAGAAAAATAAAAAGGCAATTGGGCAGTAGCCAGGTTCGAACCGTGCCCGCCGCGGATGTGGGTTATTCGGCGTCCAATCTCCACCACTCTGCCACTACACAAATGTCTATCCATTAGTGGATAGAAATATATATAAACACATATTTGAAATATAAACTTTGTCATGTGAGTTGTTTGAGTATGCTAGGTGTTTTTTATGACAAAAGGCATAGTTTGACAATCCACATAATTAGGCTTTTTATTTCAAATATGTAATCTTTTGAGCCTAATATAGCCATAGTATATAAACATGTTAAATGGTCATAAACTATAGATACATAGATATTTTTGACCATAAATGGAAAAACAACCCATCAAGATAAATTTGCCCATTTAAGATTAGTGCACAGAAGCTGTGGTTTCTAAGTTTTTATTGCATACCCCCAATTAAAGTTTTAGTCTACCATTTTGGAATTGAAATTGTCTTCAAAATAAAAGTAAAAGATAAATTAAATAGATGCACGCAATCACCGTCCAATTAAAATTAAAGTTGTAAAACCAAGGTAAGGGTGAAAACTAATATTATATATTATTTTCTTTACCTACCATGAGCTGGGATTGAATTTGAGGAATCTGTAAAATAGCAAAGTTTAGTACAACTAGGCTAATAAAATATACATAAATGGAAATACTAAATTAATAATAAAATACTAAACCTTTGACTTTGGATTCTTGTGGGGTCACAGTGGTTGAACTCCAAGAACACAAATAAGGCCAAACCAAATTGTAATTTACTTTTGGAGTGAGATATGAATATGGTGTGCTTGGGGCTTTGGTAGGTGATTACAACAACTACGTGGTTAAGAAATAAGATATTTACTTGCAAAATATGTATTCTAATGAATGGAAATATTGCTACAAAAACTGAAAATTTGGGACTTCAAACTATTTTAGGGGGCAACTATAAATACTACTAGATTAGAAATATTAAATCTAATTTTAAATAGGAATATTTTACTACTACAAATTGGCAAAGGTCATACAAGAAAACAAATATTTTATTTTAAGAAATATAGTACACAAAGTTTTGCTACATATTTTTTAACATGAAATCATCAATTACATAAAAGTAAATTTTTACAACTACTAGAACTAGAAAAAAAGTAAGAAAAATTAAAGTTTCCTATTTCTAGGGACAATATAAAGTGCTCACATGATAACCTCCCCTAAACTATTCTCTCCCTACCAGTGATTGTAAACTGTGTTAATTTGTTGGTTGTGTCTTGTTGTGTGCTCTCCTTCCTTCATTTTATAGACGAATTCTGTTTGTGAATTCGTCATTGCGTTCATCAGTGGGTATTTTTTTTTCTCCTTCTTCCGTCTCAATTTTCTCCAATGCTCTGACAGTTTTAAATTTTAACCTGCACACATACACACACACAGATTGAGAGAAAGAAGGAAAATAAGGAAAAAAAAATAATAAAAAATAAAGTGTCAACATCCAAGCAATTGCTTGGATGTTGTGTTTTTTGTTTGATACGTATTTTTGTTTTTTTTTTTTTCTGAGATTCTTTTCATTCAAACAGTAATTTTTACTGTTTATAATAATATGGGAGATACTATAGTGTGGTTGCTACTTCTTTTTCTTCCCTTTATTTCACTTCATTTTTACCTAAACATGTAAAATGTGTAAAAAAAATATAATTACATGCATTTGAGTGACATCACTGTTAAATTATATTAATTCAAATATGCATGTAAAATTAGGGATTTGGGGGATTAAATGAGCATTATGTCTATTATATTGGTACATAAATGTGCAGTATTCAATGTTTGTCACACCCCTCAACTAGCTTATTGCTAGTCCCTAGCAATGAAGTGAAAAGCGAAATTGTTCTAAAAATTTTATTAAAAGTATAAATAAACTAAGGAAAATAAAATTACTTAACTCACTGTCGCAGGAATCGCGATTGCATTTAGCGTATGCAACAAGCCGTTAAACCCCTAGGTTACCCCTAGTGGACGAGTGTTGTCTCGAGGGTTTGCAGTGAATATACCCACAAAATTCAAAATTTTTAAAATTTTTTTTTTTTTTTTTTTTGTAAAATTAAAGTAAAATATAAATCAAGGTAGATTTTCTCCTTTTACAACAAATAAGATTAAATTTGGCAATAAAATGAAATTTCCAAGTATGTAATAGTAATGCAACACATATATTCATAGTTTGTCAATGGAAGTATTTTTTATACTCTTTAAACTTACAGTGTGTACTTGAAAATTCAAGAAATTGATCTTAACTTCAAAGTTTACATAACTATTAACAGTCATAAAATTTGTAGTTTTAACTCAATTCTCACTAGGATTTCACTCTTTTAAGGAGAAACTCTCAGAAACCGGTGTAGAGAACATCTCACTTGGTAGGGAAGCAAAGATAGAGGAATTGCTTCCATTTTTTTTTTATGACTCAATATATAGGCATTTGGAGTACAATAAGTCTCATGAAAGAATACTTAGCATTAGAAGAGCGATCTACCGTGGAAAACATCCTTATCACTTAAATTTAAAAATCAATTTCTTTTAAATCATTAGGACTTTGACTGGTAGGTTAGAAATTAAGATGAGTGGGAGATTTGGGGTGTATTTGTTCTAAGCATGTGATTGGAGTGTTGCGCAATTTATTCCAACATCTTCTTTTTCTTCTCCTTTTTATCATTTGTACCCTTTTTTTTTTTTTTTTTTTTTTTAAGTTTCTCATTCATTTTTTTTTTTTTTGAAATCAAGTCCTTTCTTTCTTTACCACTTCTTGCAATATTAATACAGTCCAATCACATACCTGGATATAGAAGTGAGGTTTGTACTCCTAGGTGGAGCAAGGCATGATTTGGATAGAACTGAGAATAAGGTAATATAAGGTGAAGGGGGGTGCATTTGAAAGAAAAGATGGCCTAAATCATTTTTAAAAATAGATTGGCTTTGTTCATTCAAGTAATTTAGACGTTCTAATGGTAAATCCTGAACGCTCTCTTCTAATGATCAGTCAAAGAAAAAGAAAAATAATGAGACTTTCAACGAGTGATATGATAAAGAGAATAAAATGAGATTGAAAAGAATAGTAACCCTCATAAAGGAAGATTGGCACAAAAGCTCACATGGGTTAATTAGTTTACACTACTTGTTTTTAAACTGCATAGTTTATGCTTACTCATCTATTTAGATTCAGTAAATATTTTCACACTGTTTCAAAACGATTTAAAGTCTAAAGAGTTTCTAGCATTTGAAAATAGTAAAACATATGACAATGTGTTATATGCTATTAACATACCCAAAATAACATTAACGTGTCAAATTTATCTTATCTAGAGTAAAAGAAAAACTTCTGTAAAATTCTAAGCGCATCCACTAAGTTGGATACATATATGGTGCAACTAGTATCCTCTGCACCTATACAAAAGAGGCTACGCAATCCGGAGTGTCCAAGTTGCCATGAATACCCATCCACCGCTAGTAAAAGAGATGGGTCTAGAACCACTAGCAAGCTAAAACATCAGTAAGAGGCTAGGAGATAACTCTGGCTTTACTTAGTTTTTCGCTACCTCTAGGGACATTCACCGCACTAGACATATCTGGTGATGCTTGGATCATGCAAATTACTCCTATCGAACCAGCTAATGAAAGCCAGATGTACACGTAGGATCATTTTAAAGTCTGACCTGACTGAAAATTATTGTATGTACAAAAACTAAAAATAAAATTAAAAATAAATGAGGGATGGGAAAACAAAATTTATTTGGGTATCAAAGGATCCAGTCCTCTTTCTCAACCAAAATTTTCTTTTGTTTTGATTTGAATTGTCTTTTATAGCAGTAGTAAACTTTAAAAGATGTGTCATTATGAGCAATTAAACCAGGACATTCTTCTCTATAACAATTCAAACACCATCCTAACCTTTTAGCTTTCCTTTTGATGGCATAAAGGCTAGTGCCAGCAAAGGGTTTCTCCTGCTCAGAAACAAGTGAGCGACCCATTAACGTCTGGTCATCGACTATTGGATCCATTTTTTATACTCTCAGCCAACAAGAGAGGCTAGACTCAACTCTTCCACTCCTTCCAACTATCAATTAATATCTAATTAAAGAGAGCTTAGAGGGGGTGGGTGGGAATTTTATTTAAAACCTAAAAATATTTATATTAAGAAATATATACATTCAGAAACTAAAATGAAAATATTATTATTATTATTATTATTTTTTTTTTAACAAAACACTTAAAACACACAAAAAGAAAAAGTACATATATATATATATATAAATAAAATAGAAAACTAGAAACTAAATTTTTCTCTCTCTCTCTCTTTTTTGTTTTTAGAAAAGTCCAAGACAACATATCATTACAATAATAATAATAAGGAAAATTATGTTGTAAACTTCGAAAATCATAAGAGTGGTGACGTGTTCGTCATTCATTTTTTTAACAGAAAACTAGGGAAAATAATTAGATACATATATATATAATTTAACAAGGGTAACGTAGTACTAACATAGCAAGAACTAGGATAAAAACAAGGTAAAGTTCAAAATTCATAAGACCAATAGCTAGCGCGTCGTCCATTTTTTTTTATAAAGAAATGGAAAAATATCACCTGTCTCTTGGAAATCTGAGAACCTGGTAGGGCTGTAAATCGAGTGATATTTCCAAGCTTCTTTGGTGCGTGGCTACCTACAACTTATGGATATCATTTTTGTTAAATAATGGAAAAGAGAGAAAATCAAAATCTGAAATAAAAACTAAGCCGAATATGAAAAATAGAGAATAAAATCAAAATCAAGCTTTTCTCTGGATTATAGATCTTACCTTTAATTATCAGTAGAGTAGATCTTGATTTTGGATTGAAGAAAATAAAAAAAAAAATGAAAGATTGAGAGAGATCGAGAGATCGGGGGAAGAGAGTGAGAGAGTTGCAGAGAGTGAGAGAGAGATCGCGGCGAGAGGATGAGAGGAAGAAGAAAAAGAAAGGAAAAATATAGAAAATGAGAGATGGGAAAGTTTTTAGGGTTCAAAACCCTAAATAAAGCCATTTTCTCTTTTTCAGTGTGTCTCTCTCTAGAGAAGCTAATTTTTTTTTTTATGAAATAAAGATAAAATAAACAAACAGGTGTTTTTTTTTTATGAAATAAAGATAAAATAAACAAACAGGTGTTTTTTTTTTATGAAATAAAGATAAAATAAATAAACATGTGTTTTTTTTTTTTATGAAATAAAGATAAAATAAACAAACAGGTGTTAATCGTGAAACCGTCCCCCCCAACTGAGTCTGACATTGTCCTCAATGAGTGAGATGAGAAAAAGAAGCCAAGAATAACACCTATAATAAAAAAAAATACAAAAAGAAATGATAGAATAATAATGACCAAATTAACTTCGAGTATAGGACTTATGAAAATATAAATACTCTGATACATTATGTCCTATACCAATTATGTTTTAAGATATTAATGAGCATTATAGTTGGGGTCCTCCAAAGGAATGGACTCCAACTCAGGTTCAAATCCTTCTAAAAATGGCTTTAATCTATATCCTTTAACTTTAAATGTATTTCCATCTTTAGGGTCCTCAATCTTGACAATTCCATAAGGATAAACATTTTTTACAATATATGGACCAGTCCATCGAGATTTCATCTTTCCTCTAAAAAGATGTAGTCTTGAGTCATATAATAGAACTTTTTGCGCGAGGGTAAATCTTTTGCGCAAAAGATTCTTATTATGATACATTTTAGTTCTTGCTTGATGAATTCGAGCATTATCATATGCGTCTTTACGAATTTCTTCAAGCTCACTTAATTGTAATTTTCTTAAAATTCTTCCCTCTTCAATATTACAATTTAAAGTTCTAGTAGCCAAATATGCTTTATGTTCTAATTCTACTGGTAGGTGACAAGCTTTTCCATAGACAAGTCTATATGGAGACATTCCTAAATGGGTCTTATAAGCAGTTCTATATGCCCATAAAGCATCTGTTAATTTTGAAGACCAGTCTTTACGATTAGAATCAACAGTTTTTTTGAGAATATGCTTAATTTGCCTATTAGCTAATTCAGCTTGTCCATTTGTTTGTGGATGGTATGCAGTTGACACCTTATGGGTCACTCCATATCTTTTCATTAATTTTTCAAATGGCTTGTTACAAAAATGAGTTCCTTGATCACTTATTATTGCTTTTGGAGTTCCAAATCGAGAGAGTATATTATCTTTTAAAAATGCAATAACTGTACGGTGATCATTCTTTCTTGTAGGAATAGCTTCTACCCATTTTGAAACATATTCGACTGCTAATAAAATATATTCATATTGGCAAGATGGAGGAAAAGGTCCCATAAAGTCAATGCCCCAACAATCAAAGATTTCAAATGTAATTATAGGGGTCATTGGCATTTGATTTCTTTTCGTAATACTGCCCAATATTTGGCAGCGGTTACAAGCCTTACAATATAAATATGAATTTTTAAATAGAGTTGGCCAATATAAACCACTTTGGAAAATTTTCATGGCAGTCACTCGAGATGAAAAATGTCCTCCACAAAAGGACGAATGACACATGAAAAGTACATTTTCGATTTCCTCATTTGGGACGCATTTCTTAGTTACCTGATCAGCACAATATTTAAATAGATATGGGTCATCGAAGTAGAAATGCCTAGAAATAGCTAGGAATCTCTTTTTATCTGATGATGACCAATTACTTGGTATTTTTCCAGTTACTAAATAATTAACAAGATCAGCATACCATGGCAGAGAAGTCACAGAAAATAACTGTTCATCAGGAAAAGAGTCTTGAATAGGTAGGGGTTCACTGGTATTGTCTTCAAAAGTGAGGCGGGATAAGTGATCAGCTACCACATTTTCTACTCCTTTTTTGTCTTTAATTATTAAATTAAATTCCTGTAGTAGGAGTATCCACCTAATAAGCCTAGGCTTACTGTCTTTCTTTGAAAGAAGATATTTAAGAGCTGAGTGGTCAGTAAAATAGACAATAGGGGAGCCAATCAAGTATTGTCTAAATTTATTAAGTGCGAATACCACGGCTAGTAATTCTTTTCAGTAGTTGAGTAGTTCATTTGAGCACTATCCAGAGTTCTACTGGTGTAGTATATAACTGACGCCTTTTTATCCTTTCTCTGTCCTAGGACAGCTCCAATGGCAATGTCGCTAGCATCACACATTAATTCAAATGGTAAACTCCAATCAGGAGATTGTATAATAGGTGCAGTAGTGAGATGCTTTTTTAATTGCTTAAAGGAGTTTTGACGTTCTTTAGTCCATTCAAAAGGTGTGTCTTTGGCCAATAATTGACATAAAGGTCTGGAAATTGCACTAAAATTTTTTATGAATCGGCAATAAAAACCTGCATGTCCTAAGAATGAACGGATGTCTTTTACAGTCTTGGGAAAAGGTAAATTAGCGATAAGATCTATTTTGGCTTTGTCTACTTGTATTCTATTTTCAGAAATAATGTGTCCTAAGACAATTCCTTTAGTGACCATCAAATGACATTTTTCCCAATTTAAAACTAAGCTTTTTTCTTCACATCTTTCGAGAACTTTTTGAAGATTGATAAGGCAATCATCATAGGATTTGCCAAAAATTGAAAAATCATCCATAAAAACTTTTAAATTCTTTTCTTCCATATCACTGAAAATACATAGCATACACCTTTGAAAGGTCGCAGGTGCGTTGCAAAGACCAAAGGGCATTCGGCGATAGGCGAAAGTTCCAAATGGACATGTGAAAGTAGTTTTTTCCTGATCCTCTAGTGCAATCTCTATTTGATTGTAACCACTATAACCATCTAGAAAACAGTAATACTTATGACCCACTATTCTTTCTAACATTTGATCCATAAAAGGTAAAGGAAAGTAATCCTTACGAGTTACAACATTGAGTTTTTTGTAGTCTATGCATACACGCCATCCAGTAGTGACACGAGTGGGAATTAATTCTCCCTTTGAATTCGGAACAACTGTAATTCCTGCTTTTGGCACAACTTGTGTTAGACTTACCCATTTACTATCGGATATTGAATATATAATGCTCATGTCGAGTAGCTTGAGAACTTCCTTCTTAACTACTTCCTGCATAATAGGATTAAGTCTTCTTTGCATTTCTCTTGAGGTTTTAGCATTATCTTCAAGATATATATTGTGAGTGCATATTGAAGGGCTTATTCCTTTTAAATCTGCTATACTCCAACCAATGGCACTTTTATGCTCCTGAAGCATACTAATGAGTTTATTTTCTTGACTAGAGTCTAGAAGAGATGATATTATTACGGGATAAGTATTATTATTATTAAGGAAAGCATATTTAAGCACTTTAGGGAGTTCTTTTAATTCCAACTATGGAGTTTGTAAATTAGATGGAAGTGTTAATGTAGTCTTTGGTGGTAAAGGTTCAAAATATGTGATCCACATTGCTTCTTGAATTATTTCTTCTGTTGAATCTTCATTAAAACATACTTGATTCTTGAGATGTTCTTGTAGATTATTACTGTCTAGCTTCTGAATAGAGTTATTAATAACAGATTCTACTGGATCATTGTAACAAGTCAAGTTAAAATATTCTCGTGATAGAGATTCAATAGCATGAACTTCTTCAATATTCTCATCTTCTTCTTGATGTTGTGGATTAGAAAAAATTTAATATTTAAAGTCATATTTCCAAATACTACAGTCATCATACCACTGCGGATTCGAATAGTGGCATCAATGGTAGCTAAAAAGGGCCTTCCAAAATGACTGGTATTTGCACATTAGCATCTAATATTGGTTCTGGATCAAGGATGACAAAATCTACTGGCAAAATAAATTTGTCAACTTTGACAAGAACATCTTCCAAAATTCCTCGCGGGTATTTTGTAGATCTATCAGCAAGTTGTAATACCATACGAGTAGGCTTTAGCTCACCTAATCCAAGTTCTTGATAAACAGAATAAGGAAGCAAGTTCACACTAGCTCCTAAGTCAAGGAGTGCGTGATTAATTTTGTGATTTCCAATAATACACGATATTGTTGGTGTACCTGGGTCTTTAAATTATGTTGGTAAATTATGTTGTACGATGGAATTAATTTCTTCAAGGAAGTCAGCAGAATACGCATCATTTCGTACATTTTGCTTACGTTTGACAGTACATATGTCACACCTGTTCCAGAATTTGCCTGCTTTTAAAATATGACGTTGTGGTAACACGTGAAAATATTAATGTTATTAATATTGAGTTGAGGTTGACTGTGAGTCAACAGTGAGGTGTCAGGGAGGACACAGAAACATGGTACTTCATGTTGCATTGGCGTGGTTAAATGACATTTACATTATTTAAATGTTATTTGAAATATCTGGTATTTCGTGAATAGTGAATTATACATATGTAGTATAATTTTTGGTAATCTCGATATTGTTATATATCATTTTGAGAACTGTGGTGAGAACGTGAGTGACACGTTTAATAAAAAGGTAGGTGGTGTAGAGTTTCCACAGAGTTTAGTTTTCGAACATTATTTTGTATCCAAACGAGACATAGTCGAAAGCTTTTGTAAATTATAATTTTCACTCGTAAAGGCATAAAATGAATGTGTGCGTTGTTTCATGGGTTAATTAGAAGTTTTGAGAACTCGTGGGGAGGTAAACGTAATTCCCGAGAGTCGTGCTTATAAATAGTGGTGGATGAGATTTCATTTCATCCAAATCCTTCTAAAATATCTAGAGAGGAGAGAAAAGGGAGACTTGGAGCCAACGGCCTTTACGATGACGATCAGTGACCTCTCGTCCATCAGTTTTTCACCAAATTCAAGATTTGAACTCGTGGAGGTAAGACCTACGTTTTGATACTACTTAGGCCATGTTTGGCTAATTTTTTTAAAAAGCTAATTTATAGGAATTTGGAAAAAATAGGTATAAACTTATAGGAATCGTCTCAAATTCGAAATCCGACGATTAATTGGCCTCCTAGTCGATCCTTCAAAGTTTGGGAGAAATCGCACGAGGTATGAAGTTCTAACTTGTGAAATATAGAGAAATACATGTTTTATATTTCGACGACGAAATTGAGATCCGGACAAAATCCATGTGTTAATTGTAGGCCCGTTAATTATGCACGCGCTAAATTGTGAAAAGCATGTATAAATTTTATTCGAGCACATTGAGTTGTCTATGTGGGTCAAAGGGGAGTCTTATACAAATTCATGCCGGAGTAAGCTTCTCGTTGTTTGAGAATTTTAGTAGCGACGACTACTGTGCATGGTTTAAGGCTTGGACTTGCCAGGGCACTTGGGGGATGTAATAGTTGTAGGCTTAGACTAGCCATTGACATCGTGGTTTAAGGCTTGGACTTGCCGCTACCGGATGAAGGCATATTTTTCTCCCTAGCGACTATTTATGTGATTTATGAGATTAAAGCATGTTTTGTCATATATTGCATATGTCAAACTTGTACGCTCAACATATAGATGAGCAGTGGAGATTTACTCCATTACAGGTAAGAAGAAAGACAAGAAGAAGCGTGAGGAGTGAGCTCGAGAATCGTCGGGGAAATTACTTTGTTCATACTTTTGTTTTAAATCCTAAACTTGTAGTAAGGATTTGGGAATTTTAAAATACGTTGTAATAGAATCTTGGGAGTTAGTTAATGCTACTGTATCTTGTATTTGAATACCGTTATGATGTTTTAAATTGCTAATGTATAGTTGTGGTTGTGTTGGTGTTGGTTTTGGAGAGCTTGAATTGTGTTATAATGTGCAGGGCTGCCTAGCAGGAGAGCAGTCGACTGGACCCTGGATCAGTCGACTGGATCCCGTGGGGTTTAGACACTGAAAGTGAATAGTATTAGAAGCAGTCGACTGGACCCTATATCAGTCGACTGGACACTGTGCTATATTAGCTACTGATCCAAATAGTGACCAATTTAGTCGACTGGGTTCCTTGATTAGTCGACTGGACACCTGATGAGAAATGTAGGTTTTGGTTTCTGCCAGGCACAGTCGACTGGACCCTATCACAGTCGACTAGACCTCTGTTTTCAAAGCTGATTTCCTTTGGACAGGTTTCAATTGAACAAAACTTTTTATAACTCTGATTTTAATAAATTTTAATAATGTTTGCCGCTGCTATTTGACTTTAATGGGACTGGATAAGCCTTGATGGCGTGCCACGTGTCCTATTTCCGCGCGTAGTGGGATGGGTCGTGACAACATAAATCTTTTAAGAATTTTGCATAAGCAGGTACTTGATTAATTGCATCTAAGAGAGGAATATTAATATGCACTTGTTTAAATAATTCTAAATATTCCTGATTCTTATCATTTTGGTGTTTTCTTAAACGTTGTGGATAAGGAATTTGAGGAGAGTATTCAAGAGTTTCCTCTATTTCTTTTTCCACTAGTAATTCAGATGTTTCATTTTCTTGAAATATTTGTTATTTTTCAAGGGTTTCAACTTCAACTTTATTAGTAATTTTATCTTCATCTATTTCTTCCTCAATTTCTATCATATTATCTTCCTTATTTGTGTGCTCAATTTCTTCTAAAGAAGGTGAAATTTCTTGTCCAACAGCCTTACCACTTCTTAGTACAGTTATAGCTTTTACTTATTCATGTTGATTATTACCAGAAGTTGAGGGATCACCTTGTGGTTATCCCCTTGGATTAGATTGTGGTTGGGCAGGAAAAATGCATTTTCCTTTAGAATCGTGTTGATTATTAATCCTATCCACAGATGTTTGTAGTTTCCCCATGAATTGTATTAATTGTTGCATCATAGACTATAAAGGCTCTTCTTGCACTTTCTTGTGCGGAGGCACATAAACATTAGAATTTTGCTTGTATTAGGATATGTATTTGGTGTTTGTTGAAATTGAGGCGGAGGAGGTAAATATTGATTATTTTGAGGAGGTTGGTGTTGAGTTTGAAATTGTAGAATACCCTCTTTTGTATACATATGATTTGGGGGATTTCTCCAGTTAGATTGGTATGAATTACCATAGGCGTTTTGGGGACCCCTATAATTATTCACAGTGCTTATCTCTGCTGGAGCTGTTTCCTGACAGTTTGAACTATTAGGACATTCATTCGCAAAGTGTCCTAAAGTATGACAGCCGTCACAAAGTTCTCTTTATTTTTTTTCTACTGTTATAGCTTCTACTTTACGTGCTAATTCTTCACATTTCAGTGTTAATTCATCTTCTGATTGTAATTGGTATAAACTTTTAGCTTTTTCCGTTCTACCAATTTCTTCTTTTTCCCACTGGGAAGCATTTTCGCTAAGCCAATCAAAATATGATTCAGTTTCGTCGACAATTTTACTCAAAAATTCTCCTTGACACATAGTTTCAACTAATTTCTTTGATTTTGGTTCTAATCCTTCATAAAAGAAATTAATTAGACGCCATTTTTCAAATCCATAATGTGGACAAGCTAGTAGGAGATCTTTAAAACGTTCCCAAACTTCAGGGAATGGTTCCTTTTCTTTTTGAGTAAAAAGTTTAATTTGACGCATCATGCTATTAGTTAAATTTTTTGGATAGAATTTCTTTAGAAATGCTTCATTCATATCATGCCATGAAGTTATAGATCCAGGACGGAGAGATAAAAGCCAAGCTTTAGCTTTATCTTTTAAAGAAAAAGGAAAAAGCTTAAGACGGATTATTTTAATAGGACAGCTTTGATCAGAGAACGTACTACAAACTTCTTCAAATTCATGAATATGAAGATAACCACGTTCTGACCCCATTCCATGGAAAGTTGGTAAGAGTGGAATTATGCCATGTCTAAAGTGAAAATTTCCTGTATGTCTAGGTAGAGTGGTGCAAGAAGGAGTGATGTTTCATTCTGGGGTAAATAAATCACGTAAAGGACGTTGTTCACGTTCTGGTATAACAAATTGTGGTATATTTTCCCCCTGCTCACTATGAGCATCATCAGCTATTCCTTCTATGCCTTCGATTTCAGCCATGATTCTTGGAAATTGTAAACTAGATGAATCACTAGAAATATTAAAATTATGTACTTGATATAAAGCCTCAGTAGTATCTAAGGACATAAGAAGTAAATGAAAACTAACTTTTAAAAATATTATTATTATTATTATTATTATTATTATTATTATTATTATTATTATTATTATTATTATTATAACTAAGTAAAAATAAAACTCTTTATTTATTTTATATATTTTTTTATTTTTATATGTTTTTAGAAGATAGGTTTATATATATATATATATAAATGTCTTTTTTTTAGAAGATAAACAGTTACATATTTATAAATATATTTATATATATTTCACAAAGAAAATTATATATAGTTATTTATTTATTTATTATATTTTTTTTAAGTTATCATTTTTTTTTCCTTAAAATGAAAACTGGATTATTTATAAGGTAGAATAAGTATATATATAGATATAGATATAGTAGGAGAAAATAGTTTTAAACCTAACTTATTTATTTTTTTATTTTTTTTATTAACCGTTCTCCGGCAACGGCGCCAAAAACATGAAGACATCCTATTGACGCATTTTCTTATCACACTCGAGTGTAAGTGATCGTACAAGTAATAAAGTTCTGGAAGTCCAGGTCGAACCCACAGGGAACGGGAAAATAAGATAGGCAATAACTATTTTGTCACAAAAAGAAAATAAAAGATGATGGATTTTTGTGAGGTATTACTAAACTGCTAATTTTTATATTTTTGCAATAAACTATTTAAAAGCTATTTTTTCTAAGTAGTTTACGGTAAAGATTTTAACAGTGCAAACTAAATTAACTAAGATACTAGTAAGAAAAGGAAGAAAAATAAGTAAAAGTTAAATTTTTGTGAGAAACTTTTTGGATTGAATAAAAGCGAAAGATAGAAATAATACATATATTTAAGCAAAGCTATTAAAAACAGAAAATATTAATTAAGTTGGAAGAAATGATTTAAAGAATTGGGAATATGCAAACCAACACTAGATCCCACAACTTTTGTGCATTTGAAAAGCATTTGGCATTTAAGACCGCAGAGTCATTCTTTATTTAAAAAAACAAACTTTCACTAGTCAGGGTCATATCAAGTGTGTCAGATTTGATATGAAACGACGTCGTTTGGTTTAAAGAAAAAAATAAAAAGGCAATTGGGCAGTAGCCAGGTTCGAACCTTGCCCGCCGCGGACGTGGGTTATTCGGCGTCCAATCCCCACCACTCTGCCATTACACAATTGCATGTCCATTAGTAGATAGAAATATATATAAACACATATTTGAAATATAAACTTTGTCATGTGAGTTGTTTGAGTTTGCTGGGTGTTTTTTTATGACAAAAGGCATAGTTTGACAATCCACATAATTAGGCTTTTTATTTCAAATATGTAATCTTTTGAGCCTAATATAGCCATAGTATATAAACATGTTAAATGGTCATAAACTATAGATACATAGATATTTTTGGCCATAAATGGAAAAACAACCCATCAAGATAAATTTGCCCATTTAAGATTAGTGCACAGAAGCTGTGGTTTCTAAGTTTTTATTGCACATCCCCAATTAAAGTTTTAGCCTACCATTTGGGAATTAAAACTGTCTTCAAAATAAAAGTAAAAGATAAATTAAATAGATGCACGTAATCACCGTCCAATTAAAATTAAAGTTGTAAAACCAAGGTAAGGGTGAAAACTAATATTATATATTATTTTCTTTAGTTAACATGAGCTAGGATTGAATTTGTGGAATCTGCAAAATAGCAACGTTTAGTACAACTAGGCTAATAAAATATACATAAAAGGAAATACTGAATTAATAATAAAGTACTAAACCTTTGACTTTGGATTCTTGTGGGGTCACAGTGGTTGAACTCCAAGAACACAGATAAGGCCAAATCAAATCGTAATCTACTTTTGGAGTGAGATATGAATATGGTGTGCTTGGGGCTTTGGTAGGTGATTACAACAACTACGTGGCTAAGAAATATGATATTTACTTGCAAAATGTGTATTCTAGTGAATGGAAATATTGCTATAAAAACTGGAAATTTGGGGTTTCAAACTATTTTAGGGGGCAACTATAAGTACTACTAGACTAGAAATATCAAATCTAATTTTAAATAGGAATATTTTACTACTACAAATTGACAAAGGTCATACACGAAAACAAATATTTTATTTTAAGAAATACTGTACCCAAAGTTTTGCTACATATTTTTGAACATGAAATCATCAATTACATAAAAGTAAATTTTTACAACTACTAGAACTAGAAAAATCTAAGAAAAATTAAAGTTTCTTATTTCTAAGGACAATATAAAGTGCTCACATGATAACCTCCTCTAAACTATTCTCTCTCTAACAGTGATTGTAAACTGTGTTTGTTGGTTGTGTCTTGTTGTGTGCTCTCCTTCCTTCATTTTATAGACGAATTCTGTTTGTGAATTCGTCATTGCGTTCATCAGTGGGTATTTTTTTTTTTCTTCTTCTTCCGTCTCAATTTTCTCCAACGCTCTGACAGTTTTGAATTTTAACCTGCACACATACACACACAGAGATAGAGAGAAAGAAGGAAAAGAAGGAAAAAAAAAGAATAAAAAAATAAAGTGTCTTGCTTGGATGTTGTGTTTTTTGTTTGATACGTATTTTTTATTTTATTTTATTTTATTTTTTATTTTTTTAGATTCTTTTCATTCAAACAGTAATTTTTACTGTTTATTACTATTCTAATAATATGGGAGATACTATAGTGTGGTTGCTACTTCTTTCCTTCCCTTTATTTCACTTCATTTTTACCTAAACATGTAAAATATGTAAAAACAAATAATTACATGCATTTGAGTGACATCACTGTTATATTATATTAATTCAAATATGCATGTAAAACTAGGGATTTGGGGGATTAAATGAGCATTATGTCTATTATATTGGCACATAAATGTGCAATATTCAATGTTTGTCAGAGAGCTTTTGGGCCATTTGGTGGAAGTGTTGGAGCCAATTGCCCCGCTGCAGAAAATATGCATTGTCTGCTATGCTGGAAGATATGAATGAATTTTTTAATGGCATTTGTGATATATATATATATATATATCTACTATAGTATAAGAATAGAGCAGGTCATATTGACATGCTTATCCAAGCTGCACGAATTTTTCTAAGTTCCCAAAATAGCCCTTTTTGTAAGATTTTCCATATGGGTCCCCTTTCTCACTGGTAATTTCACGATACTACCCTTCCCTCATCTACTCGTAAGTTATGTCTCTTACCTATAAATGTCAATCTAACCATTTGTCTATTTTTTGTAATTTTAACTTTCCCAATGCCGGCTTGATTTGTCATTTTCAAGAGTGCAGAATCCATTCATGATTCAATTACGAAATTATATAATGCTTCTCGTTTCACTTTTACCACACTATGTTTCCCTCTATTTGTGACATGTGTCTTATAATCATTCTACTTGCACAAGTACAAGCGTATAGCCCTATAGGACAATACCCTCATTTCACTTTCATGGTTTTAATTTTGTGTGTATGATCCACCATTAAAATTACAAGAGTAATGATAGGCTTCCCAAATTTGTATCCCAACAAATGCGACACTAACCTCATGTTATTTTCATTTGAGGATATTGAAATAAGTGGTCCCACCATAATTAAAGATGGTCTTTGTAACACCTGCTCCCGCGGGTTATATTTAACTGTGATTAGCATGCATTATTAGTAATATATCAATGATATGGATATATGTGTTAAGTGACTATTAACTCACTAAGATGACTAGGGGTGTACAGTTATGAGTTAGAATAGTTAGAAGTTAGTGAAGCTAAGAGTTAGATGTCCGAATGGAGCTAACAATCGAAGCCGCCCCACGATGGATAAAAGAAAAAGGAATAGGACGGTTAAACCGACCGGGTGGACTTACTAGGATGCCGATGTTAGGGATGTATACTAAAAGCAATGCTTTATGTAGTTAATTTATTATTTTAATAAAATCAGTTATTCCATTATGAGAATCTGTGTGGGCAATGTTTGCATTATATTGTTTATTGAATATTGTGCATATATGTCTCTTATTCTACATAATAGGTGGTTTGGCGTGTAGAGTTCGGCTTACACACGGAAGATCAAACTATCGGATCTTGTAGAAAGTAAGATTTTGGCTTATAGTCTTAGATGGGATTGGACACACCATCGGTAGGACTGCAGCATGGTGATATAGTAGGTTTGTTTTGACTACGAGAAACGGTATAGTTTCAACTTACTATGCTGGTACACTTTGTGTATTAAACGGGACCGACTTGGGGTCATTATCTTTGTACTGACTTATAAGATAATTAATACCTCATATCTATTATGAGTGCTTATGCTCTAAATCCTAAGTTAATTTATAGACACGTACATTTGATATTTACACTTTGATCCCTAAAAGGGTAAGATCCTTAAATGGGTCAATATCTCATTGGATTGGGTGGCAATATTAATTGTGTGGTGGATATTAATTAATGATGGAATCCATATCTCAATTTTGCGATTGATGATATCCCCTTGAGGAAGGTTATAAGTTTTGATTATGTCAAAGCCTGCAGGTGGATTTTATATCCGACATATCAGATAAGTTAAGTAGAGGATCTCAAGGAATTTTAAGAGATTAATTAAATGTGATTGTCAATAATTATATTTAATTAATGGATATCTGTAATCTTAACGTGGAGAGATAATAAGCATTTAGTAACATGGAGCTCGAAATATATTTTTGAGATAAGGGTAGGAGTGCAATTATAATTCTTTAGTGGTATGAATTATAATTTATGGAAATAGGAATCTGATTCAGTTCGAATTAGGGTTTCCTAATTCCATAAGGTAGCCTATTCCTTATTGACTTCTTATGGTCCCTATCGTAGCCCATATATATGCTTCCTTGGCTCTTCTCTCAGGTTACGTGATTTCACATTCTAAGCTTCCCTTGACCTCCTAGCTTTCTCCTATAAGGGTTCCACAAAACCGTAAAGAGGGAAGAGTAGAAATCATGAAGGATTTTGATAGAGCCCACACTCAGTTCGATATTCTGGCAGCAGAGGAATACGGTAGAAGATCGTGAGCTGTTATAGAGCCCATGTTCTCGATTCGTCTACTAGAGCAATCCATTTTTGTAGTTCAAGGTAACCCTAGTTCTGCCCTTGTAGGGTTATTATAGATTTCACGTAATTTTTTGCAGTACCAACTTATACGCGCTGTCAACGGACTCTGGGAACGCAGTTTCCTAACAGTGGTATTAGAGCAAGGTTGATTCTGCATATAGGTTGGACGCAACCATGTTGTCCAATAATACAGATCTTATGCGTGCAGTGGTGGATGGATAGAACGTAGATCTGTGCTAACCCTTGTTTTGCAGCGTTCTTATTCCACTATTATGGTCACTATTTTTGTGTTATTGGATCCCACAATGGTTTTATCTGTGGCTAATATTACTGTTTTGATATAGCATGTAAACTCCTTTATGGAGGCATAGAATTTTTATGTATTGGATCCCACGCTTGACTGATGCGTGGTTAATTCACTGCAAATAAATAGCATGTGAACTCCTTCATGAAGGCAAAGGGTTTATGTAATTTATCTCAAGTAAATCCGTGAAAATGGTTCGTGAGAGCAGTTTTACAATCAGTTTTCGAAAGCGATCTAGAAGTAGTTTCAAAAGGCAGTTTCAGAAGACTGTTTTATAAAACGGTTCTGGAAGGCAGTTGCTGATGCTAGATCTGATTTAGCTTCCGGGGCGCTGCCTCCTCGATCCCCGTGAGCTGACCGGGCAGCTCGACCCCCTGTGCGTAGTGGCGACATAGAGCTAATCGGGTTCAATGAAGATTTCTTCACAAGAGTTGCAGCTTGACCATAATAGTGGGATTCCTATTTTATTGTGGTTTCCTTATTTATGTGTGATTGAATGATTACTATTATTTCATGTTTAATGAATAGGACAACATGGATAATTGTTCCTAGACATATTTCATATGTCTAGCTGCATGTTTAATTTATATTAATTTAAAATGATAGACAACTACATGTGTATTTAGAAATAAAACTAATTCCATATTTTGAAAACATAAGTACTTATTTTATAAAATCATGAGAATAGAATAATTTTATTATCTACACATGTGTGTTTGACAAGTAAGGATGGACTAATCATTGTCAAGTATTCAATTATTTTTTATTAATCAAATAAAAAGTTTTCTAAAAATCATAACCCTAAATAAATTTTTAAAATTCTAAGTGGGAGAGGGAATTTACCAAGTATAAATCCCATGGTCTCCATCACTAGTTTGTAGATAATATGATTGATTTTGCGTGATGGCTCTAGTGCCATCCTCCCCATCGGATGCAGTTGATCATGGAATCATCGGTACAAACTTCTTTAAAAGAATGTTTTGGGTGATTATTAGTGTGGGTCACCTCTCCATTAGAGGTGTTCCTCACTGAACTCTTGACCTAGAATTAAGTGATGGTATACACTTAGCTATAAATAATAACATCCTCTCCATCTGAGTCACTGTTATTATTTATAGGACCAAAGCAAGTCAGCAGTTTAATTTTACTAGGCAAGGTACATTGCCTGGATAGTAAAATTAAAAGGCAATTGCCTATTTGAACAAATGATGGACAGTATATGGCTTCCCATCGAGTCACACTATTCGCGGTGTATCAGGTTGTTGGCGGATTCCTTTCAAATATGGTAGAGGGAACCAATATTTTCAACTCGAATCCATAGTAATTTTTGCCCAAACGTAATTATTTATGTTATGTGATTCTCAGGCTTTTAAATGGATACTTTCAATCCACTTGCTATTATACTTAAAGAAAACAAACTTACTGGACCAAACTATATAGACTGGAAAAGGGATTTGGATATTGTGTTACCTGCTGAAGAGTAAAAGTTTGTGCTTAGTCAAGAATGTCCTGAGCAACCTGGTGATGGGGCAACTGTTGAGGAAACCCAGGCTCACAAGAAATGGGTCAAGGCTGATGAGATGGTGCGGTGTTACATTTTGGCATCCATGTCAAATGTTCTACAACATCAGCATCAGTCAATGACCAGTGCCTATGACATGATGGAGAGCCTCCGAGAGATGTTCGGGGATCAAAGTCGTGCTGCTAGGTAGGTTGCCATGAAAGACTTGATGAACACAACCATGGCTGAGGGGACGCCTGTTAGGGATCATGTTCATAAGATGATGTCTCTTCTTAATGAACTAGAGATCCTTGGAGCTGAAATCGACAGGGAAACCCAGGTCGATATCGTACTCCAGTCACTGCCAGAGTCCTTTAAGCAATTTCGCCTCAATTACAACATGAATGAATTTAAATATACTTTGACGAAACTGCTTAAAGAACTCCAGGCAGCTGAGGGTCTCAACAGAAAGTCAGGGAGTGCTCTTGTGTTTGAGAAAGGTTGTGCTTCAAACCGAAAGGTAAGAAGAAAATGAAAAAGGCTCAAAAGAAGGTTGCGGGTCCTCTGCCAATCCAAAGGCCAAGAGGACAACCGGGAAAGCCTAAAGGCAAATGTTTTGTTTGTAAGAAACCAGGACACTGGAAGAAGCAATGTCCGATTTATCTTGCCAGACAGAACAATCAAGGTAAATCTCATTTACTAGTTGTTGAATCGTGTTTAGCGGTCCGATCTACCGGTACTCGGTGTGTAGATACGGGAGCCACTGATCATGTATGCAATTCTTTGCAGGGGTTCCAGGGAACTAGGCAGTTCAGTGATGGAGAGGTTTATCTATATATGGGAAATGCTACAAGAGTAGCAGCAGTTGCAGTAGGAGATCTACATCTTAGTTTTGGTAGAGATAGGATTTTAATATTAAGAAATTGCCTTTTTGTACGTTCTATAAGAAGGAATTTAGTTTCAGTTTCTAGTTTAGTAAAGAATGGATATTCAGTTCATTTTAATAGAATAGTAGTTATTAAAGAAAATGAACGTTTTATTTGTTCTGGTCAATTGGTGGATGATCTTTATATTATAAATCATGTCTCTCCTATACTGTAACTTAATGAATTGAATAACACAAATAGTTTTCCATTTAAGAGAAAAGAACCTTTGAGGATGAACCAAACACATCTTTGGCACTTACGCCTTGGTCATATTAATTTGAAAATGATTCAAAGACTGGTTCAAAATGGGCCATTAGGTTCATTGGAAGTGGAGGCACTTCCAGTCTGTGAATCCTGGTTGGAAGGTAAAATGACCAAGAGGCCGTTCTCGGCCAAGGGCTATAGAGCTAAAGAGCCATTGGAACTGGTTCACTCTGATTTGTGTGGTCCTATGACTGTCAAAGCAAGAGGGGGATTTGAGTACTTTGTCACTTTCATCGATGATTACTCAAGGCATGGGCACATTTACTTGATGAGGCGTAAGTCTGAATGCTTTGAGAAATTTAAAGACTTCAAGGCTGAAACGGAGAAGCGTCTAGGTAAATGTATCAAGACACTACAATCTGATCGTGGAAGAGTACCTCTTGGGAGAGTTTAGGGAATATTTATTGGAGCAAGGGATTACATCCCAATTGTCTGCACCCCGTATGCCTCAGCAGAACGGTGTAGCAGAAAGAAGGAACCGGACTCTTATAGACATGGTAAGATCTATGATAAGTTATTCGGATTTACCAATTTCCTTTTGGGGACACGCATTTGAGACAACTGCATACATTCTAAACTTGGTACCATCTAAGTCAGTACCTACTACTCTCACGGAATTGTGGACTGGGCGAAAGCCTAGTCTACAGCATGTTCGGATTTGGGGTAGTCCAGCGCATGTGCTGAAAGGGAACGCAGAAAAATTGGAATCGAGAATAGAAGTATGTTTCTTTATTGGGTATCCAAGAGGAACTAAAGGTGGTCTATTTTATAGTCCTAAGGATCAGAAGGTTATTATTAGCACCAATGCCACATTCTTAGAAGAGGACTATGTTATGGACCACAAGCCCAGAAGCCGTATTGTTCTAGAGGAAATGAGAGGAGAGATACCGACACATACTTCTTCGATACTAATGGTACGAGAAGAAACACTACAAGAAAGAGTTACCGATATTCCATTACCACGTCGTAGTGGGAGGATTATCAAAACTCGTGTAGATCCCGAACTAACCATTAACACGCAGGTTCCTGAACCAGTCCAGCGTGCAGATAATGGTGTATTAGGTTCAAAATCTTCACAACAAAATATCAGTGATACACAGACACAGGTTGTGCCTCATCGTAGTGGGAGGGTTAGTATTCAACCTGACTGGTATATGTTCTTGGGAGAGTCTTATGACCGGGTCCCTGGTGAACAAGGTACCAACCCCTGTAACTACAATGAAGCACTCCAAGATAAAGATGCAGATCTTTTGCAAAAAGCTATAAAGTCTGAAATGGAGTCTATGTACTCTAATCAAGTGTGGGATCTTGTAGATCCACCCAATGAAATAAAATCCATTAGATGCAAGTGGATCTATAAGAAGAAGAGAGGAGCAGACGGTAAGGTGGAAACCTTTAAAGCAAGGCTTGTTGCGAAAAGGTTCACTCAAAAAGAAGGAATCAATTATGAGGAAACTTTTTCGCCGGTGGCCATGCTAAAATCTATCCGAATTCTCTTATCCATTGCTGCACATTTTGATTATGAAATTTGACAAATGGATGTCAAGACAGCATATCTTAATGGGTATCTTGACGAGTGTATCTATATGGTGCAACCAGACGGGTTCATCGCGAAGGGCCAAGAACACATGTTGTGCAAGCTTAAGAAGTCCATTTATGGACTTAAGCAGGCATCTAGGTCTTGGAATATCCGATTTGATCAAGCAATCAAGTCTTTTGGTTTTGATCAATGTGTAGACACCCCGATTTTGATCAAACGTCGAATTAAGGAGAGTGTCACCTCCATATCCGATGATGACAAGGACCGAAAGATTCAAAGTGTTCCAAGCTCTTCAGAAAGTTCTCTAAACGCGGTAAAATTTTCACAGGAAAAGAAATACCGAGTATTCAGGAGAATTCAGGAGTGAAAACATCACATTTGGCAAATATTCTCGAAAATAAGTTTTTTGAAGAAAAAGGAGAAAAGAAAAGACCTAAAAAGGGGAAGTTCAACAGAAACCGGCACACGGCACTTTTTTGCGGCACTCAATGAGTGCCGTACAGCAGTTACAGAATGCCGCCGTACGGCAGTCACAGAATGCCGGACCGGCACTTACTGAGTGTCGCCGACAATTTCTGACTGCCGTTTGCTTTAACAGTCCGTATTTTGTGGTACAATACGTACATGTATGCGGATAAAACAAAAAAATAGAAAAGCAATTTTGACTAACACGCGGCAATCAATATTTTTAAGCGGCTCTCACTGGATGCCGCGCGGCAGTCATTGACTGCCGTTGCGGTTGTTACGGAGTGCCGTAGCAGCATCCACTGACTGCCGTAAATGCTTTTAACTACCGCCTTCTGCAGCAGTCTGTTTGTTTTCAGGAAGTACGTATTGTACCACCAAATGAGATATTTACACCTGTCTTTTACTCTAAATTCACTGAGAATACTTGGTAATTTTGTCTATAAAAGAAGGAGGATCTTCCTTGGGAGGACACACAAGGAATAACTGTCACGCCCCGACGTAGCATAAATAAGGAAAGCATTTAATTTCCTTTATGGACCCGTAGGTCGCGACAGTTTGAAGGATCGATTCCGTCCCAAACGTCGAACAACAAAACATAATAATCAGAGAAGAGCAATCAAAGCTTACAAATTATTTCTAACTTATTACATCTTAAGATACGGGGTCAACTAAGGCACAGACCGCCTTGAAAACAAAACAATAACTCAGTGTCTGTTACAGTCATCCTTATTACAAAACGGTCCATAACTTAAACAAGTAAACTTAAAGCATATAATTAAGTAAACAATTTCTCATCCGAGGGCAGCCGTTCTCAATTAGCATAGGCATATGATTCCTCGTGGTTATAACCTGAAAAGCCTGAACACGAATGTCCAGGACGCATCAACGTCGTCAGCTTCGAGAAGCTGGTGAGTATTAAAAACATAGCTTTGAATGTAAAACATACCCATTTACGTTTTTCCATTTTTCAATTTATATAAATCAATATTTAAACCGCAGAAAGAATTCTTTTTATAAAACAACAAGAAATATATTAAAAGGCGTTCATTCATAAAACGGATACTCATGTAATGAGACAATGCACCACACTCATCTTGCCGACTCTTTTCTCTCGACAGCCACAACAACCCACTATCTTACTCCTGGTATCTTTGAAACACTCAGATAGCCACACTTTAGCAACGGGGCGCCAGGGAGTGTCCAGTTTGCCTCACACTTTGGTCCGGGGTACCAGGGAGTGTCCAATGCCTCACACTTTGAATACCCAAACCGCCATGCAAATACCGGGGCAACCCCTCACGCAGTATCCAGACTCGAGTATCAGGGAGTGTCCGTAGGCCACACTTTAGCACTACCATGGGTGCCAGTGAGTGTCCGAGTTCGGCGTCACACACTTTAACGCTTCCATGGGCGTCAGGGAGTGTCTATATTTGCCACCGTCGCATTTCAAAGATACCCTCTCCACAATCTCAACCATAACCACAACCACAACCACAACCACAACCACAACCACTACTCAAACTCATACTCTTTCCACATTACCGTTTCTCTTTTCCACACAGACTGACACCCACATGCATGTACCACTGACCCAATATGAATGATATGCACTTAAACATAGCAAAATGCTGAATTAAAGGAACAACGCGCGTACGGGGATTTATAAGTCATAATACAATGTTTTAATCATTCAAACATAACCAAATAGAGTTCTGATTTACTAGATTTCCCAAACAGGACCTTAACAGTACTTAAAAGTTGAACCAAACAGTCCCTTAGCATAAAACAAACAAAACCAGAATCTGCCAGATATCGCGCGCGCGGGCCGCTCGCACGAAAGATCGCTCGCGCGGGCCGCTCGCGCGATATGCCCATTTTCCTTTTTATAATATAAACTTTTCTGTCTGCCTGAGAAAGCCAAGCTCGCGCGCGCGGATCGCTCGCGCGAAGGGATTCTCGCGCGACCCTCGCTCGCGCGACCTGCCTAAAATTTCATTTTTATAATAAAACTCTTCTGTCTGCCTGTGGAAGCGAGGATCGCGCGCGCGGGTAGCTCGCGCGAAGGAATCGCTCGCGCGGGCCGCTCGCGCGATTCTCGCGCGCGCGATCGTGGCGCGAGATGAAGCAGAGACTTCATCCTCTTCGTGGAACTGCTCTGTTTCAGCAAAACAGGGTCTAAATTGACCCATTTCCATTCTGTGAGTTACTAGGCCTCATAGTATATGATTCTTTTTGGTTTTTCACAAGGATTAAGAATCCATTATCAGTTTAACATGAATCAATATATAACTCTCCAATTTCATGAAAAACTAAAACATGTCAAAACTTATTTTCTTATATACTTTCTCATGTGAATAAGTTAAGCTCTAAAACTTTAACCATAGTCAATACATACTGTAATCTTTGATATTCATCTCTGAAAACGGATTTAGATTAAGGTTTGAAAATCTTGATTTCAAGCTATGAACTTTCATACGTAAAATTTCCATGGAGGTTTTACATACTAGGCTACACACACAGAAATTAAGCATGAAATTACATTCATAGTGAGTTGAAAATACTCACTGAGATATAGATAGAAGAGATTGTTGAGAAAGGAAACCAAATGAAAAAATTCAAACCCAAGCTTTGGCTATGGGGATTAAGAGCTCTTCTCTCTCTAAATAATCCAGAAATCAAACTCTCTGAAACTCTCTCAATATCTTCAGTTTCTCCTTGTGCAGATAGAGATATGTGTGTGTATAAATAGAGGGTGAACTTGATGGACTTGGAGGCCAAGTCTAGTGTTGTTCACTCAACAAAAATCAATTTGATTTCAAATATTAATAGCATCAAAACTCAGCTCATATAGGCTGATATTTCATACGTATAGAGTTATATATGTAACTCTCAGCTTGAGCCAAAGGCCAAGTAGGTGCATAGGGGTTCAAGTTGAGTGTGTTTGGGAAGGAGAGCTTTTGGCACTAGAATGTACATACCCAAAAACAACAACCAAACAAGGCTCTAAACAATCATTAGTTCCCATAATTGGAAAGTGATGTATAGTCACTTCAATCTTTTACGTCCAAATCACAAACTGTGCAAGTTTAACGCGGCACGGACAGTTTTGGAAGTAAACTGGTATTTTCGAGGCGCGGTGGTCACCACAAAAATACAGAAATTTTATTTTAGTGTAAGAAGTGATTTCCTGGTTTCATAAAAATACTGATTGAGTCAAAAGGAAATTATTTTCACCGTTTTGAAATACAGACTTTGAAATCTACACAGGTATTACTAATTTTGTAAAATTGCAGTTTGACCCCCAATAAAATTTAAATGTGAATTAGATAAGAAATTAATATTCCAAACATGTGACTGAAATTAAAATAAAAGCAGACAATGCTAATTGAATTTTAAATATGCCAATGCAAATACAAATAAATTAAATATGGACACGAATATTAAATTAAATGGAAATGCAGGTTGTTACACCCTTCCTCCCTTAAACAGGATTTCGTCCCCGAAATAAAGACTAACTAGTCCTGAAATAACTCCGGGTACTTCTTCCTCATATCAGCTTCAACTTCCCACGAGGCTTCGTCCACGTCATGGTGATTCCACTGAACCTTCACCAATGGGATGTCCTTATTCCTCAACTTCTTGATACTCTGATCTAGAATCTTCACAGGTCTCTCCTTGTAAGAAACGTTATGACTCGTCTCAATATCGTCATAACTAACCACGTACGAGGGGTCGCGTATGTACTTTCTCAGCATACTAACATGAAATACATTGTGAATCCCAGACATCTTCGGTGGTAGCGCCAGTCGATAAGCTACTTTCCCGACACGTTCCAAAATTTTGAACGGTCCAATGAAACGTGGAGCCAACTTCCCTCTCCTTAGACCAAAGCGTACCACTCCTCGTGTTGGTGAAACCTTAAGAAGTACGTGATCTCCAACACTGAATTCCAAATCTTTCTGGCGTCAATCAGCATAACTCTTATACCTGCTTTGAGCGGTCCTCATCCTTTCCTTGACCAGGGAAATCTTCTCGTTGGTTTCTCTAACCAAATCTGGTCCCAACAATTCTGTGTCCCCAACTTCTGCCCAACACAATGGAGAACGACATGGTCGTCCGTACAATGCTTCGAACGGAGCCATCCCGATACTCGTGTGATAGTTGTTGTTATAGGCAAATTCAACCAACGGCAAGTGTGTCTCCCAAGATTCTTCAAAATCAATAACACAAGCCCTAAGCATATCTTCCATGATTTGATTAACACGCTCAGTCTGCCCATCTGTCTGAGGGTGAAAAGCAGTGCTCATCCTGAGCGAGGTTCCCATAGCTTCTTGCAGACTTTTCCAAAATCCTGAGGTAAAACGCGCGTCACGGTCTGACACAATCGACACAGGTGCATCGTGAAGTCACACAACTTGTTGTATGTACATTCGGCTCATCCTCTCTACCGGGTATGTCATACTATAAGCAATAAAATGAGCAGACTTCGTCAATCGATCCACGATTACCCAAATAGCGTCATGATTCTGCTGCGATCGGGGCAATCCTACTACAAAATCCATCGTATTGTGCTCCCACTTCCAACCAGGAACAGGTAGTGGTTGCAACAATCCTGACGGTCTCTGATGTTCAGCCTTGACTTGCTGACACGTCAAACACTTGGATATAAATTCGGCCACGTCCTTCTTCATACCTTCCCACCAGAAATTTCTCTTCAAATCTTTGTACATCTTCGTTCCTCCTGGGTGAACTGTATATCTCGACTTATGTGCTTCTTCCAGGATATCCTTCCTTAGCTCTCCATCACCTGGCACACATAATCTATTCCTGCACCGATATCCTCCATCGACTCCCACTTTCCATTCTGTCGGGTCTTTTTCTGACATCTTCACGAACCACGTCTGAAACTTCTCATCTTCTTTCTGAGCTCCAATAATGTGGTCAATAAGAACAGGCTGTAGGATAAGACATCCGAACAATTGTCCTTCTCCTTCTTCAGCACTCTGTACATCGAACTCCGCCAAGGTCTCCAATGCTCGCCATTCTCTAACCATTAAGGAGGCGATCGTCTCACGAGTCTGTCGACTCAGGGCATCAGCAACCACATTGGCTTTACCCGGGTGGTATTCTAGCGTGAAGTCGTAATCTTTGATCAGCTCCATCCATCTGCGTTGCCTCATGTTCAACTCCTTCTGCGTGAACAAATACTTGAGGCTCTTGTGATCGGAGAACAAATCAAACTTCTCACCGTAGAGATAGTGTCTCCAAATCTTGAGTGCAAATACCACTGCCGCCAGCTCCAAATCATGAATGGGATAGTTCAACTCATTCGGCTTCAGCTGTCTAGATCCATAGGCTATAACTCTGCCATCTTGCATAAGTACACACCCTAGTCCTTGATATGACGCGTCACTAAAGATAGTGAACTTCTCATCAGGCTTGGGTATTGCTAGTACTGGCGCGGTAGTGAGTCTCTCTTTCAACTCCAGAAAGACACGCTCATACTTCTCTGTCCACTCGAACTTCAAATTCTTCTTCGTCAACCCTGTTAAAGGTGCTGCTATCTTTGAGAATCCCTCAACCAATCTCCTGTAATAGCCTGCGAGTCCAAGAAAACTCCGAACTTCTGTAGGGTTGCTCGGCCTAACCCAGTTTGACACAGCATCGGTCTTGGACGAATCCACTGAAATTCCTTGAGATGACACCTTGTGTCCCAAAAATTTTACTTCTTGCAACCAGAACTCACACTTACTGAACTTGGCATACAAGTGGTGGTCCTTGAGTGTCTGCATCGCAATCCGTAGATGTTGCTCGTGTTCTTCTCCTGACTTAGAATAGATCAAAATATCATCTATAAAGATGATGACAAACTGATCCAAATAAGGCTTGAACACTCTGTTCATCAAATCCATGAACACTGCTGGGGCATTCGTCATTCCAAATGGCATCACCAGAAATTCATAATGACCATATCGGGTTCTGAAAGCAGTCTTAGGTATGTCTTCCTTCCGTACCCTCAACTGATGATATCCCGACCTAAGGTCTATCTTGGAAAATGTCGTAGCTCCTTGTAGTTGGTCAAACAAATCGTCAATCCGAGGCAAGGGATACTTATTCTTGATAGTCACGCGGTTCAATTCTCTGTAGTCGATACACAACCTGAGCGTCCCGTCCTTCTTCTTTACGAATAACACTGGTGCTCCCCAAGGTGATGTACTTGGACGTACAAAACCTAGGTTCTCAAGCTCTTGAACTTGTTCCTTCAATTCCAATAGTTCTGTGGGGGGGCCATTCTGTAGCGAACCTTGGTGATCGGTACGGTACCCGGTATAAGTTCAATACAGAACTCTATACTTCTCTCGGGCGGCAAACCAGAAATGTCTTGAAATACTTCTTCGAAGTCCTTGACTACAGGTATAGATGACGCTGTCACCTTTGTACTGACGACTTCGATGTTGGCTAAACATCTCGTGAGGAACATATCTCCCGAAGGGTTACATTGAAAATCAAAGGGTTGATTCTCATTGTCGGGGAATGTAATTCTCTTCCTCGCACAATCCAACTTCACTTAATTCTGAGACAGCCAATCCATTCCTAGGATTATGTCAAACTCCTTCATCGATAGGACAATCAACCTTGCAGGGATTTCTCGGTCTCCTAACCGTAAGGGACAATCCTTGCACACGTGTCCTAATCTGACTGCAGCTCCTAATGGCAAAGTAGCCTTCAAAGCTTTCTCTAAGCGATGAGGTAAAATACCCAATCTCCGAATTGTATTAACAGATGTGAACGAAAGAGCAACACCCGTATCAAATAACACTTTAACATGGGAGTTAAACAGAGTTAATGTACCTGCTACTGCTTGCTGATCAGGTTGAGCTTCTCCATAATCTCCTTCTTCGTACGCAGTTCCATCATATCCAGCGGCATCAGGGATAACAGCATTCAAGCGAGTCTGTCCCTGTTGACCATAAGTCACCTGCTTAGGAGCAGTACAGAACCTGCTAATGTGACCTGGTTCACCACAGTTGAAGCAGACTATCCCTTGCTGAGTAGCACGCCTTGGTGCCTTGCAATCACGAGCCAAATGTCCAGGGTTGCCACAGTTGAAGCACTTTCCACTACTACTTCCTTCTCCTACTCGAGGTTGAGTCGGATAGGTAATAGCCTGAGTCTTCTTGCTTCAGTCGAAATTCCTCTTCTGCCCTTGGGTACGATTCATTGGCGGTCTATTCCCAAAATTACCCCTTTGAGGCGGTCGGAATTCAAATTATTTTCGGCTTACTCGAGCATCCTCTTCTAGATCGGTAGCCAAACCAACAAGTCCTTCAAACAATTTATCTAGGTGGCCAAGAGTCAGGCGACGAATCTGCGGTGTCAGCCCTTGGTTATACTTACGGATCTTCTTTTCCTCAGTATCAACCAGGTGAGGGGCAAACCGAGACAGCCTCTCAAACTGTGTAGTGTACTCTTGCACCGACTTGACTCCTTGCGTTAGATCCATGAATTCCTTCTCTCTTCTGTGCCTCTCCGTAGCCGGGAAATACTTCTCCAAAAATCTCCCCTTGAACGCAGCCCACGTCATCCCCATCGCAGCTCCATTCCCGATAGTAGCTATGACCGAATCCCACCAATCTGCGGCAGCATCGGTCAGCTGAAACATAGCCAATCTCCTCTTGTCCATCTCGTTGCATTGGACAGCCTCGAACATACGGTCCATCTGTCTTAACCATTGTTTGGCCTTCTAGGGTTCTGCGGTACCCGCAAACTGCTCGGGCCTTAGTGCACGGAATCTCTCCAGTAATTTGTCTCCAGTCTGGCGATCTCGTCGGTTTTCATTCTGATTACTAACCCTTTCGAGACGTCTAATGAAAGCTTCAAATATTCCTGTGGGATCGGCAGCCTCAGGTGCTCCTTCGATCAAGTTTCTGTTCCTCCTTAGTCCTCCAGCCATTCTATGCATGATGGTGATGAAAGGATGAGAAGCATGCATGCAACGGTGTTTATGAAGCAGTTTAAATGATAACAACATTCAAAAGGGTATATTTTATATATATCACTTCTTGTCAAGTTGATACAAAAAGCATGTATGGTCAGATCAATGCCTACCCTATTTGTATGGGTTAGGACGCATGCAAGAGTTAATGTTACAAAAATGGGGTCATTGCCCTACACTCTAATGCATGTAATTACAGTTGCAAAAAGAGACAGAGCTAATAGTCAAAAGTAGTTAATATGTACAAGTCATAACTAGAACATCAATCGTCTCCATAAGCAGCTATCAGGAGATCTAGCGAATCGATAGGGCGAAATCGCTGAACAACGAACGGTCCAACCCCATCATAGCTGTGAGAGGTGGACGATGAAGCAGGTACAGGGGCATCTGCCTCACCTACCATCTCCTCAGGTAAGGCTAGCTCCAGTGCTAGCTCAGCCTCGAGCTCAGCGGCAAGATCATCTAGACCTATGCCGTCCTCTATAATCTCCCCACCTACTGGGACCACATGAATGGCTTCGGCATCATCCTCGGCGACGGGAACTACTGGCGGGGGCATCTCCAGCTGAGCCAGATGGGCATGCACGATCTGGATCTCGAGGGAGAGGTAGAAAGCATCGCTATCGATCAATCTCAAAACCTCAACCAAAACCAAACGATGAGCCTCTGCGAAGTAACGAAGCTCTAAACGGATACGAGTCAGGTCAACTAGGCCTACCATGTGAACCTGGTGCCATACCTCAGATACTATAGTCGCTGTGGCCAACTGCTCAATGGCCGTGTGATATAAGTCAAGAAAGGCTGGGATCACTGCCCCAGGTATCACAAAGTGTCCTCCAAATCTGTCTGGTACATATAGCGGAGGAGCAGGATCCATACCTGATAAAAAGGTACTACTTAAGTCAGGACAAAAATAATCTTAGGCGTTTGGGTTCTGAGTCTATCCTCCCTGTCGTATCATCGGGTGTGCAACACTTAACGGAATGTGGAATCGGGTCTATACTGGTAAACCCTAACCTGGCTAAACTATCTTGAGATAAATAATAACCTGGCACTAATACCACTAAATCCTGTCACGCCCCGACGTAGCATAAATAAGGAAAGCGTTTAATTTCCTTTATGGACCCGTAGGTCGCGACAGTTTGAAGGATCGATTCCGTCCCAAACGTCGAACACAAAACATAATAATCAGAGAAGAGCAATCAAAGCTTAAAAATTATTTCTAACTTATTACATCTTATGATACGGGGTCAACTAAGGCACAGACCGCCTTGAAAACAAAACAATAACTCAGTGTCTGTTACAGTCATCCTTATTACAAAACGGTCCATAACTTAAACAGGTAAACTTAAAGCATATAATTAAGTAAAAAATTTCTCATCCGAGGGCAGCCGTTCTCAATTAGCATAGCCATATGATTCCTCTTGGTTATAACCTGAAAAGCCTGAACACGAATGTCCAGGACGCATCAACGTCGTCAGCTTCGAGAAGCTGGTGAGTATTAAAAACATATCTTTGAATGTAAAACATACCCATTTACCTTTTTCCATTTTTCAATTTATATAAATCAATATTTAAACCGCAGAAAGAATTCTTTTTATAAAACAACAAGGAATATATTAAAAGGCGTTCATTCATAAAATGGATACTCATGTAATGAGACAATGCACCACACTCATCTTGCCGACTCTTTTCTCTCGACAGCCACAACAACCCACTATCTTACTCCTGGTATCTTTGAAACACTCAGATAGCCACACTTTAGCAACGGGGCGCCAGGGAGTGTCCAGTTTGCCTCACACTTTGATCCGGGGTACCAGGGAGTGTCCAATGCCTCACACTTTGAATACCCTAACCGCCATGCAAATACCGGGGCAACCCCTCACGCAGTATCCAGACTCGAGTATCAGGGAGTGTCCGTAGGCCACACTTTAGCACTACCATGGGTGCCAGTGAGTGTCCGAGTTTGGCGTCACACACTTTAACGCTTCCATGGGCGTTAAGGAGTGTCCATATTTGCCACCGTCGCATTTCAAAGATACCTTATCCACAATCTCAACCATAACCACAACCACAACCACAACCACAACCACAACTCAAACTCATACTCTTTCCACATTACCGTTTCTCTTTTCCACACAGACTGACACCCACATGCATGTACCACTGACCCCATATGAATGATATGCACTTAAACGTAGCAAAATGCTGAATTAAAGGAACAACGCGCGTACGGGGATTGATAAGTCATAATACAATGTTTTAATCATTCAAACATAACCAAATAGAGTTCTGATTTACTAGATTTCCCAAACAGGACCTTAACAGTACTTAAAAGTTGAACCAAACAGTCCCTTAGCATAAAACAAACAAAACCAGAATCTGCCAGATATCGCGCGCGCGGGCCGCTCGCGCATGCCGCTCGCGCGATATGCCCATTTTCCTTTTTATAATATAACCTTTTCTGTCTGCCTGCGAAAGCCAAGCTCGCGCGCGCGGATCGCTCGCGCGAAGGGATTCTCGCGCGACCCTCGCTCGCGCGACCTGCCTAAAATTTCATTTTTATAATAAAACTCTTCTGTCTGCCTGTGGAAGCGAGGATCGCGCGCGCAAGTCGCTCGCGCGAAGGAATCGCTCGCGCGGGCCGCTCGCGCAATTCTCGCGCGCGCGATCGTGGCGCGAGATGAAGTAGAGACTTCATCTTCTTCGTGGAACTGCTCTGTTTCAGCAAAACAGGGTCTAAATTGACCCATTTCCATTCTGTGAGTTACTAGGCCTTATAGTATATGATTCTCTTTGGTTTTTCACAAGGATTAAGAATCCATTATCAATTTAACATGAATCAATCTATAACTCTCTAATTTCATGAAAAACTAAAACATGTCAAGACTTATTTTCTTATATACTTTCTCATGTGAATAAATTAAGCTCTAAAACTTTAACCATAGTCAATACATACTGTAATCTTTGATATTCATCTCTGAAAACGGATTTAGATTAAGGTTTGAAAATCTTGATTTCAAGCTATAAACTTTCATACGTAAAATTTCCATGGAGGTTTTACATACTAGGCTACACACACAGAAATTAAGCATGAAATTACATTCATAGTGAGTTGAAAATACTCACTGAGATATAGATAGAAGAGATTGTTGAGAAATGAAACCAAATGAAAAAATTCAAACCCAAGCTTTGGCTATGGGGATTAAGAGCTCTTCTCTCTCTAAATAATTCAGAAATCAAACTCTCTGAAACTCTCTCAATATCTTCAGTTTCTCCTTGTGCAGATAGAGATATGTGTGTGTATAAATAGAAGGTGAACTTGATGGACTTGGAGGCCAAGTCTAGTGTTGTTCACTCAACAAAAATCAATTTGATTTCAAATATTAATAGCATCAAAACTCAGCTCATATAGGCTGATATTTCATACGTATAGAGTTATATATGTAACTCTCAGCTTGAGCCAAAGGCCAAGTAGGTGCATAGGGGTTCAAGTTGAGTGTGTTTGGGAAGGAGAGCTTTAGGCACTAGAATGTACATACCCAAAAACAACAACCAAACAAGGCTCTAAACAATCATTAGTTCCCATAATTGGAAAGTGATGTATAGTCACTTCAATCTTTTACGTCCAAATCACAAACTGTGCAAGTTTAACGCGGCACGGACAGTTTTGGAAGTAAACTGGTATTTTCGAGGCACGGTGGTCACCACAAAAATACAGAAATTTTATTTTAGTGTAAGAAGTGATTTCCTGGTTTCATAAAAATACTGATTGAGTCAAAAGGAAATTATTTTCACCATTTTGAAATACAGACTTTGAAATATACACAGGTATTACTAATTTTGTAAAATTGCAGTTTGACCCCCAATAAAATTTAAATGTGAATTAGATAAGAAATTAATATTCCAAACATGTGACTGAAATTAAAATAAAAGCAGACAATGCTAATTGAATTTTAAATATGCCAATGCAAATACAAATAAATTAAATATGGACACGAATATTAAATTAAATGGAAATGCAGGTTGTTACAATAACTACCACTACACTAACACATATTTGAGAGAGAAAAGAGAGAGTTTTGGAAAACTAGAGAGAAAAGCTTGGAAGATCTTCAAAGGAGATAAGCTTTGAGGATAGTTTGGAGGTGATCCTCTAACCACAAGTTTTTTTTTCTTTCTCTTCATTCTTTTGAACTTCTAATCTTAAAACTATTTGGTCTTTTGATTAACCTTTTTTAGAAGTTTTATTAGGGAACTTGCAAACTTTAATTGCCTTTTCTTTTAGTTCCTCCTTTTCTTCCTCTTTGTTTATACTTCTCTCTTGAGATTCTTGGAAGTCTTCCATACTTCACTTGAATCTCATGAGTTGGATCCCTTGATTCCATGTGAGCTTGTGCTCCCGCATGAGAGTCAAGGTTGATCACCCTTTATATAAGAGCAAGTAAATAAATCTAAACCCCCACCATGGTTTGGGATTCTTTAACTTAAGGTTTCATGGAATCCCCTTCCATATTCCTTGAAAACCTATGGGTATTAGCTATGTTTGTTTGTACTTCTCTCTTGAGATTCTTGAAGGCTCATGAGTGTTGTCATATCTTCATCTCCAATGACCATCAAGTGGTAGGAGAAAGTAGTTTGAGTCTAAGCCCATCTCCATGGTTTAGATTCCTTATCTTGAGATTTCATGAAGTCGATTCATACTTCATTTGAAATCTACAAATATAAAGGTCTTTAGCCTCCAATGACCATCAAATGGTAGGAGAAAATGGTTTAGTTTAACTCCAACTTCATGGTTTAATAGTTGGGGTTAACAAATAAAAGTTGAACTTGACAATGAAACAGTGGGTTCATAAACCGGTCTTGATAAAAGATTTTTAGTTCAAAATCAGACCGTTGAAACTGAATGAAACCAACGGGAAAGTGTCAATAACACAATGTATTACCATTGTAATTTTTATTTTAAGGAGATTTCATGTTTAAAGTGGTTTGGTCATGAGTTTTGTAAAGTCACTACAATCTGTCCAGAGTTTTAGAACAGTAACACTCTTTTGAAATAAGTAAATCAGAACCTTAATAAAGTATTTGTGACCCAAAATAATTTTTTCTAAGTAGATTAATGTGTTAGGAAGTCACCCTAAAAAGAACAAAACATTTTTGATCTTTTTGCTATTTTTAGAAAATCGTTCAAGAACTCTGGACAGAAGGTTGTAGAATGCTGAGTGATGTCTGGTTTTTGTCCAATTCCCGGAGATCCAACTGTTGAAACTTTGATTTCTTTTTTGGGTTAAAAACTAGACACACAGAGGCATCTTGTGTCCGAAATTCATCAAGATCAAACCACGGGAACCATGCTTTTTATTTCTTTAAAGTTATGATCTACCCTCAGTAATTTCCAGAATTCTCCAATAGTTTTCATCAATCTTATGAATAATGGCTTAGATGAAATTTTCATGAGTCAAGGTTCAAACCACGTTTCAATAATGATTAGTTAAGCTTGAATTCAAAGTTTAAGTGATTTAAATCATTGAGTATTTCATAATTTATTCTTGTTCATGAACATAGTCATCCGTATGGCTTGACACTTGTAATTAGGATTTATTTGCTTTAGATTTAATTGCATTTGATAGATTTAAGTTAGAAATTTAGGATTGTTATTTCTAACTTCATATCTTGTATATCATGTGGACTAACCCTTTGTTTTGTAGCGCTATCAAGGTACGACTTCTTGAATTCCTCTTCAGTTTATTTTAATTTCTTAATTTTATCGATTTTTCAATCTTATGTGCGACACATTAGAATTAGGATCTTGCCTTATATGAATACACGTGATTAGAGACTCTTTGTTAGGATTTCCCTTTTTGTATGCATTGCACGTTTAATATTCGCGGTCGGACCCCGAGTAAGTTCTCTCGTTCCCTATTGCATATCATATTGCTTGTTACTTGAAATATGTGATATTTGAATGATATTTTACCACTTGCAATTTTACACCCCTTTAGACGTGCTTTTGTAATGTATATTTATACATATGTATTAGTTGAGGGCATGCTTAGATTAGTAATTCAATTAAAAGGATGTTAAGTAGAGGCCTATCACGAGATAGGATGAGAAGGGGTGTTTTAGTCCGATGGGCTCCTTCCCTCCTCATTCCATAATCCCCGGACCTAGTTAACCTTTGGTTTCGCAAAATATCAGTTTCCTTTTTGAAATGGTTACTTAGCTTTCCTTAAAAAAAATTAAGTGGCGACTCATTTGTTTTGAATTTGAAATTTAAAAAGAACTTTAAAAGAAAAGCTGTGGGTAAAAAGAAAGAAAATTGCGATATCCACACAATGTGCGGATGAATCCTGTGTGTACATGAAACATGATGGAAGTGTGGTGGTGTTCTTAGTACTATATGTGGATGATATCTTGCTAATCCGAAATGATGTGGGGGTATTATCTTCTGTAAGGGTATGGTTGTCTAGTCAATTCGATATGAAAGACTTGGGAGAAGTCGGTCACATCCCAGTGATCAAGCTTATGCGAGATCGCAAGAATAGGAAGTTGGGCTTATCACAAGGTACTTATATCGACAACATTCTTGCAAGGTGACACGACTAAAAAGTTGTGCGCTCTTGTGTGCAATACCCAAGTGTAGGTAGACGTGCAAGTAGTAACTGGATTAAGTCCAGGTCGATCCCACAGGGAAGGTGTTGAATTAAACTACCTAGATTAGACTCTAAAGAGAAAACAAAAATCAATATTTAAAACGAAGTGTAGAACACAAAGTTCCACAGCTAACAACTACTAGAATTAAAGACAACTAAATTAACTTAACTAACGATTAACTAACTAAGCAAGATTCTAAAAAAAAAAACGGTTCTTCTTAATAAAAGAAAGTGTTGGGATCACGCGAATCCACCGTGACCTAACCTTCTACCATGCAATTGCAATTAAGCTCAAAGGAGTACACCTACTACAGTATTCTGTACTTCTCTAAAGATATAGAATCAATAGCCCTTTCATGACCGGGACTACATCATCTCAATTAAGTTTGAAATACATGAAAACGGTTTAATCCAATAGTTAAGACTCGCACCTACAATGGTGTTAGCATTGAGGGTGGTTTGCAAAATATATTGAAAGAAAATGCCTTAAGGCCTTAAGTTTAAAGACTGTTTTGACAAACTGAGCATTTGGGGACAGTTTGATAACAAATCCTTACAACAGAAAGTCTTAGAATACTGTTTTGGGTGTTCTCAAGAATCAGAATCCTCGATCAATCGACGCGCTTTCGATCGATCGAATATCTTCATCTCTCGATCGATCGATATTTACTCGATCGCTCGACTAAGTCACTGTCTCGATCGATCGACATACTTTCGATCGATCGAACACAGGAATAAAAATACTGCATGGCAGAGGCCTAAAATCACGATTTCATCGCGATTTTCCAACCCTAAGACTACTCAGACATTGTCTGGAGTACCACAGATTGATATTTAACGTAAAGGTTCATTAAAACTATGTTTGTTTGAAAGTTTTGCATTAAAACTATAAAACTAGTGATTGTAATCTAACTAACATAAAACACTACGAGATTAACAAGTAAACTACGATTAACTAAGTGCAGAAAACAGATAAACAATAAATCAAAAACCTGGAATGAAGATAAACTTGTATTAACTAAAGAAATCCGGTTCACAATGATAAATCCTCAATGAAACCTACAAAAACCAAGGAAAAAAACTCTCTCTTCTCTATCTAAAACTGATAAAACAAAGTTGGGCGTCCCTTATGGACGTATACAATATGAATATATATAGTAAACCTAAGAGCTAGGGTTTAAAACCCGCAACTGCTGCATGCGCGTATAATCTGATAAAAGGCACTTTCGATCGATCGAAACTTTCTCGATCGATTGAACGTCTTGAAATTTCGATCGCTTTAACTTCCTTCGATCGATCGAAACCTCGATCGCTCGAACTATGTCGATCGCTCGAACTCTGCAATTCTTCTTCAGTCTTCCTTCTTTGAAACAAAGCATCTCCTTTTTATCAAATCTTTCAGTCTTTTATACAGCAGCATTAACCTGCACAAATAGTAGCTAAAACAATACAACTTATCATAGATTAATCATATTGTCTAAAACTAGCATTGTAATGCAAATTGCAGATAAAACGGGAAGTTGTGATCAAAACTAATGCAATTCTTCCTTTTAGCGCGGTTGTATTTTACAAATACCCCCGCTTTGCACAACCCCCAACTAGCTTATTGCTAGTCCCTAGCGATAAAGCGAAAATAAAAATGAAATAAAATTCCTAACTAATACTACAACGACTAAGAAAACAAAAGAAAACTAAAAACAACCTAAACTAAAGTAGAGAGAAAAATTCCTAACTCACTTTCGCAGGACTCGCGGTTGCATTTAGCGAATGCAACAAGCCGTTAAACCCCTAGGTTCTCCCTAGTGGACGAGTGTTGTCTCGTGAGGGTTTGCAGTGAATATACCCACAAAATTCTCCAATTTTAAGCTCAAAAAGATTTAGAATAACTTATGACATCTCCCCCCATTAAACTGTTACTCAGGCTCTACAAATATACATTATTCTCAATCAACCCATGAAAGAAATTTACATGCTCCCCTATATCACCAAGTAAAATATAACAAATGTGTTACCATCATGCACCCGTGTGTGTGTGAAATTAACAACCATGCGTCCAACCCTATTAAGAGTTATCTAGACTATTGTACTTTGGAAAACTTGCAGTTTTAGCTCAATTCTCACATTGGTCACACTCAAAAAGAACGTCTCTCAGAAACTTGCTTTACAATGATCGCACATCGTATGAAAGCTTTGATAAGGATGATATTCTAAGTGCTAATGCTTTCATACTTGACTCTATGAAAAACGGACATTTAAGAGTGTATAGTCTCATGAATGGAACACTACTTACTAGAGGAGCGAAATACCGTGGATAACTCAACTCACACTTTCATGTTCAAACCAATTGTTGAGAATCTTCAAGACTTTGAATTATGGCTTTTATTTAGTAGGTGGGGGTGTTGTAGAGAAGAGTGTGCTTTTTAGTATGTGATGGAATTTCCACTTCTCTTTTTATTCTTTATTCTTCTCTCCACCCAATCTCCCATTCATTTCATATGCTTTTTTTTTTTTTTTTTTTTTTTTTTTTCATCCATCATTCATTTTTTTTCATTTTTTTTTTTTTTTTTTTTTTTAAATCTGCTACAACGTCCCACAACTACTTCCTTCCATTTCACATACTTTGATGACTCATTCTCGACAAATTTATCAAACGACTCAATGAGGTCAAGGTATAGATCAAGGATTTGAATTCTTGTGATTTCATTGGAAATATTTAATTGAGGTGGGATCAGAGATGAAACAATTCAATGAATGTAGGTGAAAGCTATATCAGGTAAAAGAATGGGTAAACGATGGCTTGAATCATTTTCTCAACTTTCAATTTTTAGCACTTAAGTGTTCATTGAGTTTAATTGGTAAATCCTGAACGTTCTCCTCTAACAAGCAGTCAAAACTTTTAAAGAAAACTGAGACTTAACAACGAATTCACAAGTATATGCAAGAAAAACCATTCGACAATGTATGAGAATCCCCTCAGAAATGACGATTGGCTCAACAGCTCACAAAGGGTTATTAGCTTCCACTACTTGTTCTTTTCGCACAATATTCATATTAACTCAATTTTCAGGTTTTCTACATAGCTGCCAATTAGTGCACAAAAGTATTGGGTACATAACAGCTTCACAAATGCAATCCATTTTAGTGATAACAGAAAAACTCGTGAATTTAGTCCATAAAAAAGATGAAAATACTACAAATGTGTCATCGCCTAATTAACAAGCAGGAGAGAGTATTCAAAATTATTCTATCAATAAGATCCAATAAAAATTTCAAAATTTCAAAATTTTAACAGACTGTGTTCTTAAATTTAAAGCATATCCAAGTGCAAAACTTGATCGTCACAGGTGTATACCTATCTATTATCTCCTACCCCCAACTGAAAACAACATAGTCCCAGAAGTTGATTTTCAACAATTAAAATAGATAGGTATCACCTGTATAGTGTAACGCGATGATAAGAAGCATAGCAACCTGGCATAGAAATATAAAACACAATCTCCAAAACAACAGATCAATAGATAAAGAAAAAACAAGTAAAACTATGATCCAAACAACATTAACCACTGGAATGAAGAGAAATGAAATAACAGTAGTAATATCCATACATACCCAAAACAACCACAAAAAAAAACATAAACCAACCTGTCCAACCAAACCAAACCAAAACACCAAATAACCATAAATACAGAAACACCACCTCCCCTAAGAATACTAATCAACTCCAGACGGAGCATCCTCAGCCACATCAGACGGGATGTCGATGGGAGCAGGCGGTGGCTGTGCGGTAGCTGGCAGAATATCGGCAGAAGTAGATGGAAGATCGGTCGTGGATGGAGCGGATGATGATGGATCAGCAGCAGTGGTAACAGGAACAACAGTAGGAGATGGATCGGCAGCAGGTGGTGGTGCAGCGGCAGCAGATGGGGGCACAATCGGGTCAAACCCAAACTGGACCAGCAGTGTAGTCAGCATGGTAGAGATATGATCAATCTTACCCTCAAGCCGCATCCGTGCCTCCCTCTCCTCCAATAATAGATCGTGAATAGTCGGGGGAGGCGCAGATGATGACTCTCCCTGGGCTGGAGCCTGAGATCTCTGTCTCAGCTCAAAACGTGCCACCTCCCGAATGGGATCATCCTCCTCCGAATCTGGCTCCTCAGCCTCAGTGGGCGTCCCAGAAGCCGCACCCTCAGTATCGGTGCCATCAGCTCTCTTCCTCTTCCCTCCAACTTTCGCTTTCCCCTTGCCCTTTCTTCTCCTCCTCTGAGCATCTGAGCGACGAGAAGCAGCCTCACCAAAACGACTGCGAGCCTGAGATGTCGCATCGCCAGGTAAGGGAAGGAGGCCAGCATGCTCAATCACTCTGTGAATAGCCCAAGCACCTTTCAGGTGCTTCTTGGCAGCAGTGTAGCGAGTGGGGTGCCTCATGAAGTCAATATATAAGCGAGGCAAACAAACAGGCAACCCCGTCCCTATGGCATATAACACATGTGCATACCAGGGGGCAATCTTCTCCCGGTAGGAGGTGACCAATAAACAGTTGCTCAACGCGAGGTGGAGCATATGGTAATCATCGGTCAGGTAAGTATCTGCAATCAGTGCCGTACCATCCCAGCTCGGTAATGCTCCTTCAGTAAGCTCTCGGATAACAGCAGTGGGTGAGAGCACTGGTGTACCGTCACGGTGTGGGCATACACAATCAGGCACCTCAGGGACTCCAAGAGCAGCTGAAACGGTAGCAGGGCTGAACACGATCTCCCGACCGCGAAAGAACGATCGTAGTGTGAATGCGACACCGGGATCTCTGATCATCGTCGCGCAAGCCGCGCGAATCCATGAGAGATTCACTCTCTTTGCCTGAGAGAGCAAATCGTACCAGTGTGGCATGGCCTGGATGCGGGCGAGAAACCAGGGAGTATTGAGCCAGACTGTCTCTAGTGGTCGCTCTAGCATGACTGGTCGAGTCTGAAAATATCTCGTGAACCACTGGCGGTCGGGGGTGTTCCGGAAGCCGTGGAGTGGGACCAGATCAGGAATAGCAAGGTCAAAGGGCTTCTCCATGTGGTAACCCGTAACAGGGTTCATTGTGGGCCCCTGAAAATAGAAGAGAAACAGAAAAGAAATCAAAACAAGACAAAAATGAAAAGAAAGTGAAACTGCTGGAGTTCGAGCGATCGAACAATGTTCGATCGATTGAGAAAGTGCAAGGTTCGAGCGATCGAACCTAGCTCGATCGATCGAGAACAGCGAATGTGCGGGAACCATTTCCGAGAACAGAAACGGCCCAAACACAAACAAAACACGACAAACAAGAATAAAAATAGGCTTAAAAACAAATGGGGGCACCCCATAAGAAATGGAATCAAATGAAAACGAGGGGGGGAAAACTCGAGGCCTTACCTCGGGTTCTGTGTAGAGCGAGGGATGCCGGAGGTGAGGGTGATGATCTGGGGATTATAAGCTCCTCGAATAACCGAGTGAATGGATGAGAAACGAAGAATCGCCCCGAGTCTCTTCTCTGTGCTCAATCGCTTGAGAGTGTGGAGGAGATGAAGAGACTGAGGAAGTGTACGCTGAAAGCCTCGGTTAAAATACAACTCTCGATCGATCGAGAAAGTTTGATCGATCTAACTTTAGATCGATTGATAACTTTCAAGCGATCGAGGATAAGAAATCGTCGATCGATCGAGATATATTCGATCGATCGAACCTGGAAATTCCAAGATATCACAGAATGGATGAAATAAGTACCCCCAACAGATCTAAAGTATTCTGGACAAACAGCAGAAAGATAAAAACAGTGCAAAGACAGAGCCAGTAAGCCAAAAACGCATTCTCAAATAGAAAATTTGCAATTTGAATTAAATAAAACCTTTTAAAAACATCCAAACTGCACAGTATTGCCTCCCAATTGGTATTTAAACCTTATTGAGCTAAAGAAAACTAGAATAAAACTAAAACCAAAAACATGTCTGTCAAAGATTACACTCCAATTGATAAACATAAAAGGGAATGGATGAAAACAACTGGAGTGTGGCACTATTCTTCGAGCGTGAAAAGATCCTCTTCCACAATTGCTTCATGCTGCACCAAATCTTCAAAAACGGAGTCCAGGCTCGATGATTCCCTTTCCCAGAACAGTCGGAAAGCAGCAAGGACATCATCGAACAAATCTGGAGTCTCTAAGGAAGTGATAGCATTGGCAAGAGGTGATCCGCATGGAGATAGGGATAACGGAGTGATATTGCGCAATGGACATTCCTCTTGTGGCGGAGTCCGCGGCCGTTGAATGTATAAGCCATGAAAGAGCTGATGTGGAAGGAAAATAGGTGGGTATGGAAGATTCATAGTGACAATCCTGACAAAGAAAAGAAAAACAAAAAAGAAAATAAACAAAACGACATCAAGATAACGGAACACAAGAAATAAAATACGAAAGGAAAAACAAGGAACAGAAACAAACAAAACACAGAAAAATGACCAAGTTCCAACCTTACTATCGGCAGGGATTCCCAAAATGCACTAGCAGGTAAGGGGCATTGAAGCCTGAAAAGCAAATAGCTCAAGTGCACATAGAGGTATGGGACCAACTCGGGGGTAAGGAAATCGTCAACAAAAACAAAGACTGCATTGTGACGTTCTGGGACGACATCCTGGAGGATATGATCTTCCCATGGCTCCCACATATCATCGTTTTCCCATTGGGCCATGAGGGCATCATCCACCATTCTCCCCATGTACAGGTCTTCTTCCTCATCCAACTCCTCCTCATTAGGAAAGTCCATATTTTCATACGGATTGATGTCCAGGAGAGCAGGGTCGAATGGGATATATCCGATGGAAGCATTGATTCGAGTGTGAACCTCAGGATCATAAGGATGCAAGGGGCAGGGCGTGGGTTCACCCTCAGTCCAGGTGCCACAACAACACTCGGAATCAGCCCATGAACCAATAGAATGAACATCATCGCCTCGCATATTCACCTGCAACAGAGTGGTTTAAGGAATAATGGATTAGAACTAAATCACAAACACGAAAGAAAGCACAAGAACCAAAAAGAAACAAAAGAGAGAAAAACTAAAATGCAAGGAAAGAAAAGGAATACAACAACAATTTGGAACTCCACTTGAGATTTAAGTGTGAGAATAGCTGGGCTCATCCAGCTGGATGTGCTCAACTTCAGTGCGAAAATTCTCCAAGAACGGTTTCAATCTTTGGCCATTGACCTTGAAACACTCATCGTTCTTTGGATTGACAATCTCGACCGCCCCATATGGAAAAACAGTTTTTACGATGAACGGGCCTGTCCACCGGGAGCGGAGCTTTCCTGGGAAAAGATGGAGGCGAGAATCATACAGCAACACTTTCTGCCCCGGCTCAAATGATTTACGAGAAATCGTACGATCGTGACGAGCCTTCAATTTTTCCTTGTGCAACTTTGCAGAGTCATACGCATCTCGTCGTATTTCCTCCAGCTCTGCAAGTTGGAGCTTGCGTAATTGACCACCCTCTTGGATATCAAAATTCAATGCGCGTGTAGCCCAGTAAGCTTTATGCTCGATTTCAACGGGGAGGTGGCAAGCTTTCCCGTAAACTAGTCTATACGGGGACATACCAAGATTCGTCTTATAGGCAGTGCGGTATGCCCATAATGCGTCAGTCAATTTGTATGCCCAGTCTTTTCGATTGGAACTAACCGTTTTCTCGAGAATATGCTTGATTTCTCGGTTAGCCAATTCTGCTTGCCCATTTGACTGTGGATGATAAGCAAGAGCGATTTTATGATGGACTCCGTATTTCTTGAGAAGTGACTCCAAGGGCTTATTGCAGAAATGCTTGCCTTGGTCACTTAGTAAAGCTTTCGGAGTACCAAAACGAGACAGAATATGCTCTCTGAGAAATGACATGACCGTTCTGTGGTCATTTCGTCTCGTTGGAATCGCTTCCACCCATTTTGACACATACTCCACAGCAAGGAGTATGTATTCACAATTGTTTGACTTGGGAAATGGACCCATAAAATCTATGCCCCAACAATCGAATACTTCAATTGTGATGATCGGGGTTAGAGGCATAGCATTCCTTTTTGAAATGGTTCCAAGCTTTTGACAGCGTTGGCAAGTCTTGCAAAAAGAATAAGCATCTTTGAAAATTGTGGGCCAGTAGAAACCGCTTTGCAGAACTTTTTGAGCGGTCTTCTGTGAAGCGAAGTGCCCACCACAAGCCTCAGAGTGGCAAGATGCTAAAATGATGGTTATATCCTCATTGGGGACGCAGCGCCTGATGACCTGATCAGCACAGTACTTGAAGAGGTATGGGTCATCAAAGAAGAAATGGCGCGCGAACGAGAGGAACCGTTTCCTATCTTGGTGCGACCAATGAGTCGGTGTCTCACCTGTGACCAGGTAGTTTACCACATCAGCATACCAAGGCAGACTACTTACTGCCAGTAGCTGTTCATCTGGGAACTCATCTTTAATGGATTGGGATTCAGTGTTATCGGTAAAAGTCAACCGGGATAAATGATCTGCAACCACATTCTCCACTCCTTTCTTGTCCTTGATTGTTAAATCAAACTCTTGGAGTAAGAGTATCCAGCGAATAAGCCGTTGTTTAGCGTCTTTCTTTGACAAAAGATATTTGAGGGTCGAATGATCTGTAAAACAGACGATTGGCGACCCTATCAGGTAAGACCTAAACTTATCCAGAGCGAATACTACGGCCAGCAGTTCCTTCTCAGTAGTAGTGTAATTCATTTGAGCTTCATTTAAAGTTCGGCTGGCGTAGTATATCACATGTGGCTTATTGTCCTTCCTCTGGCCTAAGACTGCGCCAATGGCGTAATCACTAGCATCGCACATTAATTCGAAAGGCAAACTCCAGTCGGGTGCCTGTATTATTGGTGCGGAGGTGAGGAGATCTTTTAAATCCTCGAAGGACTTCTGGCAACTCTCTGACCACTCGAAAGGTGCATCTTTGACAAGAAGTTGACAGAGGGGTCGAGAGATTGCACTGAAGTTCTGGATAAATCGACGGTAAAATCCCGCATGCCCCAAGAATGAACGAATGTCTCGCACTGTACGAGGGACAGGTAGATTTGAGATTATGTCAATCTTAGCCTTATCCACTTGGATTCCTTCATCGGATATTATGTGGCCTGGTCACCATAAAGTGACACTTCTCCCAATTCAAGACTAGGTGTTTGTCCTCACACCTCATTAAAACCTGTTCGAGATTGCTGAGGCAATCCTCGAAGCTATGGCCGAAAACTGAAAAGTCATCCATGAATACTTCAAGGATGTTTTCGACCATGTCACTAAAAATGCTTAACATGCACCGCTGAAAGGTAGCCGGTGCATTACATAAGCCAAATGGCATTCGTCGGTAGGCGAAAGTACCGAATGGACACGTGAACGTGGTTTTCTCCTGATCTTCAGGAGCAATCTCAATTTGATTATACCCACTGTATCCATCCAAGAAGCAGTAATACTTATGACCCGCCACACGTTCTAGCATTTGATCCATGAATGGCAAAGGAAAATGGTCTTTTCGGGTCACAGTATTTAACTTCCTGTAGTCAATGCACATCCTCCATCCAGTGGGGACACGTGTCGGTACTAATTCACCCTCTTTGTTTGGGATGACCGTTATGCCAGCTTTCTTTGGAACTACTTGGGTAGGACTAACCCAAGGACTATCAGATATTGGATATATCATCCCAACATCAAGTAGTTTGAGTACTTCCTTTTTAACTACCTCTTGCATGTTGGGATTCAGACGCCTTTGCATTTTCCTTGAAGGTCTAGCGTCTTCCTCCAGATATATCTTGTGAGTGCATATGGATGGGCTTATGCCTTTTAGATCGGCAATTGTCCATCCCATAGCATCCTTATGCCTTTTCAGCATTTGAACTAGCTTACCCTCTTGTTCAGGACTTAAAGCAGATGATATGATTACAGGGTAAGTTTTTCCAGTTCCTAGGAATGCATACTTGAGCTCTTTGGGTAGCTCCTTTAACTCTAACTCTGGGAACTGAAAACTAGATGGCATTGCCAACTTAGTTTTAGGAGGCAATTGTTCATATGGCATTACCCACATGCATTCTGCTCTATCCTCCTCTACAGTATCCATCATAAGACACGTCTGGTTTAGGTCAGCATCCAATGGAGTTGACTCTGCGGGCTGATAGGTATCACCAAATTGAGTCATCACAACTTCCAAAGGATCTTTATAGTCGACCAGGTCAACTTCATCTTCAATGACCGTGTCAATATAATGGATCTCTTCCTCATCATCGCATTCTTCATGTCGGGGATTAGAAAAAATCTTGACATTCAATGTCATGTTCCCGAATACGATAGTCATGATACCACTTCGAATCTTGATCGTGGCATCAATAGTGTTGAGAAATGGACGTCCAAAAATAACCGGGATATGTGCGCCAGGATTAGCCACAGGCTCTGTGTCTAATATTACGAAATCAACCGGAAAGACAAAAGTGTCTATTTGGACAAGGACGTCCTCTATTATCCCTCTAGGGTACTTCACAAATCTGTCTGCCAATTGCAAAGCGACTCGGGTGGGTTTGAGTTCACCCAACCCTAGCTATTTATAGACCGAATATGGCAGCAGGTTCACGCTTGCTCCTAAATCGAGGAGTGCGTTATCTATCTTTTGGTTCCCAATCCTACATGAGACAGTAGGAGTACCGGGGTCTTTAAGCTTTGGAGGCAACTCATTTTGAATGATCGCGCTTGCTTGGCAAGCGACATAAGCATGTTTCTTCACGCTTTGCCTCCTCTTGACCGTGCATAGATCTTTGAGATACTTAGCATAGGCCGGCACTTGCTTGATAGCATCAAGGAGTGGAAGGTTTATTTTGACTTGCTTAAACAATTCCATAAACTCCTGATTCTTTGTCTCATTCTTGGGTTTCTTCAATCGTTGAGGATAAGGCGCAGGAAAGGGACATTTTGGTGGTTCATCCTTGACAGGTTCCTTTCTAGGCCTTTGCTCAACTTCTTCCTCTACTCGAGGAGTTTCAGTATTTAGCTTTATTGCTTCGTCAACAGTAGACGGCTCCTCTTCTTGAGTAGACGGTTTCTCAAGCTCATTATCCACCACTTCCTCCTCTTGGTACACTTCGGGTGTAGACAGAGGCATGCTTTTATCTATGATTCTTCCACTTCTCAGTGTAGTCACGGCTTTAGCATGTTCTTGATTATTAGGACCATTGTTATGTCCCTTGGGGTTCGGAAGTGGTTGGGCAGGGAATGTTCCTCCTGAACCCTCTTGCCGTGCATCTATCCTTTCTAATGTGGCAGACATTCTACTCATCATCTATATGAGTTGCTGCGTTAGATTGGCATTAGCAAGTGGCTCTTCCTCTTGCACCTTCTTGTGCGGGGGCACATAGACATTATTTTGTGGTGCATTGGAGGATTGGGCTTGATTGTAGTTATTGATTCTGTTTTGATTGTAATGCTGGGACGGCTTATTGTTTTGCCCTTGATATTGATTGTTGTTGTAGGGCTGCTGTTGATATTGATTTTGAGTCCCAGCATTATTTCTCCAATCAAAACCGGGGTGATTCCATCTATTGTTATTTTGAAAATTATTGTTGGAATTCCCCGCCCCTCGAAAACCTTGCATGGCATTCATCTCTATAGGGGCCTGCTCTTGAAAATACGGCACATTCGGACAATATTGAGTTGTATGTCCCAACATGTTGCATGTGCCACATGGTTCTTCAGGCATGACTTGCCTAGAACTCTCTCCTTTCATTCTTAACTCTTCTACCTTCTTTGCTAGCTCTGCATACTTAGTCATGAGGCAATCTTCATTGGTTAACTGATATAGGCTTTTCTCTTCTACACAGGATATCTGTGAGCGTGAGACATCATCAGAATTTGACCATTCATGAGCATATTCGGCCAACCAATCGAAGTGGGCTTCAGCCTCTTCGGTATTTTTACGGAGAAAAGGGCCTGAACTCATAGTTTCCACCAACTTTTTCGTTTCACCATTCAACCCATTATAAAAGAAATTGATTGTTCGCCATTTCTCAAATCCATGGTGTGGACATGAGAGAAGCAAATCTTTGAAATGCTCCCAAGTTTGAGTGAAGGTCTCATTGTTCCTTTGTTTATAAGAATTGATTTGGCGTTGAAGGTCAGTAGTCATGCGAGTTGGATAGAATTTCTTAAAAAATGCGGTGTTCATCGCATGCCACGTGGAAATTGAATTCGGCTTTAGAGTGAGTAACCACGCCTTTGCTTTATCCTTCAAGGTGAAAGGAAATAGCATTAGACGTGTCACGTCCACAGGACAATTTTGTGAGAATGTTTTGCAAACATCCTCGAAGTCCTTGACATGTAAATATGCCTTCTCGCTATCCATCCCATGAAAGGTGGGAAGAAGTTGGATCATCCCATTGCGAAATTGGAATTCGCCAGTGTGTGGCGGGATTAGAATACAAGAAGGTGTAGGTGCGTGGTCTGGTTGCATGAGATCGCACAAAGGGCGTAATGCCTCATCCATTGGTACAACCAAGTTATCACCATTCTCACTTTGATTATCACCCATTGATTCGGTAGGAGTGGCTATGGGGTTCACAGAACTATCAGAATCAGACAGGTAGAAGGGATTTCCAAATATTCCTTCGAAGGAATTATTGGACATGAACAAAGAGAGTTCCTAAGGTGAAGGTTTACCTAGAGAACTAAAGAATAAAGAAAACAAAAAAGAGAAATAGATGAAGAGAGATTGAGGTAATCTAAGAATTAACTCGTCGCCCTTCCCCGGCAACGGCGCCAAAAACTTGACACGACTAAAAAGTTGTGCGCTCTTGTGTGCAATACCCAAGTGTAGGTAGACGTGCAAGTAGTAACTGGATTAAGTCCAGGTCGATCCCACAGGGAAGGTGTTGAATTAAACTACCTAGATTAGACTCTAAAGAGAAAACAAAAATCAATATTTAAAACGAAGTGTAGAACACAAAGTTCCACAGCTAACAACTACTAGAATTAAAGACAACTAAATTAACTTAACTAACGATTAACTAACTAAGCAAGATTCTAAAAAAAAAACGGTTCTTCTTAATAAAAGAAAGTGTTGGGATCACGCGAATCCACCGTGACCTAACCTTCTACCATGCAATTGCAATTAAGCTCAAAGGAGTACACCTACTACAGTATTCTGTACTTCTCTAAAGATATAGAATCAATAGCCCTTTCATGACCGGGACTACATCATCTCAATTAAGTTTGAAATACATGAAAACGGTTTAATCCAATAGTTAAGACTCGCACCTACAATGGTGTTAGCATTGAGGGTGGTTTGCAAAATATATTGAAAGAAAATGCCTTAAGGCCTTAAGTTTAAAGACTGTTTTGACAAACTGAGCATTTGGGGACAGTTTGATAACAAATCCTTACAACAGAAAGTCTTAGAATACTGTTTTGGGTGTTCTCAAGAATCAGAATCCTCGATCGATCGACGCGCTTTCGATCGATCGAATATCTTCATCTCTCGATCGATCGATATTTACTCGATCGCTCGACTAAGTCACTGTCTCGATCGATCGACATACTTTCGATCGATCGAACACAGGAATAAAAATACTGCATGGCAGAGGCCTAAAATCACGATTTCATCGCGATTTCCCAACCCTAGGACTACTCAGACATTGTCTGGAGTACCACAGATTGATATTTAACGTAAAGGTTCTTTAAAACTATGTTTGTTTGAAAGTTTTGCATTAAAACTATAAAACTAGTGATTGTAATCTAACTAACATAAAACACTACGAGATTAACAAGTAAACTACGATTAACTAAGTGCAGAAAACAGATAAACAATAAATCAAAAACCTGGAATGAAGATAAACTTGTATTAACTAAAGAAATCCGGTTCACAATGATAAATCCTCAATGAAACCTACAAAAACCAAGGAAAAAAACTCTCTCTTCTCTATCTAAAACTGATAAAACAAAGTTGGGCGTCCCTTATGGACGTATACAATATGAATATATATAGTAAACCTAAGAGCTAGGGTTTAAAACCCGCAACTGCTGCATGCGCGTATAATCTGATAAAAGGCACTTTCGATCGATCGAAACTTTCTCGATCGATTGAACGTCTTGAAATTTCGATCGCTTTAACTTCCTTCGATCGATCGAAACCTCGATCGCTCGAACTATGTCGATCGCTCGAACTCTGCAATTCTTCTTCAGTCTTCCTTCTTTGAAACAAAGCATCTCCTTTTTATCAAATCTTTCAGTCTTTTATACAGCAGCATTAACCTGCACAATATAGTAGCTAAAACAATACAACTTATCATAGATTAATCATATTGTCTAAAACTAGCATTGTAATGCAAATTGCAGATAAAACGGGAAGTTGTGATCAAAACTAATGCAATTCTTCCTTTTAGCGCGGTTGTATTTTACAAATACCCCCGCTTTGCACAAGGTTTAGCATGCAAGATTCTAAGAAGGGATTTCTTCCCTTCAGACATGGAATTAGTCTATCTAAGGATCAGTGTCCTAAGACACCTGATGAGATAGAGAAGATGAAGGCAGTTCCTTATGCCTCGGTAGTAGGAAGCCTAATGTATACTATGCTATGTACTAGACCTGACATCTGCTTTGCTGTTGGCATGGTTAGTAGATATCAGTCTAATCCAGGGCAAGAACATTGGACTGCGGTGAAAAGTATTCTCAAGTACCTAAAAAGGACTCGAGACTATATGTTAGTTTACCAAGCAGACAGTCTTGTACCCACTGGGTACACAAATTCTGATTTCATGTCAGATAGGGATTCCAGAAAGTCTACCTTAGGATATGTGTTTACCCTAGAAGTTAGAGCCATTAGTTGGAGTGAGGTGTCACGCCCCGGAGCAGCATAAATAGAGAAAAATAAATTTCCTTTATGGGTCCATAGGGAATGACAAGTGAAAGTCACTGATAATCCACACCACACAGTACTAGTCCACAAGAACAACAGGAACAGTAAAACAACTGAAATATAAACACGGTTCTATCTATTACAATCATCAGAGTACGGTACACAGGATCACAACAGGTCTCGAGACAACATATGCCCAAGTACCCGTTAACTACAAAGTACAACAGTAAAAGGAAAAGTAGTAATATAAACTACTATCTATCTTCAGGTCTTCAGCTGGCGTACGGATAGTCATCAGCCTGACCAGCAACAGTGGGGCCATCCTCGGCGTAACTTCCTTCAGGATAATAGTTATTACCATATGTTCCGTCATCTGCATTGTAAAGGACAGGGTAGTCTGGACGGGGAATGTCCAGGCAATAAAGGCCGTCAGCTTGTTGAAAGCTAAGTGAGCACTAACTAACACAGTCTCATAGAAATGACATAATTACCATTATGAACAGTATATGACAGTGATACTAAATATATAATCCTCATTCATTATTCAGACATATCATTAATCGATTCTTATCGACTCCCACTCTAAGACTGATTTCACAATACCCAACTGACTATCTCGAACTGATTATATCAGCACAACATACCAGTGCTCTTGTTCACCGCTATACCGCTTTTAAGAACTCTTGCGAGCACCCATACATCGTTCTCATATAACGACTGGTCCATGGATGTACCCATACTCTTGTTTACCGCTTTTAAGAACTCTTACTGTTCACCACTTTTAAGAACGCTTGCGAGTACGATACATGCACAGCTCTGGTAATTCAAATCATGGGCGTGCCACATCCACTCTTGTTCACCGCTTTTAAGAACTCTTACTGTTCACCGCTTTTAAGAACTCTTGCGAGTACTGTGCACCCATAATTCTCACGATCCTGATCAAATCCTTGACATACACTTATCGAATTCAACCTGAGCGAATCATCAGCTCGACTCACACAACTTTAAACATACCAATCCTCTTACTGACTCATTTCTCACTTATCCAATACTACCCAGTATTATCATCTCAAACTTACTACGTTATCGCGTCGTACTATTACTAGCGTTCCGAACCCGACTACGTTACTCACCATATTATCTCAATCTCGTTATCGTATCCCATTACCTCCGTAATCCATAATATCGCATAATAGGAACATGAAACAACAATTAAACAACTACGCATTATAAATTATAAATTGAAAGGAATACATTCATGTTCTGCTAGGTTCGATCGATTGAGGTCATCTCGATCACTCGAAGAAAGTGCTGTTCGATTGATTGAAGTCTTTTCCATCGATCGAAGTGAAGGTAGTCTCGATCGATTGAACTCAGTTCGATCGATTGGGATCAGTATGTTCGATCGCTCGAACTCAGTTCGATCGGTCGAACTTCGTCTTCTACAGATTCTGCCAGTGAACGTGCAGAATGTGCTAGGGGGTGTTTGGGTTATACTTATACGTCCAGAATATGTAAAACATCATGACTAAGATACCGAGTGAGTTTGGAACTCACCGAAAGTCGTTAAGGGCGCGTTTGGCTCGGTTGAAAGCTTCCAAGCTTCCTCCAATGGTGGCCTCCTCTCTTCGTCTCTTCTGTCTCTCTTTCTCGGCCTCTTCTTGTTCTTCTTCTTCTCCTTCTTCTCTTCTCTTCTCCAAGCTGAGTATATATATATAGATATGTGTGCGTATATATATATAGATATATGGAGGTATGAGTATATATATGTACCAACACACAAGCATACACTCTCTCAACTCTCAAGGTTCAGCAAACCCACCACACACACGAATGCAGTGTATATATAGGAGAGGATGGGAGTGTAGGTGGCAGCATTTGCGCAGAAACTGGAATTCTGATAATTACATTCTCGATCGATCGAAGGATGCTCGATCGATCGAACTCAGATCGGTCAGTTAGATCGATTGAAAAAGGGTTTGATCGATTGAAGTGGGGACCACGTATTAAATTTATGTCAGTAGGGTTTCGATCGCTCGAAAAGGGTCTGATCGCTTGAACTGTGAGTGCTCGATCGCTCGAACGAGCTTCGATCGATCGAAGATGAAATTTCATGAATGGTCAAAGGAAGTATATAGAATCTCTCTGCAATAATTATTTATTGAAAATACGGGGTATTACATCATCCACCAGTCAACAAAAGATTTCGTCCTCGAAATCAGAACATACAAAGTTAAAACAAAAATGGAAACTTCTCACGCATCTCTGACTCTAGCTCCCACGAAGCTTCTCCTTCATCATGATGTTTCCACTGAATCTTGACTAATGGAATCTCCTTATTCCTGAGCTTCTTGACTCCACGATCTAAAATGCGAATTGGTCCTTCGTTGAACGTAACATTGTCGTTGACTTCAATATCCTCAAAGTTGATCTCGTGCGCTGGGTTATGAACACATTTCCTCAGCATACTGATGTGAAAAACGTTGTGTACTCCTGACATCTTCGGGGGCAACGCAAGGCGATAAGCAACTTTTCCAACACGCTCTAGAATCTCGAACGGTCCGATGAATCGTGGCGATAACTTGCCTCTCTTCTGACCAAATCTGACGATGCCTCGTACAGGCGAAACCTTGAGTAGCACATGATCTCCAACGGCAAACTCTAAATCTTTGCGTCGCTTGTCAGCATAACTTTTGTGTCGGGTCTGAGCTGTCTTCATCTTCTCACATACGATCTGAATCTTCTCACTAGTCTCTCGTATCATCTCTGGCCCAAGAAGTTGAGTATCTCCGACTTCAGTCCAACATAGCGGCGATCGGCAAGGTCTTTCGTACAAAGCTTCGAACGGCGCCATTCCTATGCTCGAATGATAACTGTTGTTGTATGCGAACTCTATCAAAGGTAAGTGTGTCTCCCAAGAATTCTCAAAATCAATAAAGCAAGCGCGTAACATATCCTCCATTACTTGATTAACTCTTTCAGTCTGTCCATCGGTCTGTGGATGGAAAGCTGAACTGAAGTTCAAAGTTGTTCCCATTGCTGTCTGAAGACTCTTCCAAAACTCTGCAGTAAAGCGCGAATCTCGATCTGATATGATAGAAACAGGTACTCCGTGTAACCGTACTATGTGTTGCAGATACATTCAGCTCAATCGTTCCACTGGATACGTCATACTGTAGGCAATAAAATGTGCTGTCTTCGTAAGTCGATCCACGATTACCCAAATAGCGTCATGATTCTGCTGTGATTTTGGTAATCCTACCACAAAATCCATGGTGATGTGTTCCCATTTTCATTGAGGAATCGGTAACGGCTGTAGAAATCCAGGTGGTTTCTGATGTTCTGCCTTTACTTGTTTACAAGTAAGACACTGAGAAACATATTCAGCCACTTCTCGCTTCATTCCTTCCCACCAAAAATTTCTCTTCAAGTCCTTGTACATCTTTGTACCTCCTGGATGAATCGTCATCCGTGACTTATGAGCTTCATCCAATATATCCTTCCGAAGTTTTTCGTTGTCAGGTACACAGAGTCTACCTTTACATCGTAAGGCTCCGTCTGTACTAACATTCCAGATTTCTGGTTCTTTAGCTGACATCTTGGCGAACCATAACTTGAAATCTTCTGCTGTCTGCTGAGCTTCTATGATGCGGCTGATCAAAGTTGGTTGTACCATCAGACATCCAAAATGTCGTCTTTCCATTGGTTCCACTGGCTGAAACTTGAATTCAGCTAAAACTTCCAATGCTTTCCATTCTCGAATTAGCAATGCAGCGATCACTAGTCGAGGTTTACGGCTCAAAGCATCTGCTACGACATTTGCTTTACCTGGATGGTATTGCAATGAAAAGTCATAGTCCTTGAGTAACTCCATCCATCTTCGTTGTCGCATGTTCAACTCCTTTTGAGAGAACAAATACTTCAAGCTCTTATGATCGGAAAACAGATCAAACTTTTCTCCATAGAGATAGTGTCTCCAAGTCTTCAAGGCAAACACTATTGCTGCCAATTCCAGGTCATGCGTCGGATAATTCTTCTCGTGTACCTTCAATTGTCTTGATCCATATGCGATAACATTCCCGTCTTGCATCAGTACATAACCCAATCCCTGGTGCGATGCGTCACTGTAGATCACATATCTTTCTCCACTCTTAGGTATCGCAAGTACCGGTGCAGAAGTCAATTTCTCTTTTAACTCCTGAAATGCATCCTCATGCTTGTCCGTCCATTCATACTTCGTCTCCTTCCTTGTTAAATTCGTCAGTGGTCCTGCTAACTTGGAAAATCCTTCTACGAATCTTCTGTAATATCCTACTAATCCAAGAAAACTTCTGACCTCTGTCGCATTGGTCGGTCTATTCCAGCTTAAGACTGCATCAATCTTAGATGAGTCTACCGAAATACCGTCCTGAGATATAACATGTCCCAAGAATTTGACTTCCCGTAGCCAAAACTCACACTTGCTGAATTTTGCATACAACTTGCTATCTCGAAGTGTCTGTAAGGCAATCTGTAAATGCTCCTTGTGATCCTCTTCTGTCTTTGAGTAGATCAGTATATCATCAATGAACACTATAATGAATTGATCCAGATATGGTCTGAATACTCTATTCATTAAGTCCATAAATACCGCTGGCGCATTCGTCAATCCAAAAGGCATAACTAGAAACTCGTAATGTCCGTATCTTGTCCTGAATGCAGTCTTCGATACATCCTCTGGTCGAACTAACAATTGGTGGTATCCTGAACGTAAATCGATCTTGGAAAAGATCCTAGATCCTTGTAACTGGTCGAATAGGTCATCTATCCGAGGAAGTGGATATCTATTCTTGATCGTAACCTTGTTCAACTCCCTGTAGTCTATACAGAGTCGAAGTGTTCCATCCTTCTTCTTCACAAACAGAACTGGCGCTCCCTAAGGTGACGTACTCGGGCGAATAAATCCTAAATCTTCAAGTTCTTGAACTTGCTTCTTTAGTTCCAACATCTCGGTTGGTGCCATCCTATATGGAGTCTTGGAAATCGGTAATGTACCAGGTACTAATTCCACACAGAAGTCTATTTCTCTTTTCGGTGGGAGTCCTTTAATATCCTGAAATACATCCTGAAAATCTTGTACAATAGGAATCTGATCCATTGTGAGCTCTGTACTTGTACTCTCGATCGTAGCCAAACTACTCGTAAGAAACATGTCGCTCGTCGATTGACACTGAAATCTAATTGTCGGCCTTCCTTGTATCGGAAATACAATCGTCTTAGTAGGGCAATCCAAATTGGCACTATACTTAGTCAACCAATCCATTCCTAGGATAATGTCGAACTCGGACATTGACAGAACTACCAAGTCTGCTGGAAGATTCCTATCTCCCAAAGTCAATGGGCAATCTTTACACACTTTACTCAACTTAACTGTCACTCCCAAAGGTGACACAACATTCAGTGTTGACTCAAGTGTCTGGGGTTCTAAACCCAATTGACGCACAATCTTAACAGCAATAAATGAACATGCGGCTCCAGTATCAAATAAAGCTTTAACTGGACTATGAAAGAGTACAAGCGTACCTTCCAAATGTTGCTGCTCATCAGTGTTAAAGCCTGCTTCTTCTGGAATGATAGCATTTATCCTTGTCTGATCTGGAGGTCCTTGTATCCCTTGAATTGATGCTCCATAATATCCTCCTTGTGGTGCACGACAATCCTTGCTCAAGTGCCCTGGCTTGTTGCAATTCCGACAGACCATATCCATTCTGCGGTTAACTCTAGGGGCTGTACAGAATCTGGCAACGTGCCCTGGCTTTTCGCAATTAAAACATCCTCCGCTATTGCTTGGCGGCGCTGTCAGTAGTGCCTGCGGCTGTGATCCTTGCTGGCGATATTGCTGGGGTCGAGTATAGCTCTGCTGTGGCTTTCTGGTTCCTTCCCAGGTTCTCTTGTTACCTTGAAAATTCCCCTGTGGTCTCCAACCTTGGGTATTCCTTGGCGGCAGGTTACGGAAATTCCTCTGTTGAAAATTTCTAGTTGACTGAGGTCGATTCATCTGTGGTTGTTGTGCTGGATAAGCATCCTTCTCTAATCCTGCAGCAAATCTTACAATCTCTTCAAATGATTGATTCAGATGACCAACCATCATATGTCTGAGATGGGGATTCAATCCTTGGTGAAATCTCTTCACCTTCTTCTGTGGAGTGTCTATCATATGTTGAGCAAATCTGGATAGACGCTCAAACTGTGTTGTATATTCCCTGACATTCCATCCTCCTTGTACCAAATTGAGAAAGTTCCTTTCCGGTTGATCTCTCTCATCCTCTGGGAAATACTTCTCCAAAAATCGTCCTTTGAATGTTTCCCATGGCATAGCTTTAGCAGCATCGATCCCAATAGTGGCTCGCTCGGCTTCCCACCAATCTGCGGCGGCATAAGTGAGCTGAAAAGTAGCAAGGCGACGCTTCTCTTGTTCGCTGCATTCCAGTGCTTCAAATATCAACTCCATTTCTCTTATCCATTGTTCCGCTTTCCATGGTTCTGTTAGTCCATCGAACTTCTCTGGACGTAACCCACGAAAATTTGCTAACAACTTATCTCCAGTCTGTCTTGGTGGCGGGGGTGCAAAAGGTCTCTGGTGGGTGGAATGATTATAGGTATCCCCCACATGCTCCATCCTTTGCATAAATGCTTCAAAAATTCCCGTCGGATCCATCCCTTCCGGAATAGGTGCTCCATTACGTGCTTGGTGATTTCTCAAGGGTCCTACCATGATGATAACGAGTATTGCCTACAAGAGACATATTGATCAGCTGAAAGTCTTCTCGTAGAAACGAAACCAAGATAGAACGAAAAGCAACAAGAACTAACAGTTCTACAAAACAACACATCAAACAACCAACAATCAATATCAAAAGTACTGCTCGTATATATATAGATATCAAAAGATGTACCATGGAGTACACAGTAACCATACCATGTACCACGTGAGACATAAGCAACACATCACTAAGGTCAACTACTAATACTACTGCTAACATCTATACAAAGCTATGGTCAAATAGCTATCTCTCAAGCTCCCAAAAATCTAGTGGACAACATGTCCTGATAAAACTAACAAAAACTAAGCCCTGCAGGTCCTGACTCAAAAGTCGTCAGCGTCTGATCCGGCTGGTGGTACCTCATCCTCTGAATCAATCTCCATCTCCTCGAGTGGGTCATTCTCAACTGGTGCAACAAGATCTCCGACTACAAATCCTATATCCCAATCCTCTACTATCTCTGCATCATCATCCTCTATACCGTCTGCTAGCGCCTGGTTGGCGACATCGACTGCTACTGCGGTGAATCCATCGGCTATATCAAGAGCTCCCGCTATGGCTGCCTCTCCCATAACAAAATCTGCTGGCTGTGCGACCATCTGAGCTATCCATCCTACTGCCATATCGGCCATAGCTGCCATATGCATAATGGGTCCAGCTGGTATCTGAAGCACAACTGGTGCCTCTGGCACAACTATCTCCTCATCGGGCGCATCCTCATCTACTACTATGTCTGCCTCAACAGCCTCTGGGTCTGGTACTGGATCCTCTGGCTCAAACTCTGGCTCCTCGGGGTCATCCTCAGGCTCATCATCATCTGCATCATCTGCATGCTCATCCTCTACTGGGTCCTCGTCATCTATCGGCTCCTCCTCTCCATCTCCGTCTATGTCCTCATCGGCATGCTCATCCTCAGGCTCTGGAACTGGTACATCGGGTACCGGCGATGGTGGTGGTGTTGCTGGTGCTGGTGCAACTACAGGCTCTGGTGGACCGGCTACAATAGCTCTCAACTCAATCTCATCCATCTCGGGCTTACTCTGAACTAACCGTAATATCTCCTGACAAATGTCTCTACCAACTCTCGCAGTGTGGTAAGCATCCATACGCATCTGCGTCGGGTGAGTCCTCTCTGTCACATAAAGTGCTCTCCACATGTCCTCCTCCAAATGTCTACTAGCTATCTGGCATACACGCTCACGATAAAACTCTGGGTCAGCTGGCTCCACGGTATCCCCATGGATCACGTGTCCTCCATAAGCATCGGTAACAAACTGATGAAACTCTGGATCCATGCTATCCTGCAAAGGAAAACTATCTATCGTCAGGAAGACGAACTTATCTTAAACTCATATCTCATCTCAGGAAATCTTAAATACTAGAACCAGATGGTGTGGAATCCATCAGTGAACGACAATATCAGAACCTAACCGTAATATAACCAGGCGCTTTGATACCAAAAACCCTGTCATGCCCCGGAGCAGCATAAATAGAGAAAAATAAATTTCCTTTATGGGTCCATAGGGAATGACAAGTGAAAGTCACTGATAATCCACACCACACAATACTAGTCCACAAGAACAACAGGAACAGTAAAACAACTGAAATATAAACACGGTTCTATCTATTACAATCATCAGAGTACGGTCCACAGGATCACAACAGGTCTGGAGACAACATATGCCCAAGTACCCGTTAACTACAAAGTACAACAGTAAAAGGAAAAGTAGTAATATAAACTACTATCTATCTTCAGGTCTTCAGCTGGCGTACGGATAGTCATCAGCCTGACCAGCAACAGTGGGGCCATCCTCGGCGTAACTTCCTTCAGGATAATAGTTATTACCATATGTTCCGTCATCTGCATTGTAAAGGACTGGGTAGTCTGGACGGGGAATGTCCAGGCAATAAAGGCCGTCAGCTTGTTGAAAGCTAAGTGAGCACTAACTAACACAGTCTCATAGAAATGACATAATTACCATTATGAACAGTATATGATAGTGATACTAAATATATAATCCTCATTCATTATTTAGACATATCATTAATCGATTCTTATCGACTCCCACTCTAAGACTGATTTCACAATACCCAACTGACTATCTCGAACTGATTATATCAGCACAACATACCAATGCTCTTGTTCACCGCTATACCGCTTTTAAGAACTCTTGCGAGCACCCATACATCGTTCTCATATAACGACTGGTCCATGGATGTACCCATACTCTTGTTCACAGCTTTTAAGAACTCTTACTGTTCACCGCTTTTAAGAACGCTTGCGAGTACGATACATACACAGCTCTGGTAATTCAAATCATGGGCGTGCCACATCTACTCTTGTTCACCGCTTTTAAGAACTCTTACTGTTCACCGCTTTTAAGAACTCTTGCGAGTACTGTGCACCCATAATTCTCACGATCCTGATCAAATCCTTGACATACACTTATCGGATTCAACCTGAGCGAATCATCAGCTCGACTCACACAACTTTAAACATACCAATCCTCTTACTGACTCATTTCTCACTTATCCAATACTACCCAGTATTATCATCTCAAACTTACTACGTTATCGCGTCGTACTATTACTAGCGTTCCGAACCCGACTACGTTACTCACTATATTATCTCAATCTCGTTATCGTATCCCATTACCTCCGTAATCCATAATATCGCATAATAGGAACATGAAACAACAATTAAACAACTACGCATTATAAATTATAAACTGAAAGGAATACATTCATGTTCTGCTAGGTTCGATCGATTGAGGTCATCTCGATCACTCGAAGAAAGTGCTGTTCGATTGATTGAAGTCTTTTCCATCGATCGAAGTGAAGGTAGTCTCGATCGATTGAACTCAGTTCGATCGATTGGGACCAGTATGTTCGATCGCTCGAACTCAGTTCGATCGGTCGAACTTCGTCTTCTACAGATTCTGCCAGTGAACGTGCAGAATGTGCTAGGGGGTGTTTGGGTTATACTTATACGTCCAGAATATGTAAAACATCATGACTAAGATACCGAGTGAGTTTGGAACTCACCGAAAGTTGTTAAGGGCGCGTTTGGCTCGGTTGAAAGCTTCCAAGCTTCCTCCAATGGTGGCCTCCTCTCTTCGTCTCTTCTGTCTCTCTTTCTCGGCCTCTTCTTGTTCTTCTTCTTCTCCTTCTTCTCTTCTCCAAGCTGAGTATATATATATAGATATGTGTGCGTATATATATATAGATATATGGAGGTATGAGTATATATATGTACCAACACACAAGCATACACTCTCTCAACTCTCAAGGTTCAGCAAACCCACCACACACACGAATGCAGTGTATATATAGGAGAGGATGGGAGTGTAGGTGGCAGCATTTGCGCAGAAACTGGAATTCTGATAATTACATTCTCGATCGATCGAAGGATGCTCGATCGATCGAACTCAGATCGGTCAGTTAGATCGATTGAAAAAGGGTTTGATCGATTGAAGTGGGGACCACGTATTAAATTTATGTCAGTAGGGTTTCGATCGCTCGAAAAGGGTTTGATCGCTTGAACTGTGAGTGCTCGATCGCTCGAACGAGCTTCGATCGATCGAAGATGAAATTTCATGAATGGTCAAAGGAAGTATATAGAATCTCTCTGCATTAATTATTTATTGAAAATACGGGGTATTACATGAGGTGTGTCACTTCATGGCTTTAAGTCTAAGTGGGAGATTGTTAGGGATGTATACTAAAAGCCATGCTTTATATAGTTATTTATTATTTTAATAAAATCAGTTATTCTATTTTTATGAGAATCTGTGTGGGCAATGTTTGCATTGTATTGTTTATTGAATATTGTGCATGTGTGTCTCTTATTCTACATAGTAGGTGGTTTGGTGTGTAGAGTTCGGCTTACACACGGAAGATCAAACCATTGGATCTTGTAGAATGTAAGATTTTGGGTTACAGTCTTAGATGGGATTGGATAGACCATCGGTAGGACTGCAGCATGGTGATGTAGTAGGTTTGTCTTGACTACGGGAAACGGTATAGTTTCAACTCACTATGCTAGTACACTTTGTGTATTAAATGGGACCGACTTGAGGTAATTATCTTTGTACTAACTTATAAGATAATTAATACCTCATGGCTATTATGAGTGCTTATGCTCTAAATCCTAAGTTAATTTATAGACACGTACATTTGATATTTACACTTTGATCCCTAAAAGGGTAAGATCCTTAAATGGGTCAATATCTCATTGGATTGGGTGGCAATATTAATTGTGTGGTGGATATTAATTAATGATGTAATCCATGTCTCAATTTTGGGATTGATAATATCCCCTTGAGGAAGCTTATAAGTTTTGATTATGTCAAACCCTACAAGTGGATTTTATATCCGACATATCAGATAAGTTAAGCAGAGGATCTCAAGGAATTTTAAGAGATTAATTAAATGTGATTGTCAGTAATTATATTTAATTAATGGACATCTGTAATCTTAACGTGGGGAGATAATAAGCATTTAGTAACATGGAGCTCGAAATATATTTTTGAGATAAAGGTATGAGTGCAATTATAATTCTTTAGTGGTATGAATTATAATTTATGGAAATAGAAATCTGATTCAGTTTGAATTAGGATTTCCTAATTCCATAAGGAAGCCTATTCCTTATTGACTTCTTATGGTCCCTATCGTAGCCTATATATATGCCGCCTTGGCTCTTCTCTCAGATTACGTGATTTTACCTTCTAAGCTTCCCTTGACCTCCTAGCTTTCTCCTATAAGGGTTTCCACCAAACCCTAGTCTCCATGAGCATTCAAGAGACATAGGAGTGGAGAGATTGCTAGCGTCAAACAATGTCACTTAAAGAACGTCGGACTGCTCGATATTGATCGAAAGTTGTTGAATTTTTTACACGACATTCCAGACTTCGAGACGGAGCTGCTGTAAAAAAGTCAAGTCGATCGGAGATCATTTAGTGCTCTTGACGAACACATCTTTGCCAGATCAATGTGATCGGGATTGAATCATCACAGCAATCAAAGAGAGTATTATTGGGAATAGAAAACAAAACGTAAAGAGGGAAGAGCACAAATCATAAAGGATTTTGATAGAGCCCATACTCAGTTCGATATTCTGGCAGCAGAGGAATACGGTAGAAGATCGTGAGCTGTTATCGAGCCCGTGTTCTCGATTCGTCTACTACAGCAATCCGTTTTTGCAATTCAAGGTAACCCTAGTTCCGCCCTTGTAGGGTTATTATAAATTTCACGTAATTTTTTTGCAGTACCAACTTATACGCGCTGTCAACGGATTCTGGGAACGCAGTTTCCTAACGACCGAACCACCAAAGGTAAAAGAAAGAGAAAAGTCATTTAAACCGAACAGGTGGACTTATCGGGAAGCCGAACCACTAAGGATAAAGAAAATGAAAATGGTGGACTTACCGGGAAACCGAACCACCGAAAACTAAAAAGAAAAGGGCGGATAAACCGATTAAGGTGGACTTACCGAGAAATCGAACCTCCAAGAAGGAAAGCAGTAAACGGTGGGCTTACCGAGAAGTCAAACCACCAAGTGTAAGGATTGAGAGATTTACCTGTGAGCTTCGAGTGCAGAGGTGGCCATTGAAGTCCGATCAGCTATTTTTGTATTTTGCATTTTGCATTTTTTTTTTTGCGAGATTATGTACAAAGATGGGAGTGATCGTAATGTTATAAGTTGTTACCTTGAGAGAAATGTCACAGAAAGGCCCGGGAGGTACGAGTTGAGCTTCGACTTAGAACAAGTTTAAATGGACATCACTGATGAATTCGGAAGGGCCAGAATAGCTGAAAAAAGGCCACTAGGACTGAATTAGATCTTGGCCGAATGAGGCGGGACTCGCATGCTTGAAATCTGGCCGGAATAGCCTGAATAGAGCTTTTAAAACTCCAAACAAGCCTAACAGGTTGGATTTGGTCGAATCTGACCTCACTTGTGCATCCAGAATGGCCCAATTAGTTAGGAACATGTATCCATTAATCAAAAATCGTACCCGAAGTAAGCCCAGGGTGCCACATGACTGTTGGCATGTGGCAGCTGAATAGTATCGTACATATATAGCATGTATGAATAGTAGCATACATATACTGTATGTAGGAACAGTACCGTATGGATGAACAGTGTAATACCCGTAAAAATCCTACGTAATAAAATTAGTCCCCATATTTTGCTCGTAATCCTAGTGTTTTGATTTCCGTATTCTCAGGACCCTGTGTATATGTTACGTGTTTATTTAATTATAACTTAGACTGTATATTTGGACCCGGACTGACTATTGCACGTTTACCCATAAAATTAGTATTTAATTAGACTGTGTAACACGCGACCCTAGGCGACGACTCAACTACACATATATGAAAAATAGGAATCCTTCCAAAATTGGTAAGTGTACTACCTAGCTTACCTTTACCTATTAGGTAATAACTTTACCCCAAACCCTTCCCCTCAAACCGCCGAATCAACCCCACCACCTCCAACCGCCGGCCATCCCACCCCCTAGGATCCTATTCACATCAACCCCCTCAATCACCCTCATGTCTCCTCCATTTCCTTTCAAACAGATTGAAAAATCTGTGCATATATATTTATGTGTGTGCATGAGAGTTGAGAGATAGAGAGGGTCACCAAGAGTTAAGAGAGAGTAGAACCGAGAGAGAGAGAGAGAGAGGGAAGCAAACCCACACACTGTCACACCTTCTCCCTACCCCTTACACACACACACAGAAACTGACCGGAGATGCAGAAAGAGAGAGAGAAAGCTCGTCGGAAAATATATAGAGACCCAAGATAGGAGCCACTGCTACACTCATTTCTACGCACCCGCTTCGAGGTGAGTCGTCCTAACTCACTCGGTATATTATAGAATTATTCTTTGTACATATATGTATACGCAGTGCATCCTGTGTGGATGATACTGATATGTATTAATCATGTGAATGTTGAGATTCCTACTTATATGATGAACGCATGTTAGTTAACTATACTCCATGCTTAGTTAATATTCGTTGACATTCCTGCTTATCATGTTTTCACGTTTATACAATCATGCGAACATTCATATGAACATGGTCGAGTCATGATGTCAATGTTCACGTCTACATGGTTAGTCACGGGGACTAACCTAGTCTTATTGTCATACATATTGAATGGACTGTAGTGGTCTGCGTGGTACAGTCAAGTAAGTGGGAACAACGATGAAACTGCTATAGGGCCCTGCTAGGCGACGATAGCCAGAGTTTCCATTGAAATCATTGAAGTTATGTATGAGTTGATGGTTGATACGCTATAGGGCCCTGCTAGGCGGCGATAGCAAAGTATCCATCTGAACTTGAATACATTAGTTACCTTTCTAATGCTATAGGGCCCTGCTAGGCGTCGATAGCGCTGTAACTATTCTATTCACCCGGCAAGGTCACGAGGACCTAAGAGTCTAATGATTACACTCTTTTTAAAACCAAAATTTGCTATAGGGCCCTGCTAGGCAAAGATAGCAACGTAATCATTCTACTCTGAGCTAACGGCGTTACACTGGTAATGTAACAAGTCACATGAGTCAGTTGTGGTGTCCATGGTTGAGTAAAAGTTGAATATATCGATACTGCATTGTGTCGTCACACTACCATGTTATATGCTCATTAATATTGTTTCAAGATATTGTTATACCTGTATATCCTTGAATATATTAGGAGTGATCGGTTAAGACGATTTCACTTAGCTTCAAAAGCTAACGTCTCCTTCCCTGCCCTGGACATTTACATCTAGGTTACAATGAGGAGGACTATCAAGGTAACCCTAAAGGTGAATATCATTATCCTCAAGATGGGAACTATCAAGAAGGCGATCCTAAGGCAGACTATCAGGAAGAGTATGATAACGGGGTTACGGGTTTGCCAGCTAGAAGAAGGACTCTGGCCTACTTTTGTATTAAGACTTCCTTTATGTTTTAAATAGCTATCTTTTGTTATGTAATAATTTAAGTGGCGTCGATCGCCCAAACTTATCTTTTGTGATTTTCATTTGGAACTTCTGTAATAGCCTAAGTAGCAAACACTTTGAGTTCCCCCATGAATACCATTAGATGCTTTTGCAATTCCCTACTCTGATATATATATTATGATAGTATGTTGCACGGACAGGTCAGTTTTATGTAACTCGTCATTCCCTACTGGTCCAGAAAGGAAATTTTAAATTTTCCCTATTTTTGGCTACTCTGGAGCGTGACAGGATTTTTGGTATCCGAGCACTAGGTTTAGTTGTGCTCGCTGACTGTCCGACACCCTTAAGTTAAGAACCTTAAGACATTTTAGAAATGACAACCGATACTAAAATAGTCTTTCTGTCAAACAGGTAGTATGGAGAACCACAAGGAAGCCTTTCCCCAAGGTCTAGTCTGCATTGGTGCCGCTTTCAGACATCAGGCTTATAAAAGGATAGGAAAGTTGATGAGATGCCTCTTCTTTATGAAAAAGGTCCCCTCGACCGTGCGTCATATAGTCATAGCACCCCACCTAGTACCAATAGCGGTGGATGAAGCCCCCGCCATTCTTGATAACTCTGCGATGATTGACCTGGAAGAAGCGCAGAGTGAGATAATACCTCTAGAGATTTCTGTCAACCCACCTGACAGTACAGATGAAGAGGAAGTGGAGATGTACCTGGCTGATGAAGATCTCATCGAAAAAAGAACACTGTACACATACGACCCTGATTGGCCTATAGGGTGGGACAATGAAAGATGGATGTCATTTACCTCGCCTGAAGAGATGGATATCTCAGAAGAATTCCCCCAACTAGAGGATTAGCACGCCCTAGTTAGCCTATCTCGTATTAATGCTGTATTGGGATTATAATCCCACATTTTGACGGATATTTATGTAAAAGTTGTATTTCAAAATTTCTCTTATGTAAATATTCTTTTATTAATGAAAAACCTACCTACTTGCTTTCCGATCTCCCGTGGTTATATTATTTATGATCTAATAAGTTAAATTTTAAGTGATAAACCTTAAGATAATTCGAACCAGTACCTTAATTAGATAGTTCTTCTGATGAAATAGGTAATATGGAACCCCACTATGTTCCGGATCCTTTTGGAGGACGTCTGATTTTCCCCGACCGCATAGTGCCAGCAAACCCAAATATATACCATCGCCAAATTCGGAAACTAGCTAGAGACGGAGGGAAGAGAAACTTATGGGTCGAAATAAATAAGAATAATGTTTATAACTATGATACCCTATGCTTAGAGGCAATCTATGAGGCTGAAATCGTCCAGAGAGTCCAGGACGAAATGGTCATGCTACTTAAGAACCCTGAAGACTTTGAATGGATGCATGATAGTGCCTACCAAATGGCCCCACCGCCTCCTGTACCCCTCCAACAACCCCTGCCATTCCAAGGAGTGCCTATGCACAAAACACAGTCTCGAGAACAAGGCCACTATGTCAGTGATGACTTTGGAGTTCACATGATTTACCCAGATGGCATCGAACCAGCCGACCCGGAAGGATTCATTGAGAACGTACAACTGAAAGCCCGTCAACGCCTCCGACAAGGACTGAGAGTCCAGCGGCATGTATATAGTATCTCCGACCCTCACCGACTTCAAGCTGAAGCCATCCATACTGTATATACCCAAGAGTTAATGGATGGAGAGATAAGGAGACTAGCGATGGATGATTCAGTCTTCCAACCACTAGTGAACCAAATACTACAAGAACCTTCCATTCACCCAGAAGACCACCTGGTTTGGCCACCTAATGGGAATGCCCCTACAGAAGTGGCACCCCTAGTAGTAGCACCTACTGCTAATCTTGATAATGTAGAGATGTCTGATGTTGAACCAGGTGCATATCTAGAAGAAGAGGATGACGAGGACGATGATCCAGAAGAAGAGAACCCTGAGGAAGAACCTAAACAGGAAGCACCCCATCAACCTATGGAGGCTCACCCTATAATAGAAGAGCCTATGGACAATGATGATAATGAAGAGGATAAAGGCAATGTTGAAATTGAAGATTGGGATTTGGGTGAACCCATTGTGGATGAAGATGGGCCTAACGACTCTAATATGGGAGAAATCACATCTGAGTCAGATATGGATGACTAGCCTAGGATAACCTATTATGATGTATTAGTTATTCTAAGTTCATGTATGTACTAGGTTAACTTTGGGCTTATGACCCTTTATGATGTATGAATATATGTAATAGGATAATATCCCCTTTTTGTAATCACGTATTCTCGGCTAGTTCAATTCTGTAATCGTCGTTCTAATATTAAATGAAAAAGATGTTTTAGTATCATACTTGTATCCATGTATGTTTGTTTGTTTAATTGACTTATAAATATGTTCGTAGTTATTCTAGATGAATCCTGCATATATGTTCTGAGTAGAAGACTTCTGTAGGTAAACCAGATACCCTATGGCAGACCGACCAAGGAGTAATCGACGTTTAGGACTCCCAAACCCAGCTGAAGGAGCACCGGAGCCCATCCCTGCTGGAATGGATCCTACGGGAGTGTTTGGTGCATTCCTGCAACGCCTGGAGCACATTGGGAATAATCACAGACCAAACAACAACAACAATGCTAACGTCAATCCAATAGTCCCACCCAGACCCCAAAAGGATCGTACGGTGGAACAATTTCGTGCAATGCGACCAGGTAAGTTTAATGGAATGACTGAGCCGTAGGAAGCAGAACAGTGGCTTCGTGGACTGGACATCATCTTTGATACACTGGGATGTTCTGAAATTGAGAAACGTTGACTGGCTACGTATTAGTTGACGTATGCTACAGCTGACTGTGGGAATCAGAGAAAGCAACACTTGGAGGAGCTGCACAAAGGATGTCATGGACGGCATTCAAGGAACTATTCCTAGAGAATTATTTCCCCCAGACAGAAAGGAACAAAAAGGAGAAGGAATTTATTGACTTGGTACAAGGTAACTGAACTGTACGAGAGTACATAGTACAATTCGAGCGTCTTTCTCGATTTACGTACCACATGATCGACACCCCGGAGAAGAAGAACCGAAAGTATCACCAGGGACTTTCCCTACCTCTGCAAAAGCTGACCTACGGCCATCTGAACCAAACTTTCAAAACTTTAGTAGAAATGGCCCACGGCTTTGAGGAAATCACCAGTCGTGAACAGAAGTGCTTTGTAAGCCGACCACCCCCTCCAAGATTTAATCAAGGACCGAGACAAGCCCCGACTCGCAATCAAGGATTCAAAAGAAGCTAGAATGGTGAGAAGAAGCCGCAGACAGCTCTATTCTGCAACAAACCAGTTGTGCCATTTAAACCAACTCCACCCCAAGGACACTCAGGAACCACAAGTACTAACCCCGGAGTCTGTTTCAACTGTGGATTCCACGGACACATGTCCAAAGATTGTCGTGCCCCGAAAAGGAACAGTCGTGTAGATGTAGTCTGCTTTAACTGCAACAAGAAGGGACATCTGTCTAAAGATTGTAAAGCACCCCGAGGAGGTTACTATGGAGCGTCGACTCAAGGACAAGCTCGTCTCAATGCTATTATTCCTGAGGAGGCAGAATTTGATGAAAAGGAGCAGGAGAATCTGGAAGGTACTCTAACCCTCTTTAATAGTCAAGTGAAAGCTTTGTTTGATACTGGTGCATCGAACTCATTTATTGCAATTAGAATTGTGCAACGCTTAGGCTTAGTGCCCCAAGTGATGGATATAGCTTTGAATGCTACGTCACCTCTAGGAAAGAGCATTAAGTTAGAAAAAGCATGCAAGGACTGCCCTCTAAACTTGAAAGATCAGAATGTCCCCTCTAATTTGATAGTTTTGTCGATGAAGGAATTCGATGTGATCCTAGGAATCGATTGGCTCGCGAAATACCATGCCAAGTTAGATTGTGCTAGCAAATCCATATTCCTTTCACCACCTGATGGTGAACCATTTGATTTCAAGTGTAATCCCTCGTGTGACGTTTTTCTCACCAACTACTTAGCTACCCTTGGAACCACGAGTGATGAGATTCCTATTAACCAAATCCCCGTAGTTCGAGATTTTGAAGATGTTTTCCAAGAAGTTAAAGGATTACCACCCAAGAGAGACATCTATTTCTGTATCGAGTTAATGCCTGGAACCTCACCAATATCGAAGACACCTTACCAAATGGCTCCAATGGAGATGCAAGAACTAAAGACACAAGTGCAAGAGCTCCAGGACCTCGGATTTGTTCGTCCAAGGACTTCACCATAGGGAGCACCAGTATTATTTGTCAAGAAGAAGGATGGAACACTTCGACTCTGTATCGACTACAGAGAAATGAACAAAGTCACAATCAAAAATTGGTACCCACTACCGAGGATCGATGATCTATTTGATCAGCTACAAGGAGCTACGACATTTTCGAAGATAGATCTGTGATCTGGATACCTTCAATTGCTCGTTCGACCTAAGGACGTACCCAAGACAGCCTTCAGAACCAGATATGGACATTATGAATTCCTTGTGATGCCGTTCGAATTGACCAATGCCCCAGCAGTATTCATGGACTTAATGAACCGAGTCTTCAGACCTTATCTGGATCAGTTCATCATTGTATTCATAAATGATATCCTCATCTACTCTAAGATAGAGGCAGAACACGAAGGACATATCAAGATAGCACTTCAGACTCTCTGAGACAATCACTTGTATGCGAAGTACAGTAAGTGCGAGTTCTGGCTAAAGGAAGTCAAATTTTTAGGACATGTTGTCTCGCAAGAAGGAATAGTTGTGGATTCATCAAAGATTAACGCTATTTTGGATTGGAATTGACCAACCACAGCAATAGAAGTCTGAAGTTTTCTTGGTCTAGCTGGATACTACCAGAGATTCGTGGAAGGATTCTCCAAGATCGCAGCCCCTCTTACTGGACTGACCAAAAAGGACCTGAAGTACGAATGGAACGACAAGCATGAATGTGCATTTCAAGAATTAAAGAAGAGATTAACCACGGCGCCAGTGCTTGCAATACCGAAGAGCGGTGAACAATTCACCATTTACAGCGATGCATTGCATTAAGGACTTGCACGTGTACTTATGCAGGACAGTAGAGTAATAGCGTATGGATCACGACAGTTGAAACCTCATGAGCTTAACTATCCTATGCATGATCTAGAACTAGCTGCAATCATCTTTGCACTCAAGATTTGGAGACACTACCTCTACGGAGAGAAGTTTGATCTGTTCTCAGATCACAAGAGTCTGAGATACCTGTTCTCTCAGAAGGAGTTGAACATGAGACAGCGGCGTTGGATGGAATTGTTAAAAGACTATGATTTAACGATACAGTACCACCCCGGCAAAGCAAACGTTGTTGCTGACGCACTAAGTCGGAAACCCCGCAAACTCATCGTATCTTCTCTCATGACCAGAGAATGGAAAGCATTGGAGATATTAACGGAGTTTGACTTTTAAATTACCGAGTCAAGTAAAGGATGACTCTTTGGATGTCTTGTAGTACAACCAACGCTCATAAGTCGTATTCTCGAAGCTCAAGAAAAGGACAAACACTTCGTCAATGGTTTGAAAAAGCATCGGCAAAGGACCCCGCCGAGTGGAATATAGGAGCAGATGGAAGATTCAGATGTCGTAACCGACTCTGTGTACCCGATGAGGATAACCTGAGAAAAGATATATTAGATGAGGCACACAAGCCAAGGATGACTATTCATCCCGGAGGAACAAAGATGTACAAAGATTTAAAGAGAAACTTCTGGTGGGACGGAATGAAGAGAGAAGTAGCCGACTATGTATCCAAATGTATGACCTGTAAGCAAGTCAAAGCCGAATATCAGAAACCAGGAGGATTGTTACAGCCACTACCCATTCTTGGATGGAAGTGGGAACACATTACGATGGATTTTGTCGTAGGAATGCCAAGGTCACGGCAGGATCATGACGCCATTTGGGTTATTGTGGATCGACTCACCAAATCGGCTCATTTTATCGCTTATAGTATGACCTACCCCGTCGAGAAATTGAGCAAAATATATATATAACAAGTTGTTTGACTAAATTGAGTACCCGTGTCAATCGTGTTAGATCGTGATTCATGTTTCACGTCAGGATTTTGGGAAAGCTTACAGGCAGGACTTGGAACTTCGTTGAAGCTAAGTTCAGCTTTTCACCCTCAAACCGATGGATAGACTGAGAGAGTCAATCAAGTTATGGAGGACATGCTCCGAGCATGTGCGATAGATTTTGAAAGTTCATGGGAAGAAAACCTACCGTTGATAGAGTTCGCATATAATAATAGCTATCATACGAGCATAGGGATGGCACCATTTGAAGCTCTATATGGAAGAACGTGCCAATCACCCTTATGTTGGGCAGAAGTTAGAGATGACAAACTTCTAGGACCAGAGATGGTTCGAGAAACGAGTGAAAAGATCAACATCGTCAGAGAAAAGATGAAAGCAGCTTAGAGCAGACAGAAAAGTTATGCGAATAAACACCGGAAGGACTTGGAATTCAGTGTTGGAGACCACGTATTCCTAAAAGTATCACCCGTACGTGGAGTTGTCAGATTTGGGTAGAAGAGAGGAAAGCTTTCACCCGTTACATCGGACCGTTTGAAATTCTAGAACGCGTGGGAAAAGTTGCTTACAGACTGGCACTGCCACCTAAGATGTCAGGAGTGCATAATGTGTTTCACATCAGCATGCTGAGGAAATTCGTGCGCGATCCGTCTCATAAAATCAACTTCATAGATATCGAGGTAAACGATAATGTGACATATAATGAAGGACCGGTGAAGATTTTGGAACGAGGAACTAAGAAGCTGAGGACTAAGGAGATCCCGCTAGCGAAATTCTAGTGGAAACACCATGATGAGCGTGAAGCTTCTTGGGAGTTAGAATTAGAGATGCATGAGAAGTTTCCTTACCTTTTCAATGTATAGCTAGCTCTGATTCCAGGGACAGAATCTTTAATAGCAAGTGGATGATGCAATACCCGTAAAAATCCTACGTAATAAAATTAGTCCCCATATTTTGTTCGTAATCCCAGTGTTTTGATTTCTGTATTATCAGGACCCTGTGTATATGTTACGTGTTTATTTAATTATAACTTAGACTGTTTATTCAGACCCGGACTGACTATTGCACGTTTACCCGTAAAATCAGTATTTAATTAGACTGTGTAACATGCGACCCTAGGCGACAACTCAACTACACATATATGGAAAATAGGAATCCTTCCTAAATTGGTAAGTGTACTACCTAGCTTACCTTTACCTATTTAGTAATAACTTTACCCCAAACCCTTCCCCTCAAATCGTCGGATCAACCCCACTACCTCCAACCGCCAGCCATCCCACCCCCTAGGATCCTATTCACATCAACCCCCTCAATCACCCTCATGTCTCATCCATTTTCTTTCAAACAGATTGAAAAATCTATGTATATATATTTATGTGTGTGCATGAGAGTTGAGAGATAGATAGGGTCACCGAGAGTTAAGAGAGAGTAGAACAGAGAGAGAGAGAGAGAGAGGGAAGCAAACCCATACACTGCCTCACCTTCTCCTTACCCCTTACACACACACAGAAATTGACCGGAGATACAGAAAGAGAGAGAGAAAGCTCGCCGAAAAATATAGAGAGACCCAAGACAGGAACCACCGCTACACTCGTTTCTACGTACCCGCTTCGAGGTGAGTCGTCCTAACTCACTCGGTATATTATAGAATTATTCTTTGTACATGTATGTATACCCAGTGCATCCTGTTTGGACGATACTGATATGTATTAATCATGTGAATGTTGATATTCCTACTTATATGATGAATGCATGTTAGTTAACTATACTACATGCTTAGTTAATATTCGTTGATATTCCTGCTTATCATGTTTTCACGTTTATACAATCATACGAACATTCATATGAACATGGTCGAGTTATGATGTCAATGTTGACGTTTGCATGGTTAGTCACGGGGACTAACCCAGTCATATTGTCATACATATTGAATGGACTGTAGTGGTCCACGTGGTACAGTCAAGTAAATGGGAACAACGATGAAACTGCTATAGGGCCCTGCTAAGCGACGATAGCCAGAGATTCCATTGAAATCATTGAAGTTATGTATGAGTTGATGGTTGATACGCTATAGGGCCCTGCTAGGCGGCGATAGCAAAGTATCCATCTGAACTTGAATACATTAGTTACTTTTCTAATGCTATAGGGCCCTGCTAGGCGACGATAGCGCTGTAACTATTCTATTCACCCAACAAAGTCACGAGGACCTAAGAGTCCAATGATTACACTCTTTTTAAAACCAAAATTTGCTATAGGGCACTGCTAGGCGACGATAGCAACGTAATCATTCTACTCTGAGCTAACGGCGTTACACTGGTAATGTAACAAGTCACATGAGTCAGTTGTGGTGTCCATGGTTGAGTAAAAGTGGAATATATCGATACTGCATTGTGTCGTCACACTACCATGTCATATGCTCATTAATGTTGTTTCAAGATATTGTTATACCTGTATATCCTTAAATATATTAGGAGTGATCGGTTAAGACGATTTCACTTAGCTTCAAAAGCTAACGGCTCCTTCCCTGCCCTGGACATTTTACGTCTAGGTTACAATGAGTAGGACTATCAAGATAACCCTGAAGGTGAATATCATTATCCTCAAGATGGGAACTACAAGAAGGCGATCCTAAGGAAGACTATCTGGAAGAGTATGATAACGGGAGTTACGGGTTTGCCAGCTAGAAGGACTCTGGCCTACTTTCGTATTAAGACTTCCTTTATGTTTTAAATAGCTATCTTTTGTTATGTATTAATTTAAGTGGCGTCAATCGCCCAAACTTATCTTTTGTGGTTTTCATTTGGAACTTCTGTAATAGCCTAAGTAGCAAACACTTTGAGTTCCCCCATGAATACCATTAGACGCTTTTGCAATTCCCTACTCTGATATATATATATTATGATAGTATGTTGCACGGACATGTCAGTTTTATGTAACTCGTCATTCCCTACGGGTCCAGAAACGAAATTTTAAATTTTTCCTATTTTTGGCTACTCCGGGGCGTGACAAACAGTTCCGTATGGATGAACAATATTGTATGTATACCATATGTATGAATAGTACTCTACGTATACCCCTATGTATGAATAGTACCGTACGTATACCGTTTGTATAACAGTGGAGGTGTTTAGGATAGAGTTTGGATTTTATTTGGTTAGTGTAGCCAAACAAGGCTTAGGAGAAAAGAGAGGTTAGGGATTCCCAAATTGGGCCTTAGCAAAACGTGGGGATTTTTTAGGCGGAGGACTATTAGGGATCCTGTGGTTGGTTTTTGACTGGTGAAGGTCGGTGGTTGATGGTGATGGTGATGGTGATGGTGGTGATGTTGTTTGGCAAGTATGAACCAAATAAGACCTAGTGGAGGGTGACTTTTGGGATTCCCAAGCAGAGCTTACAGAATGAGAGAGGAGATCTGGAGAAATTTCCTCTGCCCAGTGAAGGTTAGTGATGTTCTTGACAACGATGGTGATGATAGTGATGTATGGTGGTGGTGTTTGGCAAACTTGGCCAAACAAGGTTTTGTTGGGGTAGATGAAGAATTTCCTAAATAGAGCTTTGAGGAGATGAAGCCGATGATTTGGGAAGTTTTCCTTGTGCAGAGGAGAGTGAGGAAGGTGATTAGTGATGTTTGGGTGTGTGATGGTGTATGGTGTTTAACCAAACAGAGCCTATGGAGAGGGGAAAAAGAAAGGTTCCCAAACAGAGCCTTATGGAATGTGAAGGGGCTGGGGATGTTCTGCCAAAAACGCTGCCTCCTGAAATGAGAGGGAAAGCTCTCAATTCATAGAATTTGATCCCATGTAGGTCAGCCACAGGTCAATCATTGCAACTTTCGATCTCGGCCTTCGATCTATCCTAAACTTCGATCGTTGATATCTTTCAATCCGGATGTCTGATTCGAGCGATTCAAAAAGATCTGGGCTAGATTTAATTCTCCTTTAAACTGTATGGTTGGATTAGGAGTTTTTTGAAACACAGAAAATGACCCTATTTGCCCCTAGTTTTTTTGCCTTTCGATCCAGACAGTCCAATCTTTGATTCTTGATATCTTTTTATCCAGGCGTCCGATTTGTGTGATTCAAGATGATCTGGAATCGTATTGAGATCCTCCTCGAATTGGTACAGTTGGGTCGGGGATTTATGGCTTTTTAAAAAATGACCATTTTGCCCCTGCTCCTTCCGGGTTGAGCTTTGAAACTTCAGTTGGACGTCGTTTCTTCTCTGATTGTCCGATTGGGTTGATTCAAATTGCAGAAATCTTGCTTTACCCTGTATTTTCATATGGTCATGCCCAATTGGGCCTTTGGTGATTCCCGGTTGGATTCCAGCTTTGTCCTCTTCAATTTGCTTGCCTAGTGTGCCCCCCCTATTCCAATTAGTTCTTTTTGGGTTGGGCAAAATGGGGTGTCTACACAAGAGAAACTTTATCTTCTAATATGATTAAAAAGAACTTAATCTCAACCCTACAAAATAATTATTGAATTTGTATTTGTTAATGGTCAGCCATAAAATAACTCTTTTACCTCTCATTAGTATCTTAGTTGCAAGGATTAAGGTCCTATCCAAGTTAGACATCAACTCCCAAACCTTAAGCGCTGGTCGTAATCTCCCCGTCCACATTAGTAATAGAAAAATAATATCCGAGGTGCGCAACAAAAGCAACATTGAGCCTACAAGAATACGTGGTTGACCAAATCCATAAACTAACACTAATTCAAGATAGAGAATCAATAATGACTTAGTCTTAAGGTATTGATATGCCAAGGAAATAAGTTGACAATAGAATTGGGGCAAGTAGAGCCTGCACAGAAGTAAGTTGCTTGCTTCATTGATTTAGCAAGAAAAAGAATAGAAAACATAAAGAACACTTTTGCTTTTTTGGTTATTAACCCAAAGAAAAGAATGAGAAAAGACAAATGAAAGGAAGAAGATAACATAAAGAACACTTTTGCTTATTTGGTTTTTTTTTTCAGCGTTGAAGACAAACCCTCTTTTGCGTAAACATTTCCATGAACTTCCCCCTAAAGTTATGAGTTTTGGTTATAATGCTCTCCACAGTTACATCTCCTCTACAAATTAATTACTCTCTACACTCGCAAAATACCAAGCTTACCTTTGCCTTCAATTGAGTGTACATTTCCCTATCACTAATTCCTCCTACTCCACCCAACCTTAATTCGACAAGTTTTCGATGAGCTCTGACAGAATAAGTTAGTGTAATTTTTTGTTGAGCCCTACTACACCCACACACTTTTTCACACACTGTTTTATACCCAATTTTAAATGCATGTACCATGTGCTGTATAAGTGGTGTGCAGAAAAGTGTAAAAAATTCAAACAGTACAAAGTACACGCATTAAAAGCATATGATGTGGAAAAGTGTGTGAAAAAGTGTGTGGGTTCATTTTCCTTTTTTAAAAGAAGATGGTATCTAGTTGAAAATGTCAAAGTCGTTGAGGGATGTCACTGAAAACTTCGCTTTCTCTTCTTCTTCTTCTTCTTCTTCTTCTTTTTTTTTTTTTTTTAATTTAAACGTCATTTCCATATCTTTTTCCCTTGGAATTCGTTCGTATTGTCTTTAAGGATTTCCTAGTTCTTAATAAATTATTCTTCAAGTTCTGTGTTTCAAACTCGTGACTCCTCCGATACTGTAAATCCTTCTCTCAACTAGCGCTTTATTCTTTGCCTTAAGGCTTTAATTGGATCTTCGATTTAGTCAAGGAAAAAAAACATAAAGAACAATCTTACCCTCTGTTTGGTTTAAAATGAAAAAGATTAGAAAAATAGAAAAGAAAAGAGAGTACGTGGAGAAATAGATTACACTTTTAGAACGTGGTGCATCATTTCCTTCCATTAATTATGCATATATCACACTCATCTTTTAAGAATTTTTAATTTTTAATGCTACTTAAACATGAAGGAAAACACCAGAGAAAATACCGGATAACTAGTTTTCCTTTCCTTAATTTGTTTCCTTAATTTACTTAAAAATGAAATAATGCTTTATTCAATTTTTAATAAGTAAACCAAGTCCTTAGTCAAGTAGAAAACTTCTTTCCACTGGGATGGTTGAACAAGTCATTAATTGCTTGGTCCCAAACAAGACATAAAAGAAGAAGAAGAAGAAATAGTACTGATTTCAGCCATGAAGAAGGAAGATCACAACGGTGAAGAATTCCTTGATTACAAGCGAAAGGTCTGTCCAACCTGTTCTTGAAATTATTCATTGATTCCTTGGTTTTTTTTTTTTTTTTAAAACCAATCTTTGCTCTTTTGGTTAACTTTTCTCTTTCTATTTCTGCACTCATGAAGTGTAGAGTGCTTCAAATTCACATGGAGGAATTGAATTGAATTGAGAGAATTAGCACCGTAAGCCTCCGTTTTGGTCTAAGGATTTAGAAAATGAAAGAAAAGGGAAAGGAAATGAGAAGAAAACTATTTGTCTAGTGTTTTCCCTTTTGTTTCATTCTATGCTTAGCAAGTAAAAATTGTGAGAAAAAAAAAAAAACTAAATTTGTGACTGGAGAAAATGGGAGGGAAGGGATTCACAAAATTAAAAATTTAATTCATTTCTAATTAGATTTTCTTTTACTTCTTATTTTTTCCACTATTTTTCTTATTAAAAAACAAAAAGTGCATTCCATAAGCATCTTTAGTTCATTTTCCTCGCTAAATCCACAAACTAACAAGAGCTTATAATACTCTCAAATGTCAATAAAGTTTTCACTTTTTTGTGTCAAACCATTTTAGTCATCAACACTAGTGAATCCTCCTTGTTTCCCATGTCTATCGGCCAACTTTGTTTCTACGTCACTTTTAACCCACCAAACAACCATACTGGGTAGGCCCTAGGCATAGCAAAGCAACTACTTTGGCCCTACATTTTCAGCTAATATAAGGGCCCCTTTTTGACTACAAACCTTATACCCCTATGCTCTTATGTTCATAGACCTAAAACTAAAAGTAAATTTACTTAAATTTCAATCTATTACCACAAACCAAGTTCAAAGGTCTCAAATCTAAAAAAAAAAAATTGATCATACAAGCTTTAGCACATAAACCAAACGACCTACACAAAAAAAAACACAATAACATAAGAATTAGAATTCCAGAGTAAAAGCCTTTTTCCCTTTTGAACCATCAAACATGAAAGGCCACATCACCGCACCATTGCAAAAATTGAAATTGAAACACCGCACCACACGGTCATACCATAAAAGCAGTACACCATTCACCAATGGATTTGTTCTCTCTTTAAAATTTGAGCTCTACAATAGCAAACATTGGTGGCAGCTAGACGGCGACCACTAAGGTCCAATCATTTGGATCATTATCTATTTTTATTTTTTTGCTCTAGAAATTCTTTATTATTTTTTTTGCCTTCTTGAAAAGTGATTTTTGTGCAATAAAGGAGGAACACGAGAAAATTTTATCGTTAGTTTATATTGTGTTTTTTTCTTGTTAAACTGTGTGAGCAAATTTTATAGTTAATTTAGTAGTTTTAATCTAGGCACTAGCAAATAAATAAAATGGAAGCACCTAAGAAATTTCTTTTTTTTACTTTTTTAATATGTATATATATAGGGGTCCCATTTTACGAATTCACTTTGGGCCTATGTATATTTATGAGAATAAAATGAATAATTTAGTTTTATCTCAAATATTTTTTAATATATCAGAATTTTCGGATTGAAAGAGCTTTTCAGATATCAATCTAATATTTTTTTCTCAATTCATTTTATGTTTGTAAAAATCGAAATTTTTCGAAATCAAAAATGGAATTTCCGTTCCAATCTCCACTTTAATCATACATGACATGTAACGTGCCAAAAACTCCACTAATTTTTGTCCTTCCTCTCACTTTCCCATCTCCCTCTGTCATTCATGCCTCCCTCCCATCCAATGGATAAATAAAGATTAGTGTTACATACACACACATTTTTTGACACACAGCTTTAAATGTATGCACCTTGTGCTATGTAAGTGGTGCACAGAAAAGTGTAAAAAATTCAAACAGCACAAAGTACATGTGTTTAAAGCATAGTAAGTCAAAAAGTGTGTCAAAAAGTGTGTGTACCAAATATTTCCCATAAATAAAACATAATATCAATAGTATATGACACAAAAGATTTTATGTTATTTTGATATAAATTCCAAGTTTCTGAAAGGAAAAAAAAAATTCCGGATTTGGAAGTGAATTTAGAAATTTCAAATTTTGAAATTTTTTTTTTCTTCCGAAAATCTCATTTCCTATTCGTTCCATCTGAAAATCAGCCATGTGTATATTGTATCAATATTGCTATGAATTTTGGACACAGAGAGAGAGAGAGAGAGAGAAAAACACTTAAAGAAGAGAAAGCTGAAAATAGAAATGGGGCAAAGTAAGATTTTTAACTCCCATCTCATGTCCTTGTATGCAAAACACCATTTTCTACTTTAAAGTAGAAACTAGGGGTGAAAACGATTCGGTTCAGTACAACTTTTAGTCAAACCGATTGGTTTCGGTTCGGTTCGATTTAATGTAAAATTTTAGTTCGAGTTGTTTACACAACATGAAATTTTTGAAACCGGCCGAACCAACCGGTTCGGTCGACTTGCTTACACCCCTAGCAGAAATACAGAAAATTTACCTTTTTTTTAGGATAAAAGGAGGAATTAAATAAATTAATTAGGAGATAACTCCTTAGCCACAACGTCTAACAGGAATTGAGGAAAACAAGTGAACCATATAGACTTAACTTACTGAGACTTGGCATATCTAGCAAGGCAGTGAGCAGCCAAGTTGACATTCCTTTGCACAAAGCAACAATTGACAGAAGAGAAGGCCAATAACTCTGTCTTAATCTCGTCGATGGCGTGCCCATACTGTCCAAAATGGGACTCATCCGAGTTCAACTCGTTCACCACCACAATCCCATCCAACTCCACCACCAACCGCACCTCCTATCCAAAGCTGCAAAAAAGAGAGATCGCTTCCAACAACGCAAAAACTTCCACTGAAGTGGGATCCCAAAGCCCCCAAACGAAATTCTGAAAAAGCCATAAGTATTTCCCCCGTATGATCATGCAGTATTGCCCCAAAACCCACGGCACCCTGCTCTTTAAAAACAGCCCCATCGACATTTAATTTCACAAAATCTGGTGGAGGACGCTACCAACGGGTCACTAAGGTCACCACCCCTCGGGTTAGTGGTTTGACCTTTTGGGATTCTTCTTAGTCTTCTAAAACTTCTTGCTCTGACACAAGTTGCTCAACCAACAAACCAATATACGTCGAAACTTGAACCGCTCCCTCATGGAGAAAGGCATTCCGATTGTTCCAAATAGCCCATGCACCAAACACAAACAAGTCCGCTGTCACAGAAGTTTGCCCAAGTAAGATGCACTCAAACCAGTCTACAAACATCATATGCCAGTCGACACGATAGAACTCATAAGGCATTAACACTTTCCATACATCCCGTGCTCAAGAGCAGCCAAACAAGGAATAAGAGATAGTTTTAGGCTCTTTGGAGCAAATCGGGCATAACACCCTAGTGGGGACCCCTCTCTCTCAACCCCCCCCCCCCCCCCCGAGATGTGAAACAAGACAGGAATTCTGTACATGCCTTCCAAGAAAACATCTGAAGGTTTTGTGGGACATTTAGATTCCATAGTGCCATCCAAGGGAACCCACCCCCAGAAAGAGGTGACGTCGAGACCACGTTCCCTTGTTCAAGCTTAGCTCGAAATCCAACTCGGTAGGCCAATTTCATAGAATAACAACCCTTATTCTTCCAATGCCAGATAAGTTTATCCCACCCCGCATTGCCCATAATCAGAATTGCTTGAATAGCCTCAACTTCATGCAAAAGGAAAACACTACTAAGTAAATCAACGTTCCACGTTTTTCCATCCGTATTAAAAAAATGATAACCATATAATCCTTTCACATGATCTGACATTGGGGAGACAGAACGGAAAGTAGATGGAGTGAGGAGCCATGTGTCCAGCCCCACACGAACCTGGCACCTGTCCCAATTCTCCACCTAACCCGAGGCCTAAAAAGACCCAATGGCCCCCAAAGACTCTGCCAGGCAAAGGACGGTCGAGACCCTAGATTGGCCTCAATAAGCTTCCCATTTGGAATGTAACGAGCTTTAAAAACTTTGTGGAAGAGAGATCTCATATTATGTAGAAAACACCAGAGTTGTTTACCAAGAAGGGCATCATTAAAGACCCCCATATCACGGAACCCCATGCCACCTTCACTTTTTGGGCGACTAAGTTTTGCCCCATCGCCCAATGTAGTTTACGTTGATCAGTGTTGTTTTCCCACCAAAACCAAGCTAATAAGCGTTCATGTAAAAGGCCCTCGAAAGTTTAAAACAAGACATGGCAGACATAGGAATAGCTTGGGCAACTACTTTTACAAGCACTTCCTTGTCACCTTGTGAAAGGCACCTCTCTGTCCACCCTTTAATTTTGGAAGCAATATAATCAATAACATATTGAAAAATCTGACGTTTAGGGCGGGCAATGAAAGATGGCTGTCTGAGATATTTATCGTGTTGGGAACATGCTTCTACACCCAGAATCTCAAGCTTCGACTTCAAATCGTCAACCGTAGTAGGGATAAAGAAAAATTGGATTTAGCCGCATTAATTTTCTGTCCCAATGCCTACTCGTACTTGTTCAGAGCCTCCAACAACTGCAAGATATTGGCCTCCCGAGATTGACAGAAAAGCAAACTGCCATCAACAAAGAAAAGGTGAGTAATGGAAGGACTCCCCTACACACCTTAATGTCATCAATTCCACCTCGCATTTTATAGCAAGTAAAGACGCAAAGAGTGCCTCGGCACACAAAATAAACAAGAGAAAAGAAGGTCCCCCTGCCTGATACTGCTAGGGATATATTGTCACACCTCAAACCCATGTAAATAAAATAGGATTTCCTCACCAACCTTAGCTAGACTAGCTCCCTAAAATGAGGTTGAGCAATACCTCTTCTTTTCTTTTTATTCTTTTTCTCTCTTTCTCTCTCTTTTGCTCGGCCCTTCCCCCCCCCCCCCCCCCATATCGCCCCCCATGTATATATATAAAGAGGAAGAGGAAGTGGTCAGATCTTCTTTCTTACCTTTCAATGGTGATAGTTATCCATTTTCATTTCATCAAATGCTTATCATTTCTTTGTATTTATCTCCATCCTCCTTCAGTCCTTCTATTCACAAGCGCAATACATATGGATTTACAACACGTGAGAGAGAGAGAGAGAGAGAGAGAGAGAGAGAGAGAGAGAGAGAGAGAGAGCAAAGTAGGATTGGCCACTTGTCCCTATTTCAAACCATATCACATAAGTAAGGTCTACAAACAATTACCTTGGGCTCCGGCTTCTAAGGTCTTCTTGGACATATTGATCTACATTTAGATCAAGTCACGTAGGCCATTGAATACTTTATTCCACTATTATCTTTTCATTTCTAGAAATATACCAATTAATGTCACATATGAGTCCTATTAAGTGATGTGAATATATTAAATAATTGCATAAAAATACAGGTTATCACATATATACTAAAAGTCATGCTTTATGTAGTCAATTTATTATTCACTTAATAAAATCAGCTATTCCATTTTAATGAGAATCTGTGTGAGGATTGTTTGCATTATATTGTTCATTTAATATTGTGCATGCGTGTCTCTTATTCTACATAGTAGGTGATCTGGTGTTTAGAGTTTGGCTTATACACGAAAGATCAGACCATTGAATCTTGTAGATATAAGATTTTGGTTTACAGTCTTAGATGGGATTGGACACACCATCGGTAGGACTGCAGTATTGTGGTGTAGTAGGTTTGTCTTGACTACGAAAAACGGTATAGTTTCAACTTACTTTGTTGGTGCACTTTGTGTATTAAACGGGACCGACTTGGGGTAATTATCTTTATACTGACTTACAAGGTAATTAACACCCCATGGTCCTTATGAGTGCTTATGCTCTAAATCCTAAGTTAATTTATAGACACGTACATTTGATATTTATACTTTGATCCCTAAAAGGGTGAGATCCTTAAATGGGTCAATCTCTAATTGGATTGGGTGACAATATTAATTATGTGGTGGATATTAATTATTGATGAAATCCACGTCTCAGTTTTGGGATTGTTGATATCCCCTTGAGGAAGCTTAGAAGTTTTGATTATGTCAAACCCTGCAGGTGGATTTTGTATCTGGCATATCAAATTAAGCAGAGGATCTCAAGTAAATATTTAGAGATTAGTTAAATATGATTGTCAATAATTATATTTTATTAATGGATATCTGTAATCTTAACGTGAGGAGACAATAAGCATTTAATAACATGGAGCTCGAAATATATTTTTGATATAAGGGTAGGGTGCAATTATAATTCTTTAGTGGTATGAATTATAATTTATGGAAATAGGAATGTGATTCAGTTCGAATTAGGGTTTCCTAATTCCATAGGAAGCCTATTCCGTATTGACTTCTCATGGTCCCTATCGTTAGGGGTGGCAATTTTTGACACGACAACCCGTTTTACTGAGACAACCCGAACATGACACGACATGACACGATTAATTTAAAATAGTTTGTATTATAGATGAATAGCACTCAAAACTAAAAATCAAACCCAAAGCACACAACCCGATTAATGACACGATTATGACACGAGAACCCGAATTGCCACCCCTACCTATCGTAGCCTGTATATATGCTGCTTAGGCTCTCCTCTCAATTTGCATTTTTTCACGTAGAGTATTATACCTTGGAATAGAAAAGAGAGCGTAAAAAAAAACACAAAAAAAATAAAAGGATTTCGGAAGAGCCCACACTCAGTTCGATATTCTGGTAGCAAAGGAATATAGTAGAATGTCGTAACTGTTATCGAGCCCGTGTTCTCGATTTGTCTACTACAGCAATATGTTTTACAGTTCAAGATAACCCTAGTTCCGCCCTTGTAAGGTCATTGTAGCTTTCACGTAATTTTTTGTAGTACCAACTTATACGTGCTGTCAACGGATTCTGGGAATGCAGTTTCCTAACAGATACCATGTGTAGGAAGGAATGGGGCTGATTGAATATCATGAATCATCACAGAGTATGAAACATAATGGACACAAGCCATAATTAGCTGAATACAATGATCACAAAAACCAATTTACCCATAGCCTTCTCCAAAAAGGACCACTTCTCCCTATCATATGCCTTACTCATGTCCAATTTGAAAGCCATGATTGTCGAGGAACCGGAAGTCTTGGATATGATGTAATGCATTGCTTCAAAAGTCACTAATACATTATCAGTTATTAATCTCCCCGGTACAAAAGCACTTTGGTTCTCAGAAACAAGACTAGGAAGGATACGCTTGTGTTACAACCCAATCCCACAATAGCGGAACTGAAGCTAGTGGCACGCCACTGAGGCTAACTCAATTCCATTAAAGTAAATAGCAGTAGAAAACATAAGTAAAATCCATGAAGTTCGAAGTTATAAAGGTTTTACGCATTTGAAAACGCTTGAAGAAACAACTCATTTTGGAGCAAGCAATTCAGTCGACTGCCTCCCCTGTCCAGCGACTGATGCCTCCAATGCTCAGTCGACTGAACTCGTTCGGTCGACTGAACCTGATCCAGCAGAATGTCTAGTTTTGAGACAGTTTCCAGTCGACTGTTTTCCAACTTCCAGTTGATTGATCAACATGAAAACTGAAAGGATATTTGTTAAAACAGGGGTCCAGTTGACTATGACCTTGGTTCAGTAGACTGTGCTCCCTGCAGCAGCCCTTTCTGCAGAATCTCCCCATTTCCAAGCTTGACAGCACTTAACCTTGAGCTCATTTACCAATTCTAAACTATCGGAAACATACAGAAATATGTAGATAACCCATTCAAACATGTCCCACGCTTCTAATCTCCAAATTCTATTACAAAATGAAGGCATAAATTAAATTTAAACAACTGTTCTATTACAAAACTACAAGTTAGGCTTTCAAGTTGCCTTCTAAGTGAACTCCCAATCCCATGTGCTCACTTCCCCGATTCCTCGCCAGCATTAACACCTACAATGGTTATTTAAATAACCACACATATTTTGATTTGTTTAAGCTAACGTTTAGTGAATAAAGCAACGATGCACATGAATGATAAGCATGATCGCATTCACATCTATACATTTCATACTAGTCTCCGGAGTCTCATGTGTACGGTCCACACTCCTAGTCCGCGATTCCTAGCCAATAAGTCCACGCGACTGGGTAAGACCCACGTTTCTTTTCTTCAAACGTGCGACCATATGCCTATAACGGCTCCACAACAATGGCTTGGTACCACGTGCTCCTTTGACCCAAATAGCAACTAAACATGCTCAAATCTCATTTCACCGTGCTTTCGAAGTAAGTCAAACATTCCACCGTGCAATTGGGCCTACTGATCAATATAATGGCCCAGTATGAACGAAACAATATATCTTTATGAACTAACATATGCTTTCCGTACAAAACATGAATACATGTCAAGAAATCATCCCAAAACATATAGTTGAATCACTCACCTCCGATTAACGCTCCTAAACTTTGCTTCAAAGAAAACCCAAGTACAAATAACGTGCAGAAGTCCGTCTAGTACGATTCCTATGGATCAAATTTTGATTATCATCTTTTTATGAAAATTCCCAAAAATGAGTTTTCGGAAAACTTATCCAAACAAGACTTAGTGGATATCAAAACAACGGCCTTACCTCGAGGAGTTCGAATATCCGATAAAATATTTTGATCAACGGACGGATCGTCGAAAATGAGCGTCGCAAGCTCGAAGATCAAGTCTCCATTTTCTCTCTCTTCCTCTTAGAAGCAAATTAGGTTTTGACTACTAAAAATATCTCACACTTTGTATTTATAGCCATTACCTTTCCAAATACCATTTAGCTCCCCTTAAGATCTCAAACCTTCGATTTAGCACCCCTAGAAGTAAGTATCCAACTTTACTAATTTTTCACTAAGTTCTGATTGGTTGCTAAAACGTAGCAGTTCCACATGATTTTACAAAATTACTAATTAGCCTACCAATTATGTAGCATGTTGATTCGTACTCAAAATGATACCAAAATTAACATCATAAATAAATTCTAAACCAGATAATGATATAAATAGTGAAACACACAGGTAAACATTTATTTTCAGATAAACATTTAGGGTATTCCACAATGAACGTCTCAATCTCGCAGAGACTTCCCAACGACAAAACGTCCATTCACACAGTCATAGAGGGTTCTCTTACACAGACACCCATTCGACTCGTGAGTCAAAATCACTCACACACATGTCTCAATACACACCACAACACATTATCATGCATGACAAAATGAAATACTATAAACACACACACGGGTGTTATAGCTTGAGGTGATTAACCAGAACCTTGGCAATAATCTTATAATCCAAATTACATAAACTAATGGGGCGAAACTAGCTAACCTTCCTAGGTGAACGAACTTTCGGGATAAGAACAATGTACATTTTATGTAAGCCATGAGAGATCACACCATCTCTAAAAAAATCCACAACAAACCTGACAACATCACATCCAACAACATCCCAAAAAAGCTGATAAAAAAGAGCACACATCCCATCTAGACCCGGGGCCTTAGTAGGATGCATCTGGAAAAGAGCTAAACGAACCTCTTTAGGAAGAACCTCACGGGTAAGCCAAGCATTATTTTCCTCATAAGCTATGTTATTGAGATAAACCATAGCTTCATCCAAGTTGCTAGGGTAGGGTAAGAAGAAGAGAAAATATCATGGAAATATTCCAATACCATACCTGACAAATGGTCCGAGTCCTCCACCCAAATGCCTGAAGAATCCTCGATACCCTCAATCAAATTCCACTTTTTCTACGTAGAGGCCTTCTTATGAAAAAAATCCTGTGTTTCGATCCCCATCACTAAGCCAAGCAACATGGGAACGTTGCTTCCACATGATTTCCTCTTTCTCCAATAATCGGTTTATCTCAGTCTTTCTTTGCCGATATCTTTATGATGCACATCCAAACATTTCAACCTTTCAAGCTCTTCCATGTGTGATTTAAGAAGTCGATTAACCTTCCCAAAAGTATAAACATTCCATTGTCGAAGGGACGTGGCACACCTGGTGATTTTGTCCTTACTAGGAAGCGACAGAGACGCACCATTCCACTTAATAGACACAACCTCTTTGATACTCTCATGGGTTAACCACATTACCTCGAAGAAAAACAGGATGATTCCCCTCTTTTGATAGGCTGACTGCCTAGTCAATCGTAAGAACAATGGGGCATGATCTGATCTAGAGGCCACAAGGACCTGAACAGAGGCATCCAGGAACAAACCAAACCATGAATCATTACCTACAACCCTATCCAAATGCTCTTAGATAAAGTCCCCAGCACTGCGATTATTCTGCCACATAAACGAGTTGCCTCTGTATCCCACATCGTGCAGCCCATACCAATGATGAGTGTCCAGAAAGGCATCGGCTTGTCCACGGTCAATAGCACAACCCCCCTTCTTCTTATGCGAATATAGAATCTCATTAAAATCCCCACCCACTGCCCACGGAAGAGAACTCGCATCCCGTAAGCCTCATAATAGGTTCCACATGTACTTTCTCTTCGTTGCGTCTAGGTGGCCATCGAAACCAGCAAACCTTCACCATGTCTCACTTAGACCCATCTCAACCTGAATATCAATGTGATGCTTCGAGAAACTAAGAAGACTAATCATGATCTTCAGCTTCCAAAGTAGGGCCAGACCACCACTCAAGCCAATCTGACCAACTATAATACATCCAAAAAAGCCCAAATAACGACTGATAAACTCCATCTTACGAACTGTAACTTTGGTCTCAGATAGAAACACAAAGCTATGACCTTATACCTTCATAATGTCGTGAAGCACCCGAACTGACCGTGGGTTCCCAAGCCCTCCACAGTTCCAAACTAGGCAACTCATTATGTTTGGTGGGGCTGCATAGCAGCCTCGACCTCTACAACATTAATCACCACCATATCTGTCTTGTGACGTTTACCATCACCAGTCCGAAAGACACCCGAACTTACCTCGGAAGTGTGTTTAGGGAGATGCCCTACCCTGAGATAACTGACTATTCAACTGCTCCATACTCTCCCTACGTGCCAGTCGTTTCCATGCTCGCCTTCATCCCCTACTATAGCTGGGTGTAGAGGCAATAACAGCCTCCATAGGCGTCACCATAGTGGGCTATACCTCATGGGTCTTTGATGACTTCTCCTCCCTAATAATGGCATTAGGGGGGGAGGGGACTCTTCTTGAACCACCTAAACATCAATCATTAGCGGCTCCTCCTTATCCTCATCCACAGTTTGTACATTATCTTTCCCCTAAAGTTGAGGAGGCAATTGCAGCGGCTCATCCTGGTGCGTATCAGTAGGACTTATCATAGAATCATCCCTGCCACTACTCGGTTCGCCCCGGTTATCATCATGCTGGAAGGATTGTTCCCCTACAATAGTCCTCACATCTCGTTTGGCACGCAACCACGGCCCATATTGAGACTCACCCTTAGAAAGTAGACACCTAGTAGATATATTCTCTCTACACTCTTTATCATTATGTCCAATCACCCCACAACAGAAGCACAAAGAAGGAAGATGTTCATGAAACTGAAAACCAACCCAGAGCGTAGCACCATAAATGCCGATCTTGGAGCCCCTCAATACCAGTTTTGTGAGGTCATGAGAGACCCTTACCCTAAGATACTCACCCCAAGCTTCACCAATACTATCAGTATCAACAGCAATAACCTTTCCAATCCTGGAACCCAGAGTGATCCCCTCCTCTCGTTTCATCCCCGCAAGCAGTAAGTCATGAATCTGAACCCAAATCACTACGGTGTTAAACGGAATCTCCATGACTGGGATCAAGTCATCCATCTCTTGAAGCGCAAGCAAATTAGTAACAAAAGGCCACAGTTTTCCACGTAAAACCTTAGCCTTATCACGTTCACTTTGTAATTCAAACAGGAATCTGTTAGGGGCTAAAACCCTAAAACCACACCCGGATACCCTCCATAGGCCAAGAATATTATTGTAGAGAGCATCAACACTGTATGTTATATATCGTCGTGCGCAAAGATCCAATCAGACAAAGCCCAGCCCAAGTCGTCGGCACACAATGCACATCAGCCCTACTCTCTTCCTCGTCTGTGAGTAGAAGCTTCCTAAATAAACCATCAAGATCAGAAGGAGCCACACCATCAGTCATTGAAAAATAGATACACCAAGGCAAAGAAAGAAAACAACGATAAAAGTAACAAGCAGGACTCCAAAAAGGAGACGAAGCTTACAAGCGACCCTAGAAATCTAGTGTTGCTGTATGACTCATCCTCTTAGAGAAAACCCTAGAGCCGCTAGACTTGATAGTCCAACACAAACTATTTTTAATAAATTTTACCTTTTGCAAAAGCAAGAAATGCATTGTAATAATACTTTAAAGCACGTTAACTGGCGGCCACCATTCATAGACCAAAAAAAAGAAAAAGAAAAAACTTTAAAGCAAGTTAAAATGAAGAGGATAATGTAAATATTATTAGTGAGATACATTCTGAAGTGGTCATTTAATGGCATGTTTGGAATACTACTTTCAAAATGCTTTCCTGTCAATTGTAATTACTTTCATATCTTTAATTTGAACAAATTTGAAGGATCCATTAAAAAAATTTATACTTCTGCTTTTAAATTTGAAGATATGAATTATATATAGGGGCGACATTAGTTGGAGGTCGACAAAAATGCACCTGTACTTCTCCCACTTTATCATGTTTTTAAATAAATACATATATCAGCTCCTTTTTTTTTGTATCTTCTTTCTGTAAGGCTAAATTGTACGAATGTCAAATATCAATACATGTATGATGTATCTAGAACAAATCATGAAAAATAGTAATTACATATAGGGTAATACTTCAGGCACACCCAAAGACACAACTTTTTTGTATCTAGAACAAATCATGAAAAATAGTAATTACATATAGGGTAATACTTCACGCACACCCAAAGACACAACTTTTTTGACATAACCTAAGAGATGTGTCTATCTCTTTCCTGTGTCACTCAAGTGACACAGGAAAGAGATAGACACATCTCTTAGGTTATGTCAAAAAAGTTGTGTCTTTGGTTGTGTCCCAATCTTTACTCTTACATATAGACCCCTTGTGGTGAGAATGATTATCAATTTGGTTCTAGTAGTTTCAAATGTGTCATGAATAGCCCTGTGATTTTGGATCAATGTGACAAGTGACACAGGAAAGAGATAGACACATCTCTTAGGTTATGTCAAAAAAGTTGTGTCTTTGGTTGTGTCCCAATCTTTACTCTTACATATAGACCCCTTGTGGTGAGAATGATTATCAATTTGGTTCTAGTAGTTTCAAATGTGTCATGAATAGCCCTGTGATTTTGGATCAATGTGGAACATTTCATAAATCTATTAAATTCAATGGGTCAAAATTAAGTGTACATAGTTGTTGTTTTTTTTTTTTTTTTTTGTAATCTTTGGTTAGTTACAGATATATGTGGTCAATGGATACACCTCCTATGCAGGCTTTGTCGAATTAGATTTAACAGATTTTTTAACGGTTGCACATTAGTCTAAACCACAGAGTAGTAGTGACACTGCAGGCAACAAACTGAAAATAACATTGGATTTTTAAAATGTGATCTACTTCTCTTTTATCCTCTGCCTTTTGAACTATATATATATATATATATATACGGTCATGCTCTTAAGTGAACAGGGTTGAGTGAACTTACTGAGTGAATTTTGTTTTTAGCCTTAAAAGAACCCGCGGGTCAGCGGGGCGCACGGGTCAGCTAGGCAGCCCGCGGGTTCTTTTAGGCTAAAAACAAAGTTTACTGGGTAAGTTCACTCGACCCTGTTTACTTAACAACCTGGCAGTATATATATATATATATATATTTATATTTAAGCAAATCAAATTTTGATGAGATGGGTTGTTTGATTGTATGTTTGGATAATTATGCAGAAAAAATGGCTTGATAAGAAGTCTGGATATAAGTGCTATATGTTGTATGCAAAATCGATTGATATTACTTGGGGGAGGCACTCTGAGTACTGGACGTGGGATTGTTATAAAGAAACAGAGTAAGAGATTCTAGTTTCACTTTTTTTCCCTCTTTCCACACACACATACACACCACCTCCTTTAGGCTTTGTTTGGTTCTTAGATTTAGCGAGAGAAATGAATAGAATACATAGAGAAAAACTTTTTTCCTCTGTTTGGCTCCTAAGGAAAATAATGATCGAAGAATATACAAAATAAAAGGAAAAAAGTTGAAAAAATAAATTAACATTTTAAATGTTATAAGGTATTTCCCTTCTGGTATTCATGTACTACAACCATGTTTTACTAGTTTTTAGTCTCATTTAGAATGAAGGAAATTACAAGGAAATACGTGAGGGTATAAGCTATCCTTCTTGTTTCATTTCTCTTTTCTTTTCTCGCGAAATCCAGAACGGCACCAAGCCTAAGGGTGTGTTTGATAAAAATGAAAATTAAGTGCTGAAAAGTAAGTGCTGGATTTTAAGTACTGAAAATTTTAAGTGATTGAATTTGTAATACTGAAAACAATGCTTCAACTACTGAAATAGAATGCATTCAGTGATTATTTTCAGTAGAAATTTTTCACTTAAAGTTTTTAGTGATTTTTTAGCTATTTTTTCAAATAAGTGGTATGTTATCAAACGCACTGAAAAAGAATAAGTGCTGAATCTTTTAATTTCCAGCACTTATTTGGGTTATCAAACATACCCTAAGTCTGTTTCTTTCATGGATTTAGCTTGAGAAAAGAGAAAAGAGAAAAGGAAAAAAGTAAGAAGAAAAACACTTTTGTTTATCTGATTAATAAAGAATCTATTTGGATATTTAGATTTAACATGGAAAAAGGAATAAGAAAACAAAACGAAAAAAAAAATACTTTTCTTTGTTTTATTAACAAGGAAAACAATGAGGAAAAATCGAAATGAAAAATAAAATGTGGTGAAAATTTTATGAGTTACTTCCCTCCCGCTTTTCTTGAATTCCTACTATGATAGTTTTAATTTTTAATGGTATCGAAGCATGGAGTAAAATACAAGAAAATTACTAGGAAAAGGATTTTTCTCAATCTTTTCCTTCTTTAAATTTGCAATAGAGCCAAAGCCTCCATTTTGTTTGCAGACTTAGAGGAAGAAAAGGCTGATGAAAGTAAGGAAAACTATTATCTTAAAGTTTTTTCTAGTGTTTTAGTACTCTTAACATTTGAAGTTAATAGTTTTCAAAATGACAAACGAACTCAAGAAAATAGGAAGGAGCTGACTCTCAAAACCCAGGACTTCTCTTTTTATACAGGGCCGGCCCTGGGCCAATTTCTCAAAGCAATCGCATGGAGCCTCGATTTTAGGCCTCATTTTTAGGCCTATTTTTTCCTAATTTCTTCTTAATTTTTATGAAATTTATCATTTTTAGGCTTATTTTCTTCTAATTTTTTATGAAATTTCTACGAAACTTATCATTTTTAGGCCTATTTTCTTTCTAATTTCTATTAAACTTATCATTTTTAGGCCTATTTTTTTTATAATTTCAATGAAACTTAGTATAGAGGCCTCATTTTTTCTGCTCCTTTAAAAATTCACTTGAGGCCTCGGCCAATTTTGATCATCTCAGGGCCGGCCCTGTTTTTATACTCATCCCTATTTTATTTTTGATCCAATTTTTCTCATTGTTTTCTTTAGAGCCAGAACAAGGAAAATGCTTTCCTCATTGTTTTCTTTTCCTTTCCTTTAGGTTCAATCGTGTTGATAGATTTAGCAGGCGAAAGGAAAAGAAAAGAGGGAGGCAAACAACTTTCTTTGTTTGGTTAATAAATAAAACATTTGATTTGGACCCAAAAAAAAGAAAAGAAAAGGGGGAAACAATGATGAAAATAGGAAGAAAAAGTAAACACGTAGGATTTAAAAAAAAATTACTATGTTTTTGACTTTTATGGACTTGCTTACCTCTAGAAAAGAGTTCCTACTATATTTCAAAACATTTTAATTTCAAAGGTTGCTAATCATGGAAGAAATCACCCGGTACTACGCAAGGAAATAGGTTTCCTCTTATTTCCCATTACCTTTTCTTTTCTTCTTTTAAATCTACCAAACAAGTATATCATTGGTGGCTTGATATCATTGTCATTAAGAAAAAAATTCTTTCAACTCACAGTGATGAAAACATCCACGTAGCCAAGTTAAGAGCTGTTTGTCACCTAGAACTGATCGGAATAATTAGTGTCTCAGAGCTATCAAAAGGGGTTCCTTATGAGATCCTATATGAAGTGAAGTTAACAAAAGGAGGGTATGGATGGGAAATCCCAATTTTACTCCGCCTAAGACTTCCCAATGGTATAACTCAAAAACGCTTAGTTAGCCTCCTGGACATGCCTAGTGAAGAGTGGGTAGAGCTCAATGGTGGCACCTTTCAGATAGACGAAGAAGAAGATGGAGTCTTAATATTCGAACTTCTCGAATATGACGCCGGGCATTGGAAAAGCGGGCTCATCGTCAAGGGTATAATCGTCCGACCAAAAAATTGATGGACAAAGTTGTTTAGAAACTAGTGAGATGTGATCGGTCCACTTGGACCACACGTACACCTACCATAAAGCAGAACGGTACTTCAAGATGTTTGCGAAGAACTTTTCTGAAGTCTTTTCCAAAACTGGAGTTCTTGAATTCGGTAACAAGCACATGCATGCTCAGACATGTAATAAATAGTACGTTCTACTGTTCAAATTTCCCCTTTTATCAATAAGGCAACTCAAAACTTTTACCTAATAACTTTATGGCTTAAAGACACTTTGGTACACTGTAATTTGGCAAAAGTTTCACTTTGGGTCATTGACTTTGAATTGCGACATTTTAGGCCCTATAATTTCAGTTTTGTTGCAATGTGGGCACTACCCCTAACGCCATTGATGGAAGATGACGGAAAACATATTTTTTGGCTCCCAACACGTGATGTTTCTATGTTCGCCTTTAAAAACACCCACCCACCTTTCCAAAATCTCATCTTTTCCCCCAAATCCATACCCAATCTTTCAAAAATGGCCTCTCTTCATGAATTACTAGCCATAACCACTTGTGTTGTGCACAACAAATGGACTATCAGATTATACTAGCCAAGCCAACCCAAGTTCTTTGCTATACCAAATCTTGATATATAGAAGATGGGGAAGAAAACTGAAAAAGTGCTCAACAAGTGTTTGCCTTCCGTCCGTATATGGTGGTTCTACTTGTTGAGCATTTTTTTTCTTCCCCATCTTCTTCATATCAAAGCACCCAAACAGAAAGGAACTTTCAGCAAACTACAATGTACCAAAACGTCTTTAAGCCTAACTTTATAACACATTTTTCTACTGGCACTTGCAAGGAGTTTGGATTTCAACACTACCAGTCAACGGCTTTTGTTTAATATGGACTTGCACATATACAATTGTAGGCTTTGGGTAATTGTAACTTATTGTGTTGCATCTTCTAAACTATAAGCCACCTTTCTAAACTAAATTGAGAAGAAAACGAAATTCGAAGAGCAAGCAAAACCCCAACAAAGGTATAATAATCACTATCCCAGCCAAACTTTAGCAAAGCCCCATCCAAAGTTTTTAGATTAATGCCATGTTTTCCATATCCAAAATCCCAAATTCCCATCCTTCCGAGTAATGCTAGGTACACCTAAACGGGACACCTAAACCATCCACCTGCTGATGTGTCATGACATTTTTGAAATTAATTCCAACTTTGTTTGGTAAATGATGAATAGTTTTAGAAATCCACATTAGCAGGTGGATGGTTAGGTGTACCTAGCATTACTCCATCCTAAATGATGTGACAATAGATCACTGAAATTTGATTGGAGGATTTAATAACAACAAAGTGAAAAAAGCAACCTCACAAAACAGAAATCCAACCTTGAGCAATGCCCCATCCTAAGTGCTCAAAAGCTCACTTTATTAAGGTGATCTTTGGCCAGCTTTTCATACAAAAGTCCATTCCTGGAATGGACTTTTCAACATGGACTTATTTAGATGGCTTCTTTTAAAAGAAATAATTGTTTGGTGGTGAATGGCTGCTTTTTAAATAATAAAAAATTGCATCTAAATGTGCAAATACAGTTTGGTGGCAACATTTTAAAAGTGCAAACTTACACCTACTTACCAATATTACCCTTAACAAATGTTCATTGGTTAGGGTATATATAATTAGTTATGGAATTTGAATAAATATGACATTAATTTATAAAACAAATGATAAAAGTGTAATTGTGTGTAAAAAGCTCCTAACTTTTTTTGCTTTTTTTTTTATTTCGAAAGTGGGAATTTTATATCAACTCAAATTCACCGTCTCAAGAGAAACAAGACACTGAATACAATCAAGAAAATTATCAAAGAAAAAAACATGAGAACGGTGTACATTAGCAAACCGAGCAAGCTCATGAGCGATCTTGTTCCCATCCCGATGGACATGAGTGTCATTTGAGAAACCCAACCGAGAGATAAACACATTAGCCGCATCAACAAGGTGACCACACGGATGAAGAATAATCCCCTCAGCCCGGAGCAAATGAACAACATTCAAAGCATCCAACTCAAGTAAATCACCTTTAAAACCTACTTCTTCCATTGCTTCGCAAGCTCGAAGCACAGCCATAGCCTCACATGTGGTCGGCTCAAGACCTCCAGAATCATAGAGAGAGAGCCCAAATAAGACGTGTCCCCGATGGTCCCGAAGGACCGCGCCAACTCCATATCTTTTTTGCTCCTCAAAACACACCCCATCAATGTTGAACTTAATAGATCCATTTAGGGGAGCTTGCCAAGCAGTCGGCAAGGAGGGTCCAGCACGAATACTACCATTCACACGAGCTTGAGAGACCTGATTCCAGTACCTATCCACAAATTCCCAAATACCAGTCGAACTGTTTCCGATCCCTCAAACATCCTCTTGTTTCTATCGTTCCAAATTTCCCAAACCATTATAAGGAAACGGGAGGCCCTTTCAATAGATTTCACATTTAGCATATGATCCAACCAATCTCTAAATTGAACCCCGAGAGCCGAAAGAGTGTAAGCTACTAGAGAAATAATTATTCCAGACCTCTTTGGCAAATCGACAATCACGCAAGACATGGGATGATGTTTCATCCTCCCCACAGCGAATACACCTAACCGAAATGTTCACACACTTGTGGAGCAAGTTCGAATTGCATGGCACAAAGTCATGGAGAATAGACCAACCGAAACACTTAATTTTCAAAGGGACTAGGAGAGCCCAAAGACGCTTCCAGTGGAGACCCAGTTGAGAACCAGACGTCGTGCCCATTCCTTGAACTTCCCTCTTCATTTGCATACCCACATAGTAAGTAGATCGAAAAGTGAATTCACCCTTTTTATCCCAATGCCAAATCATTTGATCCGAGGCAACACTTACATGTATTGGAATGCTCAAAATAGATTTTGCTTCATGATCCATAAAGGACCCCTTGACCAAATCTTCCTTCCAGACCCCCAACTGTTGATCTATAAAGTGAGCAACCTTACTATTTTTCAAAGCAACCGTCGAAGGCATCACTGGCTTAAAAGATGTTGGTCAGGATCCACGGATCAAAACCCAATTTAACCAAATTGCCATCACCAATACGCCACCGAATTCCACACTTGAAAAGACCCAAAGCTCCCCAAATCGATCGCCATGTGAAGGACGCATATGACCAAATGAGCCTCTAAAAGATCACCAATTGGAAACTATCGGGATTTGAAAACTTGAAAGATAAGTGAGTCTTGATTTCTTAGAAGTCGCCAAAGTTGTTTAGCAAGAAGGGCTTTGTTGAAAACCTCTAAGTCCCTAAACCCGAGACCTCCCTAACTCTTAGGTTTGCATAACTTATCCCAAGAGGCCCAATGAATCTTCCTTTTCTCTCCCAAGCTTCCCCACCAAAACCTTGCAAGTTGACTAGCAATATTCATGCAGAGACCTATGGGTAAACGAAAACAAGACATGGAAAAAGTCGGGATTGCCTGAGCCACTGCTTTAATAAGAATTTCTCGACCCCCTCTAGAAAGTAGACGTTCCTTCCAACCCTTGACTTTACTAGTCACTCTATCCCGAAAGCAAGAAAAAATTTGGTTCTTTGAACGTCCAATAAGAGATGGCAAACCCAAATGCTTCTCATGAGCCACGAAAGAATTAACACCAAGAATAGCCTTGATGTTATCAGCCAAATTGGGGGGTGTATTAGGCCTAAGAAAAATACTTGACTTATCCACATTTACTTTTTGACCAGAAACTTCCTCATAACGGTGAAGAATAGTCATCAACCGAGTACATTCCTCTTCTCTTGCACGGCAAAAAAGGAGACTATCATCCGCAAAGAATAAGTGAGTAATACTTGGGCCATTTCTTGTAATCTTGACACCACCAATATTCCCCCGAGAACTTTCAGCACTAAGGGCAGAGGAAAGGACATAAGCGCAAAGAATAAATAAATATGGAGAGAGAGGATCTCCTTGTCTGATACCACGAGATGGTTTAAAACAAGGAGTGAGTTCCCCATTAAGAATGACTGAAAAAAAATCGAGGAAATACACGTCATGATAAGATCAATCCACCTTCTGCTGAAACCAAAACGAACCAAGGTGCACTCAATAAAAGCCCATTCTAGACGATCATACGCTTTGTTCATATCTAGCTTAAAGGCCATCTGACAATTATTTCCTTTGGATTTAGATTTTAGGAGATGCATAGCTTCAAAGGCAATGAGCACATTATCTATTATCAGCCTACCTGGAACAAAAGCACTCTGATTCTGGGTAATAATTCCCGGAAGGATAAGCTTAAGCATGTTAGCAAGAACCTTAGAAATAATTTTATATACCACATTGCAAAGAGCTATAGGCCTAAATTCGCGGACGCATTTAGGATTTTTTTAACTTTCGAAATGAGAGCAACATGTGTAGAATTGATGCCTTGTGGTAAGTATCCATGGGAGAAAAAATCATCAACCAATTTGAAAACATCATGTCCAATAATATGCCAAAATTTCTGATAGAAAAGATGTAATACCCTGTATTTTCATGGTACTTTTATATTACTTTTATAAATAAGATTATGTATACCTGTATTTAACTTTCCTGTAATTTCGGTTTCGATCGATCGAATTAACTTCAATCGATCGAGAGTTTCATTCTTCAATGGATCGAGCCAACTTCAAGCGATCGAAGCTCTGTCGACCTGAATTGATAACGTGTTTCTTTTCTCAAGCGGTTGAAACTTTCTCAATCGACCGAATCCTGACCGACATGTTCTCAATCGATCGAACTCACTTCGATCGATCGAACTCTGTAATATCAGAATGCGTGTTCTGCCACCTGCACCCTCCCCCTCCCTATATGTATGAGTGGTTTGTGTGCGTTTGTGAGGTTGCTGAATCCTGAGAGAGTTAGAGAGAGAGTATACTATATTCATATATACACACTTGTATATACATACACACCCGTATATATATACTAGCATTGACTTGTGCTACGCACGGGATTCTTTGAAAAAGGTAAGATATAATTAGTCATCCTATGTAGAAAAATGATGAAGTATTGTATTGCATATTATTTCTAAAACCCATGGAACACTGATAATTGATGTCAACTAAAGGCTCATATTCTCAACTATTGAAAAGCAAACTTCCATATATTCCAGGTAGTGATCAGATTTATTTGATTCTTACAATATAAGAACCAAAATCACTGTATACATCGAAAATCAAAGGGAGATTTACAAACAATTTTTAAGTACCTAGTAGTGATTTGATTTGTCTGACTCTTACAATGTGAAAAACCAAAATCACTGTATACAATTGGAAATCAAAGGGAGGTTTGCAAACAAAGTTGCCAATGAAAGGAGGAATAAATACTATGCTTACTAAATTTTGTATCCCAAATATATGCATATATGCCAATGAGATCATGTTTTATAATGATGGGACTATGCCAAAATCTTCTAATGAGCACCAAGTGGATCCACTCGCATATGTGTTGGGAACCATAATTTAAGATACAAAGTTGAAAAACATATCATTTCTCCAATGGCCAACAAAAATTAAAATAAAAAAAATAAAAAATAGCATTGCTCCCAACGAAAGAGAGTAAAAAAAAAATACATCGTTCACATGAAGTACATATCTAAGCATTAAATTACACATACACATCATAAGCTTCATTTGACTATCTGAAGAGGAATAAGGGAGGAATAAAAAAAATTTAAAAAAAGGAGATGAAGTGGGTTTGTCCTTGCAGCGTTGATCGTTCATGAAAATTTAGAAGTGATGGAGGGCCAAAGGTAAATATCTAATATACAAACTTACCTTTCCACCATGGCTTGAGTTCAGAATGGGGGTGGACAATTGCAAGGAGCAGAGATTGTTGTGTGCGAGAAAGAATGGAGATGGAACTGCTTAGAATTTGGGAAGTTGAGGAATTAATATGGGAGAGACAATGAACGTGGGGGGTTAGTTATTTATTCTTCCAATTTAGTTATTGACATCGTGTGAGAGGGAAAAAAAATCGTGGGAATGGTAATATATCTCTACACAATTTTTTTTTCTCTTTGGATTCCATTCATCCATATAACGGTCAAGAGAGGAAATATTGGGATTAGAGGGAATTATGGATATCATATCACAGATGCATGTATATATCTATCATGTATCAGTGTATCTCTAAATTGTATCTATACTATTGTTATATTAAAGGCTAAAGCAACGCCATGTGTCATCCTTATTCAATTGGTCATGCCACCTGTCATGCCCAATACATTGGTATCTATATATTTATAGATATATATTATACACACACACTCACTCTCACACACTCTCGACCAGAGAGAAGAAAGGAGAAGAAGAAGAGGAGGAGGAGCAGAAAGAGGAGACAGAGAGGAAGAGAGAGAGCAGAGAAGGAAAAAGAGAGAGAGAGAGGAGACTACCCCGAGACCACCCGCGGCTACCCCGAGCTCGCCAGCGTCATCGACATTAACGATGAGTGCCTATACTCACTTAGTTTCGTAGATATGTATGTTTATATGTGTTTTGGTAAGAAAGAACAGACCCCGAATGTACGGGAAAGGCCCAGTTCAATTTTGGAATAATACTGCGTTCAATCGATTGAACAGCATCGAGCGATCGAACATAGACTGATCTCGATCGATCGAACATCTTTTAATCGATCGAACTTCAATTTTCCTCAATCAATCAAACGTACTTCAATCGATCGAACTTGGCAGAATGATAAATGTTTAGATTATTTATACCTCTTGAACTGTTAACATGTTTATTATCATACGTTGATTGTTGGAAAGCTGTATTGGAATAATACACGCGTGGGATAATGGATCTAATGCATTAAACCGTGGAACCCATTGTATAAAAAATATTATAATATTGTTAAGCAAATTGAAAAGTCAACGTGCATAGTAGTGGGTCTATCGACCGTAGAGGTCGATACTATTTATTATTGGTGCATGTGAATTCGGTCGCTAAGATCGTAGGATGTTGGGTGTGGAAATCCCAGGTGCTGGGATAGGATCGAGACTTCATGTTAGGTTTTACGTATGACAGAGTTGGACTGTGTGTCGAATTTGGGAGGTTATGTGATGTGGGGCTTCGTGTCGAGTTTAATATAGCGGGACTACGTGTCGAGGGTAGTATGTCGGGGCTGGAGTGCCATGGTATCTTAGGGCTGCGTGCCGTAGTAGCATATCGGGGCTACGTACCATAATAGTATTAAGGAGCTAGGTTCTATAGTGGAGCTGAATGCTTGTAAGAGCTATATGCAATGGTATAGCTGTGTACGGATGTATTGCTGAGTGTTGTAGTATTGTTGAATGCTCTGGTATAAAGCTGTGTGCGGTGGTATAGCTGTGTGCGGATGTATTACTGAGTGTTGTAGTATTGCTGAGTGCTGTGGTATAAAGATGTGTGCGATGGTATAGCTGTGTGCGGATGTATTGCTGAGTGCTGTAGTATTGCTGAGTGCTGTGGTATAGAGATGTGTGTGATGGTATAGCTGTGTGCGGATGTATTGCTGACTGATGTAGTATTGCTGAGTGCTATGGTATAAAGCTGTGTGCGATGGTATAGCTGTGTGCGGATGTATTGCTGAGTGCTGTAGTATTGCTGAGTACTGTGATATAGTCGAGCTGCGTGCTGTGGAAGGTCAGGGCTGTGTGTCGTATCATATAAGGGCTACATGCCGTAGTGACAATGTCTGGGCATGTTGGCCGTAACGTATCGAGCGTATTGGCTGGGCGTAGTGGCCGTAAAGTATTGAGCATATTGGTTGGGCGTGTTGGCCAGCACGTACTGGAGGCGGGTTGGCTAGTGAATGGGACTACATGTCTGGTTAACGTATAAAGGAAATGGGATTGTGTGTCGGGAGTTGACAGACCGTAGGTATGGGACTACGTGTCTGATTAATGTGGACCCAAGAGTCTACATTATGTATTGAGAGATTGGGATGACGTCCGTTGTTATATATTAAATTGATGCATACATGCATACGAACGATGAGGTGATCCTTTTATTGATGCGGTTATTTTATATACTGCATGTCTATAGATACTCTGTTAGTGTTTGCATTCACTCGGCTTTCGTAGCTAACGGCGTTTATACCACTGGATATTCGACGTCCAGCTGGCCAGGGTTATGAGAATGCAGGAGATGCATACATGGGCAGGGGCTTTGAGAATGGAGTCTCCGATGACGGAGGCTATGCTGCTGCAGACTACTACGCAAGATGAAGACCTGAAGCCTTGTCGTAGTTTAGTTTATGCTTATGTTTTTAAGACTGTTGTAATATTTAAGTTTGTAATCAGCATATGTTGTCGTAGTACTTTATTTACATTTCTGTAAACACTCTTGGATTTGTAATAGTTTAGTATTACACTCTGACTTTATATATGAACCTTAGAACTTTCCAATGTGTGGTTTAATCCATTACTCTGATGGTTTGACTTTGGTTATGGACAATGTGGTGACTTTCAACTGTCATGGCCTACGGGTCCAAAAAGGAATTTATTTTCTCTATTTTTGCTACTGCGGGGCATGACAAAAGAGCACACATACCATCAGGTTCCGGAGCCATCGTAGGACCCATTTAAAACAAATCAACTCGAACTTCCTCCATTGTCACCGGGTGCAGTAGTCTACTATTGTCCCGTTCAAAGACACGAGGCTCCACTGAAACCAGGAAATCGTCCATCTCAGGAGGATTCGAAGATGTGAAAATATCTACAAAATATTCAATCGCCGTAGACTGCATATGAGCTTTGGAAGATCCCCAATTTCCATATCCATCCACCAAACCCTCAATAAAATTCCGCTTGTGCCTCTGAGACGCTTTTTGATGGAAAAAGCGGTGTTTCAATCCCCCTCCTTTAACCAAGTTTGCCTCGATCTCTGCTGCCACATAGCTTCTTCCCTTTTAAGCAGGATGTTGATATCAAGCACGATGTTGATATCTCGGGAGAGAACTCTCTCTGCTTCTAAGTCCTTCGAACCCAAAGCCCGACCCTTAAGCCGAATCAATGCCTCCCTTTTATCTTTTAGTTGCCTTTGAACACAAACGTGAATCGGTTCCAAGAGCCTAACTCATTTCCACATTGTTTAATACCATCAGTCCAAGCATCAGAGATAACATCTTCACATTGCTCATGACTAATCTACATGGCCTCAAATCGAAATCTGCGAGTTCTATGAGATTGGTTATGTCTGTTACCATAAAGACGAAGCACAATAGGAATGTGGTCTGAAACAGGTGCAACCAAATGGTGTACACAAGCATTAGGAAACCGACATGTTCAACCAATGGATGAAATAAAACGGTCTAAGCATTCCTGTATAAAAACTCCCTTACCACGGTTACCTTGCCAAGTGAACTTATTACCCCGGTACATAAGATCATGAAGTTCGCAAAAATCCATCGCCTCCCGGAACATATTCTGGAGTCTAAGGGCCCTGGTATTTCCACCTTCCTTCTCCCACGGATACAAAATCTCATTAAAATCTCTACCCACAAGCCACGGAAGATCAGCCACTGGTTTCAAAGATTTTAACAAATTCCATGTATAGTGTCGCTTTGATGTATCCGGGTGCCCATAGAAGCCAGTGAACTGCCACCAATTTTCTCTCTCACCATCCTCAACCACCACATCTATATAATAGGAAGACATTCTAAGCAAAGAAACAACCACATCCTCACTCCAAAGAAGAGCCACACCCCCACCCTACCTCGGTCCACAGACCGAGACACAATGATGCAAACTAACTTTTCTACACACAAATTTTATACGAGAGCCAATAGAACGAGTCTCCATTAAAAAGACTAATTTGGGACACTCATCCTTCATCAGAAGGTGGAGGACACGAACTGCCCGGGGATTCCCAAGCCCCCAGCAGTTCCAAGATAAGAGATTCATTGGTCTAGGCGGGTGGGTTTCAATCGCCACCTCAGGTACAGTTGAAATATCAATTGAAGAAGATGACACCCTAAGGTTTCTGAGAGTGATCATAGTAGTTCCTCCTCCATCGTCGACACAAAGGACTCTCTTGGCAGAATGTCTTTTATTTCCATTATTCACCTTCTCCTTTTCGTTCTGGGTAACATTGCGGGCTCTACGTTACCACGATGATCTTGCACTCGCAGTATTTGTGGTTTGAGTATCAATAATCATATCTGTATTTTTCAAAGAAAGAGCATTCTATGATTCTGGTACTATTTTACCTTTCTCACCTGACACATCCGCCTCAAGCAACAACTTAATAGGGCTTTGGACCTCTCCTGATCAGGTGAAATGTCCCCGAATTTCCTTTCGAGGCATGGTTGAGAAGACATCATCAGGTGGAGGCCCATCAGTCCCATGTGCTTGACCGCCATCCTTATCACCACGAACATCATCCTCCTACTGTGACCGTGTCGATGTCTATTTATCTTTTGCGATTTTGGATCAGTCCTCTTGGGTATTGAAGCCCTAAGCCAAACCCCATATTGAGATTGGGTTTGGTTGTGACTTAAGCCATCCCGAAATTCCTGATCACACTCCTTTTCCGAGTGCCCAACTCTACCGCTTTTGAAGCAAAAATTCGATAACCATTCATATTTGAAACGAACACAGATGGATTAATTCTGAATTTTCACCATGGCTCCACGTTGTAACGATTTGGTTATATCAAGCTTGATACTTACTCAGAGGTATTCCTCCCATCCAAAGCCAGCCTCATTGCATCACTTTACCCATTCGTTCTCCCAGCCTCCTACCAACCTCCTTTGACATGCTACCAAGTGGAAGATCATGAATCTGTACCCAAATAGACATGTGTGTGAAAGGGATACGATTGGCTGCCATCGTAATGTCGAGATCACGCAAGCAAAATAAATGGTTGTCAAACATCCATGGTTCCATCCGCAACACCCTCTCCCTATCTATCTTATCACTAAATTCAATAAGGACACAATTGTGACCCATCTCTCTCATCGAGCAACCTTTTCCTTTCCAGAATGAAGCGAAACTCTTGTTTAGGGTCTCAACATTGATCGGCCTTGACGTACAGAGAGATCCCATGAGGCAGAGATCCTCTTTGTGCCTAACCCTAGCAAACACATCATCTTCAATCGTGAGATCAACCCTCTCTTCAGCAGTTAGGGTTAGTTTTGCAAGAAGCATATCCACGTCAGAATCCATTAGAAAAAGAAACTGGAAAAGGGGACTGAAAAGAGAAAACTGGGAAAGAATTAGAGGGTACGCACAAACACCATTGAGATTACAATCTCAAGGTGACAGATCATGGGCGCCGCCCAGATATGCTCTCCGAAACCCTATGGTAACGAAAGACCTTTTTCCCCTTGAACGTTCTAAAGTTCCTAATTTCTAGGGAAGTGTAAAATCACAATTTTGAGAAGTCCACTCCCAAATGAATTTAACTTCTGTAAATGGAGGTTTTCTTCCAGAAGTCCATTAATTTCCAAAAGTTTCCAAACACCTCTAAGTTTTAGAAGACTATACTACTAACACTACTACTACCATTAATAATAATAATTGTACTAAATAACATAATAGTAATCACGAGATAAATAAATAAATCCTCCGTGGTCTAGCTAGCTAGTGTATTCGAAGAGATGCCGTGAGATTTCTCTTTTCTTCCTCCCACTTATGTGGTTCAATCAACCACTTTTGATAATCCTCCTCGTACTTGCCTTTTAATTTCTTCAATTCTTCTTCAACGAGGAGCTTATGTTCATTATGTAGTTTGACTTCCTTTTGTGTCAATTTTAACTGCAATTAAAAGAAAGGAAAAAAATAATAAAACAGCCACCCACATCTTTAAAGGAAAAAACAAACAAAAAAAAAAGACAAAAACTAATTACTAAACAATAATAAATAAACCAAGCTCACGTTTTCATTATTAGAACTCTTTCTAGGCTTCGGTGGATGTGCAGCAAATTGATAGAAGAGTAATATTTGGGTGACAAATACTTTTTATAAACACACTCTATCTCTCTCCTGGGTGGCACTATAGGGTCCATTGAAATTATCAATGGACCCCATAGTGTCACCCAGGAGAGAGATCGAGTGTGTTTGTAAGTGTTTGTAAAAAGTGTTTGTCACCCTAACATTGTTGTTGATCCAATAACCAGAACCCAAGATGCATCCAATGAATATCAATACAGATATAACCACTGAAGACATGGTAAGACTCTTCAATTTTTCCCTATCACAAAGGAGAAAAGTAAAACCCAGAGCAATACACTGATACTAACACAGATAGTAAACATGCACCCATGAAAAAAGCCTCTCTCTCTCTCTCTCTCTCTCTCTCTCTCTCTCTCTCTCTCTCTCTCTCTCTCTCGACTCCCTCCCTCAGTTTCCATGAGATTTCTCTTTTCTTCCTCCCACTTCTGTCCTTCAATCAACCACTTTTGATGGTTCTCCTCCTACTTGGCATCTAATTTCTTCAATTCATCATGTTTTGCTTCCTTCAGTGTCAATTCTAACTGTACGCCAAAGAAAGAGAATAAAAATAAAAACAGCCACTTCTTCGAAGGAAAAAATAAATAAATAAAATATCCATGCACACTCAAGTTGTCATACTTTTCTGGATCCGCAGATTGATCGTCTATCTCTGCCTTATTCTTAGCCTTAAGGAACCATATAAAAAAGATGACCGTTGAGAATAATAATATCGAAAATGCTAGGTGCACAACGAATTGTATAACCAATTGCACAAACGTACAGCACAAGATTGGACCTTGTGCTGAAAAGCCTGCACACACCTTTTTGAGTGTGTAGGCTTTTCAGCACAAGGTCCAACCTTCTGCTGCACGTTTGTGCAATTGGTTGTGCAATTTGTTGTGCACCTAGCATTACTCTAACAATATAGTTCCTCCCATAGAAAACTCTCGAGTATTCCTCTCCAATGTTTCCCTATCCATAAGGAAAAAATTAGCAACTATGCCGACACACTGATAATTGTTGGAATGTCCCACATTGCTCATTTATGGCACATTTGTGCCGTTCATAAGGCTTTAGTTCACCTCTCCTTAAAAATAAAACTTAAAAAAGAAGATAAACCACCCCAGCTAGCAGCGAGAAGTTATTCAGTGAGCCCGTTAATCCAAATTATACATTTGCCCTCTATTTTTAGGGAGATCATGATAAGTAGTTGGTAAATTTGAAATGTTGCCAACCACTTATCATGATCCCCCGAAAATAAGGTGGGCTATATATACGATTTAGATTAAATGGTCACACCATATCTGCATACTGACAAGGTGCGACGGGCTCACTGAATAATTTCTCAAGCACTACCCTACTCTCCTCTTTTCTCTCCCAAAAATTGTTTCCCTCTCCCACGTAAATTCAAATCTTTCATCAATTTATTACTCGAACAAAAATCATGGAACATTTATCCTAATATATCTAAGGGTTAGTTACACCACGAACACACATTAAAATTTAGGGTAAATTACAAATTACACCTCTGTAGTTTAAGGGTTGTGACAATTTGGTCATTATAATTTTAATTTTGGCAATTTACAACCTATAGTTTGAAAATTGTGCAAAATCCACCCAATTACAAAATTAGCAAGGGCACAATGGAAATTTTACATTATTTCCAGCCCAAAATGACCATGTGTCCATAGACCCAGGAGTGTAGTACAATGGGACCAAAAGCTTATACGGGAGTTTTGGGACTGCGCCCCCTCCGGATTTTTTTGGATAAAAATAGTATAATTTTATGTGATTTTTGTACAAACTAATTTATCCCATAAATAACTTCTAATCTTTTAAACAATCTGATACATTTAAAGCTTATAATAATCTGATAATATCTTATAATTTAATCAACATGCTAATATCTTATAATCTTTTAAACAATCTGATACATTTAAAGCTGGACACGCACTGTCATACAAATAGTGAAATTGATAAAAATAAATAAATAATTAAGCTTACAATACAAAATTTTCGTGAAAAATTATGGGATAGATTAGTTTGTACACAAAAAAAAACACACACACACACACACAGAATTATACTATTTCTACCCCCAAAAAATATATATATATATATATATCGGGTCGGGGCGTTGCCCCCGATCCACTGTATAAGCTTCTGCTCCTACTGAACTACACTTCTGGATCAGTCCCTGCACGTAGAGTCATTTTGGGCCGAAAATAATGTGATATTCCCATTGTGCCCTTGCTTATTTTGTAATTGGGTGGATTTTGCACAATTTTCAAACTATAAGGTGTAAATTGCCAAAATTGAAACTATAGGGACCAAACTGTCACAACCCTTAAACTATAGGGGTGTAATTTACAATTTACCCTAAAATTTACTTATCGCTTAGTTTCAAACTTGTGCACTTCCTTCACCTAAACCTTTTTCGATTTCACCTTTAACACAAAAACATATATTGCATCATCAATACATCTCTATCTACATTCTTTCGTTCCTTAATTCAATTAAGGTTTCGATATTCAAATCGTATGATCGTTTACTCATGCAAGAAGATACAGAATGCGGCGAAGTAGAGATTAAAAATATCAGTATCTTTTCTACACATGTACCAATTAGAGTATTTACAAATGATGCTTTTCAGTGATAAGGTAGACCTTATTCAGTCTATCATAAATGATGTATGCCCATGAGTGCCTATTTTAGTGTTGGTGCACTTAGTACATACCTATAGGGGTGTAAATGAGCTGAGTTGCTCAATAAGGACTCGAAGTTTGACTCAATAAAGGCTAGGCTGGGCTCGGCTCACTCATTTGAGCTCGTGAACATGATCGATTAAGGCTCGTAAGCAATCTCGTGAAAAAACTCTTTAATAGGTTTGATAAAGACCTTGTATAATGACATATATATATATATTATAAAACTATATAATTTTAGAGAAAATGTGACATATCTCGTAAATTGGCTTGGTAAATGATTGTTTAATTACTAAACTACATAGTTTAAAAGGGCCCACAAAAAAAGCTCGCGAGAAAGCTCGCGAACACTTGAAAGCTCGGCTCATTTGAGCTCGTGAGCAAGCTCGCAAGCACGTTCTGCTCGACTCGTATACACCCCTATACATACCCACTCTCGCACAAAGTAGACTCCATGTTGAAAACTTCATTGACAGTAGGCTTCATGTTGAAATTTCATTGGCAATTATCTTAGGCTCTATTTGGTCTGTGAATTTAGATAAGAAGAAAAGATAGAAATAAAAATAAAGAAGAAAAATTATTTTTCTCTAGGGTTTTATTCCAAGCTTAATGATACCATAAATTATAGTTTTTCAAACTATTACAAATTAAAGGAACGAGGCAGGGAATTAACAAATGAGTCTATGACATACCAAATCTTTAATTTATTTTCACACTCTTTCCATTTGCTTTCACTTTTTTCACTATTTTCCTTATTAACTAAATGAAGAAAAGTTTTCTGGTTCTTTTCCATGACTAATTCCATGAACCAAATGTAGACTTTGCACTTCACAATTAGAGTATTTGTTGTTCCTATCACTGTTTTATTTCATTTTATAAATATTGATATCAAAAAATCAATAGAAAATTAGTGGAAAATCCCTAGTAGCAACTACCAAAAGTCTAAAGTCCTATTTGGTTCTTAGCTTGTTAAAAAGTCACTGAATTAAAAATCTAATGTGTGCTACATCTCTAGACATTTTAAACTCACATTCCCCCCCCCCCCCCCCCCCCCCCCCCCCCGCGGCCAAAATACCCCACGAAACCCTAGCCTCTCTCTCTCTCTCTCTCTCTCTCTCTCTCTCTCTCTCTCTCTCTCTCTCTCTCTCTCTCTGTGGATCTCTCGAACTCCCTGTGATGTCTCTCTTTACCATAGCCACCACCGATCTGCCGCCGCCACTGAGCTACCGCCTCCGCCCTTTGCCATAGCAACCTCCACTTCCCTCTGCCATAGCCACCACCACCATCGCGAGCCACCACGAGCAATCACCACCACCATCGCGACCCACCGCCTATTACCAAGACTTCGAGGAGTTCTAGATGCACATCCACCACCACCGCCCTGTGCCATTGCCACCACGACCGAGCACCATGCTACGTGCATGGGCTACAATCCAAGAGGAAAACTCAGTCAAGGCTGTTCTAGCTCCACTACCTATTTTATAGTTTCCATGTTCTTGTGTTTAGTTGTAGTGTCCATGTTCTTATGTTAGTGGCTAGTTACATGTTTAGTGGTTAATTGCATGTTCCATTATTCCTTAGATTAAGTAGGCACGTCTCCTTCATGCAAGAGTAGTATTGTAATGCTTATAAATAACTAAGACCAAGAATGAAAAGGCACGATGATTATTGTCCCACTATTATCTTATCTCTACTATTCTGTCAATTCTTTCTCTAATTCTCTCTAACTTCGGCTTTCTCTCTCTATCTTCTTGATGTTTTGGGTCATACCCTTATCAGTGGTATCAGAACCGTAAGATCTCATGGACACCCATGGGGAATCCGACACTGAGTTCCGCAATAAATTTATCTAAATCTTGGCTCGTCACGAGTCGAGTTTCGACCAAATTAACAACACCCTTCAATTAGTCCTTACCAAATTGCAGGCTCTATGTGTCACTCGCTCCCAAAACTGTCCCTGATATGGTCGATGTTAACCCAATTGCCCCCGGCGAAACTTTCTGCCACGAGCACCGCACCCCAACCGTTCGACCATTTGTTCAACCAAGTCAATACCGCCCTTCAATCGGTCCTTACCGAATTGTAGGCCCTATGAGTCACTCACACGCAACACCCTGTCCTCGATATGACTGATATTAACCCATTCGACACCGGCGAGTCTTCCTGCAACACTCGCCCCAACGAGAGACGCTGCCCCCTCACCAACCACTACACACTCCCCTGCCGACCTCAAATTGTCTTTTCCCAAATTCACTGGTGACGAATCCTCCGGTTGGATACATCGGGTTGAACAATACTTTGAGTTCCAGAATGTTTCTCTCAATCAGAGCACCCACACCCAGCAAGCCATGCGAGAAAAAGGCATGGTTGGTGAATACAATGTCTTGGTCTTGTTAGACTCTAGCAGTACACACTCCTTTGAACAAATTACAAACAAAATCAAACTTGGTTGCCATTATGATGGGAAATATGGCCCACGCCATGTGTGCACAAAGTTATTCAACATGAAAGTTTGTCATCCAGTAGTTGTGAAGGTGGCCAGTGGAGAGTTAGCTAGCCAAAGCATATGTAAAGGGGTTAAAATTGTGGTCGAAAATTAGGATCCTGGTGGACTAACTAATTTTCAATTTGATTGGACTTCAACCTTGTGGACAAGGTTGATTTTATGGGGGGGGGGGGGGGGGGATTGATACGTGCATGGGCTACAATCCAAGAGGAAGACTCAATCAAGGCTGTTATGGCTCCACTACCTATTTTATAGTTTCCATGTTCTTGTGTTTAGTTATAGAGTCCATGTTCTTGTGTTAGTGGGTAGTTGCATGTTTAGTGGTTAATTGCATGTTCCATTATTCCTTAGATTAAGTAGGCACGTCTCCTTCATGCATGAGTAGTATTGTAATGCTTATAAATAGCTAAGACCAAGAATGAAAAAGGCATGATGATTATTATCCCACGATTATCTTATCTCTACTATTCTGTCAATTCTCTCTAGCTTCGGCTTTCTCTCTCTATCTTCTTGATGTTTTGGGTCATACCCTTATCACACCATCATCACCATTGTCATCATTTGCCAACGACTATCACGGGCATCAGTCTAGATCTAGATCTCCATCGCCGGTAAAGATCTAGATTTCGATCTAGACTGAATGTTGCCGCCACAGCTAGAACTAATCCGACGACCACCATGGAAGGCGACCAACATTACCAGTTGGTATGAGATATGTTGGTTGCATATTTTACATTTATTAAGTGAAATTTCACTTAATATTTTTTGAAGTGAATTTTTTTAGTTTTTAAGTGAAGTTTTCACTCATTTTGTTAAGCCAATGAAATTGAAAACTTAAAGGCCTGTTTGGTTGTCCTTGAATACAATAATTGCATTCTGTCGTTTGTATAGAACTTTACAAAAAAAAAGATTGTAAACTTGAATGGTTCCATTTAAAAATATGATGTTGAATCAAAAATGATGCTTGCAATCATAATTTTGGCATTCTACAAAAAGGTAGAAATGGCCACATACGAAGAATAGTTTCCTTTTTTTATAAATAGAGTCATTCATGGTGACGAATTTTGCTTCAAGATTCAACATGATATCTGACTAATCAAATTCAAGTGACAACCAAACAGGCCCTAAGTGGACAGAATAGTGAAATTTCAATTAACTTTCTTTTATCCTAAATGAAACTTCAGACATTGCGCTTATTTATATATTAAATGAAATTCCGAATTTCATTTAATATATAAATAAGCGCAATGTCTGAAGTTTCACTTGTGAAATTTCATTTAATATATAATTACGCGCAATGTCTGAAGTTTCACTTAGGATAAAGTGAAATTGCAATTAATATTTTTAAGGGCAATTCTATCTCCACCCATCTTATTTACTCTTCACACCCACTTGCTCTCTATACCCTCTACTTATATTAAAATTAAAACAATTAACTTGCTCTCTAGCTACACCCACCTATCATTCCAATAATAGCCCTAACTATCAACACTAACCAACTAATTTATTACTCATTGTACCCACCTTCAAAAAAATAACCCTAGTATTCTTATGTTCATCTCTCCCCCACTCACACCAGCATCAAACCACCTCACTTCCATCTCCTACCCACAGGGGTCTCTAAAGATTCTAGATTGTTATGGCTAAGAGAAATTTAATCCAAACTTGAATGCTAAATCATCTCAGTGAGAATTTTGCGACATTGCTTTGCAAACTTTAATTACAACCAAACCCACTACCAAACCTTCTATCTTTCTCTCTAAATTTTGTACAGTTTGATATGATTTACCGGTTACCACCATGTACTTAGACTCTATTTTGGATAGCTGTGAGAATAAGAGAGATTTGTACTAAGGCTTTGTTTGGTTCATGGATTTCGTGAGGGATGGGGGAGGGGAAAGGAAAACAAGATAGAAAGCTAGTTCCATTCGTAAGGTAAAAGGAATTAGTTTTCCATCGTGTTTTCCTTTCCCCACCCTTTTCCCTCACGAAATTCACGAATTAAACAAAGCCTAAGAGAGTTTTCTAGAAGAGATTTTTTCTACAATACTTTTTAGAGTAATATTTGGGGCACTAACAAATTCCACTAACACTTACTAACACACTCTATCTCTCTCCTAGTGGCACTGTGGGGTCCGCTGCGGACCCCACAGTGCCACTAGGAGAGAGATAGAGTGTGTTAGTAAGTGTTAGTGGAATTTGTTAGTGCCCCTAGCATTGCCCTACTTTTTAATAAGTTGTTTAGCTTTTAGTATTACCATGGAAGTTTTAGAGATTTTGCGGTTTTTTTAAGAAAAGCTTCAATTTGCCGCTTTAAATTAACCTCTTTTTTTTTTTTTTTTTTTTTTTTTCTTGTTTAGCTTTAAACCTACTTTGGTTTTTCAAAAAGGTGTAAAAGTTAGTTGACAAACAGACTCAATTTTTTTTAATAATCTCAGATAATTGATTACCAAACGGGCACTTAGACTCATTTTTCCTTAATTCACCTGCAATTTCAAAATTACTAGGTAGTTAACTGACGGGGTTAAAAATGACAGTGAATAACCCTTCCTACTCACTTCTTTCATCAATCTAACTTACCCACTTAAAATATTTGATCGAAAACCAGCCTTCCATAGGGGTTTTACCCACTTAAATATTTGATAGAAAATCAGCTTTCCATTTTCAGGGGTCTGCTCAAGTAAGAAGTGAGTCAAGAAGAAGGGTAATTTTGGTATTGTAGATTGTTATTAAGTGATGTCATCATCATTCCGTTAGTTTTTCTAACGGTTTGTTAACAGAGGGGAGGTAAGTGTTATTGAAATTCAAAAATAAGGGAGGCAACTGTTAGTTTTGAAACGTGGAGGGAGATAAGTGTTATTAGGTCAAACCTCAAGGGAGGTAGGTGATATTTACCCAAAAAAAAAAAATCATTACTTAAAAAAATTTCATCACTTATAAAAATTTCACCACTTTTGACACACGGGTATAATCGTCATAAAATATGAATAATACACAACTACCAGACCTTAGTAAACACAATTACCCTAGTGACGAACCTAAACAAAAGTGTAAATATTTAGTTGTCCTTTAACCACTATAATTCCCTAACTAGGTGTAACAAATATTGTGGACTGGCCATACGGACACCCACATGTTATTGGACTGGGTCCAAAGAGGTTCGGCTTGAACACCAAAGGAACGGGCTTTTGGGGGTCCAAGCCCATTAAGTTTTTGATATGCCTATATATAGTTATATGCATTACACAAAAACCTACACAAGATGAGAATATAATCTCAGCAGCCTCTCTATTCTCCCATCACGTTAGTCTCTCTCTCTCTCTAACTCACGGTTTCTCTCTCTAAGCTAATCACCAAGAAGCTTGGGTCTTAGATCGTGGCATCATCGGAGATCGCTCAAGAAGCATCTCTGCGACTGTACGAGTGATAAGGAAGTGCACGGAGGCAGTGATCTCGTGGTCCAAGAGAAGGGTTCGTAACAACGCCGTTCCAACGATCCAACGTGTCATTCCGCTAGGTAAACGCACCTATACACGTCTTATATGCATGTGTGTGTGCATTTTACATTGGTATCAGAGCCTTTAGGACGTTTGTTCACCTAAACTTCAGCCCAAAACAGATCCACCATGGGTGGACATTGTTTTTGTGTTAAAAGCTTACAAAATCAAATTTCAAAATGGGTCTTCGTGTAAACCCTAATAATCTTCAAAATTTTTGATTGGGATATGTTCTAACATGTCTATGGAGTCTACCCATAAAGTTTCATGGCCCAAATATCTCCGTAGAAGGAGAAATCTCAAAACCTAATTTCTGAAAAAAAAAATTGCCGAAATTGTTTCCAAACTTTGAACCACTTTTCTGGATGATTTAGACGTGCAATCAGTCTGTTTTTTGGTTCAAACATCAAGTACTCCACGAGATCTTTCCAACCATATAAAGTTTGCTGAAAACGGATCACAAACGAGTGAGATATAAGCGTGCAAAGTCGGGGGGTCGCGCAGCAAAAAGCTGCATTTTTTAGGGTTTGTAAAGGTTAAAGATAACTTGCCATCCCCAGTCACGCGCCGGAGAGTGGGGTCCACTCGCCGGTCAGTGATGGCCCGGCGACGTCGGGTCCGGCGAGTGTGGGTCCCCCTCTGGGTCCTGGTCCATAATATATTTTTTAATTATTTTTATGGAAAAGTAAATTATTTGTTTTGTAATTAAAACAGTTTTTGTGTATTAAAACTAAGTTTTTTAATAATTTAAATCTGTTTTAATTACTTTAATATTCTAGAAAAATGTGCAAAATTTATTTTTAATTTTTCCTATGTTAAGGACACTAAGTGGGACCCAGAATAATTTCTTGAGAAATTACTCCATTGTTTTTGGTATTTTAGAGCATAAAAATGCGTTAATGTGCCCGTTTTAAATTGCTTAAAATACCCAATGAATATTATTAATTCTTGGAATTAATATGTGGTGTTTTTAACACTGCTTGGGGTGTTGTGGGACTGTTGCATGCCTATCTCCAACGTTTATGATATTTTAGGGCATTAAATTGTGTTTTTTGGGCATTTTTTAATTGCTTAAAATATCCATATTTGTTTATTAATTATTGATATTAATATTATATGGTTGGGACACTGTTTTGGGCCATGTGAGACTGCTGGGAAGATTCATTCCTTTTAAATATTGTATTTTTAAGGAATCTAACACATTATTGTTATATAATTGTAGCAAAATCAATTTTATTTGATAAATTGATTAATATTGGATTTTATGCTCCCATAATTTATGGAAATTTTAGTTAATAATAAAAAATAAGTTTTTCAGGTATTTAAAATTTTCATGTGGACTTTAAATTTTTTTTGGTAATTTAAAGGTGCTGAAAGAATTGGTTTTATACTAGTTTAAAACCCAAAATTATTAAAATTATTGATGAAAAATCTAGGATTTTTCATAGTTCTTCCTTGGCTTATGGGAGCTATCCGGGGCTGCAAAATTTATTTTATTGCAACTTTTAGAGGCTCGTTGCATAATTGGTCACGTTTAGTTACTGCTGTTTGTGATTGATTGACCCTATGACCTCTAATTCCTCCTCCTTAAGTGGAGTGACGGATGAGTCCATTCATTTTTAAATAAGACCACATGAGTGCTTGATGTGTGTGATTAATACATTTTTAATCTGGCTTAAATGAATGGACAATAATTGACAATTTATAGAGCTTGTGTCTTCACGATGTATGTTTAAGGTCGTTCTTGTATATGTTTATAAACAAAGCATCCCTATTTTTATTGGGCTATAAATGTAATGTGAGGACGAGAGTTTTGTATTGGAAAAGCCTATTTTGTAAAAGGATGGTTTTCTTTGTTTATATATCATAAACTTGAATTATCTTAGCATGAGCTCTACATTGTCAATTTGGACCCACGTGGGGTTCTTGCGCATTTTTGTTGTATGGCGCACTTATACATATTGTGGATGATCTTAGATAGGTTAAAGAACCATCTAATTGATGTTTGTTTGTAAAATCAATTATAAAAGTTTTTCCTTGATTTACAAAACTTAGGATTTGATTAATAAGCAATAGCAAGTTTTTTGGTCTTAAAATTGTAAAAAGGGGAAATATCGTTTATAATTGGATTTTTAAAACAAAATTGTTATGAAATGTGCAAATAATAACGTCAAAACCTTTGCGCATTTCTTTTTGAATGTAGAAATGGCTTCAAAGCAAATTGTCGCTGATTTGAACAAAGATAACAAGTTTAATGGGAAAAACTATGACGCATGGCAACGTAGAGTAACCCTCCTATTGACTGAGGAAGAATTGCTTCCCCATCTAACCCAGTCAATGGTCCAACCCGAATTGCCAGAAAATGGGCCCATGGCCCAATATCGCCGAGACCTTGAAACCTATAATGAATGGATCAAAAAGGATCATCACACGCGCAATATATTGTTAAGCAGCATGAATGATGAACTTCTTGCTGAGTATTTCCAATACTCCAGTGCCAATGAATTATGGGACCAGCTAAAATTTGCTTTTGGTGGGACATCAACCACTAGGCTCAGGAGCCTGGTGTTGAAATTCGAGGTGTATAGGAAAGATCCCAAGCATTAATCGATGACTGAACATCTTAGAACGATGTCTGGTATGATTCGAGATCTTGGTGCTGCTGGGAACATCCTCACTGATGAACAACAGATTCAAGCGGTGATTCAGTCACTGCCTGAAACTTGGGTCCACATGAAGCAAATTTTGACACATAATGATAGTATCACGAACTTTGCTGATATATCTAAGCATGTGGAGCTGGAGGTGGAGCGCCAAGAGGCGAACCGCATTACTGCACTCATGGCGAGAACTTCCATAGGTGGAGATGAGCGCGGGGCTAGTGGGTCCAAGCGCAATGCCAAGAGTAAAAGGGCTCAGAAAAAGGGTGGGGCTAATAAGTTAGCTCCAAAAGCTGATAAACCAAAGAAGCGCAGGGGTAAGCGCACTGGCAAGAACAATGCTTCCAAATCAAAATGCTTCAACTGTGGAGGATTGGGACACTTCGCTCGTGAATGCACTGAGCCGAAGAAGGTAACTTTCCCACCCAACTCTCTCTATACTTTTGTGAGTTCTCATGTCCTAATCGCTCATTTGCTCCATGATTGGATTGCAGATACAGGAGCAACAAGGCATGTGACCAGAGATCGAGGGGGGTTCGTATATTATTATAAGATTCCAAGTGGCACCAGTAGGGTATACATGGGGAACGACACTTGTGAAGAAGCAGCGGGAGTAGGTTCATACCAACTTCATTTGCGCACAGGGCGCACATTACTTCTTCATGATGTGCTCTACGTACCCGGAATCCAATATAATCTACTCTCGGTCTTAGCACTTCTTGATTTAGGTTTTATTTTTCAGTTTGGACATGATAAGTTGGATATTGTTTTGGATGGTGTTACTTTTGGACATGGTTTTTTTGTGGAATAATCTATTTAAAATTGATCTGTTTGATTCCATTTCCTCTACTTCTTTAGTTGCTGATTCAAATAGAAATATTGACTCTGTAACATGGCATGCTAGACTTGGACACATAGGACGTGACAGGATGACTAGATTAGCTCGAGAAGGCCTTCTAGGCCCACTCGCTAAGGTTGACCTACCTACGTGTGAGTCTTGCCTAGAAGGTAAAGCATGCCGTAAGCCTTTTGGTAAGGCTAAAAGAGCTACCCAAGCATTAGAACTAATACACTCAGACATATGTGGACCAATGAATGTGAAGGCACGTCATGGCGCCTCTTATTTCCTTACTTTTATCGATGACTACTATAACACCCACATTTGTGTTATTGCATTTGTATCATATTGTCATGCATGATAATGTGATATGGCGTGTCCTATGACACATGGTTGAGTGAGTTTTGACTCACGAGTTGATTTGGGTGTCTGTATTAGAGAACCCTTTGAAACTGTGGTAATTGAGGATTTATTGCTTGTGAAGTCTCTTCGAGTATGAGACGGTCACTGTGGAATACTTTAAATGTTTATCTGGAAATAAATGTTTACCTGTGTATTTCAATATCTGTATTATTTTCTATTTTAGAATTTATATCTACTGTTAGTTTCAGTATCCTGGTGAGAACGAATGAACACGCTATTAATTTGGTAGACTAATTAGCAACATCGGAAACGTCATGTAGAAATTCGCGTTTTAGCGACCAAACGAAACATAGTCAGAAACTTTTATAATTTTGAAGTTTCACTCGTAAAGCTATGAATAAGTTGTATAGAAAGTTTCAGAGACTAATTAGGAGTTCGAAAACTCGTGGGGAGGTAAACGTAATTCCCGAGAGTTTTGCCTATAAATAGGAAGTGATGACTTCCATATTTTTATAAGTTTAACCTAAAGTTCAAGAAAGGAGGCCATAGGGAGATTTTGGGAGCTTAGAGCTTTGCGACGCCAAACGACGACTTTCCGTCAGTTTGTTTTCTCCTAGATTTCATATTCGAGCTCCTCGAGGTAAGAGCTTCGTTTTGATATATGTTAGGACTTGTTTGGCCAAGTTTTTCAAAAAGTTGTTTTCTAGAATTTTTCATAAAAGTTGGTAAATGGAATTCTGATCCATAGGAATTGTACTAGACGGACTTCTGCACGTTCTTTGTGCACGGGTTTTCTTCAGATTGAATTATAGGAGCGTTAATCGGAGGTGAGTGATTCAACTATGTTTTGGAATGATTTCTTGGCATGTATTCATGTTATGTTTGAATAACATGTATTAATCCTTAGAGATATATTGTGTAGTTCATATTGGGCAATTTTATTGATAAGTAGGCTCAATAGCACGGTGATATGTTTTTATTACCGCGAGCATGGTGATATGTATTTGAGCATGTTAAGTTGCTTATGTGGGTCAGAAGGAGCACGTGGTCACCGTGCCATTTTTGTGGAGCCGATATAGGCATTAAGGTCGCACGATTGAAGAAAAGAATCGTGGGTCTTACCCTTTCGCGTGGACTTATTGGCGAGGAGTCGCGGATTGGGAATATGGACGGGCACGTGAGTCTCCCGCGACTAGTATGAAATGTAGAGATGTGAATGCGACATGTTTATCATTCATGTGCATATGTTGTTTTATTCACTAAGCTTTAGCTTAAACAAATCGAAATATGTGTGGTTATTCAAATAACCATTTCAGGTGTAAATGCTGGCGAGGAATCGCAGAAATGAGCACGTGGGTTTTGGGAGTTCGCTTAGAAGGCAACTCAATGCTTTAATCTCGTGATTTTGTAATTGGATAGTCTATTTCATTTGAGTTGTTAATGGACTTGTAATAGAATGGAGAGTCGTCTTGTAAACGTTTTATTTTAGTTCCAAATCCTGTAAGGAATGACTACGTGTTGTTTTGACTTTGAAAGCATGGTTTGGGTTGTTTAAGTTATCATGTACATGAACCTAGAGTTCACGGTTTGAAATGTTTTACTTGTCGACTTTATATCTTGTATTAATGTTGAGATAGTTTGCGGTCGCAAGGGTCGTTTGACCTTAGGCAATTTCCTTGTGCAAGAAGGATTGCTGTCAGAGGGTCATTCGACCGGTCGAAAGGGACAGCTCGACTGGTCGAAGTACCCTCTGCTGTGAAGGATTATTGCCGAGGGTCATCCGACCGGTCGAAAGGGGCATCTCGACCGGTCGAAATGACCCCTGCATGAAAACTTTTTATACCCCTTTCGCAACTTATTTAAATGTTTTGATTGGTTGTTAGGGCACCTTTGGGATCCCTTTGAATATAAATTCATTCGTTTCAAAATATAATTACGATTTCAAATTTATATGGATTTTACCAACTTCGGGTATATTGTTTCAAAGGAACGACTACTATTTGTTATATTTAAAGTTTATTTTTCCGCTGCTACAACTTTGAAATGAGTAGGAAGAGCCTCGGTGGCGTGCCACGGGCTCCGGTTCCGCTATGGTGGGACCGGGCTGTGACATTTAGTGGTATCAGAGCTTAAGTTTAGAGCCTTGGGAACGAGTGACGTTATATATGCTGAGCGACGTCGAGTGGAGTGTGTAATTGTAAAGATAATTGTTATCATTGTGGAAATGCTTCATGCATTTGCATTTGTTGATTGTGATGAACTGTGCACATATATCTATATTGTGGCATAGCATGCATAGTCATTATGCATTGAACTCAACAGGGGAAATATTTAAAACGTTATGGCTGATCCACCAAGAGAATTGTCACCGCATTCGTGGATGGACCAAATAGTGAATATGGTGGGAAATTTCATACAAGCGGTAAGTGAAGAGAACAGATGAACGTTCAGCCTCCACAAGTGGAAATTCGTTATGTCAATACACCATCGGCACCGCGACCTCAACACACGATCGTCGAACAGTTTCATAAGCGAAAGCCGACGTTGTATCATGGGCAAGTTGACATAGACTTGGCCGATCATTGGATGATGGACATGGAAAGACATTTCCGTCAGGTAATATGTACCGATGAGGAGAAAATTTTGTGCGCATCCGATACGTTGATGGGCGAAGCATTGGATTGGTGGAACAACGTGATTGAACAAGGGAAGCCGACCACGTGGGAAGCATTTAAAGAAGAATTCAACAAACGTTTCTTCCCGCAATCTGCTTATACTCAGAAACGTCAAGAGTTTGCAAGTTTGGTTCAGGGAGATATGACCGTAGGTGAGTATGTTTCTCGTTTCAATGCCTTGTTACGATTTGGGAAAACTACCGTTCCGACTGATAGGGATAAAGCTCGTAAGTTTGAGGAAGGGCTTAGAGAGAATATCCGTGGCCGTGTAGATATGTTGCAACACCCGACCGTTTCTCTAGTTGAGGAAGCTGCCCGTATTGCTGAGAAAAGTGTCGACAGATATCGACAGGGACAACAAGGAAAGAGACCTAATGACAGTCGGGGTAAGAATCAAGGGAATGCGAAGAAACCATTCGCGCAAGGCTCAGGATCGAATATGGGTAGTCAAGGAGGAAGTGTGTTTGTTGGAGATTCGAGACCGTTGTGCCCAACATGTAACGTGCGACACAGAGGAACCTGCCATCAATTGATCACTTGCTTTTATTGTAAACAATTGGGGCATGTGTCTAGGAATTGTCCGTTGAACGCTAATTTGACTACACCAAACACAACCACGAACGCCAAGGGCTATAATCCAGAAACGAGAGGGAAATGTTTTGAGTGTGGACAACCGGGACACATAGCAAAGAACTGTCCGAGTAAGAGACAACCGGGAATGAGTACTGAGGCATCGAGTGTGCCAAGCGGATCAAGGGTAGAACCTCGAGTGGACAAAGGGAAAGGAGTCGCGCAACAACAAGGACGATACTTCCAGCTTAGGTCGGGGAATACGGATGATACCGTCGTGTCAGGTATTCTTCCTATTTGTTCGTATCCTGCACGTATACTTATGGATTCTGGTTCAACGCATTCATTTGTATCACGTGATTTTGTTAAGCATTTAACTGTTAAGTCAGAACCGCTAGGATATGACTTGTATGTATCATTGCCTAGTAGTGAACCGCTAGTTACTTCTTCGATATTCAAGTCATGTGAGATCAAGATAGGTGATAAAGTTTTAAGCGTTGATTTGATTCCGTTGACGGTGAATTACTTTGATGTTATCTTGGGTATGGATTGGTTGTCGGTTAATCAAGCCAAAATCGATTGTGAACGGAAACGGGTTAGTTTCTATCCGTCAGGACGAGAAGAGTTTACTTTTCAGGGTAAGGGAGTGATCGTACCGCCGTACTTGATATCGGCGATTCAAGCAAGTAAGATGTTGAAGAAGGGTTGTTCGGGTTTCTTATGTTCAATTGTCGACACGCGAGTTCTTGGACCACTAATAGAAGACATTTCAGTAGTTCGAGAATTTCCAGATGTTTTTCCCAATGAGTTACCCGACGTATTGATTGAAAGAGAGCTTGAGTTCACGATAGAAGTAGTACCAGGGTCACAACCGGTATCCAAAGCACCGTACCGAATGGCACCGATAGAGTTGAAAGAATTGAAAGTTCAGTTAGAAGAACTGTTGGAGAAGGGTTTTATCCGACCGAGTGTTTCGCCGTGGGGAGCTCCAGTCTTGTTTGTGAAGAAGAAAGATGGAACAATGCGCATGTGCATCGACTACCGAGAGTTAAATAAGTTGACCGTCAAGAACAAGTGTCCGTTGCCGCGAATAGATGACTTGTTTGATCAGTTACAAGGGGCTCAGGTATTTTCGAAGATCGACTTGAGATCCGGTTACCATCAGTTGAAAGTCAAAGAGGAAGATGTTGAGAAGACAGCTTTCAGGACTCGATATGGTCACTTTGAATTTTTGGTTATGCCATTTGGAGTGACTAATGCACCAGCTGCTTTCATGGACTTAATGAACCGTGTCTTCAAAGATTATTTAGATGAGTTCGTTATCGTGTTCATAGATGACATCCTAATCTACTCCAAAAGCGTTGAAGATCACGAGCATCATTTGCGATTAGCCTTACAACGATTGCGTGAAAAGAGATTATTCGGCAAATGAAGAAGTGTGAGTTTTGGTTGACCGAGATAGCTTTCCTTGGACATATAGTGTCGGCGAAGGGAATTTCTGTAGACCCTCAGAAGATAGAAGCAGTTACCAATTGGGCGAGACCAACGAATGTGACAGACATCAGAAGTTTCCTAGGATTAGCTGGGTATTATCGGAGATTTGTGAAAGACTTTTCGCGTATAGCAATGCCGATGACACAGTTAATGAGGAAAGATATTGCTTTTGTTTGGAGTCCAGAATGTGAAGAAAGTTTTCAAGAGTTGAAAGGTCGACTAGTGAAAGCACCAATTTTAGCCGTTCCATCAGGGACTGAAGGGTTTATCATTTACAGTGATGCTTCATATAGAGGTTTAGGTTGCGTTCTTATGCAAGGTGATAAAGTTATTGCGTATGCGTCGAGACAACTTAGACCGCACGAGAAGAATTATCCAACACATGATCTAGAATTGGCCGCCGTGATTTTTGCATTGAAGATTTGGCGTCATTACCTATACGGGGAGAAATGTGAGATCTACACGGATCATAAGAGTTTGAAGTACCTGTTTACACAACGAGATTTGAACATGAGGCAAAGGAGATGGTTGGAGTTGATGAAGGACTATGACTTGTCAATTCAGTATCATCCGGGCAAGGCGAATGTTGTCGCCGATGCTCTTAGTCGCAAAGTACCAACCAATACCGCATCAGATTTGACTTCTCAGAAAGAATTGATACGAGATATGGAGAATATGGAGCTTGAGGTGATTCCGAGGATTAAAGGTGGATTGATGTCGACGATTGTGGCACAACCACTCTTGATTCACGAGATCACGGAGAAACAACTTCAAGACGTGGCCTTGAAGAAGATTTGTGATGAGATTCCAATGGGCAAACAACCGGGATTCACTTTTGAGAACAATGTGTTGAGATTGAGGGGTAGAATTTGTGTACCTAGTGAGAAAGAGTTGAAGCGAAATATCCTAGAGGAAGCACACAACAAGAAGTATACCGTTCATCCGGGAAGCACCAAGATGTATAGAAATTTGAGACATGTTTATTGGTGGCCGGGAATGAAGAGGGAAATAGCACGATATGTTTCACATTGTACTAGTTGTCAACAAGTAAAGGCCGAACGCCAAGTACCTTCAGGATTGTTACAACCGTTACCGATAGCTGAGTGGAAATGGGAGCACATAACAATGGATTTTGTTAGTGGGTTTCCGAGGTCGAAGAGATCGAACACTATTATTTGGGTGATTGTTGATCGTTTGACGAAGTCGTCACACTTCCTACCGCTTCGAACAACTAAGCCAATGACGTTAGCTAAGTTGTATATTCGCGAGATTGTGAGACTACATGGTATCCCAGTTTCTATCATTTCTGATAGGGATAGTAGTTTTACATCGAAGTTTTGGAGAGCCTTACAAGAAGCAATGGGTACCAAATTACACTTTAGTACAGCTTTTCATCCTCAGACCGATGGTCAATCAGAGAGAGTAATCCAGATTTTGGAAGACATGCTTAGGCTATGTGTACTTGATTTTCAGGGTGATTGGGAAGACCATTTGCCATTGATTGAGTTCGCATATAACAACAGTTTTCAGTCAAGTATTGGGATGGCTCCTTATGAAGCTTTATATGGTCGTGTATGTCGTTCACCGATTAGTTGGACAGAAGTCGGAGAAAGAAAGATTGAAGGGCCGAAAATTGTACAAGAGACGACGGATAAGATAAAGGTAATTAGACAACGGTTACTGACAGCTCAGAGTAGGTATAAGAGTTATGCCGATAAGCGTAGACGACCGTTGGAATTTGACGTGGGAAACTTGGTGTATTTGAAGGTGTCGCCTTCAAAGGGAATAACCAGATTTGGTAGATACGGGAAGCTCAACCCGAGGTATGTAGGACCTTTTGAAATCATTAGAAAGGTTGGACCCGTAGCTTATCGTTTGAACTTACCGAGCGAGTATGCTCAAGTTCATAACGTGTTTCATGTATCATTGTTACGTAAACAATTAGTGGAAGATAGAGATCAAGTAATGACTCCGACATCGAATGAGATTCAGAGTGATTTAACGTATGTCGCATATCCGGTAGAAATCTTAGATCGGAAGGATCAAGTCTTACGAAATAAAGTAATATCGAAAGTGAAAGTGTTATGGCGTAGCCAAACTACGGAAGAGATGACGTGGGAGATAGAAGATGAGATGCGTACTCAGTATCCGCACCTTTTCGAGACATGAGGTATAAGTTTGGGGACAAACTTCTTTTAAGGGGGAGAGTATTATAACACCCACATTTGTGTTATTGCATTTGTATCATATTGTCATGCATGATAATGTGATATGGCGTGTCCTATGACACATGGTTGAGTGAGTTTTGACTCACGAGTTGATTTGGGTGTCTGTATTAGAGAACCCTTTGAAACTGTGGTAATTGAGGATTTATTGCTTGTGAAGTCTCTTCGAGTATGAGACGGTCACTGTGGAATACTTTAAATGTTTATCTGGAAATAAATGTTTACCTGTGTATTTCAATATCTGTATTATTTTCTGTTTTAGAATTTATATCTACTGTTAGTTTCAGTATCCTGGTGAGAACGAATGAACACGCTATTAATTTGGTAGACTAATTAGCAACATCGGAAACGTCATGTAGAAATTCGCGTTTTAGCGACCAAACGAAACTTAGTCGGAAACTTTTATAATTTTGAAGTTTCACTCGTAAAGCTATGAATAAGTTGTATAGAAAGTTTCAGAGACTAATTAGGAGTTCGGAAACTCGTGGGGAGGTAAACGTAATTCCCGAGAGTTTTGCCTATAAATAGGAAGTGATGACTTCCATATTTTTATAAGTTTAACCTAAAGTTCAAGAAAGGAGGCTATAGGGAGATTTTGGGAGCTTAGAGCTTTGCGACGCCAAACGATGACTTTCCGTCAGTTTGTTTTCTCTTAGATTTCATATTCGAGCTCCTCGAGGTAAGAGCTTCGTTTTGATATATGTTAGGACTTGTTTGGCCAAGTTTTTCAAAAAGTTGTTTTCTAGAATTTTTCATAAAAGTTGGTAAATGGAATTCTGATCCATAGGAATTGTACTAGACGGACTTCTGCACGTTCTTTGTGCACGGGTTTTCTTCAGATTGAATTATAGGAGCGTTAATCGGAGGTGAGTGATTCAACTATGTTTTGGAATGATTTCTTGGCATGTATTCATGTTATGTTTGAATAACATGTATTAATCCTTAGAGATATATTGTGTAGTTCATATTGGGCAATTATATTGATAAGTAGGCTCAATAGCACGGTGATATGTTTTTATTACCGCGAGCATGGTGATATGTATTTGAGCATGTTAAGTTGCTTATGTGGGTCAGAAGGAGCACGTGGTCACCGTGCCATTTTTGTGGAGCCGATATAGGCATTAAGGTCGCACGATTGAAGAAAAGAATCGTGGGTCTTACCCTTTCGCGTGGACTTATTGGCGAGGAGTCGCGGATTGGGAATATGGACGGGCACGTGAGTCTCCCGCGACTAGTATGAAATGTAGAGATGTGAATGCGGCATGTTTATCATTCATGTGCATATGTTGTTTTATTCACTAAGCTTTAGCTTAAACAAATCGAAATATGTGTGGTTACTCAAATAACCATTTCAGGTGTAAATGCTGGCGAGGAATCGCAGAAATGAGCACGTGGGTTTTGGGAGTTCGCTTAGAAGGCAACTCAATGCTTTAATCTCGTGATTTTGTAATTGGATAGTCTATTTCATTTGAGTTGTTAATGGACTTGTAATAGAATGGAGAGTCGTCTTGTAAACGTTTTATTTTAGTTCCAAATCCTGTAAGGAATGACTACGTGTTGTTTTGACTTTGAAAGCATGGTTTGGGTTGTTTAAGTTATCATGTACATGAACCTAGAGTTCACGGTTTGAAATGTTTTACTTGTCGACTTTATATCTTGTATTAATGTTGAGATAGTTTGCGGTCGCAAGGGTCGTTTGACCTTAGGCAATTTCCTTGTGCAAGAAGGATTGCTGTCAGAGGGTCATTCGACCGGTCGAAAGGGACAGCTCGACCGGTCGAAGTACCCTCTGCTGTGAAGGATTATTGCCGAGGGTCATCCGACCGGTCGAAAGGGGCATCTCGACCGGTCGAAATGACCCCTGCATGAAAACTTTTTATACCCCTTTCGCAACTTATTTAAATGTTTTGATTGGTTGTTAGGGCACCTTTGGGATCCCTTTGAATATAAATTCATTCGTTTCAAAATATAATTACGATTTCAAATTTATATGGATTTTACCAACTTCGGGTATATTGTTTCAAAGGAACGACTACTATTTGTTATATTTAAAGTTTATTTTTCCGCTGCTACAACTTTGAAATGAGTAGGAAGAGCCTCGGTGGCGTGCCACGGGCTCCGGTTCCGCTATGGTGGGACCGGGCTGTGACAACTACACGCGATATGGCTATGTCTATTTGATTTCTCGCCGCTATGAAGCTCTAGATTGTTTCAAACGCTTCATAGCAGAGGTTGAGAATCAGCTAGAAAAGTCCCTAAAGACTTTTCGAACAGACAGAGGACGCGAGTACTTATTTGATCAGTTCAAGGAACTGTGTGAGGAAAAGGGGATACGCAGACAACTAACTATTCCTGGAACTCCGCAACAAAATGGTGTTGCAAAAAGAAGGAATAGAACACTTCTAGATATGACTAGATCTATGATGGCGCAAGCTAACCTCCCAATATCATTCTGGGGGGATGCACTTTTAACTGCTGCCTACATACTTAATAGAGTGCCTTCACAGTCAGTTCCTTCCACCCCCTACGAGCTATGGAAAGGCGAAAAGCCCAATTTGGAGCATTTGCGCCCGTGGGGTTCATCAGGATATGTTCACAGTACTTCCTATAAGCATGGGAAACTAGGCCCGCGAGCTAGAAAGCATATCTTCATAAGATATTCTGACAGCTCAAAAGGCTATGTTATGTATGGTGAACATCCGGATGGAGGAATGACAGAAATTGAGTCACGTGATGTTGATTTCATTGAGAGTGACTTCCCTAATATCGGTGACGCTAAGAGAGATCTTGACCTCTACGAAATGGAGGATGTTGAAGATGTCGTACCATCTTTAGGCGAGGGTGGGGAAATTCCACATCCAGTAATCGCTGAAAATGGTACTAGTCTTCAGCCGAGTGGGAGTACACCGCTAGACACTAGTGGGAGTGTACCAGACAGTGGGAGTACACCACTGGACATTCAAGATTCTCAGGTAGCGCACCGCAGAAGCAGACGAGGAAGAGTTCCACGTCGGCGTTTTGATATTGAGGAAGAAGCTCTCATGTGTACAGTAGATGACGATGAGCCTGCTTCCTATAAGGAAGCGCTTTCTTCTGCTACCAAATCTCAGTGGATGGTTGCTATGCAAGAGGAGTTGAGCTCTATGGACAAGAATAAAGTCTGGGAGTTAGTTGATATTCTGCCTGACCGTAAGACCATTGGAAACAAGTGGGTTTTCAAAGTCAAGCGTAAGGAAAATGGATCAATTGACAAGTATAAGGCGCGCCTAGTGGCGAAAGGTTATACCCAACGAGAGGGTATAGACCATGGAGACACGTTCTCCCCTGTGGTGAGATTTGCCTCCATACGCCTTATTCTAGCAATCGTCGCACATTTAGACTTAGAACTCTTCCAGATGGATGTCAAAACTGTGTTTCTCAATGGAGAACTAGACGAAGAGATCTATATGGATCAACCTGTTGGTTTTATAACCAAAGGGAATGAGCGCAAAGTGTGCCGTCTCAAGCGATCTTTTATGGACTCAAGCAATCGTCGAGGCAGTGGTACTTGAGGTTCCATGATTCAATCACCTCTTTTGGTTTTGAGATGATTGAGGAGGACCATTGTGTGTACATCAAACAGTCCAAGAAGAGTATTCTGATTCTATCTTTGTACGTCGATGACATCCTTTTAGCTGGAAATGACATGAGTGCCATTGTCGCCACTAAAGAGCGGATGTCCTCTCAGTTTGAGATAAAGGACAAGGGTGAGGCCAACTATGTGTTGGGAGTTAAGATTGTGAGAGATCGGTCAAAGAAACTTCTGTGTTTGTCTCAAGAGACTTACTTAAAGAAGGTTCTTGAGCGTTTTCACATGAATAACTCAAAACCCATTGACACTCCAGTTGATAAGGTATTCCACTTGACTTTAGATCATTGTCCTAAGAATGAAGAGGAAAAGGAACAGATGTCCAACGTGCCATATGCATCTGCAATAGGGAGTCTGATGTACGCTATGTTGTGTACTCGTCCAGACATCTGCTATACGGTGGGTCTAGTTAGTCGTTACCAGAGTAACCCTGGTCCATATCACTGGAGAGCAGTGAAGCGGATCCTGCGATACATTCACACTTTGTTATCATGGAGGAGATTTGAAGCTGAGAGGATACAGTGATGCTGATTGGGCTAGCGATAAAGATGAACGCAAGTCCACTTCTGGCTACGCATTCACACTTGGAGGTGGAGCAATCTCATGGTGTAGCAAGAAGCAGTCATGCATCGCATTATCCACGATGGAGGCAGAGTATGTGGCTCTTCGCCTTATGGGGATGAAGCAGTGCTCATTTACAGCGATAGCACATCAGCCTTGGCCTATGCAAAAGACCCCAAATACCATGGGAAGTCAAAGCACATAGATATCCGTCATCACTACATTCGAGACATGGTTGCGCAAGGGGAAGTTGTCTTGAGGCATATCTCCACTGGCAGCATGGTGGCTGATCTATTAACCAAGCCCATTGCCAGAGATGTTTTTCTATCCCACATTAGCAGCATGGGACTTCGTAAGATTTGATATGCTTAGACACTTGTATTGGATTTGACATTATTATTCTTATTATTATCCAGTTAATAATAAATTTGTTAATTTCCATATATATATAATTGTTATATGAATGGAATGAATGCACATTTCTAATATGTCACCGGGCTTGAATCGACCTGCTCACACGGATGATTCACCTTGGCGCCGAGATAGCGAACTAGGACATGCGTGTCCATGGCGCTTAGATGGCGAGCAAGATGAGACATTTGTGTTCATGGCGCTTAGATAGCTAGCTAGGACATGTGTGTCCATAGCGCTTAGAAAGCGAGCTTGAACACTTATATCTACGCAGTATAAAGACAGCGAGCTAGATATAAATCCTACTATTTCTATATGTCGCCTTAGATGGATTTAAGATGAGACCTTTTACATTTGGTCGTACATAGAGATATCCCACAACTCTATGTAGCCTGTTTACAGCCGAATGTGAATTTTCAGACGGGCGCTAAGAAGAGCGACTGTGCTGGAGACTCAGGTTAGACGTTTTGTGTAACGTCTAGACTAAGATTCGTATGGCGTTACTTGTTTTTCCAAACACAGAGTGACATGCCCATTTTTTATGGAAGAACGCCATAGCATACATATCATACTGTATGTGCTTTTGCGATCGACTGTGGAGCAGTGAATGGATTCCTCTTCATTGCTGTGTGAGCCATGTAGCATATCCAAGATATTGGTTATCCTACAAACTGGTTGCCTTCACGACTTGAGACTATGTCATGAAGAGGACGCTTGATGACAGCTACTTTAGCATGCTATCCTAGAACGAAGAGATAATTCCGTTCTATGGGGTGTGTCTGGGCAAGCGGTTAAGTTAGTCAGATTGGCATGTGGGCTCAGGGAAGACAATTCAATAACACACCATGTTTTTTGTGACTCATTAGCAGGCCTGTGACAATCGTAATTTGTTACTGATATGTCATTAGTACATTACATTGAGGTGGTGCAGCAATTCTTTTCACCGAGGGATTGAGAATGCTGTGTCCGGTGTGGTTGAATCGTCTAAGGCATACACGAGAAGCTTCCGAGTGATGTGTCTTACTTTCTTTTCGTAAGGTCGCACGTTCTATTTCCCTGTATGAAGAGTTGAGAAGTTCCGTTGAGTTGAGAGATTGGTTTTAGTATCAATCCTATGTGGGTGAGTGGGAGATGTAACAAATATTGTGGACGGGCCATACGGGCACCCACATGTTATTGGACTGGGTCCAAAGAGGTTCGGCTTGAACACCAAAGGAACGGGCTTTTGGGGGTCCAAGCCCATTAAGTTTTTGATATGCCTATATATAGTTATATGCATTACACAAAAACCTACACAAGATGAGAATATAATCTCAGCAGCCTCTCTATTCTCCCTCACGTTAGTCTCTCTCTCTCTCTCTCTAACTCACGGTTTTTCTCTCTAAGCTAATCACCAAGAAGCTTGGGTCTTAGATCGTGGCATCATCGGAGATCGCTCAAGAAGCATCTCTGTGACTGTACGAGTGATAAGGAAGTGCACGGAGGCAGTGATCTCGTGGTCCAAGAGAAGGGTTCGTAACAACGCCGTTCCAACGATCCGACGTGTCATTCCGCTAGGTAAACGCACCTATACACGTCTTTATATGCATGTGTGTGTGCATTTTACACTAGGGATTTATATCTAATTTTCCCTATTTGGAATTCGTTGCATATATGACCCTAAAGTAAATAGACTTCCTATGCTACAGCCAAAGCTAATTTCTTATTTACATTTTATACCCCTGAACTGTACACCTAGTGTCAATTTGGTTCCTGTGTTTTTAATTTTATTAATTTGGTCCATTAGTTTTTTAAATTGAGTCAATCTTGTCCATCTGTCACCTTTAATCAAAAACTATTTGGAGGTTTTGGATTTGTATACCCACCATTCGTGTCAATTGTTTTTTTGTTGAAAAACTACACAAATCATAAGAACACTGCATATTAAAGAATTTCTTAAGTTTGTGGGTTCACTTGAACCCACTCTTGTATATGTGGTGTTATGCACAAATTATTCCATGGCTCCCAAATTTTAAAGCATCCCTTTTATTATCCATAAATTATGCTATGCTTATGTTCAAAGTGGTAAAATTTTTATCAGTAATATTTTTTGTTTATGACGATTATACCCCTGTTTAAAGTGGTAAAATTTACCAAATTTTGAAAAGTGGTGAAATTTAAAAAAGTGGTGAAATTTTTGTTTGTAATGAATTTTTTTTTTTTTTTATAACGATTATGCCCATGTTCAAAGTGGTAAAATTTCACCAAATTTTGAAGAGTGGTGAAATTTCAAGAAGTGATGAGATTTTTTATCATTATTGATTTTTTTTTTATTTTTTTTTTTTTCGTTTTATGACGATTATAGCCTGTTTAAAGTGGTGAAATTTCACCACATTTTGTAAGAGTGGTGAAATTTTAAAATGATGTGAAATTTTGATCAATAATGTTTTTTTTTTCCATTTATATCAATTGTACCCCTGTTTAAAGTGGTGAAATTTCACCATATTTTGTAGAGTGGTGAAATTTGTGTCTGTGACAAATTTTATTATTTATGACGATTATATCTTTGTTCAAAGTGGTGAAATTTTATCAAATTTTGAAGAGTGACGAAATTTTAAAAATGAAGAGATTTTGACAGTGATGAAACTTTTTTTATTTTTTATTTTATTTATTTGTATTTTGTATATATGGTGAAATTTTAAAAATGAAGACTCTCTCAAGTTCTCCTAACCTTCTCTTCTCTCCCAACTTAACTATCCAAATGAGAAAAAGTAGAGTCCAGAGTCCATTTCTCTTATCCTCAATCTGATTCTCTCAATCAAAAGGGACTGCAAAGCTCTTAACCATAAAAATGAACAATACCATTTTTGCTCAGCCACAAATAGTATTCTAACATGTGTCTCATTTCATTTCCCTTTTACCCCTACAAAATGGAATGTATCTCTTTTTTGCTCAGCAAAGGTAAATTTTATTAGCATAAAGTTAATTGAAAATACAGTAGAGAAAACAAGATAAAATTTTGACACCACAACCTTGAACCAATATAGACACCCAATGGCAAAGCCCACCCAAAACCAACAAGAAAAAGCAACCAAAATCCCCCAAATCATTAAGGCTTGCACAACAATCCCCACTGAACTATCTTGATCAAAACTGGAGGCCCATCAAAGGCACAATTATGAGTATTAGCAGAGCCTACCTCATCATTGGAACCCTCAAAACGAAAGTATCAGCAGCAAACAGACCCCTCACAAATAATGCTTGCGTTAACCCTTTGAGACCACAAAATCAGCATCAGAAACTTCACAGTGAATCAAATCCAGCAAAGGGAAGATCTTCCTCTTCCTCTTCTAACTCAACTTCTTCAACATCATTATTACCAAATATGAAAATTGTGATGCATCAAATAGTGCATCCTCTGCATCACCAAAGAATGAAGTTTAAACAATGAAGTTGTCAATGTTCCACAAGCATAATGGAGAACAGGTCAAGTAGTATAAATCATCACAAGGAACTCGTGCATACACAAAATTCAAGGAAATCTAACCCCAAACTAAAAGGTTTGGACAATAATTAAATATCTTGCAGCAATTTGAAATCAACGTCAATCACCGCACTGGGTGTTGAGTAATAATAAACATTCAAACTCCAACTGAAATGTCTTCACAGAAAATTGAACATAACAGCACTCGAACAATGGTATCGAAACTAATTAAATATATTTTTACCTTAACATTCAAACCTATATCAACACAAGTAAAATTCTTGGTGGATATTGATTTCCTAGTATAATCAGGCTGGAAATCAAAGTAAGCACACAAATGTCATAATGGAATACCACTAAAGCCTAAAATGCCGCATAGATGATGTGCAACAACGAAGTGCTTAACTTCAAAATGGATTAAAACCAATCATGGAATCTTTTTAGGAGCTTTCAGTTCATTCTCAAATATCTCAGATAACCATTTAATACAAGCAATATATAGATAGTCAACCAAAAAGCTAATTGTACAACTAATTAGCTCAGTTGCCTATTTTTCTGTAGAAAAAGACAACAAGCCTCTCAAGCAATTTAATTTATTTTCTCATCCACAATCTTGATGTCCAGATAGATGGTTACTATGAAATTGAAGCTCACACACATAAAACAAAACAAATTAAACGAAAGCTCACAAGTAGAATATAGGTGTGCAACCAAAAATCGGATCTAGAAAAGAACTAGAAGACCAAAATCGAAGCTCAAAAGTGGAAATCAGACTGAAAAATTGATACAAACCTGACGAATTTACACCGAACTGCTTAAGATCTTGAGGGTTGTCTTGAAGTATGAGAAGAACTTCGAGTCTAACGAAGCGTGAAAATTGATGAGGAAGACAAAAAGTAATAAACTCACCTTCTTCTCACTTCAAGGATAGAACATTCGCCGCCGACAATGACCTCGGTCCTCCCGTCACCGCTGTCTTCCCGTTGCTGCCCTCCGTTGTCTCTCTCTCTCTCTCTCTCTCTCTCTCTCTCTCTCTCTCTCTCTCTCGTTCCAGTGATCTCATTCTAGGGCTGTTTAGGGCTACAATTGTCATTAGTTAAAAATAAAATGACACTAAAGGACTTTAATTAGATCATTACTCTAGTGAGGGACCTAAACAAAAATGAAAAAACTTAAATATCCTTAAACCAATAGAGTTCCCTAACTAGGGATTTAAATCTAATTTTCCCTAAAAACTAAGGTCAGATATGTCAACTTTTAAACTATTTGGGGGGGGTGGCGTTGGAAGAGGTAATGTGACGAGTGAAAACTAGAAGGGTGCAGAGTATAATTAACTCAATTTTATTCTATTTACTTGCAGTGCTTAGAGCAAGTTACAAAAAAAAACACATTATGTCACGCACAAATAACATGAAATGCAAAATTTGATACTAGTAAATCAGAGGTGAAGGATAAAAAAATGTTGCCTAGAGAACAGAAATCCTTTCTTCTTCTTTTCGATTTCCGGCTAGGACATTTATCATAACCATTTTAATAGACACAAAACTCTTGACTCCAAGGATTTTATATGCTACCAAGTTTCTCAAAACATATCTAGTAATGCAAAAGAGCAATGGAGAAGCATTTTCATCCAAGGAACCATTTCTTTCATAACAGCGGAGATACCGCACATGAAAATCCTATACAAGGTTTCACATTTAAATGATACAACAAGAGCAATTTAAGTTAGCTTTTAACATAATCACTTTTAGGAATAAGAGATTTTCTTAAAAGCTGCAAATTGTAGCTTGTTAAAAGCTGTGAAACAGGTAATCAAAACGGTCACAGCTTTATAAACAATCACCTATAAGTGACTGTTGGCCCCCCAAGGGCTATTCCAAACGGGCTCGAAGTAGGGACAAAAAGAATCACATACCTCAAAAAGAAAGTGACCTCGTCTTCGGTTTCTTGGAAACATAATTCTTGCTCATAACAAGAGCTGAACGTACTGTTTTCAATGATTTTGACTTCAAAGTTCAAATGAAGCCACACCACCTGCATGGGACCAGCAAACAAATGGCTACCCGGTATCAGATGCCTCAAGCCAATAAATGAAAAATCTAGAACTAGAACACATTACGCATAAAAAGTTATTTCATTGGGTAAGTGTGACAAAAAGGACTGCCATTCTAAGCTTTACGGTCACTTTTTGGAATAATACATTAAAAAAAAAACTGCAAATTGGAGCTTTTTAAAAACTGTGAAACAGATGATCCAAACTATCACAGCTTCTAAACAATCATATATAAGTGATTGCGGGCCCCGTAAAAGCCTTTCCAAAATCGAAGTAGGGACAAAAAGAATCACATACCTCAAAAAGAAAGTGCCTCCTTTTCGATTTCTTGCAAACACAAGTCTTGCTCATAACAAGACTTGGATGTACTGTATTCAGTCACTTTTCACTTCAAATAGAGTCACACCACCTGCGTGGGGCCAACAAATAAATGTTGACTGGTATCAGAGGCCTCAAGCCAATTAATCAAAAATCAAGAAGTTAAATATTTCATGGGGCAATTGTGACAAAAAGGACTATCATTCTAAGCTATACTATGACTGCTTACGAGCATAATGATGAAGAATGAGCCATTTGTGATGGGTCCGCATCAGGTAGAGAGCAGCCATAAGATCACATAAATTTGATTTCTCCATTTTTGATGGGCTCTCAACAACTAGAAAATAGCCATAAGATCACATAAACTAGATTTCTCATTGCATCCCAGTTAAGATCTTTATTCCGAATATAATTTCTTTGCTATGTGATGTTGAGTTGTCCCCTTCACCTAATTTGATGACAATTTAAGATTCATTTCTTGGTTCTGAAACTTATAGTCTCGGACCAACGTATGCAAAATCAGTGAAGCCTCAGAAACCACTCCAGGAGGTAAGTATTGTTCTAGAATCAACGAGTACCTTACAGCAACATGGAGCTCTGACTCATTCAGAGTGCACGATATACTTTTCTTCCATTCCTTCGATTTTCCATCCAAACAAACACCATGTAGCAAGGCAGCAAAAGTAACAGAATCTGAAACACAACCCTTACTCGCCATCTTTTCACTCAACTTTAAAGCCGTTTTGAGCATTCCGTATAGGCAAAGGCAAACAAGTATCGAATTATATGCAGCAATCTTTGGGATCCACCCATCCGAAATCATCTGTCCAAAAAACTCTTGAAATAAAAACTTCTTTTGATCACCAGACTCATACCCATCTGTGTAAATTGCATTGGGTGCGATATTCGAGAACCCATTTACCAAATAGTTAAATGTAACATCATTAGGAATACACTTGGTCACCAACATTTGTTCGAAAAATGACACAGCTTTTCCAAGTTTACCCTCCTTACAAAAGCTCCCTATTAGAATACTGTAAGTGACAACATTAGGCAACAAACCACAAGATTTCATCTGTCTAAGATATACTTCAGCTCTATTTGAATCTCCCAAACGGCAAAAACCATTAATCAAAGAGGTAAAGGTTACCACATTTGGCTTGCATTTCCGTTTCATCATTAGGTTGAACATCTTCAATGCACTATCCAAATCGAGCTGCTTCACATATCCATCTATGATCGTAGAGTACGTTATTTCATCTGGGTAGATTTTACCCTTAATCATCCGGTCAATGCATGAAATTGCGTCTCTCACCATTCCAAATTTACAGTAGCCCTTAATCATGGCGTTGTATCCCACAATACCCAAATCCATACCCTTTTCAATAGTCAACTCAAACAAATTCTTTGCCTCATCAAGATCGCCATTTCTGACAAACCCATCTACAAGAGTGGCGTAAATAAATGCATCGGGATGCACATTTTGGTCAAGCATCTCAGCAAGAAGCTGCTTGGCAGCTGGTAGCCTATGTTTCTTACAAAGTCCGTTCATCAAAACATTATAGATACACCTATCAGGCAATACTCCCCGATCCATCATTTTATCATGAATTGTCAATGCAATATCAACTTCACCTGCAGCTACAAGCCCATGTAAAAGAGCTCCATAAGTAACCAAATCAGGCTTATCTCCTCTTTCTGTCATCCCAATTAGCATATCAAAAGCTCTCATATATTCACCCTTTTTGCAATATACATGTATAAGAGGCGTGCAACTGAATTTATTTGGATTTAACCCCTTCTTTCTTGCCTGTTCGAGAAGCTGCTCAGCTTCTTGACTCCTCCCTTCCTTGCACAAACAGTGTATCAAAATATTATATGTGACTATATCCGGATCACAACCATTCTCAATCATTCCTTTTATGGTCTCCACAGCTTTTACACTACAACCATGCCTATATCTTGCATCAAGAATGTTGTTATAAACTTGAATGTTTACACTTAAACCCCTCGAACTCATTTCCATCAAAAGCCTATCAATTTCCCTGAAATTCCCTTCCTTACAAAACCCGTTAATCATAGCACCGTAAGTCTCAACTGCAGGCAAAAACCCCTTCAGTTTCAACTCCTTGAAAAGCCCATAAGCCATTTCAACTTCGCCTTTTACGCAATACCCATCAATGAGTGTGTTGTAAAATACAATATTCGGTATACATCCCCGTCCCCACCTCTCCTCAATCAACTTCCTAGCTTCTTCAACCTTCCCTTCCTTACACAAACCTCTCACCATTATACAAGTACTATAATTATCTACACAAACATTTTCACTATCATCGGCTCTTTCAAGCATTTCATCATATACACGACGTGCAACTTCAATTCGACCGTCCTTTATTAACGCAATCAGCAAAGAATTACAAGCAAACACAATTGGAACAACATTATAACATTCAACTGTAAATGTATACAATTCAAGAGCTTTATCAACTAACCCAGAATCCGAATATGCTCTTATTACAGCATCAAGAGCCTCACGGGTGGGTAATTTATCTTCCACTTTCATACTCTCAAACAAAGTTTCAATCTCCAAAAAGACTCTGGATTTAGCTAATAGCTTCAAAAGAGAAGAACAAGCAAACCCATCTAGAGAACAACCGTAGGGTCTTTGAGAGACCCAATCAAAGAACTTTAGACCCAGCTCAGCATCCCCAATTCGATCAAACACCAAATGTGCAATGTCCGATGGGACAATTTGCTCTTCGGAGAGGCGGGTTTCGAGGGCTTCTTCCCATTGATCCTGGGTTCTGAGTATTTGGCAGATTTCGAGAACTAGTTTTTTGAAATGGGTTTTGAAGGGGAAGTTTGGGGAAGAACTGGGTTTGGGATTGCGGTGAGGTTTGATGAGAGAGAGAAGAGTTTTCGACATGAGAGAGACAAACAAGTGGTATAGGGTGAATTTAATCTTTCAGTCATCTGCAACTTTCATATCCTTGGAAACACTTAATACAGATTTTGGCTGAAAAAGCAGAGCGTTCGATTGTATTTGCGGCATTCTCATAGGAAGTTCGGATTCGTTTTAGATAGGTTTATGCATCTGTGTGTATATATATATATATATAATTATATACCTACATATATACATTAACATGAAAAACCAGCTCAGTTGCTAACCAATTGTGGAGGGAAATAAAAACATACACAGCCCACATAAACGAAAGAGAGAAAGAAATCTAATCTACATATATATATATATATATATATATACTAGGTGACAAGCGCATATTAGCTTCTTTGACTTTTAGAAAGGGAAAAAGGGAAAAAATTGTCGTGCCAAAAGATGATCATTTTATAATTTTTCTTACAAAATTGAACGTGTCTATCCCCTTATATTAGCTTCTTTGGCTTCTATAACCATTTTTGTGAAGGGAAAAAGCCACTGTGCCAAAAAATGATCTTGTAAAATTGGCCTATATGTAAATATGATGTCAGCAGCCATTTGTGTTGACTTATTTTTGAAGCCATTTATAATTATAGTTGAAAAAGTTGATTGAACCTGAACTATTTGGGCCAAAATTGACCTATGTTACAGGCACGTGCTATCCCCTCATATTAGCTTCTTTGGCCTTTACAACTAATTTTGTAAAAGGGAACCCAAAAAAGACCCAGTTGGGTTAAACGATTCTGCAATTTTCCTCACAAAAGTTGACCTATATGTAAATATGATGTAAGCAGACGATTTTGTTAACTTTTTTTTGAACTAATCGTTCTTATATTAGCTTCTTTGGCTTTTACAACCATTTTTGTAAAGGGAAAAAGCAGCAGTGCCAAAAGTTGATCATTTTGTAATTTTTGTTACAAACATTGACATGCGTGTAAATATTATGTCAAAAGATGATCATTCTGTAATTTTACTTACAAAAAATGACCTATGTGTAAATATTGTACCAAAAGATGATCATTCTGTAATTTTTCTTACAAATATTGACCTATATGAAAATATAATGTCAACAGCCCTTTTGTTGACTAATTTTTGAAGTGAAGTGTAATTATTTTTGAAAAAGTTGATTGAACCTGAAATATTTAAGCCAAAATTGATTGAATCCTTATTATTATATTAAATATAATTTCAAAAGTTGATCTGAATGTAATTATTAGTCGACTTGAATGTAATTATTGTACAAATGACAGAATTAGCCTTATCCAAATTAATATATCCTTATATAGTTGTACACACGAATGAGTAATTATGGTATACTAAAGGGATATTATAATATTTGAGTTACTATGCAATTACCGTAAAGGACAGAACAAACAGAGAAATACCAAAATTGGAGAAATTAATTTGGAAATTGGGCACGGAATCATAGGAGGGATAGCCTCCTTTATGTGATGGAGGAAAAAGTTGATTGAACCTGAAATATTTAAGCCAAAATTGATTGAATCCTTATTATTATATTAAATATAATTTCAAAAGTTGATCTGAATGTAATTATTAGTCGACTTGAATGTAATTATTGTACAAATGAGAGAATTAGCCTTATCCAAATTAATATATCCTTATATAGTTGTACACACAAATGAGTAATTATGGTATACTAAAGGGATATTATAGTATTTGAGTTACTATGCAATTATCGTAAAGGACAGAACAAACAGAGAAATACCAAAATTGGAGAAATTAATTTGGAAATTGGGCACGGAATCATAGGAGGGATAGCCTCCTTTATGTGATGGAGATATATGAAAGCAAAAGCTTTTGCTTTTGCCACCTAAGTGCCCATGTGGCACACTCTATGAAAAGCATTGTGTTAATTGACAAATTAAATATTAAATTAAATATAATAACTATATTTTAATTAGAAAAAATGCAAAACTATATCTTTGTATAACATATATATATATATTTGTATAGCATTTTTAACATTTTTTTTTACATACATGTGTTAATTAATGATTGACCAATTTAATGTAGATTAAATTTGATGACTAACATAATATGGGTTAAATTTGATATTTTATCTATTATATACCTTTGAATTTGTATTAAAGTGATAAGTATCCTAACATTTTTGATACATCTTAACTAAATTTAGATAGCAATTACTTGGCCAATAATTTTAGATTCAAAATTAAAAATATGTTCACATTAGACATCTACTGAGAATATATAAATAAATATACCTGTATATATAAAGCATCTAGTGTGGTAAAGAATTCGTGTATTGTTTGATATGTCCATCGATATTGTATTCTTATTAGTCAAACAAAAAGCTTGCTAAAAAAGTCAAACAAAAAACACCATAGGTTTTACATATGTAAGTGCAATTAATTATATATATAGGCGTATGCTTCTACATAAAGAAGTGTAGTAATATACGTGTATATTTGCTTCTACCACGTGGCAATTTTTTAGAATTTTGATCATTAAAATTTTTTTTCTTTACATTCTTGAGTTAATATTGACAAGGATTGACCATATTTAATGTAGATTAAATTTGATGACCAATTTAATGTAGATTAAATTTAATATATTATTTATCGTCTGCCTTTGAATTTGTATTAAAGAGATAAGTCTCCTGACTTTTTTGATATATCCTAACTAAATTTGGATAGCATTTATTTAGTCAACAATTTTAGATTAAAAGTTAAAAATTTGTTTACAATATATAAATATATATACCTGTATGTATATAAAGTAGATGGTGTGGTAAACAATTCGTGTATTGTTTAATCTGTCCATCCACATTGTATTTTTATTAGTCAAACAAAAAGCTTGCTAAAAAAAAGTCAAACTAAAAGCATCTTAGCTTTTACATATGCAAGTGCAATTGTATATGTAGACATACACTTCTACATATGGAAGTGTAGTAATATACATGAATACTAGAATCAATACCCGTGCGATACACGGAAAAATGTTTCTAAATTTTATGTAGTAATTTTTTTGCTAAGCAAATTTTATGTATGTAAATTTGTTAGTGGTATTATTATTTTATATATATTATAGTTATATTATTTTTATTCATTTGTTTAGTTTGTATCATGTATGTATGTGTGTACATTTGAAGATATATGTATATATTTATACAGATTAGATATTGATTAGATTTGATATGGTTTAAAAAGAGATAAGGAAAATATGAAAGTTTCTGCCTTTGATTATGCCACGTGGAACTTTCTGAGCATTTTGATCATTTGAATTTTTTTAAAAATATTTTTAACACATATATGTTAAAAAATGATTGACCAATTTAATGTTGATTAAATTTGATGACTAATTTAATATGGGTTAAATTTGATATTTTATTTATTTAATACCTTTGAATTTGTATTAAAGATATAAGTATCTTAACATTTTTGATATTTAGAGATATATGTATATATTTATACAGATTTAGCTATTGATTAGATTTGATATGGTTTAAAAAGACATAAGGAAATATGAAAGCAGAAGCCATTGATTATGCCATGTGGCAATTTTTGAGCATTTTGATCATTTGAATTTTTTATTTTTTTTAACATATATATGTTAATTAATGATTGACAAATTTAAATAGATAAAATTTGATGACTAATTTAATATGGATTAAATTTGATATTTTATTTATTATACACCTTTGAATTTGTATTAAAGATATAAGCATCCTAACATTTTTGATACATCTTAACTAAATTTAGATAGCAATTACTTAGCCAATAATTTTAGATTCAAAATTGAAAATTTGTTCACATTAGATATCTACTGAGAATACATAAATAAATATATCTGTATATATAAAGCATCTGGTGCGGTAAAGAATTCGTGTATTGTTTGATATGTTCATCAACATTGTATTCTTATTAGTCAAACAAAAAGCTTGCTAAAAAAGTCAAACAAAAAGCACCGTAGGTTTTACATATGCAAGTGCAATTATATATGTAGACGTATGCTTCTACATAAAGAAGTGCAAAATTGAAAATTTGTTCACATTAGCCATTAGATTTCTGACTAGGAATATATACATATATACCTGTGTGTATATATATATATATATGTATATGATATTTGGCGGTAAAAAATCATGTATTGTTTGATCTATCCATCCACACTGTATTCGTATTAGTCAAGCAAAAAGCACCATGACTTTTACATATGCAAATGCAGTTATATATGTTTACATATGAAAGTGTCAAGTGGAGTAACATACATGCTTATGTCATCTACAGTTCTTTTGTATTCTACGTAGACTTCAAAGTTTAGTTTAAGTTTGTTCATCCATGTGTTTGTTGACTTTTGGTTCTTATTTGAAGGAAATAAGAAGATTAATCATTTGAAGTAGATGAAACTATATTCTATTGACCCTACAAGTAAGTGTCATTTATATAGTTTCGGTGTGTGGTTGAATATTGTCACTTTGTTTAACCAATGTTAAGTTTTAAAGAAATGTTCTTCAAACCATCAAGGACTAAAATCTTCAAGGTCATCCAGTTATCGAGTGTTTTGAATTTACGATTGTTGGAATCTATGATTAAAATTTACATATAAGATGTATACAACATTGTCATCTTTTGTTTACTATTTGCACGTTCGTTCTTTTGTATTTTAATCATGTTTTTTTTTCATTCCATAATACTTTGGTGTTTTATAAATCTCCCGTGCACTTGCACGGGGTCATAGCTAGTATCAATATAAAACAGGATCCTTTGACTATTGCCACGTGTCACTTTTCTAAATTTTTAATTTTTTAAAAAAATTAATTTTTTATTGTTTTAAAAAATAAAGTAACTATATCTACATATAAAGTGCATATATCTTGCACGTATATCATGCACATGATCGACCAATTCGCAATTCGTCGATCATGCTCATGATCCACGACAAGGCAATAGTGCTGCAGACTGGATTGCCAATTTAGCTAAAATAGGGATTGTTCCTTGTTCTTGGACAGAGGTCATGTCATGCCCCAATGTAGTATAAATAGAGAAAGTATTTAATTTTCTTTATGGACCCGTAGGTTGCGACAGTTTGAAGGCACTACACCAAAACACCGAATTTGTCACACTTTTTTTCGCTAGCTTTGTCACTGTTTTCAGCAGTGACCAAATTGTCACTGTCATTAAAGTGACAAGTGCAAATTGGTGACAAAAGTAATATGTCACCGCTAATGGCAGTGACAATATTTATGGTACAATTTTCACTGTCGAAGACGGTGATAAATCTGACTTAAATGAAAATTTTACACTCCCAATAACGCGCCCCAATATTTGGTTCACTCCCCCCCCCCTTTCCTTTTCTTTTCCCTCACTTTATCAACCCTAGCACAGGATGATGTTCTCTCTCTCTCTCTCTCTCTCTCTACGCCACCACCACCACCGCTCTGCGTCCTTTACCACCGCCTCCCTATAGGACCACATGTATGTTTCTCTCTCTCTCTCTCTCTCTCTCTCTCTCTCTCTCATAGATCGTTTCACCTCTCCTCCACCCAATGCATGAAATTTCCAAAAAAAATGACTGAGTATTCACCGAACAAGATGAGATCCACCTCCTCAAAGCCCTTCGATGTACCTCCACTCTTTCTCTCTCCTCACTCACCAGCCGCCACTTCATCAATAACCAAATCACCGAAAACTCCGACTATAAGCTTGCCCGATCCAAATCACGCATCAAAACCCCTCACGATCAGAGAATTTACAAGATTTCCCGCAAGATCTCGGGTAAGAAGAACACAAAAAACCCACCACAAAAAAAGAGGAATTCGAACATTGAAGCGACTAATCACAAAATTCGTGGTTCGAAGTGGGTTTGGAGGATTTTTCGGTTTTGATGAAGGAAGTTTCTCGGATTTTCCCGAAAAATGGTGTGTACAGAGATGGATTGAAGTGTTTAGGGAATTCGAAATTGAGGGATTTGAATGAGAAATGGATGGTTCAGAGAATGGAAAAGGTTGGGCTCTGTTTTGAGTAGCACAGCCCAAACCGAAACCCATTTCAGGTTAGACTCTATTTCATCTACTATCGTTCTCTGTGTATTGGCAATTTGTTAAAATCCATTCACAATACTTAAAAGGTTATGACTATGACCATGTTTAAGGTTTAAAATCCATTCACAACATTTTTTTATTAGTTGTTAGTTGACAATGTTTAAGGTTTTACTGATTTGTGGAGTTTTAAGTTAACATATCATTCACATGGAACAAAATAATGTTCACAGGTATAATGTTTGGTGTTTCTCTAATGATCTGTATTTAATGATCCTACAACGATCAAAGTCACCATTTGATTTATTTGCATCGTATATTAACTTACTCTTTTTGTCTATTTCACTCAATGTTTTTAATATGTATTTTTTTAATCATGTTCATTGCAATCTCTCACTCTCTGTTTTTTTAATCATGTTCATTGTGAATCTGTTATTTGCCAATCCTGTGAATGCATGTTCTTTTTGTGATTTTTAATCAAGTTCATTAAGTACTGAAAATTAAGTGTTGACTTTTAAGTACTAAAAAATTTAAGCGATTGAATTTGCAATATTATCGAGGGCATGTTGCCCGAGTGGTATCACCACTCTCTCTCCAAGGGAGAGTGAGTGGGTTCGACTCCCCTTGTGGGGGAATCCTTACAGGGTGGGCAATCCCCTTCCCTGCTTCCTCTGTGGGTATGGCCATAGTTCTTCCCCAGTGTGGGGTTGTCCCTAGTCCCCCCATGCGAGTGGGGTTGTGGGTTGTGTGTGTGAGTGTCCTTGTAACAAAACAAATATTTGCAATTTTGAAAACACTGTTACACGTACTAAAATAGAGTGCATTTAGTGATCATATTCAGTAGAATTTTTTGACTTAAATAATTTTTGTGGATTTTTTATAGTTTTTTCAATTAAGTGGTACATTATCAAATGTGCTAAAAAGCAATAAGTGCTTAAACTTTTTCATTTTCACCACTTAATTGGGTTATCAACACACCCTAATTGTGTGATTTTTGTGTACTTTTCAAGTGCAATGAAGCAATGTTTATATTATATCTCTTAGCTTTTAGATTATCTCTATTTTTTTTAGTTGATAAAGTTATCTTAACTTTAGAATTAGCTTTTAGAATATTTATACTTTTGTTGGTTGATCCAATCATTTTCTTTGAGTGCAACTGTGCAAGGCTAATGCAATAGGCACAGCCCTTTGGTCTTCATTTGAGGAGTTGTAGAGGCTAAATAAAGTCTTGGTTTCATCTCCTTTTGTGTTTGTACTTGAAGTGTTTGTGAGTTTTCATCAACACCCTTAAAAGTTGTAAGACGGTTTTGACTTTACTTGAGCTTTGTCATCTCCTTTTGGCAATTCATTTTGGCTTGGTAATTTTGGCATCCAAAATAAAAGGTTCAATTAGTTCAATTCTTTTTGCTTGGTAATTATTGTCTTTTTGTATATTTAGTTATTATTCACATCCTTATTGATCATAACACATTTGATGAGTGCAAGTTTTATATATTCAACCTTTTTCTTACTTGTATTGGTATACTATACCTTATTCCAAATCTTTATTTTCAATGTTATATTCAATGTTAATTTTGCAAATCTGTATTGGTATATATTCAATGTTGATTTTGCAAATCTTTATTTTATGTGATCATGACTTATTTACTTTGGAGCAAATACTACTTTGGGTTAGATAGGGTCAGATGTACTGGACTTTAAGAAAAGAGTGACTGCATAGTGAGAGAGAGGACAAAAAATAAAAGATTTGCACAAACCCCTACCCTCATAATTGTGCACACACATGTACATTCTTATGAATGTGCTTAAGTTCCTTTTTTTGTGCCAATGTGCAATTTTTTTTTTCTTTCAATATATATAATATTTGATGCTTGTACTGATTCATTATGTGGATTAGGCCGCGTACAGAACAATATAGATAATGTTTGATGCTTGTACAAACATATGTGTAGGAATTGCAAATTTATTTGGTAAAATGGCTTTATCCAAAACCATCTTGCATTTTGAAACTATTGTTAACCATTTCTTTAACTCACTATTCATAACTACTACAGGGTCAATTGTTGTGATGATTTTGATGGATATACTAGGGAAGAAGTTGCTTCTTCTGGGGAGTTTTTTCGGCATGGTAAGTAAAACTTCCTACTCTCTTTTATTGGCAATCAGTGGCACAATATAAATTTTACAGTGTGATACCTCTTTTAACACGGTTGTGGCTGTGGTGTAAAGGGCCCCATTTTACCGTTGGTCCAACTTGAAAACTTTCCTCAAGTAGAAAGTCATCATATTTTGTGAACATCTTCAGATGGATGACCATGCTACCCTCATGGATGAAATAAAACTCCATGAAGGGTGATATCTGGAGCCAACAATCTCCGAAGCTCCTTGAGTTTCTATTCCTCTTCTTCTGAGCAACTCTAGCTACATCTTTTATAGAGTGCATCTAAATTTGTACATTGGGTACTTCTGTTATGCTATTTCGCTATTAAGGCTTACTGAAAACCTTTTTTCTATTTTTTCCTTCCGATATGGGTGTAAGAAACTAATCCCACCTTCAGAAAGTGTCATGAATAATACATTCTTACAAATTTCAAATCCAGTTCTTTTGCTTCATGATGATCTCTTTCCAAACTGCATGATAGAACTTTGAAATTGGTGGTAGAACTTATTTATGGCAAGTACACTAGTTTGCTAAAGTTCATACAAGAAATATAAATTTTGATTTCCTCGAAAATAGATCGTTGATATTTAGAACTTATTGTGTGTTTTTACTAATCTTCTCTAGATTTCCTTCAGTTTAGTTTAGCTGATCTGAGTTTCAATTGAAGTGGACTTTTGATTCATTAACATAGCTCATATGTTCTAAGTAACCTTTTTACTTTTGATTTCCTTTTCAATCAAAATCTTCTATGGAATCTTAATCAAAGTATTGAGTGGTTTCTTCTAGAATCTTTTATGGTTTTTACTAACCTTCTATGATTTTCTTTTCTTTAAGTGCATTTAGTTTACAAACATGCATGTGTGTTCTAAATTTTGCAAATGGTTGATGTTCAAAATGTACTAGCAGCCCAATGCAAAGCGGGGGTATTTGTAAAATACAACTGCGCTAAAAGGAAGAATTGTAGTAGTTTTTATCACAACTTCTCGTGTTATCTGCAATTTGCATTACAAGGCTAATTTTCATACACTATGATTAATCTATGATAAGTTGTATTGTTTTAGCTGTTGTTTGTGCAGATCACTGCTGTGTGGACTAAACAGATGAACATCAGAATAAATGGAATGCTGGAATGAAAACACAAGAAGTCAAAACTGAATTGTGGAGTTCGATCGATCTAAGACGGTTCGATCGATCGAGCGTTCGATCGCTTGAAGAATGTTAAAGCACTTGAAGAGTAGGGGTTCGATCGATCGAGAGCTGTTCGATCGATCGAACGGGGTATTTCCAGTAACATTTGCGTGCGCAGCAGATGCGGGTTTTAACCCTAGTTTCTTAGGTTTTCTTATATATATGTGTATTGTTCACGTCCATAAGGACGCCCACTTTACATCTTAACAGTTTTAGAGAGAAAGATAGAGAGTTTGCTTGTTTTTTTTTGTAGGTTTCCATTGAATTTTTACATTGTGGACTGGATTTCTCTGAGTTAATACTAGTATTCTTCACTCCAGGTTATTTATATATTGTTAGTTATATTCTGCATTTGGTAGTCATCGTTTAGTTGCTCATCTTATTGCACTACATGCTAAATACTTGTAAAACCATAGATTTCGTAGTTTTCATGAAAAACTTACAACCAAACAAGATGTTAATGTTCTTTTACGTTAAATATCAATCTATGACACTCCAGACGATGTCTGAGTAGTCTTAGGTTGGGAGAACACGATGAAACAGTGATCTCCAGCCTCTGCCATGCAGCAGAATAATCGCTGTGTTCGATCGATCGAAGTTAGTTCGATCGATCGAACCAGAGACAGTCGATCGATCGAAGTCAGTTCGATCGATTGAGGGATGAAGGTCTTCGATCGATCGAAAGCGCGTCGATCGATCGAACTCTCGGATTCTTGAGGATGTTCCCTGCAGTATTCCAGGACTTTTTGTTTTAGGATTTGTTATCATTCTGTCCCAAATAAATGCTCAGTTTGTCAAAACAGTTTTAAAACTAAGGCCCTAAGGCATTTTCTTCCAATACATTTTGCAAACCATCTTTAATGCTAACACCATTAAGGATGCGAGTCTTAACTATTGGATTAAACCGCTTTCACGTATCTTAATTTAACTGTGATGATATGGTCCCGGTCATGAAAGGGCCATGGATTCTCTATCTTTAGAGGAATACGGAAAACTGTGGGTAATATACTCCTTTGTGCTTCAAGGTAAATGCATGGTAGATGGCTAGATTACTGCGGATTCGTGTAATCCCAACACTTTCTTTTAAAGTTAAACATCCTAATTTCAAGTACTGTTTAATTAGCTAGTTAGATCGTTAGTCATTTTCTTTAGTAATTTTAGCTGTGGAACTTTGTGTTCCGCACCATTGCTTAATCTTATTCATTTTATTTTATTTTCTTTAGAGGTTAGTCTAATTCGATAGGTCAACACCTTCCCTGTGGGATCGACCTGGTCTTACCAGATATTACTTGCACGTCTACCTACACTTGGGTATTGCACAAGAGCGCACAAGATTTTTCTCGTGTCAAGTTTTTGGCGCCGTTGCCGGGGAAGACGACGATCAATTCCTTAGATTACCTCAGTCTCTCTTCATCTCTTTCTGTTTTTATTTTCTCTTCTTTTCAGTTCTTTTGGGTAAGTTCTCACCCTAGGGACTCTCCTAGTTCATGTCCGAGAATTCTATTGAAGGAATTTTTGGAAATCCTTTCTACCTGTCTGACTCTGATAGCTCCATCAACCCAATAGCCACTCCAACTGCATCAATGGATGATCATCAGAGTGAAAATGGTGACAATGTTGTGGTACCAATTGATGAGGCACTCCGTCCTCTTTGCGATCTCATGCAACCAGAACATGCACCTACGCCCTCTTGCATTCAAATCCCACCGCATAATGGCGAATTTCAGTTTCGCAATGGGATGATTCAATTGCTTCCCACTTTTCATGGGATGGAAAGCGAGAAGGCGTATTTACATGTCATTGATTTCGAGGATGTTTGCAAAACATTCTCGCAAAATTGTTCTAGGGAGGTGACGCATCTAATGCTATTCCCCTTCACTTTGAAAGATAAAGCGAAGGCGTGGCTCCACTCCCTAAAACCTAATTCAATTTTCACCTGGCATGCGATGAGCACCGCGTTTCTGAAGAAATTCTATCCTACTCGCATGACCACAGACCTTCAGCGTCAAATCAATTCCTATAAACAAAAGAGCAATGAAACCTTCACACAAGCATGGGAGCGTTTCAAAGATTTGCTTCTCTCATGCCCACACCATGGGTTTGAGAAATGGCGAACTATCAGCTTCTTTTATCAAGGATTGAATGGTGAAACAAAGAAGTTGGTGGAAACAATGAGCTCTGGACCATTTCTGCGTAAAAACACTGAAGAGGCCGAAGCCCATTTCGAATGGTTAGCTGAATACGCTCATGAATGGTCAAATTCTGACAATATCTCACGCTCACAGATATCCTGTGTAGAGGAGAAAAGCCTATACTAGCTAACCAATGAAGATCACCTCATGACTAAGTATGCAGAGCTAGCAAAGAAGGTAGAGGAGTTAAGCATGAAAGGAGAGAGCTCTAGGCAAGTCATGCCTGAAGAACCATGTGGCACATGCAACATGTTGGGACATACAACTCAATATTGTCCTAATGTGCCATATTTTCAAGAGCAAGCCCCTATAGAGATGAATGCCATGCAAGGTTTTCGAGGGGCGGGGAATTCCAACAATAACTTTCAAAGTAACAATAGATGGAATCACCCCGGTTTTGATTGGAGAAATAATGCTGGGGCCCAAAATCAATATCAACAGCAGCCCTACAACAACAATCAATATCAAGGGCAAAACAATAGGCCAGCCCAGCATTACAATCAAAATAGAACCAATAATTACCATCAAGCTCAACCCTCCAATGCACCACAAACCAATACCTATGTGCCACCGCACAAGAAGGTACAAGAAGAAGAGCCACTTGCTAATGCCAATCTAACTCAGCAACTCATCCAAATGATGAGTAGAATGTCTGCTACATTAGAGAGGATAGATGCACGGCAAGAAGTCTCAGGAGGAACATTCCCTGCCCAACCACTTCAGAACCCCAAGGGACATAACAATGGTCCTAACAATCAAGAACATGCTAAAGCTGTGACTACACTGAGAAGTGGAAAAATCATAGAGAAAAGCATGCCTCTGTCCACTCCCGAAGTGTACAAAGAGGAGGAAGTGGTGGATGAAGAAGTTGAGCTACCATCTACTCAAGAGGAGGAGCCGTCTACTAATGACGAACCAATCAAGGCAAACATTGAAGTTCCTAGAGTAGAGGAAGAAGTTGAGCGAAGGCCTGGGAAGGAGTCTGTTAAGGAGGAACCACCAAAATGCCCCTTTCCTGCACCTTATCCTCAACGGTTGAAGACACCCAAGAATGAGACAAAGAATCAGGAGTTTCTGGAATTGTTTAAGCAAGTTAAGATTAACCTTCCACTCCTAGATGCTATCAAGCAAGTGCCGGCCTATGCTAAGTATCTCAAAGATCTATGCACGGTCAAGAGGAGGCAAAGCGTGAAGAAACATGCTTATGTCGCGTGCCAAGCAAGCGCAATCATTCAAAATGAGTTGCCTCCAAAACTCAAAGATCCCGGCACACCTACTGTCTCATGCCGAATTGGGAATCAAAAGATAGACAACGCACTCCTCGATTTAGGAGCAAGTGTGAACCTGCTGCCATATTCAGTCTATAAACAGCTAGGGTTGGGTGAACTCAAACCCACTCGAGTTGCGTTGCAATTGGCAGACAGATCTGTGAAGTACCCTAGAGGGGTATTAGAGGACGTTCTGGTCCAAATAGACTCTTTTGTCTTTCCGGTTGATTTCGTGATATTAGACACAGAACCTGTGTCTAATCCTGGTGCACATATCCCGGTTATTTTTGGACGTCCATTCCTCAACACCATTGATGCCACAATCAAGATTAGAACTGGTATCATGACTATCGTATTCGGGAACATGACGTTGAATATCAAGATCTTTTCTAATCCCCGACCTGAAGAATACGATGATGAGGAAGAAATCCATTATATAGACACGGTCATTGAAGATGAAGTTGACTTGGTCGACTATAAAGATCCTTTGGAAGTTGTGATGACTCAATTTGGCGATATCTATCAGCCTGCAGAGTCCACCCCATTGATGCTGACCTGAACCAGACGTGTCTTATGATGGATACGATAGAGGAGGATAGAGCCGATTGCATGTGGGTAATGCCATATGAACAACTGCCTCCTAAAACCAAGTTGGTAATGCCCTCTAGTTTCCAGTTTCTGGAGTTAGAATTGAAGGAGCTTCCCAAAGAGCTAAAATACGCATTCCTAGGGACTGGAAAAACTTATCTTGTGATCATTTCAGCTGCTTTAACTCATGAACAGGAAAGTAAGCTAGTGGAAATGCTTACCAAGCATAAGGATGCTATGGGATGGACAATTGCTGACCTCAAAGGCATAAGCCCATCCATATGCACGCATAAGATATATCTGGAGGACGACGCTAAACCCTCAAGGCAAATGCAAAGGCGTCTGAATCCCAACATGCAAGAAGTAGTTAAAAAGGAAGTGCTTAAACTACTTGATGTTGGGATGATATATCCGATATCTGATAGTCCTTGGGTCAGTCCTACCCAAGTAGTTCCAAAGAAAGCAGGCATAACAGTCATCCCAAACAAAGATGGTGAATTGGTACCAACACGTGTCCCCACTGGATGGAGGATGTGTATTGACTACAGGAAGTTAAATACTGTGACCCGAAAGGACCATTTTCCTTTGCCATTCATGGATCAAATGCTAGAACGTGTGGCGGGTCACAAGTATTACTGCTTCTTGGATGGATATAGTGGATATAATCAAATTGAGATTGCTCCTGAAGATCAGGAGAAAACCACATTCACGTGTCCATTCGGTACTTTTGCCTACCGACGAATGCCGTTTGGCCTATGCAATGCACCGGCTACCTTTCAGCGGTGCATGCTGAGTATATTCAGTGACATGGTCGAAAACATCCTTGAAGTTTTCATGGATGATTTTTCAGTATTCGGCCATAGCTTCGAAGATTGCCTCAGCAATCTCGAGCAGGTTTTAATGAGGTGTGAGGACAAACACCTAGTCTTGAATTGGGAGAAGTGTCACTTCATGGTGACCAAGCACTACACCATTTGGCCAATTTTGTAACACAGATGGTTTCGGTTTTCTAACGGTAATTTACCGTTACTAATTGCCAACGGTAAAAGTCCGTTAGAAATATCAATTTTCCGTTAGAAATATAAGCAATCCATTAAAAATAGTGTAAAGTTTTAAAAAAAATAATAATGTAGTGGCATTTTTGTAATAAAACACACCAAACAAAAATGCGGTGGCAATTTTGTGAATAAAAGCTTCACAAATTTTTGCCCAAAATTTTCACCCAAAAGTTTCCCCCCCTAAACTAGCGAATTCTCTCACGCCAAATTCCTTTCCCCTCCCCCCCCAAAACTAGAGCTCCTCCACCTTCCATCTCCTATTCTTCTCTCTCTCTCTCTCTCTCTCTCTCTCTCTCTGTGTGTGGTTATTAATCACCGGCCAAATCTAATTCAGATTTTAGGGCCCCAAACTATTCCAACTACATCTCCAGTTTCACTCCTTTTCTGCGAGATCTAGAGAGGAAGCCTCTTTCTGTCCTTCACGCCTCCATCTCAGCCTCCACGCCAAAAGCAACGACTCCCCTTGCTGTTGCCGACGTCGACGCTGCCTTCTCCAGTCGTTTTCTCTATGGCCGTCAGTCCATCACTTCCGCCATTGCCGTAGTCCGTCGCCTTATTGTTGTCTCTCTAAAGAGGTAAGGTTCTCTTTCTCTCTCTTCCCTCTCTAGCTGCCTTCCTCTTTCGATTCAGTCTCTTCTTTCTCTACCAACCTTCTTATGCAGTGTAAGAACCCTAACAATGGTGGATGATGTTAGCTCAGGGGAAAATCGACATATAATGTTGATTGAACTAACCGATGGTGGGAAATTGACGGTCTGATCACTCGAGACTTTCTTGGTGGGTGTTGTACCCTTGATTCCAAAGAGTTGGACCATGATTTGAAGGTCTCTACTAGTATGTGTTTTCTAATGTCTGTAGAAATTTTAGTTGCCACTGATAACATTGGCGTATGCAATCTTTGGAATTTATTTTTCCTATCTAATTGCCCATGCTGCTCTAAGAACGTTGTAAACTTCTTATATATATGTAAATCATTACATAATCGGATCATGATCTAGATAAAGGACAGAATTCCACAAGGGCAATACACTTTCTTTTAACTTTCTTTTAACTATTCCAAAAGGACATTTCTTCTAATATTTGTTGTATTTTCTCATCAACTGCACCTCTCAATACTTTTTTTTTGTTTATTTTCTAGGTAGTATAAGTGTTAGTTCTCTGTGTTTTTTGCTTGTACCATTGTTTATATGCTTAGTTTTGAGCTATCAATTATATTCATACAGCTGTTTTGTAGTTTTTTTGTGGTGAGAGATTATGCAAGAGAAACTCTTTTTTGAGATGGAGGCCTTGGATGACAGGCTATTACATGCAACGCTACCTCAAAGATCAGATATTTTACAAAATACAATCTTAATCGATAATTGATAATCCAGATCATAGGATCGTTGATGATCTAAGTTCATTTAAATGAAAGCACTTTCATTCTTTGACACTCATCAATGCTGCAGTATACTTGATATCATTTAGCAACATTCTTAGCTTTGTAATCATATTTCCCAACTTGCATTGAACCTTTCTGCACTAAAATATGTGATCATCTCCAACTGATGGGAACTGTTTCATCTGCTATTTCAGGGACTGGTAAATCTAAATTTCTTGCAAGAGAAAAAAGAAGCAGATTTCCGTTATGGACTTGTACGCATTCAAGAAAATGCCGAGTCAATTGCATTCTACGACGGAGAGGAAAATGAAATCCAATTATTGATGCAACGCTTCAGAAGTGCTTTCGAAAATTTAATTGTATGATTAGTTTTGTTCTTTTGTGGTTTCTGTCATATGCAAGTTTTCAAAGAAATTTAGTCAAACAGCTTTGTATTCAAGACTTTGCTGTCCACTTGTTGCCATGTCTTACTTTTCTTTGAGACCTGACATAGCAAACATAAGTATGGATGCGTAGATTTAGACATGATACACGTTTGTTGTCTTGGGAATGTGCTTGCAAGAAGATATACCCAACATGCTTTGCTTCAATTAGAAAGCAAAAATGTTTTCCCACTAAAACCTGAAGCAAAGAAAAGTTGGATGTGTTGTCTCTGATTTGTTGAGCTCTCTAACTCTTGTTCAAGCAATGCTAAGCCTTTTTGTTGAAGCTAAAATTTTCTTTTCTGCATAGCTGCTCATTATTGCTGGGATGAAGGTTGAGTTTTAAGAACTTTTCTATAATTTTTAATGTTTTGCGATATAAGGTTGTGTAATGAATATTTTGTTGACTGAAACTATTGTACTAAATCTTTTTCAATTATTTAATCTTGTTACCTGTTAATGACTATTTTGTTGACTGAAAATATTGTAAACCTCTTCAATCATTTATTCTTGTTATGAGTTATTGTCTCACTTTAATGTTCAACTTCACTAAAATTGTTGATATCTTCCAGAAATATGGAGTTCTTCACCAATGGCTATCGCTATCTGATTCAGATGCTTCTCGCTGCTGTGGTTGCACCCATGTATTTCTCAGGCAAAATTGAATTTGGCGTCATAAATCAGTCTGTATCTGATTTTAATCATATACTTGGATATTTCTCCCTCATTGTTTACCAATTCAGGCTATCAGTGCCTTTTCAGCAGTCATTAATCGACTAGGTACCTTGTTTTCCCCCTTTTTTCATGCACATTTTTGCCTGTGATTGCCTATCTCCACGAAGAAGATTTTATGAAAAACCTGGCTGATATCATGTATTAAAAATAATTAAAAATTATATCCTTGATCCTTCCTATACGGAGTGATGAAGAGCAAGATCACAAGAGAAAGAGAAAATTAGGAATTACACATGGAGCATGCTTAAAGCCTTTGCCTAATTGGTTTTAGGATTGTTATTAATTAATTTGCTATTATTATTATTGTTGTTAGAGAATATGAAGCTCTTGTATTGGAATTAATTCATCAATGTTACATGAGAGGCCTTTATATAGGCAATAGGAATTCCAATACATCAATACATTGTATCATGTAATATATATTTTATTAGTGTATTAGATATATCATATCATAACACATCAATTTCATATATTCTAGAAAATATAATATCATGATAAATAATATAATATTTTCTACCATATATCAACACTCCCTCTCAAGCTAGAGAGTATCATGATAAATAATAGGGTTAAATACATTTTACCTTCCCCTGTAGTTAGGCTCGTTTTCACTTTACCCCTTTGTGGTTCAAAAGTGGACACTTAACCCCCTTGTGGTTTCGGACTAAAGTGAAACTGTTAAGATTTCCCTCAAAATTGATAAAAATTCTAAAATTGGCCAAAAATATTGACACTTAACACCTATTGTGAGGTTAAATCCCCTACGTGGGGTTAAATCCCATGCGTGGGGATAATTATGCCATTTAACCCACCTATGTGGGGCTTATTTTAACACTTAACTACTTTGGGGGGCTAATTTTGGGGTTAACTGCCTATGTGGGGTTAATTTTGATACTAAAACTTTCCTATGTAGGGCTAATTTTAACACTTAATTCCCATGCGGGGCTATTTTGAGAGAAATTTTAGTAGTTTCACTTTAGTCCCAAGTGTTCACTTTTGAACCACAGGGCGTAAAGTGAAATGGGCTTAACCACAGGGGATAAAATGTATTTAACCCTTTGTTTAATGAAGTAGTACAAGAATGACCAACCCACGTCTTTGTAGCAGGTTTAAACTTTTTTAATGGTTGTGCACATTGATCGATTAATATTCAATTTGTTATAATAAGTTGATTTCACTACAATGTGAGGTACATTTTGTGGCTGTTGATGAGGAATTTGCTTGGCATAATATTGGATGCTTCTTGTATTCAACTTGAGAGAAAACTCATTCTTTGTCAATGTGGCTTTCTATTACTTACATTCATTTGTTTTAATCATTTTCAATTTTATTCCATACACTATAGTAGGTTTAAAGAACAAGTTGGTTTTGACCACAAAAAAAGAAAAAAAGAACCAGTTGGTTTTTAAATGTGTGGATTATGACTTGCGAAACTTATTAATTGGTTTAGTAATTAAGTTTAGTTCCCTTTAGGCACATTTTTTGACATCCTACTATAAGTGGAGAAGTTCAACATCTTGCATAAACAATTGCTTAAACTCGTATCTCATATTTTCAATTCAAGATATTTATTTTGATTTTGGATTTTTTTTGCTTTGTATCTCTATTAAGTAGAGAAGTGGTGAGATGACAAACCTTATATCGAGCTTACCGTTAAGGTTGTGACTGCTTCTATTTGGCAAATGAGTTATCGGTCCGTCTCTCAAACTCGACTCTGAGATTGTAAGTTCTTCAATCATTCATTTCCCAACTGGCACACGTGTGTATATATATATATATCTGCTTCAAATTTGATTAGGGCGTTTTTGGTTACAAACATCGTCGATTTAATGGAGTTAATGGTAATCATATTGAAAGAAAAGTTGTTGTCCACGCATTTTGAGCTATTTGGCTGATAAAAATGCAAGTTCAGTACATGTTAAATAATCTTTTTAATAGAGGGCTATCTACAGGGAGAAAAGGTGATTTATCTAAGTTAAAAGTAAGAATTGCAATATAGTTAAAAGTAAGAATTACAATTACAACTTACATGAAAGGTTAGGCATCCAATAATTGCATTTGTTTTAGTTTACTCGTATGTTGAGTTTTATGCTCTAAATGAAATTTTAATGTGATGACAAACAACATGTGCTTGAAGATGATAGATATATTCTAAACTACATTTGCAGCATTGAGTTATATCGTAAAATATTACTTTAATCTACTTAAGTTTACCTTCAGGATATTTAATAAGGCTGGGCCCTCTATGTGGCATTGTTAATATAATTACTTTATATTTGTACGATGTGTAAATTGGTACAATGTTGTCTCATTTTATACTTAAGTTTGCATTGCTGGTCACAATTTAGTAGAGGGGGTTCAAATACAAAGGGAAATGATAGACTTAAGTATTAGTGCGTGGTTGGTATAAACTTAAGTAGTTCTACTACTTTAATTTTATCTTCTTCATTTTAGCTTGTCTATTCTTTGTCAATGAGCTATGATCATTATCTGATTAATTTTGGGACCATGAAGCATAAAGAAGATGAAAATGAGTGTTTGGTAATTTGTTTCCCCCACCAGATGGGTACAAGGTGCCAACCAAATGGCTTGCTTGATTTGTGAGCTTTAGTTTCTATAGGTACTTGCCTTAACTGAGTTCTGCTATCTTCTAACTGGACTTTAACTTGCAGGATAAAACCTTCATTTGAGCTCTCTGGAAAGCTTGCTGTAGAAACCAATAGAGTTAGAGGTAATATTTTGATTGCGCTCTTTTGTATTTTTCCAGGCTAAACTCCTTTATTTCCATTGTACTGGCTAGAGTTTCGCCTTAAGGTCAGTGTTGGTCAGTGTCATCCTTTTGCAGCCCCTTTCCTTATGTTCCTTCCTCTTCCTCTCTCTCTACACAGTCTTGTGCGCGCACACACACACACACACACACACACACATATATCCCTTTGTTGCCCAGCAAAAAAAAATTATATATATCCCTTTGTTGTATCAATACATGGTATATCCATATTCCTTTCAAGTAATTTTGATCTAAGAATTTTTATTTTATTCTTATTATTTTTTTTTGTTCTGAGATCTAAGATTCAATTAATAGAGTTGCGGTGATCGATCTAATATTGTGGAGTCATCGCAATTCCACAACATGTTTTCTTTTCCTTCCTATTTTGCTGGCAAACTTTCTCATCAATCAAACAAAGAGAAGAGTTACTTCCCCTTACTAAATTCATAAATCAAATAGAGCCTAAATGAATGACTAAAGTAATTTATAATATTATTTAACTTTTAGAAGTAGTCCTATTGGAGTCAAGACTCAGTCAACCCTAGAGGGTGGAACCAGGAATCCAATAAGTTTTGGACGAGACAAAATGTTTTTTTCTTTTTCATTAAACATAGGATTCACTTTAGCCAAAAAGTTTTGATTATGTACTTGATTGTCTTATGCCACCCGATATGCAGCTATTCAACTTTAACTTATTAGGTTTGTTTCCTGGAGATGTGACCATTTGTGATGCTTTCAGGCAGTTAATTTCACATATTTCATAAGTAGACTCATAATTAGATATTGCTAACTACAAAAAACATTAAGATGAAACTACTCATAATTAGATATTGCTATACATAGTGGCGGTATCAGAGCCTCCTCAAATCTTAACATGGTATCAGAGCTTTTCAAAAATTATAATATATGGTGTCAGAGTTTCCCAAAAAATTTAACGCAATCCATTGATATTCAACTTAGGTAGTTGTTCTACTTCTGACCAGGTGTAGACTTCAAGATGAAACTACTCACAGCGGGCGGTAAAAGACTAAAGCTTACCATTTGGGACACAGGTAATTGATTTAGAAGGCTAATTGCTAGAAGTAACAATTTTAATTCATCATAGACTCCATAAATCTCTGATATCTCCCCATTAGAAATTCGTTTAACCAATTTGGGGAAAATGTCACCTATACTCGTATTACTCAATGTAGGATGAGTTATTTTCTGTCCTAGTCCTGGCTTGTGCTCAATGATTTTTTTTTTTGAACAACAAGACAATTTTATTAAAAAGCCAAGAAGGCCAATGAAAGTACAACCACCCAACCAAGGGTACAGAGAAGGGAAATCAAAACTCCCCAGGAATAGCCTACCCAAAGTCTCAAAAACGAAAAACTCAGCCCCAATGTAGGACAAAATCATACCTTAACTAGACCAAGGATCATAGCAAAATTCCACTATCAGAACTACATCATGAACCCACAAAAACTCCTCAAGCACAGCCCACAGAAACCAAAAAGAGGAAAAAATCAGTCCAACCTAACAAAAAAGTAGGGACACTAGGGGTTCAAGCTAAACAATAGCCAATTACTGTGACCTATATCAATTGAGATCTGACATACACAAGCTTCTATACTCTAGCCTTAGATCTGAAAGGTGGGTATTGAAGCAGAAGACCAGGGACATTGGAAAGCCGACATTTGTTGATAAAAGAAGCCCACCAACAGCACAACTAGAGTTCATACCGCAGACATGAAGTCCACCAACAGTGGCAGCAATTCACCACACCTTGATCTGCCAAACTGCTTGATTTTGCGCACATCACAGATTCACCTTGACTGAAGCCATTGCCCGAAGGACTCCCGACCTGAGGAAATTCCAGCCTCGAAAGGAAAGCAGGGATCCTATGATGCCATCGGCCAAAAGTGTAGGCACCCAGCTACTTCGCAATGTCGGAGTCAGCTTGCCAACTGCAATTTGAAGTTTTTTGCACCACTCGGGCCAACATACTATGGTCTCGAAGCACACTCCCCCAAGACCGGCTGGTCCCAGTCTCCCTAGCGAAGGCCCACCTGGCCCTTCACTTGGAGCTGGAACGGATCTCCTGCAGGGAATCCAAAATCGAACAGAGAATACTTCAAGAAAAGAGAAGGAATTGCACACACTCCCAAGCAAGTATTTGATATCACTAGCGCCCCCAATCACTACCAGGAACTTCAACCAACCCAGAGCAAGATAAAACGCAACCGTAGGACAATAGTAGCGTGCCAGCCATGCCATCGCTATAACGTCTTGCTGTAGCGCCTTCAATGTACACTGACCGCCCAAGAGTGGTTTGGAGAAGAACACTAAGGGACTGCAAAGCCCCAGAAAAACAAGGCTGCTCACGTAAAACGGACATAAGGAGCCCCTCAACTCAACAGCAACTCGAAACCAAACGGCCAAAACCCAAAATCAAGGAGAGCAAACACCAGGTGGCCAATGGAGCAACCAAAAACAAAAGACACCACCACTGGGCAACCCCGCAGCAAACCTCAACCAACCACCCAAAAAACAGACCCGCAACCATAAGATGCACAAGAGAAAAGCCATAGTGAAGAACAACAGACCAGCACATACACTACCCCCATGTGATATAAGAACCGAGCCAGGCAATAGCAAATCTCCGACAAAACACACAGCAACAACACAAAGCTCCAAAAACCAAGCCAAACCATGGAGAGACCAAAACCCAACAGAGAGAAAAAAAAAAAATCTCCCAGAGGCACCCAAAAACCAGAATAAGAACCAGAATCAAAAGACCACCCAGGCCCAAATAAGCAAACAGAAATTAAAATTTAAACCCAAGCAATCCAAAGTTCACGCCTGTGGACACCGGCCTTAGCAAGGCAGTCCGCAAAGCCATCCAAAGTTCACGCCTGTGCTCAATGATTTTTTAATTATTGTCGAAAACATATGTAGAAAAAAGAAAGAGTTAATTATAGCACCTTAGCAAGAACTTGCATTTATCCGTTTCCTCATATCCTAATACGAATGTAGATTAAATTTTTTACATAATTATCTTCACTGCATATCTTACCCCTAAGGAGCTTCATTTTTAGTCCAAACCAAGTATATTCATTTCCTTGAAGTACTTCAGCACATCAATGAAGCAGTATTTCTTAATGAATAGTGAATACATGTTGGACCTGTTGGTATACATTGTTGTGACATTTTTGCTCCAATAGAAATGATATTTGATTTGAAGAATAATTTTTTTTTTCAATTACCTTGGGATTATTCACAGAGGCTAAACTGATGGTTTTACTTTTACCCTATACTCCTAATGACAATGTTCCTTAATTCTGCAACATGGTGTCAGATCAAAAGTTAAGTATACATCATTGGTCCTAAGGTTGTAGATATTTCTTGGGTTCTCTTTCTATCTCAAACTCCTTGATTTATTTTTAGCTATGTAGCATGATACGACACGATACGGACTTGGCGACACATCAAATCCTACAAGTCTAGGCTACGAACACGACTGACAAATAAAAAAAAAATCGTATTTCATAATTGTATACAGTATACTGTGACGTGTCCACTCCTGTTTTTGAAATTCTCAAATAAACCAATTAATACTCTCCTATTTTATAGTATTATCTATATAGCACCGACGATCTCTCTATTAATACACCACGTTCTCTCTTTGTTTAATTTTCTTTGGTTCATGTATTTGTTGGAACTATTAATTAAGGGCTCGCATGGTAACGTTGTGGTTTATTATTTTTCAGTTTTGGTTTTCATATTTTGTATTGAATTAGAGGCAGGCATCAATACAAAAAATGAAAACAAAAACTAAAAATAAAATATCACAACATTACCATGCTAGAAGACATTAATGGTTGGATTCACTTCTTTTGAATATTCAGTGACTCAAGCCCTTCGATTTTTTTAACTTTTATTTGTATGCAGGATGGCAAGCCAATCAGCCACGAATAATGCTAAAAGCCTCCGACAGTGAATATCCGTGGGCAGCCTGTTGCACAAAGCGGTGGCTGCTGCTCTTCTTAAGCAAAATATGGTTTTGGTTTGGATGTAGAAACAATTTGTATTTAAGGATAAATATGCTTATCATGGATTATATTTCTTGTACTTAATTTGGATTTGAGCTTGTATTTATTATGGTTTGGATTTGAACTTGTTATATGTTTATTGTAAATGTGATGTGGCTGTGATGCAAATTAGGTGCAAATAAAATTGGGGAGCATATTTTCGTATTTATTTTTTTTCATATTTGAAATAATTACTAACGGATAATTTCCGTTAGTATTCTTACATGTGTTTAGAAACAAACCGTTAGTAATAAAATTACTAATGGTTTATATCCGTTAGTAATTGTCTCGAAAGTGTTAGAAACTGTCATGTTACATACCGTTAGTAATGAAATTACTAACGGTAATTTACCGTTAGTATTTTTGTATATAAAAGTGTTAGAAAATAAACCGTTAGAATATATATTACTAACGGAATATTTCCGTTAGGAATAATAAATTACTAATGGTAATTTACCGTTAGTAAACATGTTACTAACGGTAATTTACCGTTAGTATAAATAATTTTCCTAACGGAAAATTACCGTTAGAAAATTCCGTTAGAATTATTAGCCACACTCTATATCTAACGGTAAATTACCGTTAGGAATAATTTTACTAACGGTAAATTACCGTTAGTAATGTGCCCTTTTGGTGTAGTGAAGGGAATAGTTCTCGGCCACATAATATCCGATGAAGGAATCCAAGTGGATAAGGCTAAGATCGACATAATCTCAAATCTACCTGTTCCCCGTACAGTAAGAGACATCCGTTCATTCTTGGGGCATGCAGGTTTTTATCGTCGATTTATCCAGAACTTCAGTGCAATCTCTCGACCCCTTTGTCAACTTCTTGTCAAAGATGCACCTTTCGAGTGGTCGGAGAGTTGCCAAAAGTCCTTTGAGGATCTAAAAGATCTCCTCACCTCCGCACCCATAATACAGGCACCCGACTGGAGTTTGCCTTTTGAATTAATGTGCGATGCTAGTGATTACGCCATTGGCGCAGTCCTAGGCCAAAGGAAGGACAATAAGCCATATGTGATATACTATGCCAGCCGAACTTTAAATGAAGCTCAAATGAATTACACTACTACTGAAAAGGAGCTGCTGGCCGTAGTATTCGCTCTGGACAAGTTTAGGTCTTACCTGATAGGGTCACCAATCGTCTGTTTTACAGATCATTCGGCCCTCAAGTATCTTTTGTCAAAGAAAGACGCTAAACAACGGCTTATTCGCTGGATACTCTTACTCCAAGAGTTCGATCTAACAATCAAAGACAAGAAAGGAGTAGAGAATGTGGTTGCGGATCATTTGTCCCGGTTGACTTTTGTTGACAATACTGAATCCCAATCCATTAAGGACGAGTTCCCAGACGAACAGCTACTGGCAGTAAGTAGTCTGCCTTGGTATGCTGATATTGTAAACTACCTCGTTACGGGTGAAACACCAACTCATTGGTCGAACCAAGATAGGAAACGGTTCCTCGCGTTCGCGCGCCATTTCTTCTTTGATGACCCTTACTTGTTCAAGTACTGTGCTGACCAGGTCATCAGGCGCTGCGTTCCCAATGAGGATATAACCGTGATTTTAGCGTCATGCCATTCTGAGGCATGCGGTGGCCACTTCGCGTCACAGAAGACCGCACAAAAAGTCTTACAAAGCGGTTTTTACTGGCCCACAGTCTTCAAAGATGCTTATTCCTTTTGTAAGACATGCCAACGCTGTCAAAAGCTTGGAACGATTTCTAAAAGGAATTCTATGCCTTTAACCCCTATCATCACAATTGAGATATTTGATTGTTGGGGCATAGATTTTATGGGCCCATTTCCCAAGTCTAACAACTGTGAATACATACTCCTTGCTGTCGAGTATGTATCGAAATAGGTAGAAGCGATACCAACGAGACGAAATGACCATAGAACGGTCATGTCATTTCTAAGAGAGCACATTCTGTCTCATTTTGGTACTCTGAAAGCTTTACTAAGTGACCAAGGCAATCATTTCTGCAATAGGCCCTTGGAGTCACTTCTCAAGAAATACGGGGTCCATCATAAAATCGCTCTTGCCTATCATCCACAGTCAAACGGGCAAGCAGAATTGGCTAACCGAGAAATCAAGCATATTCTCGAGAAGACGGTTAGTTCCAATCGAAAAGACTGGGCATACAAATTGACTGACGCGTTATGGGCATACCGTACTGCTTATAAGACGAATCTTGGTATGTCCCCGTATAGACTGGTTTACGGGAAAGCTTGCCATCTTCCTGTTGAAATTGAACATAAAGCTTACTGGGCAACGCGCTCATTGAACTTTGATATTCAAGAAGGAGGTCAGCTACGCAAGCTCCAACTTGCAGAGTTAGAGGAAATACGACGAGATGCGTATGACTCTGCAAAGTTGCATAAGGAAAAGTTGAAGGCTCGACACGATCGTACGATTTTTCGTAAATCATTTGAGCCGGGGCAGAAAGTGTTGCTGTATGACTCTCGCCTCCACCTTTTCCCAGGAAAGCTCCGTTCCCGTTGGACAGGCCCATTCATCGTAAAAACCGTTTTTCCACATGGGGCAGTTGAGATTGTCAATCCAAAGAACAATGATTGTTTCAAGGTCAATGGCCAAAGATTGAAACCGTTCTTGGAGAACTTCCACACTGAAGTTGAGCACATCCAGCTGGATGAGCCCAACTATTCTCACACTTAAATCCAAAGAGGAGTTCCAAATTGTTGTTGTATTTCTCTTCTTTCCCTGCATTTTAGTTTCTTTTTCTCTTTTGTTTTTACGTTGTTGTTCGTTCTTTTGTGTTTGTGATCTAGTTCTAAGCCATTATACTTAAACCACTCTGTTGCAGGTGCGTAGATGCGAGGTGATGATGTTCATTCTGTCGGTTCTTGGGCTGATTCAGAATGTCGCTGTGGCACTTGGACTGAGGGTGAACTCATACCCTGCCCTTTGCTTCATCAAGATCCTGAAGCTCATTCTCTTATTGATGCTACTCAAGGGTACATTCCATATCCACCAGCCCTCCTGGACATCAATCCATACAAAAATATGGGATTTCAGGATGACGATGATGTGGAGGAAGAAGAAGACCTGTACATGGGACGAATGGTGGATGATGCACTCATGGCCCAGTGGGAAAATGATGATATGTGGGAGCCATGGGAGGATCATGACCTTCAGGATGTCGTCCCACACCACCACAATGCCGTCTTTGTTTTCGTGGACGATTTCCTTGTTCCTGAGTTGGTCCCATACTACTACGTGCACCTGAGCTACCTGCTATTTAGGCTCCAATGCCTATTACCAGCCAGTGCATTTTGGGAACCTATGCCAATAGTGAGGTTGGAACTTGTCACATTCCTTTGTATTTTTGTTTCTGTTCATTGTTTTTTTTCCTTTTCGTGTTAATTCGTGTTTCTTGTGTTCTGTTATTTTGATTTCAGTTTATTGTCTTTTGTCCAGGATTGTCACTATGTTCCTAAATGGTATTCCGGTATTCCTCCCACATCAGCTGATTCATGGTCTTGGGCCCTACATAAGGCCCCCACACACTCCACCGCGAGAGGACAGTCCGTTGCACAATTACACTCCTTTATCCTTGTCTCCGTCCGGATCACCTCTTGCATGGGCTTTCAATTCTGTGGAGATGCCAGACTTGTTTGATGATGTCCTTGCTGCTTTTCGATTGTTCTGGGAAAGGGAATCATCGAGTTTGGACTTCACTTCTGCAGATTCGGCGGGTTATGAAGAGATTGTGGAAGAGGAAATCTTTATACTCGAAGATTAGTGCTGCATTTCAGTTGTTTCCGTTCATTTTCATCTTTTGTTTATCAACTGGAGTGTAATCCTTGACAGAGTTTTTATTGGTTTTAGTTTTAGTTTTTTTTTTGTTGGTTTTCTTTAGTTAAATAAGGTTTTAAACACAGTTGGGGGTAACACTGTTGCAATTTGGATGCACTTATAAAGTTTTATTTTTTATATAAATTGCAATTTTCTATTCTGAGGATGAATTTCTGTCATACATGCTTGTACTTCAACTATTTTTCAGTCTCTCTGCATGTCCAGATTTGTTTCTGATAGTTGGGGGTGATGTGGTTCATGCCCCAATTGAATTCTGGAATTTTTGTGTTCGATCGATCGAAACCTGGATGTTCAAGCACTTGCCTTTTCTGTTCAATCGATTGAGGGATTTGAGTTCGATCGATCGACCATAGTTCGATCGATCGAACGAAGCTTTTAAACGAGGCGTCTTCAGAACACCTCTTCATTTCCCTCACTTTCACTCTCAATCGCTCGAACACAGAGGGAGGGCAACTCGGAAATTGTCGATTCCTTGCACTAAATAGGACGCCCTGATCACCCCTCTGATCATCCTCATCGTCATATCATCATCCCCTCCAGCTCCACTGCGTGTTCTACACCGAGGTAGGCCCCACTTGTTTGTGTCTTTCTTTTCCTCTATGTTCGTGTTAGAAAATCCCAAGGGGGTGTCCCCTTGGTCTTAGGATCTTCTTTTGATTAGTGTAACTGTTGTTTCCTTTCCGTTTCTGTGATCTTTGCACACCGCTGTGTTCGATCGCTCGAACTGAATTCGAGCGATCGAAGGGGAGATGTTCGATCGATCGAACAATGTTCAAGCGATCGAAGTCTACTCCAGTTCAATCGATCGAACCCAGTTCAATCGATCGAACTCCAGCAGTGGCAGTTTTGTTTCTTCTTCTCCCTGTCCTTATCTGTGTCTTGTGTGGTCTATTTTTTAGGGCTGCCAGATGAATCCAGTGACGGGCTACCATAAGTCTAAGCCCCTCAGTCGTATTATACCAGATCCGGTACCCGCACACGGGTTCCGGAATGACGAGGACAGGCTATGGTACGAGCGGTATTTTCAGACACGGATGGTGATGGTCGAGCGCCCTATTGAGCATATCTGGACGGAGATCCCATGGTTCCTTACACGGATCCGCTCTATGCCTCACTGGTTCCATCTCCTTTCATTGGCCAAGAGTGTCAATCTGTCTTGGATTCGCGGTGCTTGTGCGACTATGATCAGCTAGCCGGTTGCACCATTCACCTACCATGCCTTCTTCCGGAGTCGCTCATTCATTATCAGTCCAGCCACTGTTTCAGCCGCGTTGGGGGTACCAGAGGTACCAGATTATGTTTGCCCCCACCGGCCTGATGCACCAGTGACCCCACCATCCACTATTATCCGTGAGCTCACTGGAGGCGTCGTTCCGTCTTGGGATGGCGATGCTTTGATTGAGGACCACTTTCTCACTGATGGCTACCATATGATCCACTTGGTCCTCAGCAACTGCCTCCTAGTGACTTCCTATCGAGAGAAGATCGCGGCTTGGTATGCGCGAGTCTTATATGCAGTGGGGACGGGACAGCCAGTTTGTATACCACGCCTATATATTGACTTTATGGTCCACCCCACCCGTTATATCTCGTCCAAGAAGCACCTGAAGGGTGCTTGGGCTATTCAGAGGGTGATGGCTGAGGCCGGTCTCCCCGTGCTTGCTGGCGATGATGTTCACCCTTCTCCCCGCAGATTTAGCGAGGCGGCTGCTCGCCGCTCCGACGCCCAGAAGAGGAAGCGAATGGGGAAAGGGAAAGCCAGGGTGAGGGGGAGGAAGAAGAGGCGTGGTGGGACGGACACGGAGGCGGGAGCTTCAGGGACACCCACCGAGGTGGAGGAGCTTGATTCGGATGATGATGAGGATGATCCAGTTGCTGCGGTTCGGCAGTTTGAGCTGCGACAGCGGTCGCAGACTCAGGCCCAGGGAGAGTCTTCTTCTTCTGTGCCTCTCCCGACAGTTCACGAGCTACTATTGGAGGAGAGAGAGGCCAGGATTAGACTCGAGGGCCGGATAGACCATCTCCAGACTTTACTGGAGTCCACTTTGATTCAGATTGGGGTTGAGTCGACTGTTCATTCTACTCCGCATCCATCGATGGCCCCGTCTGCACCACCTACCACTGTTCCATCATCTGATGCTGCCCCAGATTCTGAGGCTGCTGATCCTTTTTCCACCGCTGCTTCCGAGCCATCTGCTGCCGCCCCTGCTACTACCATATTACCGCCTGCTCCCATCGACATCCCTTCTGATATAGCTGATGATGTGCCGTCCGGGGTCGATTAGTTTTAGTTGGGGAGGTGGTGTTTATGTATTTTTGGTTAGTTAGTGTACTGATTTTTGTTATATTTTTTTTGGTTGGTTGGATATATGTTGGTAGTTTTGGTTGGATTATTTGGTTAGTTGGTTCTGTATGGACATTATGTATCACTATTTTTTTTTTTTTTTTTTATGTTCATATTACAGTGGTTTAGATTGCTTGGATCATGATTTTTATCATCTTACTCTTATCTATTGATCTTGGCTATTTTGGAGATTGTGTTCTACTTTTCTATGCTAGGTTGCTTGCTTGAGATCATCAATTTGCTCCATACAGGTGATACCCATCTATTTTATTTATTGAAAATCAACTTCTGGGGACTTTGTTGTTTTCAGTTGGGGGTAGGAGGTAATAGATAGGTATACACCCGTAATGATCCGGTTTTGCACTTGGATATGTTTTAAATGAGAACACAGTTAAAATTTTGAAAATTTTTGAATCGTATTGATAGAATAACTCTGAATAACCTCGCCTGCTTGTTAATTAGACAATGACACATTTGTAGTAGTCTCATCTCCTTATGGATTAAATCCACGCGTTTTTCTGTATCACTGAAATGAATTGCATCTGTAAAGCTATTATGTACCCAATACTGTGCACTAATTGGCAGCTATGTAGAAAACCTGAAAGTTGAGTTAATATGATTATTGTGCGAAAAAGAATAAGTAGTGGAAGCTAATAACCCTTTGTGAGCTATTGAGCCAATCGTTATTTCTGAGGGGATTCTCATACATTGTCGAATGGTTTTTTCTTGCATATACTTGGTGAATTCGTTGTTAAGTCTCAGTTTCTTTAAAAGTTTAGACTGCTTGTTAGAGGAGAACATTCAGGATTTACCAATTAAAACTCAATGAACACTTAAGTGCTAAAAATTGAAAGTTGAGAAAATGATTCAAGCCATCGTTTACCCATTCTTTTACCTAATATTGTTTCACCTACATTCATTGAATTATTTCACCCCTGATCCTACCTCAATTAAATATTTCCAATGAAATCACAAGAATCCAAATCCTTGATCTATACCTTGACCTCATTGAGCCGTTTGATAAATTTGTTGAGAATGAGTCATCAAAGTATGTGAAATGGAAGGAAGTTGTTGTGGGATATTCCAGGTTAAAAAAAAATGAATGATGAATGAAGGAGAAGAGAAAAAGAGCATAAGAAATGAATGGGAGATTGGGTGGAGAAAAGAATAAAGAATAAAAAGAGAAGTGGAAATTCCATCACATACTAAAAAGCACACTCTTCTCTACAACCCTCCTACCTACTAAATAAAAGCCGCAAGTCAAAGTCTTGAAGATTCTCAACAATTGATTTAAACATGAAAGTGTGAGTTGAGTTATCCACGGTATTTCGCTCCTCTAGTAAGTAGTGTTCCATTCATGAGACTATACACTCTTAAAAGTCCATTTTTCATAGAGTCGAGTATGAAAGCATTAGCACTTAGAATATCATCCTTATCAAAGCTTTCATATGATGTGCGATCATTGTAAAGCAAGTTTCTGAGAGACGTTCTTTTTTAGTGTGACCAATGTGAGAATTGAGCTAAAACTGCAAGTTTTCCAAAGTACAATAGTCTAGATAACTTTTAATAGGGTTGGACGCATGGTTGTTAATTTCACACACACACGGGTGCATGATGGTAATACATTTGTTATATTTTACTTGGTGATATGGGGGAGCATGTGGATCTCTTTCATGAGTTGATAGAGGATATTATATTATTGTAGAGGTGAATTAACAATTTAATGGAAGGGTGAATTCTACAAGTTATTCTAATTCTTTTTGAGCTTTAAAATTGGAGAATTTGTGGGTATATTCACTGCAAACCCTCACGAGACAACACTCGTCCACTAGGGGGAACCTAGGGGTTTAACGGCTTGTTGCATTCGCTAAATGCAACCGCGATTCCTGCGAAAGTGAGTTAGAATTTTTTTCTTTCTATCTTAGTTTAGGTTGTTTTTAGTTTGTCTTTGTTTCTTAGTCGTGGTAGTATTAGTTTAGGAGTTCTTATTTTATTTTATTATCGCTTTATCGCTAGGGACTAGCAATAAGCTAGTTGGGGGTTGTGCAAAGCGGGGGTATTTGTAAAATACAACCGCGCTAAAAGGAAGAATTGTAGTAGTTTTTATCACAACTTCCCGTGTTATCTGCAATTTGCATTACAAGGCTAATTTTCATACACTATGATTAATCTATGATAAGTTGTATTGTTTTAGCTGTTGTTTGTGCAGATCACTGCTGTGTGGACTAAACAGATGAACATCAGAATAAATGGAATGCTGGAATGAAAACACAAGAAGTCAAAGCTGAATTGTGGAGTTCGATCGATCTAAGACGGTTCGATTGATCGAGCGTTCGATCGCTTGAAGAATGTTAAAGCGCTTGAAGAGTAGGGGTTCGATCGATCGAGAGCTGTTCGATCGATCGAACGGGGTATTTCCAGTAACATTTGCGTGCGCAGCAGATGCGGGTTTTAACCCTAGTTTCTTAGGTTTTCTTATATATATGTGTATTGTTCACGTCCATAAGGACGCCCACTTTACATCTTAACAGTTTTAGAGAGAAAGATAGAGAGTTTGCTTGTTTTTTTTGTAGGTTTCCATTGAATTTTTACATTGTGGACTGGATTTCTCTGAGTTAATACTAGTATTCTTCACTCCAGGTTATTTATATATTGTTAGTTATATTCTGCATTTGGTAGTCATCGTTTAGTTGCTCATCTTATTGCACTACATGCTAAATACTTGTAAAACCATAGATTTCGTAGTTTTCATGAAAAACTTACAACCAAACAAGATGTTAATGTTCGTTTACGTTAAATATCAATCTATGACACTCCAGACGATGTCTGAGTAGTCCTAGGTTGGGAGAACACGATGAAACAGTGATCTCCAGCCTCTGCCATGCAGCAGAATAATCACTGTGTTCGATCGATCGAAGTTAGTTCGATCGATCGAACCAGAGACAGTCAATCGATCGAAGTCAGTTCGATCGATTGAGGGATGAAGGTCTTCGATCGATCGAAAGCGCGTCGATCGATCGAACTCTCGGATTCTTGAGGATGTTCCCTGCAGTATTCCAGGACTTTTTGTTTTAGGATTTGTTATCATTCTGTCCCAAATAAATGCTCAGTTTGTCAAAACAGTTTTAAAACTAAGGCCCTAAGGCATTTTCTTCCAATACATTTTGCAAACCATCTTTAATGCTAACACCATTAAGGATGCGAGTCTTAACTATTGGATTAAACCGCTTTCACGTATCTTAATTTAACTGTGATGATATGGTCCCGGTCATGAAAGGGCCATGGATTCTCTATCTTTAGAGGAATACGGAAAACTGTGGGTAATATACTCCTTTGTGCTTCAAGGTAAATGCATGGTAGATGGCTAGATTACTGCGGATTCGTGTAATCCCAACACTTTCTTTTAAAGTTAAACATCCTAATTTCAAGTACTGTTTAATTAGCTAGTTAGATCGTTAGTCATTTTCTTTAGTAATTTTAGCTGTGGAACTTTGTGTTCCGCACCATTGCTTAATCTTATTCATTTTATTTTATTTTCTTTAGAGGTTAGTCTAATTCGATAGGTCAACACCTTCCCTGTGGGATCGACCTGGTCTTACCAGATATTACTTGCACGTCTACCTACACTTGGGTATTGCACAAGAGCGCACAAGATTTTTCTCGTGTCACCCAACAAGTTAGCACTTAGCACTGATTCAAAATGTACATGCGTGTGTGTTCTAAACCTCTATCTTATTTTCTTATACATTTCAGCTCTCACTCTCATCACTTATACATCGATCTAATGTTGAAATAACAAAGGAGACTTTGTCAAATTTTTTAGCGATAGTTTTTGTACACGTTATCAACAGTTTTTGTACACGTCTTTGTCGATTCAGGACTTTGTCCGGAACTTTGAAGGAGTTGTCTACTAAAAGTCTTACTTCTGATCAAAGGAACTTTGCTGAGGTATAGTCAATTGCACCTCTTTAGTTTAGTTGGATGAATTAGATCTTCACATGGATTTTTAGTCTATTGTTCTTCACATTCACACACAAGCAAAGCCCAATTCTCTTGATTTTGTTTTTAGAGAATGGATTAAAGATGGTATTTGAGGAGTATAATTGTTGTTAATTAGCTTTGTATATATATATATAGTTGTAAGACAAGGGGTCTTCACATGGATTTTTAGTCTCTTATTCATCACATTCACACACAAGCAAGGCCCAATTCTCTTGATTTTGTTGTTGACAAATGGATTAGAGAGATGCTATTTGATGGTTATATATGTTTCTTCACATTCATACACAAGTTGTTTCCTACATATGTGTCACACATCCATAACATATTATAGAAACAACTTTCAGACCGATGTTTAAGAATGACTTTGAATGACATTTTGTAAGAGTGGGTCTTCACATTCATACCTACTGATTTGAACAAAGTTGCCCACATGGATCTCAAATTGCCACCCAATCCTACAATGACTTGCATATGTAACACATGCTGCCATGCATATAGCAAACTACGTAAATTAACAATGTGGAGCTATAAAATTATACTCTTCAACCAATGATCATGTGAAACCAAAAAAATAACCTTATGTGAAGACCTTAGTATAAACTAGAAAAACACATCGTGGGTACCAGCGTTTGATACGTTAGAACCTTTTGCTTATAACTTGCTTGTATGTCGTGTGCAATTGTATGCTACTCTCTTGAGCATTTTTATACCTGATTGTAGCATTTTTTGGAGATTCTGGAAGCATTTTTTTTAAGGAACTGGAAGCATTGCTCATATATGCCTGATTGTAGCAAAACAATTACTACGAAAGAGTTAAGAGACAACACACAACTAATTGAAGATATACCCCCTTAACAAGTATCATTGCTAAAGGCTCCCTAGAATTCAAGTATCATGCAACCCACATTTCGAATTCAAGTGCTCCCATGTCATGATATTTTAGGAATATAAAACTCCAAATGTGCCTCAATTATGTTAGGAATATTTTTTTTTTAATCTAACTTTGTCACCGCTCATAGCAGTGAGAATATTAAAATTATTGTCACTGACATTGTCACCGCTCAGAGCAGTGACAAAACTAAAATTATTATCACTAATATTGTCACCACTATGTGTAGTGACAAATTTAAAATTATTGTCACAGTTTATGGCGGTGGCAAAGGGAAGGAAATTAACCCTTTAAGGGGTCCTTAAATGGGCAGTGACAAACGAAATTGTCACTGCTCAGAGCAGTGACAAATACATTGTCACCCCCGGAATTGTCACGTTCTAGAACAATGACAGAGGCCCTTTGTCACTTCCCAGAGCAGTGACAAATCGGCCAATCTGGTGTAGTGAGGATCGATTCCGTCCCAAATGTCGAACAATATAATAATTAGATCAGAGTAAGAGCAATCAAGGCTTACAAAGTTTTTCCTAATGAATAATTATTACAGCACATGATCAACTAAAGGCACAATCCGCCTTGTAACAAAATAATATCTATTACAGTAATCCTTATTTCGTGTTCCCACTATAATTTAAAATCAGAATGTCCAATCTCTTTCCATATGCAGTGGTTCTCAATTGGCATAATCGTATGTTCCAGCCTGGTCATAACCTGAAAAGCCCAGACACGAATGTCTAGGGCGCATCAACGTCGTCAGCTTCGAGAAGCTGGTGAGTATTAAAAACATATGCTCGTAATGTAAAACATACTCGCCTACTATTTTTCGTTCCACAGATTTAATTATTCAACAGGTTAGAAATATAGCAATGGATTCAAAATTGTAAATCAATAAAGATATCATCATAATCTGCAATCAAAAAACATGTGACCGTGCATGGAACGATGCAACCATCTCATCCAACTCTTTTCTCTCAACCACACATCATCCAACTCTCTCGCTCCAGTATCTTGAAATACTAAGGTGACCACACTAGAGTACAAGGGTACCAGGGAATGTCCAGTTTTCCTCACACTTTAGTAAACGAGTACCAGGGAGTGTCCAATTTGCCTCACACTTTAGCCATACCACATATGCTAGGGAGTGTCCAGTAGGCCACACACTTTAGCATTACCATGATGCCAGGAAGTGTCCAAGTCAGCGTCACACACTTTAGCACTACTACAGGTGCCAGGGAGTGTCTAATTTGTCACAGTTGCATTTCACATATACTCTAAACCATAGCCTCAAAACATCACACTATAGTACACAAGTACCAAGGAGTGTCCAAAACACCATCTCATCCACTTACTATTTTCCACTGACCCTCACTCACCATGCATGTAAACTAGACTTACATGTATGCCACATAACTTCATATCAAAAATGTAAATTACTGACAAATAATAACAACGTACGTGCAAGGATAATCAAGCTTTTAATCCTTCCTTTTTAGCAAGACATTACAACAGGATTCTATTTTAGTATGACTCCCAAATAGTACTTTAAAAACTTTTAAACCTTCTACCAAATTGTTCCTTATAAGAAAACAGACAGAAATACAAAAGGGCCAAGTCGCTCGCGATGGGTTGCTCGCGCGATATGCCACATTTTCGAATTTCTTTTAAAATTTTCCAAACTGTTAGAAATTGCACAGGTAGTGCACGCGGGTCGCGCATGCGAGTTGTCACAGTGTCTTCATCTTCTTCATTTTTTTCCCCTGTTTCAGATTTGTGGTCTGTTTTTGACCCATTTTAATTCCGAATGTAAACATGACATATAGTATATAGTTCTCTTCGTTTTTCCGCAAGGATTACGAATATGAAATCAATTTAACACAAATCAAAACGTAGCTCTCGGATTTTACGAAAAACCGAGAGGTGATGAAACTTCGTTTTTAATATACGTCGCGATATGAATGAATTAGGCTCTATAACTTTAACCATAACCTCTATGTATTGTAATCTTTCATAATCATCTCTAAAAATGAATTTTGGTTGAGTTTGGAAAATCATGGTTTAAAGCTTCAAGCTCCATGGTCAAAATTAAAAATGGTGGTTTACAATCACATGTCATACAAGCAATAAATGAGCATGAAATTACATTACGAGTGAGTTAATAATACTCACTGAGATAAAATGTGTGTGTTTTTTTGAGAAAGATGAGACCAATTAAGAAAATCCAATGAAACTTGTCTATGGAGAAAAGAAGCTTTCTCTCTCTACAAAATTCTGTAAATACTCTCGGTAACCCTCTCTTTCTCTCTATGTTTTCTGTCTGAAATTCTCAGAATGTGAGTTGTGTGAAAGGGTATGTGAGTTATATAGGCAATTAAGAACTTGGCCTCCAAGTTCTTTAAACTTCACTCAACAATTGATTTTGTTTTCAAAATTTTCTAATTACACAGAATATACAGCACATATACATACGTACATGGCATATACACACGTATATGGCATATACACAGATTGAAGGGGTGATTTAGAGTAATAGGGGTCAATTATAAGAGTTTGGGAAATGGAGCTTATGGGCACAAGTTATAACACACAAAATTTGCTCTCCCAAACAAGGCCTAAACAAGTTGTTTGGGAATCACTTAGGTGTTTGGAAAAAACAACTTATGGCACTAAGTTAAAACTCATCAATTTAGCATTTCCAAACAAGCCTAGCCAATCATTGCTAGCATTAAATGTGTATAAAGCAAGTGTCAAATCTTGATTGGTGGAGATTCCCAAACTGTGGGAGTCCTACGCGGCATAGACAGTTTTTGTTACATAAACTAGTATTTTCGCGGCGCGGTGATAACCACAAAAATACAGAAAAATTATATTAACGTAAGAAGCAATTTTCTGGTTTCATAAAAATACAGTTTGAGTTAAAAGTAAATATTTTCACCGTTTTGAAAATACAGATTTGAAATCCAACACAGGTATTCCTTGATTTATAAACAAAAATTACAGTTTGACCCCAATTAAAGAATTCCTATTACAACCAGGCAAGAAATACAAATTAAAAAAAAATGGGAATTACAATTTAATTAAATGAAATTACAGGTTGTTACATTCTTCCTCCCTCAAACAGGATTTTGCCCCCGAAATCTGGACTAACTAGTCATGAAATAACTCTGGGTACTTCTTCCTTATAGTGGCTTCGACTTCCCACAAGGCTTCATTCTCGTCATGGTGATTCCACTGAACCTTCACCAGCGGGATATCTTTATTCCTCAACTTCTTGATACTCTGATCCAAAATTTTCACGGGCCTCTCCTTATAGGAAACATTATGACTTGTCTCGATATCATCAAAACTAACCACATGTGAGGGATCTCGTACTTATTTTCTCAGCATGCTAACATAGAATACATTGTGAACCCCAGACATCTTTGGTGGTAGTGCGAGTCGATAACTACTAGTTTTGAGCCACCTTTTTTTTATATATATATTATCGCTTCCTGAATTTCTCCCTTACTTTAGGGTGCTTTCATGACTGCTGCCATAGGCAAAGTCAACTTCGAGGGATCCAGCATGGAGGATCTGTTATCGGAGCAAGTAAGAAAGGCTTCTACCGAAACGACCAGGGCTGATGCCCTCCAAGCAGACCTTTCCAGAATAAATTTAGAAAAAGCGACTGTAGACTCTCGACTCTTGCCAGTTTAGCTTCAACTAGAGGATACTTTGAAAAAGGTCGAGGTAGCTGAAGCGCTTCTTAAGGCCGAGAAGGAGATCGCAACCAAGCTGAGGGAGAACATGGAGGAGGAAAAGAAGGCTGCAGCTGCTGCTTATTTTAAGAAAAAATCAGATGAGCTGGTGGCCATTGGTACCTCGCTGGTAAATGAGGGTTATAATCAGGGTTGGCATGAGTGTGAGCAGGACATTTCAGGGAGGTTAAGGAGCCGATTTCCTAAGATCAACTTCATACAAGTATTTGCTGCTGCAGAAGACATTGGTGTAGCCCCTACTATGGGTCTAGGTGCCAATGTTTTGGCCTTAGATCCTAGTCCTGAGAATACTGCTGTTGAAGAAAATGTTGACGTCGCTGCTAACACTGAACAAATTTCTTTGAAGCAATAGTTTTTTTTTGTTGGGGCTTCTTCTCCCCCCCTAATGTACATGTTATGGATATAACTTTGCTTTTACAACTTGGCATTGAATGGTCGCGATTGTAGATGCTTCTTTATCTTTTTTTTTTATATGATTTTCTCAGATTCAAGACCGGCTGAAAGCTGGCGCATGACCCGACCTAATCTGGATACTTAAAAAGGATCTTTTATATGATTTTCCAGATTTGAGACTAGGTGTAAGGTGTGTTAACCTGACCTGACCCGAACACTCAGGGAAAATCTTTATTACTTGATTTTTCCAGATTTGAGATCAGGTCTAGAGCATGAAAGCTTGACCTAACCTAAACACTTAGAAAAAATCTTTGGTACTTGATTTTTCCAGATTTGAGATCAGGTCTAGGGCGTGAAAGCTTGACCTGACCTGAACACTTAGAAAAAATCTTTGTTACTTGATTTTTCCAGATTTGAGATCACGTCTAGAGCGTGAAAGCTTGACCTAACCTGTACACTTAGAAAAATCTTATCATGTGGGCACGTGCTTGCACGTGACCTAAAATGGGCTGTCATATCACATTAAATGCACTTGATCTCGTGGGATCTTAATTGCCGTATTTTCTAGGGTAGTTTCGTTAAATCCGACCGTTCATCTGCTAGTTGGTGAATCTAACGGTACAAGTTTCTTCCTACCATTTATCGCAATCATCATTTGCACGCATTGGGAGACATACTATAGGAGGTATCAAAATCCTTATATAGGCTCTTAGGCCTTCAATAAATGGTTATACATCTTCTGTAACCTCTACATCCTTCTCGATTGCTCACGGCTTCTCGAATCAACTTGACTTCCAATGAGGGACTTGCCGCTTTTAGGAGGGATTGTAAAATTCCTAATGATGTCGAAGTTCGCCCTTACGTTGAGGGGAAAGATGTAGCTTTCCCTTCAGTCGTTATTAGCAACTATCTGCTATTGATGGTGGAGCTGCGTTTCCCTCTTCTAGCCCTGTTCTGCGATCTTCTATAAGGATTACGCTTCCCGTTAATCAAGTGCCGTGCAAATCTTGCCCGCCTTCTTTGGGGTATTGCAGCATTAAGCTAGCGTCTTGGTATAATTCTTCGTTCTTGTGATGTCGCCCAATGTTATACCTTGAATATTGATCATGGGGACCCTTACTTGCGAGTTGGCATGGAAGGGAAACATCTTGTTCAGGGTCTAGACTTTCCAAACAAGAACTGGCATCAATTTCCCTGGGTCATTGTTTCCGGCAATTGGCTGGTAGACCCTTCTATTTACCCTCCACAAACTTTTGATCCTGAACTCTGCAAGGAATCTTATGTTGCTTTTCGTGATGTCGCCGCCACCGTTGCTGATGAAGAGGCGATCAACCGAGTCGGTATGGTTGGTTGTTCTTTTGCTGATTTGATGAAGCCTCCTAGTACTACTATTGCAGCTTCAGGTTCCCGACGTTTCACTAGGTCCATGGCGTCAGGTTCTCGACCAATAATTAGGGCTTCTCCAACCGAGGGGACTATCTCATTATCCGTCGGCTCTGATCCTTCAAAGAGTCCTGATTCACCTCCTGCTCCTTCCAGAAAAGGGAAAGAGAAGGTCAAGGAGGCAGAATCATCTCTTCGACCAAAGGTAGCTCGATTGGAGGTGCCTTCTGGTTCTGGCGGGCCAAGCTCTTGGGCAGGGTTCTCCAGGGAAACTTCAAAGAGCATTTGCAGAAGGTGGAGAAACAAAGTGGTCTTCTATAGTCGGAGTCCATCATGCAGGAGGTGGATTCCCATGCCTTGGAGGTTACTATCAAAGAATTGGTGGCCAGGGTGGAGGTTTTGGAGGATAAGCTCAAGTCCCTTAGTGATAAGGGAGCTTAATGGTTTTTTCTTTGTTTACATGCCCCTCTCTTTCTATTTTTGGAATGGCAGCATGCTTGTAAAAGAAATTTTAATGTACTCTCTTTTTCAAGTAGCTTATTCTAAATTTGCTTGTAATGCTTTACCTCACATGCTAGGGCAGTAAATCCGTCCTGAGGCTTCTGAATCCGACCAACTAATTCATTTTGGCAACTAACTTGGAAACAACAGATAACGAAATTGCTTTATTCATTGTGCTGAAAAGAAAATGATATCATGCTACACACAATATTTTCTCAAGTGTTCAGCGTGCCAAGGTCTCGGTATTGATATGCTATCCATATCTTCTAACCAATAAGTTCCTGGTCTGTTCACTTTGACCACTTTATATGGTCCTTCCCAATTAGGAGCCATTTTACCTTCAGTGGGGATCCTTGGTGTTGGGAAAGACTCTTCTTAACACCAAATCCCCAAGGTTGAACATTTGGGGTTTTACCCATTTATCAAAATACTTCACAACCCTCTACTGGTAAGCTGCCAATTGGAGTAAGGCCTGGTCTCTAGCTTCTTCTAGAAGATCCAAATTTTGTCGCAAGCCCTGGTCAATTTGTGACCTGGCGGCAAACTGTAGGCCTTGTTCCTCTACGCCAGGTATAGCTTTAGTCCTGGAAGTTGTCATTCTGATTGCTACTGGCAGAACTGCTTTCGTTCCGTAAGCTAGAGTAAAGGGCAACTCACCTATAGCAGTTCTCTTGGCTGTCCTGTATGACCATAATATTTCTGGTAGTTCTTCGAGCCAACGTCCTTTAGCTCCCTCTAGCCTTTTCTTCATGGCATCAAGAATGGTCCTATTTGTTACCTCAACCTGGCCGTTAGCCTGTGGGTGCCCAGGAGAAGAGAAGTGATGTCTGATTTGCAGGCCTCCACAAAATTGCTGGAAGAATGACCCTTCAAATTGGGTCCCATTATCCGTTATCAGGACGTGGGGGACACTGAATCTGTATACTAGGCTCTTCCATACGAATATCTTCATATTAGCTTGGCCTATTTTAGCCAATGCTTCTGCTTCTGCCCACTCCGTAAAATAATCCACAGTGAAAACCACAAACTTTTTCCCTCCTCTAGACATTGGAAGAGGGCCCACGATATCCATTCCCTATTGCATGAATGGCCAGGGGCTCTGGATGGGGATCATTGGCTGTGGAGGCTGTTGCACATACCTCGTGAACCTCTGACATTTATCACACAATTTTACCAATTCCTGAGCATCAAACTTCATGCTGGGCTTATTTTTCCATCATACATAGCCAGCTTTGGTAGGGCGAACCCTTTTGGGGGGGCTCTTCTGTGATTGACCTGATGAATAAGGGCCCTCTTTGCCCAAAAGCTCTTGCAAGGCTTTAAGCTGTAGCGCCTCGGGTGTGTCTTCCTCCATTTGACACACCTTTGGCTGTTCCCTCGAATTACCCTTAGGATAGTTCATCAAATCGCCCTCAGGGCCCTTGCAGTGGTTTCAAGATTTATGAACCTGCTCTCCATTTTTGTTATAGAACCCGTCGGTGCGCCTGACTGCGGAGCTTTGAGCTGTCCTGGTAAGGGGGTCATCCTCCTTGTGCTCCTTAGGGTGATTGAGCTGACTACCCACCAGTTGGGACATCGCCTGCTGCTTCTGAACCAAAGCCTGCACCGTATCTGTCAGGCTTTTGATCTACTTCATCATTAGCTCTATTGCAGCTGGCTGAGAGGGCTAATGTCACACCCGTTTCAAAATTTGCATGCTTTTAAAATATGACATTGTGGTAACACATGGAAATATTATTATTTATTAATATTGAGCTGAGATGACTGTGGGTCAACGATAAGGTGTCAGTGAGGACACGATAACATGGTGGTTTATTTTGCATTAGCATGAGTAAATGGCATTTATGTGATTTAAATGTTATTTGACTATCTGCTATTGTGATGAATAGTAAATTTACCTGAGTAGAGTAAATTCTGGTAATTTTAATATTGTTGTATATTGTTTTGAGAACTGTGGTGAGAACGTGAGTAACACGTCATATAAAAGGTAGGTTGTGTAGAGATTCCACAGAATTTAGTTTCGGACGTAAATTTTGGATACAAACGAGACTTGGTAGAAAACTTTTGGAATTTATAATTTTCACACGTAAATGTATAAAATGGACATGTGAGACGTTTCATGGGTTAATTAGAAGTTTTGAGAACTCGTGGGAAGGTAAACGTAATTCCCGAAGAGTTTGCCAATAAATAGCAGTGGATGTGATTTCATTTCATCCAACTCTTGTAAAACATCTTGAGAGAGGAGAGAGAAAAGGGGGATTTGATCCAACAAGCTTTGCAACGACGATCGATGATCTTTCGTCCGTCATTTTTTCACCAAATTCGAGATTTAAACTGATGGAAAACCGGTTTAAATTAAAAGTTTAAACGCGCAGTGGAAAAGTCAAGTTATGAAACTTTATTGGCATGCCCGGATCTACTACCCATCAATTCTATAGATGCGTACAGACTAGTGAAGGAACAAGTATTATACCTTTGTGTCTTGAACCCAATTCTAAAATCTTCAACTTCCAGCAGCCTCCACTAGATGGCCTTCACTCTTATGACTCCTATGGATGCTCGCAGAAAGGACTAGGGTTGGTGGAAACCCTAATGGAGAGGATTGGGAAGGTTTAGGGAAACCTAAATAGTTTCTACAGCTTCTACGTATAAAAATGACAATTAAAAACATTCAGTACGCAGCTGCCCTATTTATAGATTCCCATAACTGACCTAACCTTCGAGCGATCGAAGTGTATTCGATCGATTGAACCTTCGATCGATCGAACAACCCTCGAGCAATCGAACCTGCCCAGACTTCAATCGATCGAAACTCCTTCGATCGATCGAACTTGCCTTGACATGATCCTCATGTGCCATTCCAAGCTTCCTAGCGAAGCTAAGAGTGGGACCTCCTAGGCTCTTTATTGTTAGCTCAGATCAGTTGATTAATTCCCATGACCAAACTCTTTGATCAGTGAATTGATCGACTGATCAGTTAACGTTTACTCTACTATAAAACGATAACTGAACTCCAACGCAAAAGAACATATCCGAAGCGATAACTAGACTTGTATGTTGTACTAATGTCCCTTTACCTTCAGCATTCGTAATCAGATTCAGGTAGTCGGATAACTGTTACTGTCAACCTGAATCATGATTACTTCTTGTATTCCTTGAGTCCCATTCACCTCTCATGATTACCAAACATGTTGATAACTCTTATCAACAAGACTGCAGTACTCAGTAATCAACTTGGTGACATTCTCAAGGGAATGCTTACTCTGAAATAGAGGGTAGATTCTATCTTGACAATATATGTTCACAACCCTACGAACATGACATACCCAAGATACCCAGGTGTTGATCTTTTGTAGACCTCACTGATTGGTAAGTCAAAGCAGCCATATCCACAGTCTGTGTTCATAGTTGTCGCAAGATTGAGAACACGTACCTTATACAAGTTATGAGTTCCTATTGACTGTTTGACAACATTAAGTGTCAATAGGAAAGCTCAGGTCCGTCAATGCACTATAAGCACTAGCATATTAACTAAGAGTGACACTCTAGTGATTGAGATTAATCACTCCATTCAATGGTAGTTAATTATGCTACAGTGTATACCTGATGAGATATCCAATCTCATCATCCACTGTGACAAGCTTTAAGTATCAAAGGATGATAATTCATATCTCACTTGTATGTATCTCACACACACACAAATTACCTACTATGATACTTAAGGATTGAAAATGATCTCATGAAATAAACATACATAATGAAATGTAAAACTGATATCCATATATTAAAATGCTAATGTCATACATAAAGTAATGGTTTGAGGGCACAAACCAAACAAACTCTTACTTGCACTCACAGCCATACAGTATTACATCTGAGACCTAGACTATCTAGATGACGATCAAAGACCTTTTGTGGCAAGGCCTTTGTAAACGGATCAGCAAGATTGTCAACGGTGGCAACCTTGGTGACAGTCACATCTCTACGTTGAACAATATCTCGGATAAGATGATATTTTCGCTCTACGTGCTTTCCATTTCCGTGGTTCCTTGGCTCCTTGGACTGAGCCACTGTCCCACTATTATCACAATAAAGCGTAATAGGTGACAGCGACGCTGGTACCACCTCGAGCTCCATAAGGAACTTCTTGAGCCAAACAGCTTCCTTTGCAGTTTCACAAGCAGCCACATACTCAGCTTTTGTAGTTGAGTCTGCAATGCATTTCTGCTTAATACTCCTCTAACTAACAGTACCACCTCCCAAGGTAAAGAGATGACCGGACGTCGACTTCCTCGAATCTTTATCTGACATAAAGTTCGAGTCAGTGTATCCTACTGGAATTAACTCACTACCACCGTACATAAGCATGTAATCTTTAGTCCTTCTCAAGTACTTAAGAATGTGCTTAATGACTGTCCAGTACTCTGGACCTGGATTCGACTGATACCTGCTAACCATGCCAACGGCAAAACAGATATCTGGTCTAGTGCATAACATCGCATACATGAGACTTCCCACCGCCGAGGCGTAGGGAATTCTTGACATGCGATTCCTCTCCTCCTATGTCTTAGGGCACTGTTCCTTAGAGAACGTTAAACCATGCATGAAAGGTAACAAACCTTTCTTCGAATTATCCATTGAAAACCTAGTCAGCACCTTATCGATATAACCAGCTTGAGATAATCCCATTATCTTTCGCTTGCGATCCCGAAAGAGCTTCATCCCAATAATATAGCTCGCCTCTGTAGACACCCCATTTTGTCGGCTATCAGATTTAGGAGACCCATAGCTTGGTGGTTGACAATGATCGAAAAAGACTCAAAAGGACTCTCGGAAGTCAGCTCTATCTCTCAGAATGACCAAAATGCCCCTAAAAGCCCGAAAACTCCCAGATTTGGTCCCAAAGTTCTAAAAGCATGCTACGTCGTAAGAAAAGCGATAAAATGAGTTTTTAAGAGAAAATTGGGTGAAATCGTCAGCTCCCAGAGACCCCCGGAAGTCCCGGAAGCTCCCGGAAAATCCCCGTTGACCGGTTTGACCAAGGTTTGACCAGGTTTGACCAAGTTTGACCAAGTTTGACCAAAATCGTCCGAATTCACCAGAATCATTCTAAATCATGAGAAAAGTATTAAAACAAGTTCCAAAAGAAAATCGAGCGAAAACATCAGCTCCCGGGAACTCCCAGAGGTTTCCAGAACTTCCCGGGAATCCCAGGTTTGACCAGTTTGACCGGAATTTGACTTTAGAACCGGGGCACCGTGACAATTTTCAAATATTTTTCATGGATACTAGGGGTCAACAGCTTTCCGACGGTATATCGCACATAATTTTCGGATTTAAAACGAGTTTATTATGAATTTCCAAAGGCGAAAAAGGCGATCAAATCGGCTTTTATCGCGAATACCGTAAAACTTTTCAAAGTGACCTATCCCCGAACTATTTTTTATGTAAAGTAGACTCCATTACCTTTCCAACGGTATATCACAATCTCAATTTGGAGTTCGTATGCATTTTCTGTGAATTTCGGACGAAATAGGGCCTTTTCGCGAATACCGGAACCTCTGGGGGCCTAAACGTAATTTTCTGGGCTTCTGAGGAGCAGTGCCGCCGCGGCACTGGCCCACTGCCGCCGCGGCACTCATCCCTCGCAGAGTCCATTTTTGTAATTTTTTTGGGGGTCCAATTTGATTAATTGAAAGCCAAAACGACATAGTTTTATGTTCACAGTTGTTTGGGACCAATGGGAGTACTTCTAAAACCCCAAAACCACCCCAAATTGGCCTATATAAACCCCCCATTGCTCTTCATTTTGGGAGGGGCCAAGTGCAAAGCTTAAAAAGTTATAGAGAAGAAGAGAGATAGAGATAGGTTTAGAAGAGAGAAAGGGAGCTTCTCCCATTGATTTTTCATAAGAAAGTGAGTTTTATTCTTGTTTTCTTCCATCATCCTTCTATATACTTCACATTCAAAGTCCACTCCAACCCTCATTCTTGAGCATTCATGAGATAGGAAGCTACTTCCATGTCCAAATGTCAAAATCTATGAGTGAAACACCAAGCTACAAGTCCAAAATCACATTCATTATCATCTATTGATTGCTATTTACTTGCTTTGATTATATATATGTTCATCTCTCCTTATCTCATTTCTTTTTCTTTTCTTTATTTACTTACTAGTTCATCATCATCTAAGTGATGACATGAAGTTTGGGGTGAGTGAATCCTTATGGATAGTAGCTCTTGACCTCAAAAACATGTTTGATAGATGATGATCATAACCTCAATACTTCCAAGGTATTCTTGGAATGTATTGAAGTTATGCCCAAAAATAAAATAAATCTCTCCAACAATCTTGGAGGTTCTTAAATGATGAGTTTGATGTAGGCATTCTAAGTGGCTATGATCCTTATTGAGTGTTGAAAACATGTTTTCAAAACATCTATTTCAAAACCCCTCTCAATCCCTCTCATTTGGTTTCAAGAAACAAAACTTTGTTTTCTCCAAAATCTTCAAAACAATGAGTCAAAACAGTGAGTGAGTTGAGTTCAAAGATTTTTCTAGAACACAATACTCAACATATGGATACAAGGCCACTTGGAAATTCTTCCTAACTCATTGGAGAACACCCATGATTTTTGGTTTGACTTGGAAGTACTTGGAAATGGTCCATTTGGGTCCCAACATTCCTTCCAAACATTCTGTTTTTGCTGTCACAGCAGCTAGGTCAACTTACGACCTCTTTTCCAGAAAACTTTTCCAAAAGGGGTGGTCCTAACTTATTTTTCCCTTAAAATTCAATGTCTTAGGAAACTTTCTGTATAAAATGGGCCTCTAGATCATTCTTTTTCATTTTCTAAGATTTTCTAACATTTCAGTCGACAGTACGAACTCTGTTTCTGAGTGACCTCTATTGTTTATATAATTTCTCTCAATCTGTGATAGCTATTCAAGATTGGCCTTTTGGGTTGTGTTCTAGACACAATAAGGAACATCTCCATAAAAAAAATCATGCATTGAAAGCATTCCTAACCCCTCTTTTCAAATTCCAAAAGATCATGCTACTGTTCTGTCCACTATTCACAGCAAGTACACTTTATCTTTCATTCTTTGATTTGAGGCTTATATGCATTCCAAATTAGTTCATATCTTAGGAAGTGGTCCATACTACATTTGTATATATCCCATGTTGATTTCATTCATTCATTCTTGCCCATTTTAGACTTCTAAGCCATTCTAGAAATCCATGTACACAAAACACACTACAACCTTTGCACATTTTTAGATACATACATTGCATTCATGCAAGATTTGGGGTTTTTTGTAACTCTTAATCTAAGGAGATTATAAGGAATGAACTCGATCACTCGTTCATGCTTCCCCTTGATCTATTCATCCTTTCTCATCCGTCCCGGGGATTGAGAGGTCTTCTTTTATCAAAGAATAACATGCATCATTCTAGCCTTGCTAAGCATATTTTGATTTCTTTGCTTATTTGTTTCAATAACAATTCATGTCCCCCTTTAGATTAGGAAGTCTTGATTATTTGATACATGATTAGACGATCTTTCCTAGGTTTATTTGTGTGATCTTTCACTTTACATTGCATGATATTTGGCTTAGATCTTATGAATGATATCTTATCTTTTGATCTTCCAATTTCAAGTTTTCTTATGTGATGTAATATACTACAATAGTATTAATTGTCGAACCAAGCATAGTATAAGATGATTATTTGGATGCTAATTGAGGCCCGTCGAAAGACGGGGCGAGTTGAGGGTGTTTTAGTCGCGACAAAGGCTCCTTCCTCTCTCGTACCAAAACCCCGAACCAAGTTCTTTGGTTATGAAGGGCCGGTGCCCTTATCCGCTTGGGTGAGTCAAAATTAGGTTTCTTGGTTCCTTAAAGACCAAGTGGCGACTCTGTATCTGTTTTCAACAGACCTATTTTCTTTCTTTGATTCAAATCAATTTCAAAACAATCTCAAACAAGAGAAGTGGTCCGAAGCCCGGTATCCACAATCTGGCGACTCTGCTGGGGATTTTTATTTTCAAAACAAAATAATACAGAGGTTTGACTTATAAGAAGCATCCTTAAAATCATCTTTTTACTGTGTCTGGTTCACTGCATTGCACTCTTGCATTTCCCCCCCTCCGACTGTGTCTGAAACGCGGCGCTGACATTGTTCAGGTCTTGCTGTGCCAGGGCACAAGTCACCGTTGATACTGTACCTTCCAAGGTATATCAAAAAGAGTAAAAACTTCCGTACTGTCTCTCTGATGGTATATTGGAACTCTCGTCAACGGACCCTCTTTGACTGAACCCAGCCTTTGCATATAGATTCCTGTAGAACCTTTCATAGGACTGTTCATTTATCTTTCCAGATAGGACAATGCGATATAACTGCTGTATGCCCTGACGGGATTACCTGCGCGGTGTAGACGCTTATGTGGCATAGAACAGAACCTCTTTCTTATGATTCCCAAGGCAATCACTCACATGTAGTCACATTGAGTTGACCTGCCTAAGCATCATGACAAGGATGTCTGCTCCATGCTCGCAAAGATATACACCGCAAACCTTGTTTGTCGGTCCTAAGGCATAGGAGTATGAAAACCTGCTGGAAAGTACGATCACTATAACCATATTAATCAGTTTCTCCCAAGAACCCTGCTCAAATTTCCCAGAAATACCAGAAACTCTGCCCAGATATCCCAGATATAACTGTATTAACCCGTTTCTCCCAAAAACTCTGCCCAGATATCCCAGATATAACTGTATTAACCAGTTTCTCCCAAAAACTCTGCCCAAATTTCCCCGAAATGCCCAATCCCTCCTAGAAGCTTTCATAAAATCCTGGAAACCCCTGTTATCCCTTGGGGATCGTACTGGAAAGTAAGGTTGGCACACTCCATATGGTTAGGGCCTTATTTGTTTAACTGCTATCTGTTAGAAATAGAAGCATCATATAGATTAGGCCTTACATCCGCCTGCTTGTCCCACATGCATGCACCATCTATCTGCACGCACTGCCTCGAGTCAGTCCACATCACTGTCTTTGTCTGTCTAAAGTCGTCACTATCAGGACCTGATACACCCTTTTCTCTTGAAATCTGTCAGGTCAGTATAGATTCCCGAAGTCAGCAACTGGGATCCTCGTCCTGAGTCAGAAGTTCGAACAGTCATTTGGTCAAAATTAGCCCGCTAAGTCATTCCAACATGAATCAGGAAGAATTAGAAAACAAGGTCACTGAGTTGGGAGCAACCATAAACCAGCAATCTGATCGCATGGCCCAAGTTTTGAGTTTCATGGAAGAACTGAAACAGCAGCAGCCACAGTACCCACATGGGTTCCCACCACCACCGCCTGGGTTTGGACCGCCTCCCGAGAATAATGGGGAAGAAGACTGGTTTCAAGGAGTCCCGCCGCTTGCATATGAGAAGAAGCTCCAGGAGAAAATGGACAAAGTTGACAAGCTTGAAAGTGTGTTGAGGAAGAGCAAAGGGGTTGATGATTACATGTTGGACCTGGAAGGCCTCTTTGAGCCCATCAAGCTAAGGCTGCCCGAGACTTCAAAATGCCTGAAATTGACCGTTTTGATGGAACAGGGAATCCAAAAAGTCACATCAAGCTGTGCATGAGCATCTTCCAATTGATGGGCTGCACTCATGAGCACATTGCGATGTTGTTCCCGCAAACCCTTAAGAATGCCGCACTATCTTGGTTCCTAACCCTCGAAGCCTCCAAGACCCGAGTCTGGGAAGACATTGCTAGAACTTTTATTGATCACTACTCTTACAACCAAGAGTTTGATATCACCATCCGGGATCTAGAGACTACCAGGCAGAACTTTAATGAGTCCTTCACTGCGTTCTTGAGCAGATGGAGGAATAAAGTGGCTCAAATAATCCACAGACCTGTTGAGAAAGAGCAAGTACGTATGCTGGTCAAGAACATGCAACCAGTATATCATGACAAGCTATTCTACCAATCCATCTCCACATTCGAAGAGCTATTTGAAATAGGCACCAGAATAGAGGATGCCATCAGAGAAGGAAAGTTCAAAAAGGATGAACCCCAACACCAGTCCAAGAGACCTAACTACTCCCTGGACTCCCCGGATATCAATGCACTTAGCAACCAATCAATGGCCTGCGCCCTTCGTCCATACCAGTCCATTCCGCCAAATCGCCCAAAAGGCCCTCGCGAATTCTCCAAACTTGATGTTCCTCTTTCCACAGCCTTGGACCACTTACTCAGAAAGGGCCACCTACAGCTCCTCCCTCACAAACCGCTACCGGATCCCATACCCTCCCACTACAACATGAGCCTACGATGTGCTTACCATCAAAATCTAGGCCATGCCACTGATCAATGCATCCGCCTCCGCCATGACATTCAGAACCTCATAGAGGATGTATCCCATCCTAATCCAATCCACTATCTTGGCTTGGACCAACCGATCGAATGATCCCTTCCGTCGATGCTAATGAATGTTGAAGCTACGCAGTAAAGTGATGGTGTTTGGAACTTCTGCTAAAAAATTTAACAAATGGGTCGCAAAGACACTCCATTTGAGACCAGGTCGAGTCAAGTTGAGTCTGTTCTATGTTTCGAGTCCATTTCAATTCTAGTCTTGTGATCAAGTCTGTCTGTCATCGAGTTGTTAATAAGTTTGTAAACCTTCTCTATTGATGGAATGAAATCTCATTTTGCTTAATCTAATGTGCCCAGTCATAAATGCATGAATCACTAAACTGAAGTGTCACTTTTCGAATTACTACTCTGGTAATAATTTTTCTACGACAAAACAAAAAAGAATCCTGAAAGGTTAAAGTCGATTTCACGCTGACACTGATGAAGAGCTGGAATTGAATAGTCTTACTTTAAGAATTTAAAGATGCTTTTGCCTCAATCTTGAAAAGACATACTTGAAACTGACTTGGGGCTTGCCCAACACCCTTTTTTCCACCATTTCGAAGCCTTAAGCCCAATCCAATTGGGAGTCACGCAATCTGTCTGATTGAAAAGCAATGCGAACTTAGCCCTTGATGGTAGCCAAACATTTCAGTGAGTTTCATCTCCACTTTCAAAAAAAAAAAAGAAAGAAAAAGAAAAGAAAAGAAAAGAAAAAGCTCGCTAGGTTGAAAACCCGAAAGGGCACCTAGGCAAAAGTTAGAGCTGAAAAAGGTGTTGATTTCCAAAATCTGACCCTAGCCAGTCAAAATGTTGGAGGAAAATTTTGATAGAATCATACGCTTCAAAATACATCTTAAGAACGTGCCAAGATCACATTTCAAAAGGCACAGAATGACCACAAATAAATTCCGAGAGCTGACATGCACATTCTGGAATTCTGAGATTGCAATTGAAAGATCTCACAAGAATCAACTACATGAAAAGCAAAAATTGACTGGCTAGGCAAAAGTGAAAAGGATCAATCCTCAAAACAAAAGAAAAAGAAAAAGAAAAGAAAGGGAGAGTGAAACTGAATCTTTTTTATTCAAAGCTACCACAAGTGGCTCAAGTTTGAACTTCTTTGACGATTGGTTTGAAAAACCCTCATACCTCAAACCCCTTATTTCAAGCCTTGCCTTGAACTACGCTCGACCTGATTCCCACTCGGGGATACGTAGGCAACCACATCGGTTCGGTCAATACCATCATAATCAAACCAATTCCTTTCAAAGCCTTGCCTTGAACTACACTCGACCTGATTCCCGCTCGGGGATACGTAGGCAACCACAACGGTTCGGTCAACCCACCTACCTAAAAATCAACCCGCTTCTTTCCGACCATGGCCCGAACTACGTTGGACCTGATCCCCACTTGGGGGTACGTAGGCAGACTTACAAAAAGAAAAAAAAGGATGACTCGCTAGGTCGAAAATCCGAAAGGACGCCTAGGCAAAATTAGAGTTAAATCCAAGGTGAGCAATAACCAAAGAGAGAAAAGAGCTTGCTAGGTCACCTCACTGGTGCCTAGGCAAAAGTTATGAGCATTTGAGAGATTAAAGTCACGGTCCATGCCTCAAGCCAGAAAATCACCTTCCACACTAGGGGCAAACATCGGCTACCCGCCTCGTTTGCCTGACTTTTACTATCTACCCTTCATACAAGGGGCAAACTTTGGTCACCTACCTCGTTTGCCCAAAACCTCCAATAAACCATCATCCAAACTAGGGGCAAACTTCGGTCACCCACCTCGTTTGCTTATGAATCCCACTTTGTACGCCTCAAACTAGGGGCAAACTCCGTTTGCCTGACACAATCCCTTCACACCGAGGGCCAGTTTTCAAGTTACCAAGTTGTTTTGAAAATTTTGAAATAGAGCATGTTTTACTCTAAAAGCTAAGGCACTAATTCAAAGCACTTCCTGGGAGAAGTAGAAAATTGACTAGATCACTAAGGAGGAATTTTCAAAAATCAGATTTATCAGCAAAGTGCTACCATGTTGAGATGAGGGGTGAACACCAAAAGAGAAATGGTACATCGTTTATGACAAAAGCACATCAAGTTTTGACAAGACGAGCTTGTTTCATTTTGGTGTCAAATGTGTCGTCCTCGTGCGTCAATGTCTGTCAAGTTTTTGAGTCTGTTGTAGTCTCAAATGTGTAAGTCAACAGTGACTAATAAAATTTTCAAATCAAGTTATAAAGAGCATGCCAATACAAGCAGGAGTACCAAACACCATTACTGCACCGGTTAAGGCGTCAGCATGAAAAGCGTCCAAACTTAGGGCAAATGCGAATTTTATCCCTTTCCAAACCATCGAAAGTTGACCATCATCTCCTTGCAATATAAGTCCATGAGTGGCTATTGATTACCTTATCTCGTCCATGCAACATAAGTCCATGAGTGGCTGTTGATTTTCCTTCATCTCCAAGCAACACAAGTCCATGAGTGGCTATTGATGGATCCCGGTTCCGGGCCAGCAAGATTTGATCAACTATGAGAGATTCGAATTTGAATCCTGGTTCCCGGTCAAGAAAAGTAGTTGAAGAGAGATCCCAGAAAGAGTCGCTTCATCCCCAACAGATTCAGTTTAATCCCCCAGCAGGCATATCGATTCGTACATCATCAGTTCAATCTATGACAGTCACAGTAGTTCACTGTCGACTCGTCTTCTCGATTCGTACATCGTCAGTTCAATCATGACAGTCACAGTAAGTTCACTGTTGACTCGCCTTCTCGATTCGTACATCGTCAGTTCAATCTATGACAGTCACAGTAGTTCACTGTCGAGTCGTCTTCTCGATTCGTACATCGTTAGTTCAATCTATAACAGTCACAGTAGTTCACTGTCGACTCGTCTTCTCGATTCGTACATCATCAGTTCAATCTATAACAGTCACAGTAGTTCACTGTCGACTCGTCTTCTCGATTCGTACATCGTTAGTTCAATCTATAACAGTCACAGTAGTTCACTGTCGACTCGTCTTCTCGATTCGTACATCATCAGTTCAATCTATAACAGTCACAGTAGTTCACTGTCGACTCGTCTTCTCGATTCGTACATCATCAGTTCAATCTATAACAGTCATAGTAAGTTCACTATCGACTCGTCATCCCGATTCGTACATCGTTAGTTCAATCATGACAGTCACAGTAGTTCACTGTCGACTCGTCTTCTCGATTCGTACATCGTCACTTCTTCTGGTCACGGTTAGTCCAACTGTTGATCCAATCCATGATAGTCACAGTAGTTCACTGTTGACTCATCATCTCGATTTGTGCATCGTCACTTCTTCCGGTCACGGTTAGCCCAACTGTTGATCCAATCCATGACAGTCACAGTAGTTCACTATAGACTCGTCATCTCTATTAGTACATCGTCCGTTCTTTTGATCATGGTTAGTCCAACCGTTCATCCAATCTATGACAGTCACAGTAGTTCACTGTCGACTCGACATCTCGGTTAGTTCAATCGCCAGTTCAATCCATGACAATCCCAATAGTTCATTGTCGACTCGTCATCTCGATTAGTACATCGTTAGTTCAATCTATGACAGTCACAGTAGTTCACTGTCGACTCGTCATATCGATTCATACATCATCAGTCCAATCTATGACAGTCACAGTAGTTCACTGTCGATTCATCATCTCGATTCGTACATCGTCACTTCTTCTGGTCACGGTTAGTCCAACTGTTGATCCAATCCATGATAGTCACAGCAGTTCACTGTTGACTCATCATCTCGATTCGTACATCGTCACTTCTTCTGGTCACGGTTAGTCCAACTGTTGATCCAATCCATGATAGTCACAGTAGTTCATTGTCGACTCATCATCTCGATTCGTACATCGTCAGTTCACTAATCATCATTAGTTTACCATCACTCTCATTCAAAATGTGCCGTGTTCATCATTCTCATTCAAAATCTTGGGCTTCTATTAATGGGGCTTCCATGTTCATCGCTTAACATCTCGGGATTTCATCACTTGACGTCTCTTGACTTCTGTATCCGTCTCTTAATTTCCAGGGCTTCCGTGTCCGTCGGTTAACTATCAAACGGCATCTCCGAATATAGTCCTCCGGGACCCTACATCCAATTACATTCGCTTACGAAGCACACTTCCCAAAATTCAGAAGTTTGCTCCAAGACCTAGAGTATTCAAACCTTGATGTCCCTATTCGGGTCAATAACTGCATCACAGTTAGAAATACTAGCACAGCATAAGACCACTTGGAGTGGCACACACCCCATGGCACCTGCTCATTCTAGGATCAGAAAGCTAGGTATGATAGGACTCATGTACGAGATCATATCACATCCACACATTGCATATCATCCTCATATAGCATAGCATCCGCCTGATTGTTGTGTATGTGCATATGTGATTTATCCCTTTGTGCCCTGAACTACGTCCTGGTCTGATTTCCCTTGGGATACGTAGGCAGCTCACGCGGAGCACGACCAGCACTAATCTCATCATCCTTTCATCTTTTGCAACACTGTTTATCCTGAATCTATAGCCTCCAAAAAGTCCTGTCTCTTCAAAACTTTGGCACTCGCTTGCGACATGCGTTGCCTCGCAAGTTCATGCCAAAGAGGGGCAAACTGTAGACACCCCATTTTTTCGACTATCAGATTTAGGAGACCCATAGCTTGGTGGTTGACAATGATCGAAAAAGACTCAAAAGGACTCTCGGAAGTCAGCTCTATCTCTCAGAATGACCAAAATGCCCCTGAAAGCCCGAAAACTCCCAGATTTGGTCCCAAAGTTCTAAAAGCATGCTACGTCGTAAGAAAAGTGATAAAATGAGTTTTTAAGAGAAAATTGGGTGAAATTGTCAGCTCCCAGAGACCCCCGGAAGTCCCGGAAGCTCCCGGAAAATCCCCGTTGACCGGTTTGACCAAGGTTTGACCAGGTTTGACCAAGTTTGACCAAGTTTGACCGAAATCATCCGAATTCACCAGAATCATTCTAAATCATGAGAAAAGTATTAAAACAAGTTCCAAAAGAAAATCGAGCGAAAACATCAGCTCCCGGGAACTCCCAGAGGTTTCCAGAACTTCCCGGGAATCCCAGGTTTGACCAGTTTGACCGGAATTTGACTTTAGAACCGGGGCACCGTGACAATTTTCAAATATTTTTCATGGATACTAGGGGTCAACAGCTTTCCGACGGTATATCGCACATAATTTTCGGATTTAAAACGAGTTTATTATGAATTTCCAAAGGCGAAAAAGGCGATCAAATCGGCTTTTATCGCGAATACCGTAAAACTTTTCAAAGTGACCTATCCCCGAACTATTTTTTATGTAAAGTAGACTCCATTACCTTTCCAACGGTATATCACAATCTCAATTTGGAGTTCGTATGCATTTTCTGTGAATTTCGGACGAAATAGGGCCTTTTCGCGAATACCGGAACCTCTGGGGGCCTAAACGTAATTTTCTGGGCTTCTGAGGAGCAGTGCCGCCGCGGCACTGGCCCACTGCCGCCGCGGCACTCATCCCTCGCAGAGTCCATTTTTGTAATTTTTTTGGGGGTCCAATTTGATTAATTGAAAGCCAAAACGACATAGTTTTATGTTCACAGTTGTTTGGGACCAATGGGAGTACTTCTAAAACCCCAAAACCACCCCAAATTGGCCTATATAAACCCCCCATTGCTCTTCATTTTGGGAGGGGCCAAGTGCAAAGCTTAAAAAGTTGTAGAGAAGAAGAGAGATAGAGATAGGTTTAGAAGAGAGAAAGGGAGCTTCTCCCATTGATTTTTCATAAGAAAGTGAGTTTTATTCTTGTTTTCTTCCATCATCCTTCTATATACTTCACATTCAAAGTCCACTCCAACCCTCATTCTTGAGCATTCATGAGATAGGAAGCTACTTCCATGTCCAAATGTCAAAATCTATGAGTGAAACACCAAGCTACAAGTCCAAAATCACATTCATTATCATCTATTGATTGCTATTTACTTACTTTGATTATATATATGTTCATCTCTCCTTATCTCATTTCTTTTTCTTTTCTTTATTTACTTACTAGTTCATCATCATCTAAGTGATGACATGAAGTTTGGGGTGAGTGAATCCTTATGGATAGTAGCTCTTGACCTCAAAAACATGTTTGATAGATGATGATCATAACCTCAATACTTCCAAGGTATTCTTGGAATGTATTGAAGTTATGCCCAAAAATAAAATAAATCTCTCCAACAATCTTGGAAGTTCTTAAATGATGAGTTTGATGTAGGTATTCTAAGTGGCTATGATCCTTATTGAGTGTTGAAAACATGTTTTCAAAACATCTATTTCAAAACCCCTCTCAATCCCTCTCATTTGGTTTCAAGAAACAAAACTTTGTTTTCTCCAAAATCTTCAAAACAATGAGTCAAAACAGTGAGTGAGTTGAGTTCAAAGATTTTTCTAGAACACAATACTCAACATATGGATACAAGGCCACTTGGAAATTCTTCCTAACTCATTGGAGAACACCCATGATTTTTGGTTTGACTTGGAAGTACTTGGAAATGGTCCATTTGGGTCCCAACATTCCTTCCAAACATTCTGTTTTTGCTGTCACAGCAGCTAGGTCAACTTACGACCTCTTTTCCAGAAAACTTTTCCAAAAGGGGTGGTCCTAACTTATTTTTCCCTTAAAATTCAATGTCTTAGGAAACTTTCTGTATAAAATGGGCCTCTAGATCATTCTTTTTCATTTTCTAAGATTTTCTAACATTTCAGTCGACAGTACGAACTCTGTTTCTGAGTGACCTCTATTGTTTATATAATTTCTCTCAATCTGTGATAGCTATTCAAGATTGGCCTTTTGGGTTGTGTTCTAGACACAATAAGGAACATCTCCATAAAAAAAATCATGCATTGAAAGCATTCCTAACCCCTCTTTTCAAATTCCAAAAGATCATGCTACTGTTCTGTCCACTATTCACAGCAAGTACACTTTATCTTTCATTCTTTGATTTGAGGCTTATATGCATTCCAAATTAGTTCATATCTTAGGAAGTGGTCCATACTACATTTGTATATATCCCATGTTGATTTCATTCATTCATTCTTGCCCATTTTAGACTTCTAAGCCATTCTAGAAATCCATGTACACAAAACACACTACAACCTTTGCACATTTTTAGATACATACATTGCATTCATGCAAGATTTGGGGTTTTTTGTAACTCTTAATCTAAGGAGATTATAAGGAATGAACTCGATCACTCGTTCATGCTTCCCCTTGATCTATTCATCCTTTCTCATCCGTCCCGGGGATTGAGAGGTCTTCTTTTATCAAAGAATAACATGCATCATTCTAGCCTTGCTAAGCATATTTTGATTTCTTTGCTTATTTGTTTCAATAACAATTCATGTCCCCCTTTAGATTAGGAAGTCTTGATTATTTGATACATGATTAGACGATCTTTCCTAGGTTTATTTGTGTGATCTTTCACTTTACATTGCATGATATTTGGCTTAGATCTTATGAATGATATCTTATCTTTTGATCTTCCAATTTCAAGTTTTCTTATGTGATGTAATATACTACAATAGTATTAATTGTCGAACCAAACATAGTATAAGATGATTATTTGGATGCTAATTGAGGCCCGTCGAAAGACGGGGCGAGTTGAGGGTGTTTTAGTCGCGACAAAGGCTCCTTCCTCTCTCGTACCAAAACCCCGAACCAAGTTCTTTGGTTATGAAGGGCCGGTGCCCTTATCCGCTTGGGTGAGTCAAAATTAGGTTTCTTGGTTCCTTAAAGACCAAGTGGCGACTCTGTATCTGTTTTCAACAGACCTATTTTCTTTCTTTGATTCAAATCAATTTCAAAACAATCTCAAACAAGAGAAGTGGTCCGAAGCCCGGTATCCACAGCCTCTCCTAGATCCTTCATATCGAATGTACTATCTAGCCAAACCTTGACCATTGATAATGTCGCTACATCATTCCCAATGAGTAGAATGTCATCAACATAAAGCACAAGAAAAGCCACCACTTTCCCTTCACACTTCTTGTATACACAAGGTTCATCCAGATTCTGTATGAAACCAAACGACTTTACCATTTGGTCAAAACAAATGTTCCAACTTCTAGATGCCGGCTTAAGCCCATAAATGGACTTTTGCAACTTGCATACCAAGTTACCTTTCCGACCAGCTATGAACCCTTCTGGTTACTGCATATAGATGTCCTCCTCAAGATTTCCATTCAAGAATGCAGTCTTGATGTCCATCTGCCAGATCTCACAATCTAGATATGCAGCAATGGATAAGAGTATCCTGATGGACTTGAGCATAGCTACCGGCGAGAAAGTTTCCTCATAGTCAATGCCATCCCTCTGAGTATAACCTTTCGCTACAAGCCTAGCTTTAAAGGTCTCAACCTTTCCATCAGACCCTCTTTTCCTCTTGTAGACCCACTTACAACCAATGGGTTTAATATTGGCTGGAAGTTCTACAAGATTCTAGACCTGATTGGAATCCATAGATTCCAATTCAGCCTTCATAGCTTTAACCCAATGCGCCGAGTCTACATCAGCTATTGCCTCTTCATACGTGGTAGGATCAGATTCAGATTCTATGGAAACAGCTTCAAAAACTTCTCCTAAGAACATGTATCTATCAGGCTGACTGGTAATCCTCCCACTACGACGAGGTACCGGTGCAGAAATGGGTGAAGAAGTGGTATTTTCTTAATTTATATCGTTATCGACTGCGGGTTGGACTGAGGGCTCTCCTTCTATCTCTCTCAGATCTATCATTCCCTTAGGTTTATGGTTTATGATATAATCATCTTCCAAGAAAACAACATTTGTACTAACAAACACTTTCTATTCTCTTGAATCATAAATATACCATCCATAAGTACCCTTTGGATACCCTACGAAGTAACATACTTCTGATCTAGAATCCAACTTGCTCATCTTTCCTTTCAGCATATGTGCCGGACAACCCCATATCCGGAGATGTTGCAAAGAAGGCTTGCGCCCAATCCACATCTCTCGTGGTGTCCTGGGAACAGATTTGCTTGGTACTAGATTTAGTATGTATGCAGCGGTTTCCAAAGCATAACCCTAAAGGAATAAAGGCAACTCCGAATAACTCATCATCAACCTAGTCATGTCTAAAAGAGTCTGGTTCCTTCTCTCCGCTACACCATTCTGCTGAGGCGTACCAGGTGCAGTCAACTATGACAGAATCCCATTCTGTACGAGGTGATCAATAAACTCATTAGAGAGGTACTCGCCACCTCGATCAGATTGAATGGCCTTGTTATGTGTTCCTAATTGCTTCTCCACTTCAGCCCTAAACTCTTTGAACTTTTCAAAGGCTTCAGACTTATGCTGCATTAGGTACACATATCCATACCTAGAGTGGTCATCAGTAAATGTTATGAAATACTCATAACCACCCCTTGCTATAATATTTATTGGTCCACACACATCAGTATGAACTAATTCCAACAATGCATTGGTTTTATTGCCCTTTGCAGGAAAGGGCTTTTTGTCATCTTACCCTCTAAACAAGACTTGCAGACTTCCATTGGTTCGAGAACCAAATCGCCTAAGATCCCTTCTTTGACTAGTCTGACAATCCTTTTTAGATTGATATGGCCAAGCCTCATGTGCCAAAGCCTTGTTGGATTAGTGGAAGGTTCCTTTCTTTTAGATGGTACAATTACCATTGAGTTATTAAGTTCCATACAAGAATCTTTAGAGATATTAGAAGTTATCACATACAAGCCATTAGTTTTAACACCAGAACATATAAAAGAACTATTTCTTTTAATAATAACTTCTGTTCCAAAATGAAAATAATAACCATTATTCGATAAATTTGAAACTGAAATTAAATTACGTCTCATCAAAGGGACGTAAAGAACATCTGATAAAACTATTGTCTTATTGTCCAAAAACTCTAAAACTACTACTCCTATAGCAATCGTAGAAATGGTTGCGCTAGAACCCAGAGTTAGCACGATTTCCCCATCACTAAATTTTCTGGTTGATCTGAACCCCTGCAACGAATTACATATATGGTTAGTCGCACCAGAATCAATGCACTAAGTGTTTGAAGTATCCGTAATAAAACTTACTTCAATCACATGTGACTCAATCATACCTTGAACTCTTGTAGCTAAGAATTCTGGACAATTCTTCTTCCAGTGGCCCTTCTCACCACATTGGAAACACTTTCCTTTGCCTTGGCCACCCACCTTCCCTTTGCCCTTACCTTTTCCCTTAGATTTTGCAATCTTAGGAACCGGTCCAACACTTGAACCACCAGTGCCAGCTTTCTTCTTCCCTTTCTTTCCTTTCGGCATAGATCAGGAAGAGAAAGCACTTTTCTCAACATTCAGAACGTTGACCCCAGGTTTGATCACCCCTTCTGTTGCCAGTAAAGAACTCATTAATTCACTTATTGAAAAATCCATTTTATTCATATTATAGTTTAGTTTAAATTGAGTGAATGACGGTGACAGCGTGTTGAGGATCATATCAACTTGGGTCTGTGCATCGATGTTGGCACCTAGGGTCTCCAGCTCATTCAAATAACCAATCATTTTTAAAATATGTTCTTTGACTGGAGTCCCTTCCGACATCTTAGCACTCATTATCTTCTGCATAGCTACCTGTCTAGCAGGCCTGCCATGCTCCCCAAACATCTTCTTCAGGGATTCGATAATGTTACTGGAGGAATAGTTCGACTGGAATTGGTGTTGCAATACACCCGCCATTGAGGCCAGAATGTAGCAATGAGCCATTCCATTTAACTTCTTCCATTTATCGAACTGGCATCTGGTAGCTGCCTAAGCGTTTGCCGCGGGTTCTTCGGGGCATGGGGTGGTGAGGACATATATGTGATCCTCCGTAGTTAATTCGATGTCAAGGTTTTGTTTCCATTCAGTGTAGTTATTTCCAGTTACCTTGTTTTGAGTGAGTATGGTGGCAAGTGGACTAAATGTAGATCCAGACATTATGATTTACTGTAGAATCAAACAAATAAAATAAATGTGGATATCAGAATTTGACAATTTTGAAATAAAAGAATCCTTAACTCTTATTTTAAAAACAAAGTCACCGAAATATCGAAACGAAAAAATTAAGCCTCTGTGTGGTGATCAATATTCGATCTTTCGATTAATCATGACTGGTCCTCTATGCAACTCTTGCAAAACAAGTTACGACTCCCGATCCCTTTTGATCTCTAAGTTTCTGAATAATGCCCCGTGTGGGATCCCTTATCCATAGCTTAGCTAGTGTGTACCATTAACTAGGATCCAATCACAATCGTCTCAAGTAGCGCCTCTGTGTGGTGGTCACCCTCTAACACGTCTGATTGATCCTATCAAAGGATGTTCACATCTAGTAACCAATAAGTAATGCACCCTCCGTATGGAATGATCATTCCTGGCGAGGTGACACAGAATGCACCACTCATCTTACAGTGAACCGTTAATGGAAGATCGTGGGTGTTTATTAATAAGACCCTCTCCCACTAGATTTAGTAAATAAGTGTAACGACCTACCTCCCCATCTGGCAACAATATTGTCCGCTTTGGGCCTAAACACAAAGAACTTCCCAGGGGGTCACCCATCCCTGGTACTGCTCTGGCAGCAGCACGCTTAACTGTGAAGTTCTTTCATGTTTAGCTCCCTCACGGTTTTAAAAGGCCTTGTTGCATATAGAGGGGCGATTAATCCTTATAAACTAGTCCAGGAACTTCACCCCAGGCGATGTGGGACAAGCCCCCACACTCAAACCTCACCTCATCCATCTTGGCCATCCTGCCTCAGGAGTATTGGCTCTTGGTCGTCACAATAAGGATTTTTCTTTTGAAAAAAAAAATTTGTTTCCATACATTACCCATAAACATCCAATGTTTACTAATGCGTTGAAACAGTTTTTGAACTTTATTTTAGAAAACTTGTTTTACGTGCATGCAAGTAGTAACAATATAATTAAATTCCAATCACAAACCAAGCACATAAAACAAAAAACTAAAATTGAAAATAAAGACATCCAAACGATGCCTCTATCTCCATAGAACCTGCTCTTGGTTTGGTCGCCTCTACCTCCATCTTCATGGATAAAGGCTCCTTGCTCCATCTTTATGGAATTTCTAATTCTACTACATTGGTCCTATGCTTCTTTTGAAGCTTACAATTTATCTAGAATAAGAAAAATCAACAACAAAATAAAAAGGCTAGGGAAACCGGTGCGACTTTCCTTTTCGTAGGATTGAAGTCGCAGCGCCCTTTACATATGCCTTAAACCAAACCAATAATAAAACATAATATACATCAATCTCAAACAATTAAATACAAAATTTAAAAAGTCTTGGTGCCATGGGAGATAGCGACTAAACTAGCTGCAAGAAGGTTAGCCGAACACACATCTTCGCATATATAACAAACATATATATATATATCTATTGGAACCCCTAATTGATTAACATAGTGCGTAAACTCTTTATGCATTGTATTAGAACTCAAAATAGCACCTCAATTCTTTGTCACACTTCGATCGATCGACAAAGGTTCGATCGATCGAACCTTCGATCGATTGAACAACGTTCAATCGATTGAACTTTCAATTTCACATAAAAGTTTGAAAATTTTACAGAATAATTTGAAATTAAAGTAAATAATTTTTAAAACATTCAAAACTGTGAAAAGAACAGCTGGACAGAGAACTAATCTCGATCGATCAAACCCTATTCAATCGATCGAACAAACCAGAGTTCGATCGATCGAAACTTGTTCGATCGCTTGAGAACAGAAGATGTTCGATCGATCGAGACTACTTCGATCGATCGAATCCATCTTGTTGCATTCAATGCAATCACAGATTTGTATACTGCTGCGATAACACTACAGAAACAGATCTGTGATGATGCAGTTTCAAAAATAGTTCTAAAATCAACATGCAAATCAAAATAGTGTTCCAAAAACGCATCTATAGATCCAAACGAGCGTGGCTCTGATACTAATTGATGGAAAAATTGGTTTAAATTAAAAGTTTAAACGCACAGCGGAAAAGTCAAGTTATGAAACTTTATTGGCATGCCCGGATCGACTACCCGTCAATTCTATAGATGCGTACTAACTAGTGAAGGAACAAGTATTATACCTTTATGTCTTGAACCCAATTCTTAAATCTTCAACTTCCAGCAACCTCTACTAGATGGCCTTCACTCTTATGACTCCTATGGATGCTCGCAGGAAGGACTAGGGTTGGTGGGAACCCTAATGGAGAGGATTGGGAAGGTTTAGGGAAACCTAAATAGTTTATGCAGCTTCTACATATAAAAATAACGATTAAAAATATTCAGTACGCAGCTACCCTATTTATAGATTCCCAGAACCGACCTAACCTTCAAGTGATCGAAGTGTATTCGATCGATCAAACAACCCATGAGCGATCCAACCTGCCTAGACTTCAATCGATCAAAACTCCTTCGATCGATCGAACTTACCTTGACATGATCCTCATGTGCCCTTCCAAGCTTCCTAGCAGAGCTAAGAGTGGGACCTCCTAGGCTCTTTATTGTTAGCTCAGATCAGTTGATTAATTCCCATGACCAAACTCTTTGAACAGCAAATTGATCGACTGATTAGTTAACGTTTACTCCCTATAAAATGATAACTGAACTCCAACACAAAAGAACATATTCGAAGCGATAACTAGACTTGTATGTTGTACTAATGTCCCTTTACCTTCAGCATTCGTAATCAGATTCAGGTAGTCGGATAAATGTTACTGTCAACCTGAATCATGATTACTTCTTGTATTCCTTGAGTCCCATTCACTTCTCATGATTACCAAACATGTTGATAACTCTTATCAACAAGACTGCAGTACTCAATAATCGACTTGGTGACATTCTCAAGGGAATGCTTACTCTGAAACAGAGTATAGATTCTGTCTTGACAATATATGTTCACAACCCTATAAACATGACATACCCAAGATACCCAGGTGTTGATCTTCTATAGACCTCACTGATTGGTAAGTCAAAGCAGCCATATCCACAGTCTATATTCATAATCGTCGCAAGATTGAGAACACGTACCTTATACAAGTTATGAGTTCCTATTGACAGTTTGACAGCATTAAGTGTCAATAGGAAAGCTCAGGTCCGTCAATGCACTATAAGCACTAACATATTAACTAAGAGTGACACTCTAGTGATTGAGATTAATCACTCCATCCAATGATAGTTAATTATGCTATAGTGTATACCTGATGAGATATCCAGTCTCAGCATCCACTGTGACAAGCTTTAAGTATCAAAGGATGGTAATTCATATCTCACTTGTATGTATCTCATACACACACGAATTACCTACTGTGATACTTAAGGATTGAAAATCATCTCATGAAATAAACATACATAATGAAATGTAAAACTGATATCCATATATTCAAATGCTAATGTCATACATAAAGTTATGGTTTGAGGGCACAACCCCAACATGAACTCGTGAAGGTGAGACCTACATTTTGATACTACTTAGGCCATGTTTGGCTAATTTTTTTAAAAATCTAATTTCTAGACTTTTGGGGAAAACCCAGTAAAACTTGTAGGAATCACCTGAAATTCGAGATCCGACGATTAATTGGCCCCCTAGTCGATCCTTCAAAGTTTGAGGGAAATCGCATGAGGTATGAAATTCTAACTTGTGAAATATAGAGAAATACATGTTTTATATTTCGAGGACGAAATTGAGATCCGGGCAAAATCCATGTGTTAATTATAGGCCCGTTAATTATGCACGCGCTAAATTGTGAAAAGTATGTCTAAAGTTACGCGAGCACGTTCAAAGGGGGGTCTTATACAAATTCATGCCGGAGTAATCTTCTCAATGTTTGAGAATTTTAGTAGCGACGGCTACTATGCATGGTTTAAGGCTTGGACTTGCCAGGGCAATTGGGGATGTAATGGTTGTAGGCTTGGACTAGCCATTGACATCGCGGTTTAAGGCTTGGACTTGCCGCTACCGGATGAAGGCGTATTTTTCTCCCTAGCGACTATTTATGTGATTTATGAGGTTAAAGCATGTTCATCATATATTGCATATGTTAGAACTTGTGCACTCATCATATAAGTTGAGCCGTGGAGATTTACTCCATTGCAGGTAAGAAGAAAGACAAGAAGAAGCGTGAGGAGTGAGGTCGAGAATCGCCGGGGAAATTACACTTGTTTAAATTTTTGTCTCTTTTCCTAAACTTGTAGAAGGTTTTGGAATCTATAATATGTTGTAATAGAACCTTGGGAGTTAGTTGGTGGTACCGTATTTTGTTTTCGAGTACCCGTTATGATGTTTTAAATCGCTAATGTTTAGTTGTTGTTGTGTTGGTGTTGGGTTTGGAGAGCTTGAGTTGTGTAATTTTTACAACAGGGCTGCCCAGCAGGGGAGCAGTCGACTGGACCCTAGATCAATCGATTGGACCCTGGGTTGTTTAGACACTGAAAGTGAATAGTATTGGAAGCAGTTGACTCGAGCCTAGATCAGTCGACTGGACCCTGGGTTGTTTAGACACTGAAAGTGAATAGTGACCTTTCAGTCGACTGGTATCCTGATTAGTTGACTGGACCCTTTTTCGAAAATGTTGATTCTTGTTCTTCTTTAGGCACAGTCAATTCAATGGAGTCAGTCGACGGAAGGTTTTGGATCCCAGTCGACTGGATAAGCTGTTAATTTTTGAGGACCCTCACTGCTTCAGGTCTCCAGCCGATCGGACCCTCATTCAGTCGACTGGACCTCTGCTTCTCAAAATGAATTCTTTTGGACGCATTTCAATTAGCCAAAACTTTTTATAACTTTGATTTTAATGGATTATACTTATGTTTTTCGCTGCTATTTTGCTTTAAAGGAACTGCATAAGCCTTGATGGAGTGCCACGTGTCCTATTTCCACGCGTAGTGGGATGGGTCATGACATTTAGTGGTATCAAAGCTAGAGGTTAACAAAACTTTGGGAGCATTCGACGATGAGTGGAGTGTTGAACGAATTATCACACATTCTAGAGTGCATCCATACATGGTAGAGATGTTTGATGCATATGTATGTTGTTTTACATACATGATATATTATTGTTGTACATGTATTGTGTTTATGCATCGAGATTAGTAGGGTGAATAATCATGAGTGACAATCGAGAATTATCACTGCATACCGGACATATGAATGAAATGGCTGAAATGATGGGGAACATGGGTGACATGATCCGAAATATAGTAGAACGATTGCCTCCAACGCCTCCATTGGAGCCAAAACTGATAATCGTGGTACCAGCGCCCGAGAACATGGGTATGAGATCTGTGACTAAACAATTTGTTAAAAAAAAGCCGACAGAGCTCCATAGAACTTCTGACATGACATTGGCAGAACACTGGATTATGGATATGGAAAGAATATTCCGATCTTTTCCAATGACTGATAGGGAGAAGATTGAGAACGCCAGTGATATACTCATAGGTGAGGCTCATAATTGGTGGGTAAATATTCTAGATCAAGGGGCACCGATAACTTGGGAAGGATTTAAAGCAGAGTTTAATCGTGGATTCTTTCTAAGGGTTGCTCTTAATGCGAAGAAGAGGGAGTTCGATAATTTTCGGCAAGGGGTACACTTCGAAGTACAACGCCTTTTTGAGATTTGGAAAGGGGTCTGTGTCGACTGAGGAAGATAGAGCAAGAAAATTTGAAGGAGGTTTAAGGAAAAATATTCCTTTGAGGGTGGAGACCTACGAACATTCGACTGTGGCAGTAGTGCAACAAACAACGCTTGTGGCCGAGAGTGGAATAGAAAGGTCAAGGAAAAATCAACAAGGTAAACGGGAGAATGAGGGTGGTGATAGGAACCAAGGCGGATCTTTCAAGAGGCCATTTCAAAGAGGCTTTGGTTCTAGTTTCAGTGACTTCAGGAGGACGCCAAGTAATATACCGTTGTGTTCACTTTGCAATCGACCACACTTAGGCCGATGTTTTATGACCAAACCCCAGAACAGAAACCAAGGAGGGGGTAGTACTAATTCAACACCCGACATGAGAGGCAAGTGTTATGACTGTGGAGTATTAGGGCACCAAGCCAAGGATTGCCTGAGGAAGCATTCTCAGCAAGGAGCTAGTTTTATGGTTTCCAGTGGGTTGAAGCCTAGACAATCCAATGACCGGGGAAAATGACTGAACAACGTCAAGGAAGAGCATATCAGATGAACCCAGGAGATATGATTGCTTCAGAGACAGTGGTCTCAGGTATGGTGCTTGTATGTTCGCACTTAGCACGCATACTTGTCGACTCGGGATCTATGCATTCATTTGTATTGTATACCTTTGTTGAACATTTGAACGTTAAATCGGCACCGTTAGGATATGAATTGTCTATTGCCGTACCACTTAGTAAATCGATAATGACGTCTACTATATATAAGAACTGTCAGATCAAACTAGGCGAGAAGTTGATGATCGTAGACCTTATACCGATTATGGTGAACCATTTCGATGTGATACTGGGAATGGATTGGTTAGCTCTTAACCAAGCCACGATAGACTGTGAACTGAAAGAGGTTAATTTTTGATCACCGGTACATGGAAACTTTTGTTTCCAAGGGAGTGGGGTTATCCAGCTGTCGTACTTGATTTCAGCTATCCGAGTGGGAAGGTTATTGAAAAAGGGATGTCAAGGATTCCTATGTTTAGTGACTGATGCCTCAGCGACCGAATCAAGAATAGAAGACATTCCAATAGTACAAGAATACCCAGATGTGTTTCCCGACGACCTACCAGATGTTCTTATTGAGAGAGAGGTTGAGTTCACTATTGAGATAATGCCAAACTCAAGACCTGCATCAAAGGCACCGTACAGAATGGCACTTGTGGAATTGAAAGAGCTGAATATCCAACTACAAGAACTACTTGACAAGGGTTTCATTCGACCAAGTATTTTACCATTGTGAGCTCGAGTATTGTTTGTAAAGAAGAAAGATGGTTCGATGCGTATGTGCGTTGACTACTGCGATTTGAACAAGTTGACAATTAAGAACAAGTTTCCACTGTCGAGAATTGATGACCTATTTGATCAACTTCGTGGGGCACAAGTATTTTTGAAGATAGATTTGAGATTGGGTTACCATCAGTTGAAAGTGAAGGCCAAAGATGTTGAGAAAACTGCTTTCAGAATGCGCTATGGATATTATGAGTTCTTAGTCATGCCGCTTGGAGTTACGAATGCACCATCAACGTTCATGGATCTTATGAATCGAGTATTCAAGGATTATTTGGATGATTTTGTGATTGTATTCATTGACGATATCCTTATCTATTCACCGAGAGAGATAGAACAGAGAACCACTTGAGGTTGATACTTCAAAGGTTGTGAGAGAAGTAATTATTTGGTAAATTCAAGAAATGTGAATTTTGGTTGTCTAGTATTACTTTTCTTGGTCACGTGATTGACACGAATGGAGTTTCAGTTGATCCTCACAAAGTAGAAGCTGTATCTAATTGGCAGAGGCCGACATCCGTATCTGAAATTCAAAATTTCTTGGGATTAGCAGTATATTACCGCCATTTTATCGAGCACTTCTCAAAGATTTCTTTACCTATGACCAAGTTGATGAGGAAATGGGTTACCTTTGAATGGAGTTAAGAATGTGAAGATAGTTTTCAAGAGTTGACAGCACGACTAACGAGAGCACCTATTCTGACAATACCAATAGGAACTGAGGGGTTTGTAATCTATAGCGATGCCTCACACCAAGGGTTGAGATGTGTGCTTATTCAAGGGGGTAAGGTGATTGCTTATGGTTCTAGAAAAGTGAAGACACATGAGGTTAACTATCCGACTCACGATCTCGAATTGGCCACGGTAATTCATGCTTTGAAGATATGGAGGCATTATTTGTATGGGGAGAAATATGAGATCTTCACATACCACAAGAGCTTAAAGTACATATTCACACAATGAGACTTAAATATGAGACAGCGAAGTTGGTTAGAGTTGATGAAGGATTACGATCTCTCGATAGAATATCATCCGGGAAAGGCTAATTTAGTAGCCGATGCCTTAAGCCGAAAGACGCCAAGGAACTTAGCCGACGAACTAACTCAACAAAAGGAATTGGTAAAGGAGATGGAACAACTAGAATTGGATGTAATTCCAGAGACTAGGGGTGATTTAATGATGGCGATTATAGCACATCCAGATATTATTGATGAGATCAAGAAAGAATAATTTAATGATGTTTATTTGTGCAAAATAAGAGACGAGATACCTTTGAAAAAATGACCTGGTTTTGTATTAGAACAAGGAATCTTGAAACTTGGATATTGATTATGTGTACCGAATGTGAAGAACCTGAAAGAACGACTTTTAGAGGAGGCTCACATCACTAGATATTCAGTACATCCGAGAAGCAATAAAATGTACAAAAACTTGAGAGAAAACTTCTGGTGGAAGGGTATGAAGCATGAAGTCGCTAAGTTTGTATCTAAATGTTCGGCATGTCAATAGGTCAAAGCAGAGAGACAAGTACCTACAGGATTATTACAACCATTACCTGTGTCGGAATGGAAATGGGATGAGATTACAATGTACTTTGTTTCGGGATTTCCACGATTGTTCAATAAGAATGACAAGATTTGAGTTATAGTTGACAGATTAACGAAGTTAGCACATTTTCTACCAATCAAGACGACCAAACCTTCGAAGTTAGCTGAGTTGTATGTGAAAGAGATTATAAGACTACATGGGGTTCCATCCATGATCATATCAGATCGTGATAGTAGTTTTACGTCGAGGTTTTGGGGAAGTTTGCAAAAAGCTATGGGTACGAAGTTGAGTTTCAGTACTGCATTTGATCCTCAGATCGATGGACAGTCAAAGCGTATGATTCAGACATTAGAGGATATGTTGCGATTGTGTGTATTGGACTTTGGGAGTGAGTGGGAGAAACACCTACCATTGATTGAATTTGCGTATAACAACGGGTTTCAGTCGAGTATTGGTATGGCACCATATGAAGCTTTGTATGGGCATAAATGTCAATCACCGGTTTGTTAGACCGAGGTTGGATAAAGAAAGTTGTTAGGACCTGAGTTAATACAGATGACTATTGAGAATGTAAAGATGATTCAGGAGTGACTTAAGGTAGCTCAGAGCCGTTATAAGAGCTATGCGGACTCTAAACGATGACTGATGAATTTTGAAGTGGGATATTTTGAATACTTAAGAGTATCGCCTTCGAAAGGCATTATGCGATTCAGAAAGAGGGAAAAGCTCAATCCGAGATTTATAGGACCTTTTGAGATCCTAGAAAGAGTAGGGCCAGTGGCTTACTGATTGGCCTTGTCATTAGAAATGGAACATGTGCATAATGTATTTCATGTATCAATGTTGAGACGGTGTATGTCAGATACGAGCAAGATCATGGTACCAAAACTGTTACAAATTCAAGAGGATTTGAGTTACATAGAACATCTAGTAGAGATTCTAGATCGAAAAGAGCAAGTCTTGCGAACTAAGACAATTCCAATGGTAAAAGTGCTATGGCGTAGCTATACATTGGAAGAAGCTACATGGGAAAATGAGGAAGACATGAGGAATAAGTATCCGTACCTATTCGATGTATGAGGTATAAGTTTGGGGACAAACTTCCTTTTTGGAGGGGAGAGTTGTCACACCCGTTTTAGAATTTGCAAGCTTTTAAAATATGACATTGTGGTAACACGTGGAAATATTAATGTTTATTATTGTTGAGCTGAGGTTGACTATGGGTCAACGACAAGGTATCATTGAGGACACGGTAACATGGTGGTTCATTTTGCATTAGCATGAGTAAATGGCATTTATGTGATTTAAATGTTACTTGACTTTCTGGTATTGTGATAAATAGTAAATTTACCTGAGTAGAGTAAATTCTGGTAATTTTGATATTGTTGTATATTATTTTGAGAACTATGGTGAGAACGTAAGTGACACGTTATATAAAAGGTAGGTTGTGTAGAGATTCCACAGAATTTAGTTTCGGACGTAAATTTTGGATACAAACGAGACTTTCACTCGTAAAGGCATAAAATGGACATGTGAGACGTTTCATGGGTTAATTAGAAGTTTTGAGAACTCGTGGGGAGGTAAACGTAATTCTCGAAGAGTTTGCTTATAAATAGTAGTGGATGAGATTTCATTTCATCCAAATCTTGTAAAATATCTTGAGAGAGGAGAGAGAAAAGGGGGATTTGATCCAACGAGCTTTGTAACGACGATCGGCGATCTTTCATCCGTCAGCTTTTCACCAAATTCGAGATTTGAACTCGTGAAGGTGAGACCTACGTTTTGATACTACTTAGGCCATTTTGGCTAATTTTTCTAAAAATCTAATCTCTAGACTTTGGGGGGAAAACCCAGTAAAACTTGTAGGAATCACCTGAAATTCGAGATTCGACAATTAATTGGCCCCCTAGTCGATCCTTTAAAGTTTGAGGGAAATCGCACGAGGAATGAAGTTCTAGCTTGTGAAATATTGAAATACATGTTTTATATTTCGACGACGAAATTGAGATCCGGGCAAAATCGATGTGTTAATTATAGGCCCGTTAATTATGCACGCGCTAAATTGTGAAAAGCATGTCTAAATTTACGCGAGCACGTTGAGTTGTCTATGTAGGTCAAAGAGGGGTCTTATACAAATTCATGCCGGAGTAAGCTTCTTGATGTTTGAGAATTTTAGTAGCGACGGCTACTATGCATGGTTTAAGGCTTGGACTTGCCAGGGCACTTGGGGATGTAATGGTTGTAGGCTTGGACTAGCTATTGACATCGCGGTTTAAGGCTTGGACTTACCGCTACTGGATGAAGGCGAATTTTTCTCCCTAGCGACTATTTATGTGATTTATGAGGTTAAAGCATGTTCATCATATATTGCATATGTTAGAACTTGTGCACTCAGCATATAGTTGAGCAGTGGAGATTTACTCCATTGTAGGTAAGAAGAAAGACAAGAAGAAGCGTGAGGAGTGAGGTCGAGAATCGCCAGGGAAATTACACTTGTTTATATTTTTGTCTCTTTTCCTAAACTTGTATAAGGTTTTGGAATTTGTAATATGTTGTAATAGAACTTCGGGAGTTAGTTGGTGGTACCGTATTTTGTATTCGAATACCCGTTATGATGTTTTAAATCGCTAATGTTTAGTTGTGGTTGTGTTGGTGTTGGGTTTGGAGAGCTTGAGTTGTGTAATTTTTACAACAAGGCTGCCCAGCAAGGGAGCAGTCGACTGGACCCTATATCAGTCGACTGGACCCTGGGTTGTTTAGACACTGAAAGTGAATAGTGTTGGAAGCAATCGACTGGACCCTGGGTTGTTTAGACACTGAAAGTGAATAGTGACCTTTTAGTCGACTGGACCCTTTTTTTAAAATGTTGATTCTTGTTTTGCTTCAGGCACAGTCGACTGAACGGAGTCAGTCTACGGAAGATTTTGGACCCCAGTCAACTAGACCTGGTCACAGTCAACTGGATGAGCTGTTAATTTTTTAGGACCCTCACTGCTTCAGGTCTCCAGTCGACCGGACCCGACTGGACCTTTGCTTCTCAAAATGAATTCTTTTGGACGCATTTCAATTAGCCAAAACTTTTTACAACTCTAATTTTAAAGGATCGTACTTATGTTTTCCACTGCTATTTTGCTTTAAAGGAACTGGATTAGTCTTGATGGCGTGCCACGTGTCCTATTTCCATGCGTAGTGGGATGGGTCGTGACAACTGACGTGCTGGGTCTGCTCCAGTAGATATTTCTAGGGTGGTAGGATTCAAGTTTCCTAGTAGGGGGTCCTGATTGTCTGGGCGAGATGATCGAGATGAAGTAGATCTTGTAGAAACCACCATCGTGCTGGGTAAGGGGGAAATAATAAATAGAAACGTCGTTTCCCACAGATGGCGCCAATTGATGTAGTGTACTTCAGGTAAAGCTGACAGTGATTAGGAACAGAACAGTAGATGGTAATTCCCTGGATCCATGTCCTGCACACAAGGAAAGGGAAAGACTCAAGGGGGGTTATACTCCCTGAATCTCCTCCGATGACTAAGTTAGTCGTTAGGAAAAAGAAGTGATAATTGAAGTTTGAGCAAGGGGAAGACTGTGTACCTTTTTGGTTGATTCTACTAGTGTATAAATAAGGAATGACTTCAACAGACTGTGGCCTTTTCAGCGCAGTCTCCCATTACACTGTGATGTACCGTTGGGCTGGGCCACTTCACATTTCACCACGCGTCCCACTTCTTCGTGTTATGGGCTGCCAGCTCCTATATTCCTGAAACGGGAGTGATCGTGTGATCTTGGCCCAACAGCTACATGAACCCGTTCAACTAAGATGGTTTTCAGTGATGCCGACCCGTGTCTCCCTTGCCACGCGTCATAATGTGGTCGAGGGGCCAAACGACATCGTATCAATAGCATTACTCTCAAAATTCTGAATAATGTTATAATTGAAATAAATTAAAATGATATTATAGCTCCCAAATTTGGTTCACATACTTTTCTACTTATAACAACTTTCGATTACAAAAAGTCACCTATCTCTAGTATAATTGCATATAGTACAATTATCAAACCACTTGGAAATCAAAATTTCAAATCAAATTTGAGAGTCAATGATAATCACTCAAATGCCACATCCTTTTGTGAACATCTCTTTTGTGACCCTTTTGTGTCCCTAGTATTATCCATCCTTGCAACATATGGTTATGTCATGTGATATCCCATTTGTATAAAATATTATAAGCAAAAATAGAATATTGCATGACACATCTATCTATCTATTATATATATAAAGGCTAAAGCAAATCCTTCCTCCACAGCTTTCCACATCAGCATCTCAAAAATCCTACGTGGCAAGTTTTGGGGAAAAAAATTCTAATCGCCTTCTCTTTTCCCCAGACCATTGAAGCGACGCCTCTTCTTTCCTTAGACCATTGGAGAGGCTCCTCTCCCACAAATCGGAAATGCCTCTTCGCTTTCCTATATCTGTGCATGTATCCACTCTCTCTGTGCATGTATACTTTTATGTCTCCCCTCTCTCTGATCTACCTTCAAGCTTCTCTGTGCCTTAATCTCCATTGAAAATTTTCTGATCGCTACTCACGTGGTAAGACTTTTCTCTCTTTCTCTCCTGCCCTTTCCTCCATGCGTAATAGATGTTTTAAGGAAGCTGTGAAATATCACAGGCCTCGGTTTGATCTTACTTGTTGTAGTTTTTCCAGTTATTGCTTTCTGTTTACATACTGTAATTCTGTTTCTGTTCAAGTTCTATTTTTCCAGTTTGTAATCCAGAATCTATTTCTGTTTTCCTGTTGTATCAATGTAATTTTTCTAACAATCTTAAAACAGGTACTCATTTTATTAACTTTTGGGAATACAGTTGCTACATTAAGTTTGAACATCCCATTACACATATACCCCTTCCCCACATACATTCCCGCTTTGGTCAACACCACGTTGTTTGACTCAAATACCATTCAGAAGCCATGCTTGCTTAGGAGAGATCCGTAAACCAAATTCTTGCGAATTTCCGGCACATAAAGGACATTGTTGAGAGTTAGCTCCTTTCCTGAAGTCATTTTCAGAATTATTTTTCCTTGGCCTTCAACATCCGAGGAAGTAGAATTTCCCATATACATCTTCTCACCACTTGTAATTGGTTCGAAGGAAGTGAACATAGCTTTGTCAGAGCATATGTGGCGAGTAGCACCAGTGTCTATCCACCATTCCCTTGGGTTTGAATCCACCAAGTTCACTTCAGAGATCACAGTAGACAGATTAATGTCAGAGACATCTCTTGAGATAGAATCTATCTCCGTCATATTAGCCTCTTGGACTTGATTGATCACAGTTTTTGAGTCCACCATCTTATAGTTGAGGAATCTCCCCACTACAAATTTCTTTGACCCGACATCCTCGATTTTGTACTTTCTATCTAAGGACTCCCACAGTTCCTTAGCAGTGGTCTTAACACTATACACATTATAAAGTGTGTCGTGTAAGCCATTCAACACATAGTTTCGGCACAGAAAGTCCGAGTGCTTGCAAGCATCAATAGCTAGCACAACCTCTCGGTCTTGTTCATTTTCATTAGGCACAGGGGCCTCTTCCTTCAAGAACCTCGCAAGGTTCAAGGTGGTAAGGTAGAACAACATCTTTTGCTGCCACCTTTTGAAATCCACACCATTAAACTTCTCGGGTTTCTCCTCGCGGTTCACATGAACCGTTTGGATTGAGGGAACCTTCACAGGTATGGAGCCAATCACCATGGTGTTGGAGCCAGTAGCACCGTCGGTTGCAACAGGTGGGTTTGCAGCAGTGTTCACATTCTGATTTTCCATTTCAGAAATATTATCAAAGGAGAAAATAAATTAAATCTAATATTTTTTTTCCTCCTCTTATATTTTAACAGTAGCAGAATTTCGTTTTCAAAAAATTATTAGGAAAACGAAGGATTTTTAAGATTCTTCCCACAATATATCAAGTCAAACACGATTCTGCACACTTTTTGTCTAATGCAATTTTCCCTGATTCTGCACTGTTTGGGCAGAAAACGAGAATTATAGTAGCAGTTTTTTGTAAAACTATTTTTTCAAAATATTTTCTATTTTACCAAAACCGAATCTGTTTTTTGTTTTTTATAAAATATATAGAATCTATTTTAAGATTGTTGGAAAAATTATATATAAACATAAACAGATTTTGGATTACAAACAGAGGTAGTATAAGAAATAATATGATAACAAAAAATTGAAACTGCTAATAGAAAACAAAATTATAGTAACTAAAAGAAAACAGAGACTGAATTTGATCAAACCGAGGGCTGTGATAGTTCACAGTTTCCTTAAAACAGATTCCCCGCCTCACCAAAAGTGCTTGAGGATATCTCTGGCGTCTGTCTCCCAGGATACAGCGTCAATAACCAGCAGTAGACAAGCACGGCGTTCGACTGCTCCGGCGAACCAACTATGTTATGTGTCTCTCTTAGGAAGGAATATTGGAAGGAAGGAAATAGCTCTTGTTTTTCTGACTCTGAAATTTCTGAGGAGAAAACTCAGAATATATAGGACTAAGGAGAGAGAGGATTCATTGGATGTACATTATGTATTTGTGGATTGATCCATGTATGTACATTATGAATCTATAGATTCATCCATGTATATACATGATTCATCTATGAATGTGTATTATCCATGAATGAGAATAAATGCAATTCATCTATGAATGTGCATTATCCATGAATGAGAATAAATGCAACTATAAATTCATTCATGTATGTACATTTTCCATGCATGTACACATGAATGAGAATAAATGCATCTATACATTCATTCATGTATGTACATTTTTCATGCATGTACATTATCTATATGTATTCAATGGATTAATTTCTCATTCACTCCCCAATAATTTTGGACATGTACATATCCAAAGTTCATCTCCTCATGGAGGAGAACACAAATCCACAAGGACCCCATTCAAACTCTAAATAGGTCCCACATTTATTTGACCTCAAACATGGCCAAAATTAATTTTTATCCAACAATCCCCCACATGAATGAAATTAATCGAAACGATGTGGAAAGACTCGACAAAAGAGCCCTCAACGGATTACTCCTGCAAAGAGATAGGTAGCTTTTGGCTTTGAACCTTCCCTTGTGAAAATCTATCAGATTTACTGGCTGACCAGTGAACGTGTAGTCTTGAACTGATTGCCGTTAGTGTAAACAATCGACAGACTTCACACAGGAGCTTTCCAAACATAGTTTAGTTCTTACACTTGTGTTCATTTTGGCCTTGAACACTCGCCTGGTTCAGTGAATGTTTATCAAAGAATTTCGTCTTTCTCAAATTCTTTTAGAAGCGGCCCCACTTCACATTCACATAGGTGACTATTTAGAGTATCCTGCTATACTCCGCTTGGTTATACCAACGCACATAGTCATTAAAAGCTAAGCTTACCCTCACACCATGCAGGTATCATTGTTGAATCATAGAAATGGGCAGAAGAACATTTCTTCTCAGTGATTCTCTTAAGGTACATGAAATTAGGTTGTCCCTTTGAACCTAGATCTTGGGATCTCCAGTCAACTAGGTTGGAATTCCATTCCATTCCCTTGTAACATCATAGGCTTTAGTCCCATTCCTCTAGATGATTTATTAACTAACTCTCGATTTAACCCTTTAGTTAGCGGATCCGCAATATTGTCCTTTGACTTTACATAGTCAATTGTGACAATCCCACTTGAGAGTAGTTGTTTAATGGTATTATGTCTACGACGAATATGTCTAGACTTACCATTATACATATTACTTTGTGCCCTTCCAATAGCAGATTGGCTATCGCAGTGTATGCAAATAGCTGGCACAGGTTTTGACCATCTTGGAATATCTTTGTAATCCTGTATTTTTATTATATTTTATTTTCAGTCCCAAACAGTAATTATAAGATTTTCACTGCCATTAATATTTTCTATGAACCCATAATTATACCTGTGTTGCCCAACCATGCGTGTACCCTAAGCTAACCCCCAAACAACCCCCACTATAGCTGCGTGTGTGTGTGTGCCGACATATGAGGAGAGAGTGAGCTTGTGTATGTGACATGTGTTTGTATAAGGTGTGTGTAGAGTGGTGAGGTGTATGTTAGGGTGGTAGTGTGATGAGTGTATGGGTGTAGTGTGACATGTGTTTGTGTGTGAGTGGTCCATGTGTGTGTTGTGTGGTGTGTGTGTAGTATGATATGTATGTGTGTGCAGATTGTGGCGTGTGTGTGTGTGTGTGTGTGATGCATGGTTGTGTGTTTGGGTTATGTGTGTGGTGTATATATATATATATTACAACCCTCCCCTATAAATAGTGCCCCATAGTTGATTAGGAGGAAGAAAAAAATAGAGAGAAGAAAGGAAAGGAAGAAAAAGAGAGCTTACCCCTTGTGCTACACCGCGACCTCGAACCCACGGTGAGTTCCTAACTCACTTGGTATATCAGATTTAATGTCCATGTTATATTTATGTTAATAATAGTAATATTATTATCATTATTATTAGTTTACTTATTCTAGAAAAGCTAGTGCTTAACATGTGGTGCCCCTAATCTAGGTTCGTATTATCATTGTTATTATTGCTACTACTATTTATTATTATTATTATTACGGTCTAAATTAACCTCATGATTAACATATGTACCCTAAACATATTAATGTCCGTTTTAATATTTTGCTAATAATAATGATATTATTATTGTTATCATTATCATTATTATTATTAATTAATTAAACTTCAGGCTTTAATATGTTGGGTCCCGAACATATTATTCCACTACTATTATTAATATTAGTGTTATTATTATTATTAGCACTTTCCGGTTAACCTCATGTTAATATGTTGCACCCCGAACATATTATCTCCGTTATTATTATTATTATTATTATTATTATTATTATTTATGTTCATTATTATTATTAATCCGGTTAATCTTATGCTTTAACGCGTGGTACTACGAGCATAGGGCTCGTACTATATTTTAGGAATAAATAGTACATGTTTAATTAACTTGTACCTCGTGCATAACATATGATACACCTCATGTAGGAGTCAGTGTTGTAACGTCAAGTCGACGTGTACGAGTATAAACTCGAACGGTCGTGGAGACCAAGTCCGTATGCATTTGAAAATACGTGTAGTCGACCGCGGAGGTCCGAAAGTTGATATGTAGTGAGTTGGTACTATCAAGTGGAATTACAGGATCGCATGCCGGCGATGATTGCTACTATGGCCACAGAGAGGCAAACACGATAGCAAAGTAACCATGTTGATAAGAATACATCGAGAAATGAATAAACACGGTTAGTCTGTAAGGCGAGATTACTACTGAGATCGAGACGACCAACGATAGTAAAGTAACCGTTTCGCAAACCGGCGACGATATTCATAAGGCAAGGTCCCGAGGACCTAGAGTACATGGTTAGCTTGTAAAGCGAGATTACTACTACTACATGGTTACCTATAGTAAAGTAACCATAGCTCGACCCACTGGGCGTGTCACTCTAAGCCAATGGCGTTACACTGGTAATGTAACAAAGTTAAGTAAGTCGGATGTTAAGTCGAGTGAAGTCGAATATATCGATGATGCATAATTTCACGCACGATCTAATTATAATTCATTCAATCGTCGTAACCAGCCGTTGTGTACTTTTGGATACATATTTTATATTAGGAGTGTTCGGTTAGAACGCTCACTTAGCTTTTATTAAAGCTAACGGCATACTACGCCCTGGACATTCCCATGTCTAGACTATACAGGATATGATTGTCCGGAGGAGAACTATCTGGAAGGAGCCTACGAAGGGGAAGCCTACTATGCTGAAGGTCATGGCTACGCCAGCTAGAGGCGTGGATTCAAGAAATAAGACTTAGTTGTTCTTTATAGTTTTTTTGTCTATTCGCACTAAATTGTAAACGGCGTCCAATGCCTTAAACTCTTTTGTCCTTTTATTTTGAAACAATGAACTCTGATGTAATAGCTAGTAATCTTTTGATGTATATATTCAGTTTACGCATCCATTAAGTTACTCTCATATTTATCTAGCGTGCTTGTGGACAATCAGTTAATGTAACTAGTCATGGCTTATGGACCCAGAAAGGAAAATTTTATTTCCTACTAATTTCTGCTGCTCCGGGGCGTGACAATCTTCTACAAAATGGCGAAGCCATTCAGCCTCTTCAGCAACCATGTCTAGCGCAATGAATTCAAATTCCATTGTCGATCTAGTAATACAAGTTTGTTTTGAAGATTTCCATGATACAGCTGCACCACCAAGTGTGAAAAATATCCACTTGTAGATTTTGAATCTTTCATATCGGATATCCAGTTTGCATCACTGTATCCTTCCAATGCAGCTGGATATCTCATGTAGTGCAGTCCCTGATCACATGTATATCGTAAGTACCGCAGTACCCTTACTATCCCTTTCCAGTGTTCAACACTAGGATTACTAGTGTATCTACTCAGTCTACTAACAGAATAAGCAATGTCAAGCCTTGTACAACTCATTAGGTACATCAAACTTCCTATCACTCGAGAATATTCTAGTTGATGTTTTCTTTTAGTTACTATAATTTTGTTTTCTATAAGCAGTTTCAATTTTTTGTTATCAGATTATTTCTTATACTGCCTCTGTTTGTAATCCAAAATCTATTTATGTTTATATATAATTTTTCCAACAATCTTAAAATAGATTCTATATATTTTATAAAAAACAAAAACAGATTCAATTTTGGGAAAATAGAAACTATTTTGAAAAAACAGTTTTACAAAAAACTGCTACTGTAAATCTCGTTTTCTGCCCAAACGGTGCAGAATCAGGGAAAATTACATTAGATGAAAAGTGTGCAGAATCGTGTTTTGCTTGAGATCGCGTGTGAGCAGAATCTTAAAATTCCTTTGTTTTCCGAATAATATTTTGAAAACGAAATTCTGCTACTGTTAAAATATAAGAGGAGAAAAAAAATATTGGATTTAATTTATTTTTTCCTTTGATAATATTTCAGAAATGGCAAATGAGACTGTAAACACCGATGGTACTGGCTCCAACACCGTGGTGATTGGCTCCATACCTGTGAAGGTTCCCTCAATCCAAACGGTTCCTGTGAACCACGGGGAGAAACCCGAGAAGTTTAATGGTGTGGATTTCAAAAGGTGGCAGCAAAAGATGTTGTTCTACCTTACTACCTTGAACCTTGCGAGGTTCTTGAAGGAAGAGGCCCCTGTGCCTGATGAAAATGAACAAGACCGAGAGGTTGTGCTAGCTATTGATGCTTGCAAGCACTCGAACTTTCTGTGCCGAAACTATGTGTTGAATGGGTTACACGACACACTTTACAATGTGTATAGTGTTAAGACCACTGCTAAGGAACTGTGGGAGTCCTTAGACAGAAAGTACAAAGTCGAGGATGTCGGGTCAAAGAAATTTGTAGTGGGGAGATTCCTCAACTATAAGATGGTGGACTCAAAGACTGTGATCAGTCAAGTCCAAGAGGCTAATATGACGGAGATAGATTCTATCTCAAGGGATGTCTCTGACATTAATCTATCTGCTGTGATCTCTGAAGTGAACTTGGTGGATTCAAACCCAAGGGAATGGTGGATAGACATTGGTGCTACTCGTCATATATGCTCCGACAAAGCTATGTTCACTTCCTTCGAACCAATTACAAGTGGTGAGAAGATGTATATGGGAAATTTTACTTCCTCGGATGTTGAAGGCCAAGGAAAAATAATTCTGAAAATGACTTCAAGAAAGGAGCTAACTCTCAACAATGTCCTTTATGTACCAGAAATTCGCAAGAATTGGTATCCGGGTCTCTCCTAAGAAAGCATGGCTTCCGAATGGTATTTGATTCAGACAAGGTGGTGTTGACCAAAGCGGGAATGTATGCGGGGAAGGGGTATATGTGTAATGGGATGTTCAAACTTAATGTAGCAACTGTATTCCCAAAAGTTAATAAAATGAGTACCTCTTCTGTTTACTTGATTAAGTCTTCCAATTTGTGGCATGGTAGACTAGGACATGTTAATTTTAATTCTTTGTGAAGATTAATTAAATTAGACCACATACCAAACTTTCATATTGATGCAAGTTATAAATGTGAAACTTGTGTTGAAGCAAAGTTAACAAAGACTTCATTTCAATCAATTGAAAGAAGCACTGAACCTCTGGAATTAATCCACACTGATGTAAGTTATTTAAAAATGGTTCAATCTAGAGGTGGTAATAAGTTTTTTATTACTTTTGTTGATGATTGCACTAAATACTGTTATGTGTATTTGCTAAAAAGTAAGGATGAAGCTTTGGATAAGTTCATTCTATACAAGACAGAAGTTGAGAATCAACTAAGTAAAAAGATTAAGGTGTTGAGAAGTGATAGGAGTGGGGAATATGTAGCGCCATATGGTGAGTTTTGTGCACAAAATGGAATTATTCGCCAAACCACTGCACTTTATTCGCCTCCATCAAATCGAGTTGCTAAAAGGGAAAATTGTACCTTAAAAGAAATGATGAATGCTATGTTAATAAGTTTTGGATTGCCACAGAACTTGTGGGGGGAGGCAATTCTCTCCGCAAATTATATTTTAAATAAGCTACCTCAAAAGAAAGTTGATCAAACCCCGTGTGAACAATGGAATGGTCGAAAACCTTCCTACAAGTTCTTACGAATATGGGGGTGTCTTGCAAAAGTTCTTCTAACTACTCCTAAGAAAGAAATGATAGGTCCAAAAACTGTTGATTGTTTATTTATTGGCTATGCACATAATAGTAGTGCGTATCGGTTTCTTGTACATAAATCTGAAAACCCAGATATACACAAGAACACGATCATGGAGTCTAGAAATGCGTCTTTCTTTGAGAATATATTTCCTTGTAAAGAGGAATATAGTTCTAAAAAATGCACATTTGAGACTATTGGGGAAAATAGTAAAACCCAAGAAGAAAATGTTGATATTGAGCCTAGACATGGGAAACGAGCTAGAACCTCAAAATCTTTTGGTCCAGACTTTCTAACTTATGTAATAGAAAGTGAGCCTCAAAGCTATAATGAAGCTATTAGATCACCAGATGGTCTGTTGTGGAAAGAAACAATCAAGAGAGAAATTGATTCTATCCTACAAAACTATACTTGGGAACTGGTAGATCTTCCTCCTGGTTTTAAGCCGTTGGGCTACAAATGGATTTTTAAAAGGAAAATGAAGACGGATGGTACTTTTGATAAGTATAAGGCAAGGCTTGTCATCAAAGGGTATAGACAAAAGGATGGTCTTGACTACTTTGATACGTATTCTCCTGTTACGAGAATAACATTCATTTGTATGATTATTGCGATTGCAGCATTGCGAGATCTCGAAATACATCAAATGGATGTTAAGACTGCCTTCCTTAATGGAGATTTGAATGAAGAAATCTACATGGAACAAACTGAAGGATTTTCTGCTCAAGGGCAAGAAAATAAAGTGTGTAAGCTTGTCAAATCATTGTATGGCTTAAAGCAAGCTCCAAAACAATGGCATGAAAAATTTGACAAAGCTATACTCTCTAGTGGATTTAAAATCAATGAGTGTGATAAATGTGTTTATGTCAAAGACACAATTGAAGGCTATGTCATATTATGTCTTTATGTTGATGACATGCTCATAGTGGGTAGTAATGATAAAATCATAAAATCTACTAAGAAAATGTTGAATTCTAAATTTGACATAAAAGATATGGGACTTGCTAATGTTATACTGGGCATCAAGATCTCTAGAAATACTAATGGACTTATTCTGTCACAGTCATATTAAGTAGACAAGATTCTAGAGAAGTTCAACAAGTCTAATACTAGTATAGCCAGGACGCCTGTGGACTTAAGTCTACACCTATCTAAGAATACTGGTGAGAGTGTTTCTCAACTAGAATATTCTCGAGTGATAGGAAGTTTGATGTACCTAATCAGTTGTACAAGGCCTGATATTGCTTATTCTGTTAGTAGACTGAGTAGATACACTAGTAATCCTAGTGTTGAACACTGGAAAGGGATAGTAAGGGTACTGCGATACTTACGATATACACGTGATTAGGGACTGCACTACATGAGATATCCAGCTGTATTGGAAGGATACAATGATGCAAACTGGATATCCGATATGAAAGATTCAAAATCTACAAGTAGATATGTTTTCACACTTAGTGGTGCAGCTGTATCATGGAAATCTTCAAAACAAACTTGTATTGCTAGATCGACAATGGAATCTGAATTCATTGCGCTAGACAAGGCAGCTGAAGAGGCTGAATGGCTTTGCCTTTTTTGTAGAAGATATTCCTAGATGGTCAAAACCTGTGCCAGCTATTTGCATACACTGCGATAGCCAATCTGCTATTGGAAGGGCACAAAGTAATGTGTTTAATGGTATGTCTAGACATATTCGTCGTAGACATAATACCATTAAACAACTACTCTCAAGTGGGATTGTCACAATTGACTATGTAAAGTCAAAGGACAATATTGCGGATCCGCTAACCAAAGGGTTAAATCGAGAGTTAGTTAATAAATTATCTAGAGGAATGGGACTAAAGCCTATGACATTACAAGGGAATGGAATGGAAACCCAACCTAGTTGACTGGAGATCTCAAGATCTAGGTTCAAAGGGACAACCTAATTTCATATACCTTAAGAGAAGCACTGAGAAGAAATGTTCTTCTGCCCATTTCTATGATACAACAGTGATACCTGTATGGGTTGAGGATAAGCTTAGCTTTTAATGACTATGCGCGTTGGTTTAACCAAGCAGAGTATAGCAGGATACTCTAAATAAGTCACCTATGTAATTGTGAAGTGGGGCCACTTCTAAAAGAATTTGAAAAAGGCAAAATTCTTTGATAAACGTTCACTGAACCATGTGAGTGTTCAAGTCCAAAATGAACACAAGTGTAAGAACTAAACTATGTTTGGAAAGTTCCTGTGTGAAGTCTATTGGTTGTTTACACTAACGGCAATCAGTTCAAGACTACACGTTCACTGGTCAGCCAGTAAATCTGATAGATTTTCACAAGGGAAGGTTTAAAGCCAAAAGCTACCTATCTCTTTGCTGGAGTAATCCGTTGTGGTCTCTCTTGTCGAGTCGTCTCACATCGTTTTGATTAATTTCATTCATGTGGGGGACTGTTGGATAAAAATTAATTTTAGCCATGTTTGAGGTCAAATAAATGTGGGACCCATTTAGAGTTTGAATGGGTCCTTGTGGATTTGTGTTCTCCTCCATGAGGAGATGAACTTTGGATATATACATGTCCAAAAATTATTGTGGAGTGAATGAGAAATTAATCCATTGAATACATATAGATAATGTACATGCATGAAAAATGTACATACATGAATGAATGTATAGATGCATTTATTCTCATTCATGTGTACATGCATGGAAAATGTACATACATGAATGAATTTATAGTTGCATTTATTCTCATTCATGGATAATACACATTCATAGATGAACCATGTATATACATGGATGAATCTATAGATTCATAATGTACATACATGGATCAATCCACAATACATAATGTACATCCAATGAATCCTCTCTCCCCTTAGTCCTATATAATCTGAGCTTTCTCCTCAGAAATTTCAGAGTCAGAAAAACAAGAGCTATTTCCTTCCTTCCAATATCCCTTCCTAAGAGAGACACAGAACATAGTTGGTTCGCCGGAGCAGTCGAACACCGTGCTTGTCTACTACTGGTTATTGTCGTTGTATCCTGGGAGACAGACGCCGGAGATATCCTCAAACACTTCTGGTGAGGCGGCGAATCTGTTCTAAGGAAACTGTGAAATATCACAGGCCTCGGTTTGATCTTATTTGTTGTAGTTCTTCCAGTTATTGCTTTCTGTTTACATATTGTAATTCTATTTCTGTTTTCCAATTGTATCAATGTAATTCTTGAACTAATTGCCGTTAGTGTAAACAATCGACAGACCTCACACAGGAGCTTTCCAAACATAGTTTAGTTCTTACACATATGTTCATTTTGGCCTTGAACACTCGCCTGGTTCAATGAATGTTTATCAAAGAATTTTGCCTTTCTCAAATTCTTTTAGAAGCGGCCCCACTTCACATTCACATAGGTGACTTATTTAGAGTATCCTGGTATACTCTGCTTGGTTAAACCAACGCGCATAGTCATTAAAAGCTAAGCTTATCCTCAACCCATACAGGTATCACTGTTGTATCATAGAAATGGGCAGAAGAACATTTCTTCTCAGTGCTTCTCTTAAGGTATATGAAATTAGGTTGTCCCTTTGAACCTAGATCTTGAGATCTCCAGTCAACTAGGTTGGGTTTCCATTCCATTCCCTTGTAATGTCATAGGCTTTAGTCCCATTCCTCTAGATAATTTATTAACTAACTCTCGATTTAACCCTTTGGTTAGCGGATCCGCAATATTGTCCTTTGACTTTACATAGTCAATTGTGACAATCCCACTTGAGAGTAGTTGTTTAATGGTATTATGTCTACGACGAATATGTCTAGACTTACCATTAAACACATTACTTTGTGCCCTTCCAATAGCAGATTGGCTATCGCAGTGTATGCAAATAGCTGGCACATGTTTTGACCATCTTGGAATATCTTCTACAAAATGGCGAAGCCATTCAGCCTCTTCAGCTGCCTTGTCTAGCGCAATGAATTCAGATTCCATTGTCGATCTAGCAATACAAGTTTGTTTTGAAGATTTCCATAATATAGCTGCACCACCAAGTGTGAAAATATATCCACTTGTAGATTTTGAATCTTTCATATCGGATATCCAGTTTGCATCACTGTATCCTTCCAATACAGCTGGATATCTCATGTAGTGCAGTCCCTGATCACGTGTATATCGTAAGTACCGCAGTACCCTTACTATCCCTTTCCAGTGTTCAGCACTAGGATTACTAGTGTATCTACTCAGTCTACTAACAGAATAAGCAATGTCAGGCCTTGTACAACTCATTAGGTACATCAAACTTCCTATCACTTGAGAATATTCTAGTTGAGAAACACTCTCACCGGTATTCTTGGATAGGTGTAGACTTAAGTCCACAGGTGTCTTGGCTATACTAGTATCAGACTTGTTGAACTTCTCTAGAATCTTGTCTACATAATGTGACTGTGACAGAACAAGTCCATTAGTATTTCTAGAGATCTTGATGCCCAATACAACATCAGTAAGTCCCATATCTTTCATGTCAAATTTAGAATTCAACATTTTCTTAGTAGATTTAATGATCTTATCATTACTACCCACTATGAGCATGTCATCAACATAAAGACATAATATGACATAGCCTTCAATTGTGTCTTTAACATAAACACAATTATCACACTCATTGATTTTAAATCCACTAGAGAGTATAGCTTTGTTAAATTTTTCATGCCATTGGAGCTTGCTTTTAGCCATACAATGATTTGACAAGTTTACACACTTTATTTTCTTGTCCTGGAGCAGAAAATCCTTCAGGTTGTTCCATGTAGATTTCTTCATTCAAATCTCCATTAAGGAAGGCAGTCTTAACATCCACTTGATGTATTTTGAGATCTCGCAATACTGCGATCGCAATAATTATACGAATGGATGTTATTCTCGTAACAGGAGAATACGCATCAAAGTAGTCTAGACACTCCTTTTGTCTATACCCTTTGATGACAAGCCTTGCCTTATACTTATCAATAGTACCATCCGTCTTCATTTTCCTTTTAAAAATCCATTTGTAGCCAACGGCTTACAACCAGGAGGAAGATCTACCAGTTCCCAAGTATGGTTTTGTAGGATAGAATCAATTTCACTCTTGATTGCTTCTTTCCACAATGGACCATCTGGTGATCTAATAGCTTCATTATAGCTTTGAGGTTCACTTTCTATTACATAAGTTAGAAAGTCTTGACCAAAAGATTTTGAGGTTCTAGCTCGTTTCCCACATCTAGGCTCAATATCAACATTTTCTACTTGGATTTTACTAGTTTCCCCAACAGCCTCAAATGTGCATTTTTTATAACTATATTCCTCTTTCAAGGAAATATATTCTCAAAGAAAGACGCATTTCTAGACTCCATGATCGTGTTCTTGTGTATATCTGGGTTTTCAGATTTATGTACAAGAAACCGATACGCACTACTATTATGTGCATAGCCAATAAATAAACAATCAACAGTTTTTGGACCTATCATTTCTTTCTTAGGAGTAGTTAGAAGAACCTTTGCAAGACACCCCCATATTCGTAAGAACTTGTAGGAAGGTTTTCGACCATTCCATTGTTCACACGGGGTTTGATCAACTTTCTTTCGAGGTAGCTTATTTAAAATATAATTTGCGGAGAGAATTGCCTCCCCCCACAAGTTCTGTGGCAATCCAGAACTTATTAACATAGCATTCATCATTTCTTTTAAGGTACAGTTTTTTCCTTTCAGCAACTCCATTCGATGGAGGCGAATAAGGTGCGATGGTTTGGTGAATAATTCCATTTTGTGCACAAAACTCACCATATGCTGCTACATATTCACCACCCTATCACTTTTCAACACCTTAATCTTTTTACTTAGTTGATTCTCAACCTCTGTCTTGTATAAAATGATCTTATCCAAAACTTCATCCTTACTTTTTAGCAAATACACATAACAATATTTAGTGCAATCATCAACAAAAGTAATAAAATACTTATTGCCACCTCTAGATTGAACCATTTTTAAATCACATACATCAGTGTGGATTAATTCCAGAGGTTCAGTGCTTCTTTCAATTGATTGAAATGAAGTCTTTGTTAACTTTGATTCAACACAAGTTTCACATTTATAACTTGCATCAATATGAAAGTTTGCTATGTGGTCTAATTTAATTAATCTTCGCAAAGAATTAAAATTAACATGTCCTAGTCTACCATGCCACAAATTGGAAGACTCAAGCAAGTAAACAGAAGAGGTACTCATTTTATTAACTTTTGGGAATACAGTTGCTACATTAAGTTTGAACATCCCATTACATATATACCCTTTTTCCACATACATTCCTGCTTTGGTCAATACCACCTTGTCTGACTCAAAGACCATTCGGAAGCCATGCTTGCTTAGGAGAGATCCGGATACCAAATTCTTACGAATTTCCGGTACATAAAGGACATTGTTGAGAGTTAGCTCCTTTCCTGACGTCATTTTCAGAATTATTTTTCCTTGGCCTTCAACATCCGAGGAAGTAAAATTTCCTATATACATCTTCTCACCACTTGTAATTGGTTCGAAGGAAGTGAACATAGCTTTGTCGGAACATATGTGGCGAGTAGCACCAGTGTCTATCCACCATTCCCTTGGCATATATAGGTGAGAAATGTTTGTACTAAAGTAAGAACTATTTGTACATTTTATAACAAATGTTAGTATCAATATAAGAAATGTTGTTGTACTCTTATAAAAAATGCTTTTACCAAATCAAAACTACTTGTGGTTTTACTCGGGGTATGGTAAGGGAGCTTTGTACCCATGATAAGGAACCTTAATACCTATGGTAGTAAACATTTGTACCTATGCTAAGGAACCTATATACCCCTAGTACAAACATTTCTTACCATTGCATGTCAAGTAGTTTGGTTGTTTTGGTTATTCCATACAACCAAATCTGATTTGTTATTAGCTTATATTATATAGATATATTATATCGGTATATTTGGATCGGATCCTTAACGGACCGGATCTATCAATCTCATAGCTGATTTGTTTAGCTTAGTAGTAATTGGATCCGGATCCAAATTCGATATGTTGTCATCCCTAATTACGAACAACACCTCACAGACACGAACTGCGTGCCTTGCACGCAACTAGTATATATATGTATATGTATATAATCAGTCATGCTCTAAAGAGGGCGCCCTCTCTTTATTAAAGAGAGGGCTTCTGCTTTAGCTGTCGGATCGTGTTTAAAAACTATAAAATGACGACACTGCCCTTAACGAAAACACGATCCGACGACCAAAACAGAAGCCCTCTGTTTAATAAAGAGAGTGCGCCCTTTTTAGAGAATTTTTGTATATATAATATATGTATATGTATATATAATATATATACAGATATGGAGATTGCTAACTTACAACACGACGCTCCTTTAGCGATAAAAAATACACTTTCAGTGACAAATTTTCACCTTCAATGACTATTTTTTCCACCTTTAGTGAGGAAATTTTTTAAAATTTCTTTTTTCGCATTAAAATATTGCTAAAGGCGCCGAACTATACTGAAACATTGCACCAAAAATCAGTGAGGTCCACCATTTGACCACTTTGAGAGTGAATACTACTTGGGTCGGATCCTTCCATAACACATTTCAGTGCAATTAAAAAACCCAAGCTTGCTTATTCCTTTCTCTATCATCTCCTCTACCACAGAGAGCTTTTACGAGCTTCTGGGTATCTCAAAAAGTGGTTCAATCAAAGAAATCAAGCAGGCGTACGAGCAATTAGCACGAAATTACCACCCCAGACGTGTCACTGCCAGACCGTACAGAGGAGTACACGAAGAGGTTCATTATGGTATAAGAGGCTTATGAGACTCTGTCTGACGCCAAAACCAGAGCTCTGTATGATAGAGATTGGCTACGGGCTTTCACCTGGATTTCTCTGTTGGAAGTCAGTCCCAATATGATCAGGTCTCTCTCTCTCTCTCTCTATATATATATATATATACTAGGGTATTGCCCGTGCCCGAGGGCACTACCCGCAAAAAAAAGTTATCTAAGTTTAAAATAAGTAGTAAAACTCGGCAACTATGTCTACAAAAACTATTGTAGAAAAAAAATTGGACAAAGTTTACTTTGTTAATTCAACATTAGACCCTATTAACATGCAATTTATTAGACTGTCAAAATTTTACATCCAACTATTAAAAAAAGTCACCATGAGAAGAAAAGAAACATATCAAAACCATTATTGGATTGGTGATGTGCACTTGAAATTCATACAAAATTAAATTGTTGAGTGTAAAGAATTAAATGAGTTCAATAAGATAAACAAAAACTGGCAGCAAAATCAAGAAGTAATCATGGTATAGGACTGAAAGTTATGTAACAAAAGTGCTTGCAATAATGTGTTTTCTTGCATAAATTCTAGAAAGAGTAGTTGATAGTAAACAAAGCACTTAAAACTTCTTAGAATGTGTCTGGAAAAATGAGTATGTTGTGAGGATACACATGTAATGCTTGAAAGGATTTATGCAAACTTGAATCACTACCACAACAATCAGATGCTTAGCTCACCTGCAAATTATAAGGGTATAAAATGTATTTAAGCCTTACTTTAATAGATAGCCAAGTATAATCCGTGTCTAAAGGTATTACCATACTAATTTTAACCATGTGTATCTCATTGCCTTCAACCAATAACGACATATGCGCTATTAACACTTCATAACTTTGCGCGCCTTCGACACTTCTTGATAAATTAAGGCAACATTTTCATAATACAATTTCTAAGCGAAAATGGGGATCGAGACAAAGAAAGATCAAGGCAACACTCGGCCAAAATCCAAACAATCCCTTAAATCAATAGCCAAACATCCCTCTCTAGAGACAAAAGCCAAATTGGACAACCATGGTCTCCAATGTGATGTAATAATGGTAATAATAGTACATAAAAATATATTACCCTAGTTACAAAGTAAAATTCCAACATTTAGAAAAGACGCAATGGTAGTCAGATGAAATATTCTTTGAAGTATCTAAAAACAAAAAGATTCACCTCCTATCTGAAGCTTGAAACTTGTTACAAATTCACCAAAAAAAAAAACACTTACACTTACACTTACACATGCAAAGATCAAATCGAAACTTGAGACCAACTTCCTAATTGAATAGAATGAGCATATGTTCCGTAAGAATTCAGATCTTATCACTTGCTTGCTGCAAAATAATGAATTGTAGCCTAAAAAACGGATGAGTCCAAAGAATAAGCAAAGAAGAGCAACCCAAATCACCCTAGTTCATTCTTAATCAACCAAGTCAACTTCAAAATTCATAGAACTTTCACTGGAAGAATGTACTTTATTGAGCTGCCACAATTAAGATTAAAACTCAAATAAATGCATAGATACATATAAAGCTACTATAAGATTAAAATAAGGTTGATCAACTTTACAAAGCTGTCACTATTAGTGCTTAATAACTGTCAGTTTGATTACCAAACTATCAAAATTGCACTTCAAGTTAGTAACCAAAATACAAACTGGTGAATAGGGTAATCAAATATACAGACAATGTGTGTGTGTGTGTGTGTGTGTGTGTGTGTGAGAGAGAGAGAGAGAGAGAGAGAGAGAGAGAGAGAGAGAGAGAGAGAGAGAGAGAGAGAGAGAGAGGAGGGGTACCCAAATCATTTTTTTTGTTTATTTTGTGTGTGTGTGTGGGGGGGGGGGGGGGTGGGGGGGGGGGGTGGGGGATAAAAATCAAATCTATGGTTTTAGTTAATTATTGAGCTAGCCATGGCATGCAACTATACACATTTATAAAGCGTGAGAAGCTCAGTCCAACCAAAAAACAACAAATTCAAAACCACATAGACTAAGAGAGAGTCTAGTTCAACCAAAATAGTAACCAAGAAAGGGAAATGATGAGCAACTAAAATAAATAAGTCCGAATAATAAAAAAAGAGAGTGAGAACCTACATCCACTTCACAGCAGGTTTTCCAGCACCTCTGTTGCTTGTGTTTTTTCCTACTTAAAATCCAATACAAAATAAGTGCACATTGAGTATATGCTTCATTTTTTTTAACTATCTCGAAATAGCATTCTTCTTCTTTTTTTTCTTGAGTACATGCTTCTTATTACTATTTCAAAACAAATAAATCTTATCCATTTGCTGAATCTTATTGAAGCAGCAATTCTAATTTTCAAGAATAAAAGGAAAGCAATCGCAAACAATAAGAATGAATTCAAATCTATAAAAGCTTATATACCCGCACAACATACGATTAGTCTCATCAGCAGGCTGCATGACAATCCCAAAGAACACAAACAACAATTAATCAATTGTAAGTGCACATCCATCACATTATAGCATACCTAAGGAGAATGTGAACTTTTTAGCACTGTGCAATTTTTTTTGCAAAATTCAAAGTGGAATGCTTTGAAAAGGTTTAGTTTTGCTATACAAAATCGAAATCAAAGGAGAAGTATCAAATTGAAGTCATAATATGAGGTAAAAACACCACTTTTGATACAGAACATCAAAATAAGCAAAGAACATTCGACTTTAAACTCAACAACTGAACCATGAAACGCCAAGAAGTGAATGTCATTTTTAAACCACTGTATTGAAAGAAAAAAAAAATGCAAAATTATGACAAAACTTTTATTTCTTAATTGATCCTTGAAAAAATTTGAAGCTAAGAATTGATCTGATGGGAGAAAAAAATTAAGGAAAATAAAATTATTGAAAGTGCATGAAGCATTAAGGGAACAAACTGAAACTTTTGGGTACATGTCCACAAAGCCCTCCATGAACTGCAATTTAGTCAATCTAAGGAAATCTACATGTTCTGATTTGATTAAAAAATCATGGTAAACCAAATCCGAGAAATAAAAAAGATGGAATATTAAAAATCAAATTAGCATAAACAGGTGAGTTATGTGTAAAGATTAAAGAGAGAAAAATCAAAAACCTGGTGTTATTCAGAGCCAACAATGAATAAAAAGGAAGGAAGAAAGAAAGAAGATTGAGAATACCTTAGGCGTGAGAAAGAAGAAATTGTGGTATCACATTATTAAGAAGGATCAGATTTGTGGCTAAGAAGAATCTGATTTGAAAAGCCCTCTATCTCTCTCTCAGATTTGAGAATAAATATCGAGTGAACCGATGGAGGAAAAAAAGGAAAAAATCCAAACCCTAGGGAAGACTGAGGGTTTGGGGGAGGGTCTTGTCAGTGAGGTGAGGTGGTGAGGGTTGCGTCGTCGGTGATGGTGTTGAGATTTGAGAGCTTCGATAGCGGTGTATTGAGATAGAGAGAGAGAGAGAGAGAGAGAGAGAGAGAGAGAGAGAGGGGGGGAGGGGGGAGGGGAGAGTTGAGAGTTGGGGTGAACTGTGAGGGTGTTGCTGGTGTAGGCGATGGTGGTGAGATCTGAGAGATTGGATGGCGGTATTGAGATAGAGAGAGAGAGAGAGAGAGAGAGAGAGGGGAGGGGGGGGGGGGGGGGGGGGGGGGGGGAGAGTTGAGAGTTGGGGTGAACTGTGAGGGTGTTGCTGGTGTAGGCGATGGTGGTGAGATCTGAGAGATTGGATGGCGGTATAGAGAGAGAGAGAGAGATCACAAAGGCAGAATAGCGAGTTAAGGTGGACAGTGAGAGAAAATCAGAATTAAGGTTTGAGCTTAGTCATGCCTAGTCATAGTCTAGTCATTGCTTTGTTGTCCTAATCAGCTTGTCCTAGTCATATAAGTCCTAATTTATAATATAGATATATACAAGGACGGATTTAAAAAGTCTTTTTAGGGGGGCTTGATATGGGGGTTCGGGGGCAGCGTCCCCGAAAAAAAAAAATTGGACCTAGTTTTACATATTTTGCATATATTTTAGACCTAATATGACAAATTTATAATAATTTTCAACCTATTTATACATATTCTGTGTATATTTTAGACCTAATATGACAAACTTTACAATGTCAGGGGGACTTTTAGACCTATTCATACATATGTTGGGTAAATTTTAGACCTAATATGACAAATTTATAATGTCAGGGGGGCTTTTATAATTTTTAGGAGGGGCTTAAGTGTAAATTTTTTTTAAGCTTAGTGTGCAATTTTCGAAAAGTCTGAGGGGCTTCAGCCCCCTTTTGCCCTCTGTATGTCCGTCCCTGTATATATATGTACATATATATATATATATACGTGCAAGGTTACAGAAAACAATTTTGATTAGTTCAGGCTTTCTTCAAATTTACCCAAATTTGTCATGCTCAATTTCTGAATAATTTCATGTTAAGGATTATACATATATATATATATGTATGTGTGTATAGATATTCATATCAATTAGTAGTAAATTTTATGTTGATTTGGATGAAAACAGGGGATTGAGAGGGACCGTTGGCTTTCTCAATTGATGGAGCTAAAACAGAGAAGCGAAAATAAAGATTCAAGAAGGCACGTATCAAGTCGAAGGCGTAGAGAGAGCAACCAAACATTTGATTATAGTTTCAAGAGTAATATTTGGGACACAACTTTCATACAATTTTCATACAACCTTTTCAAAAGATGTGTCTATCTCTCTCTTGTGATGTCACTGGACCCTACAGTGACACAGGAAAGAGATAGGCACATCTTTTGGAGAGATTGTATAAAAGTTGTATGAAAATTGTGTCCCAAATATTACCCTAATTTCAAATGGAGGTGCTCACTAATTTTCGGTGCAATCTTTCGGTGTAGTTTGGTGCCTTTAGCAATATTTTACTACGAAGAATTTTATCTCATCTCACAAGTTTGAATTTTTGCAAAATTTAAATTTTTTTTTGCTAATTTAGATAAAAAAAAAAACACCCACAAACATAGGGACCGTGTGAATTAATAAAGCATACTTATTGACTGGTAATAACATATAAGATAATATCCGGTTGTAACCTATATTTACACCAGGATTTGATTCTTTTCAGGCCGCAGTAGCAAGTAGAGTGCTTGAGGTCAACGATTGTCCATGTTCCACCTCTCTTGATGCCAACCTATGATGAAGTATGGACACCGACACTCTGACACGGATATGACACGACACTGGCATGTTAATACAATAAAATCCTAAAAAAATTGTACGTTGACACTGCACAAAAAGTGTTCATGAAGTGTCGTGTCCGGGTATTGGACACGATACGACACGCGACACGTTACCTTCTTAGAAGTGTTGGTGCTTCCTAGATGCCAACAATAAAATGTCAAAGATACCCCTAAGTATTACTCATTTCTCCTTAGAGGAGTTTGAAAAGCAAGAAGGTGGTGCAATTATCACAATAACAAAATTGAAACTTTAGGGGCAAATGCTACCATACAGGCTATACAGTTAAGTGGTTTGGTTGTATGTTACAACTAAGGTTTAGTTTGGCCTCCATGTGGCTTTAATAATTTTATACAAGTAACACACTACTCTTCAAAAAGACATCATAAAACCGAAAAAGCAACCTTAAGCTTTTAAAAGCTCTATCCTAGAGAGCTTTTAAAAGCTCCCTCCAAAAAACCTTAAGTTCAATTTTTGCAAAACTCATAACTAGTTATCAAATGAGCTAACATGAAATTGTGCTTTAAAAAAGGAGAAGCACCAAAATGGGGGCCAAACTAAGCCTAAATCACCTGACATTTAATGGTAAGAAATATTTGTACTACGGGTACAAATATTCCTTACCATAGGTACTAAAGTTTCTTGTCATGGGTACAAAATTCCCTTACCACATGTACAAATGGTTACAAGTACAAATTTTACTTATCATGCGTACAAAGCTCCTTTACCATAAGTACAAAAAATTCTTAATACAGGTCAAACCACAAGTGGTTTTGATTTGGTACAAACATTTCTTATAAGGGTATAATATTTTATTACCTTGATACAAATATTTCTCATAACAGTACAACGTTTTCTTACCATGTACAAATATTTCTTAAAATGACATTTCTTACATTGGTACAAACATTTATTATAAGGGATTAAATTTCAGACAGTTGATCCGTAATCCCACACATTTACGACAATGAGTGGATAAGTTCCACGTTAGAGTTTTAGGCAACTGCGATAGAGATCAACCCTATATAGTCCAATGAGAAATTATTCAGTGAGCCCGTTACATCACGTCATTATGTTAATGTGGTGTGACACTCCAATCACATGAGATAATGTGACCACTAAAATTATGAAATTATGACAAGTGGAGAAAGATGTATCCCTGGATATAAGGAGCCATGACTTATTGCCATGTCATTTCAACTTAGTGGCTATATGACCCATGTTATTGGAGTTTTACACCATATCAACATAATACGTGGTGTGACGCACTTAGTGAATAATTTCTCATGTTATCTTCATTTTTCACCATGGAGCCTTTGCCAAAAAAAAAAAACAAAAAACAAATAATTTGACGAGTGTCTATAGGTTGCCGTAAACATCCATGTTTACGGATCAACCGTATAAAATTTAATCTCTTACTGTATTATAAATGAACAAATATTTCTTATTTTAGTACAAATATTTCTTATCAATATATGTCAAATGTTTTTTTTTTTTTTTGCTGAGACTAAATTCATTAAAAACAACGCAAAGGAAACAAACAGAGGCACCAATTAACCCCCTTGATGATCTTCCTCAAACACAAAACTAGGAATAGCATCAACCGGGATTGGTCCAGAAAAAGAACAAAAAGATGCCCAACGGGCCAAATTGTGTGCTACAAAATTAGCGGATCGAGATACTTTAGACACATGCCAATGTCCAAAAGACTGGTCAAGCCAAAAACGGGCCTCCAAAATATGTGTTTCGATTGACCAATCAGGAGGAAAAGTCCACTGTTGCAAAGGTACACAAACCAACAAGGAGTCACCTTCAAGGACAAGCAAATCGACCCCACACTGCGCAGCTTGAGAGATTGCCAAAACAGCTGCACGAGCTTCAGCCACCACAGGCTCCAGAGGGTCCCCAATCTCGGAAAAAGCATGAACAAAGGATCCGAGCTCATCCCTCAGCACCACTGCCAAAGTAGCTGAACCGTCCCTAATAGCCACATCAAAATTTTACCTTAATCCAGCCCGAAGGAGGAGGCGTCCATCCTTCTTTCAGCGTTTTGGCGGACTGGGAAGTTTTCCTTTGCGCATTCCAGTGGTCAACGGCTAAGGAGTCCAGGTGAAATTTCCATCTGGGAATGTCCAAGCAGAAATTTTGATGTAATACTTTATTACGAAGAAGCCACACCTGTTCCATCATCAAGATAGCAAATATAGAAAAGTCCTGAGCATCATTGTGATTGATACCCAAAAGCAAACATGGCTTAAGAATGGCATTGAACCAATGCTTCAGTCCTTTGTCACTAAGATCCGAGAGATTTAACGGCCATACAACCAAATGACTGAATTGTATGGAAGATTGCTCCGGTTTAGGTGATGATTCTCTTCGTTCAGTTGTCTTGGTCGGAGAGGGACAATATGGTACTTTCAATCCGGACACCAATAAATTGAGACTACAAGAGAAAAAAAAAAGATATATATATATATATATATATATAAGTAATTTGTTACCTACATGTAAGTTAAAAGTAATTTTTTTGAATATCATTATGATAATTTTGTCCGAGATTTTTGTTATAAAAAACATCACGTTAGTATTTATATAAATATATTTTTTCAATAAAATATTTATGTTAACCCTACTTCTCCAATTATATAACAGTATGGATATAAAATAAATCGGTAGCTAACTAATGGCGCTCGTCGTCTCTGCTGGTTGCGCACGATTAAAAGTGCCAAAGTCCGCGCAGGTTAGACATCGCCACCACAGCCGAGTCGCAACGGCCACTGCCACTCTTTCACCACCTCACGGAGGCTTAAAGGTGGATTGGGTGGAGGAGACATCCAGCTTCTTCGAACAGGACTCTAGGCCTATTATGCTATTCGATGGTACGGTTCATTTCCTAAATTCTCTGTATATATGTATCTATACATATATTTACACACTAGTTACAATATCATATATATATATATATATAAATATTTTATTTCTATAAAGTTTGGAAGTTGATCATCCGAAATGGTTAGTGAAAGAGAATTGTTGCCCACTTGCCCTCTAATTGATTATCCAAATTAACACACCTTTTTTAATTTGTTCATAATCATGTTGCTTTTGCTGATGGAAATGTGTGAAAACTATGTGTAAATTGGAGAAGAGAGACTTAATTAATTTTTCATGTAAAATCCGAATTGTTTTGGTTTTGCTAAAATGGTATTCCTATTAGTATTACAGAGCCATATAGAGGCATTTGAGATTGGAATTGGATTAGAATTTGAATCCTATTATTGACATACATGGCCCAAAATTAAGGAAATTGATATCTAGTAGAGTAGTTCAACAAGTCTATGCTTTGGTGCTTAATTTCTCTTTTGCCTTTGATGCCCTTATACTTCACTCTCCCCTCCCCTACCTAATTACTTAATGCTGATAAGAGAAAACAAAGGGGAATTTCAAGTTTGATTTGAAAATATTTTAAGTTCCAGCCAATTGAGTTTCAATTTACGGATCAATATTTTCTATTTTCCATATATATATATATATATATATTTTGAAAGTTTAGATGCTTGATAACAACATGAGTTGAAAAGAGTGGCAGTGCAAGTTACCTGAACTTTCATGTGCATGTTTTTGCCCAATAAAACTATCACTTAGTGTTTTAGTTTGAATTTTGCTCAAATAATGGTGTCAGTGCTCTCTTACATAAGAATGATTATTTAGAGCGTGATAACGTAGTGCTATGATTCAGGGGCACATGTAGAAACTTGAAGAAGGGGGGAATGATAGGATGAAATTAAGAAGTTGCACATGGGCAGGGGCGGAACCAGGAGTTTTTCTTTGGGGGTGCCGAGTTACTACGTAGGCTATCTAACAATGACACACTGGGGTTCGGGGGCAACGCCCCCGAGGTGATTTTTTTGGTTCTATTTATACATGGGTATACTTTTTTTTTCTTTCCCTTATCAGTAAGACTACAAAATTACTATGTCAGGTTATTTTGTACTGTTTGAGAGTTGTTGGGGAGGTGGGGCGGGGTTTGAGTTTATCATAATGAGTGGTCTAATTGTACAGAGTAATGTTATTCTACTCAAATCTTCGTATCTCAAATGATTCTCAAACACATATGGTTTAAATTTAGAATTGAAAGAAAGCAATCAAATGATTTAAGGTAACTAAGGGGTAGCATATTTTTTTGTTTGGGGGTGCCAACAGACAATAAATAGGAGGAATAACACACATACATGTATATTAGTAAGAACATTTTATGGCATGTGAGGGATGCAATGGCACCCCCCACCAACAACACAGTTCCGCCCCTGCACATGGGGTAGCTAAGTTACTGGGGTTTGGGGACAGTGCCCTGAGGAATTTATTTATTTATTTAATTTTTTTTTTGGGGGGGGGGGGGGGGGGGGTTTGTTCTTTTTATACATTTTTTTTCACGTAGATTACATAATTAAGCTAATTCTATAACAATCAGTACAAAAACTCAAGAAATCGTCTCTGTTGCATGATACTTACCTTTTACTACCTATTATAAAATTGTAACTAACAAGTGGTGCATAAAAATTACTACCAAATGGCGCATTAGAAAAATTAATATAGATTAGTACCAAAAGTACTTAAAAAATGCAAATTGTTATTACAATTTGAGACCATGAAATTGAATGTAGCATTCTTGGTTGTATTATAGAATAATTCAAAACTCGAATACTAATAAAATAGGGCGTTTTTGAATTATTTTTGGGGTGTAGGGGGGCTTAAGTGCAAACATATATTTTCTTGTAGGGTATATATGAAATTTTCTAAAATCAAGGGGGGCTTGAGCTTCCCCTTGTCCTTCACTCAATCCGCCCCTGCTATAATTCAATGAGATAGCTGGATTATATGTATGTACTGAGTTATCTACTTGTGAGCATGCACTTGTTGTCTTTGATCCCTACACATGGAATGTACCGTGAATGCAGCTAATCGTGCATTCTCTCCTATTTGGTAGGTGTATGCAACTTATGTAATGGTGGTGTGAAGTTTGTCCGCAATAATGATCGTCAAAGGTTAGTGTTTTTAGTCTCCTTCCTTCTTCAATTCCTAATGGAAATTTTTTTAATGTTTCAGCATCAAATATAATATAGCATATAGTTACAGTTGAAGATGAAGATTAAAGTAGACAGACTCACATGGATTTTCTCAAGTTAATCCGGGCAAATATATTTTTGAAAATGGTGTTTCAATGTTCTGGGACCAACTTAAATAGATTTACAACCTTTTTAGCAATTGCAATCTCATTCAGTATGCTAAACCCGAGCCACGTGTCTAACTGTCTATGCAAGTCGTTTAAAAGGCCAAGCGTTCTAGGAGTTTCTAAGGTTTAGTCAATGTAGACACTTTCATTGACCTTACATGTATTAGATTTCAGGGGATACCTAATTGAAACAGACGAGGAATTTTCGAAACCAAGTAGCCTGTCAAGTCTTTCATTCTTGGGGCAATTTCCAAAAATATCTTGGATGAAGAGTTGTTTAGCTTGAAAAAGGAATCGGAATTTTCAAAAAACCTGTGAAAAACTAATCTAAAGGATCAGTCTTTCCAACAATCACCCTGACAAAGCTATCCCAAAGAGGCTTTAATCCACTAGATGGTTTGGCTTAAAGAAACAAATTAGTTTTCTCGAATAATTGTGTAGTTGTTGATTTGTAGAGCGACATTGACATGTTACTAGGTCTTCCCTTCTGCTCAAAATGAGTTCTCTGCTTTACGTTCTCTATGTCATTGTTTCTCAGTACAATCAGGTATGAAGCTCTACAGAGTGAGGCGGGCAAGAAACTACTGAGGCGATCAGGAAGAGCTCCTGATGACATTTCAAGCGTTGTACTTGTTGAGAAGGAAAGGTAAGTGGAGAAATAGTTACAATAGCACAGCAATGCAGGTTATTTTTACTAATTTTGAAGAGTGGAGACTGTTGAGTCAAAATCAAGTTACCAATCATTGATTTCCTTACTTACAACGTTGTAGCGATATGGATGTCGATACCGAAAGTATAGAAAGACCAGTTACTAACTTGGGACCTTTTGCCTTTGATCTAGAGATGTTCATACCATAAGTATACCAGTCTTATTTGTACTTGTAAGCAATGACTTTTAACTAACAAATCCAATCCAACTGCATTTTTGTTTTACTTATTGCTCAAGTTGATCTATGTAGCACTGATACGTAAACGGTACACGGATTTAGACATGGAAACATGGAGAATTGTGAAAAAAAATGTAAGATACGGACACGCCAAATACACATTACTCCCTCCGTCCCATGTTTTGAGTCTTGTATTCCATTTTGGGATGTCCCAAAATTGTGTCTATCATTGAAAAGTCAATACATATTTTACACTACTTTTCCAACTTTTTCCTCATTACTTCTCACTACTTCACGTGAGGGGTCTTTCATAAAGGGCAATTTTGGAAAGAAGTGGTTTCTTTTTAAGCAATGATGATGTTCCCTTAATAAGTTGGGTTTCCAAGTCGAGGGAGTTCATTTTTTTTAATAAGGTATATAAGCTACCTTATTGTGTCCATGTTTGTTACTTATCTCCCAGTTTATTATAGAATGAGTTTTACTTCAAAAAGAGCTTTGAAAGGAGTCGCCATGTCGTATATGCTCGGTGTGTGGCGTGTGTCCGATGCGAAAAAATATAAAGACATGTTTTTTCGCCTGTCGATGTCTGACAATGTCCAACATGCAAATTGAAGCATCCGTTCTAGTTACTACAGAGCGGTTGATAGCCAAGAAGTTGTATGAAAAGAAATAGCAACCTGGAATCTTATATCATTTGATAGGGGTTTGATTAAGAATCCAACATTTATCCTTTCGTCTTTCCTCCCCATTTCTTTCCTGTGATTTTCTTTTTTCTGATTGGTGCTTGTGAATCAATTAGATTAATGTTTCAACATTTTTGTTCTTAGAATGGGATTTTAGCAGTTATATATTGTAAAGAACCGCAGGATATGAATATATGATATTTTGTGGTTTACAGGTCATATACTAAGTCAGCAGCAGTGCTGAAGATCATGGAATACATAGACTTACCCTTCCCTCAGCTAGCACTCTTTCTGCAGTTTGTACCTCTGTAAGTCATTCCCATTTATAATCTTCCTAATTATGAAACAGCCACTAATTGAATCTGCTTTTACATCGGTATTATGCTGAATTTTGCAGTTTTATAAGAGATTTTGCATATGACAACATTGCAAACAACCGCTATACAATGTTTGGTCGCTCAGATTCATGTGAGATATAGTATGCTCCATCGCTGTGATCCCTTGACGTCAATATGGTGGTAAGTCCAGAACTTAAGGTGTTTTGTTTATCATGTATGTATGTATGTATAGAAAATTTGAAATCGTGATTACTTTTCGATATATACATACATATATATATATATATATCATGGTAAATCAGATACCCTTAGCATTTCATTAATAAACATTATTTTTTTTTGGGTCTGACAATAATAAACAATTTGGGGTTCTGTACAGTTCCATGCTATGACTGAATTCATTCCATAGTACCCTCTTATTCAATATCTCAAGATTTATGAGCTATGGTAGGAACACTTCATAAACTAGAGTATTACTTTCTGTTGCTTGAAATTTATTTCCAAGTAAGGGGCTTAAGTGCCACTACGCTAGCTCTGTTTGGCTGCTGAGAAAATGGAAGAAAATTAATATCAATTAGCTCAGTTGCAAGATTTCAACCATTGTAGCTCAGTTCCATATTGTAGTAGTGCCTAAATTATAGTTCAGGTAGCCTCTTTGTGACCAAACAAAATCGCGGGAATCGGTTTCATTAATGCGTATGGTATTGCAACTCCAAGCACTTGTTCCAGAATCCAGAGTAGGTTTTCAGCTGAACTCCCTTGTTTAGGCCTCGAAATGCGTGTTTTTGTCTCATTTAAAAGGTTTTGTGTCTTTAATAACTTTGTACTAGAAGAATCTGTTTTGAACCCATTTTGGCAGGTTTTTTCTTTCCCTGATTACCTAGTTTCCAAATTTGGGTGTATCTGAAATTTGACATTTGTTCATTCCCCTATTTTCTTTTTATTTGCAAATTACATTTTAGTTTCTCTTTGAGATATGTGTTCTCTTTGTCGATGGATTTCGAGATTCATAGCTTCCTCCCCCCATCAGCGGTACTTTGATATGTTTTAACAATCATGACTACACTTTGGAAAATGGTTGGTTTTTAAACTTAAAAACTAGCTTTTACAATGCTCCAATTTCTAGTTTCTAAAATTCCTTATTTTGTAAAGATATTTGAAAACCTAACCCAAATGGGCTCTAAGCCTCTAACAGGGTTGAAAATTTAAACCACTGCACCTGACAGGGAAGGGGATCTACATGATTCATGGTATGTATATGCCTATTATTGAACCAACAGTACATCTCGATATCACTTGTTGTGCACAAGATGACAGAATTATGAATCTATAGAGAAAACGTGAAAGACAGAGGAATGAATAGCAATCATACAAGACACACAAAAATACGTTGTTTGGCAACATGCCTATGTCCACGGATGAAGAACAACGGAAATTTCCACCATATGATGAAGATTAAAAGCTCTTAAACCCACCCTAGAGCCGACAAGTAGAAGCTCATCCTTAATCTTTCCTTGAGTATATTCTCACAATAAGACTCTCCTGGTCTCGTAAACAATACAAGCCCTAGACTCCCAAACCTCTTATATACGAAACCAAAACCATAATCCAAAGCAGACTTGGAAAGCTGATCTGCATGACCTTGCTCAAGCGAGATTGACCTTAGAAAATTCATTAAGTTTTTACAATCTCGCTGTTGACACAAATTTGCGTCGTCCCACTGAGTTGTGTTTGTTTTGTAGGATTTAAAAATCTGTGTTTAACAAATTACCACCGCCGCTTGAACGACAGTGTTTATTATTTCATTTGTGGTGTCCCTGTCTCTGATCTGCCTAATGGCAGACCGTTAATTATTTTTGACCTCTGATTAACAATAAAAAGAAAACAAAATAAACAGAATAAACAAAAAGAAACAACCTTGGAAGCACGGACACGTGACACGCGACACGATACGACACCACCATGCCGACACGTCAAATTCTAAAAAACAAGGACATGACACGCGAGGGATACGTTTATTTTTAATATTTTTTAAAAATATATTTTAATGCTATGTACTTACAAGCATAGCATTACAAGCACGGGTTCAAATATGGAAACTGTCACGTCCCGGAACCACTCAGATGATCCTAGCACACGTAGCACGCCACCAAGGCTTAACTCAAGTGATTAAAGTTCTAAAAATGTTTAAAATAAACTTAAACCAAAGAAGCTTAAACAATAATAGGAAAAAAGCAAAAACCCCGTCTTTGAAATTAGCCAAAAACCCTGTTTTAACAATTAGTAAATTCTCATATAATATTACCAAATCACAAGTTAAAACCAGCACTAACAATTTAAATAATTTAAAGTCAAACCAAAGTCACAAACATGAGCTCCCAAGTACAAGCAAGAGTTTTTAAATACTTTAGAAAAAGTATTAAATATAACCATTTACAACCAACCCATTAAATAAATTTTCAAGTTAAAACGTCCCAATCTAATAACATTAGTCATAGTAACACTATGGTCAAACAATCCCAACTAACACAGTCTAACCTTATATTACAGGAGTTAAGTTACAATCCAACTAAAGCATAATGTTTAACTAGAAAAATTACATAAGTCTTAAACCAACCAAAGTATGACTCGTACTACAATCCAGATTAAAACCGATTAATTACAACTATATTGCAAGCTTTAAACTAAAAAGCAGGTAACTATTAACAATGTTACAACAACTCCCAAAACTCATAATCCAGCCAAGCCACTTCCCAGCTCACTTCCCCGATTCCTCACCACGATCACCTACGATGGTTATTCAATAATCATTACAATATATAAGCTATATGCTTAGTGAGTAATGCTAATCATGACTATGGATAATTGACATGCTCAATTCAATACATTACAAATAACTATAGTCTCCGGCAATTACTAGCTCACTCCCACCACTATCGGCTAGCCCGCGGTTCCACTCCCCAAGCCCACGTGACTAGTCATGACCCACGCCCTCACACGTGCGGTCCCATAGGCCTCTGGCGGCCGTGGCCGTCACCACAAAGATTACCTCATGGTGGTATAGAACTAGCAATTTCCATTGACCCAATAGACAACTCAACATGCTCATTTAATCATTACACCGTGATTTCACAATCAAATTGGGCCTAATTTAACCACATGAATTTTGCCCAATAATAAGCTAAATAAATTAAATTACGCTAATTAGGCATGCTTTGGCATCACAATTGAGCCCGACATGAAAATCATCCAAATATCAAAATTAACATCACTCACCTCATGGGTTTCGCTCCTAATTGTGAAATTAAAGCCCTACTGCGAACTATGTACAAATTCTATATAAAAATTACAAGTTATGAGCTAAAACCCTAAAATGGATCGTGGAAAAACTATCACAGAACTCAATAAAATTAGTACCAATAGATTAGACTCACTCCCAAGAGTCTGAATATGTGATCAAAATTGAAAACCAACGTCGTTTGGTGCGTCAACCGTCGTCGAAAACGTCATCGTCTTTCTGTTGCGATTCTCGTACCTAATCCTCTGCGTGAACTGCCTCCTACCTAATTTAGAGATATTGGGGATGATTAGTCATCCCTAGGTGTCTTGTTTATATAATTTTCTAATTTTATTATAACAACCCCGCAAGTTTACTAGTTTTGCAATCACGCCCTTATTAATTATGAAATTATATTAAAACTATCTCAAACCTAAATAGGTATTTGTCTATGTCTCGCATAGGTCCCATAAGTGGTCCCATATAATTATATGAAGTTGCTAATTAGCCTACTTATTATGTAACGTGTTCAATTCGTGCTCACAAAAGGTACCCTTAATTAACCCCCAAAAGTGGTCATCACCTAATAACATGATATTAACAACAATAAAATAATAAATCATTTAAGCCTTAATAAACATTTAGGCACATAGGGTGTTCCACATATTACTGTCCCATCTCAACTGCGACCCATCAACACACATCCCAACATGGGACTACCACATTGGCCAAAACTGGGTTCCTAACTGGACACCCATAATCAACTTAGTGGGTTAATCCCACCTCCAATAAGTGTCACATAACACATTAGCTAATGTTAACTCTTGATTATGCATGCTAAAGCAATATTAAATATAACCGCGGGAGCGGGTGTCACATCTCTCCACTCTTTAAAAGGAGTTTGTCCCCAAACTCGTAGTATCTCAAGTTCCGAATAAGAATGAATACTTTTCTTTCATTTCATCTTCCCTTTCTCACGTGGCTATCTCAACAGAATGATTCCGCCACAGCACCATGACTAAAGTAATGGTCTTTGTTCGCAAAACTTGTTCTTGCCTATCAAGAATCTTGACTGGATGCTCGATATATGTCAAGTCTTCCCTGACTTCCAACGGCTCTGGAATAATTACTTTCTTTGGATCTGATACACATTTTCTTAACATTGATATATAAAATACATCATGCACATTAGCTAATTCTGGTGGCAATTCCAACCGATAGGTTACTGGTCCAACTCTTCCAATGATCTCAAATGGCCCAACATACCTTGGATTCAACTTCCCACGTTTCCCAAACCTCGTAATACCCTTTGAAGGTGATACTTTCAAGAATACAAAATCCCCAACTTCAAACTCTATCGGTTTTCTTTTTAAGTCTGCATAGCTTTTATATCTACTTTGAGCTGTTTGAAGCCGTTGCTGTATTGTCTTTATCTTTTTTGTGGTCTGCTGAACAATTTCAGGCCCTATCAATCTCCTCTCACCAACCTCGGTCCAACAAAGTGAAGAACGACACTTACGCTTATATAAAGCCTCAAAAGGTGTCATCTCAATACTGGATTGATAACTATTATTATAAGCAAATTCAGTCAATGATAAGTGCTCTTCCCAATCACCTTTAAAATCCAAAACACAAAGTCAAAGCATATCTTCAAGTATCTGAATTACACGTTCTGATTGTCCATCAGTTTGAGGATGAAAAGCTGTACTGAAACTCAGTCTTGTACCCATCGCTCTCTGCATTCCTCGCCAAAAACTTGATGTGAATGCACTATCTCGATCAGAGACTATAGATACTGCAACTCCATCAAGTCTCACAATTTCTTGAACATATAATTCAGCTAACTTCTTTGGATCATTGGTCTTGATTGGTATAAAATGTGCTGCTTAGTCAATCGATCAACGATTACCCATACACTGTCATTTGACCTTCTAGATCTCGGTAAGCCTCCCACGAAGTCCATTGTGATATTTTCCCATTTCTATTCTGGTATAGATAATGGTTCCAATTTTTTCGCTGGTTTTTGGTGTTCTATCTTTACCCTTTGACAATCTACACACTTTGTCACGTGCTCAGCTACTTCCCGTTTCATCCCTGATCACCAATAGATTTCCCGCAAGTCACGATACATCTTAGTACTACCCAGATGGATTGAGTACCTCGTATTGTGTCCCTCTTCCAAGATCACTTCCTTGATACCATCTATATTGGGTACACAAACCCGATTCTTGAATTTCAATACACCATTCTCAAAAAGTAAATTCTGCTTACTTACCTTCAGGTATTTCATCATGAATCTTCTTCAATGTTGGATCTTGAAGCTGTTTGACTCGAATTTCATCAATAAGAGACGGTTGTGCAATAATGGCTGACATTAGACCACTTCTAGTTTCTGGAATCACTTCCAACTTTAGCTGCTCCATTTCCAGAATTAACTTTTCTTGGGAAGTCAAAGCATAGGCCAAATTAGTTGTAGACTTTCGACTCGGCGCATCGGCCACCACATTAGCTTTCCCTGGATGATACTGAATTGTCAAGTCATAATCCTTCATTAGCTCTAACCATCTCCTCTGCCTCATATTCAATTCCCGCTGTGTAAACAAATACTTTAGATTTTTATGATCAGTGTAAATTTCACACTTTTCCCCGTAGAGATAATACCTCCAAATCTTCAAAGCAAAGATAACCGCCGCTAACTCAAGATCATGAGTTGGATAATTCACTTCGTGTGATCTTAACTGTCGCGAGGCATAAGCAATCATTTTGTTGTTTTGCATTAATACACAACCCAAACCTCGATATGAAACATCACTATATATCACAAACCCTACAGTACCTGAAGGAATGGTCAATATTGGTGCTGTCATCAGACGAGTCTTCAATTCAGCAAAGCTTTCTTCACATTCTGGACTCCAGATAAAAGGAACATCTTTTCACATAAGTTGTGTCATTGGCATTGTAATTCTTGAAAAATTTTCCACAAACCTTCGGTAATATCTAGCTAATCCCAAAAAGGTTCGTACTTCTGGCACACTTGTTGGTGACTTCCAATTGGCTACAGCTTCAATTTTCTGCGGATCTACTGATGCACCCTCCTTTGAAATCACGTGTCCCAAAAATGCTATCTCAGTTAACCAGAATTCACATTTCTTCAACTTTCCGAACATCTTCTTTTCACGAAGTCGTTGTAGAACCAACCGTAGATGCCTCTCGTGATCTTGTACACTCTTGGAATATATTAGGATATCATCTATGAAGACAATTACAAATTCGCCCAAATAGTCTTTGAACACTCGATTCATCAAATCCATAAATGCTGCCGGTGCGTTTGTAACTCCAAAAGGCATGACGAGAAATTCATAATGACCATAACGGGTCCTGAACACTGTCTTCTCCACATCCTCTTCTTTGACTTTTAACTGATGATAACCCGATCGCAGATCAAACTTGGAAGAGACTTGGGCTCCTTGAAGCTGGTCAAATAAGTCATCAATTTTAGGCAACGGATATTTGTTCTTGATAGTTAGCTTGTTGAGTTACCGATAATCGATACACATCTTCATAGTCCCGTCTTTCTTCTTGACAAACAACCAGTGCACCCCACGGCGATACACTAGGTCAAATGAATCCCTTATCTAGAAGATCTTGCAGCTGAATCTTCAGTTCTTTCAACTCCACCGGTGCCATTCTGTACGGTGGTTTTCGATATTGGCTGAGACCCCGAGGCTACTTCAATAGTAAATTCAATTTCCCGCTCAACTAGTACATCAGGTAGATCTTCAGGAAGACATCTGGGAACTCTCGTACAACTGAAATATCTTCTACTTTAGTCCCTGTGACCCGTGTCTCAATTATTGAACATAAGAACCCCCGACAACCTTGTTTCAACAATATGCCTGCCCGAATTGCTGAAACCAAATATGGTGGTGCTACAACACCAGTTCCCTGAAAACTAAACTCCCACTGTTCTATTGGTCGAAAAGTAACTCTTTTCTGTTCACAATTGATAGTTGTTTGGTTCACAGATAACCAGTCCATACCCAAAATCGCATCAAAATAATTAATGGCCAACAGAATTAATTTCACTGTAAAAAAATCTATCATTTATCCTGATATCACATGCTTTAAATATTGATGAGGTCACCATGGGTTTACTTAAGGGTAACGATATCGATAAATCATACCCTAAAGGTTCTGACATGCTGTCTAAGTGTTTAACAAATTCACGTGCAACAAAAGAATGTGTTGAACCTGAATCTATTAAAACATACGCCGGGTGTGAGCGAATGAGTAATGTACCTGATACCACGGAATCAGTAGTTGCGGCATCCCCAGGTGTTAGACGGAAATACCTTCCGTGTCTTTGCTCAGGTCCTTTCCCTTTGTTCATACTTGTTCCTGGTTTTGCCCCAATTGAAGCTACAGAACCTGACCCTCGTTGTTGTCTTGTTGGACAATCTTTTGCTTGATGTCCAGGCTGTCCACATTCAAAACATTTTCCTCTCATGTCTGGATTGATACTCCCCGTACTCTGGGTCCGAGCTTGTGGACTTTCTCGCTATATGGCCCTTTTGCATGCAAATATTGCACACTAGTGTCAAGTGACATACTCCCCAATGCTGACGATTGCACGTTGAACATAATGGGCGACTCTCCCCAGATAAGGAACTTCCCCGTTGGACTCCCGAGCTAGAACTAGAACCTCGCAAGAATGGCTTCTTAAAGAAATCTTGTCCTTTGCCTTTTCCCTCAGATGGCCGCTTATTTTGTTAGCTCTGTTTATACTTGTCAATATCTCTTTTTGCTATCAAGGCAACATCTTGTATATCAGCAACTTTTCGAAGTTGATGTGTATCCACTCGGCTTCTAATATTATCCTGTAGGCCTTCTTCAAATTTTTGTGCCCTATCCACTTCCCTTGGTACTGTTCGATGTGCAAGCCGAAATAGGCTATTATATTTTGCTGCATATTCATTTACTGTCATATCCCTTTGTTGCAGATTTGCAAACCCACGGCCCATCTGAGTCTTGACGGTTGCTGGAAAGTACCGCTTATAGAAAACTTTCACAAATCTGTTCCAGGTCTCTGGTGCTCCTTGCTCAATCACATTTACCCACCAATTCTGGGCTTCACCTTTCAAAGTATCAGTAGCACACATTATTTTCTCCCCATATGTACACTCCACCTCCCGAAAAATACGTTCCATATCCATTACCCAATGATCAGCTTGTGATGGATATGGACTTCCATCAAATTGACTCGGTTTTCTTTTATAAAATTGCTCAATGACTCCCCGTTCGGCCCGTGGTTGTGGGTTTGCAAGTCTATCACCACCCATTCGATCACTTACTGCCCTTACGAAATTGCTTACCACTTCTTCTAGATGGTCCATCCTCGAATGAGGTGAACGTTCCTGATTATGATCCATTTTCTTACCTGTCAGGCAATTGACATAAATAGATTGCATGCTATGCCAACATGTTATATAACAACATAGCAACAATTATTCATATGCATTCATAAAATGCATCTACATGTTCATTATCTACACGTACTCTCAATCGTCGTCTCTCGTACTCAAGATTCTAAGCCTAAACCTTGCTTTGATACCACTAAATGTTACGCTCCGGAACCACCCAGATGATCCTAGAACACGTGGCACGCCACCAAGGCTTAACTCAAGTGATTAAAGTTCTAAAAATGTTTAAAATAAACTTAAACTAAAGAAGCTCAAACAATAATAAAAAAATCAAAAGCCCCGTCTTTGAAATTAGCCAAAAACCCTGTTTTAACAATTAGTAAATTCTCATATAATATTACCAAATCACAATTTAAAACCAGCACTAACGATTTAAACCGTTTAAAGTCAAACCAAAGTCACAAACATGAGCTCTCAAGTACAAACAAGAGTTTTTAAATACTTTAGAAAAAGTACTAAATATAACCATTTACAACCAACCCAATAAATAAATCTCCAAGTTCAAACGTCACAATCTAATAACATTAGTCATAGTAACACTATGATCAAACAATCCCAACTAACACAGTCCAACCTTATATTACAGGAGTTAAGTTACAATCCAACTAAAGTATAATGTTTAACTAGAAATACTCCCTCCGTCCCATTTTATGTGTCCATATTTCCTTTTTGGGATGTCCCAAAATTGTTGTCCACTTTCCTAAATTAGTATGCAAGTTTTACTTAGTTTCCTAAACTACCCTTCCTTGCAATCAACACCAAAACAAAACAAAAAAACAAAGTGCAATGATTATGAGCAATTGTGGAAAGTAGAGGTAGATTCTTTTTGTCCCCTTAAATAGTTGGATTCCCCAAGATGGACACAAAATGGGACGGAGGGAGTATTACATAAGTCTTAAACCAACCTAAGTATGACTCGTACTACAATCCAGATTAAAACCGATTAATTACAACTATATTGCAAGCTTTAAACTAAAAAAGCAGGTAACTATTAACAATGTTACAACAACTCCCAAAACCCATAAGCCAGCCAAGCCACTTCCCAGCTCACTTCCCTGATTCCTCGCCACGATCACCTATGATGGTTATTCAATAACCATTACAATATATAAGCTATATGCTTAGTGAGTAATGCTAATCATGATTATGGATAATTGACATGCTCAATTCAACACACTACAAATAACTATAGTCTTCGGCAATTACTAGCTCACTCCCACCACTACCGGCTAGCTCGCGGTTCACTCCCTAAGCCCACGTGACTAGTCATGACCCACGCCCTCACAAGTGCGGTCCCATAGGTCTCTGGCGGCCGTGGTCGTCACTACAAAGATTACCTCATGGTGGTACAGAACTAGCAATTTCCATTGACCCAAATAGGCAACTCAACATGCTCATTTAATCATTACACCGTGTTTTCACAATCAAATTGGGCCTAATTTAACCACATGAATTTTGCCCAATAATAAGCTAAATAAATTAAATTACGCTAATTAGGCATGCTTTGGCATCACAATTGAACCCAACATGAAAATCATCCAAATATCAAAATTAACATCACTCACCTCTTGGGTTTCGCTCCTAATTGTGAAATTAAAGCGCTACTGAGAACCAAGTACAAATCCTATATAAAAACTACAAGTTATGAATTAAAACCCTAAAATGGGTCGCGAAAAAACTATCACAGAACTCAATAAAATTAGTGCCAATAGATTAGACTCACCCCCAAGAGTCTGAATATGTGATCAAAATTGAAAACTAACGTCGTTTGGTGTGTCAACCGTCGTTGAAAACGTCATCGTCTTTCTGTTGCGATTCTCGTACCTAATCCTCTGCGTGAACTGCCTCCTACCTAATTTAGAGCCCTAGGTGTCTTGTTTATATAATTTTCTAATTTTATTATAACAACCCCGCAAGTTTACTAGTTTTGCAATCACGCCCCTATTAATTATGAAACTATATTAAAATTATCCCAAACCTAAATAGGTATTTGTCTATGTCTCGCATGGGTCCCATGAATGGTCTCATATAATTATATGAAGTTGCTAATTAGCCTACTTATTATGTAACGTGTTCAATTCGTGCTCACAAAAGGTACCCCTAATTAACCCCCAAAAGTGGTCATCACCTAGTAACATGATATTAACAACAATAAAATAATAAATCATTTAAGCCTTAATAAACATTTAGGCACATAGGGTGTTCCACATAATCAACACACATCCCAACTTGGGACTACCACATTGGCCAAAACTGGGTTCCCAACTGGACACCCATAATCAACTTAGTGTGTTAATCTCACCTCCAATAAGTGTCACATAACACATTAGCTAATATTAATTCATGATTATGCATGCTAAAACAATATTAAATATAAACCGCGGGAGCGGGTGTCATAGAAACAGCCTCTCTGCTTGCAGGGGTAAGGTTGCGTAAATCTCACCCTCTCCAGATCCCGCAATGGCGAGAGTCTCGTGCACTGGGCTGCCGTTTTCTGTTACTTACAAGTTTAAAATACCCACTAGTCTAGGTATTGGCACTGTTTGATTTAAAAAAAAAAAATTTGCATAAATTTGAACAAATAACCAATTAAACTTATCTCTCATTACCAATAGAAAGCAACACCAATTAAAATTAATGAGAACTCATACCTACACAATATCAATTATCAAATTTAAAAAATACCCACAGGCACTATTATATTTTTAAAAAATTGTACCTAAATTTTATTCAATTAAACACTGAAATTATTAAATTAATTACTCATTTACTAGATACTATCAGTTATCACTTTCAAAGAAAAAGAAATAGTGAAACACCAATAAATTAAACAAAGGAAAAACAAACTAAATCAAAAAATAAAGCTCAAAGCAAAAGTAGAAACCCCCCAAACTGAGTGTCTGTGCGTGTCCCTTGCGTGTCAGGGACGTGTCTGGGGGTTAAAACTCAATTACACAAATAGAGTTAGGATTTAAAAAAAAAAATAGTTGTCCCGTGAGTGTTCGTGCGTGTCCCGTGCGTGTCCGTGCGTGTCGGGGACGTATCTGGGGGTTAAAACTCAATTACACAAAGTTGGACACACTTTTGGCGTGTCGGGCGCGTGTCCGCGTCTGACACGTGTCTGAAACTAGTACGCTTCAGTTTTTGAAGTGTCGGTACTTCATGGGAAACAACAGATGGCAAATAAGAAGGAATTTTTATTGATTGAATGAACGGATTTTGGTCCATTTTTACATAGCTTTAGAATATAGGAGATTCGAATACATCTTTTTTACCAGAGGGTTTGGAACTTTTTACCTGATGAATTCCATTGTACTTAATACTTTGGGAGTTTTGTATTGTCTTCTTCTTCTTTTCTTCTGCTTCTTCTTCTTCTTCTTTTTCTAAAGAGGCGTTTCTCTCTCTAGCTTTTGTAGCTTTGTACGTCTGTTCGCTTTGTATTTTTTCTGAACTCTTAGTTTTTTCAACCCTTTTTTTTTTCCTATCAATCTCTGACCCTCTCTTTGATGCTTGGGATCCTTTATTTATAGAGGTTCTCATAGGATAATACTATCTCTCTTTGAAATTTGAAAGAGAATGTGTATCTTCCAGAATTTCTCAACTCACGTTAGATATCAATATTCGAATTTCGAATATTGATATATCATCCTCTCATGATAATAGACGTCTGTTCTTGTTTTGTACCATCTGCATGTGAGATGGTACGTATTTCCTTTTATTCACAATTCGAATTGGGATATTATCTTTGACTTGGCATGACTTCCATTTTATTTGTATCATCTCTATTTGAGATGCCACGTATAAGGACCTCAAGTGGTATTCCAATACCCTGTTTGAAATTCGAACATTGATATCCATCTTTGATATATCATCTCTTTTATTCGTATCTTCTCTATTTTGAGATGACATATATATCTGACGTTACAAATATCATTCAAGATTCGAATGTTGATATATCATATTTGACTTGAAATCCCTTTGTATCATCTCTACGAAAGATGACACGTGTCTCATTTTCAAGGATCCCAAATGATGTTCCAAATCTTTATTTGAAATTCGAACATTTATACCTCATCCGTAATCCCAACTTCGCTTTGGAATTCGAACTTTGTATCTCACATGTATTGTGAAGATACGTGAGTCATATTTGGACTATATTGACTACTGTTTGAGTTTTGAAACCAATTTCATGGGTTGGTTCTTATTGGGTCAGTTGACCTTATTGGATCAATTCAATTGGCCTAGAAGAATGAGCTGGTCTTAACCTTCTTTTGCGTTGGACTTGAATTTATGTTCAAATTTATATGCCAATAAATGCCCATTCGTGATTTGTGCAAGCCTGTTTACTTAGATTGTACATATCACGATAATTTGGCACGCATTTATACCCAGTTTTTTTTAACCCCTTTTTGTGAGGTACTTTTTTTTTTTTTGCCTTGTGTACACCCCCTTTTTTTTTTTGCCGTACCTTTTTGTAAGGAATTGTTATTATTATTATTTTTTTCCTTGTGTACACCTTTCATATTTTTTTTTGGGCCGTACCTTTTTGTAAGGTACTCTTTTTTTTTTTTTTGACAGCATTTTTTCTCTCTCTATATATATATGTATGTTTTGCAGATTAGAAGTCTAACTTATATAGGCTTCTGGCCATTCATGGAGGCATGGGCTCAATGAAATTCTGACGGGACGATGATATCCTTACCCACTCAAGATGTTTCTTATGGGCTTACTGCTGATCAACCCCCTCCTCTACCATATGTAGTACATCTATATTTCACACGCACATATGTATATGTATGCATGTGTATATATACATATTCGCAGCACACAAGTGGAATTTTTATTTTTATTTTTATTTTTATTTTTCTGTCCAAATAGCACCTTATCACTATGTGCTCCCTTTCTGCATGGGTCACACACACGACACACACACACACACACACACACATATATATGTATATATATTTTTTGGTATCTGACTTCCTTTTTGTTTAAGGCCGTAAATTTTTTATTTTTTATTTTTTATTTACGTTAATACTTCCATGGCTTAAATCCCATGGACTCATTTTTTGTGGAACAGATACTCATGTGGATAATATTTGGACTTACAACTCTCACTTTTTTTATCGGTGATGGGCCCCTCCACATTCTATAGTGTATGGCATAGATTAGGTGTCAATTAACTCCTCCACATTTAGGAGTCTTTTGGATAGTTCTTATCCCTCTCCCTACATTGATTGAGAAGAATTATTTTATTATTTTATTTTTTAAACTTTACGTACCTTTTTTTTTTGGCAAGCTGCAGCAATTTGTTTTCTTCTTGTGGCCAGCTTTATATATACATATATGTGTGTGTGTGTGTGTGTGTGTGTAATGGGAGAGTTCTACTTTTTGTTGTAAGCCCCCAGAAATTTCTATCTTCTAGGCTTTTCCATTGCTTGAATCCTTTGGACACACGTGACTACTCTTTTTTCTTTTGATTGTGGGTCCCTCTAGATTATAAGCTACTCTTGTCAAAGTATCTGTAAACTGGCAGAGTGCGCAGTCAACAAGAGACTTTCCCATAAAGTTTACTAATTTTTTTTTTTGAATATACTAGGAGTATTATCCCAAGTTTGGCAAACTTTTATTTCTTCAAGAAGTTTTTTAAGTCACCTCTTTATCAGTTGCGTATATATATACATATATTTTATTATATATATATTTTTTATTTCTTCTGAACAACAGACTTTTTCCTTTCTTCTCTTTCTTTCTTCTTTATTTTTCGAAAGAACCTTTTTTTTTTTTTTAATTAACTCCATATGAATGCAGAATGCGTATATGTGTTCCATGATTTTTTGCTACACCTTCAGTTTCTCTTTTTTTTTACATGAGCTCCAACAATTTAGATGTCACTTGTCGCAGGCTTGAATTATTTCCAACAGGCTACTAATGATTTTTTTTTTTGCAAAAACTTTACTTGAGTATCGGAAATCTTTGCAGCTACAAATTTCTTGCGCTACAAGTTATGCCAAGTGTTTTTTTTTTAATCCATCTTTTGTCCTTTTTTGGAAATTTGTCTCTTTTGATCCAAGATTTCCCTTTTGGGCGTTTCGTCTTCTCTAGGAGGCCTACGTCCTTCTGTGTATTCTTGGATTTCACCATCAGTTTCATTATTTTATGTGTGGTCTAAGATTACCCCTCTTAGACGTTTCGTCTCCTCTAGGAGGTCTGCGTCTTTTCGTGATTTTTTCAGACTTCATTGTTTTTATGTGCGGCCTAAAATTACCCCTCTTGGATCTTTCGTCTCCTCTAAGAGGCTTGTGTTTTTTCGTGGGTTTTTAGACTTCACCATTTTTTTTAGGTGCGGTCTAAAATTACATCTCTTAGACGTTTCGTCTCTTCTAGGAGGCCTGCGTCTTTTCGTGAGTTTTCGAACTTTAGCCTTTTTTTTTATAATTATTTTATTATTATTTACAGTCTAACATTACCCCTCTTAGTCGTTTCGTCTCCTCTAAGAGGCTTGCGTTTTTTCGTGAGTTTTCAAACTTTACTTTATATATATATATATATATATATGCATGTGGAGTCTAAAATTATCCCTCTTGGACGTTTCATCTCCTCTATGAGGCCTGCGTTTGTTCGTAGATTTTCGGACTTCGCTTTTTTTTTTTTTTTTTGGTATTCTATCTGATTTCTTGGCATAACATAATTGACTCTTTTTTTGTTTTTTCTTTTTCAATTTTTTTTTTGCAAGTCGCAAGGTTTGCTAAAACCTTAACACTTGTCAAGCTTAGAAGGGGATCTTGCAACAATGTCGGGAGCACTTAAATCATCCAAAGAAGTCCATGTTGGCCGGGAATTGGCGATACGAGCCTTTGATGGGTTTTGATGTTCTTCTTTTCTCTTTTGCATGTAGGAGTATGACTTTTTGTTTTCAGTCTTCTTTGAACACGTATGAGTAGGACTGCTATTTGATTCTTTAGACTTTTTGCTTTATTTTCCATATATCATATGCTTTACATTTTCCTTCTATTCTATATTCGGGGAAATTAATGTTTTATTTTTTATTTTTTGATTTAGCCGTTCACAGTTTATAATCTTGTGGGCTAGGAGTATTCAAAGTTTGTTTTGAGCCATTCACAGTTTGTACTCTTGCGGGCCAGGAGGTTATTTATTTATTTTGGTCCTAACTTTTGCATAGACCGCCCCTTTCGGCATTTCAATCTATCGGATTTTATTATTTATTATTTTTTGTGCCCTGCCTTTTGCATAGACTGCCCTTTTCGGGGTTTTCAGCCTATCGGGCTTTATTTTTCATTTCCCTTTCTGATGCATAGACCGCCCTTTTCGAGGTTTTCAGCCAGCCTGGCTTTCTTAAGGGTAGCATTTCTTCAAGAATCTTGCATTTATAGAGGGATGATTCTATATCCATCCATTGTGATTATTAGGTACGCACCATTTGAGTACACCTTTTCTATCACATAAGGTCCTTCCCACTTTGGTTTGAGTTTCCCTTTAGTCCTTCGAGTTATGATTATGGGGGGTGTTTGCACCATGAGCACCAAATCTCCTTACTTGAAAGAACGGAGTCTAACTCGTTTGTTGAAGGCATTAGTCATCATTTGTTGGTACATTCCCAAATTTTGTTGAGCATACAATCTTCGCTTGTCCAAGGCTTCAAGTTTTGAAAGCCTTAATTCTGCTCCTTCATCTTCTGTCAAAGATTCTTGGATGGCTACCCTTAAGGAGGCCATCTGCACTTCGAATGGGAAAACCGCCTCCCCACCAAACACTAGTGAATATGGAGTCTGTAATACCCATACCCGAAGAAATGAGATAATATCGGCTTAGCATGCATTAATTAGTATAATTAATTGCATGTGATAATTTGGGTAAGTTTCAGTTACCCCGACGTGATAAGTGTTCCGAAAAGGTTGGACATATATGAAGTGGGATCCACGGGCGGTCCGGATTAAATAAATTGCATTTAGTTACATTTATGTGATTAAATAAATATTTGTTTAATTACTTTAATATTTTATTATTAGTTGCAATATTTTATGGTGTTAGTTGGAGTAGCCGTGTGAGAGTGAATAGGAACGCGATTCATAACTAGCAAGTTAACTAGTAACTTCACAAAATATGTGGGACCGCGTTTGGGACTCATGCGTGATATAGACAAATACCCACTTAGATATTGGGTAGTTAATGCAATTGTTTAGGAGATGTTATAATAAAGCTTAAAGAAATAATGGGGGTGCATGGGAGTGCAAGTGCAAATAAGCAAAAAGTGGTTAGAAGCCGAAGAGGCTGGCACCTCTAACAATGACTCATCTTTTTCTTGTATCAAAACAAGAAAAGAGTTATAGGAGAAATGAAATTCGGCCATTAGAGAGGGACTACGCCGTTTCTTCGCCGTTCCGTCGCTGTCGGTACAACGTTTTGCGAATCGAAGCTGTATTTGAAATCGTGGAGGTGAGAGGATCGTCTCTATACCTTTCTCTTTCAGTTTCGTTAACGTTTTTCCGCAACCCTCTTTGAGGTGACAATACATATACGCTAAATTTACATGTAGGATTATCATTGAAGTTAATTAGAGCTAACATTTACAAGGAATTTGGAGGTTTTAGGCTTTAATTGGAGCAATTTGTGAGGTGAGTACTCTAATCCTAAATTGGGTGTTAAATAATGCTTGTGTGATATTGAGTATGATTGTATGCTTAGTTCTTAGATTGATAGATAAAGCATGTGTTAATTTAAGGTTAATGTCAAAATTGTGGAATTTGCTATTGATATGTTTGATGTGCTTATGTGCTTAAGTGGGTCAATGGATGTCAAGTAATGATCACCATTATTTAGCTCGTATTAACGGGACGATGTTTTCCTCAAGAAAAAGGGGACGGCGGTGACGACCACAACGATTTGACTACGGTCACGTGAGAGTGTGTGTTTTCGTTATATCAACTTATATGCGACGTTGAAGTGAGAAAAATGCCCGGAATCTTGGGTCCATTGCGATGGTGATTAGTTACTTGACATACCGGCTACTAGTTTCTATTATTGTGTTGCTGAATATTGCATATGCACATTTCATACTCCATGGCACGATTAAAGTATTGACTAAGCGTAAGCTTAAAACAAAACTGTCTTCTGTGTGGTTATTGAATAACCACCACAGGTATGAATCGCGAAGGGGAAGGAAGGTGAACGGGAATCCGAGCGGAGTATCATATTGTTTATATGTTTCATAGACATGTAAATATGTTAGTCTTGGTGGATGTGGAACTCGTGTTTGTAAGGTGGTAGTTGTAAATGGTTTTGTTGGGGAACAAGTTGTGTGTGCAAGCTCCTTTTGTAAGTTGTAAAATGCTAAGCACCTTCTTTTAATGTTTTAGGATATGGATTGGAACTTGTTGGTATGTTAGATGTTTTCCATTGAGTTTAAGTCATTTGAGCTTTTGAACTCATGTTGATAGATATGAAATTGAGATTGAGTTGGGAGTCATGTTGGTGAATGTTGTGCTTGTAAAATGGGACTTGTTTTCAACTTGAGTTGCAAAAGAGTTGTATTTTATGTTTGAACAAGTGTTTTGTAAAGGTATTGGACTAGTTTCTAACTAGTGTCTATGCTAATACTAGTTTTGACAAAAGTAATAGTTTGATTACTTGAATTGTCTAAATGAGGTTGAATTTATATTCTATAAGGTGTTAATGGTGTTTTTATATTCTATGAGGTTGAATTTATATTCTATAAGCTTGAGTGAGTGTTTGTAATGTGTTTGCAAAGTTTTAAGAAGTTTGATTTGAGTTTGGTGAAGTTTAGAACTTGTAAAACAATGAAAATCTGCTAAAACTGGACTGCTGCAGAATCCAGATTGATCCGGGTTTTGGGCGGATCGATCCGGACCATCTAAAGGAGCCAGAAATTTGGTCATGCTAAAACCGGATCGATCCGATTTTCGGGCGGATCGATCCGCAGGTCTGGTTTCCGCCTGATGTCCTTTACGGAAACGGACATAACTCTTACTTGAAAATTCGAATTTGCGCGCTGTTTTTTGCGTTGGAATCGGGACTCAAAGAGTTATCTTTTGGTATAAAATTTGTTATACTTTATTAATTACCATTTTGCCCTTGGGTCTGTTTTGTCACAACAAAGCCTTTTAATGACACTTAATTACTGTTTTATTACTATTTTGGTATAGTTTGAGGCGCGTATAGTCTTGTTACACGTGTCCTAATCCGCCGGGGCGGGTTGGGGTGTGACAGAGTCGCTTGTGTAGGTATCCTATATGAAGTACGATAGGCCCAAAGAGCTTCTTGATGTTTCTCATGCCAACTTCTTTTGTTTCTATCCACCATCTTCTTAAGAATTTGCATAGGGTTTTATTGAAAGCTTTCACCAGACCCTTAGCAGATGCATAATACTGAGTCGAGTGATTTGATTTGATTTTGTACTTCGCATATACCTTATACAAAGGATCACTTGGAAAGGGCTACCCGTTATCTGTGATAATGCTATCAAGGACCCCAAACCTGTAGATGATGTTAATTTGAATGAATTCTGAGAAAGTTTTACTTTTTACATCTTTCAATGCGACTGCCTCAGACCATTTTGAGAAGTAGTTAGTGGCAACCATTATGTAACGATGGCCTACAGAAGATAGTGGTACAAATGCACCAATTATGTCCATACCCCATGTTGCGAATGGCCATTAGCATGTAGTTACATGTAATGGTTCGAGAGGCCGATGGATAAAATCTCCATGGAATTGGCACACTTGGCATCTTTTGGCGAAATCAATGCAATCAGCTATCATCGTGGGCCAATAATAACCCAACCTTTTCAATTGTAATTGCAACTTTGGGCTATTCTGATGTGCACCACATACTCCAGCGTGTACTTCTTTCATAACTTCCTGAATTTCTTCTTTTGCTATACATCGCATGTATATTTCATCTAATGACCTTCTGTATAGCACATCATTCCACATGAAAAATTTCGAGACCCGTCTTCGTACCTCTGCCCTTTTGGCTTTGTCTTCTAGTAGCCTCCTATGTCTGAGGAAATTTATGAAGGGTTTTCTCCAATCTTCATCTTCTTCTTTAGAGGTGACCATGAGGACCAACCCAATTTCGGGTATTTCTAGCAAAGGTTGGAGGACTCTTCATTCTCTCGCTGTGATAGTCAGTGTTTTGTTACCGGGGAGAGTAAAAGAGGCTGCCAAGCCTGCCAGTGAATCAGCTCGTGAATTGACACTTCTTCGGATGTGGAAAGTGTGTACCTTGCTGAAGTGGGAAAGCAGTTGATCCGCTCTTTTGTGGTAAGGGATAAGGCTCGTCTTCTTGACCATCTATTCCCCACGTAGTTGTTTTATCACAAGTTCCGAGTCTCCATATATAGTCAATTCTTTAATCAGAATTTGTAATGCTATTTCGAGTCCAGCAATCACAGATTCGTATTCTGCTTCATTGTTTGAACACCCCTCCGTTAAAGCAAACGACTATAATGATGACTCCATTTTCAGGAGTTACGAACATAATACCGATCCCGGATCGGTTGTCTTTGGGATTTTTCTTGTTTTTTTCCGTCTGGGCTTCTTGAAGCACTATTGAAGTACATTTCCCATCCTTTTCGTAACTCTACTTGCATTACTTCCTCATCGGGCAAGTCAATTGCCAAAGGCGAATCATCAAGAATTAGATAAGCGGCTAGAAAATCAGCTAAGGCTTGAGTTTTTACTGCCTTTTGCGAAATATATTCAACAGAAAATTGTTGTAGAATCACAGCCCACTTTGCAATCTTTCCCGAAAGTACAGGTTGGGACAATATGTATTTCAAAGGATCCGCATTCGAAATGAGCTTAACCTCGTGCTCGGAAATGTAGTGCTTCAACTTTTAAAGAGCAAACATAAGAGCGAGGCAAACTTTCTCAATCGGAGTATAATTGACTTCCGTCCCTACTAAGGTTCGACTTAAGTAGTATAATTCCTTGCTCGTTGGGTTGAGCCAATAGCGCACCCAAGGAATTATCAAGTGCTGCGATATATAACAGTAAGGGTTTGCCTTTTATCGGGCTCATGAGTACCAGAGGCTTCATGAGATAACCCTTAATGCTATCAAAGGCATTTTGACATGATTGATCCCATTAATAGCGAACTCTTTTTTTCATCAATCTTGAGAATGGTTGACAACGTCCTGCTAGATTGGAAATGAACCTTCTTATGTAAGCTAATCTTCCTTGTAGACCCTTTAGCTCACGTAAGTTCTTTGGAGGAGGCATTTCTTGGATAGCCTTGATCTTGGTAGGGTCAATTTTGATTTCCTTGTGACGGACCACAAATCCCAAGAATTTTCCAGATGTGACTCCAAAGGCACATTTAAGCGGGTTCATTTTGAGTTGGTAGCGTCGCAATGGTTCAAATATCTTTCTTAGATCATGGAGATGGTGCTTCCTTTCTTACGTTTTTACCACCAAATCATCAACATAGCACTCAATTGTGTTATGGAGCAAATCCTCGAAAATGACAGTCATCGCCCTTTGGTAAGTGGCCCCTGCAATTTTAAGGCCAAAGGTCATTACTTTGTAACAAAATATGCTTTTTGGGGTTCGAAATGCGGTTAACTCTTCATCCTCGGGTGCCATGCGAATTTGATTATACCCTGAATACCCATCCATAAAAGACAAGGCCTCATAACCCGTTGTTGCATCCACAAGAAGTTCGGTTATGGGCAAAGGAAAGTCATCCTTTGGACAAGCCTTGTTGAGGTCGCGGATATCAATGCACACCCTTATTTGGCCATTTTTCTTCTTTACCGGAACTATGTTAGCCAGCCAGGTAGGATATTGAACTTCTCTTATAAACCCAGCTTTGTTGAGTGTAATACATCGGCTTCGATCTGGGCAAATAATTCAGGACGAGTTTGCCTTTGCGGTTGTTTGATTGCAGGCTAACCTGGGTGAGTTGCTAGTTTATGCACTGCGATTTTAGGGTCGTGCCTAGGCATTTCATCATAATTCCAGGCAAAGACATCTCGATATTCCCTTAAGAACGACATATATGCTTGCATTTCTTCATCAGATAAGCAGGCACTTAAGTATGTCGGTTGATTTTCTTCTTCATTCCCAAGGTTTATTTCTCTAATCTCGTCTACTGTGGCCTGTCCACCTTCTTTGAATTCAGTAGGAGCTGGGCCCGTTTCATCAATATCATCGGCCTGATCAGACTCTGGTTGTATGGAAATCATGTTTACAGAGACTTCGTTCTCAAGTAAACTACTATCAGTATCTTGATATCCCAAACCCATCGTTCTTGGCTCAATTCATTGACCTTGAAGATCGGTTCTTTTTGTGCAGGTGTCAACAGTGTGTCGAAAGGTTCTATTCTAGATTTTGACACTTTTTTGGGTTCAAGGCCAATTTTCACCAACATCTCAGTGGTTTTGTCACTAAAGTTTGGCTTTTCGAGTTTCAAATCTTCTTTATTAGGTTCGATTTTCGAGTTCTTTCGATTCATGTCACCCATTGCATGAAAGAAGATGGATTTTGAACCTTTTTTATTTTGTGGAATCACAAATTTCTTGTAAGACTCCACATAGGTGCACTTAGTCTTCCTAAGTGGTAGGACAAACTTGTCGCCTAACTTTAAGATCGGGCTTGTTGGAGTTAATGCTCGGGCTCCTGGTTCCCTTTGAGACTTTGGGGTGTATCGAAATGTCCTTTTAACTATTTCGACATTTCCACTGTTCATTTGCTTCTTGCCCCACTTTTCTCCTTTGTAGACTTCTCGTAAAAATGAGCATCCGCATAATATGCCTCCACCCCATAGAAGGGATCATTGTCTGCAACAATTCTTCCTTGTTTTTGGACACATTTCCTTGCTCATCCGATACGAGGGTAGGATATTTGATACACTAATGATATGTTGATGGCACAACATCATGATTATGCATCCATAAATGCCCTACCAAGGCACTATACTACGTATCAACGTCAATGACCAAGAATTTTGTATCTTCCTCAATTCCTCCGAACTTTGTCCTTAGTTTGACTTTCCCCATAGGACGTTCATTTTGATTGAATCCTTGGATCACAAGATGGCTTGTGCAGAGTTGAGACACATGAATGCCCAACAAGTTTAAGACCCTTCTTGGCAAAAGACTAATAGCGGATCCATTATCAACCATGACCATGTTTATGCCGGCACTGTTGATGACCCCTGTTATGAATAACGGGCGGTTATGGTTTGGTATGTTGGTCATCATATCACTTTTATAAAAAGTAATTGTTGACATTCACGCAACTGATGATTTTCCTTGAACTCTTTTATTAACTTCTTCATAAAAGTTTTTAGGGTTTGCCAATGCGCATATCAAGGCTTCTCTAAGTTTTGGAGACATTTTCAAAGCATCATAGATGCTTAATAATGCAGGGATCTTCTTGAGATGTGCAATGACGTCATATTTGACTCGTCCCTCTATTTGCGATGCCCCTTTTTGAAGTGTCGAAACTTGAGTTTCCTGGGCATGCGAGGTTTGTGGATTTCTTGTTCTTCTCTTGTATGTAAGGTATATCTAACATACATCAACAGTTTTATTCTGACCTTCTTCAGAGATTTGCACCATATTGGCAGAAGCTACGGGAGACCTACCATCACTTTGATTTTCCTCATCCGTCATGTCTTCTTCATCATCATGGAGTTGTAAGTTTGTCATACCCCTCAGGTATTTTGGATCCCTTCGGTAAACAATCTGGGATTCAATGAATCCATCTCTCATTACATTCCAACTGGGAATGTGAACCCCCTCCAACATACGAAACCAATCCATGGCAATTCCGTTTAAGGAAAGGGGAAACTGTCGTAAACATAAGGCTTGGTTTTGGGCAGTTTTTCCACATTGCTTGAGAAAACGTATGACATGCTTTTCAGGATCTCCATGGCCTTCATAACTGACGAAGTTTGGGAGTTCGTATCCTTCGGGAAAGGCTTCTTGTTGTACCCATGGTGGAAACAAGTCTCTAGGTCTGAACAAGCCCATACTCCTGGATTCGAGAATCATTTCGATTTTCTCGTCAATAGTTACTTCCAACATATCATGTGTTTGGACTGACACATCATCCGTTCCCAAAGGTTCGAACATTTCGACTTCCATGGCACCATGTACGTCAAATTTTATATAGAATCGATCAGCCATTGTATTCCAATCAGGAATTGAATTAGCCGGTAATCTAAAGTACCATTCGTCCACCTACCCTATAAATGATTAGACAAACTGCCGCAAAAGTAAAGCTTGACTTCTTGCTGTGTTTCTGCAATGAGAAAGAAATCGTAAGAGATGTGCCCTTGAACAGCCTATTCCATTGTACAAGGAAAGGTTGGGTATGGTATAATCTATTGGAAAATGAACTCTGTCAACCTATACAGGGAAAGGGTGTTTCAAGATTTGATTCCTTTCTATGATATGATTCCCCGGATTTCTCGGATCTAAATCTTTCAAGGAGACTGTCAACTTTGCCCGATCATCGACCTCCCTTCGGATATCGATTCTCGCCCTTCTTCGTCATTGGGACTACTGTCAACTTGAATATATCCTTGTGTGAAATTAACGTCCACTGTGATGACATTACACATAAAGTGATCACTCGAAACACTCTCACTTATAATATGAACTTGGAGTGGTAAAGCTAGGTTCGGAATCTTCATGTCGAAATCTCTTCTTAGATTGGTCCCATAATTCGTCATCTGACCGATATGTTCGTTCTTCATGCTGAAATCTCAATTCCCTTCGACAAATTCGTGTAACTTCTGTATCTGATTTGTATCCCGATATTGCGCCATATTGAGAAGAGCTTGGTTATTAGTTTGGAGAAGCCGGAGAGTATTGTGGAGACTTGGGCTTTTGGATCGGAGAAGCCGGAGAGTATTGTGGAGACTCGGGCTCAAAGATCGGAGAAGCCAGAGTATACTGTGGAGACTTGGGCTCATAGATCGGAGAAGCCGGAGAGTATTGCGGAGACTCGGGCTCATAGATTGGAGAAATCGGAGAATACTGCGGGGACTCGGGCTCATAGATCGAAGAAGCCGGAGTATACTGTGGGGACTCAGGCTCATAAATCGGAGAAGCCGGAGTATACTGTGGAGACTCGGGCTTATAGATCGAAGAAGCCGGAGTATACTGTGGAGACTCAGGAATACAAATAGGCGACGAGGCTCGTTGCCCCAAAGGCGAACATATTTGCACTATTTCTTCTTCATTCTCATCACACTTATAACGATAATGGATATACATGGAACTGGAACAACCTATTTTTTGCCCTTCTCCATTATTGTCCGCAGCTCCTCGGACTATAACTCAAGAGGCATGTATTTCTCATGAGTGATCGGAAGCGGAGGAATTTGCTCCAGGAGTTCTGTAAGAACTAGCTTTTTTCTCTTTTCTTTTTTCATCTTTCTCTCTTTCTGTTTCTTGTCCTTTGCCAATTTGGACTTCCTTTTCTTCTGGTCTTTTGACTTTCTATGCTTACGGTTTGCCGCACTTACACCTTCACCATTCGTTTTGTTAGATGCCTTTAGAGCAGCTTTTTCATTTTTTCTTCAACCCTTCGGACTCAAAAACAGTCCATTCTTTATCACTGGATTCTTCCTTCATCACTCCAGAATCTTCGTAGACTATGTCTTCCTCTGTCGTTGTCACTGGATTGGAAGAGTTTTCCCCACTGGGGGGAATCTCGATGGTTTTGGAGTCAATGTGCTCTTGGATTTTGTCCTTTAAGATGAAACACTCACTGAGCGGATGACTAATCAAACGATGGTAGGCATAATACTTTGGGTCATTTGTTTTTCCTACCTCATTGGGTCGTTTGACATCCGGGAGTGTGATCAGCTTTTGTTCCAACAAATCTTTGAAAAGGTCTTCTACCAAATCATCCTTGAAGGAATACTTTTTCTCCAACCTTTCTTTCATGGATATATTGACCGTCCTTAGTTTTTTTCACTTCGATTATTTAGCAGGCTTCTTTCTTGTTTCAACCACTACTGCAGTCGAGGCTTCAAACTTCTCGGACGTTGTGGTTCTCCTTCGTTTACTGAAATGTAGCTCCATGTCGTGTGACTTGGTGCACAAATCATTGAATCCTTCAAAGGTTTGAGCCATGAGGGCGGTGGAAAGGTCATGTCGAAAGTTATTTAAACACATCCTGATCAACTCCAATTGGGTGAACTTCTGCGGGCAAGCAAAAGTTAAAGCATGCCATCTTGCAATGAAATCCGTGACTGGTTCATTGTCACGTTGTTTTGTTTCAATAAGCTCCGGCACCCCAACTCGCCTTTGAGTGTTACAGAATTGCTTAAGGAATTCTTTCATCATAGAATCCCAATTTGGTATTGAACTTTCAGAGAGGTTGGCATACCAAGTAAATGCAGAACCTTCAAGGGATTGGACGAATAATTGAAGACAAAGTGCTTCGTTTTGGACAATAGGTCCACATCGGGAGAGGAAGTGGGCTACATATTGTCTCGGATCTCCCGTTCCATCAAACATTTTAAAATCCGATTGTGAGAAACCGGAAGGGAATTGAATGGAATGGCATCAACCCACGTCGGATATGCCTTTGTTACCATCAGAAAGTTCTTATCATCTTTTTCTTTTGCTTTTCGCACTTGATTTCTGACTAAGTCGTCAATCATGGCCAGCAACATTAGATTCATCATGTCCTGAGCAGTTGTAGGTATTGTTGGCATTTGCATTTGCAAGCCAGTAGATGTCCCTTGTGGGTGTTTCCTAGGAGTTTACGTGCTTCGTGCCCCATCGAAGATGATGGGGTCTGAACACTCCCGACTCCTGCAGTTACATTTGCCACTTGAACCTGAAGGTCTTGCATTTGTATTAGAAGAGCCGCCATCTCCTGCTCCTTCTTTTTCAATTGTTCTTGTAGAACAGAAACTTTCCTCGCCATCATATCCTGTCGGGAGGGTGGGTCTTGGTCATCACCTTTTCCCTCAGTCATCATAACTGCAACAGCCTTGGTCTTCCCTTTGTGTCTCGAAACTAAAGGGAGTTTGTTCACCGAGGATGAAGATTCTTCAACTCCATACAATGGATTCCGAATATAGATATCTTCGTCAAGAGATTTGTTATATAAAGCTTCACTTTGCTGCCTATCATCATCATCAACGCTAATCCTTTGGCTCATAGACCTTGTAATAGGTCCTTGGCGTGACAGTTGGTATTGGCAAGATGAATTTGACGAGTTGTTTTGCATCGGACACTTGCATTCTGTGGAAAAAATTGGGGATTTATTTGATTCCCTCTGGCTTTCATTACTCAAGGCCTTTTCAATTGCGGCTATGACATTAGCCGCCACTGATCCTTCCTCTTTTTGTTTCTTGCTCTTTCTATTTGGAGTTATGTCAGGACGAGCCCCTCTTGTCATAGATGGAACGACTTCAAGAGTTCAGAGCGGATCAAACAAAACTCAGGACGAGCCCCTGTTGTCCTGCTGAGTTGTGTTTGTTTTGTAGGATTCAAAAATCCGTGTTTAACAAATTACCACCGCCGCTTGAATGATAATGTTTGCTGTTTGATTTGTGGTGTCCCTGTCTCTGATCTGCCTAATGGCAGATCGTTAATTATTTTTGACCTCAGATTAAAGATAAAAAGAAAACAAATTAAACAAAAAGAAACAATAGATGGCAAACAAGAATGAATTTTTATTGATTGAATGAACGAATTTTGCTTCGTTTTTACATAGCTTTAGAATACAGGAGATTCGAACACATCTTTTTTACCAGAGGGTTTAGAACCCTTTACCTGATGAACTCCATTGTACTTGATACTTCGGGAGTCTTGTATTGTCTTCTGCTTCTTCTTCTTCTTCTTTTTCTTCTAAAGAGGTGTTTCTCTCTCTAGCTTCTGTAGCTCTGTACATCTGTTCTCTTTGTATTTTTTTTTTTGAACTCCTAGTTTTTCAACCCTTTGTTCTTTTTTTGTTTTTGTTTTTTTGTCGATCTCTCCCTCTCTCTTTGATGCTTGGGGTCCTTTAGTTATAGAGGTTCCCATACGATAATACCATCTCTTTGAAATTTGAAAGAGAATACGTATCCATCCAGAATTTCTCAACTGACGTTAGATATCAATATTCGAAATTCGAATATTGATATATCATCCTCTCATGATAACAGACGTCTGTTCTTGTTTTGTACCATCTCCATGTGAGATGGTACGTATTTCCTATTATTCAAAATTCGAATTAGAATATTATCTTTGACTTGGCATGACTTCCATTTTGTTTGTATCATCTCTATTTGTGATACCACGTATAAGGACCTCAAGTGGTATTTCAATACTCTATTTGAAATTCGAACATTGATATCCATCTTTGATATGTCATCTCTTTTATTCGTATCATCTTTATTTTGAGATGACACGTATATCTGGCGTTACAAATATCATTCAAGATTCAATATTGATATATCATATTTGACTTAAAATCCCTTTGTATCATCTCTATGTAAGATGACATGTATCTCATTTTTAACGATCCCAAATGATGTTCCAAATCTTTACTTGAAATTCGAACATTAATACCTCATCCATAATCCCAACTTCGCTTTGGAATTCAAACTTTGTATCTCACATGTATTGTGAAGATACGCTAGTCAGACTACATTGACTACTGGTTGAGTTTTGAAACCAATTTCATGGGTTGGTTCTTATTGGGCCATTTACCTTATTTTGGGTTGGACTTGAATTTATGTTGAAATTTATGTGCCAACAAATGCCCCTTCGTGATTCGTGCAAGCCTGTTTACTTTGATTGTACGTATCACGATAATTTGGCACGCATTTATACCCCAGTTCTTTTTTTTTTTTTGTAAGGTACTTGTACTTTTTTTAAGGCTGTAGTTGATTTTTTTTTTTGCCTTGTGTACACCTCTTTTTTTTTTGCCGTACCTTTTTGTGAGGATTTTTTTTTTCATTCTGTACACTTTTTTTTTTTTTTTGGCCGTACCTTTTTGTGAAGTACTCTTTTTTTTTGTAGCATTTTCTCTCTGTATATATCTATATATAAGTATGTTTTGCAGATTAGAAGTCTAAATTATATAGGTTTTTGGCCATTCATGGAGGCATGGGCTCAATGAAATTCTGACGGAACAATGATATCCTATCCCACTCCCGATGTATCTTATGGGCTTAGTGCTGATCAACCCCCCATTTTTATTCATTGATGGGTCCCACTAAGGCTACAAGTCCAAAGTCTATACGGACTCTTACTTTCCTATCTCCCACGCAAAGATTATTTTATTTTGGAATGGGTCCCACTTTTGTGAATACTATAAGAGTCCTTGACTGGGATTCTAGTTCCCATGGACTATACATGAGGCTGGATTCTTTTAGGATCTCGTATATATATATATATACACATAATGACTGTGCCTCGGTCCATGTTACCTTTTGTTGTTATTATTATTATTATTATTATTATTATTATTTTTTTTTTTTTTTTTTTTTTTATCTTCATGTTTTGATCTGTAACGAGCTTCAGGATTGAGCATATTTATTTGTCACAACAAAAGCGGCTTCACATATATATTAAGGTAAAAGCCCTCCTCTACCATATTTAGTACATCTATATTTCACATGCACATATGTATATGTATCCATGTGGGTATATACATATATGCAGCACACAAGGGGATTTTATTTATTTATTTTTGTTTTGTCCAAATAGCAACTTATCACTATGTGCCCCCTTTCTGCATGGGTCACACACATGGCACACACACACACACACACACATATATATATATATATATATATGTATACGGAGGCGATCAAGTGCGGACCACTAACGTGGGGACCAAAAACGGACCACTTTTAGCGACGAAATTTTCACTTTTAGCGATGAAAATTTTCGTCATAAAATGTGATCACTTTTTGTGACGAAATTTTTCGTCGCTAAAAGTGAAAATTTCGTCGCTAAAAAGCGGTCCGTCCCAAACCCGTCCCTTTAAGACCTTCGGAGATCCGGACTGTATATGTATATACATTTTTTGGTATCTGACTTACTTTTTGTTTATGGCCGCAGTTTTTGTTTTTGTTTTTGTTTTTTTTTCAAACGTTAATCCTTTCATGGCTTAAATCCCATGGACTCATTTTTTGTGGAACAGACACTCATGTGGATAATATTTGGACTTACAGTTCTATCAGTTTTTTATCAGTGATGGGCCCCTCCACGTTCTATAGTGTATGGCATAGATTAGGTGTCAATTAACTCTTTCTCCACATGTAGGAGTCTTTTGGATAATTCTTATCCCTCTCCCTACATTGATCGAGAAGAATTATTTTATTTTTTTTATTTTTTAAACTTTACGTATCCTTTTTTTTTTGGCAAGCCGCATCAATTTTTTTTTCTTCTTCTTGTGGCCAGCTTTATATATATATACACATATATATATATATGTATGTATTGGGAGAGTTCTACTTTTTGTTGTAAGCCCCCAGAAATTTCTATCTTCTAGGCTTTTCCATTTTGTGAATCCTTTGGACACACGTGACTACTCTTTTTCTTTTGATTGTGGTCCCTCCAGATTATATGTTACTCCTGTCAAAGTATCTGTAAACTGGCAGAATGCGCAGTCAACAAGACACTTTCCCCTAAAGTTTAACTTTTTATTTTATTTTTAATATACTAGGAGTATTATCCCAAGTTTGGCCGACTTTTATTTCTTCAAGAAGTCTTTTGAGTCACCTCTTTATCAGTTGCGTATATATATACATATATTTTATTTTATATTTTTTTTTATTTCTTCTGAACAACAGACATTTTCCTTTCTTCTCTTTCTTTCTTCTTTATTAGCTACTCGGAGGAATTCGTTGGCACATAAATTTCAACCTAAATTCAAGTCCAACCCAAAAGAAGGTTAAGACCAGTTCATTCTTCTAGGCCAATTGAATTGGCCCAATAAAGTCAACTGGCCCAATAACCCATGAAATTGATTTCAAAACTCAAACAGTAGTCAATCTAGTCCAAATATGACTCACGTATCTTCACAATACATGTGAGATACAAAGTTCGAATTCCAAAGCGAAGTTGGGATTACGAATGAGGTATCAATGTTCGAATTTCAAGTAAAGATTTGGAATATCATTTGGTATCCTTGAAAATGAGACACGTGTCATCTTACGTAGAGATGATACAAAGGGTTTTCAAGTCAAATTTGATATATCAACATTTGAATCTTGAATGATATTTGTAATGTCACACATACATGTCATCTCAAAATAGAGATGATACGAATAAAAGAGATGACATATCAAAGATGTATATCAATGTTCGAATTTCAAACAGCGTATTGGAATACCACTTGAGGTCCTTATACGTAGCATCTCAAATAGAGATGATACAAACAAAATGGAAGTCATGTCAAGTCAAAGATAATATCCTAATTCGAATTTTGAATAAAAGGAAATACATGTCATCTCACATGGAGATAGTACAAAACATGAACAGACGTCTGTTATCATGAGAGGATGATATATCAATATTTGAATTTCGAATATTGATATCTAACGTCAGTTGAGAAATTCTGGAGGATACGTATTCTCTTTCAAACTTCAAAGAGATATGGTATTTATCCTATGGGAACCTCTATAAATTAAGGAACCCAAGCATCAAAGAGAGGGTTAGAGATCGACAGAAAAAAAAAAAAAACAAAGGGTTGAAAAACTAAGAGTTCAGCAAAAATACAAAGAGAACAGATGTATAGAGCTACAGAAGCTAGATAGAGAAACACCTCTTTAGAAGAAAATGAAGAAGAAGAAGCAGAAGAAAAGAAGTAGAAGACAATACAAGACTCCCGAAGTATTAAGTACAATGGAGTTCATCAGGTAAAGGGTTCCAAACCCTCTGGAAAAAAGATGTATTCGAATCTCCTGAATTCTAAAGCTATGTAAAAACGGACCAAAACCCGTTCATTCACTCAATAAAAATTCCTTCTTGTTTTCCATCCGATGTTTTTTTTTATTTTTTATTTTTTTTATTTTTATTTTGTTTTCTTTTTATCATTAATCGGAGGTAAAAAATAATTAATGGCAGATCGGAGACAGGGACACCACAAATCAAACAATAAACACAGTCGTTCAAGCGGCGATGGTAATTTGTTAAAACGCAGATTTTTGAATCCTACAAAACAAACACAACTCAACGGGACGACGAAAATTTGTGTTAACAAATTTTTGACACGCCCGGTGGGACCTATCTCTTCTCCTTTCGATAAAAGAAGAAACAAAAAAAAAAAAAAAATTTGATGGTTTTAGAAGGATCCAAAAACGACCTATCAGGAATGCGGAGCTGATCCTAGAAAGGCTGAAGTATACTCTCATAATTAGGTTTTGCTTACCCCAATGCCTGTCACTTGCAAGGTCCCAAGGCGCGAAACGCCCTTGCAGGTCTGCGCAGTGGCTCATACAAACGGACAAGCATCTTCTCTGAACATGGTCGAAACCTTGAAAAGGATGGCTGACATACTTCTACAATCAGCCATGAAGATCGGGTGGACACACCTACTAACCAAAACCTTTTTGAAAACTGCTGAAGAATCCGTGGAGGCAGCAGCAATTGCCACTGTAGTGGCTATGTTAGGCGCCTCTGATGCCGCCATATTTCGTGTGACCTCTGGAGCTGAGAAAGCGGTCATAACAGCGAGGGCAGCCCAAAACGTTGCCACCAAAAAATTGTTCGTTCAACGAAAGGCACCTACTGTGCGTTCGTTCGCCGAGCAGAATGCATCCAGTATGCATTCCTTGGGCCAACGAAACATTCGTTCGAATCCCCTTCAAGTCAACACATTTTTAACTAGAAGTTCGTTTGTTCGACGAAATGCACCCATGGTGCATTCGTTAGCCTAGCAGAACGCATTTACCATGTGTTCCCTGGGCCCACAAAGTGTTCATGGTGCGAGTTCGTTTTCCAATATGCTCCCCAAGAACCTAAAATTTACAAGTCCATGTATTCTTTGGGCGGGCAGAACACACCCACACCGTGTTCGGAAGCTCGATGGAATGTACATCCACTCTGTCCACAGAATCAGCGGATCAACCACATCCCACTCAAAGGAATCCCTATCCTACCACTTCGATGGTAGAATGAAGTGGTATTTTGCTCAGGGTACGGAAGTCGTTCCATCTGACAATAGGGGCTCATCCTGACATAACTCCAAATAGAAAGAGCAAGAAACAAAAAGAGGAGGATCAGTGGTTGCTAATGTCATAGCCGTAATTGAAAAGGCTTTGAGTAATGAAAGCCAGAGGGAATCAAACAAATCCCCAATTTTTTCCACAAGAATTTCGAATACAAGTGTCTGAAGCAATAAAAACAACTCGTCAAATTCATGTTGCCAAAACCAACTGTCACGCCAAGGACCTGTTACAAGGTCTATGAGCAAAGGGATTAGCATTGATGATGATGATAGGCAGCAAAACAAAGCTTTATATAACGAATCTTTTGACGAAGTTATCTATATTCGGAATCCATTGTATGGAGTTGAAGAATCTCCATCGTCGGAGAACGAACTCCGTTCAGTTTCGAGACATAAAGGGAAGACCAAGGCTGTTGCAGTTATGATGACTGAGGGAAAAGGTGATGACCAAGACCCACCCTCCCAATAGGATACGATGGCAGGGAAAGTTTCTATTCTACAAGAACAGTTGGGAAAGAAGGAGCAGGAGATGGCGGCTCTTCTAATACAAATGCAAGACCTTCAGGCTTAAGTGGTAAATGTAACTACAGGAGTCGGGAGTGTTCAGATGCCATCATCTTCGATGGGGCACGAAGCACGTGCTATAGTCTAAACTCCTAGGAAACACCCACAAGGGACATCTACTGGCTTGCAAATGCAAATGCCAACAATACCTACAACTGCTCAGGACATGATGAATCTAATGTTGCTGGCCATGATTGATGACTTAGTCAGAAAGCAAGTGCAAAAAGCAAAAGAAAAAGATGATGAGAACTTTCGGATGGTGACAACCATATCTGGCGTGGGTTGATGCCATTCCATTCCCTTCCGGTTTCTCACAACCGGATTTTAAAATGTTTGATGATGGAACCGGAGATCCGAGACAACATGTAGCCCATTTCCTCTCCCGATGTGGACCTATTGCCTAAAACGAAGCACTTTGTCTTCAATTATTCGTTCCCGCATTTACTTGGTATGCCAACCTCTCCAAAGGTTCAATACCAAATTGGGATTCTATGATGAAAGAATTCCTTAAGCGATTCTGTAACACTCAAAGGCGAGTGGGGTGCCGGAGCTTATTGAAACAAAACAACGTGACAATGAACCAGTCACGAATTTCATTGCAAGATGGTGTGCTTTAACTTTTGCTTGCCCGTAGAAGTTCACCAATTGGAGTTGATTAGGATGTGTTTGAATAACTTTCGACATGACCTTTCCACCGCCCTCATGGCTCAAACCTTTGAAGGATTCAATGATTTGTGCACTAAGGCACATGACATGGAGCTACATCTCACTAAACGAAGGAGAACCAGAACGTCCAAGAAGTTTGAAGCCTCGACTGCAGCAGTGGTCGAAACAAGAAAGAAGCCTGCTGTAATAATCGGAGTGAAAAAAAACAAAGGACGGTCAAAAGATGTCCATGAAAGAAAGGTTGTAGAAAAAGTATTCCTTTAAGGATGATTTGGTAGAAGACCTTTTTGAAGATTTGTTGGAACAAAACCTAATCACTCCTGGATGTCAAACGACTCAATGAGGTAGGAAAAACGAATGACCCAAAGTATTGCGCCTACCATCGTTTGATTAGTCATCTGCTCAGTGAGTGTTTCGTCTTAAAGGACAAAATCCAAGAGCTCATTGACTCCAAAACTATCGAGATTCCCCTGGTGGAGATACCTACTTCCAATCCAGTGACGACTACGGAGGAAGACGTAGTCTACGAAGATTCTGGAGTGATGAAAGAAGAATCCACTGATGAAGAATGGACTATTTTTGAGTCCAAAGGGATGAAGAAAAAATGAAAAGCTACTCTAAAGGCATCTAACAAAATGAATGGTGAAGGTGCAAGTACGACAAACCGTAAGCATAGAAAGTTAAAAGATCAGAAGAAAAGGAAGTCCAAATTGGTGAAGGACAAGAAAAAGAAAGAGAAAAGGATGAAGAAAGAAAAGGGAGAAAAGCTGGTTCCTTTAGAACTCCTGGAATAAATTCCTCTGCTTCTGATCACTCTTGAGGAATACATGCCTCCTGAGTTACAGTCTGAGGAGCTGCGGACAATAATGGAGAAGGACAAAGAACATTTTGTTCCAGTTCCATGTCTATCCATTATCGTTATAAGTGATGATGAGGATGAAGAAGAAATAGTGCAAATATGTTCGCCTTCGGGGCAACGAGCCTCGTCACCTATTTGTATTACCGAGTCTCCACAGTATACTATGGATTCTCCGATCTATGAGCCCGAGTCCCCGCAGTATTCTCTGGCTTCTTCGATCTATAAGCCCGAGTCTCCGCGATACTCTCCGGCTTCTTCGATCTATGAGCCTAAGTCTCCGCAGTATACTCCGGCCTCTCCAGTCTATGAGCCCTAGTCTCCACAATACTCTCCGGCTTCTCCGATCTATGAGCACAAGTCTCCACAATACTCTCCGACTTCTCCAAACTATGAACCAGAGTCTTCTCAATATGGTGCAGAATCGGGATATAAATCAGATACAAAAGTTACACGGATTTGTCGAAGGGAATTGAGATTTTAGCATGAAGAACGAACATATCAGTCAAATGACGAATTATGGGACCGATCGAAGAAGAGATTTCGACATAAAGATTCCACACCTAGCTTTACCACTCAAGTTCATATTATACTTCTCCAGCGAGAACGTATGATGGAGAGAGTGTTTCGAGTGATCACTTCATGTGTAATGTCATCACAGTGGATATTGATTTCACACAAGGATATATTCAAGTTGACAGTAGTCCCAATGACGAAGAAAGGGCGAGAATTGATATTCGAAAGGAGGTCGATGATCGGACAAAGTTGACAGTCTCCTTGAAAGATTTAGATCCGAGAAATCCAGGGAATCATATCATAGAAAGGAATGAAATCTTTAAACACCCTTTCCCTGCATGGGTTGAAAGAGTTCTTTTTCCAACAGATTATACCATACCCAACTTTCCCTTGTACAATGGAATAGGTTGTCTAAGGGCACATCTCGTATGATTTCTTGCTCATTGCAAAAACACAGCAAGAAGTCAAACTTTATTTCTGCGGCAGTTTGTCTTATCACTTACAGGGTGGGTGGACGAATGGTACTTTAGATTACCAGCCAATTCAATTCTTGATTGGGATACAATGGCTGATCGATTCTATAGAAAATTTTACGTACATAGTGCCATCGAAGTCGAAATGTTCGAACCTTTGGGAACGGATGATGTGTCAGTCCAAACACATGATATGTTTGAAGGAACTATTGACAAGATGAAATGATTCTCGAATCCAGGAGTATGGGCTTGTTTAGACCTAGAGACTTGTTTCCACCATGGGTACAACAAGAAGCCTTTCCCGAAGGATACGAACCCCTAGAGTTCGTCATTTATGAAGGCCATGGAGATCCTGAAAAGCATGTCAGACATTTTCTCAAGTAATGTGGAGAAACTGCTCAAAACCAAGCCTTATGTTTACGACAGTTTCCCCTTTCCTTAAACGGAATTTCCATGGATTGGCTTCATATGTTGGAGGAGGTTCACATTCCCAGTTGGAATGTAATGAGAGATGGATTCATTGAATCCCAGATTGTCTACCAAAGGGATCCAAAATACCTGAGGGGCATGACAAACTTACAACTCCATGATGATGAAGCAGATATAACGGGTGAGGAAAATCAAAGTGATGGTGGGTCTTCCGTAGCTTCTGCCAATATGGTGCAAATCTCTAAAGAAGGTCAGAATAAAACTGTTGATGTATGTCAGACATACCTTACATACAAGAGAAGAATAAGAAATCCACAAACCTCGCATGCCTAGGAAACTCAAGTTTAAACACCTCAAAAAGGGGCATCGCAAATGGAGGGACGAGTCGAATATGACGTCATTACACATCTCCAGAACTTAGAGAAGCCTTGATATGTGCCTTAGCAAACCCTAAAACTTTTATGAAGAAGTTAATAAAAGAGATCATGGAAAATCATCAGTTGCGTGTATGTCAACAATTACTTTTGATGAAAGTGATATGATGACCAACATACCAAACCATAACTGCCCGTTATTCATAATAGGGGTCATCAATGGTGTCGGTATAAACAGGGTCAGGGTTGATAATGGATCCGCTGTTAGTCTTTTGCCAAGAAGGGTCTTAAACTTGTTGGGCATTCATGTGTCTCAACTCCGCACAAGCCATCCTGGAATTATGGTGAAATGCTTGGGCTCGACCCTAAAATCGCAGTGCATAAACTAGCAATTCACCCAGGTCAGCCTGCAGTCAAACAACCGCAAAGGCGAACACGTCCTGAATTGTCTGCCCAGATCGAAGCCGAAGTAGATAAACTCATTAAAGCTGGGTTTGTAAGAGAAGTTCAACATCCTACCTGGCTGGCTAACATAGTTCCGGTAAAGAAGAAAAATGGCCAAATAAGGGTGTGCATTGATTTCCGCGACCTCAACAAGGCTTGTCCAAAGGATGACTTTCCTTTGCCCATAACCGAACTTCTTGGGGATGCAACAACGGATTATGAGGCCTTGTCTTTTATGGATGGGTATTCAGGGTATAATCAAATTCGCATGGCACCTGAGGATGAAGAGTTAACCGCATTTCGAACCCCAAGAGGCATATTTTGTTACAAAGTATTGCCCTTTGGCCTTAAAAATGCAGGGGCCACTTACCAAAGGGCGATGACTGTCATTTTCGAGGATTTGCTCCATAATACTATCGAGTGCTATGTTGATGATTTGGTGGTAAAAACGAAAGAAAGGAAGCACTATCTCCATGATCTAAGAAAGATCTTTGAATGGTTGCGATGCTACCAACTCAAAATGAACCCGCTTAAATGTGCCTTTGGAGTCACATATGGAAAATTCTTGGGATTTGTGGTCCGTCAAAGGGGAATCGAAATTGTCCCTACCAAGATCAAGGTTATCCAAGAAATGCCTCCAAGGAACTTACGTGAGCTAAAGGGTCTACAAGGAAGATTAGCTTACATAAGAAGGTTCATTTCCAATCTAGCAGGACGTTGTCAACCATTCTCAAGATTGATGAAAAAAAGAGTTCCCTCTGAATGGGATCAATCATGTCAAAATGCATTTGATAGCATTAAGGGTTATCTCATGAAGCCTCTGGTACTCATGAGCTCGATAAAAGGCAAACCCTTACTGTTATATATCGCAGCACTTGATAATTCCTTGGGTGCGCTCTTGGCTCAACACAACGAGCAAGGAATTATACTACTTAAGTCGAACCTTAGTAGGGACGGAAGTCAATTACACTCCGATTGAGAAAGTTTGCCTCGCTCTTATGTTTGCTCTTTAAAAGTTGAAGCACTACATTTCCAAGCACGAGGTTAAGCTCATTTCGAATGCGGATCCTTTGAAATACATATTGTCCCAACCTGTACTTTCGGGAAAGATTGCAAAGTGGGCTGTGATTCTACAACAATTTTCTGTTGAATATGTTTCGCAAAAGGCAGTAAAAGCTCAAGCCTTAGCCGATTTTCTAGCCGCTTATCTAATTCTAGATGATTCGCCTTTGGCAATTGACTTGCCCGATGAGGAAGTAATGCAAGTAGAGTTACGAAAAGGATGGGAAATGTACTTCAATAGTGCTTCAAGAAGCCCAGACGGAAAAAAAAAACAAGAAAAATCCCAAAGACAACCGATCCGGGATCGGTATTATGTTCGTAACTCCTGAAAATGGAGTCATCATTATATTCGTTTGCTTTAACGGAGGGGTGTTCAAACAATGAAGCAGAATACGAATCTGTGATTGCTGGACTCGAAATAGCATTACAGATTCTGATTAAAGAATTGACTATATATGGAGACTCGGAACTTGTGATAAAACAACTATGTGGGGAATATATGGTCAAGAAGACGAGCCTTATCCCTTACCACAAAAGAGCGGATCAACTGCATTCCCACTTCAGCAAGGTACACACTTTCCACATCCGAAGAAGTGTCAATTCACGAGCTGATTCACTGGCAGGCTTGGCAGCCTCTTTTACTCTCCCCGATAACAAAACACTGACTATCACAGTGGGAGAATGAAGAGTCCTCCAACCTTTGCTAGAAATACCCGAAATTGGGCTGGCCCTCATGGTCACCTCTAAAGAAGAAGATGAAGATTGGAGAAAATCCTTCATAAATTTCCTTACACATGGGAGGAGACCAGAAGACAAAAGCCAAAAGGGCGGAGGTACGAAGACGGGTCTCAAAATTTATCATGTGGAACAATGTGCTATACAGAAGGTCATTAGATGAAATATACATGCAATGTATAGCAAAAGAAGAAATTCAGGAAGTTATGAAAGAAGTACACGCTGAAGTATGTGGTGCACATCAGAATGTCTCAAAGTTGCAATTACAATTGAAAAGGTTGGGTTATTATTGCCCATGATGATAGCTAATTGCATTGATTTCGCCAAAATATGCCAAGTGTGCCAATTACATGGAGAATTTATCCATCGGCCTCCCAAACCATTACATGTAACTACATGCTCATGGCCATTCGCAGCATGGGGTATGGACATAATTGGTGCATTTGTACCACCATCTTTTGCAGGCCATCGTTACATATTGGTTGCCACTGACTACTTCTCAAAATGGTCCGAGGCAGTCGTATTGAAAGATGTAAAAAGTAACACTGTCTCAGAATTCATCCGAACTAACATCATCTATAGGTTTGGGGCCCCTGATACCATTATCACAGATAACGGGCAGTCCTTTCGAAGTGATCCTTCGTATAAGCTATATGCTAAGTACAAAATCAAATCAAATCACTCGACTCGGTATTACGCATCTGCTAATGGTCTGGTGGAAGCTTACAATAAAACCCTATGCAAAATTCTTAAGAAGATAGTGGATAGAAACAAAAGAAGTTGGCATGAGAAACTTCAAGAAGCTCTGTGGGCCTATCGTACTTCATATAGGACACCTACACAAGCGACTCCATATTCACTAGTATTTGGTGGGAAGGCGATTTTGTCACTCAAAGTGCAGATACCCTCCTTAAGGGTAGCCATTCAAGAATCTTTGAGAGAAGATGAAGGTGCAAAATTAAGGCTTTCAGAACTTGAAGCCTTGGACGAGCGAATATTGTATGCTCAATAAAATTTGAAAATGTACCAACAAAGGATGACTAATGCCTTCAACATACGAGTTAGACTCCGTTCTTTCAAGAAAGGAGATTTGGTGCTCATGGTGCGAACACCCATAATCATAACTCGAAGGACTAAAGGGAAACTCAAACCAAAGTGGGAAGGACCTTATGTGGTAGAAAATGTGTACTCAAATGGTGCATATCTGCTCATCACAATGGATGTAGATAGAATCATCCCTCCTACAAATGCAAGGTTCTTGAAGAAATACTACCCTTAATAAAGCCCGGTAGGCTGAAAACCTCGAAAGGGGCGGCCTATGCATCCGAAAGGGAAATAAAAACTAAAGCTCGATAGGTTGAAAATCCCGAAAAGGGCGGTCTATTCAAAAGTTAGGGTACAAAAAATAATAAATAATAAAGTCCGATAGATTGAAAACCCCTAAAGGGGCGGTCTATGCAAAAGTTAGGACCCAAAAAAAAATAAATAAATAAATAACCTCCTGGCCCGCAAGAGTATAAACTGTGAATGGCTTAAAACAAACTTTGAATACTCCTGACCTGCAAGATTATAAACTGTGAACAGCTAAATCAAAAAATAAAAAATAAAACATTCGTTTCCTCGAATATAGAATAGAAGGAAAATGTAAAGCATTATGATATATGGAAAATAAAGCAAAAAGTCTTAAGAATCAAATAGTAGTCCTACTCATACGTGTTCAAAGAAGACTGGAAATAAAAAGTCTTACTCCTATATGCAAAAGAGAAAAGAAGAACATCAAAACCCATCAAAGGCTCGTATCGCCACTTTCCGGCCTACATGGACTTCTTTGGATGATTTAAGTGCTCCCGACATTATTGCAAGATCCCCTTCTAAGCTTGACAAGTGTTACGCTTTTAGCAAACCTTGCGACTTGCATAAAAAAAAAAAAAAAAATCAGTCAGCAGTGTTATGCCAAGAAATCGGATAGAATACGAAAAAAAAAAGAAGAAAAAAGAAAAGAAAAGAAAGTGAAGTCTGAAAAACCCACGAACAGACGCAGGCCTCCTAGAGGAGACGAAACGTCCAAGAGGGATAGTTTGAGACGGCACATGCATATATATATATATATATAAAGTGAAGTCTGAAAACCCATGAAAAAAACGCAGGCCTCCTAGAGGAGACAAAACGTCTAAGAGGGGTAATGTCAGACTGCACACAATAAAAAAAATTAAACAAAAATAAAAATAAAAGGGGTGAAGTCCGAAAATCCACGAAAAGACGCAGGCCTCATAGAGGAGACGAAACGTCTAAGAGAGGTAATTTTAGACCGCACATAAAAAAATGGTGAAGTCCGAAACCACAAAAAGACGCAGGCCCCTTAGAGGAGACGAAACGCCCAAGAAGGGTAATTTTAGACCGCACATAAAAATTAGTGAAGTCTGAAAAAGTCACAAAAAGACGTAGGCCTCTTAGAGGAGATGAAACGTCCAAAAGGGGTAATCTTAGACCAAACATAAAATAATGAAACTGATGCTGAAATCCAAGAATCCACGGAAAGACGTAGGCCTCCTAGAGAAGACAAAACGCCCAACAGAGAAATCTCAGATCAAAAGAGACGAATTTCCAAAAAAGGACAAAAGATGGATTCAAAAAAACACTTGGCATAACCTGTAGTTGCAAAAGATTTCCGGTACTCAAGTAAAGTTTTTGCAAAAAAAAAAATAACTTTCGTAGCCTGTTGGAAATAATTCAAGCCTGCGACAAGTGACATCTAAATTGTTGGGGCTCATGTATAAAAAGAGAGAAACTGAAGGTGCAGTAGAAAATCATGGAACACATATACGCATTTTGCATTCATATGGAGTTCATTTAAAAAAAAAAGTTCTTTCGAAAAATAAAGAAGAAAGAAAGAAGAAAGAAAGAGAAGAAACGAAAAAGTCTGTTGTTTAGAAGAAAAAAAAATAGAAAATAAAATATATGTATATATAAGCAACTGATAAGGAGGTGACTCAAAAGACTTCTTGAAGAAATAAAAGTCTACCAAACTTGGGATAGTACTCCTATTATATTTATAAAAAAAAAAAAAAAAAGAAGCAAACTTTAGGGGAAAATCTCTTGTTAATTGCACACTCTGCCAGTGTAACACCCGTACAAAAAAAAAGGGGTTAATTATCATTTTAATATGCATTAATTAGAGTAATTAGTGTGTATTATGGATTAAGGGGAGACTTGGACTCGCCCGTGAAAATAGTTCAGTAAAGGGCGCAGTTAGAAAAAGTCCCCAGTGAGGTGGGACAAGTAATGAAATGGGACCCAGTGAAGGGCCCGAACAATAATATTTGCATTTTACATAATTAAATGCATTTATATGATTAAATGAATATTTGTTTAAATGTTTCCACATTATATGTGCTATATGTGTTCACATTTTGGACACCCAAATAAGGGTATACATAAAAAGGATTCATAATTAGTAGGCGCGATAACAACTTCACAAAATATTTGGAACGCATGTTGGGACCCATACATGACTTAGACAAACACTCATTAGATGATTGAGTAGTTAATGGAATGTTTATGGATTTCATAATAAGAACTTAAGAAAATCTGGGGGTGTAAACGAAAAATGGGCAAACTTGAAGCAAAGACACCTCATGCTTGATGCATGTGTGTGTCAAGTGAGGGAGAAGCCTCATTTACAGCAATTAAAGAAAAGAGAGAGCTCGGAGAGAGACGACGAGACTTCGAGACGTCGACACTGTTTTTACTCCGTTTCGTCGCCGTCGTTCGTCCAATTCGTGAACCGAAGCCGTATTCGAACTCGTGGAGGTGAGACGATCATTTTTGTACCTTTGATTCACATTTTAATCGTCGTAATTTTAGTAGCTTACGCTAATCGGTGACACGCGGTTGCCGAATTCTTGTAGGATATACTCCGGAGAGAGAATAGAGCTAAGATTTGGTGAAATTCAGTGTTTCTCTAGCTTAATTTGGGTATAATCTGAGTAAGGTGAGTTTTCTAACTAATAATTGATTGGGGTTTATGTGTTTAATGCTTCAATGACAATTAATGTTGATAATTCATGTTTAGAGATCATAAAAATGTTAAATTGTGGATTGCATGTTAATTATGTGAAAAGTTGCCATGCTTATGTGTTTATATGCTTATATGCTTATGTGGTAATCAATTAGCACCGGAGAAAATGATTCATTGTTGGGAGTAATAAGGGTGGTGAAGAGGAAGAATCCGATAAAAACGGAAGTTCAAGGAATAGAAGTGACCACGGGACCAAGGGACGTCTTTGGGTCGGAATGAATCATGGAACCGGTGACTCGGTGTTACGAATATGATATATGTGTTAAATTGTAGTATTGCACATGTTAAGCATTCAATCATGTTTAGATTGCTTAGTAAGCGTAATGCTTAAGAAAATTGTTTTCCTTTTTCTGTTGTGGTAAATAACAACCACCGTAGGTTCGGAGCAATTCCCGAAGAGGAAATGACAAGCGTTGGGGGAGATGGGAGAGATTTGGGACTTATGTATATTATCTCTCTTTAAACTTGTAATATATTGTAAATTGTAGTTCTTATGATGACAATGTTGATACTTTTGTTGTAGCCAATTGGTTTAGTTTCTTGAACTTATCATTTGGTGGCTTTGGAGTTGAATGGAAACTTATGTACATTTCCTTGTTTTGGTTAAGTTTAGTATAGGACCATCTCGGCAAGTCCGGATGTGTCGCAGGTGTTGTAGACAAGTTTCATTTGTATATATGATGTTGGTTTAGCTTTGAGTACATTGCTAACAAGGTTTCATGAAATGCTAGCTTCTGGTTGAGATTTGAGTTTCAAAACTTGTTTTAAATCAAAAAGGAGTTGAATACATGGTTGATTAAATTGTGGTTGTGTTATGTCATACATGTTTGGTTGATGTTTAAATAATGTTTGGAGGTGTGTTGGGAGTGTTTACCCAAAGTGTCTTGAGATCTGGTATACATTTGGTTATGTTTTGAACATGTAATGCAGAGTTTGTTTTAGTAACAGAATCTGTTCTGCAGAACCCGGATCGATCCGGGTATAAAGGGCGGATCGATCCGGCTATTCTGGGGAATAATCTGCGGAAGAAATAATGAGATAGATCGATCCTGGCTATAGAGCGGATCAATTCGGACTTCTTAACGGATAATCTGGGAGAGGAATAATAAGATGGATCGATCTGGGCATAAATGGTGGATCGATCCGCTTGCCAAAATTTCTCGGTTCACTTTTACGGAAACGTGTATATCTCTTTCTAAAAATTCGGATTCGCTCGCCATTTGGCCTTAGAACCGGGACTCAAAAGATTTATTTTTTGGTTTAAAATTTTACTATCTTTCTTTAATGACCATTTTGCCCTTGGGGATGTTCTGTCACAGCAAGTGTTTTATGGTTGTTCAATTCATGGTTTGTCCTAGTAATTAATATATTTACTTATTAGTGCATTTTGGGTGTATATAGGCTTGTTACACGTGTCCTAATCCGCTGGGGCGGGTTGGGGTGTGACAGCCAGTTTATAGATACTTTGACAGGAGTAGCCTATAATCTGGAGGGACCCACAATCAAAAGAAAAAGAGTAATCACGTGTGTCCAGGGATTCAAGCAATGGAAAAGCCTAGAAGATAGAAATTTCTGGGGCTTACAACAAAAAGTAGAACTCTCCCAATACATTTATGTATATATATATATATATATAGCTGGCAACAAGAAGAAGAAAAAAATTGCTACGGCTTGCCAAAAAAAAAAGGTACGTAAAGTTAAAAAATAAAAAAATAAAACAATTCTTCTCGATCAATGTAGGGAGAGGGATAAGAACTATCCAGAAGACTCCTACATGTGAATGAGTTAATTGACACCTAATCTATTCCATACACTATAGAATGTGGAGGGGCCCATCACCGAAAAAAAAAGAGGGAGAGAGTTGTAAGTCCAAATATTATCCACATGAATGTCTGTTTCACAAAAAATGAGTCCATGGGATTTAAGCCATGGAACGATTAACGTTTAAAAAAAAACTGCGGCCTTAAATAAAAAGGAAGTCAGATACCAAAAAATATATTTACATATATATATGTGTGTGTGTGTGTGTGTGTGTGTGTGTGTGCGCGCGTGTGTATGTGCCGCGTGTGTGACCCATGCAGAAAGGGAGCACACAGTGATAAGGTACTGTTTGGATAATAAAAAAATCCACTTTTGTGCTGCATATATGTATATATATATACACATGCATACATATACATATGTGCATGTGAAATACAGATGTACTACATATGGTTGAGGAGGGCATTTACCTTAATATATATGTGAAGCCGCTTTTGCTGTGATAAATAAATCTGCTCAATCCTGAAGCTCGTTTCAGATCAAAACATGAAGATTAAAATAAAAGAAAAAAAAGAAAAAAAAAAAAAGGTAACATGGACCGACGCACAGTCACTGTGTATATATGTACGAGACCCTAAAAGAATCCCACTCATGTAAAGTCCATGGGAACTAGAATCCCAGTCAAGAACTCTCAAAGTATTCACAAAAGTGGGACCCATTCCAAAATAAAATAATATTTGCATGGGAGATAGGAAAGAAAGGGTTCATATGGACTTTGGACTTGTAGCCTTAGCGGGACCCATCAATGAATAATATTGGGGGGTTGATCAGCTCTAAGCCCATAAGATACATCTGAAGTGGGATAGGATATCATCGTCCCGTCAGAATTTCATTGAGCCCATGCCTCCATGAATGACCAGAAGCCTAAATAAGTTAGACTTCTAATCTGCAAAACGTACATATATAGATATATAGAGAGAAAAAATGCTGCAAAAAAAAAAAAAAAAAAGAGTACCTTACAAAAGGTAAGCCCAAAAAAAAAAAAAGGTGTACACAAGGCAAAAAAATAATAATAATAATAAATAATTCCTTACAAAAAGGTACGGCCAAAAAAAAAAAAAAACTACGGCCTTAAAAAAAAAGGACTAGTACCTTACAAAAAGGGGTATAAATGCGTGCCAAATTATCGTGATATGTACAATCCAAGTAAACAGGCTTGCATGAATCACGAAAGGCAATTGTTGGCACATAAATTTCAACCTAAATTCAAGTCCAACCCAAAAGAAGGTTAAGACCGCTTCATTCTTCTAGGCCAGTTGAATTGGCCCAATAAGGTCAACTGGCCCAATAAGAATCAACCCATGAAGTTGGTTTCAAAACTCAAAAAAGTAGTCAATATAGTCCAAAGCGATGAGTTACAATGTTTCACAATACATGTGAGTTACAATGTTTGAATTCCAAAGCGAAGTTGAGATTACGGATGATGTATCAATGTTCGAATTTCAAGTAAAGATTTGGAACATCATTTGGTATCCTTGAAAATGAGACACTTGTCATCTTACGTAGAGATGATATAAAGGAATTTCAAGTCAAATATGATATATCAACATTCGAATCTTGAATGATATTTGCAACGTCAAATATACGTGTCATCTCAAAATTGAGATGATACAAATAAAAGAGATGACATATCAAAGATGGATATCAATGTTCGAATTTCAAACAGGGTATTGGAATAACACTTGAGGTCCTTATACGTGGCATCTCAAATAGAGATGATACAAACAAAATTGAAGTCATGCCAAGTGAAAGATAATATCTTAGCTAATTCGAATTTTGAATAAAAGGAAATATGTGCCATCTCACATGGAGATGGTACAAAACAAGAACAGACGTTTGTTATCATGAGAGGAAGATATATCAATATTCGAATTTCGAATATTACGTATTCTCTTTCAAATTTCAAAAAGATATAGTATTATCCTATGGGAACGTCTATAAATAAAGGATCCCAAGCATCAAAGAGAGGGTCAGAGATCTACAGGAAAAAAAAAAAAAAAACTAAGAGTGCAGAAAAAAAAAATACTAAGAGAACAGACGTACAGAGCAATAGAAGCTAGAGAGAGAAACACGTCTTCAGAAGAAAAAGAAGAAGAAGAAGCAGAAGAAAAGAAGAAGAAGACAATACAAAACTCCCAAAGTATCAAGTACAATGGAGTTCATCAGTTAAAGGGTTCCAAACCCTCTGGTAAAAAAGATGTATTCGAATCTCCTGTATTCTAAAGCTATGTGACAATTTACCAAAATCCATTCATTCAATCAATAAAAATTTCTTCTTGCTTGCCATCTATTGTTTCTTTTTGTTTATTTTGTTTTCTTTTTATCGTTAATCGGAGGTCATAAATAATTAATGATCTGCCATTAGGCAGATCGGAGACAAGGACACCACAAATCAAACAATATACTGTTGTTTAAGCGGTGGTGGTAATTTGTTAAACACAGATTTTTGAATCCTACAAGACAAACACAACTCAGCGACGACGAAAATTTGTTCTTCGTCTTATCTATGAGGTCTGCGTCTTTTCGTGGATTTTTAGACTTTACCATTTTTTAAGTGTTGTCTAAAATTACCTCTATTAGACGTTTCGTCTCCTCTAGGAGGCCTGCGTCTTTTCGTGGGTTTTCGGACTTCACCCCTTTTTTTTGTTATGTGTAGCCTGACATTACCCCTCTGAGGCGTTTGGTCTCCTCTAGGAGGCATGCGTCTGTTCGTAGGTTTTCAGACTTCACTTTTTTTTTTTTTGGGTTTTTTTTTTGTATTCTATCCGATTTCTTGGTATAACACAATTGTTTTTTTTTTTTTTCCTTTTTTATTTATTTATTTTTTTGCAAGTCGCAAAGTTTGCTAAAAACTTAACACTTGTCAAGCTTAGAAGGGGATCTTGCAACAATGTCGGGAACACTTAAATCATCCAAAGAAGTCCATGTTGGCTGGGAAGTGGCGATATGAGCCTTTGATGTGTTTTGATGTTCTTTTCTCTTTTGCATCATGAGTAGGACTTTTATTTTCAGTCTTCTTTGAACACGTATGAGTAGGACTGCTATTTAATTCTTTAGCCTTTTGCTTTATTTTCCATATATCAGAATGCTTTACATTTTCCTTCTATTCTATATTCGGGGACATGAATGTTTTATTTTTTATTTCTTGATTTAGCCGTTCACATGAGTTTATAATCTTGCGGGCTAGGAGTATTCAAAGTTTGTTTTGAGCCATTCACAGTTTATACTCTTGCTAGCCAGGAGTTGTTTTTTTTAATCCATCTTTGGTCCTTTTTGGAAATTCGTCTCTTTTGATCTGTGATTTCCCTTTTGGGCGTGCCACTTCTAGTTCTCTTCAAAATTGCATGATCTGTGATATATCACAAACTGAATTATCAACTATATAAGCCGACATGTTTTAAAAAAATTACTATAAGCTGACATACAACAATATCATCTTTTTTTAACTGCATCGTGTAATTTGTCTATTTGTTCATTTTGCTACTTCCCTATTTCATCAGGTGAAAAGGAAGTGGCAACTGCTGCTTCGGATCTCTCTCTCTCTCTCTCTTGAAAATATTCATACCTGTAGAGCTGTTCAGTGGAAAACTGATCTGCGGATGTTTATTGAAGCAAACTGATACCTCACGTATTGCCCTCTAGGAAATTTCTTCAAAACTTTACCAATCTAGCTCAAGCAAACCCCACATCCAGGGGCGGCCCCCGAAATTTTTTTTTTGGACCTAGTATACATATTTTGCATATGTTTTAGACCTAATATGACAAATTTATAAATGTCAGAGGGGGATTTCGACCTATTTATACATATTTTGTGTATATTTGAGATCTAATATGACAAAATTTATAATGTCAGGGGGGCTTTTGGACCTATTTATACATATTTTGTGTATATTTTTGACTTAATATGACAAATTTATAATGCCAAGGGGGGCTTTTATAATTTTCAGGGGGACTTAACTGTAAAAAAAAAATTTTAGTCCAAATATGCAATTTTCAAAAAAAATGGGGTGGGCTTGAGCCCCCCTACTGTTACACGTACATCTGCCCCTGCCCACATCGCTCAAAATATGACGAGACACCTGAATTACTAATAAGATGCGGAGTAATGCAATGCTTCCTAAATTCTACTCTCAATTATGGTTCTCTAATGCTTTGTGAGTTGTACCACACGCAGTGACACATGATGTACCACTGATCGATCATTACCGTAACATGTGGTACAACTACTAAGCCATTCGGGAAGCATAGCATTATTCTAAGATGTGAGAGCATACATTATCCATGGTATACATATCACAAACTGGATCTTATTAACTATAAGAAGCTGATATAAAACAAATATCATCTTTTTTGAACAAGTCCTGAACCCTTCAAGATTATTAGCAATCATTATTAGCAACAGTGCTAGAATAGGATTAAAAGTGGAAACAACAACAAAAGGGCCCTAAATGGCTATTTCAGTAAGCAATTTATAGCCGGTATTGTGTGGCTTGATCTTCCATGAGCATTGAAGCAGGTTGCATATGTCTTTCTTCCTGGAGTTGTTGATGTTACATATATATAGTTGAGTGCAATGTTTGTGCAGCCAACACTCTGACTGCATCTCAGGTTTATCGCGTTTTCCGAGGTTGATGTCCCAGTAATTGCAGTGTATGATATGTCACTTAGCTTAATTGATGAGGTCTTCACCGGCCGGTATGGAAACCAAAGAGGAAATTAAGAAAAAATCAAAGCAAATCAGAATGGTAATGCTAATCTCTCCTCACTTTTTGCATCATATAACTTGCTATCTTCCTATTTTCAAAAATACCGATCTCTCTAAAATAAAGAGTTTGTTGAACGGAAGAAGAAATTATTTCATTTTTATAGTATCATCTGAGTGACACCGTCTACAAGTAGTAAAAAAAAACTCACAATAGTTGTTCCACAGTGTAACAGTCACATGGGATAATTTCTTAAACTAAAGGGGATTAGGTTTTGCAGTGAATATTCAAAGACTAAATGGTGCAATTACTATCATTTTTGTATTACACACCTATTTCGCGCTCACTAACTTCATTAAAATAACATAAAAACCCTTATTCTTGGCATCAATTTGTCCTCTAGAAAGTTTAAGTGTTATCGTCATTTCATGTGTATTTAACCACAATTTAGTCTTATTTACATTTTGATTCAAAATGCCTATTCTTACAGAAATAGTAAATTAACATGTCTTACTAACTCATCCGTGAACCTTAGCCTTGTTTGGTTTTTGGATATAGTGAGAGAAAATAAAAGAAAGCATAGAGGAAAGTAATTTTCCTTTGTTGGGTTAATTAAGAAGGAAAATGACGAGAAAAATATATAGAAACGAAAAGTGAATAAGTTGAGAAATATATTAAGTACACTGTGAATGTTGAGAGTCATTTCCCTTCCTTTATTAATATATTATGATTATAGTTTTCATTTCCCTTTTCTTTTCATTCACGAAATTCGTGAACCAAACTGAGCCTAGTTGAGGTTTCTGATATTGTTAAAAACACATACAAGAATAGTTTGGAACATGTTCAAAAACTTCAGGAAAAAAAAAAAGTTAAATGATAGTTAACCTTAATAGAATTGCTCGAGGAAGCTTCATATGCCATTAGTTATGGAAACTTATACTTCTTAGTAATCATAAAACATCATAATATATAGTTTACTTATACTTACATGGTTTTGGCAATTGATTCCAGTAGGACAATAGAATTGGTCAATTATGATTGGATTACCAGCAGCAATGAATTTGATTTTCTCGAATGAGATCTTTCTAGCATATCCATTCCCTCCCTACACAAACAATTAGCCATAAATTCATCTAAATTAAATGGGTAAATTACACTGACATCCTTGAGGTTTGACATAATATCAGTTTGTTGGACAAAGTTTTATTGACTTGAGGATTTTAACTTTGTTATAGTTATAGCCCCATTTTTGCAAACAAGGTTAGAAAATTTAACAAAATGTGATGATAACAACCACTCTCGTGTAGATGACAAAAGTGCCCTTCACATCATCTAACTTCATGTGACTTAGGCCTAGTTTGGCCCCCATGGGGCTTTTTACAAGGAGCTTATGAAATTTATTACTAAGTTGTTTGATAATTTTATACAAGTGACACACTACTCTTCAAAAAGACATCATGAAACCAAAAAGCAACCTTGAGCTTGTAAAAGCTCCATTCTAGAGCTTTTAAAAGCTCCCCCCAAAAAAAGCCCTAAGTTCAATTTTTGCAAAGCTCATAAACTAGTTACCAAATGAATTAACATGTAATTGTGCTTTAAAAAAAGAAAAGCACCAAATGGGGGCCAAACTAAGCCTTAATTATGTTAAGATTAGTAATCAAAAAAAAATTATGTTAAGATTACTTTCATTTGGATTTAAATCAACATTTGATGGAGCTTACAACTAGAGTCTAACTCTGTAATTTTTATCAAATATAAATTCAAATACAAACAAATGTAAAATAGAATAGAAGCTACATGAAATTTAAGATCTTGTGAAGAGCAATTATGTTATTTGTAAAAAATGGTTGTTGACGCCATCTAGTTTTGTTGCATAATTTAATTGTGTTTTAGGAAAATGGAGCTAAGTGTGATAGAGTTTTAGAAGTCTAAGAGAGTGAAAATTTTTCAAACTGATAGGTTAGCTGATATTACATCACAGTTGGCGAGAGTTCACCATAATATACTAAAACTAAAAACAAAAGAGATTAGTCACAGACAGTCACAAAATTTTTTAGATATTAAAAGTTGCACAATTAATTACTCACCTGCCAAGACTTAATCCTTACTCCATTCATGGTTTCTTTGAAAGTACAATTTCTCACATTTATTTCTTCCACAACGTCAAATCCTCCGTGTCCCAAGGATCCAATGCTATAACAAGAATATTTCTCACTAATATAAAATTCAAAAAAATTGCAGAAGTGCAACATTCAAGAAAACAAAAAGTAGAGGTGTAAGGGCTGGGAAGTCCGGCCGACCAAATAGCGGATGGAGACAGGTTGTGGGTTGGGTCTTGCGGGACTTATGTTTCAAGCGGGTTGGGTTTGGAGACTAATGGATGGACCCAGACCGACTCACATGGTACGCCCTAGCGGGTTGGGCTGGGTCAGGCTAAGATGGGCTGGATTAGCGGATTGAGATAATAAAATTAATTATTGTGGAAATATTTCTCAAAGGAATAGCCGAATAGGTAGAGTAGTGGGTAAATGAGTCTACTTGATACAAGAGGTCATGCTTTTAAATCCCTCGCTCTAATATGCAGTTCAAGTTGGGTCATGGTTTGGGCCAGGGTGGATTGGCTATGGGTCAGAGATGTGCCGGGCGAATTGCATTTGTGGTTCAAAAGTGTAAGACTAGCCCGGCCCACATTTATGTGCCGGATTTCGTGGAATGGGCCTAATACGAGCTGAGTTGGGCTGGGTTAAGCTTTTTTACAGCCCAACCCACTTTACACCTCTAAACAAAAAGGCGAAAAAAATATTTGTTTGTTGAATTGACGGATTGATGAGATGGAAATTTTCTTAGCCATATTGGTCACCCAAATTTATTCCAAGTGTAATATTTACCATTTTTTTTTCAAGTTTGTTCTTCTAAACAACACACAAAGGAGAGAGAGCAAAGGAAGGTGTGAGGGAGTGAAAAGGAGAGAGGATGGATCATGGAAATCAGGAGAGGAAATGTCTTTTCTCTCGAAATTGAGGAATTTTAATCCGTTAAAAAATGGAGAAAATGGGAAAAGAAGAGTAGTTTTTAGCAAAATTGCTTTTTACCCCTATTCGTATATGACAATATATCTTCTAAGGGTAATGCTAGGGGCACTAACAACATCCACTAACAAGCACTAACACACTCTATCTCTCTCCTAGTAGTACAGCGGGGTCCACTGCGGACCCCACAGTGCCACTAGGAGAGAGATAGAGTGTGTTAGTAAGTGTTAGTGGATGTTGTTAGTGCCCCAAATATTACTCATCTTCTAAATGGTACAACTGTACAAGGATAAATTTTGGATTGGTTCACTTTTTCATTCCCTCCTATTTCATTTTACCTCCTACTCAACAAATTACAGGCAATAACAATGTTTCTTCATCCCTCTCTCCTTTCATTTCCTCTACTTTTCGATCCCTCTGACAAAGCATAAGTCACTAAGGGCTTACATGGTAAAATTGTAGTTTTTAGTTTTCAATTTTTGTGTTGATGTGTAACAACTCTAATTTTCTAAGTACTTTTAGTAATTTTTATATTATTATTTTCGAGTGTTAGACATTAACTGTGTGTATGTATCTTAGTGACACCTAATAAAAATGTTGAAGTAGCATGTACGGGTAGTTAGTATGTTTAGTAGTGTGCTTAACATAGAAATTTAGTGCCTGAGGTCATGGGTACCCATTGAGCTAATCATTTGTCACATTAGAATGCATTTTCGGGTTCATATAAAGCCTTTTTGTGAGGGATTCACATGTTTGTGTGTGTTTTATTTATAAGTGTTGTGTGTGAAATATATATACACATATATTAAACCCTAGCTCCCATTTAACAAAAAAAAAAGGGAAGAGGAGAGAAGAAACTAGAGACAACGTTTGTGAGAGAGAGAGAGAGAGAGAGAGATAGAGAGAGGGAGAGAGAGGGAGAAGAAGAAGAAGAAGAAGAAGAAGAAGAAGAGAGGAACCTCAACCTTTGGTTTGTGTAATCATCATCAACCTTGAAGCCATAAATTGGTGAGTTAACTTGTTATTTTCTTTCAATCTCGTTTGATTGAAATTTAAATAGATAAAATATTAAATTAGTATGGTTATGGATTATGAGATTTAAGTATTTTTTTTTTACAATGATTGAAGTTGTGATTTGAGATTTATAGATGAGCATTGAATATATATTTGAGCAATTATTCAATTTTCGGATTTGGGGTTTTCACGGATCAGATTTGAGTAGAAAATTTATAATAAATCATACGTTACAGTTTTCGTGATTCTGTTCGCGTTGGCCTGTAGGAAACACAATTTTGGACAACTTTCGTCTAATGGTGTTTTCCCCAATTCTGCACCGTTTGGGCAGAAAATTTATATTACAGTAGCAGTTTTATGAATGTTAAAATAAGTGTTTTTTCCATATCACATTTTTGTGTGATTTCGTGCTCGTTAATATGAATTAATTTTGTTTGTACTTAGAGAGATATGAGTTCTCATGTATAGTTGAGCTTTGTGAAATTGTGACTGCAATTTTGTAAGGGTTATGAATCTGTGTGAACATGTATCTGTTAATATGATTTTAACAGAAATTTGATTTGAGATATACGAATCTCTTATAAAATTGAGTATTGTGAAAACGTGGATGTATGAACGTTAGAAAAGTCCTTATAGTTTACCACTACTCCTTATGATATTAGGCGGCGACTTCGTGGATGACCCGTCTTTGTGTGATTAGACGGCGGCTACGTGGATGACCCGTCTCTTTATTTTTAAGCCTTATGCCCGGCTTGTTGGTCTATTTCATGTGTATTTAGACATTGTTTTATTGACGTCAAGAACGTAAGTACTAGCCTTTCGGTGTAGACTCAAATTCCAGTGATACCCCATGGGAGTTGGGACCGGAGTGGGAGTTAGTATTACGTTAGGAGGCACATGGGATATATGTGTAGGCTGAACCATGGATGGATGGCCAAGGTGGTGAACATAGGGTGTAATAAATAAAATACTTGTGGTGTTTAAATTTGCGGCTATACGTTGTATTGTAATTAGTTATAGCTTGTGGTAGTTGAATTCTAGAAATTCATAGATGATTAGTAATCGTCTTATTAAGCAACCTTTTGTGTGTATCCGTTAGTTTAAAATATAGCCTTGTATGCGTAACATAATACTTTCGGGAACGTTGTGATTTATTAATAAACATGGCCAGATTAGTAAATTGGATAATTTGGTCACTTAACGTCACAATTGAAGGCAGTTTCATGTAAACTGAAGTAAAACGACAATCCGAGCAACTTTCGTGATTTACACTTTTCCTAAAAACGTCGTCTTGACACTGTTTTAACCTATTTTCCAATTATGCTGAATAGTACATGTTTAATAACTGGTGTTTAATAATTGATTTCTGACTTACGGGATTAGAATTAATGAACGGGGACGCGGGTCTTTCCTTGGAAATTGTATTCTGGACATTTTTCGTGTTTTATGTTTTGTCAAATTTCAGCTCTTTGTTGGAGATAAATTCATTTTAATTAATAGCACCTTGTTATTGGTTTCTATTAATATGTTAAGTTCTATTTGTACAGGATGGTAGGCCTAATAATGTTTTGCAGGTATCGGCCTACCATAGTTAAGAAAGGTAAGTATTTAATTGTTTTTATTCGGGCAAGAAACTACTTGCCACCACATAAATGGAAACTACTCTATTGTCCAGATATATGTGTGGAACTAACTGTCTTGGTCCAAGAGTGTTGTAGTATGATTTGTAGTCTACGGGTTTAAGTTGGATCCCTAAGACTTGTGTTTTGTTTAACTCATACCAGTCATGTGACTGACCCGAGTGTGTTATGCATTCGGGTGCGTTTCTGTTTGAAACGTAGTCGGATGACATGTGCAGGATAGTATACTTGGAGTTCATTGTGGAGCAGCCGATCTGTTCGTGAAGTTGAAGATACATTCTTTTTATTCTTTAATTACTATATGATACTCTTTTATTTAGTTGGCATTGTGAGTCATGGTTGAGAACTTGTATTAGATGTAGTTATATTTCAGTTGTATTATTGGACTTTTGAGGACGTTTATAGCAGATCTGACCTGAAATAGTGTAGTGTTGAAATTATTCCGTTTATTATTATGACTAGATAATTTTATTGTGATTCGATGGAGAAAATTATATTATTTCTATGTAAAGGGAAACGTTTGGTTTTCATTTTGTAATAAATGAGAATGGAGAAAATTTGAAACGTGGATTTTTCTTGTAATGTTTTTGGGAATGAGTTTGATAATAAATGAGTTTTGTTTAAATAGAAATCATGTGGTTTATGAAAGCAATTAAATTCAGTTTATCTTAAAATGGTCTTTTAAAATTGGGTATAGGTTGTCATCCATGGATTTTTGGGCGGTTGAATATTGATTAGGGTATGCACTTGATTGAATATTTGTCTTTCCAAAAATCGGGGTGTGACATGATGTCTGCCTCTAATTCAATACAAAAAATGAAAACCAAAACTGAAAATCAAAAACCACAACATTACCGTGCGAGGCCTAAAATTTGAAATTTCTAATTGACATACACAGAAAGGCAATAAAAGGACTATTCACTAACAACAATACAAGGTGTGGCCGCATGGTAAGATCTCTTGGCTCCCTCCTAACAGGTCATGTGTTTGAGTATGCTTGCCCGCTTAATATTTTAAAAAAATGGGAACTAACTGATGAGCCCACCACTAATAGACAAAAAGGAAAAGAAAAAAAAGAAAAACATAAGAGACTATACACTAACCTTATTCCGTGCCCTGGCCCACATGTCACTCCAGTTATATTAACCTTTGATGTGCCCCCACTAATAGCAATGCAATCATCACCTATACTTGTTATCAACAAACAGAACTCACATATACAAAACATTGTTCTTGACTATGAGATAAAAAATAAAATACAAAAAGAAATGATAAGATGTAAACACCGTCCAAAAAAAAAATTTTACTTGGGTACTACAATACTTTAATTATGTACCTGTTCCAATGATACTGTTACGAATTCGAACGTTAGTTGAGCCAGAGATATCGATACCATCAGTATTAGGACTTGATTCGGGGGCTATGATACGAAGGTTAGAGATGGTCACACCATTGCAAGTAGTAAGTATTATATGGCTTCTTGGGCTATTGATATGTGTTAGACCACTTAGTCTTAGACCATTACATCTTTTGAATATTAGTGCCTACAAGTTTTATCATTAAAAAAAAACATAAGATATACAAGTCTTAAGTCTCTATTCGGATCACGGATTTAGTTATAAAAAAAAAAAATTAGAGTTTATTTATTTTTTTTATTTTTATTAATAAGGAAAGCACTAAGGGAAAATAAAGATGAAAAATATTCTAGCGACAGTAAATGGAATTTAGTAGCAATTTTTCTTCCTCTTTTCTTGAGTTTTTGTTATATTTTGAGAAGTTTTAATATCTAATGTTAGTTAAGAAAAAGAGTAGAGAAATAATTTTTCTTTCATTTTCATTATCTTTCTCTATTCATCAAAGCCAGAGAGCTGGTAAACAACACAATCAACACATTCTTATTAGGTTGTGACACCATTTTTAGTTATAGTTTTTGGAATTCATTAGTGATTATAGATATCAAAAGCTAAAATAAAATTGTTTCGAAAACTAACTTTTGCAATTTAGTCGCAGAAATTTGCGGTCGACCAAAAACAACCCATGACTGTTTTTAGCTAAAAGTAATTTTTTTTTTTTAATGATTAAATGGCAGAATAAGGAGTTGTTGTCAAACTGACCCTATGTTATGAGTGCCAGAAAAGGGGTTGTACTTACAGATGGTGCATTGCAACTTCCACCCTGAATATGTATGCATAGAAATATGATGTAAGTGTTTGTCCCATACAGTAGTAAAAAAAGGGGTAACCAAGAAAAAGCTCAATATGGAATTGAAATCATATACTCACATTTTGGAGGCAAGAATGTGTCCACCAAACAGTTCCTTTACCATCTATCCGTCCTCTCCCACTGATAATAAGGCCGTTGACATTTGAGAAGGAAAGCCACCCATCTAAATGAGAGCCACTCCATGCTGATTTTGTGTCAGGTGCAACAATGTTTCCTGAAACCTGTAAGACATAGAGTTTAAAATTTTTTAACATTTTTTTTATAAAAGAATAATGCTATACTTCTTTAAAATTTGAATCACAAATTTGTTTTACAAATTCGTTTAACAGTTGAACAACATATTGTGCAAGTGATCAATACATATGATACAACTAGGGGCGGATTTATTGAACGGCAAGGGGCTTAAAATGTTATAAAAATTTCATACATACTCCAAAAAATTCTATATTCTTACATTCAAATCCCCCCCCCAAGAAATTCTATACTTTCTTAGTTTTTGAGCTTTGAAAAATTCTACAATACATCCAAGTATGATACATTCAATTTCTTGGTCTCAATTTGAAGTATATAATAAGGTATCATTTTGTTGTACCTTTGGTGTCAATCACTCAGGGTCGGCCCTGAGATTGTGAAATTCTTATGAGGCTCTAAGCGAAAAAAAAATTTAGGCCCTTTTTTGGTCCTATTTTTATATATAATGCATGTATATACATGGCCTTATTTTTTTTAGGCCCTATTTTTATATATAATATATGTATATTGGCCAAACAATACCTTATTTTTTGTCCTCTTTTTATATATAATACATGTATATCTAAGGCCCTATTTTTTTAGGCCTTATTTTGGCCCTATTTTTATATATAATACATAAATTTTGGCCAAACAAGGCCTTATTCCAAAACCAAACAAATTCTAATTTTTTGAGGCCCCAAGCGGCCGCCCGGACCGCTGGCCCAAGGACGGCCCTGCAATCACTATTAACTTTCTTGCGTGCCATTTGATAATAAAAATATAGCATCAAAAGGTAGTTATTTTTAGGTGCCACTTGTTAGTTACAATTTTATATGGGTAGTAAAGCATCCTAAAGTTTTGAAGCTTTGATGTTTGTATCATACAATAGGAGAAAATTTCTGGAGTTTTGTATTAATATTTATAGCATTATCTTATATTATCTGTACGAAAAATATGTATAAATAGACCCTCAAAATAAATCACCTCCAGGGCGCTGCCCCCGAACCCCTATACACTCAACTACCCCCAAGCCCCCCAACATAAAATTTCTAGATCCGCCCTTGGATACAACTGATAAAATATTTGAAATTCAAATTTGGGAAGTATAGTGTTTCTCTTATTTTAATGAAGAGAACCCACTTGTTGATTATTGGATTATGCGGGGAAACTTTTAGGTCCCACGTACAAGCTTTTTACTAGACATTTTTCTGTCTCACGGTAAGTGGCCTCAACGAGATTTGACCTGGTGATCTCACAACATCTATCGTAAGGCCAGTCCCACTTAAGGAGAAAAAATTCATTATAAGGGTTATACTTCTTTATTTGTACATCTGCATCTCCTATTTTTAAAGAGAATCACATTCTCATAAGCACAAATTTCAAATCTATTAGTACTACGATATTTTTTATAATGTGGTATCCCTGTTGCATTCAATATTTACTCCACTTAGGGAGTTTGACAACGGTCTCGGAGTTCATCTGTAGTTACGAAGTTCCAAAACTAAAATAAAAAAGTCTGTGACAGACTATAAAAAATTGTGTCAATCAAAAAAGTTTAAGATTGACCAAAAATTACATTGGGCAACTTTTAAAAACAGTATTTTTTTTTTTTTGTTTTTATCCTTGCTAAACAGATCTTAGTTTACCCTGTGGGGATCATAAATTCAACGTTGATATCATTAATCAAGTAAAAAAATATTGTCAAAGTCTTATTCCTTCATTCTAATGCGATTAGGGTGAGTATACATGACCCTAGTGTCAGTGTCACATGGTCTTTACGAGATACATAAGCAATTTGTATAAGGGTTTGTCGTGAAAGCAAGGAAATTGTTATTTAAATTCAATTGGTTACTTTACTTATTTATGAAATCAAAACTAGTAGTGGAAGTCAACTACTATGCTTGGAAATTGAGAATACGACGTCAGAAATAAGTTAACAATGATGAGATAACATTAATGTTGCATTTGGTTGGAATGTGGGAAAAAATGAAATAAGGCGGTGAAAGAGAGATCTCTAGTGAATAGAAGGGAGGGATGAAGAAAGAAAATAATGCAGTATATTTTGATATGGGTAATATTTGGGGCACAACTTTCATACAATCTCACCAAAAGTTGTGTCTATCTCTTTCCTGTGTCACTGTGGGGTCCAGTGACATCACATGAGAGAGATAGACACATCTTTTGGAGAGGTTGTATGAAGGTTGTATGAAGGTTGTGTCCCAAATATTACTCTTTTGATATTGTACACGTACAACAAAAATTTAACATTTGAAAGTTAAAAAATTCAAAAAAGGAGGAAAGCTTTTTCCACTTTTGTATTGAAGGGAATTTATAGACACCGAGAAAAGATGCAATATCCCTCCCCTGCCCATTCCTTTGTCTTCTCTCTTCCATCTTATTAAATAAGTGATCATACCCTCTTTCTTGTCTCTTTTCTCTCCTACTCTCATTTCTTACCCTCTTCCCTTAACCAAATAGAGTAAATGATCTATCAATTGGCATGGAGATCGAACACCCCAAATACTATCAGAAGGTGACCAACTATATATACATGTTACATGAGTCTCTTATTATCGCCAAAGTATGCGTGTTGACAGGATGAGATATACGAAGTGGCATAAGATGTGTCAAATCACAACCCGCGCATGCCTAAATTAAACTCACAGTTGTTAAATGAAAAAAACAAGAAGAAACTCAAAATTGAAAGCAAAGAAGGTTTTTTAAGTTTTCATTTGGAATATAGATAGAAACCCCTCATTAATTAAATTCCAAACTAAAAAATCATTGAATGAGATAATTTTACAATGTGAAATATTATGTCTTTTCTATGTTGAAGACGTGCAAGTACCCATACTCAACTTGCACGCACATTTCAAGCCAATTTTTCGAACCCAAAGATTTGGAGTTTAGAGATGTACATCAACACCTAAAAACACACCCACAACCCATATGCATCCCAATTAAAAAACAAAATATAAACAATGCATGTGACAGTTTTGTTCATCAACAATGATATATATATATATATATCTATATATACAGTCCGGATCTTAAACAGACCTTAAAAAAAGGATTTAAGAGACAGACTGTGTAAAGAATGAGAATTCTCACAGAGTGAGAAATTTCAAAGAGTGAGAATTTCTCAGTCTTTACACAGTCCGTCTTTTAAGTCCGTTTTTTAAGATCCGCTTAAGATCTAGACTGTTTATATATAAATACATATATTGCTAAAGAAACTTGTTATATATATGTACAGTCCGAATCTTAAGTGGGTGTCAAAATTAAGAAGAACTTTGGGATAGACCACTTTTAGCGACGAAAATGTCGTTTTTAGCGACGAAATTTTTCGTCTCTAAAAATCATTGTTTTATTTTCATCGCTAAAAGCGGTCGGTCCCGAAGTCCGCTCTTTCACACCCGCTTAAGATCTTCGCTGTATATATGTATATGTACCTGCACATATATACGGGAGGACTTGCATGGACCTGTGAAGGTCACAGGCTTCAGCAGAAATGTCCTACTTCTAGGTACAATGAGGATTGGAGCATTTGTTCGAGCTTGACATACATCTTTCCATGCCTTCTGAAAAGCCTATATGTGCATTGAATAATGAATATAATCATATCATTTCAGTGTATGATTTGAAAACATGTATCATAATATAATAAACACTTCACGCCCTTTTTTGACTCTTTTTTGTTTCATGGTTTTAGTAAGAAAATAAAAAAAAAATCATAAAATAAAAATTGAAGAAAACACTTTTCTTTATTGATTTCTAGTAATCAAAAACAAAAAGAAATATGATTAAAAATAAAAATAATATTAAATTTTGTGAATCATTTCTCTTTCACTTTTCTTGAATTCGTGATCAAGTTTGTAGAATGTTTTACTTGCTATAATCTTTCTAAGCTTGGAGGGAGGAGCAGAGCCATGTGTAGAATAGGGTGTGCTAAGCTTCCCCAAAATTTTAGAAAATTATTTTGCAATATAATATGGGAATTGTTATTTCCACTCCATCATTGAACTAAAGCACTCCTTAGTACCACTCTTAGAGCATGTGGTACCATGTATGTAATGCATGGCATGCATGGTACCACATGATTTAAGAAAGGTACCATGGAGTGCATTGGTTCAATAATGGAGTGGCAATAGCATCACCCTATAATATTTGCGGCCAGTTATTATCCAGTCCATGCCTTCAATTCAGTTTCCCCTAAAACAAAATTTCTAGCTCTGCACTTGAACATAATCAAGAACTAGATAGGGTTTTTTTTCCCCCTTATTTTCCTTTTCTTCTCATTTATTTTAAAAATCAAACTCAGCCTTAGTGTTTGTATAATTTGAGGATGCGTTTGGAATTAAGAATTACTTGGGAATCATCAGTTTTTCCATCTCCAATTGCTCCGTACTTCATCACATTAAAAGATATTGGTGATACATGGGCTGTTGTAGTGCTCATTCCCAATGAGGCCATACATAATATCGTGTAAATAGTCAAATAATCCTGCAAAAAAGACATAACCCAACTATGAGAAAATAGCTTATTAGTTACAATTGTATATTCTTGTCAATTTTAAGCTTCGGGAGAGGATCTTAAGTGTACTGGGTAGAGTGCCCTGTCTTGCCGCCCCACTGACTCGCGAATTTTTTAGGTTTAAAAGTCAGTGCACTAGGTCAGTATACTCTACCCACTGCACTTAAAATCCTCACCCTTTAAGCTTCTATATATCTTTGTGATAGTTAACAAGTCCCTAATGTCTGGCACAAGACAAATTAAATACTAGCACTCTCTATATTTCATAGAGGCGAAGATAGAACTTACCACAAAGATAATAAGACAATTCAGCATATATACATGTTAGAGACATAGAATTTTATTTATTTATATTTTTTTTTTATAGAGAATATTAATTTTTATTTTTGATACAAAGGGAAGAGGGGATTTGAACACTCACCATCTTTGGGAACTCAACTTATTTAGGGAACATAATCATCGCTTAAAACAAGATTAATTCCAAAATTACCCTTATGAAAGAGCTTTCGCCTGAAGCACAGTGAGGGTAAATTTGGAATAATGATATAGAAGGCATTGACTTCAAAGATGGACATAACTTGAAGACATCCAAAATAGAATACAGAACTCTAAAAATGAGAGGAAGTTGGAACTTTGCAAAATTTGCTTTCACCTCAAGCAGTGAGGGTAATAAAAAATTTGCAAAATGCATGAGTAAAATGGGCCATGCGAAGTTGTCGGCCCAGGCCCAAATTAACATGCCCCGATCTCTCGAGAAGTTATTCAGTGAGCCCATGCTGACGTGGTGTGACGGGGACGTGGTGTGATTGGCCTCATGCTCGTGCCTGCATGAGGGTACCACAGAGCATGCTACATGGTACCATGCAATATTATTATTGGATATGAGTTTTGAATGGGACCCTATCGCTGAAATAGAAAATAGACTGGATAGTGAGACTCCACATGCATGTAGGTAAGCCACACCACCTAAAAGTTTCACTTGAACTAAATGTAGAGTATCACAGAAAAACTGCCATGTACTTGCTACCTTTTGGGTATCTCTAAAAATTTCTCACAACAATATCTAGAATCTAATAAAATCCATGGAGAGGACCTCTCACCATTTATACCAGATAGTGAGGAGTCGAGCAATCTCAAAGTAGTGCTCAATATCTCTATGTTTCAAAATTTTGCAAATCCCTTTCCATCTTTATATACAAAAACTTTTGAAGGCCTAGCTAGAGCTTTCTCTTTAATTAGCTGAAAAGTGACATTTTTGCCATTGAATAACTTGTTTCTGAAGCCCCTAGAATTTCGCTCTCAACATGCCTACATAAAATAAAATCGCTTTCATTAGTCTTGTAATCTTACGTCCTGTTTGGATTCACTTTTCAAACATACATTTGGACCCAAAAAGTGCTTTTTGTTCTCAAAATGTAAATATATTAGCCAGTTTAAATAAGAGTAATGGTATATTGGTATGCTTTCCAAACTTGGATCCTAAATTTGATTTTCACCATACTTTGTCAATTGTGCTACATGCGGTGTTATGTGGTATAATCAATTACTGTCATAGCATATGGTACACCAGTTTAAGCATTTGGTAACCAAATTTAATTTGAGAAGAATAACATTATTCTGAACTAAATTTTAAGTCTTTAAAGCTTCCAAAGGACATTTTAAATAAGGCTAATGGCTAAATTTAGGAAGCATAGCACTTTTTTTTTTTTATAAAAAATTTTACTTTCAAATGGCGTTTTTAGCTAAAGTAGATGTGGAGGTACTTCAACCGATTGAAACATGATGCAAGCTTTATTTGGATTTTAGTATTAAAAAAAATTATAAATTTTCATGTCACCCTTGTGATTAGGACTTCTAATTCTATTTTTGCCTAAATATGAAAAGTTGAAAACTAAAGCCAATCCAAACAGACCCCTAATTATAACATGCTGTGGAAGACACATTACTCGCTAAATGCACATGCATGGAGTGTAACGACTAGTACGGTAGATCACATGCTTGAGGAACCTTAATTTTGAAGTAAAGGTACATAATATATATAGTAGTTGTAAACACGAGGCCGCTATAAGTACGTACATGAGGTACGGTTGATCACATATGATAAGACTTAATTGAATAATACAATCGTTTTCATTATTTTGCCAATCTTATGTTCTGTTTGGATTCACTCTTTTTTTCGACCAAAAACTGCTCCTGGTCCTCAAAAAAGCATATGTCAGCTTGTTTAAATAAGAATAATACTACGTTTCACAAAATTGAATATAATTTGATTCTCAAATGCTTTACCAATAATACCACATTTATTGGTATGTGTTATCATCGACTACCATCGTAACATAGGGCACAACTAATTAAGTATTTAGAAAAAACCAAATTGGGGAAGCATAGAATTTTCTCTAAATAATTTCTTTTTCCATAGGGCAATTTTAGTTGAAGCAGATATCGAAGGGTTTCAGCAAAAACATGATGCAAAAATTAAGCATCTTTGGGTTTTAATAATTTATTTATTTATTTTAATTGTATGTTACCCTTGTGATTAGGGTTTCAACTTCTGGTTTTGCCTAAATACAAAAACTAAAAGCCAATCCAAATTGATTTAGGCTTAGGCTTAGTTTGGCTCCCATGTGGCTTTTTAAAAGGAGCTTATGAAATTTATCAGTAAGTTCTTTGATGATTTTATACAAGTGACACACTACTCTTCAAAAAGACATCATAAAATCAAAAAGCAACATTGGGCTTTTAAAAGCTCCATTCTAGAGCTTTTAAAAGCTCCCTCCAAAAAAACCCAAGTTCAATTTTTGCAAAGCTCATAAACTAGTTACCAAATGAATTAACATTAAATTGTGCTTTAAAAAAGGAGAAGCACCATATGATGAAATTACTAGCCTTAGTTTGGCTCCCATGTGGCTTTTTTAAAGGAGATTATGAAATTTATTACTAAAAAGTTGTTTGATAATTTTATACAAGTAACACACTACTCTTCAAAAAGAGTTCATGAAACCAAAAAGTAACATTGAGCTTTTAAAAGCTCTATTCTAGAGCTTTTAAAAACTCTCCCAAAAAAGCCCTAAGTTCAATTTTTGAAAATCTCATAAACTAGTTACCAAATGAATTAACATGAAATTGTGCTTTAAAAAGGAGAAGCACCAAAATGAGGACCAAACTAAGCCTTAGTCACGTGCAATGGGAGACCCTTTATCAGCTATCAAGGGCGGATCTGGCACTGGGCTCAGCTGGGCTGTAGCCCAGTGCAGATTTTTTGAGTGTTCTGTTATGATATGTTCAATCCCAGCCCACACTGTCAGCCCGCGGCTTATAGCCCACCCCACTAAGCTTAGTTAGTTTTAGTATTTGGGTAAATAGATGAGTTGGGCTGGTTTTTTTTCGCCAAAGTTGTACATAGTCCACTCTTTAAGCTTTAGTTAGATTTATTAATTAATTTATTTATGAGCAATGCTACACACATAACCTATTTCACAATTGCACATCTTGGCCATTGATTTGATGGGTTCCATGAGGATCTCACATGGGTCCTGCACAGGACCCACCAAAATCAATGGTCAAGATATATAAATTATAAAATAGGTTGTGTGTCTAGCTTTTTTGTTTATTTATTTTTTCTGCGAAACGTGCCACTGATTTACTTGGCTCAAGCTCAGCTGATTTTATGCCTAAGTTGTAATTTAGTAAGGTATATTGGACAAAGCTTTCATGGTTTGCTCTTTGATGGGATAGGGAGTCATTAATGAGAGAATTATATTATGCTTCCCAAATTAAATTCCAAATTTGGTTTCAAAATAATTTAATAGTTGTACCATACATTGTTTCAGTGATTGGTTGTATCACATATCATTGTATGTGTACAACTGACAAATCATTTAAAAACTAAATTTAGAATTCAAAATTTGGGAAGCATAGTTTTACACTTAATGGTATGCTAAAAGATAAGTTTTCATGATTTTAATGCTAATTTTTTTTTGTATTTTTGTCCTATGTTACAAAGATTTAGATTCCGTAATAGATGAATTATATTCTTAAAAGTCTCATCAAGCATAACTTTAATAGGTATTTTGACATCATTGTATTCACTTTTTGTCAAATTTTAGTATGAACTTATCTATGTGCAAGTTTTTGTTAAAATTTTTTTTTGGAACTAGTTGTTACTGGATTTTGTTTTGATATTAGCCCACCCCATTAGAAATTTTTGGGTCCGCCATTGTCAGCTATATATATATATATATATGTATATGTATATATGTATATTTGGTATTCAAGTAAATACATATGCATGAAGACTATTAGACTAAGATGGAGTGCAACGAACTAGTATGATCACATGCTTGAGGAAGGTCCATTCGATCTGAGGTAGATGAGGCGAACACCAGACAGTTGCATATCTTAACTATTGTGCACAGATGGACAATCTCTTTATGAATATTATGATCACTTTGTAGGCAACCAACCACTTAACCTTGCTTCTCCAAGTCAATTAATTTTTAGGGTAAATTGTACTTTGCACCCTCAAACTATACTATGTTTTGCACTTTGGTCCCTAAACTATTATTTTTTGCATTTTGGTCTCTTAACTATCATTTTGTGGCAGTTTGTCCCCTTTGTCACTTTCGGCGTCACTTTTCGTGTCACTAAAAAGTGACTATTTTCGTCACTAAAAGTGAGGGAGGGGACAAACTGCCACAAAATGATAGTTGAAGGACCAAAATGTGAAAAATGATAATTTAGGGACCAAAGTACAAAATATGGTATAGTTTGAGGGTGCAAAATGTAATTTACCCCAAATATTACTTTTGTATACTTTGTAGCCTTCTAATTTACAACTTACAAATGCTCAAAAGCTCTCCATTAATGTTTTTTATTTTTTTATTCTCCTTTTTACCTGGTTGAAATGAAACTTGCTTCCCTGATGAACTCTAATGATTTAATTTGTTTGAGAATACATAAAATATGATCTGACTTAGTTTCAGTATCGTTTTTTATTTGATTTTATGAGAATTGAGATCATATATCGTTTCGAGAATGTTTTGTGATTGGGAGTGGATTCTTATGCAGAAAAGGAAATATACCAAACAATTAACTTTAATTGTAGAATCACTTCACTTAATTTTTTTTACCACATGATGTTAAAATATTCTTTACCTTCCAAAATAGGGGCCCCCGAACGAATAAGTCATGAGATTCATGAGTTCCAACTGCTTCTTTTTTTTTTTTTTTTTTTTTTTTTTTATAACTGTGAGTGTTCGGGCCAGCTTGCGCGCACCTCGACTAATTCCACGAGGTCAGGGCGTCCGGGTGAATTACCTGTGACCACCCCCTTGAGATTTGAACTTGAGACCTCTGTGTATAACACCCAAAGACCTTGTCATTCAGCCACAAGAGAAGTGGTTAGTTTAACTGCTCTTAACGTATGCAATATATGTACTCTTGCTCTATGCTTGACTGCTAACAATGGCAGAAGTCTTAAATACTCTTCTTCTTCTTCTTTTTTTTGTTCCACGGTTAGGAAGAGTAAGGAGTAAAATTTCATGAAAGTTCTTCACAGTTGTATAAAGTTAAGGAGCTATTAGAAGCTTCGGGGGTGGCATGCCGCCCCAGTTGTCCTTACTTGAGTTAAGATTCTAATTCCACGCTCATTGCCAATATCCGAGGATTTACTCTGGATGGTGGTCCCATCTTTTGACCCCACCTTGGAAGGGTACCACGTGGTTAAAAGATAGATAAAGTAATCAGCAACATCAACGAGAGTATTTTTGCTCACTTATTGTTCACCTAATTCTCTCATTAGTCAATAATTTGGGATCCATCATTTTACACTATTAATTACTCCCTTCGTCCCTTTTTTTGAGCCCATTTTTGGGAACTCAACTTTTTAAGGGACAAAAAGAATCTATACTTACTTTCCACAGCTGCCCCTAATCATTACAATAACTTTTTTAGTTTTGTCTTGGTGTAGATTTCAAGGAAGGATAATTTTGAAAAGTAAGTAAAAATTGTATAATAATTTAGAAAAGTGGACACTAATTTTGGGACATCCCAAAATGGAATATAGGACTCCAAAAAAAGGGGACGGAGGGAGTAATTCTTATTTAATCTTGGGTACCACTGTATTAGCCAATGGGAGAGTTGGGTGAGCATTAGGTGATTAATTTTTAGATGAGCAAAAAATGCATTCAACAGCAATATACACATATAACACGTACATTCAACTTTTTGAAAATGCTTAAAATAGAATATGATTCAGTCTATGTCTCACTAATTATCTGATGTTTGTGAGAACTAAGGTTATATTGATTTGGCAGTTCTCAATTTTGAAAAACTTATTAGACTGGGTACGGAATCATGTGCAAGAAATGGATACTCACCAAATAGTTGAATTACAGAACTGGTTCACTAGTGAATCATAGAAGTACCAGTTATTTCCTTCCCAAACAATATTCAATAATATAAGATTTTTGTGAGAGAAAACATAGGTAGTGAATAAGTGATTATGGAACTCCAAAAGTTAAAATAAATCTTTTTGGAAATTACCTTAGGGGATCCCAACACAAATAAAATTGAGTCATTAGTAGAAATTTGCGATTAACCAAAACCTACCTCGGATATCTTTTGACCACAAGCACTTTTTGGGAGAAAATTGCAAAAGCAGAAGCTCTAACCAAACGGAGCCTATGGATTTTTTTGGCAAACCCAAATTTGATTACTTTGTTATAAGAAATAATAATAATAATAATTGTATTTACATTGAACTAGCTGCTTTATGCATATGGTGTAAATAGGATCCAAGACTTCAGCCCTCTAGTTGAAACAATACTTGGTGGCTCTTTGAAAATGAATGATCATAGCCAAAGAATGATCTCAGATAGATTCATATTGTGAAACTTACCTATTTGGTTTTGTTTATTTTATTTTATTATTATTATTATTTTTTTGGTTTTTTCTCAAGACTAACATTCATTAATAAAAACCAAACATTACAAAGACCACAACACAAACATCAAAAAGAAAAAAGAAAAAATAGAAAAGCAAAATAACAAAAGGAATAATAGTAAAGGGAAGCATAAGCGACCACAGAACACTTCGCTGCGCCACAAGGGTCGCGGCGGCGAGAAGATAGGAACCCAGGGCAACTTCAACCTTGTAGATGGTATAGACCACCCTAAGAAAGAACACAACATAAAGCCAAGCCCAAACAAGTGAAGAAACTTCACGAAAGGGGGCAACCAAAGTTGCTTGAAAAGTTTCTATGGTAGCATAAACTGAACCATGGAAAGTTGCACAGCTGTAGAAGAGAGCTCTAAAGCCACTAATCAAGTCCCAATGAAGACCAAAAAGCCAATCTACTATTTCAAGACTGGTCTGACCTACATCAATCATCTTGAACCCAATGAGATACCTGACAGAAAAAGGAAAAGGAATAAGGCAAGAACAAAGAAAGAGGGAAGGAGATAGTGTCAAAATGACCAACAGAACACTAAGGAGTAATAGATCTGTTGAAAACACCAATAATGGTGAAAATACAGAGGTTAGTAGTACTTCACACCAAGAATCTCATAAGAAAAATATAGTTGGCCCTGTGAACAATGGGGTAGTTAATGAAAACCAAAATCAACAACAGCCCATACTAACTGTTAGTATAGATATGCAAAGTTAATTGGTGAACCAGTTGACACCAATCTTTGATCATTTGGAAAATATGATTCAAAATGTCAACGTCTTGGTGACATCATTTACCAATCGTTTACCACAGAATGTGCTAGTGGTAATACCAAATGGTTATTCACCTCCACTTCGAAGGGATTATTCGCCTGGTATTAATCAATTTAATCCTACTAATTGCGTGAATAACCCTAGTTTAAGGCCAAATACGCAAGAAAGTTTTTATATGCCTACACAAAACAACATAGGACATGCTTTCGAAGGTGTTCAAACATATCAAGTTAGGGGTCGTCAAGACCCAGGACTTAGGCCAGCGAATTTAGAAGATGGAAGGCTTAGAGACCTTAGTGCGTGACAGAATAGGAGAATGAATAACAATCCTATGTGCGACCAGAGTTAGGATATGGGAATAGGGTTAACAATGAACCATATAGGGGGATGGATAACTTTCATCCACCACATGTTGCCCCAAATGTTGATCCCCTGGTAGGACAACCAATTCGACAACAACCAAATTTGGTTGAAAGGAATGATATACTCAATCTCATTCATGAGATATGTGGACTATTGCTAGAGGAGTGCAGACCCCTGTGTATAGAAAACCTTATCCTGATTGGACAGATAGGATTGAACTTCCTCGAAACTTTAAGTTTCCTACTTTCACCTTATTTTCTGGTGATGGAAGTCAGTCTACGGTAGAACATATTGCAAAATTCACAAGTTAATGTGCCGACGCTGTTTCGAATGAATTTTTAAAACTTAGGTTGTTCGCCAATTCCTTAACTGACACAGCTTTTACCTGGTTCATCAATTTAGCACCAAATTCTGTTCAAAATTGGGCCCAAATGGAAGATTTATTCCATGCCCAGTTTTTTCAAATAGAGCCAAAAGTTTCTATGGCTAATCTGGCTAGGCTAAGTCAAAAGCCTGATGAGAAAGCTACTCAATTCATAAACAGGTTTAAGAGAGCAAGGACAAAATGCAAAATTATCTTGCCAGAGCCTGAATTTATGAAATTAACACAAAATGGCCTCGAATTTAGACTTAGGAAAAAATTTGATGCCATAGAATTTAGAGACTTGGTAGAATTAACCGCTTAAGTCTCTAGGTATGAAGCCCTTTTGGAAGAAGAAAGTGAAAGAAATGCTTCTTCACTTAAAACTTATTATAAAGACCCTAATTATGAGATAGATGCTGCTCAAATAATAGGAAATGAGCCCTTCACTTGCAAAAGCCTAATAACGAAGAATGTATCTGCTGAATCTTATAAAGCAAAAGGATCTTTTAAAAGATATTCTTTTGACATTTATAAGGCAGATGAAATTTTTTATCATTTGTTGGAGGATAAAGTTATAAAATTACCGGATGATGTTAAATTACCTTCTGTTGAAGATATGAAAGGTAAAAAATATTGCAAGTGGCCTAATACTTGGACACATTCAACTAACAAGTGCTCTGTGTTTCGAGACAGGATCCAAGAATTGATTCAAAAAGGGAAGTTAAAGTTCCCTCAGCAAGACAAACAAGTTATGGGGATTGATGAAGATCCATTCCCAGCAGTACATGAGGAATCTGTCAACATGGTTCAAGCTTCAGTATCTAAGACCACCGAGTTTCTCATGTCAAAGGTCGAACAAAGGGAAAAGGCAAATGAGGAAAAACATGCCAAGAAATTGGAAAAACTGGCCAAACAGGAATCCGTAGGGCCAAATCCAGATCCAGAAATTCTTACATAACTATGTATCAGATGTGAAACTGAGTATACTGGTATGTGTAGGAAAAGGAATACCAAAGAAGGCAAATTCAAGGAACGAGCTTCGAACATGCAGCCTATATCGTCGACTAGTTTATTACCCCAACCAATGATGCATGTGAAAAAAGGTCAGTTTAAAGGCCCAATTTATCAGGCTTCAAAGCAACTGGTCCTATGTTTGCTAGGTACTCAAGGTTCTCTCTAATTATAAAGGGTACTATCAGAAGAATACAATGGCAAATCCATTCTATGGGCCAAGTAGAAATACGCAATATATTAGGCCTGAATCAGGAACTGTACCCAAAAGGTACCAAGCAGCTTTTGGAGCTAAACCAAAAATGAGATTCCATATGGCAGAACCTGCAGTTATGCCATGAAAGTTGGTGGAATCCACAAAGAGGCCATTGATTGTGGTAATTCAAAAAATATCAGATCCTCTCGAACCAAATATATCCTCTTTGTTAGTTGGTGTACCTAATTGGTTTATTCTACAGGATGAAAGGGTGAAGCACATGTTCGTTGAAAAAGCAGAGTCTGAACCCAAACTCAAAATGATTAAACCTCATCATGTTGATTCGAACCATTGGTATATTCTTCAAAAGCCAAAAAATAAGAACCATGATTTGGTTCCTTCTATCAATCAAACCCAACAAAGGAGGATCCAAAGGAGTTTACCTTATGTAAAGAATTTTCCCAGATAATGAATGAAAAGATTAATAAGGAATCTCCAATGGATTCGAGGTGAACCCAAGGTTTAATAGAGGAAATGATACTGATGGTGGTACCACTTCAGAGGAAAGTGCCGTCGAAATCAAAGTTAAAGAACTAGAAAAAGCCATGAGTATTGATGATGAAGACATCACCATGGGGGAATCCCATAGTTTTGAAAATGAGCAAGCTTGCCAGGATATTCAGAAGATCTTGGAGGAAAATAAGAAAGAGGAAATACCACATATACAGTTTGGGTCATTCTTAGTGCCCATGGAGGTTAATGCCGCCCTTACTCTTCCAATAACCTTCGAGGCCAAAGAAAACCAGCAAATGGTTGAAGAAGATGAATAGGATAAGGTATCAAAAATAGATGACCCAGAGGTAAAACTATCAAAGTTTATTATTCATAATGAATGTGATTTGATTTATGCCTTCGAAAAACCATCGAAAGAAATGATTAAACATATTAAACCATTATACATCAAAGCTTGTTTCAATGGGGTCATCCTCAAAAAAGTTTTGGTTGATAACGGTGCTTCAGTTAACATCATTCCATTTATAAATCTTAAAAAGATAAACAAGTCAGGATCCAAACTGACTCAAACTCATATTGTCATATCTGGATTCACTGGCGATAAGAAAAATACCAAAGGAATTTTACATATTGATATAATAGTAGGATCAAAGAAATCTAGAATTGCTTTCTTTGTTGTAGATGCTAACCCAAGTTACAATGCTTTATTAGGCAGAGATTGGATTCATGCTAATAAATGCATTCCGTCTTCTATGCATAAAAAATTGCTGCTTTTGAAAGATGATGGAAATGTGAAAACGGTTGAGGTTGATACCCAACCTTTACATTCAAGTTTGAACTATGTAGAAGCACAATATTATCAAAAGGATATGGGTCCTTTGGATATCAAGGAACCATCTGATGATCTCCCAATAGAGGATTGGGAAGATTGTGATTTTGGTCTATTTGGACCATTTGAAGAAAATAATGTTTAAATGGATCAAGCCCCACTCAATATCAAAGAAGTGGATGAGACCATCTAATTGGTCTTGAAGAGAATGACAAAAGTGGACATCGAATCGAAAGTCCATAAAAGTATGACCATTAATTGGGCAGATTATATCCTTGAGCAAGATAGTGACAAGGAAACAAGTATAAATTTGGGTAAAATCTTGAGGTCACTAGTAGATTCCAGAGAATTGGAAATTGACACTCAAGATCCTTTAGAGGAGATTAATCTGGGCAGTGGAGAAAATAAAAAGGGTTACTTACATAAGTGCTCGATTACTTAAGTATGCCCAAGATAGGTTAGTTGAGCTTCTTAAAGAATTCAAAGACTATTTTACGTGGGAATATGATGAACTTCCAGGATTGGATAGAGACTTGGTAGAACATAGGTTACCAATTAAAGAAGGATATATGCCAATTAAACAGCTACCTCGAAGAATGACCCCCGAAGTCAGTCTGAAGATCAAAGAAGAAATTGAAAGACTCCTTAAAGTTGGTTTTATCAGAACAGCCATGTACGTAGAATGGGTATCTAATGTTGTACCAGTAATTAAAAAGAATGGTAAACTAAGGGTACGTATAGATTACAGAAACCTCAATTCTGCTACACCTAAAGATGAATATCCTATGCCCATCGTAGATCTTTTAGTTGATGGATTTGTAGGACATTCAATTATGTCTACGATGGATGGACATTCAGGATACAATCAGATTTGTGTTGCTGAAGAAGATATCCATAAGACAGCATTTAGATGTCCAGGTAACATAGGGACCTTCGAATGTGTTCAAATGCCTTTTGGTCTAAAAAATGCTGGAGCAACTTATCAGAGAGCCATGAATGCTATTTTCCATGATATGATTGGAACATTCTTAGAATGTTATATCGATGATATTGTGGTTAAATCTAAAGCGTTTGATGATCATTATATTCACCTGAAGAAAACATTTGAGAGAATGAGAGCTTTTAAACTCAAATTGAATCTTTTAAAATGTGCCTTTGGAGTTCTTGCTGGAAATTTTCTGGGATATCTAGTGCAGAAAAAAGGTATTCAAGTTGATAAGAATAAAACTTTAGCTGTAATTCAGAGTAAACCACCTTCGAATAAGAAAGAGTTACAAAGGTTTTTAGGACAAGTTAATTTTATTCAAAGATTCATTTCCAATACCGTTGGAAAAACTAAAGTTTTTTCTTCTTTCTTAAAGCTCAAAGATCATGATAGACTAGTATGGAAAGAAGAGCATCAACAAGCCTTCCAGACTCTGAAGGATTATTTGGTTAAACCACCAATGTTGATGCTTCCAAAAGATGAAGCCTCAATAGGAGTTCTTTTGATGCAAGATAATGATGAGAAGAAAGAACAAGCAGTGTATTACCTTAGTAGGTTTTTAAATGAAGTTGAATGTAAATACTCGAAACTATGTTTAGCTTTGTATTTCTCAGCTATGAAATTAAGGTATTATCTTCTTCCTAGAGAAGTTCATTTTATCGCAGAGTTCGATTTATATGAATATATGTTAACTAGACCTATCTTGTGCAATCAAATTAGGAAATGGGTGTTGGCATTGTCAGAATTTTGTTTAATTTATGTCCCTCAAAAAGAGGTTAAAGGCCAAGCCTTGGCTGATTTTTTAGCAGATCATCCTAATGATAAAGAATTGCAAGAGCAATGTAAAATAGGTTTCATATCTTTGAGCCCATGAAAATAATGGCTCGATGGATCAAAAACTGAGTTGAATTCAAGAATTGAGTTAATAATCGAGTCTCTTGAAAAGATTAAGACCAAACATGGTTTCAGGATGAATTCGATGCAATGCACAAATAATCAGGTAGAATATGAAGCTATAATCATGGGTAGAGACGTTATTAAGCATGACTACGGCATCTATCGAAGTGTATGGAGATTCTCAATTGGTAATCAACCAATTGAAGGGAGAATTTAAATGTATTAGCCCATTATTAAAAATTTGCTATGATATAGCAATGAAATTGTTAACTAAGTTTGATGATGTTACTTTGGTTCATATTTCAAGGTTTTTTAATGAAGAAACCAATGATGTGGCTCAAAGGTCCTTTGGTTTTAGGAGAGCATACCTTGATCTCGAGGATTTAAATCAAGTGACTGCTAGAAAATTGTTGCCTTTGTTGAAAGATAGGTTACCATTGTGTATTTCAAATATTGAAATCCATAATGATTGGAGGAAACCAATCATTGACTACTTGTCTGGTTCGATGGATAAACCTGACAGGATGGTGAGATTAAAATCAATATATTATATAATGTATGCTGGAATTTTATTCAGAACAGGAGCAGATGGTATGCTTTTAGAAAGCTTGAATAAGCCAGAAGGTTTAGAAGCTATAGCACAAGTTCATGAAGGACTTTATGGGGCACATCAATCTGGGATAAAAATGAGACAACTACTTCGATGACATGGGTGTTATTGGCCAACTATTCTCAAAGACTGCATTGAATATGCTAAAGGTTATCAAGAATGTCAAAAACATGGTCCTTTGAAGCACTTACCTACTGTTAATTTACAGTATGTGGTAAAGCCATGGCCATTCAGAGGTTGGGTTGTTGACGTAATTGGTAAGATAAGTCCTGTTTCATCAAAAGGACATGGTTTCATTATACTGGCCACTGATTATTATACCAAGTGGGTAGAAGGAGAGCCATTGCAATCTGTTAATAAATGTTCAATCATTAAATTTCTAGAAAACATAGTCTATAGATTTGGAATACCTCAAACCATTTTTTCAGACAATGCAACCATCTTCGATGGAGAAGTTGTGGCTTTGCTTCAAAGTTAGGAATAACAATGACTAAATCAACACCATACTATGCCCAATCTAATGGGCAGGCAGAAGCTACAAATAAAATCATAAAAGAAAATATGATAAAAATTATCAAGAACAATCATAAGAGGTGGCATGAAATTTTGCCAGAAGTTTTATGGGCATAAGGACTTCGAAAAAAACAAGTACATGGGTATCCCCATATGCTTTAACTTATGGGCATGAAGCAGTTTTGCCCGTTGGGATCAAAATCAATTCCTTAAGAGTTTTGAATCAAAATCAACTAACTATGGATGCTTATCAGACAGCCATGGCAATGGAATTGGAAAATATAGATGAAGAAAGAGTCGAGGCTCTTAATAATATTCTTGCTCAGAAAATGGTGATAGCAAGAAGCTATAATAAAAGAGTTTGAATTAGATCTTTTGATGAGGGGGATTTGGTTTGGAAGACTATCTTGCCAATTGGAACTAAAGATCCACAATTTGGGAAATGGTCACCCAAGTGGGAAGGTCCTTTTCAGGTGCATAAAGTATTCAAAGGGGGATTTCTACAGCTTGAATATTTCCTTGAGTTTTTTCTTGCCGTGTCTTGGCAATAGAAAGTTGGTATTCAGCATCTTGTAAAGACTTCTTGAGGCTGGCCACTTTCTTCTCAAGAGTGTTTATCAATTCATTATCAGATCTAAATTGGGTTACCATGTCAAAAGCTCTTGCTCTTTGTGTCAACATCTCTTCCATATCTTTTGCCAATTGCTCCCTTTGTTCAGTGACTTTGAACATTGCAGCACAATGGAACTCTAATGAACCCAAAACATCATTAATGGATTGTTTATCCTCAGCACTGACTTTAGGTTTGGAAAGTAGAGTGATACATAGAATCCTAAAGGTGGTCTCTAATTCCTAATCCAGGAAGATCTCGAAAGGAACTTTGTTGAAAGACCTGTGAAAGGAAGTGACACTTATGGTGTCAAGATTGAGATGTTGGAGTTTTGGAGGCCCTTGGATTAACTTTTCAGTTCTATCTGCTACACTCCCAGTTGTTGAGCTTGTTCCAGAATTGTGCAACTTCACCACAGCCTTTAATGTCTTCTTTAAATCTTCAAGCTATTCTGTTGACATTGGAGGAGGCAAATCTGTTGCAAAAATCAGGGGAGGAGCAGCTAAAGGATGAGAAGATAAAGCAGAGGGAGTCACTCGGGGGGTAGAATCTTGAGTGGGTGCAGGCATTGATTTCTTAGGAGGGTCAACAGTTTTGGGAGTTTGAACTTGAAACCAAGAGTTTGGTTAGAGTAACTGTGTATTCCAAAAAGCTCTGAGTAAACATTAGGTCCAAAAGTTTCAATGTACCTGAGGAGTTTTCTTGGGAATGAAAGATGATGATTTTGTTGTCCCAGAAGAAGCTAGTGTTTGAAGATTTGATTTCTGTAGTCTTTGGAGGCCCCGCTGTGGAAATTGGAGCTACTTTTTTGGGAGAATTGGTTCGAGACATCTTTTTCCTCTTTTGAAGATGAATGATAGGTGAATCATCACCTGAATCAGCATCCTTAGAGGCATCAAACTTGGTTGGAGATGGTTGAATTTCTGAAGATTGGTCTTCTTCCATAGTTTCTATTTGGATGAATTTTCTTTTGAATTAGGAATACGAGTTTTCCCTTTTGTGGTTGCTGAGGCGCTGAAGTGGTTATCTCCACTAATGTTGGAGAACTCGATGCTTGGGTTTTTGTTGAACCAAAAAGCGCAGGTATCTTGGAAGGGTCAGAAGTGCCAATGGCTATAGAACCTGCATAAAATAAGAATGATTTTTAGGAACTTGGAAGGTTCGAAGAGGTTCGAATAAAGAGAATTATAAAATTTACCTTTTTTTCTCAGAAGCTAAAGCATTTAGTAGATGACTCTTATCCATCAGTCCAGCCATCCTATGTGGCGACCAATCCTGGAAGGCACTGGTTTTGCCAGGTAAAGTGGGAAGATTGGTAAATTCGAGGGTTCGAACCTTAACTTGGTAAGAAGCTAGGGATGCAGTGATGGTAATTAACTCGGAAACCTTTGAAGCTTTAAATGACATGAGAGGGTTGGATAAGCTTTTGAAGGGACAAGGGATTGATTAGACAAGTCCAAATTGCCTCGAAAATTGAAAAGGAAGGTAAATCTCACCAGAGGATTTAGAAGAGGCTTTACTCCCAAAAAAATAGGTTTCTAGATATTAAAAAGCTTCCCCAAGGTTGTTTTAGATCATTCAAGTGGGCTTTTCGAGTAAGTATTTTACAGAGCTAAGTTGGAAAGGGTGGAGATTTATCTTTAGTGTTGTATAAGAGGGAGAAAGGCTGATAAAGGTCATGGGATCTGGTCTCCGAAATGTTGAAGAAAAAGGTAAAAAGATCTGCAAATTTTTTATAGGTGGGAGGAAGAGTAGTCAGGTATATTCCATACCCAATGGTGGTGTTCGGTGGAACTTCAGGTTTTAACTCAGGAAAATAAACTCGAAGCCATAATTGAAGCACCCAGATAGGCCCCCCTTGAGAAGGATTGAAGGGAGCAAGCTGAAGGTCAGAGCAGGTACGGTGTAAATGACCTAGAAGAAAAGGTGCCAAGGCTAACCTACGTTTGTTCAAGAAGGCTTTGGCTAAGAAGGAAAATTCAGTAACAACTCTCTGAGACCCAGTGCAAAAGATGTGCCTTGACAGCCAGAAAAGATAGAAACAGTCAAGTTCAGAGTCTTTTACTGCACCGTTTGTTCTCATGTGGGTTTCTCAAAAGGTATTTTAACATAGGGATTTTGGATCAGTTTTGATGGAAAAAGGAATTTTAGACTCAACCATAAAAGGGTGTACGTCTTCTCCATAAGAAAAGAAACCAAGGAGATGACATACATCAAGCACTGTTGGTCCTATGGGACTAGAGTGAAGTTAAAAGTGATAGAAAATAGGGTTCCAAAAGTTTATGACACTTGGAACAAGGTAAGGGTCGAATGGAATGTTGAATTTGCTAAGTGTGATTCTTTGGAGAATCCCTATTTCTTCCAAGTCAGCCCGTTAAATTTTATGATTCTATCTACCCATTTTGACCACTGGTCATTGATAGGTTTGGGCTAGTGACGATATTTGAAATCCTTAACTAGAATCTGAAGAGGTTTTTGATACCCTAATCGTTGTTCTCCAAACCTAGGATAGTATATAGAGAGTTTGAGAGAAGGTGATGAGAAAGCAGGACCCACTATTATAGAGGGACTCGAATCAGACAGAACGACTGGGAATAAGGTTTCTGCATTCAGAGAAGACCCACCGCTTGGGGACTGATATTGGGCATGCTCATCTATAATGTGTTTCTCAAAATTTTTGCAGATGGTTGTAATTGATTCACTTAAACTTGGCATAATGTGTTCAGAAAATGTTTCCAGAAGAGTAGAACACTGATATTAAGATGACTCTAAGAAATCAGGAGATTTAGGATTTACGAAGAAGAAGAAGTAGAAAAGAGATGAGCGTAGTTTCTCTATTCTAGATATTTAAAGTATCTTTATAGTCATTGATGGACCCACTTAAACCATCATGACTTTTCATTTTGCACTAGCCGTTATGACTGTTAACAAAAAGATCTGGTTAAAGATAAATAAAAGAATTAAATTGGTTCAAAACAAAGTACTACATATATTGCATGATTAAGTAAATTACAAAACAGAGGATTTTCCTCTTCATTTACAATCTAACTTGATGAGCATGAGGAAAACCAAAAGTTATAAGATTATGAAAAAGATCTCAATAATACAAGAAATAATCTCTTTCAGGCTCAAGGGCCAATTTCAATTCTTGGATCTCGAGAGCTTGATGGTCTTCGTTTCGAAGTATGACGTAAGCCTTTTTGGCTCTTCTTTGGTACTTCCTCATTACAGCTTTGATCTCTTGTGGTGTGTAAATGGGATAATCTTCATCATCTATGGTCTCACCATTACCAAAGACGTATGTGTCTTCAAAGAGCCTCACTTCTTCTAATAGCTCTCGAGGAAGGATCTTGGCTTGATCATACATATTTTCTAAGTGCTCCAGATAAGTCCAACCTTGTGCATGGTAAGTGTACCATTTCACATGGGTTTGAAGGGTACGCAGAGTAAAATAAAGTTGAGTTTGAATGTTAGCAGACGGACCCGAAGTCTCTCTATTTAGCACATAGCATGCCCATTCGAAGTTGCAACATGCTCTTGGATTTTGTAGAATAGCTGTGAGAAGACAACAAGGAGCCTCATTGCTTAAATAAGATGAATAGATTTTGGGTTAAGAATGGGATGAGTGCAATTAAATTTAGGACCATGTTGACACAATTGGTCTAGCAAATGAATGGGATTAGTGAGTGATTTTTCAAAGGTATTGAAGGCTTTAATTTTGGTAGTAGGGAAACTAGTTGAGTATAGTCCAATAAAAGAACTTATTCTTCATATTCTTGCGTGAACATGGCACATTTTTTCAAAAATTGAGTAGATGACCTGGGGGGCTTGTAGAAGATATGAACCAGGCGTTAAGAAGTTTTGTTCAGGTGTTAAGCTGTTCGCGAAATGATAGTAAGGTTTAATGATTCGCTCAAACAATATTTTCAGCGATCTCAGAGTAATCGAAGTCAGGGTATACTATTAAAGGAGTGACAATAGGACTTTCAAGCTTCACACCAGGGTAAAAACCTAATCCCTCACCCTTCAAAGTAGGCATTTCCCAAGCAGGAGGGAATTTATAGCCACCATATTTTGGTTTCGAAGAAGAGGCTTCTTGGGAAGTTAAAGGTAATACATGAGCAACCCATTTTTTCCAACCAGAGAGCATATAGAGGCTTGGTGGTGGTTCGATGGGAACAGCTCCATCTCAGGAGGTTCAAGATTTTGGTTTTTTGAGTTTTGTGGTGTACTTTACGTCATCGGGTAGGTTAAGTGGTAATTGTTAGGACTCCATTCTTGATCCATGTTGAAGAAATTATGAAAGAATGAATAAAGTGTTCAGAGGCAGGTAAAGAAAGATGTTGGTTCATTGAAGCTTTATAAGAAGCAATATGTGAAATTCAAATTGAAATCACGAACCATGATTATAGGAATTTCTTTAGAAAGTGCCAAGTGTGTAAGTTAACGGCAGTTACGAAGAAACCGCCAATTACACTTTTATTCAAAAGTGACGTGGGGGGTATGTTTATACCATATAGATTTAATCCAGTAAAACATTAACACGTGGCATGTGTGGGGACAGATATATTTCATGATTGAGAAGAAACAAGAAAATGACATGTGGAACATACGTGGAAGAATTCAAATGTGATGTATACGGCGTAAACAGATTGATGATTGGGATTAGTTGAATTCAAAGGGGTAACTGCTAGGACACGTGTAAGGCAAGAATCAAGGCAGTTTGAAGTAATAGTTGGAAAGTGTGGTAAATTGAAGGGGCAGTTATCTCGAAGGCTTATAAATAGAAGAAAGATGAAGAAGAAAAGACGGACAGACTTCAGCCAATCCTTCAAACATACAATACTGTTGTTACATTTTGCCTTCCTTCTAGGAGTAGTAATTTCACTTCGAAGTACCCTTCGAGGTTAGGTTCTATACTTTTCTTTGTTTTAAAAAAAAGTAGTTTCTTTCCTTTACTGTCTTACAGTTCTAGTTTACTTTGTAAATTTGTTTGTATATTTTACACGATAAAAGTCCTTTTAATTAAGGCATTCGAACGGTCACAATTGGCCTGGTGAGGCGCATTTGGCTTACACAATTACATTGGCAGCTTGCTTGTCTGGCATGCTTGCACACACATAATTACACAAATATCCTTCGAAGGATAAATAGCCAAACAATAAGTGAAGAAATAATATCGCATTTTTTTCTTTACATTTTTAATTTGATTATATGCTTGAATCTTATGTACAAAATTTTCTTTATTTAAATTTTTTTAAAGATGTTTCATTCATTGTTTATTAGCTTGAATCAATTGTTTCAAAAGCTTAAGACATAAACGATAAAGTAGAACGACTTAGCTAGAATTGCAAATGTGATTAAGTACTTGAATTTGAATAGAAAACTAAACCATCTATTATTATGTATTACTATTTGAAATCTATGAGAGGGGAAAAATAGTAACATTGTATATGTTCCAGCCTTCTTCCACATGGAATGATGATGACTTCCCCCCAAAAATATGAAAATCTTCAAGAGCAAATGAAGCACACATGGAAAGTTTGAAATTCGACGTTCAAAAATATTGACGGGACTTCAAAAAATGTCACAGCTGCAGAAGCAACTTTGAGTTGGCAATCCGACAATGCCATTTGCTCAAAATAAAATGTTGAAAAATATTACAATATCTCAACAATGGATCTCTCTGCAACTTAACAAAAAACTTTCCTCTATGGAATCAATCACAATGGACCTCCAACAGAAGATCATGACCATGCACCATGAATTGTTCCTCCAACCCAAAGACTCCAATCCCAAAAACCCTCCATGCATGATGACACAAAAAGCTGTGTCAGATTCAGAATCTAAAGTGTCCTCCAATGATTCTGCACCAATTCCATGTCCTCATGGCGGATCCACCAGATCCATCCTTATCTCACCAGGACCCCATTGTCGAAGATGTCGACGACACCGAGGATAATGACTAATTCTAGTCCCAGAATTCTTCAAGGATACCACCGCCACATAAAGTTTTTCTGGCCAATAACTCTCTGCTGGAATTAATTGGGCTAAATTTCTTAAGACTTGAATGCCACTCGAGCGAGATAGCGATGGATTGGAAACTGAAATCTTGCCCGCATAGTGTAGTACTGCACAAGCGGGACCTGCCCGAGCGAGCACGCGATTTGTGGTATGAGACAACTTTCTTGATTGGAATAGGAGAACACTTTTAGGTAAAGTTACAATAGATGAATAGTCTCCTAATTATATAGAATTACTTGTAGGGAAAGATTTTCTTGGTGAAGAAGTATTTTCATGTAAGTAAACCTTCTTCTACTAGGATTAGGCAATGTATATTCTATATCGATAGGATGATATGATGTATTTAGGGAGAGGATGAGAACTTAAATTAGAGAGAATTCAAGAGAGAGAAAACTAGGGGTACAACTCGAGCGGGACCCAATGGGTTTTGGCTATGCCCAGGCCTACGCCCAAATTTAAGCAGTCTGCCCAAGTCGGAGCCCTACATAAACCCAAACTTTTCAACCCGAGCCCAATTTGTGATTTAGTACTAAACCCGAGCCCGAGCCAGAATTGCAATATATATATATATATATATTTTTATAGTGCAAACCAATGTTTTGTATGTAAACAACAATATGTAGAGTATCAATTCTATTTTTTTTTTGTTTAGATTAGAGAAAAAAAAAACATTCATCTATTAATTTAGTGCTTGATTAATATCTAATAGTGTATTCTTGTCACTAAAAAAATATTATAATCTAATGTCAAAAATAATACATAAATAGAATTTGGGCTCAAGATCGAGTTCCACGGGTTAGCAAAATTTTGCCCAAGCCCGGTCCGAATTGAATCCGGGGTTGCATTCTTCTGCCCAAGCCCGCCCATGGTGAAAGTACCGTGATTACAAGCCTGATAATTTTTGGGTCGGGCCCGGGTTGGCCCGCCTGAGTTGCACCCCTAGAGAACACTCATAAAAGAGTTAGAAAGTGTGTGTTTTTGGTGAGGGGGACCACCTTTAATAGTAATGAGGCCACTTCATCATCATCAAATCAAGATCTAGTGCGCCCATTGACAATTGTGAGGTCAATTCAATATCCTCCAATCAAAATTTAGTAGGCCTAATGCCACATCATTCGGGAAGCATATCATTAATATGAAGAGCATTTAGAACCAATTTTAAGTTCATAATATGGAAAACATTTGGTTTACACAATTCTACACCCAAAAATACTGGCCCTTGATTCCAGTGGGTCTTATGTGGACCCACATGAGACCCACTGGAATCAAGGGCCAGAATGTATTGGGTATGGATTTAGATGTGGGTGTAGTATTTTTTTTATTCTTTCATTAGAGAAACGTATTTGTCAAAAATGTACATATTAAATGCTTGAACCACTAGCATTATAGTACTCCACGTCAGTATGAACATATATATATATAAGTTATATGGTCATTTATCTAGTAAGTCAAAAATGAACTGAAGAGTGAAGAGAGATGGAGGCGTGGAAAAGCATGTCCTTTCAAGTCAAATTTGTAATAGCCCAAGAAATCTTAGCATTTAATGAGTGTGACAGGAAATAGAGAGAGTACGTATCAGCAAATGTTTCATTTTTTAAATATAGGAGCAATACTAACCGGCAGTGTTTCATTTTTAAATGAAGAGGGAGAGTGTTGGTCATTAATAAAGGTGTCTTTTGCATGCGTTTAGAGAGAGAGAGAGAGAGAGAGAGAGAGAGAGGGAGAGTAGCAAGAGGATTAGGGCCTTCATATAAAGGGAAAAGTATGTCACCTCAAGAAGACACTATACAGGCTCAGGCAATCATCTAGAGCATGGTTCGATAGATTCTCACAAGCCATGGTCAGGTATGGATTCAAACAGAGTCATAGAGATCATACTTTTTTCATAAAACATTCTTCAAGGGGTAAGTTGACTGCCTTGATTATCTATGTGGATGACATAGTCCTCACAGGGAATGACTTAGAGGAAGTGGGAAAGTTGAAGACGTGTCTTGCTAAGGAATTTGAAATTAAGAACTTGGGGGATTTAAAATACTTCTTGGGAATAGAAGTTGCTAGATTTCGAGAGGGAATCTTTATTTCACAGAGAAAGTATGTTTTAGATTTGTTAGAGGAGACTGGTATGCTTAGGAGTAAGGTTATTGATACTCCAATGGATCCTAATGTGAAACTTGGTGATGATCCTAGTGAAGAGTTAGTAGATAAGGGAAGATATTAGAGGTTAGTAGGAAGACTGATTTATCGTTCACATACCAGGCCAGACGTTACATTTGGAATGAGTGTGGTTAGTCAGTTCCTGCACTGTCCTAGGCAGAATCATCTTGATGATGTATTTCGAGTACCTCAAGTCTGCTTGAATCATGTGGTACCTCAAGTTAGCTCTAGGAAAATGGTTGTTCTTTGGTAAACATGGTCACAATCAAGTAGAAGCTTATACTGATGTTGATTGGGCTGGGTCAATAATTGATAGAAAATCTACTACGGGGCATTGCTCCTTTGTTGGTGGCAATCTTGTCACTTGGATAACCAAAAAGCAATCTGTGGTGGCAAGGTCAAGTGCAGAGGCAGAGTTTCGAGCCATGGCACAGGTGTGTGTAAATTGTTGTGGATTCATATTATCTTAGAGGATCTTGGATTAGGCCAAAAGATTCGATGAGGTTGTACTATGGCAACAAGTCAGCTATCAACATTGCTCACAATCTTGTTTAGCATGATAGGACAAAGCATGTTGAAATCGATCGGCACTTTATTAAAGAGAAGTTAAATAATAAGATTATTTGTATTCCCTTTGTGAGGATAGAGGAACAACTAGCTGATGTCCTTAGGAAGAGTCTTTCTAGTCGACCTTTTCATTTTATATATCCTTAGCAACTGGGCATGAGAGATATCTTTGCACCAACTTGAGGAGGAGTGTTGAGAGTTATTTTTATTTGATCTTAATATGAGGACTTGTTTGTAATCATTTTTCTATTCCCCTTAGTGGGTTTAATATAATAATAGAGAGAGAGAGAGTAATTGCTCTCTCTAAGCATATAAAATTTGTTTCAACAATATATATACACATATATATATATATGTATTTGTATATATATGATATGGTTATTTATCTAATAACTTAAAAATGAACTAAAGAGTGAAGAGAGAGGAACGCGTGGAAAAACATGTCCCTTCAAGTCAAATTTGTAATAGCCCAAGAAATCTTAGCATTTAATGAGATGTGACAGGAAATGGAGAGAGTATCAGCAATTGTTTCATTTTTTTAAATATAGGAGCAATACTAACTGGCAATGTTTCATTTTTAAATGAAGAACGAGAGTGTTGGTCATTAATGTAGTGGTGACTTTTGCATGCGTTTAGAGTGAGTGAGTGAGTGAGTGAGTGAGTGAGAGAGAGAGAGAGAGAGAGAGAGAGAGAGAGAGAGAGAATAGCAAGAGGATCATAGCCTCAGAGGAGTTGCCTTGTACAGTACTGATAGGTATATGATATATCCGTGTGTATATATAAACATGTGTATATATCTATACATATAAATTCTATGCTCTATATATAATCCCTAGCAACCTGAATATTAGTACTATGTCTTTATCACATTTATCATCCCTAAGAACTATCACTGTCTTCCAGTATATAGAGCTAATATTCATTCATGGATGAACAAAACACCATTCAAGAGTCATCTTCTACTCCCTCTTCCCTTTTTCTACGTAATGAATCTTCAATCCTTATATGCTATCCCCATCCTTCTGGCCACTAACGAGCTCTGCCCTCATTGTTTGATGAATGGAGACCTCATCCTATCTCCACTGCCTTTGTCGCCGGAGTAGATACCTCTTCTCTCTCTGTCATTTGGCTTATAACATCTGATTATTTAAGAGCTCTTCAATTTGCCACTATCGACCCTTCCGCTACAACCATTGACCACCCCCCCCCCCCCCCCCCTTGTCGCACCTTTTACACACCAGAAGTTGCTGTTCTTACAGCTGAGAAATTTTTTTTGGAGAATGCTATCACAAAGATCTACGAGACAGAGGTAAAGATTTACCCTTCATCTTCTCCAACATTTTGGCATGACTTTCGCTTACCAGATCACACTTTTTGCCACCGTCTAAGCTATAAAAAAATGGCAAGCACCAGCATCACAAATGCATTTACATTGTATATCCAACGATTATCACCAGTTAATTGGTTACCACGACTAGATTTTTTGGTATGTGATTTGTTCATTTCACTATAAAGCATTTACAGTCACTGGATATAAAGTATAGGGATGCTTTGATGGACGTGAATGCACGCCTTACAGATGTCTCGAATCTACATTTACCTCCTGAAATGCATGATTTGGACATTTTCTTCCTTGCTCTCTTGATGAAGAACTTCTCGATCAAATGGTCTTTTAATTCTTTTATATATACGCGTTTGGGTGGGAATCAATGCAGTTGCCTTCACTATTCCTTTCATCGAATTTTGTGGTAGGACTTAGGAGAGAGATTCATCACTTTTGAAAATGGCATGTTAGAGGTTGAAAATGTGTCTCATAGGTTACAGGTAGCAATAGTCTGGAACATGGCATGATTTTTGTGTTTAATAGATGGTTTTTGTAGTTGATGGGTGATTTTTTGTTAGATTTATTAGGTGTTACAGGTTCTTTTTCAATGTTCAGTTTTTTTCAATTAATGGTTTTTAGTTTAGGCTAAAATTTTAACTACAATTATTTTGGGTAAACCACATAAATCAATATGTATTTTGTTATATAAGGGTATTCTAGTTTGACATTGTGAAGTTTGGTAACTTTGTGTGGTACAGTTTGTTAAGTTAGAATTGTGTTAGAAACTCAGTTGTTTTTCTTTATAATTGTCTGAACAAATTGCAATTTTATACACCGTTGTTCTTAATTTACCTTTTTGTTACTAAAGTGTAAATTTGAATTTACATTTTGTTAGTTTTTCTCATTCCAAATTTTCTTTCTATGGAACCCTAGTTAGCTTCAGCAACTTTAGATAATTTGTTTCCCAAATGATGTGGCAATGATGTTGTAGTAGGAGCACTTTTAATAATGATGGGACCATTTCAACATCATCAAATCAAGATCTAGTGCGCCCATTGACCACTATGAGGTCACTTCAATATCCTTCAATCAAAATTCAGTATGCCTAATGCCACATCATTCCGGAAGCATAGCATTACTATGAAGAGCATTTAGAACCAATTTTAAGTTCATAATTTGAAAAACATTTAGTTCAATGTATTATTCTTGAGTAATGCTACACCCACAACTAAATCCACATATAACTCTACAACCAATAATAGTAGCCCTTGATTCCAGTGGGTCTCATATGGGACCCACATGAGGCCTACTGGAAAAAGGGACATAATGTATTGGGTGTAGAATTGGGTGTGGATTTAAATGTGGGTGTAGCATTTTTTATTATTCTTTCGTTAGAGAAATGTATTTGTCAAAAATGTATATTAAATATTAAATTTTTGAACCACAAGCATTAATATAGTACTCCATGTGACTATGAAGATATATATATATATATATATATATAGGGATTTGCTAACTTACAACACAGGAGGCTTTTAGCGACGAAAAACAGGCTTTTAGCGACATAATTTTTCGTCGCCAAAAGTTGGAATCTTTAGTGAAAAATATTTCATCACCAAAAACATATTTTTTTGTCGCTAAAGAGACTGTTGTACGCTGCTAACCTACAACCATCATGTTGTAAGTTAGCAGCCCCCATATATATATATTTGTATATATGTAAGTTATATGGTCATTTATCTAATAAGTCAAAAATGAACTGAAGAGTGAAGAGAGAGGGAGGCGTGGAAAAGATGTCCTTTTAAGTCAAATTTGTAATAGCCCAAGAAATCTTAGCATTTGATGAGATGTGACAGGAAATACTGAGAGTATCAACAAATGTGTCATTTTTTAAGTATAGAAGCAATACTAACTGGCAATGTTTCATTTTTTAAATGAAGAGAGAGAGAGAGAGAGAGAGAGAGAGAGAGAGAGAGAGAGAGAGAGAGAGATAGTTGGTCATTAATGAAGTTGTCTTTTGCTTGCATTTAGAGAGAGAGAGAGAGAGAGAGAGAGAGAGTAGCAAGAGGATCAAAGGCTCAGAGTAGTGGCCTTGTACAATAAAGATCAGTATATGATATATCTATGTATATATATGTGTATATATCTATACATATAAACCCTGTGCTCTATATATAAACCCTAGCAACCTTGATATTAGTGCTATGTCTTTATCACATTTATCATCCCTAGGAACTATCACTGTCTTACAATATATAGAGCTAATATTCATTCATAGTTGAACAAAACACCATTCAAGAGTCATCTTCTACTCCTTTTCCTTTTTTCCAAGTGCTGAATCTTCAATCCTTATATGCTCCCCATCCTTTTGCTGCCAAGGTGCTCTGCCCTCATTGTTTGATGAATGGAGACCTCGTCCTATATCTACTGCCTCCACCGTCAGAGTAGAGACATCTTTTCCCTCTGTCATTTGACCCATAACATCTGATTATTTGAGAGCTCTTCTATCCACCACCTAGACCCTCCCGCCGCCGCCGTCGACCTTTGTCATCGCACCTCTAACTCGCCAGCATATTGCTGTTCTTAAAGCTGAGAAAAAAATTGGAGAATGCTATCACTAAGGTCTACGAGGCAGAGGCAAAGATTTATCCCCTTCATCTCCACCAACATTTTTGGCGAATTTTGCTTACCAGATCACACTCTTCGCCACCGTCTATGCCATAAAAAAATGGCAAGCACCCGCATCACAAATGTATTTACACTGTATATTCAACGATTACCATCGGTTTATTTGCCATAGCTGGAGTTTTTGGTATGTTCTTTGTTCATTTCACTAGAAAGCATATGCAGTAACTGTATATAAAGCATAGGGACACTTTGATGGGCGTGAATGGACGCCTTGCAGATGTCCCATATTTGCATTTACCTTCTGAAATGCACGATTTGGACACTTGGTTCATAATTTAAGTTCATAATTTGAAAAACATTTGGTTCACTGTATTATTCTTGAGTTATGCTACACCCGCATCTAAATCCACACATAATTACACACCCAACAATCTTGGCCCATAATTCCAGTGGGTCTCGTGTGGGACCCATGTGGAACCCACATGAGGCCCATTTGAATAAAGGGTAAGAATGTAGTGGGTGTAGAATTGGGTATGGATTTAGATGTGGGTGTACAGAACCACTTTTTATTATTCTTCAATAGAGAGATGGATCTGTCAAGAATGTACATTAACTATTAAATACTTCAACCACAAGCATTATAGTCCACATGACTATGAAGATATATATATATATTTGTATATATATAAGTTATATGATCATTTATCTAATAAGTCAAAAATGAACTGAAGAGTGAAGAGACAGGGAGGCGTAGAAAAGCATGTCTTTTCAATTCAAATTTGTAATAGCCCAAAAAATCTTAGCATTTATTGAGATGTGACCGAAAATATAGAGAGTATCAACAAAGGTTTCATTTTTTTAAATATAGAAGCAATGCTAACTGCAATGTTTCATTTTTTAAATGAAGAGCAAGAGTGTTGGTTATTAATGAAGTAGTATCTTTTGCATACGTTTAGAGAGAGAGAGAGAGAGAGAAAGAGAGAGAGAGAGTAGTAAGAGAATCAGCGCCTCAGAGGAGTGGCCTTGTATAGTACTGATCAGTATATGACATATCCGTGTACATATATATATATATATGTGTGTGTGTGTATACATCTATACATATAAACCCTATGCTCTATATATAAACCCTAGTATCCTTGATATTAGTGCTCTGTCTTTATCACATTTATCATTCCTAAGAATTATCACTGTCTTCCAATATATTGAGCTAATATTCATTCATGGATGAACAAAACACCATTCAAGGGTCATCTTCCACTCCCTCTTCCCTTTTTCCAAATGCTAAATCTTCAATCCTTATACGCTATCCCCATCCTTTTGGTGGCCAAGGAGCTCTGCCCTTATTGTTTGATGAATGGAGTCCTCGTCCTATCTCCAATACCTCTGTCGCCGGAGTAGAGACCTCTTCTCCCTCTGTCATTTGGCTCATAAACAACTGATTGTTTTAGAACGCTTCAATTTGCTACCGTCGACCCTCCCTGCCTTCGCACGTCTGACTCGCTAGCAAGTTGATGTGCTTAAAGCTGAGAAAAAAATTGGAGAATGCTATCACAAATGTCTACAAGGAAGAGGCAAAGATTTACCCCTTCATCTTCTCTAACATTTTTGTGCGACTTTCGTTTACTAGATCACACTCTTTGCGACCGGCTACACCATAAAAATGGCAGGCACCTGCATTACAAATGCATTTATACTGTATATCAGGCGTTTATCACCGATTTGGTTGCCGTAGCTGGAATTTTTGGTATGTAATTCGTTCATTTCACTAGAAAGCATTTGCAGTCACTAGATATAAAGTATAGGGCCGATTTGATGGATGTAAATGCATGCCTTGCGAAACTCACAAATCCGTGCATTGCACATGTATGAAAACATAAACAATTCATCTTTCCACATCAGTGCCTATGTGGCAGCTTCTCACTCTTTTTCTCTCACACTGACACACACAATTTGGTTTAATCAGTGGTTGTGGGAGTGATTTCGGCACCTATCATTATGCAATTGTGGTTGTGATACTTAGGCCAAAGTGGTTGTGATACTTTACCTAAATTATATTCACAATTAGGGCTTCATTCTCCAGAATTACATCCAGTCCATACCTTTGATGCTTAGGCCACAGTTGGATGTTTTGGGGAGATTTGACAATGTCTGTGACTAATAAAAAAATCCCGTGGGATAATTAGTGGACAAATTATGAACTATTAAGTGAAAATAGACTAATAGTTCTGCACAAGATTTGCGAGCCAAACATCAGACTATTTTTAAGTAAAACAAATTAATAATCCAATCCTGACTTAATCCAGTGAAACAAAAGTGGCCTTATGATAGCAATACAAGGTAACCACACGGATCAAGAAGTGTCTCAAGATGTACCATCTAGAAATGCCCAATGAGGTTTACCTATTCGAATTACAAGGAGTTTCTCACAATTAGCAAAAAAAGAAAAAGAAAAAACAACATAAGGCTTTAAAGATTGTTCATCTTGTTTGGAAAAAAAATTGTAGTTTTGCGAGCATGCCAGGATTTTGTACGGTAGGCCCAAACATGTAGCCAAACTAATCCCTATGTTTGGTTTGAGTATGATCAAGCGATTGTTGGGAAGTAGGGATGCCCCTTCCCTTAAGGTTGCACTTGCCTCAATGAAGAGGACTTCTAAATTTAACCAATTGATGAGAATGGAAAATGAAATGAAATTGGGAAATGAAAATGACTGTCATTGATCTAACTGTAATTACATGGAAAGAAGGGAACCTTGGATACTCTCACACCCGTTCCAGAATTTCATGGTTTTAAAATGCATAACTTGAGATTTTGTTAAATTATTAATGCTATTAATAATTGAGATGAGTTGACGTGGCTCAACGGTGGAGTGTCAATTAAGAACACGATAATCAGAGAGTACCTGTTGCATTGGTATGAGTAAATGGCATTTATATGATTTAAATGTTTGACTTTATTTGGTATTTGATGAATAGTAAATTTACCTGTTGTGAGTATGTTCTAGTAATTCCGATATTGTTATATATATATATATATATTATTTTGAGAACTGTGGTGAGAATGTGAGTGACACGTTATGTAAAAGGTAGGTTGTGTAGAGATTCCACAGAATTTAGTTTTTGGACGTAATTTTGGACCCAAACAAGACTTAGTCAAAAACTTTGGTAATTTATAATTTTCACTCGCAAAAGTTATCAAATGGGCGTGTGCGACGTTTCGGGAGATAATTAGAAGTTTGAGAATCTTGAGGGGTGGTAAACGCGATTCCTTGAAAGATTTTCTATAAATAGAGGAGGGTGAGTTGTCATTTCTCACAAACCTCATACAATATCTTGGGAGAGGAGAGAGAAAAGGAGATTTGATCCCTCGGGATTTGCGACGACGATCTGCGACCTTTCGTCCGTCAGATTTTCTCCAAATTCGAGATTTGAACTCGTGGAGGTAAGATCTACATTTTGATACTACTTAGGCCATGTTTGGATAACTTTTGTAAAAATCTAATTTCTAGACTTTTGGGGAAAACCCAGTAAAACTTGTAGGAATCGCCTGAAATTCAAGATCCGACGATTAATTGGCCCTCTAGTCGATCCTTCAAAGTTTGAGAGGAATCGCATGAGGTATGAAGTCCTAACTTATGAAATATAGGAATATACATGTGTTAAATTCCTATGATGAAATTGAGATCCGGGCAAAATTCATGTGTTAATCTTAGGCCCGTTAATTATGCACGCGCTTAAACGTGAAAAGCATGTCTACTTTTACGCGAGCACGTTGAGTTGTCTATATGGGTTAAAGGGGAGTCTTATACAAATTCATGCCGGAGTAAGCTTCTCGATGTTTGAGAATTTAGTAGCGATGGCTACTGTGCATGGTTGATAGACTTAGACTTGTCAGGCACTTGGGGTTGCAATGGTTGATAGACTTGGAGTTGCCATTGGCATCGCGGTTTAAGACTTGGACTTGCCGCTACTGGATGAATGCGAATTTTTCTCCCTAGAGACTATTTGTTATGAATTGTGAGATTAGAGCATGTTTTTATCATATATTGCATATGTTAGAACTTGTGCACTCAGCGTATAGCTGAGCAGTGGAGATTTACTCCATTGTAGGTACATAAGAAGAAAGACAAGAAGAAGCGTTCGGAATGAGGCCGATGGGACGACGGGAATCGCTCTTGTTTATATTTTTGTCCCTCTTCCTAAACTTGTATGAGGTTTTGGAATTTGTAAAATATGATGTAATAGAACCTTGGGGGTTAGCTAGTGGTACTGTATTTTGTATTCGAACACCTGTAGTTATGTTTAAAAATGTTGCAATTCAGTTTTGGTTGTGATTGTTTTTGGTTTGGAGAAGCTTGTGTTATGATAGCACAAAACATGGCTGCCCAGCAGAGGATCAGACGACTGGTCCCTAGATCAGTCGACTGGATCCTGTGTTGTTTTAAAACACTAAAAGTGAATAGTGGAAACATCAGTCGACTGGACCACTGTACCTTTTTAGCCACTGCTTTGTTATGTTCGGGTAATCAATCGATTGGGTTGATAAAACAGTCGACTGGATGGAGTCCTAGAATATGACTTTCTGCTTGAATAAAGTACCAGTCGACCGAACCCCTTTAGTCGACTTATAATTTTAGGCACCAGTCGACTGTAGATTCACCAATACAGTCGACTGGACGGGCTGTTATTGGTTGAAAACCGTTCTGCTTCAGGTCCCTAGTCGACTGGGCCCACTATCAGTCGACTGGACCTCTGTTTTCAAAACTAAATTCTTTTGGACTGGTTCCAACTGGACAAAACTTTTTTTTTATAACTCTGATTTTAATGGATTTTAATAATGTTTTTCGCTACTATTTTACTTTAATGGAATTGGATGAGCCTTGATGGCGTGCCATATGTCCTTTTTTCGCGCGTAGCAGGATGGGTCGTGACAGATACATGAGGACCATAAAGATAAATTGGAAGCTAAATAATACATGAACAGTAAAAAAAAATAATGCTACAGGTTGCTAAAAAAATGAATGCTTTGGGGAGTGCTTTTTCGAGATGGGTTGTGAGAAAGTTCTTATGGGCTATCTTTGAGCCTTTATAGTGTATGAACAAATGGTTTCCCTGAAAAACATCCACTATAAACTGCCCTCATCCACTATTGGAAGTCACATGCATAGTGGTTGGCATAACTACCCGCTAATTCCAAGTCCTTGCCATGTGTATTTATTATGCCCACAAACTAACTCATGTGAAGTCAAGGCATTGGTCACTAACATTGATGCCTCGTTTGTTTTGCAGGACTAAGTGTTAGATAGGAGCAATAGGACCATTAGTCCAACGAAACAAACATAGCCTGAGGGTGTATGTGTATCACATGAGTATCGAAATTAGTGTATCATCCCAACAACCACATGAATAAATGAAAACAAGGGATTAAAGTCCATTAAACTAATTTTTAGACATGTGCATGAAAACACTTTTAACACATGTGCTTGGCTCTCCAACGGTCACAAAAATTAATACAAGGAACAAAACGTGACAGTACCTCCCATATGCGCGAGAGTACAAATTGAGCCGCATTCGTGTCCGCAGGATGCACCCGCGCAAGTCACGATTTTTAAGCCAAATTGGACGGCCCGAATCCTAGATTTGACACCCCCCCTCCTTGCGCGCATGAGAGAGCATTTCCCCAACACAAGCTTACTAACTTATGAAACTAAAGTATATATAAGTTGCTGAAAGGTCTTGTAAATAAGTAATGTGGAATAGGTGTCACATCAATCTTTTAGTTTGGGTTTGAGTGTTTGAAATAAAAAGGCCCATGGCCTAAAACAAACTTTGTTTAGTTTTAAATAAAAAGTCCAAACAACAAATGTTATAACACAATCAAATAAATAACCCACAAATAATCCAACCATCCCCCCCATTTAAAAAATTTAAACAAATAAAAAGGTAGTGGAGCAAGAGAACTCAATGCATCAAAACTAGTGCCTTTAGGGCTATGAACCAGTCCCTAGGAATATAAGAAGTGATATTACAGAAATTTGGTGAAATAGCATTTCTATGAACTATAATACCTTATCGTAAATCAATCGTCTTATACCCACATTGATTCCTCAGAATCTGAGCAACTCTAATCGGTGTGACGCCTCTAGGCCCTGCGTCTGTCCTGGATTTTCATAAGTACTCTAGAAAACTTGCCCAAGCTTTCATAGAAAGCGGCCCCATTTATATAGGTGAATCCATCAAGTATATATTGCAATTAAACACATCATCCAAACAATATGGACTATGGAATTCATTAAGAGTTTAACTCAACCTTTCTCATTGCAATTGCACTATATACCATAGGAATGGACAACAATATAATCAAGTTATAGTGCATCTCAAATCAACCAATGACTTGTTATTACCCATGTGAACCTATTTCTTGGGTTCTCCAATTATATAGGTTGGGTTACCATCATTGTTGATATTTGTTACAGGCATAAGTCCCATTCCCCTCGATGTTTCATACGCTAGTTTTCTTTTCTTCCTAGTGGTTTTGTTAAATGGTCAGTCAACTTCACTTCTGACCTTATAGAATTAAGAGATAATTTTTATCATCAAACAGCTGTCTCACAACATTATGTATTAGGCACATATGCCTACTCTTTGCCATATAGGACTTGATCATAGCTCGGCCTATTATAGATTGGCTATCTCAATATAAAAAAATCGATGGAACTAGTTCATTCCAAATAGGATTATCTGCTAAGAGGTTTCTAAACCACTTAGCCTCAGTACTAGCTTTCTCAAAAGCTATAAACTCAGATTCCATCATTGATTTAGCTGTGCAAGTTTACTTGGATGATTTCCAAGATACTGCACCTCTGTTGAGTGTAAAAAATAAATCTCTTGTTGAATTCATCTCGTCTAAAAATACTTACTTTTTTCCCCCAAAAAGTTTGGCTAAAAATGGTCTTCAACAAACCAAAATTTAAATTCTTTCGAATTTCGAAGTATGCAATACATTGTCAAAACAATTTCTACCTTATCTCTGGGTATACGGACAAATTTTTTTTTTTCAAAATTAATTCTTCCCGAAGGTGATAATCAAATTGTCAACTCTAAGTAAAACATTTTCACTCCAATAAGATTCATCAAAGGAAATGCCAACAATAGCTCTTGTAATTTTAATAAAATTACATTGGCTTCACCAAAATCTTTTATATCAAAATTAAATGACCATGTATTTTTTGTCTCTATTTTGCAATCTCTAAAATAGAACCAAAATGAATAAATCATCTTCATATCATAACAAACAATTCAAAATTGTATTTGTTGCAAATGCAATTGTCACTTTCATTTTAAAACTATTTGAAAAATAGTTTGACCAAATTTTCATGCTACTGGTTGGGTTCCATTTTTAGACCATACTAGCATGCAATCCGCACAATGCGGAGTTACACTATTTGTCCAAAAAATAAAAACAAATGCACGAAAGACCCGAGTACTTTTGAAAGCAACTTCAAGAAGTAGTCATTATTATGACTGTTGAAAATTGAAAAAAAAAAAAAAAAAAACCATCGTGTGGTCCTACCAGCACCAGCAGGCGCTGCCAACTGTTGCCCCCGACTGTGCGACTGAGAATCCTTGGGCAACTTTTAGTGGGAAACTGTGTCCAAATTGGTCCAAAAATCAAAGTTGGAAGCACATATCATTGCTTTTACTATCCATAGCAACTGATGCGAACCTTAGTAGTACGCATATTACCCAAACAAAAGGTATTGAAGGTTTTCTTGAGGATGAAGTTTTGGTAACAAATAACCAAAAGATTGGTGTATATGGGCGGTAAACAGAAACAACCTTAAAGCTTAACAAATACCACCAATCAAAAGTTAAAAGTATCAATTCTGCATATCACAAATAATCAAGATATTTTCTATTTTTCTTGAATCTACAAATTAACATTACTTAATGCCTGGACAAGTAGTAAAATTTTCTTGGTGAAAGACCCAATATACAAATCTAAAAGCTTCGGGCTCGTTTGGTAACGTTGCGGTTTTCTGTTTTCTATTTTCGTTTTCATTTTTTAGGAAAACAAAAATAGAAAACGCGTTTGGTATTGTTTTTTTTTTTTTTTTACAAAAAATGTTTTTAGAATTTAGAAAAGAAAAATGAAAACAGCCCAAAGGTGTTTTCGTTTTCATGTTTTTTAAAATAAAAAATGATCGGGTCTCTTCTCTCATCTGACGATCTGCTCTAAGCCGTGAGTGATTCTTCTTCGTCTTCTTCGATCTTCTCTCTCCTTCTACTTTGATATGTTCTTCTTCTTCGATCTCCTCCTTCTTCTTCGGTCTGTTCTTCTTCTTCTTCTTCTTCTTCTTCTTCTTCGATTATCTTCTTCTTCTTCTTCTTCTTCTTCTTCTTCTTCTTCTTCTGCGATCTCTTATTCTTTTTCTTCTTCTTCGATCTTCTTCTACTTCTTCTTTGAAACACATTTCTCTCTGTTTTCATCTGGGAATAAATTTTGGGCATTAATTTTTCGAATCACATTTTCTCTCGATCTGTTTTCATCTGGCTATTATTTTTCATTCTGGGTATTAATTTTGGGTATTAATTTCTCTCTGTTTCTCTTTTATCAGATCAACAAGAGCAAGCACTCTAAGGAGGATTTTGGACCAGTCATTCTCGGGAAGGTTATATCTCTCTCTATATTTACATGCCTAATATATATATATAAGTATATATCTCAGCAAGATCTGTATATCCCATTGTTGTTTGTTAGGTGTAATGGATTTAGATTTTTTTTGCTTGGATTGTTTTTAGATAAATACTTGTGTTCCAATGTCACTTCTGTTTTCCTGAATTCCACAAGTGTTCTACATTTTCCTTTCGATCAATTCACATTCATGTGGTTTTACCCATGTTGATCTATCAGAGTGTAGTGAACTGGGCTATTATGCTCTGGTTAATGACTCTGGTGAAGCTTAATGAAAATCAACTGATATGTTGGGACGGCCCAAAAAGACTATAAATAATGGATCCATATTCCATAGCCAACATTAGTTGGAAATAAACTGTAATATTGTAGTTTCTTGATTTTAGTAGTTGTACCTTCAAATTGCAAGTGAAACACAACTATGACTATGTATGTGATATAAAATAATACTAATAGTGCTTGTTATTTTACTGTCTCATAGTATAGATGTGAATTAATGTCTCCTTGTCCAGTGACCATGGATGGTGTGCATAATTTTTTAGCCATACAATGAATTCAGTCCCATGGACACAGAAATACACAAAGGAGCTTTTGGTAAATGTTCCAAGTTCCAACCTTACTTGTATCAAATTCTACTTTGAGCTTTTAGAACAACATGCAAGGGTGTCATTAAACTTTATTGTCCTTCACTACTGCAATCCACATGGATACATACTTTGAAGGGTATGGTTGAAATAATCCCCAAGATGCATAAGGGTCTGTTTGAGAAAGCAAGAAATAACTCAATACCAGTATAAATTTCCATACCCACTGTTTGCTGTAATTATGGTTCGGGCATGCCAGAGCCTTGTTAGGTAGATCCAAACTTAAAACACAAAATTTCCTAAACGCTTGTGTGAGTGATACACAAGGCTTTATGAAAATCTGACTTCTAACAGGTGATTGTGATGGCCAAGTAGGAAAGTATCCTTGGCCTGTAGTCCCTAGATAGTATTGAAGCATACAAGTCTAGCAAGTGATGAAAAGACATAAAGAAATTAAATAAAAGATAGATTTTATTTAATTGTAGAGAAGAAAATTAAAAGAAGTAATTGAAAGCTAAGAAAATAAAAACTAATCCTAAGAGTGCTAAAGGATGCTTTAGAATGCTTTTTTGGATGCGGTTGTCGAAGTGACGTGGGGTGTCTTGACTGCTTGGCCTGTCTGTTGATTTATAGGCGGCCTGTACTGATAAAGATAAGGCAAGTAGAATCTCTTCAAAAATAATATGGTAAAATATACCAGATTTATCTCCCATAAACTGATAAAACCTGCCATATCTTCAAATTTATACATATATGTATATGCATATATATCTTGTATTTTGAATGTGGTCCATATATGGTCTTGATACGACTGCCTTAGCTTGCAAGTAAAAGATAATACTGATAATATGCTGATATTATCTCCCAAATTTGATAATATTTTGATATTATCTTTCCATAACAGATAATACTCCCATATCAGATAATAATATTGATATTATCTTCCCAAATTTAATAATACCACTCTAATTAAGATATAGAAAAACTATCCTTATCAATCACCTGATCATATCCGCAAGAGAAATATTAGGGTTGATCACCTTTCCAAAGTGAATGACTGACTTAACTGACTAACCTTGCTCAGCCCGACCATATCACGTCTCTTCGGCCTACTAAATGTATACCAAACAGCAATAGGGCCCACCATTCATATATTAACCAAATGAGCAATGAGGTGGTCATACCATGTGAAGGGCAAATGAGGGGTGGCCTACGTGGTTATATGCCAAATGGAAAGCTATTAAATTAATGGAAGAAGTCAGTCCGAGGCAAGGCCACGTGAGTATGTGTTAGCCCAATCATATAATGATCAGCCCGAGTGAGTAAAGGTGTTAGCCCGATAGCGATGTAATACAGCTACATTGAAGCAGGGCCCACTTTGTGTAGCAGCCCGATGAAATGGTGATGAGCCCGATAGAATGAGCCCGATCAAATAATGATCAGCCCGATCTCATGGTGGTCAGTCCGATTAAGCAAAGGTGCTTGCCCGACTGTAATAAGCCCGATCAACTTTGAAGTAACCACCTAGCTATTAATTTTGCCATCGGTCTCATGAGTCCGATTACAATATTCCAATCGGCTTCTATCAACTTTGATTTAAAAAATGTATTTTTTAGGTTCAAACAACCACCCACCTGTTTGTTGACTTCTTAATTTCCTAGCTCATTTCATATCTATTATCTATATGACTATATCCTTCACTCTTTGTTGGGTTCTCAGAAATTGTAGGAAAAGAACACAAAGAAATTATGGGTACGTCAAGCCATTTGTGGCTGGCTTTTTTTACCAAATATATGTATGGTCTCTCTGTCTATACGATTTCGGTACTTGTGAATCGAAAATAATGAGAATGTTCATTTGTGTTCAATGGAAAAGTGTAAAGTAAAACAAAGAAAAGCGAAATCCTAAACAAGTCAACTCTTTCCAATTTATTTTACCCTGATCCATTTGATGCATAATAATGGAGTGTTCATCAGTATGGTTTTGCTTTGTTAATTGAAACTGTATAGATATCGCATATCTATTTCAATATGTATTAAAATATTTGACTGAGAATGTCAATTCAGGGAAAATCTGTCACGACCCAAGTCTCGTTCAGTAAGATATTATCTGCTTTGGGCTCAAATCCGCACGGATTTATTGTTGGGCCACTACCCAAAATGCCTCTTACTAGGGAGACTTGGAACCACACATCTATAGCACATTACGCTTCCTTTCCCAGGCGATGTGGGACGAACTCCCCCTACAGCACTCAGCACCAGGGTCGTTACATTCCACCCCCCTTAGGGCCCAACATCCCCATTGGCACACTTTCGACTGGGTCAGGCTCTGATACCATTCTGTCACGACCCAAGTCTCGCTCAGTAACATATTATCCGCTTTGGGCCCAAACTCGCACGGATTTGTTCTTGGGCCACTACCTAAAAGGTCTCTTACTAGGGAGACTTAGAACCACACATATATAGCACATTACCCTCCTTCCCTAGGCGATGTAGGACAAACTCCCCCTACAACACTCAGCACCAGGGTCGTTACAATATCATCACTCTATTCTATAGCTTATAACTCTTGAAATTGTTTGCTAATTTCTGATTTATAATTTCCCTTCTCTTGCTTAATATATCCTTAGAAGGATATACTCACCTATACGTGATGGGGATTAGCATTATTTGCTTGTTTTGTATTCTGAAATCATAAGAAACGTGCGCCAAAGAGTCCCATTGTTGTTTTATGATGCATTTAACATTGTTGTTCACTTGTTCCTTTAATTCGTACCATATGCTCGAAATAATCGCAAATACAAACGTTTCAATATTCGTTCAAGTACATTTTTCTATTTGCCATTTTTCTTAAAGTTATGACTCCATTTGAAATTTACTAATGTTTGATGTTGTTTTTGTTAGAATTGTATTGGCGCAATTGATAGAACACACATTAATGCGCGTGTACCGATTGATTCACAAATTCCATATCGTAGTAAGAAAACTGAACCAACCCAAAATGTAATGTGCGCATGTTCTTTTGACATGCGCTTTACATTTGTAATGTATGTTTGGGAAGGAACGACAAATGATTCTAGGACATTTTTTGAATGTGTGATTTTAGAGGCAACGGTCATCAACCAAGTGCATGTGAAGAGCTATTCAAATATCGCCATTCTTTTTTTACCAAAAAAAAACTTATTGCCATTCTTCATTGCGTAATGTTATAGAGCGTTGCTTTGGAGTATTAAAGGCTCGTTTTCCCATTTAAAACAAATGCCTCCTTATCCACTTCACACACAGAAGTACATTCCAAATGCATGTTGGACTGTTCACATCTTTATACGAATGCATGCAACGGTTGATCGATTGTTTGAGGAATTTACAGCTGATCAAGTTATTGTTGATGACAATGGTAGAGATGGTGCAGGAAGTAGTGCAAATGTCCCTGTTGAGATTGATGTGAGTCAAAGTCAGTTACGTCAAATGGCTCGTGTAAGGGACCAAATTACTAATCAGCTTATGGCAAGTGTTCAACGTCACTACACCAAAAAGCCCAAATTGGCACCCTTTCGCGAATTTCATCTGGCACTGTTCAAAACAGTGCCAAATTTTGGCACGATTTTAGGCCAATTTGGCACTGTTTAAAACAGTGCCAGATTTGGAACTATTTCAAACAGTGCCAACATGAAAAATTTACGGTGCCAAACAAATCCCAAAATAATTTCCCCCCAAAATGCTTTGACTGAATAAAAAATATCCCTAACCTAAACCCAAAATAATTTTAGTTTTCCCTCTCTCTCTCTCTCTCTCTCTCTCTCTCTCTCCTAACAAACCCTAACAAAGGGGAGAAAAAATCCCCCAAATATGACCCTCCCCACCACTGCCAGCTAACTCACCCTCACCACCGCTGCCAACGCCGACGGTAGCTCTCTCTCTCTCTCTCTCTCTCTCTCTCTCTCTCTCTCTCAAACTCTAAGGTATCACTCTCTTCTCTTCTCTTGTTTTCATTTTTTTTTTTTGGTAAACAAATCTCCGATTTTATGTTTCACTGAGATGGCATCAATGTATCAAACATATTCATGGCAATATTTTCAGTAGGTGCTTGTATTTGCTTATTTTGTGCTTTATAAACTAATACTCCAACAAACCTAGAATTCCAATATTTGACATTCAATTTCAGTTTCACCGAAGTGAATGAAAAATTATAAGTTGTAAAGATTTCAATAGGTGCTTGTATTTTCTTAGTTCAATGCTCTGTTTTGTGCTTTACATTAAATTATATATATATATATGTATATATATTGTGACTTTGTTAACAAAAGCCAACAATATTTGACTTTAACTTGGTAAGGTAAAATTTGTCTTCAGACTGTGATGTTTGCAAGAGACTCGATCCTGTTGCAACAGATCCAATATTAAGCCAACAATATTTGACTTTCTTTTTTGGGTCTAAAATTTCTAAGTCAAAAAATTTGAGAATTCTTTCTTCCTATGGAGCTCAAGAATTGACCAAGAGGAAAAATAAAATAAAAAGTGGATGAAGAGGGAAAAAAGTTCTGTGAAGGTACCAAAATGACCCCACCTTGAATTTAGAAATCTATGGTACCCAAAAAAAGTAAGAAATCATAGTGACAGTTGTTTGTATAGAAATCTAAAAATTGGAACTTAATTTATTGATAGAATTTGTTGGGCTACAAGAAAGACCCTGTTAACCTGTATGTAACTTATGTAAGATTGTCCTGCAGAAGTTATTGACAAAATTAGGAGTCTCAAGGTTTTTTTTTCTTTTTTTTTTTTCCTGTGGTTTTAGCTTCTTCAGGATCTGGTATGTCTTACTTCTGTGGTATTAATTATTGAAAAACTTAGGTTCTTGATTAATCTGTTTGTATTTACTTGCCTTTACTTGCCTCTTTTTTCTTTGTATTGGCAGAGGAGTTGCGGATTGGAGATCAACAACTGCTAGTCTTCTTTTGGAGTAAGAATATTATTTCTCCCTTTTTATTTATTGGATTTTTTTATTGCGATGTTTTATTTAGAGAAACAATTTTCTTTGTAGTAGTGTTTTAATATAATTTTTACATCTAGTAAGTAATACATGTTAAAGTTGGAGTATATTTCATGACCTGTGTTAAATAACTAAGAAATCATCAACTTGGCTAGTTGATCAATTTGTTCTAGCACTTTGATAGAAATCTGCTGAAAATAAGATTCTAGATTATCCCACATAATCACATTGCTATTTGTCACTTGATTTCATAGAATTTTGTCTCATTAAAGATATAATACTGAAAACAACTCGATACTAGTTTTGTTATATACATAGCTTAAAGTCATAATTTGTTGTTTCGGTTATATTTAGACCGAAAATTATTATCCTTATATTATGTACTCTTCTTAGATTGATGCCCATACAATTTTGGTGTGGTTGATTGTTCAATTTTTCTTCCTAGACTAGACTAGACTAGACTAGATGATGAAGTAGTTCCAGCTATTTGCACTCATGCCAAAAGGAATTTAATGCTTCTTCCTTGACTAAACTTTATTATTTTCCTTACTTCGTTCTTCTCAGCTATATGATCTGATACTTTCCTCCTCCCTTTGTTGCCCTATTTATTTGGAATACAATTTGACTCTCTTTTTTCATTTTGTTGTTGCTATTAGTGGCTGATAGTGTTAAAAAACAGTTGTGGTTTATTTAATTTCTATTGAATGAACACTTGTTTTGGAAAATTTCTGTCGCTGGATTGCTTGCTGCCCCTGTTTGATATTTGCAAACTAAATTTCTTGGTATGTTTTCTTGCTTCACGCCAAGTTCTCCACTTTGTTGACAAATCGAGGATTGCATCACCCTCTTTGAGAAAGTATAAAAACAGAGTAATGTATTACTTTATTTATTTATTTTTTATGTTCATGTCAACGTAGGGTAGATGCTTTTAAAAATAGAGTAAAACTGCCCCTCTCTCTCTCTCTATCTCTCTTTATTTTGTATATTTTGTTTCAAGCTTCATATTTTGAAGTTTGAAATCCCCACCCCTCTCTGCCGATTAGGTCTCTCAATTTCAATCTATATGTGGGTGTTCTTTTAGGCTCAATTTTTAGGGGATAAAAACATGCTTTGTGGCTCATGATCAATAATTGAGTTGTTTGGATAGTATCCATTATTTTACTTTCTTTTTAGTGTATACAGAGTTCCAGATACATATAGATTACTTTAGAGCCCTTGAATAACTACTTGGATGTTAATCATAGATTCATAATTGAAATGGCTATCGAAAAATTCTATCTATCTGGTTTTGTGATTCTCACTGAAAATTGTCTATGAACCGTGCGTCTTTCACGTCTTTTCAGTTGTCCATGAACTATGCGTCTTTCAGGTCTTTTATTTGGCAATGCTTGTTTTATTTTGGATTCTATTTTTACCTTAAGATCAGATGTGGGGGGTGCAAAAGTTTATGTGACATACAGGTGGGGCTAGCAAAAGGGGGAAGCTTAGGGCTATATCAATATGTAGTCTAGTTCTGGGGAAGCAATTTGGAAAGCGAAGCATTAGTCATTTACATATGCTTGTGTATTGATCCTTCATTGTAAATCTCAAGAGAAACAATTTTGTGACTAATATTATTTGATTTAGTGCCTGCCTTCCAGTAATATGAAGTAGTTGTTATTAAGCCTTGAAGTGATGCTAATTACCTGCTAGCCCTTTCAATCCTGGTTTAGGGAATGCAAATAGTTTCATGGTTTTCTAATTCTTTTTTTCTTATGCAGAACGTGTGTCAAATTGGGCAAATGTTGTTTTAGCCTATGAGCCTGTTTGGGCCATTGGGACTGGGAAGGTTGCAACTCCTGCTCAGGCTCAGGAAGTAAGTGGAGGTTAATCTAGCTGTTTTGATAAATCTTTTTGATACCTAATGACGTTATGATTCTATGAATTGCTTAGTGCCTGTTTGGGACTGTTTAAAATAGGATCTTGATCAGTCCTAGTCTAGTTTTTATGAGAACCAAGTTTATTAAACAAGGTCATCTAGTGTAAACATGAAACAGGGATTCACATGTTAAGAACCTCCCAAATAAGTTCTAACCTCAATAAAACCAACATACAAAAAAGAGTTTAGAGTTCAAACTGAATTTAAGGGGCTCTCTGGTAAGACAAAGAACTGGTTCTATGGTTCACAAGTAAACCAGTTCTGTAAATTCAAGGGTTTGGTAAATGTCTATTTCTTGCATAGTAGTTTGTGACTCTGTGCCCAGTCTAATTTATCTCTTAGAACTGGTTCTTTGTCAAACCATATTGCTTAAGGGTCTATTTGGTATGTGGATATAGAAAACGGAAAAGAAAAGGCGAAGAAAATCTATTTCCCTAGTGCTTTACTCCACTCTTAAATAACACTAGAATCAATGGTTTTGAAAACAAAATAGAACAGAGAAAGGGCAGTGACTTATAAATACAAAATTTTTAATTTTATAATCTCTTTCCCTTTCAGTTTTCCTCACTGTTTTCCTTATTAACCAAACAAAGAAAAGTGGTTTCCACAATGTGTTGTTTTTCTCACTAAATCCGTGACCCAAGCAGAGAGCCTAAAGCAAGGACCATCTAAATTATTCTCATGATTAAATGCTTGACTGGAGAAACTTGGGCTTTACTGCCACCAGAATTCATAGTAGTAACTGAATGGATCAACTGTGTTTAGTGGATGAGAAAAACTTGGAGAAATATTAATAGAAAATGGATACCACCATGATTGAAATGGAAGCAGTATTAGACATCATCATTATCATAGTATCACTGTATCAGACATCATAATTATCAGCTTCGTTTCTTTTTTTGACTATGTTTTGATCTGTAACGAAGAATTTACATGTTATTACATCCGGTCAGATCAAAACTTGCATGAACAACAGAAATTAAGTAACTTTGTACCTAAATTTATCCCATAATAGAAGGACCTTGCTTTCATGAGTTGTGCCTCAAAATTTTAGTCATCATGAGGAAGAGTCGAGCTGCTCTTGACCACCACCATTTGAAACAACGGACCATCTTAGGTTTTAGAGAGGCTCTTTGTGTAATAATAACTAGTTATGTAAAGAATCAGTTCTAATTAGTTCGGGGTTTGTGTAGCTGCTTTTCGGTTACATAGGAGTCCGGGCCTGACTTAAAAATACCGAAGAACATTTCTTTATGAAACAAAAATAATACTGGTTCTCACGAACATTTCTTTTTGCTACTGCCGTTGGCAAATTTGGGGCGTGTTTGGTTTGTTTGGGTAATTGGGGCTGCTTATTTTTTTTCTTCTACATGTCATTGGTAGAGATAAAAACTCACCAATGTGGTGCTTGAAAATGACTTAGTTCGATGATGATTGCTATTAATTTTTTTTTCTACATTTCATTGGTAGATCCCATGAAAATCACTGGTCATGGAATTTGCAGCAGCTGGTCATGGAATCGCATGAGAAGGAGTTTGCCGTGGATGGTAATCGGGTATGTTCAAATTCAACCATCTAATGACAAGTATTTTGTTTTTAAACTTGTATTCGTTTTATGTAATTTAGTGTAGAAGTGAACAACGATTAAAGTGTATAATAGTGTATAACTTCTGTAATTTGACTTCCCAACATAAGTTCAAATTGTTTTCCGAACTGTTAATTCATGTCTCTGGCACTGCTCAATAGCTCTCTTTTCCAGTTTTTTAGTTCTACAACAAGATACATATTGATTCTCGTTATGGTCACCATACCAAAAATTTGAACATAAGCATTATGTTTATTATGTTTTCCCTAAAGTTTTGTTTTCCCCAACATTTTTAAGTTTTTAGTTTTTAGTTTTCAGGTGCACATAATGCATTTGGATGTTGCAACTTTGAGCAAGCCAGCATTGCACATTAAAAATGAAGATGGGTTTAGACCATTTTGGCAAGGGAATCTAATCACTATTGGTCATCATTTCCTTATTTTTTTGTTGTCTTAACACCACAAAGTGTTAATAAAAATCTGTTATACATTTCATTTGTGATGATGAATGAGTACCCATTCAATGAACCACGTGTATTATTTGTGCATTATTTGTATTCTTGTGCAATGTAATAGTTCATTTGGATTATGTTTGTTGTAGATAGTTATCGATATACATGTTATGTGTTTCTTAGAAATTAATTACGCTTGTAAATTAGATGGGTGTGAAATGTAAATTAGGTGCATATAAAAATTGGGGATCATATTTATAAATTAATTATTTTTTTTATGCTCATTTAAAAACTGGCACTGTTTTTAGCAGTGCCAAAAGCGTGCCAGATTAATGTACCTAACATGTTACACGTGGCAAGCATGAAAGTTGCCACATGGTGACAAGCTATCTTGAAAATTTGGCACTATTTTAAACAGTGCCAACAAAAGAGTGCCAAATCTCTAAATCTGGTACCCTTTGACCAAAATCTGGCACTGTTCTTTTCAGTGCCAAAAAAATTGGATCCCCCATTTTTGGCACTGAAAAAAACAGTGCCAGATTCAGTCAGGCAGTTTAGCGTTTTTGGTGTAGTGCGTGATTAACTTGTTCGTGGGGATTTATTTTGTGCTTGTCTAGATAAAATTTGATTGTAAAATTATTTTTAATGGTTTTTGTTGGCCCGAAATGGAAACCTTAGAGAGAGAAAGAGAGAGAGAGAGAGAGAGGGGTGAATAAGGTTTTAGCAGAAAATTAACCTTTTAAAAACTTAATACAAAATTGAACACAATCACAAACAATTATGTAAAGAGAGAAGGGAAGAGAAACTTGCAAACTTGCCTACATCCACCCCTCAAGAACACCTCTTGAGGATTCATTTATCAATCTACTTATGGGTGTAGAATAAACCGTCTTGGTACACTTCACGGAAACCGTTACAAAAGCCTTCAATTTCTCCCAAAGAAGAACACCTCTTCTTTGCACACAAGGGTTACTAACCCTCACTCTTTTACAAATAATTGAAGTACAAGTTGAGATCTCTCTCTCTCTCTCTAGAGTGGATAATACAATTAAAAGCTCACTACAATTTGCTTTCTCAAAGATATACAAATGAAAGACTAGAACAAATTGATTAACTCACATAACTAGGGCTCAAATAAAAATGATTAAGGATCAACAAGTTGTGTGATTGAAATAGATGTTTTCCAATAGATTGGTCAACCTAAAATAGTGGCAAAATGGTAAATATTTGGCCTTGAAAGAAAACTAGCCGTTATGCAGAAACTGCACAATTCAGTCGACTGAAGTCGCGACCCAGTCGATTAAGCCTTTTTCAGTCGACTTAAAATAGGCCTGGTCAACTGAAGGCATCGAGGCAGAACCTATGTTTTTCTTACAGAAACCAGTCAACTCACAGATGGGTCCGGTTGACTGAAAATTGAAAGGGCCAGTCGACTAGGAAAAAATCCTGTCGACTGTTTTTCTTCTAAAAAATAGTTTTCTTGTTTTTGAGATTTATCCAAGTTTTAAACCTTTAAGCCCTTTATGAGTAATAATCAAAAATGCTTTACAAAATAAATATAGACACAAACAAAGAACAAAAGATCTTCAAGTCTTCAAGCTTGATCCTTGTTGAGCTCCATCACTCTTGGGCTTCACCATATGCTATCTCACAAACTCAAACAAAGTTAGAACATTTAAATGCATGACTCATGAGATTAGCACAATGAAAATGACCTTGATAATAGTTTAGAATAGAACAATTTCAAACATGTTATAATCGATAGATTTATCATCATCAAAACAAATATAAATAATGCCTTAAAGAAATTCAAGGCTAGTAGTTATGTTACTTGCTTAATTATAGGAACTATGTTTTTTCGAATGTAATGGCTTGGATATTATTCATTTGTATAGAAAATGTAATGGTTGTTTAATTCAAACATCCTATGTTCGTCATCATATAATATTATTTGCTAATTATTTTCTATCAGTTACTGGGGTAAAAAAAAGTATGAAAAATATTAAACTCAGGGGAGGTCATTGTAATTATGAAAACTACAGGGGAGATCCGTGTAATTAGACCTAAACTCGGGGATGTCAGAGTAGTTATCCCAAATGTATTTTGGGAGGTATATTTTGAAAAAGAGATTTGACATTGATACTTTTTCTTTTTTTTTTTTTTTTAAATCAACAATGTTAATAAACAAGTTTCTGTTTTTTTTTAAAATAAAAAAAAAAAAACAAAACAAAGCAAAAACCGGTTTTCGTTTTTAAAAAAGTAAAAACTGAAAACAAAAAACGTTACCATGCGAACTGCACAACTTATGTTTAAACTACACATAAGACTACTCTTATGTCAACCCAACCCTAATACCCCATAAAATCGAAAAATTATTCAATGAGTCTGTCACACTACGTCAATACACTGACATAGTGTGATGTCCTAATCACATGGGGCATACAACCACTAAAGTAAAGTGGCATGATACTTAGCAGATTTTAAGCAAGTCACTATCTGCCCTATTTTCAAGGGGCACATCAAATTAGACAATTAAGCTAACCATTTAAAAAGCCCACCAACCAGCTCACGACTCACGTGCAGATTTAAGCACAAATTACTCGGATTTCCATGCTTAATGAAGAACGGAGCCAGTGCTTATGGTGATTTAATTTTACAAATCCTAGTAAAATACTTTCCTCAGCCCATTCTAAATATCCATATATATATATATATATATATATATATCCTCAACAAAATTGCCATTTGATGCTTTAGGAGTCAAACCTGCACAATCCACAAGAAGAAATCACTGCAACAATTTATTCACTGTCAAGAAATCAAAGATAAAAAGCAAGAACATGTATATGTGTGTGGGGTGTGTGTGTACATATAGAAGAGATAAGAGTTAGATTATTTGGGTGGATTGGAATGTAGATATATACACAGTTTTGATAGCTTTCTATGTCAGCAGTTTTAATTGCTTTCACTGCCATTTGTTGTGTCTCTTGGCCTTCACATTGGCAGTTTTGACTATTAACTAAGAGAGATATATATCAATAGAGAGAAATGCATTCAATACATTATGCCACTCATTCGGATCTATAAACCCTGCACGTTTATCCAAATAAATTACACCTTTTAATTCTCTATTTAAATAGTGTTTATATATGGATGACAAATCCACGAGTTCTCAAATATATTAATGGTTGGAAATAATAAAATCCATCTCATTTTTGAATGATTTTTTTTTTCAAAATAATATTTGAAAAGGGATCCCATATTATCTCTTTTAAAAGTAAATGTATAAAAAAATTACTTTTCAAAGTCTTTCGAGTGCCTAGCTCTCTTACACTTTTGTGATTCAGATAATATGTCATGACCTCTATCATGCATTCTACATCCAATATATCGAGATTGGATAAAATAGGAGATGGAGAACCTGACCCACTATCCCTCTATCACTAAAGAGATATATGCTCATAAAAATTTCTATCAATAGACTCAAACAATGGTTGCTCAAGTAACATAATCATCAAAGCCTGTCACACCCTATTATTACTAAAGAGATAGCACAAACAATGGTTGCTCAAGTAACATAATCATCAAAGCCATAATTATGGGTGTCTTTCATCAACTAATGTAAAATTAGGTGCTCATAATAGTTACAACAACAATGATAGGGATACACACTAAACGACACACTGTGCTTTAAATGCATGTACCTTGTGCTGTTTGAATTTTTCACATTTTTCTGTGCGTCACTTACACAGCACAGGGTACATGTATTTAAAGCACAGTGTGTCGTTTGATGTGTATCCCTATCATTTTTGTAGTTACAAATTACAAAAAAAAAAATTGTAGGAAGGTATAACTATCACATACATGTACTTCTATCAGTGTACTACCCCAAACATTAGATCAATAAAGTCAATATGATATGTGAATTTCAATGTGATCAAGACTTGATCACTTTTATTATACATAGACTATTCATCAACTTCGTAACCTACAAATTAAATATACAATCAAACATGAAATGGCTAAAAGCCATAAAGGCTTTAAAATTTTCAATTATCATATGTATTACTCTCACAATTGAGTGTACATACGATTACAAAATACAAGTCAATATTGCAAATTTATGTACATATTTATTTTTAAAGCTTTGTGAGTGTTGGTTTAACCCAACAGATCACCAATAAAAAAAAATCCATAAATCTTGAAGTAAATGTTAAATCAGTTGGATATAAACTCACACCATGAACACGCTTGCTTTTTACAAAATTGATACATTAAGAGATAAGAATTATGTACCCCGAGTGCCATGACAGTTGATACGTCAAAAGTATAGAGTTGATGATAAGACTCTACTAAGTCACCCCAGAATGTAGTCATTCACTTATACAACTCGTTGGTTAAAAGCACCATATAAAAGTAATATTTATTTCTTTTTATTCTTTTTATTCTTTTTTTATTAAAATAATTTAACCTCCTATTCGGATGGGAGATCACTTTGGTACACCAAGCCGGTTTTGGGATATATACACCAAAACTCTCCACAACCGTTGGATCATGTCTTCAAGAGATCTCAATCATCCACCTAAGCAACTCACTTTTAAAAGAAAACCACCTATGGTTTTGTCCCAAAACAACCACCACCCCACCCCCTAACCTCTTCAGTAGGTTGCCAAGACCCCCTTCCTGCTTTTTATTTATTATTTGAAAAATGCTAGACACACATCCCAAATCACACCCCAAATCACACCACTTGCTTTAAATGCATGTACTTTGTGCTGTTTGAATGTTTTTACATTTTTCCGTGCACCACTTACACAACACAGGGTACATGCATTTAAAGCAAGGGTGTGGTTTGAGGTGTGGTTTGAGATGTATGCCTAGCATTGCTCTTATTATTTTTTTCTTTTTTTCGATTTTGCCCTTATGTGGGACCACCAAGGCCACCACCGATTCAATCTTCAACTTCAATGATCCTATACTTTTTAATTTTTTGCTGAAAATGATCCTATACTTGTACAAGGCCTTATTGTTCTGTTCTTTGTTAAAATTCTTGCTAAAAATGTATCCTAAAAGAGTAATGCATTTCTTTCTAAAATTTTAAATTGAGTAATGCTATGCTTTACAAATTTCTATCCCAAAAGTGCTTCCCAAATGATGTGACAGTGGGGCTAGATCTAATACAGTAGGACCAGTTGAATTTTGATTGGAAGTTATGTACTTGGCCCTACTGCCACATAATTCGGGAAGCACTTTTGGGATATAAATTTGGTAAACATAGCATTACTCATTTAAATTTTAAATGCATTCTCAATTGTACCATCTTCAATGATATGTGGTACCTCCAATTATTATCACAACATGTACAATTATTAAGTCATTTGAGATTCAAATTTGGCAAACGTAGTATTATTCATCATAAAATGGATCTAATTTTCACTATCTATGGACCTATTACTAATTGACTATTAAAATTATAGTTTTTCTATTCGTATTTCAAATTAGGTTTCTAACATAGCATTTTAATTACATTTTAGTAAAGTGATATTACCAAAAATATGGGCTCATGTGGCTCCTATTTATATGTGGACATGACAAGTAGTTGCTTACTCTAAGCAACGTGTCAGGTCTCCCTTAATTACTGTGTTCTCATTAGAGGTCACATGTCCTTTTGTGATTGATGACATCAACGTGATGACGGAGTATAACGGTATCACTAAATAACTTCTAAAAGAGAAATGCTAGGCACACAAGACATTCCATAACAGGGCTTTAAATGTATGTACCCTGTACCGTGTAAGTGGTGCATAGAAAAGTGTGAAAATTTCAAACAGCACAGGGTACAACACATTTAAAGCCTTGTTGTGAAATGTGTTGTAGAATGTGTTGTGTGCCTAGCATTTTTGCTTCTAAAATAGAGGAATAGCATGGAATAAGGTCGAGATATCGAAAATAGATAGGGAATTGCTTGGAGTCACACAATTACACTCACAAGATTTCCTTTCCTATTGCTTGTATCTCAAAAGTGGTTCTCAAAACATGTCGTAGTGGGACCCAATTTTTTTTTTTTGACATAAGAAAAGAACAATTGGACCATGTAGTGACCCGGAAAATATTAAAACATATTATTTTATTTTCGTCAAGGAATAATACCAGATTTGAGATTTTGCAATATAATATTTACCTGTGTGTGTGAGTGTGAGCATGAGCTCAAGCACTTGGAATAAACTCCCATGAAGTTACTTGGAGCCCAAATCAATATTGTGCACAGTATGTGAGTGTGAGCAGTGTGTGTGTATTTCGTGTGTATGTGTGTGAGGGGCTTAGGCTTGAAGCCTCTTGGAGGCCAAGCAACACATTTTATATATATACACACACCTCTCACTCTGAACTCTCCACTATCTCACTTTCTCTCAACTCTTCTCTATCTCTCTCTCTCTCTCTCGGCTAACATTCACACACACATATAGATATATATATATATATAGTTTATATATATATAGAGAGAGAAAGTGGTAATTTTAATTTGGGAGCTTGGTTTTTCTCTGCATATCAATCAGGAAGTTGATTTTTGGGTAAGCTTATGATATTTTAAATTCAGTTCATTTGAAGCTTTATTGATATATATATATACAGATATATATATAGAATTTCATAGATATATATCGTTAAGGGTCCGAAATTAGCAGGCAGAAAAATTGTAATGAAAACTTGATTTCTTTATACCAAATGAAAGGTCTCGGTCCCACGAGACTGTATTTCAAATTTTAGAAGCTAATTCTTTACGGTCGCGACGAACGGGCGAATTAAAGTTTTGTCGCCTTTCAAATTTTTGATAAAATCAAGAGCTACGTTTGATTACTTGAAAAACTGATTTCGTATTTGGAATCTATGCGGAAAAATGAAGAGATTCATATATTTAAAGTCCTATTTTGGTTAAGTTTTCAAAATGGGTAAAAATCAATCTTTGATTTCAAAACAGGGGAAGAAAGAGGAAGAAGACGACTCTGTGATACCTCGCGCCCGTGACCCGCGCGAGCGAGGGATCGCGCGAGCGCCCCCCGAGCGCGCGCGACCGGGCATTATCTGAAAATTGTTTTTAAATGACCACGTGGCCTTTCTATGCTTATTTCGTCCGAGCGGCCCGTGCGAGCGAGGCTCTGTGCAAGCGGCCCGCGCGAGCGACCTGAAGCAGTTTGGTAAAAACTTCTGTTTTGATGTACTTAAGTCTGTTATGAGCTAAGGGACCTTGTACCCTAAGCTTTAAGAGATGTTCTTTACTTTAACAGTAGTTGTAATTGTGCTTAGAGGTGTTGTACCTTACTAATATACGCACATTACTGTGTATCGAGATTTATAACCGATTAGGCAGTTCCGATTTCTGTTCTGAGTTCTCATTCAGTCTTCGGTGAACGGTAGTTCCATATAACCCTCAATAAAGTTGTATAATATGTTAATAGTGTACTTACATGTTTACATGACCTGTGATGCTTTAAGTGTTTACTTGAGCTGATATGCCTTAAGTGATTACTTGAGTTGCTATGACTTATGGGTTTATCTGGATGATTTCAACATGTCTATTGTGTTGCTTTAAATTGATACCATGCCTTGATAATCTATCTTATGAAATATTGAATATGTCTGGATGCTTAGAGCTCGCATATGTTATAACATTTCGTAAGCATAAGCATGAACACGAAAATCACGAAAATGGTTTTGGGATGAAAGACCTTAGAGGCTTTCGATTTTGAAGGCTTTCGATTTTGCTGCAACAAACCCCCGTAACGTTGAAGGCTAGGCCTCCGTGTAATTCGTAAGGCCCAAAGTCCCGCACGTTTGAGGCTAGGCCTACGTGGATGGGAAGCCCATGGTCCGGGTAATGATATTTACGATCGAGGGTGAGTGTTTGAAAATGCATGAAAATGATTTTCATGCATGACATTGGCATTCATTGCACTCACGCATGTTATATAACAAATGTTATTGTGTGGTTATATGACTATACGAGCCTTTTGGCTTATGGACTATAAAACCTCTTTTTCAGGTGACTTGAGTTAGGGCAAGGCCCGGAATAGAGTTTACTCATGAAGACCCCATTTGGGGAAGAAATTGTGAGATCGTGATACTTTGTATTGATTGTAGAACATTAATAAGAACCTTGGGTTTTTATTTTAAGAGTTTCTAAAGTTTGAGAAAAAGAAAGTAGATTATTGTATTACTTTTTGATATGTGGAACCAAACTTGCGTTTCTATTTTAAAGCTATTTTATAAAGATGGAGAGGGAATATGATAAATGTTTATCAAATCTCTATGTTTTCCGCTGCACTGTTGTTCACTTGATGAACCGATAAAGATTTTCTGTTAATGTTTGGTAAATTGACAAGCAAAGCTTTTCAAAAGACTAGTTTGATACTTCCGCTATTGTTTTAATCAGATCTGAGAGTCTTTAAAGATTTTGATTTTCCATCAAAGATTTTCAAAAATGCTATTCTATGCTTCCGCAGTAACCCTCGAAGTCTAAGACTCGGGGCATTGTAAAATGGTATCAAAGTTTTGAGGTTTCAAAGTTTAAATGTTTCAGAGCTTCGGAGTTTAAATGATTTTAAAGTTTAAACGTTTGTTTTTCTAAAGAGAAAGTTTTCAGGTAAGCTTCGGGTCTAGGACTCAGAGTATTACAAGTGTGTTCAATCCTTCCATTCTTCTTTATTATTTTATTTTAATAGACACCCCGTCGTCGGGACCCGTGTCATGGCGTGGCGGGGCGCTACAGATGGTATCAAAGCATACCGGGTTGAATACTTCAGAACGCCGGGTTATGTGCTCATATGGATTGAGAAATTGTTTTGTTGACATGTTACTCGATGACTTGAGAAACGTATTATCATGTACTAACATGTTACTTGATAATTTATGATGTACTGTTTAAAGTTTTAACTGCACGTATCTTTGAGAAGATGAATTGAGCATATTTACTTGCATGCGGAACAAAACCAAAATGTAGAGAGATTGGATGGTAAAGTTGATACCCTACCAGTTGACAATCCATCTGTGGTAATACTTTCTGAAGATCTTGGTGTGGATGGTGGTACCATTGGTAAGATTGATGATAGTTTTTTAAGAACCCCATTCACGGTGCGAAGAACCATGTCAGAGAATGGTTCATCGCCTCATGGGAAGAATGAGGAGAATATTGAGGAAGACAGTCCAGACACATGCACGCAGATGCAAAGGCCCTTAGAGGAGGGAAAAAAGGTGGATCCCATTGACATATTTTCCAATGAACTGGCAGCATCCCCAGTAAATAAAAATACAGACCGAGGGGATGCCGTAGAACGCTCCCCCCCACGCTCACCCCTTGATCAGAATTCAGCATGTCCACAGATGAGAATACGATCCCCATCCAAAAGGGCACCCAGCAAGTATTGTAAGTCGCCCTACTTCAATTTGGAGAAGGTTGTACCAGTGAAACCTCCAATGACAAGCAAAGAGTTTGAGACCCTTACACTGCGTAATGCTCAAACATTGGTCCAGGAAAGTACTGTGTTAAGGGTGAAGATCCCCATGCTTAAGCCGTTGGAGAACAAGATAGTAAAATTTGTATTTGATACCAAACTTGATTCAAGGTACGTATAAAATATTGCAATGGTATTAAACATTCGTAACATTGAGTCCTTATATGTTTTGCTAACTGGTTGTGATTTTGAATATGCAATGCAGTGAGGTTGTTTTCCGTTAGGAACTTGAACATGCAACCCGAGGGGATCTACAATGCTTAAAGGAAGGGGAGTGGATCAATGACATGGTACAAAACACAAAATCTATCATTCTTTCTTGTAATTTTCCAAGTCAATGACAATTATAAAGCTTGACTGTAACTTGTAACTCTTATAGGTAATCAATTGTATTGTTGGTAAGCTAACTCGCACTCACACCGTATACTAAACAATCTTGTCCATTGTAGATCATCTCCAATAACAACAGCATTATTTGGCAGTCGAGTGTGAGCGTCACCAATGATTATGTGCCCAACATTGGTGAAAGGTAAATTATAAGGTATTGGGGTGCTAACAAAAGGACGCCTTTTACCATACCAAGTCTGCCCATTAGGATCTGTGTAAGAGCAATATCCATGCCATACATCGGTAATTGAAGGAGCCCTTCTTCCACTTCCTCTACTTCTCCCTCCACCTCTATCCCTTCTCATCCTACGGAGATTTGATTTCAAAGTCTTGAAAGTATAGCTCCTTCATCCATAGTTTTCAATAAATTAAACATGATTCTATTATCATTCATACATGGTTCCATTATAGTAAATATGGTTCCTTTGATTTCTAAATTAAACATGGTTCCGTTAATACATGGTTCCATTATCATAAAACATGGTTCCAAGATTTCTTCTCTCGGTTCCTTTGATTGTAAAGTTTTGTTCCTCTATATTAAACATGGTTCCATTATCGTTAAGACATGGTTCCAGGATTTCTTCTCTCGGTTCCTTTGATTTCTAAGTTTTTTTGCTCTAAATTAAACATGGTTCCATTATCATTAAGACATGGTTCCTTTATCGTAAAACATGGTTCCAAGATTTCTTCTCTCGGTTCTTTTGATTGTTAAGTTTTGTTCCTCTAAATTAAACATGGTTCCATTATCGTAAAACATGGTTCCAAGATTTCTTTTCTCGGTTCCTTTGATTGTAAAGTTTTGGTCCTCTATATTAAACATGGTTCCATTATCGTTAAAACATGGTTCCATTATCGTAAAACATGGTTCCAAGATTTCTTCTCTCGGTTCCTTTGATTTCTAAGTTTTGTTCCTCTATATTAACCATGGTTCCATTATCGTTAAGACATGGTTCCATTATCGTAAAACATGGTTCCAAGATTTCTTCTCTCGGTTCTTTTGATTTCTAAGTTTTGTTCCTCTATGTTAACCATGGTTCCATTATCGTTAAGACATGGTTCCATTATCGTAAAACATGGTTCCAAGATTTCTTCTCTCGGTTCCTTTGATTGTTAAGTATTGTTCCTCTATATTAGCCATGGTTCCATTATCGTTAAGACATGGTTCCATTATCGTAAAACATGGTTCCAAGATTTCTTCTCTCGGTTCCTTTGATTTCTAAGTTTTGTTCCTCTATATTAAACATGGTTCCATTATCGTAAAACATGGTTCCAAGATTTCTTCTCTCGGTTCCTTTGATTGTAAAGTTTTGTTCCTCTATATTAACCATGGTTCCATTATCGTTAAGACATGGTTCCATTATCGTAAAAAATGGTTCCAAGATTTCTTCTCTCGGTTCCTTTGATTGTAAAGTTTTTTTCCTCTATATAACCATGGTTCCATTATCGTTAAGACATGGTTCCATTATCGTAAAACATGGTTCCAAGATTTCTTCTCTCGGTTCCTTTGATTCTAAAGTTTTGTTCCTCTATATTAAACATGGTTCCATTATCGTTAAGACATGGTTCCATTATCGTAAAACATGGTTCCAAGATTTCTTCTCTCGGTTCTTTTGATTTATAAGTTTTGTTCCTCTATATTAACCATGGTTCCATTATCGTTAAGACATGGTTCCATTATCGTAAAACATGGTTCCAAGATTTCTTCTCTCGGTTCCTTTGATTGTAAAGTTTTGTTCCTCTATATTAACCATGGTTCCATTATTGTTAAGACATGGTTCCATTATCGTAAAACATGGTTCCAAGATTTCTTCTCTCGGTACCTTTGATTTCTAAGTTTTTTTGCTCTAAATTAAACATGGTTCCATTATCGTTAAGACATGGTTCCATTATCGTAAAACATGGTTCCAAGAATTCTTCTCTCGGTTCCTTTGATTGTTAAGTATTGTTCCTCTATATTAGCCATGGTTCCATTATCGTTAAGACATGGTTCCATTATCGTAAAACATGGTTCCAAGATTTCTTCTCTCGGTTCCTTTGATTGTAAAGTTTTGTTCCTCTATATTAACCATGGTTCCATTATCGTTAAGACATGGTTCCATTATCGTAAAACATGGTTCCAAGATTTCTTCTCTCGGTTCCTTTGATTGTAAAGTTTTGTTCCTCTATATTAAACATGGTTCCATTATCGTTAAGACATGGTTCCATTATCGTAAAACATGGTTCCAAGATTTCTTCTCTCGGCTCCTTTGATTTCTAAGTTTTTTTGCTCTAAATAAATATGGTTCCATTATCCTTAAAAATTGGTTCCTGGATTTCTTCTCTCGTTTCCTTTGATTACTATGTTTTGTTGCTCTAAATTAAACATGGTTCCATTATCGTTATTACATGGTTCCATTCTCGTAAAATATGGTTCTTAGATTTCTTCTCTGGTTCCTTTGATTTCTAAGTTTTGTTCCTTAAAATTAAATACGATTTCATTATCGTTAATACATGGTTCTAGTATCGTAAAATATGGTTCCTATATCTTTATACATGGTTCCATTATGTAACTTACTGTTCTACGCACATTTGTAAAATACGGTTCCATTCTCGCAAAATACATGGTTCCATTCTCATAAAATATGGTTCCTAGATTTCTTCTCTGGTTCCTGTGATTTCTAAGTTTTGTTCCTCTAAATTAAATACAGTTCCATTATCGTTAATGCATGGTTCTAGTATCGTAAAATATGGTTCCAAGATTTTTATACATGGTTCCATTATGTAACTTACTGTTTTACACACATTTGTTTTCATCGAACATAAAATCTACATTTTTAAGTCTTCATGAAATTTACGTATTATTTCTAAGTCAAGAAAGTTTTATTTTCAAACATTATGACTTTTTTTCCTTTCATTTCAATATATTTGTTCCAGATTAATAAAACTTTTCACAAATCTACAAAATATAACACCACATTATATAATAATAAGTAATGTGAAAATTAGGAAAATACCTTGTAGTAGATCTTTAACTTAGGTTGTCTTCTCCAAAAAAAACTTCAACATGTTGTGAAAGTGAAACTAAGAGGGTGAGTAATCTGAGAGGGTGAAAGTGTTGGGGATTTGGTAGTTGAGATATATCCCAAATATTAGTGGACGTATTAATGCAACCTTAAATTCTTCAACTAAGTACTAGGTAGGTAGAAAAATGTTTTAAAAAGGAACAAACATACATAACTTAGGAACAACCTTTATTGATAAAGGAACAAACATGTAATATGTACATGCAACCTGCTATCACAAGTTCATCTATCATTAATGGCCACCAACTTTTACTTTCTCCTCCAATCAATCATTGACACTTGGCAAAGTAGTTTGGTGTACCTACACCAATACCACTTTGGTGTACCAAAGTGATCTCTATTCGGATGGGATCATGGGATTAAAGATTATCATACTCTTTCTCAAAAGTGGGTCCACCTATCGATTCAGATTAATTTGCATGTCTGCAACAAATCTGAACATGTACGGAAAAAATTTGACCTTTGCAACCCAACATTGTATATTTTAGTAGCCCAGTTACACGGTTCCACAAAAGTGCAATAGTTATATTTCAATAATCAATAATGCTAGGGACACTCCACAAAGCACACCTCAAAGCACATCATGCTTTAAATGCATGTACTTTGGGCTGTGGAACTTTTTTACACAGGGCCCACATTTTTTTAAGAACCGCTAGGGAAGCCCAAGGTACATGCACACAAAGCATGAGGTGTGCTTTAGGGTGTGCTTTGTGGTGTGTCTCTAGCACCACTCTTCAATAATAGCCCAATGATGTTGAAAGGTCAAGCACATGAATCGTTACCATATTAAAATTAGAGTGCGCAAATTTAAGGGTCAACTTCCATGGAAGGTATCAACACCCAATGTTGGGTTGAGTCATGGGTTGAGTCATTTAGCGTAGCATTCATAATTGTTTTAAGATTGTTGTAAATATAGAAAAGATATAGTTATGAAGTTGATTGATGCGTGCTATAGTAGTACTGTTTTTAAGAACAATTTCGCCCTCTCGGAGTCAATGACTCGATGCAGAAGGTCTCAACATGGTGCTATGTTCTCCAGGATTCAACAATCAAAATTTTCAAACGTGCATTCGAATTGAAAGAGTATATGAGTGCTCAGAATTGCTCCAAAACAGATAAAAGAATTTGCAGAAATAGTTTTTTAGAATAAGAGAGGGAGAGGAAATATTCTAGGAGAAGAGATTATTTTTTACAACAAAAGTAATACAAATATATAGGAAATTAGTGTACTCTCAACAACCATATGAATAAATGAAAACAAGGGATTAAAGTCCATTAAACTAATTTTTAGACATGTGCATGAAAACATTTTTAACATATGTGCTTGGCTCTCCAACGGTCACAAAAATTAATACAAGGAACAAACTTGACAGTACCTCCCATATGCGCGAGAGTACAAATCGAGCCGCATTCGTGTTCATAGGACGCACCCGCGCAAGTCACGATTTTCAAGCCAAATTGGATAGTCCGAATCCAAGATTTGCACCACCCCTGCGCGCGCGTGAGAGAGTATTTCCCCAACACAAGCTTACTTGCTTATGAAAGTGTAAAGTATATATAAATTGCTGAAAGGTCTTATAAACAAGCAATGTGTGGGATAGCTATTACATCCGTCTTTTAGTTTGGATTTGAGTTTTTGAAATAAAAATGTCCATGGCCTAAAACAAACTTTGCTTGATTTTAAATTAAAAGTCTAATCAACAAATGTTATAACACGATCAAATTAATAACTCACAAATAATTCAATAGCCAACAATATTTCAAGGACCACCCTCAAGGACAGATTCCAAAGTAGAAGGGGAATTGAACTTAAAGAAAAACATACCTTGATTAGTAGCAAGAGTATCAATGAGCCCAGCATTACTAAAAAAATTAGAAGTATTTTTTATAACAAAGAGTAAGGTAATTTGCGGTCCAAGAAGAAGCGCACAAGCGTATTATTCCACTTTAGGCATCCTTAGTTCAGAAACTATTGGAAACCTTAAGCTTCAAATTTTGTTTACAAGCAGTTAGATCAATACACTTTAATTTAAACTCAGAACCAGTGCAATGGCTGCTCAAGAGACCCAGACCATGAATTCATTGAATTCTTGCAATTCCGAGGGCTAGTCTGATTTAAGAGGTCAGAGTTATTGGGCACTGCATACTGACATACATCAGCGGTGATAGAGCATGCTGCTCACCTTTGACGCAAGGGGCAGTAATATTGGGAGTGTCAGAGGTGACGTGTGGCACACTATACTTCAAAATAAACAACTCATTGAAAGGTGTTTAAAGAGCTTGCACTGGATAATACCCAACGGGTCCCCAGGTTGAGTGTTAGACACGCTGGGTTTGAACTGGCTAATGGGAAGCAAGTTCCTTAACAGTATCCTCATTATGGGTGTTGCTGCTTGGATCGTCGGTGTCAGCAAGGAGCACATGGTTGTCATCTGCGAGCATTTACAACGCATACATTAAATTTAAGTAAAAAATATTTGTTAAATTTAGTGTACAGAATTGAGACATTAACAAAGTGGTGTTATAAACTAAACGACGCACACAATGTCACATAGAGTCACACAATGCCACACAAAACTCACACGTCACACACAAAACCATTTGGGAGTGTGTGAGAGTTTACACCATTAACAAACAAATAAACAAAAAAGGAAAAGCCAAGCGGCACACTGTGCCAGTGTACCTGTTGGGAGATAATTGTGCGTGACATGACATATTGTGTCATTTGGGAGTGGTACGGCTTTGTGTGTGTAGTGTAGTCTTTCACGGCACACTCTGTGCCGTAACCCTCGTACATTAGCAAAACTTAACTGAACAATAAACTTAAATTCCACTAAATTTACATGTTATAAACTGTTGTACAAAACTATCATTTTAATGGGTTGATGTTGTTTTCTTTGGTACGACTGGCTGATCAAGGGGCTGTATTAAATTTTTTGTTTCATTTTTGGGGGAGTTCTCTATTTGTGTCTTCTTGGGTGTTCTGTTCTAAAGGATTGGCTATGGGGGGGCTTCCTTAAAGTCTTGTTTGGAGTCCTTGATTATTGTATCATCTTAGGCCTTTGTGGCTTCCTAATAAAAATTTGATGCTATTCAAAAAAAAAAAAAAAAAACCTATTACAAACGTCTCCAATCACAAATTCCTTTAATTTATTGTTTCTTGCGTGCCACTGTGTATAATCTAATACCTCATCACTTGTGCATATCTGCGAGGCTGAATAAAATAAGAGTAATGTTATGCTTTTCAAAAAAAAATTTCAAAATTTTTTTCTCAATACATGTGGTAATGAAATCCTCTTCATTAATAGTAGGACCACTCAATATCAACTAATCAAAATCAACTAGGTCCACTATCACATGTGTTAGGAAACACTTTTTGAAAAGAGAGAGAGAGAGAGAGAGAGAGAATTGTTATGTACACTGCTAATTTTGTTATGTACACCGTTCAATTTTATAAAAGTGAAAATTTTTAAAAAAAAATGATAAAAATAAATAATTTTGAATGTACATAATAAATACACAAATATACATAACAATTTTCAAAAAAATTTAAAAAGCATAACATTACTCGTAAAATAATCTATGGTTTTAGGAGTGCATGTGCTGTGCGGATCCTTAAACTTTTCTTGGGCAGCCTAAAAAGTTATCAACTTGACAGCCAAGCATGGAATGCGTGCAAATGTCAGCTTTTAATGGCTGAACCACTGTGCACAGCAGAATGGGGCAGGTCACCGGAATCAAGATTAGAGGTTGACACGTTTACACATATTTTTTTTTTTCGGAAAAAGGGTAATTAAATTTTGGGTAAATTACACAAACCTTTCTTGAGATTTGTCTTAATTATACGGACCTCCCCTCTTGTTTCAAAAATTACACAGACTTCCTTCGAGGTTTGTAATTAGGTAACAAAACGTCCCCTCCCTTAACGTCCGTTAGTTTTTTTTTACATTAGCCTCCCCTGAAAATTACAATTAGCCCCCCTAATATTATAAAATTGTCATACTAAGCCTCATTTCTCTTATATTTTTGTTCTAATTATAAAATCTCTCATCCCTCCTCTGTTTTTGGGTTAATTTTTTTAGCATTAATTTATATCATCTACACAAAATACATATAAATAGGTCCAAAATTTTTTTTTCCCCAAGCAAACCTCTATCAAGCCCCCCATGTATTAATTTTCTAGATCCGCCCCTGTCCCTATGCTTCAAAAGTAGACACTTAACCCCTGTGATTGTGGACTAAAATGGAATTGTTATGATTTCACTCAAAACTGACAAAATTCTAAAATTGGTTAAAAATATAAACACTTAACCCATTTTGTGATGTTAATTTTGGGGTTAACGGTTTTTGAGTGAAATCATAACAGTTCTATTTTAGTCCACAATCACAGGGGGTTAAGTGTCCACTTTTGAAGCATAGGGACAAGGGCGGATATAGAAAATTAATACAGGGGGGGCTTGATAGAGGTTTGTTCGGGGAAAAAAAAAATTTGGACCTATTTATATATGTTTTGTGTATATTTTGTGTAGATGATATAAATTAATGCTAAAAAAATTAACCCAAAAACATAGGAGGGAGGAGGGATTTTATAATTCGCATAAAAATATAAGAGAAAGGGGGCTTTAATATGACAATTTTATAATATTAGGGAGGCTAATTGTAATTTTCATGGGAGGCTAATGTAAAAAAACTAACGAACCATTAGGGGAGGGGGCGTTTTGTTACCTAATTACAAATCTCGAGGGAGGTTTGTGTAATTTTTAAAACAAGGGGGGAGGTTCGTGTAATTAAGGCAAACCTCAGGGGAGGTTTGTGTAATTTACCCTTAAATTTTCAAAAAGATGTACAAATATACAATGGGCAAACCATAGGATATTACAATAAATTCAAAGCCCATGCTCAAAACGACCAACACGAAACCAAAGCGAACCTAAAACACGGGAAGAAAGGCTATCCGTCCTAAGAGACGGAGAGATATCCTTTCCAACCAACAAACACAAGCCAAAACAAAAAATACACACAGGCTAATCAAAGGCCTAGACCAGAAGAGAAAATCAAGACACAAAACCCAAGAAAAGCCAAGACAATGGCCAAAAAACCAGATCAAATGAAAAGTCAAGATCTGTGCCTTCCCTTAGGACGACTCCCACTGCACTTGATCTTGGGTTCCCGTTTTATCTGTCTATTAGAGATAGAGCTTTCAGTAGCCAGGGAACCTTCCTCGAAAACATCCTCACCAATTTCATCCTCTTCTACAGGGAGGGGTCTGGGATCCTCACTTCCCATATCAAACGAGTGGAGAAAAGGATCAGCCTTAGAAGATTCCTTCACGGGAAGAGAACTCATAACTTCGGCCTGAGCAGGAACAAGGTCAATCTTATCCATATAATGGGAAAGTGCAAAGAACATATTACCAACCGTATGAGGGGCATCCACAGAATCACAAACGGTACTTTTACTCTTATTCTTTCCCTCCACTACTTTCCAAACCCCAACCTCTGGTTTCTTATTATAAGAGCTAGTAGGAACTGTGGGGCAGGGATGGTAACTACGAGAACTTTGGCGAATAGGAGCTAGTTTTGGTTTAGCAACATTAGCACAATTATGCCGAAAGGCGAAGCATTTGGCACACCGGAGAGGGGTCCATTGGTAGTACTCCACTGTAATATCCGTAAGAGTGGTCTCGCCTAATTCATCTTCAATTTCAAGTGCAAATTTAGGAATAAGGTCATGAGCACCACTCACTTCCACACATACCTTGGCATATGAAATCCGTCTACGACTTGTGGTTATTCGGTCTACTCGCACAGGTTTCCCAAGAAAGCTTGCAATGAAACTAATGCCCTTAGCATTCCGGAGCTCCAAGGGGATACCATACAGGTTGACCCATATCGGAATGGAATGAACCTCCTCCTTATTTAAAGTCAAGTTTGGTTTCACGGTCTCAAAATAAGAGGTTGACCAATAATGTAGCATGGACCACCTACTAAAATAGCATCCCTCTCCTCTACACTAGAAAATGTAAAGAAGTAAAACCCTGAATCATTAGCCAAAATATCAACAAGGCCTTTTTGGCCCCATTACCTTTCGGTGATTGAAGTAACAGGAGAATATGGGGGATTTCTATGCTTACCCACAAATGGCCTACCAAGGTGGCCTCCCATTCTGCCTTGCCTTCATTAATAAGCTTAGTAGGAACTTTGAGGTGTAAATTCTCATTTCGAGGTCCATGGGAAACAAACCCATGTGGGAATTCAACAACATTTAAGTTTGAAACCAAAGGAGCCAAGATAGCATTACCCGAAAGCTTTCCATCAACCCCAATAGGTATCAGTTTTCTTGAGAAAGCCTTGTGGAAGGCGCAGCGGAAGTAGTAGGACCTGGCTGGAAGGGCTGAGAGAAAGAGCTTCTTAGACGTATCATATAAGGCTTCCTCCTTATGCACGGGCCCAAAGTATTCATCCTGAGCCGCACCATCGTGTGAGAACCCAATAGTGTGGGTATAACCATTAACATCTGCCCCTGGGCCCATACCTGCAAGTAGATCAAGGACTTGCTTTACATTAGTGCATGGAGCTATAAGAGCCGATAGGCTGTCCACGAGTCGGGTGAGTCGGGTTTGGCCCCCACCCGGTCATCCATCCGAAACATGTTCGGGTGAGGCCCACTCCACCCATAATCCACTCACTTGGTCGGGTGAAACCGAACTGATGAGAGCTGATATTAGTTTAATATTAGCTCGATAAGGAGTAAAAACTGACTGGATATAACCTCATTTCTCTAGTTTTACCTGCAATTGTGTTTAATTTGCTTCTTTGCACAATGATACGTTTTTCGAGGTATGTTGTTGTGTTTGGCTTTGTAAGTGCAGGTTCTGAAGCTAAAGGGAATTACAAGTTGAAAGGAATAACTCAAGAAGCAAATTGATGAAGTCTTGATACCAATCGATTGACATAGTATCAATCGATTGACATGTTTGTCAATCGATTGACATCTTTGTCAATCGATTGACTTAAACTGGAAACAGCTTGTTTTAATGGCGCAAGATCTCAGCAATCAGGCGACGACCAGCCGTTATGGAATGAACCTGGACGCCTCTAGCTCATTTTTCTGACATTATATATAGAGGAGAGTAGAGAGGGCGTTGGGGTTGGCTCATTTTTGTATTGTTTTTGTAGGTATTCACCATTGATTTTTAGTTTTTGAAGCATTCCAGTGGATAAGTTCATATTCTGTTTTTCATTCTCGAATCTCAGGTTTCAATTCTTGTTTTTAGTTGCTTAGGAATTGTGATTGTTATGCATATTATAGTTAGGATTTGATTTAAGCAATTTTAAATTAACATTTTAATCCATGGCTATGTTTGATATTGTCTTTCGGTTTATTTATGTTTATGCAGTCTTAATTATGCGTGAGTAGAATTCTGGTTGGGGATAATGTGATGAAGCATTGTTCCCAGCCCTCTGCTATGATTCTGTGAAAGAGTCAATGCCAATCGATTGGATACAGTATCCAATCGATTGACATAAACTCCAAGTCAATCGATTGATATAATTGTCAATCGATTGAAAGCCATTCCATGTCAATCGATTGACATTAAGTTAATCGATTGATATGATTATGACTTGGGTTTACTCCTTTCTGTATTCCAGTAACTTTTGTTTCAGAAACTAGGTCCAAATTGATCTTTCAAGTTCAAATTGTAAACTGATTTTGGAATAAAGGCTTTTCCAATTAGTTAAATCTATGGACACTCATAACTAACACTTCGAATATTCTATACTCAATTTGTTAGTCATTGTTCATGGGTTTAATTAATTACTTATTTCAGTTCTTCATAAATAAGTGAGGTAAACGAACCACTAGATATGCAAGATTTACATACCTAGCGTCTAGAATGCTTAACTTAATCATTTCGAAATAAGGAATACTCTAAGGATAAAACCCCAACTGTTCATTCTTGTTAAAATCATGGTAGTGGCTGGTACTTTGTGGATTCACATATTCCCAACTCTTTTTCATATTTGATTTTTATCACAACTTTTAATCTTATCTAATTAAGTCTTTACTTCACTTTAAATTGTTTCTTCTATTTCTTTTTAGGACTGTTACAAACCCCTTTTCTACAAGAAATCATCTTTTACTTTATTTTTGGATTCAATCTAGATTCTTCTGCCTTTACATTCCGTCCTTTGGGATTCGACCCGGTCTTACCGGTTTTTAACGCGACGCGACCGTCTACACTTGGACGTACTCTTCAGAGAACACATTTCAAGTCGTGTCAAGTTTTTTGGCGCCGTTGCCGGGGACGGTAACGAAGGCCAGGAATTTAGATTTGATCCAATCTTTTCTTATCCCATTTCTATCTTTCTTTTTGTTCTTCAGAACACAAAGTTGCATTGCTTGTGTCCTTCTATGTCCTTTGATTCCACTGAAGCCTTCATCACAAATCTTTTTGAAGATCCAATCCATAGTGCTGATAATCCCATTTTTACCCCATCTACTTCTAACTCGATGTCTGATACGGAGAGCCAACAAGGAGAGAATAGGCATGACCTCATCGATGACGGTCAGCGACCGTTACGAGAACTCTTGGCCCCTGATCGAACAGCCACACCTTCTTGTATCCGCATCCCCCCACACACAGGTACATTCCATTTCCGTAATGGGATGATTCAACTTTTACCCACATTTCATGGGATGGATAAAGAGAAGGCGTACTTGCACATTCGAGATTTCGAAGATGTTTGTGGCACTTTCACAGATCAAACTTGCCCAAGTGATATAATCCGACTAAAGCTTTTTCCCTTCACCTTGAAGGACAAAGCGAAGTCATGGTTGTTGTCACTTAAACCAAATTCGATTTCGACTTGGCCAGCAATTCATGAAGCTTTTCTCAAAAAGTTCTTCCCTAACCGGTTAACAACTGACATCTTGAGACAAATCAAGATGTATAATCAAAAAGAGGAAGAAACTTTTGCTGAGGCATGGGAGCGTTTCAAGGATTTGTTACTGCTCTGCCCGCATCATGGTTTTGAGAAGTGGCGAACGATAAGCTTCTTCTTTGATGGCCTAAGTCCAAAGTCGAAGAAGCTCGTAGAAACTACGAGTGACGGTGAGTTCATGAGTAAAAATGCTGACCAAGCAGAAGCTCATTTTGAATGGTTAGCAGAACATGCACCGGAATGGGAAACTCAAGTGACGAGAACTCAACCCAGTTCGAGTTCGAGTAAAAAGAGCATTTATCAACTGAAGGCGGAAGATGGCTTACTGGAGAAATACGAGCAACTGGCTCGTAAATTGGAAATTCTGGAAGCAAAGAAGGACCCGGTAGTACAATTTGCATCTGAAGAATCATGTTCAAGTTGTCTACAGATGGGGCATACCTCTCAACATTGCCAAATATACCCTGTTTACCAAGAACAGAGTCCAGTAGAGGTACATGCTGTAAATGCCCCTGGTCGTTTCAACCCCAATGATAGGTGGAGTCATCCTGGTTTCGATCAAAGAAACAGTGCTGCTGCAGCAAACCCATCTCAACAGTGGCAGCCAAATAAAGGAAACCAGTACCGACCTCAAAGCCAAGGGTACCACCAGAGCTACCAACCTCCTCATACTTATCAAAATCAAGGGTATCACCAGAACCAATATCAAAATCATTTACCTCAATCCAATTACAATCAGGGAAGCAACAACCAACTCTCACCAAACACTTATGTGCCACCCCATAAGAAGGCACAAGAGGATCCTAATACACTCATGATGCAACAGATGATGCAGCTAATGAGTAAACTCAATACAAGTGTAGAGAGGTTAGCTGCCCAACAAGGGGATCGAGAACGAACTATGTTCCCTGCAAAGCCAGAGCAAAATCCTAAAGGCCAACACTCGGGTACAGGACCCTCGGGATCTGGACCACATGAGGAGGCCAAGGCAGTAACTGTGTTGAGGAGTGGAAAAGAAATTGAGAAAGTCTCTTTGCCCTCACAACCTGTAGTTAGTGATGAAGAAGAGGCAGAGAATGAAGAAGAATTGGTGGAAGAAGGAAAAGAGGGCGAAACAGTTGAGCCCAAAATAACAATTCCTGAGGATAATGAAATAAAGAGAAGACCTGGAAAAGAACCTCTCATCGAGGAGGCACCCAAATGTCCTTTTCCGGCACCATATCCTCAGAGGTTGAAGAAACCTCAACAAGAAACGAAAAGTCAGGAGTTTCTGGAGTTATTCAAGCAGGTAAAGATCAATCTCCCACTCCTAGACGCAATCAAACAAGTGCCTTCCTACGCCAAGTTCCTTAAAGACTTGTGCACTGTAAAGAGGAAGCAAAGTGTTAAGAAGAGTGCTTACTTGGCATGCCAGGCAAGTGCGATCGTAAAACACGATTTGCCTCCTAAATACAAGGATCCAGGCACACCAACAGTTTCTTGTATAATCGGTCAGAAGAAAGTGAACAATGCGTTACTCGATTTAGGATCGAGCGTTAATCTCTTACCTTACACTGTTTATCAACAATTAGGGTTAGGAGAACTTAAACCCACTCGCATTACTCTCCAACTGGCAGATCGATCAATCAAATACCCGCGAGGAGTGCTGGAGGATGTCTTAGTCCAGATTGACACTTTTGTCTTTCCTGTTGACTTCGTTGTTCTGGACACTGAACCAGTTTACAATGCTAAATCACAGATTCCGGTGATCTTTGGACGTCCTTTCCTCGCGACAATTGATGCGACGATTAAGGTGAGGAGTGGAGTTATGACCGTTGTTTTTGGGAATATGACATTAAATATCAAGATCTTTTCAAATCCCAAGATTGAAGATTTTGATGAGGAGGAAGAGGAGGTGAATTGGGTAGAAGCAGTAATTCAAGATTGCTTTGATTCAACTGCTCACTCTGATCCTGTGGAGTCCGTTATAACTAACTCATGTTATGAATTGGAAAGATACACTCCACAAGATGAAAGAATGAGTCAGATTTGTTCTATCTTGGAGATTACTGAAGAGGAAGTTGCAAGAACAATGTGGACGGCTCAATACGAGCAGCTACCACCAAAGACCAAGTTGGCTGTGCCGTCGAACTTGCAATTTCCAGAGTTGGAACTGAAAGAACTCCCAAAAGAATTGAAATATGTATTCCTGGGAGAAGAGAAGACCTTTCCTGTAATAATTTCATCTGTTTTAAATCACGAACAGGAAGGCAAACTGATACAGTTGCTTAAGCAACACAGGAGTGCGTTAGGATGGACCGTTGCTGATTTAAGAGGAATTAGTCCATCCATATGCACCCACAGGATTTACCTTGAGGAAGATGCCAAACCTTGTCGTCAAATGCAAAGGCGTCTTAACCCAAACATGCAAGAGGTGGTGAAGAAGGAAGTTTTGAAGTTGCTGGATGTTGGGATTATTTATCCAATTTCGGATAGTCCTTGGGTAAGTCCAACTCAAGTAGTGCCGAAGAAAGCTGGCATTACAGTGGTAGAAAATAAAGCAGGAGAATTGGTACCCACACGTGTAACCACGAGCTGGCGCATGTGTATTGACTATCGAAGGTTGAATGCGGTTACTCGGAAAGATCATTTTCCATTGCCCTTTATGGATCAAATGCTCGAAAGGGTAGCGGGTCACCAATTCTATTGTTTCCTGGACGGTTATAGTGGTTATAACCAAATAGAAATTGATCCTGCTGATCAAGAGAAAACCACTTTTACCTGCCCGTTTGGAACATTTGCATATCGCCGGATGCCGTTCGGATTGTGCAACGCACCTGCTACTTTTCAGCGGTGCATGCTGAGCATCTTCAGCGATATGGTAGAGAAGATTATGGAGGTTTTTATGGACGATTTCTCTGTTTTTGGAAGCAGCTTTGATGATTGCTTGGAAAACCTTCAAAAAGTCTTGAAGAGATGTGAGGAAAAGAATTTGGTCCTCAACTGGGAGAAATGTCACTTTATGGTGACAAAAGGGATTGTCTTGGGACATATCGTGTCTGCTGAGGGAATACAAGTAGACAAGGCAAAGATCGATATAATCTCTAATCTTCCTGTCCCCACTACAGTTAAAGAAATACGATCGTTTCTAGGTCACGCCGGTTTCTACCGGAGGTTTATTAAGGATTTCAGTGCTGTATCTAGACCACTATGTCAACTCCTTGTTAAGGACCAATCTTTTGAGTGGAACAGCAAGTGTCAGGAATCTTTTGATGAGCTCAAACATCACCTAACAACAGCTCCAATAATGCAATCTCCGGATTGGAGTCTTCCTTTTGAGCTGATGTGTGATGCGAGTGACACAGCGATCGGAGCTGTTCTAGGGCAAAGGAAAGACAAAAAGCCTACTGTGATCTACTACGCTAGCAGAACCCTTGATGGAGCTCAACGTAATTACTCAACTACCGAAAAAGAGTTGCTTGCAATTGTGTTTGCATTAGAGAAATTCAGGCAATACCTAATTGGCTCGCAGATCATTTGCTTCACCGATCATGCTGCATTGAAGTATCTGCTCTCCAAAAAGGAAACAAAACAGCGATTGATACGCTGGATTCTTCTGCTCCAAGAATTTGATTTGGTTATCAAAGATAAAAAGGGAGTGGAGAATGTTGTAGCCGATCACCTCTCACGATTGACATTTGAAGACAATTCTTCACAATCGATTCCGATCAGTGAATCTTTCCCAGATGAGCAACTATTTGCAGCAACCAGTTTGCCCTGGTATGCTGACATTGTCAATTACCTGGCAACAGGGGAGACCCCATCCCATTGGTCTATCCCTGACAGAAAAAGGTTTCTATCCATCGCCAAATGGTTTTACTTTGATGATCCGTACTTGTTTAAGTACTGTGCGGATCAAGTAATTAGGCGATGTGTCCCTGAGGAAGATATCTCTCATATTTTAGCTTCCTGCCACTCAGAGGCATGTGGTGGCCATTTCTCAGCCCAGAAAACTGCTCAAAAAGTGTTTAGTAGTGGTTTCTATTGGCCGACAGTTTTCAAAGACTGTTATGCATTTTGTAGAGCATGTGCTAGATGCCAAATGCTAGGAAGTTTGTCAAAGAGAAATGAAATGCCGATGACCCCGATCATTACCATTGAAATCTTCGATTGCTGGGGCATCGATTTTATGGGACCATTCCCGCCATCATCACATTACGAATATATTCTTTTGGCAGTCGAATATGTGTCCAAGTGGGTTGAAGCCATTCCGACAAGGAGAAATGATCACAGAACTGTGATCTCATTCTTAAAGGAGAATATTCTGTCAAGATTCGGAACACCAAAGGCCATGATTAGTGATCGTGGAACCCATTTCTGCAATAAACCCTTTGAGGCGCTGATGAAGAAATATGGGGTTAACCATAAGATTGCTTTATCATATCACCCGCAATCAAATGGTCAGGCAGAGTTAGCCAATAGGGAGATCAAACATATCCTGGAAAAGACTGTTAACATCAATAGAAAGGATTGGTCGTCACGTTTAACTGATGCTTTGTGGGCGTACAGGACAGCGTATAAGACGAATCTTGGGATGTCTCCCTACAGGCTAATTTATGGAAAAGCTTGTCATTTGCCGGTGGAACTGGAGCATAAGGCATACTGGGCCACTAGATTGCTAAATTTTGACATTCATGAGAGTGGCACATTGAGGAAGTTACAACTCAATGAGTTGGAAGAGATCAGGAATGATGCTTATGATCGTGCTCGAACTTATAAGTCAAAATTAAAAGCTAAGCATGATCAATCGATCCTGAGAAAGAAGCTTGAACCGGGACAGAAAGTTTTACTTTACGATTCAAAGCTTCATCTCTTTCCCGGGAAGCTGAGGTCAAGGTGGATAGGACCTTTCATTGTCAAGGAAGTGTTTCCACACGGAGCAGTGGAAATCGTTAACTCCAAGAATGGTAATGCTTTCAAAGTCAATGGGCAACGTTTAAAACCATTTTTAGAGAAATTCGAACCAGAATCAGAGACCATCCAATTGGATGATCCTGATTATTCTTCTTGAAAAATCTTGTGAACCTTGTGTTGTTGTATAATAGCTTTCTTTTCTTGTGTGCTTCTTCATTTTCTGTTTCCTCTTATTCTAATTCTGTCTTTTTGATTGGCTATAGGATGAATCCATTGCACTTCCTGCCACATCTGCTCTACCATGGGGTCCGTTCTCCAGGAACCCCAGAACCGAGGGAGCAAGAAAGGCCAATTTTCACTCCACTATCCGGCTCATGCCCAGATTCCCCTAATGCAGAAATCGCCAAGATGAATACCTGGGATTTGCTATGCGCTGTTCGAGAGATTCTGGATGATCTTCAGTTGAACTCGGATGGAGAAGTTGTGGAGTACTTTGTGGATTACGCTGTGGGAGAAGATTTTCCTTCCCCTGGACCCGAGCAGAATTGATAATTCCTATGGCATATGAATAAAGACAGAACTTTGTTTCTTGTTTTCTGTGTGATTGTTTGTTTCCCAACCAAGATCTTGTACTCTTTGGATGATAATAATCCATTTTGAACTGTGAATTGATGATGTTTGGAATAAATTCTTCCTATTTGTTTGATTGATGAGTCCAATGCTTGTTTGAATGATCAAATGTCTTGTTTCTGTCTTACAAATGCATTCTTAAACTGTTGGGGGTGATCACATGAGGATAATTTTGGGTTCCCAAGAATTTCTTATTCAATCGATTGATATTAATGTCAATCGATTGGTATAAACAGTTGTCAATCGATTGACAATTTTATCAATCGATTGACTTAACTTGTGTTCAATCGATTGACATATATTGTCAATCGATTGAAACTCCCTCCAGGCGTATTGTATACTCTTCTCCCTCTCCCTCATTTCAATTCAAATCCTGAGAGAGAGAGGGAGGAGGCGATTTCCAGAGAAGTGGCAGTAAACCCTTCCCCATACATTCATCATCATCCCTCACCATCTTCATCATCTTCATCTTCGTCATCTTCATCTTCATCATCACTGCCGCGGCCACTGTCCTCGCAGGGATAGAGGATAAAGAGAAAGGAGAGGGATTCGGGCCCCATTTCATCACCATCATCATTTTAATTATCATCAATCTCGTCATCGTCTCTTTTGGGGGCAAACTCTCTACCGTGTTTTGATCAAGGTAACTCACAAAACCGATTTCCCATTTTCATCATTTCTGATTCAAAACAAAAGAGGGAGCCCCTCATGGTCTTAAGACCATTAATTTGATGAAAGGGGGACGTGAGACCTTGTTGTGGGCAGCCCCCTGGAATTGCTGATGTCAATCGATTGACATCAGGGTTCAATCGATTGGAACCCAACTTCAATCGATTGACAAGTTATGTCAATCGATTGACATAAACAGAGAAGCAGATTCTTTATTTCTTCATTCTAACTCTCTGTTGTGCTTCTCTTGCAGCTCCCATGGCTCCGAAACCCAAAGACAGTGGGCCCCACCCAGAAAAGTCAACCTCTCTCGAGATTCCGGACCCACCTCTTGCTCACGGGTTTAGAAACGCCAAAGAGAATACGTGGTATACCAAATACTTCCGAACACGCGCAATCATGGTTGAAAGACAGTTCGAGAATATTTGGAGCGACGACAAAATTCCTTTCCATTTGGCCCGTCTTCGAGTTTTTCCCGATTGGCTCCCGGTTCTGACAGCGGTTAAACAAGTTCGGCCTTCATGGATTCGAGCAGCTTGTGCTAGCATGGTTAAGGTGCAAGACGTCCCTTACACATATTTCTCGTGTGTATCGGGACGGGCGGTCGAGTTCAGCCCAGCCACAGTTGCTCAGGCGCTTGGTATCCCCGAGGTGCCCGACCATATGTACCCTATTCATCCTGACCGCTCATTTCCATCTTATGATGTCGTGGCCACGGAGATTTCAGGAGGGAAGGTGAAGAAGTATTCTGGGATCACGGTGTTTGACGACCATGATTTGACGATGGACTACCACCTATTGCACCTGACACTCTGCAGTTGCATTCTTCCCACTACGTATAAGTTAGACTTCGCCGGGTGGTACACTAGAGTTTTGTATGCTATCGGGACAGGATTACCTATCTGCCTCGCCCGACTTTTCATAGAGTTTTTCATTGAGCCTACACGTCATCCTGGTAAATCTCAGCACTTGAAGGGTGCGTGGGCGATTCATCGGGTTTGTGAGGTGGCTGGTTTAGAGGCACCAGCTGGTGAGGTTCTGCAGAAGTCAAAGCTGGGAGTTTTTGGAGAGTCAGTGGCTCGGCGATCGCTTTCACAATTTAAAAAATTGGCGAAAGGAAAAGGAAAAGAAGGTGAGAGTAGTAAGAAGAAGAAGAGGAAGAGAGGAGACGTGTCATCAGAGGAGGAAGACGTAGACCCAGGGACGCCTACTGAGGCGGAGGGTCAGGATACGGAGGTAGCTGAGGAGGAGGATGATGAGGACTCTGGGACGCCGACTGAGGCTGAGGGTCAGTATGAGTTGAGGATGCGTGAGACATCTACAGCCTCTCCTCCACCTGCAGCTCCTGTGCCACCTACAGCCTCTACATCTACCCCTCCATCTCTTCAGACCATTTATGATTTCTTGTTAGAGGAGCGAGCTGCGAGGATACAGCTACATGCGATGATTAGAGAGCTCACAGCTGAGCAGTTACTTTTAGCTACCCAGATGTCGCGGCTAGGTGGTCAGATAGAGCAGATTTCGATGTTGCTCGGGATCGAGCAATCTTTGCGCTCATCTATGCCACCTCCACAGACAGATCCAGCTTCGACATCAGCTCAGCCAGAGGGCGTCACCTTGGAGACACCTTCACAGCCACCACCTCCAGCTGCTGCTTCACCGCCAGCTGTGAGTGACCCGGCAGTTGTCGTCCAGACTGAGACAGCTGCTGAGGGTGACAGTGAGGTAGTTATCACGCCATCCGTTGATCAGACTGCCGATCTTTAGGAGGGAGATGTGGCGAGCGAGAGAGTGTGTCGTTATTTCATTTATCTTTCTCTCTCTGTTGTCACTTTATTTGTGTATTTGTTGATATTTTGGTTATTTTTTGGGTCGGTTGGATACTCTTGGGTAGTTGTTTTCAGTTATATCTGTACATGGACTGTATTGGACTTTTGGATATTACTTTACAGATAGCTCTGTTACTCATGGATTATGTTTTATCATTTAGACTCTCTCTATTATCCTTTTACTCTTGATCTTGGTTGTGTGCGGAGATTGTGATATTACAACAGGTGAATTCTCAGATTTGTACTGAATCGCGTGAATCAGGTGATATCTTTTATTACTCGAATCTCTTCCATTGGGGACAATGTCGATTTCAGTTGGGGGTAGGGAGTAGATATCCACCTGTATATTTTTGAGTTCATTATGCACACTTGTTATTATTATTATCTCCAGTTTTAAAAAAAAAAAAAAAAAAAAAAAAAAAAAAAAAAAAAAAAAAAAAAAAAAAAACTGTTGTTAATATTCTAACTATCAACACCTCGTTCCTCCTAGCTAAATTATTGTGTAATGATGCAGTTATGTTTTCCTTGCTAGATTATGGATTTCGATTACATGTTACTTAGTTACTAATCTAGTTTCACATCCACAGCACGAATATATCCTGAAACAATTCTGCACGAGTTGACAGTCACGAAAGAATCTTTAAATTAAAATGAAATACGATTGTCATGTGATTGGATTAATAGTAAAACTTTTAACCCTAGTGAGTTTTGAGCTATTCGTTTATTCTGAGGGTTAATCACAAAACTCGTGTCAATTTTTGAAACACACTTTTATCTCGTTGAGAGTCTCATTCTTGTTTCATTTGGCTAATGCATCAGGAGAACGTTCAGGATTTACTAATTTTAAAACTCAGGAAATACTCGAGATAAGTTATAATGTCTAGAAGAGGATTTAGGCCATCGTTTCTTCACCTCATCTCTCGAGGAAATTTAAAACCTCACTTACCTATCACAAATCAAGGTCCCTACCTAAATCACCTTTTTATAATCAAGTATGTGACGGTTTCGTGAAAATATTTAAAGGAGGAAAAGGAGAAGTGATTGCAGATTTATATAAAAAAAAAAAAAAAAAAAAAAAAAAAGAGAAAAAGAAAGAAAAGAAAAGAAAAGTGGAAAGCAATAAATAAAAGAAATTGGAGGATTGTTAAATAAAAGATGTGAAGTGGAGTTGGTTTTGCTATGTCACATGCTTGAACTCATTTTTCACAGTCCATTATCTCTTACCTCTCCTCATATTTCTGTCACAAGTCCTAATGATTCTAGATTAATTTTAACAAATCTCGAGTATGAAAGGAGTTTTCCACAGTAGATCGCTCTTGTTGTAATTGGCATTCCATTCATGAGACTCATGCACCTCAAATAAGCGTTTTTCAGTGTCTAGTATGTAAGCATGTTTGATTGCCTCTACATTTACTCATTTGAGCTTCATACTATGAGTGCATAAGCTTTACGCCTGTTTCAGAGTGATTTCTATTTTGAGCGTAAACCGTGTGAGAATTGAGTTGAAACTATGAAGTCTTAAACATGTCAATCTAAAGAATTTTAAGATAAAGATTTATATCGTAGTTGTTAACTCCCCACACACACACAAGGATATATAAAGGCTGTGAATGTAACTTAACTTGAATAAGTTACTTCGTAACATGTTGTTTACTTCCATAGCATGGTAAAGGAATTCATATCCCTGTTAAGCAAAATTTTTTTTAGCATAAAGGAGAAATTGAAGTTTTGATAAGTTTGGAAATTGGACATCTGAATTTTGTGGGTAAATTCTCTGAAAACCCTCACGAGACACAACTCGTCCATTAGGGTAAACCTAAGGGTTCAAAGGCTTGTTGCATACGCTAAATGCAACCGCGATTCCTGCGACAGTGAGTTAGGATTTCCCTTTTGTTTTAGTTCAATAAAACTGTAACGATAATAGTTGGTCGTCTCAATTTGTGTTAATTCCGCTTCATTGCTAGAGACTAGCAAAACGCTAGTTGGGGGTCGTGATGAGAGCTGATATTAGTTTAATATTAGCTCGATAAGGAGTAAAAACTGACTGGATATAACCTCATTTCTCTAGTTTTACCTGCAATTGTGTTTAATTTGCTTCTTTGCACAATGATACGTTTTTCGAGGTATGTTGTTGTGTTTGGCTTTGTAAGTGCAGGTTCTGAAGCTAAAGGGAATTACAAGTTGAAAGGAATAACTCAAGAAGCAAATTGATGAAGTCTTGATACCAATCGATTGACATAGTATCAATCGATTGACATGTTTGTCAATCGATTGACATCTTTGTCAATCGATTGACTTAAACTGGAAACAGCTTGTTTTAATGGCGCAAGATCTCAGCAATCAGGCGACGACCAGCCGTTATGGAATGAACCTGGACGCCTCTAGCTCATTTTTCTGACATTATATATAGAGGAGAGTAGAGAGGGCGTTGGGGTTGGCTCATTTTTGTATTGTTTTTGTAGGTATTCACCATTGATTTTTAGTTTTTGAAGCATTCCAGTGGATAAGTTCATATTCTGTTTTTCATTCTCGAATCTCAGGTTTCAATTCTTGTTTTTAGTTGCTTAGGAATTGTGATTGTTATGCATATTATAGTTAGGATTTGATTTAAGCAATTTTAAATTAACATTTTAATCCATGGCTATGTTTGATATTGTCTTTCGGTTTATTTATGTTTATGCAGTCTTAATTATGCGTGAGTAGAATTCTGGTTGGGGATAATGTGATGAAGCATTGTTCCCAGCCCTCTGCTATGATTCTGTGAAAGAGTCAATGCCAATCGATTGGATACAGTATCCAATCGATTGACATAAACTCCAAGTCAATCGATTGATATAATTGTCAATCGATTGAAAGCCATTCCATGTCAATCGATTGACATTAAGTTAATCGATTGATATGATTATGACTTGGGTTTACTCCTTTCTGTATTCCAGTAACTTTTGTTTCAGAAACTAGGTCCAAATTGATCTTTCAAGTTCAAATTGTAAACTGATTTTGGAATAAAGGCTTTTCCAATTAGTTAAATCTATGGACACTCATAACTAACACTTCGAATATTCTATACTCAATTTGTTAGTCATTGTTCATGGGTTTAATTAATTACTTATTTCAGTTCTTCATAAATAAGTGAGGTAAACGAACCACTAGATATGCAAGATTTACATACCTAGCGTCTAGAATGCTTAACTTAATCATTTCGAAATAAGGAATACTCTAAGGATAAAACCCCAACTGTTCATTCTTGTTAAAATCATGGTAGTGGCTGGTACTTTGTGGATTCACATATTCCCAACTCTTTTTCATATTTGATTTTTATCACAACTTTTAATCTTATCTAATTAAGTCTTTACTTCACTTTAAATTGTTTCTTCTATTTCTTTTTAGGACTGTTACAAACCCCTTTTCTACAAGAAATCATCTTTTACTTTATTTTTGGATTCAATCTAGATTCTTCTGCCTTTACATTCCGTCCTTTGGGATTCGACCCGGTCTTACCGGTTTTTAACGCGACGCGACCGTCTACACTTGGACGTACTCTTCAGAGAACACATTTCAAGTCGTGTCACGAACCATCGGGTATGAATGGTTTCAGGTTGAGTCGAGTGAAACCCGACTAAGAATTGAGCCACTGATTTTGGGTTGTTTTCCAACCAAATTTGAGCTATTTTGCCTCTTGATTTGAGCTATATATAGTTATACACATATTATACAAAGTGAAGAACAACTTAAGTAAAAACAACAAATTATAGATCTGTAAACCCAAAAAAAAACACAAATTATATATCTGAAGAAAAACTTAAGTAAAGAACAACAAAGTATAGATTTGTAAAGTGTAAAGTGTAAAGTGTAAAAGAAAAAAAAGAAGAAAAAAAAAGAGACAAAAATTTATAGATCTGCAGACCTATCTTTTAATTTTATAGCTAGATCTGGCAGAGTCGGCAAGGATCGACGGTGGCTGGCCGTGGCTTGTAGTGGTGTGCGCCGTGGTGGTTCAAGTTGTCGGACAAATTGACGATCATGAGTTCTCTCCTCTCTTGGTGCTTGATCTATCGTTGTCGCGCCCACCCTGAAGGTGGGGGCGGTCCCCTCGTGGGTCGCGACCGGTTATGTCTAGAGGCGTGAGAAGCGTGAAGGTAGGTGAGGTGTGTGAAAAGTGGGAGTAGGGCCAAGTAAGAGTTCAGAGTCGCCACCTAACATTTATTCGGGAGTTAGGATCCCTGCAAAGACAATCGACACGATCATCTTTGACTTTTGGAAAACGTTTTGGAAAAGCAAGGCCCTTTAAAAGTGTGACTCGAATAGTCATGCGAGACCAGAGTTCTTGAAGTGGGTTCGGGGACTCGATTATGCCGAGGGAAGGTGTTAGGCACCCTCGAGCATCCGTGACACACGGTTGCCGATTTTAGTGGTTTTCATAGTAATGGGGCGTAAGTAAGAAATAGCAAAATATATATACAACGCGAGCATCGTGACACGCAGTTACCAATTTACGTATCTCGATACAAGATAGTTTGAAAGTATATAGTTATGGCCGCACCCAAGTGAGGGTTGCATACGTATCTCAACACGAGAATCAGGCCGTACGTAGTTCTGTGCTGTGTATAAGTGTATGGGCGTTTTGGTCGATCTAGACCGTTAGTGGGTAAAATAGTGTTTTGAATAAAGTCGGTGTAGCTAGGAATTTTAATCTGTACGGTGTAGTCCTAGACTTTAACCTTGAAAAAGTAGTGAGTTATGAGATAGTGTTTTGAGTAAAAGTCGGAGTAGATCGAGTGTGCGATAAGTTTTTTTGTATTTTTTGTTTTTATGAATTTTTTTGTCTTTTTGTTTTATGTGCCGAAAGTAAGAGTCGGTGCCCTGTAAATGAAAAAGTGTACCGGAAGTAGGGGTCGGTGCCCAGTTTTGTAAAAAAGTGCCGAAAGTAAGGGTCGGTGCCCAGTGATGTAAAAAAGGTGATGTGAAAGTTTTGCCGGAAGTACGGGTCGGTGCCCAGTGGTAAAAATGTATACCGGAAGTATGGGTCGGTGCCCTGTGATTTGAGAAAAGTATGCCGGAAGTACGGGTCAGTGCCCAGTGGTTTAGGTTTGAAAGTAGTCGTGAAATAATTGATAAGTTCATAGGTTTGTTACATATAATAAGTATGTACAACAGTAAGTAAATAAAGCAGTAAAGGCGGAATATCCAACCAGTGGATTTATAGGGAGGCCGCACTACTAAGAGTATGAGTTTTAGTATGTTACCTGTGCAGAGGCGACTATTGAAGTTCAGTCGATGTTTGTTGAGAAAGGATGAAAGAAATCCGAGAAGCGTTGCAGAAATAATCCGAGGAGGCCTAAGTCGTATTTCGACACAAAATCGACTTGAATAGACGTCATGGTTGGGTCCGGAAGGGCCGGAAGAGTCAGTTTTCGTACATATACTGTATGCATGAATAGTACCGTACGTATGAATAGTACCGTACGTATGAATAGTACCCGTATATATGAATAGTACCCGTACATATGAATAGTATCTGTACGTATATTGTATGTATGAGATTAGAGGTGCTTATGATGGAGTTTGGATTTTATTTGGCTAATGTAGCCAAACAGGGCTTAGGAGAGAAAAAGGGTTAGGGATACCCAAACAAAGCCTAAGGGGGGAGAGTGAATTGGTGAATTTTTTGGAATGGGGGGCCTTGTATTTATAGAAAAAAAAAGTTGATTTAAAAAATATAAAAAATAATAATAAAGTAATAAAATATCTAGATATTGTGTGTGTGCACCGCGTTCTTTGGGATTTTCGGAAAGCTACGCGGTTGAAAACTGGACCGGTGAGTTCTCTCGATTAACACATAGTTTTGAAGTCGAAATTGGATTTTTAAAACGTTGTTTGTCCCTCATTCGGCACCAGTTATGGTAGAACGCGACAATCGAGGTGAACTGTCCAAAATCCGGTGTCGGAATGAGACGAAATTACATGGATCCCTTTATTTTAATGTGAGGAGTATTTTTCTCCAGTCAGAAAGTGACTCCTATGGCGCGATTGGCTCAAATCTGGATTACTTAGTCGCTAACCAAAGAAAATATCTAGATATCTGTACAAGCGCCGCGCTTTCGATTTTTCTGGAAGGCAGTGCGACGAAAAATTGGATTTCCGTGGTCTTCTCGACTAACATAGAATTTTGAAGTCGGAATCGGATTTTTAAAACATTGTGTGACCCACATTCGGCACCAGTTATGCCAGAACGCGACAATCGAGGTGAACTGTCCAGAATCCGGTATCGGAATGAGACGAAATTACATAGATCCCTTTATTTTAATGCGAGGAGTATTTTTCTCCAATCAGAAAGTGACTCCTATGGCGCGATTGGCTCAAATCTGGATTACTTAGTGGCTAAGTAAAGAAAATATCTAGATATCTGTACAAGCGCCGCGCTTTCGAATTTTCTAGAAGGCAGTGCGACGAAAACTTGGACTTCCGTGGTCCTCTCGACAAACGCGAAATATTAGTGCAAAAATGAAATTCTTGAAACACTATATGACTCGTATTAAGCATCTGTCTTGACAAATCCGTTAATTAAACTGCACTTTTTCGGAATCCGGTATCGAACTGATATGAAATTTTAGGGATTTCTCCGTCTCGATGCGAAAAGTACTTTAATCCAGACCGAAAATGTCACAGCCGATTTGATCTCGAAGACCAAGGCTTTCTGATGATTTATCAGTATAAATTGACGCGCCTGTGAGTGACCTTATCGCAGTTTTGCAACTTTCTTCGTTTGATGGCAACGAAATTTTCGAAGGCTCTTCATCTTGATAAGTATGATTTTTTGGCATCAATTTTAAACCTTCTGAAGTTCTCTGGCGATGAAATAGAATTTTCCCGTTTGATTTCTACGCCTGATAAAGTACTTTTTCCAGATCCGGTGTTCAATTGAGATGAAATTTTAGGGAGTCCTCGGTAATGTCACGCACTTCCATTTGGTCATAAAAAATGCTTGTTCTGACACCCGAAAAGCTAAAAAAGTAATCCTGGTCCCTCTTTGGCAAAATAGCAGATTCGTCCGAACTTTAAACAATGATCATTTCTTTGCCCGTGGTCTGATTTTGACGATTCGAAGTCTAGGGGCCTTGTATTTATAAGCTCTTCACACCCGTTGGACTCGATGTTCATTATCTGTCTGCCTCTTTGTAGGTGGGCAAAAATTGAGTGTCTACAACTGATCTGACATGCTTTTGAAACCATGTTGGTGGGTATTCAAATTGACGACAACTTGATTTGACCTCTAGATATTCTGATTAGGACTCTAGCTTCTTTTTTTTTCTCGATTAGCGTGCCCGATGGGGCCCCCCTATGACAGTTATTTCTTTTTTTTTTTGCAGGTCAAAATGGGGTGTCTACAGCTGCCCCTCTTTGTCATGGTTTGCAAAGCAAATCGTGACAAAGAAATAAGACGACCCATTTTGACCCTTTTCGTTTAAGTGATGAGAATAAGTAAAAGGACGTGCCAGAGTAGGTAAGTGTGTATGAGGTGCCAACGTAGGTGAGTGAATGTGAAATGCCAGAGTAGGCAAGTGAGTATGAGGTATGTAGGAGAGTGAATGTGAAATACCAATGTAGGCAAGTGAATGTGAGATGCCAAAGTAGGCAAGTGAATGTATGAGGTGCCAATGTAGGCAAGTGAATGCGAAATGCCATCGTAGGCAAGTGAATGTGAGATGCCAAAGTAGGCAAATGAGTGTGAGATGCCAAAGTAGGCAAGTGAGTGTGAGATGCCATCGTAGGCAAGTGAATATGAGATGCCAATGTAGGCAAGTGAGTTTGAAATGCCAATGTAGGCAAGTGAGTGTGAAATGCCAAAGTAGGCAAGTGAATGTGAAATGCCAATGTAGGCAAGTGAATGTGAGATGCCAAAGTAGGCAAATGAGTGTGAGATGCCAATGTAGGCAAATAGCTCCACTGAGGATTGAGAGCATTACCAGAAAGGGTGAACGACTCTGTTGGAGATTCACATGAGAATCGAGTAGAAGAGGGATGGTGTAGTCAAGAAGTGCCTAACCGCGTAATCTCAAACTCTAACCGAAAATGTAGTCAAGTGAGGGTATGGTCGAGCTCTTAAAGCTGCCTACGTATCTCCCGTCGGGAGAATCAGACCGAGCGTAGTTCATACTACGATAGAATAAGAGTGATGAAAAGTGTGAGACGGGAGAGCAAAATGCCACGTCGGGGCGTGATTGCTGTGTGTGAGATAGCGAAATGCCACGTGGGGGCGTGATCGCTGTGAAATAAGAGAGCAAAATGCCGCGCCGGGGCATGATTGCTGTGAAGTTATAGAGTGGCAAAATGCGATTCGCGCGATTGCCTTGAATATATAAGAGACGAGAATAGCAAAGTCCGATACGGGTAATTGCTGTGGAGATAAGGTCAACAGAATGTGATGCGCGTGACTGTTTGAAGATATGAGAGAGCAAAATGCCGAGTAAGACGTGATTGCTGTAAAGAGTTTGAGATAAGAGAAGCAAAATGCCACATGGGGCATGATTGCTGTGAAGATTTCGAGAGCAAAATGCCACGTGGGGCGTAATTGCTGTAAAGAGTTTGAGATAAGAGAAGCAAAATGCCACATGGGGCGTAATTGCTGTGAAGAGTGATGAAATTAGCGAAATGCGGTATGCGTGATTGCCATGAAAAGGTGGGGATAGCAAAATGTGATGCACGTGATTGCTATAGAGTGCGGGAGGGTAAGAGAAATACCTGATGCTTGATGCCGATGTAAGTTGAATACCGTTGGAGGGTCTTATACCTGATGCCGAAAGTGAATAGTGGACAGGACGCCGCTTGAGGGTCTCATACCTGATTCCTGATTTGAGCGTGAACGGTTATACCTGAGCGAGGGATAGATTTCTTGACAATCTACCAAGGAGAAGACCGGTTTGATATGTGGATCCGAGCAGATGGATCAATGTGAAGTTGGCGAGTCTGAGCAAGGGTTGATATCGTGGCTCAGTTAGTGGTGAGCTTTTGGGCTATTTTGAGAGGATTGTCAGAACCAGTTGCCCCTGCTATAAAAGTATGCATTGTCTGCTATGCTGAAAGATATGAATGCATTTTGGAAGTTATGTCATGCTCAGTATACGTATTTACAAGAGTATGATGAATGAATCTATCATCTGTGAAAGAATGCTCATGAGTCGGTGGATATTGACCGTCTTGTCGCCTGTTGAGTACTAGAAGACAAAGTATTTGACCGTGTGGGCTCAGTGCCCCAGTGATCATCCTTCAGAAGGATCCAGTTTTTCAGTATTTGATTTCTCTCGAGCTCTCATTCTTTCTGAAACCATTTTTACCTTCGGCGCCCTCACGGGTTTTCACCGAATCCGGTTATGTGATCGTTGCACTTCAAAGTATCTTGTGTTTTGAAAGTATGTGGCACCCCCGTCATTTTGAATGATGCAAGTATGTGATCTTGTGAACCCAACAAGGCTTGTATAAATCAAAGTGGACTTTATTGGGTTGTAATGAAGGCCAGGGTCATGGGTTGAGAAACGAAAGGATCGCATGAAGGCTCAAAGTATATTTTGAAAAGTCGGTTAGAATTCCTGAGATCACCTTATGCCCTGCGTCTTTTCTCTTTTTGATTTTGCTCTTTTTTTTTTTTTGTTCTTGTTTTTGTATTCATCCCAATCTAGTGTGGGGTATGTTATCGCTGAGTAAAGTATGTACTGGGGAGAATTGCCCCAGTTTGAAGTATGTATCCGAGTCGGATCGTATCTTTTGTGGATGTGCTCTAGCTTTGCATTGAGTTCTATTTTGTTTGTTTTCTCTTTCTTTTTCCTTTTGGCATTGCCCCAGTATAGGGGGTGATCCTCAGGGGTTTAAGTTTGAAAAGAAATCATCGTATGGCTCAAGTGGGCTAACGAGGGAAAGTAGTGTATAGATAGCTGAAATGATTGCCTCTAATCATTTTGACACAAGTCGAGTCGGGTTCAGAGATCACATATATGCATCATTGAAGTTAGAGATCCTGAGAATGAGTATTTACTTTCCTGACCAGGATTGAGGGACCCCATGTGGGCTAGCAGTGATCGTGATGATCTCTTTTGCTGAGATGTGGGGGGGGCAAAGATTGCCCTAGTCTATGTATGTCATGATCCTGAGAACGGACCAAGGACTATTCTTGAATGCCCGTCAGTTGTCTGCTCCGTTCTTGTGTCCTCAGATGACATCAAGCTGTCATAGAGAAGTATGCTTTTGTCACCTGATTCTTGTTAAGATGTGAGCATCGTCAGAGGATGAAATGGTCGATTTGTGAACTTGAGTCGTTCTCGGTATGACCTTGTGTTGATCGTACTTTCAGGTAGAATCGAACATAGCTTTGTTACGTCCAGAAGTCTAGTACAATGTCTAATTCGTATTCAACAAGTAGTAAGACAGTTATATCCAACATACTCATGAGATTTAAGGAATGAGAGCAGATGACAGTTATTGAATGATGCAAAGAATGAGTTTTGTTTTTGTTTTTCGTCTGAAAGTATGTGCTTATGCAAAGCAGACAAAGCATAAATTCAATAGTATGGAGAAATTGCCCCTGTATAGCAGATGATGAGGAGTAATGTTTCAAGACAGTGGGCCGAGTATTGGGTCTCTTATGAGAGTCGTCTCGGGCATGGATAGAGCTTGTGGATGTATATGGGTAGAAGTAGGCTTATTGGTTCAGTGGCTTGAGGGTTCGAACAATCGCGAATGCGCTGGTACTGCTCGGATTTGACCTCCGCGGATTTTGTCATCTGCCCTGCTCAGGCTAAATGTTTGGATTTGGAAGTTGGATTTGAAAATCAGAGCTGTTTGGACTGGTTGTCCATTCAGACTTTCTCAATCCGTGGAGAAGTCAGTGATACCGGGAGTAGGCTGAGCGTGTAGAAGCTTCCTATGTTGACCTCTATCAAAATGTACCTGCAGTGGAGGTCAGAAGAAGTAGAGGTAGACGTAAAGTTAGTAAGTCGCTTTAAAGAAAAGAAACGGGGATTCTTCTCCCAGTGACTCGTTAGAGATGAGAGAGTACTGCCCCAGTATAATGTGTGTTCCCAAGGTATGAGATGCATCTAGATAGCCTTTCGGCGTCACCAAATGTCTTTGAAAAGTGGATTTGTCCTTGGGGAGTTTTATTTTTGTTTTTGAAAGGTGAGAATGAGCTTTCAAAAAAGTTTGGCAGCCTTTCGGCACCGTTTATGAGTTTTTTTTTTTAAAAGTTTATCCAACCCTGGTCTATATACAGGTGCAAGGGGAAGATAAAGAAGAATCGAGTAGCCTTTCGATGCCGTTTTATGAATTTGAGAGAGTGTATCCATCCTTGTTAAAATGTAAGGATATGATGAGTAAGAATGCGTAGCCTTTCGGCGTTGTTTTGAGTTTGAAAATTTTTCCGGCCCCTGGTTTGTACAAAAAGTGCAGGGGAAAGACAGAGAAGGATCCGGTAGCTCGTCGGCTCCGTTTATTGTTTTTGAAAAGTTTTCCATTCCCAGTTTATATAAGGGGAGGATGGAAAAGAATTGGGCAGCATAACGGCGCTGTTCGTATTTTGAAAAGTTTTGAATGCACACGTGCAGAATGTGACTATGTGGAGAGGTTGACATCTAATGTAGACTTATTTAGGTCCGGTTCCCGAACCTTCAAACCTCCGGTGCCATAACACCTTCTCAGGTTGGTGGTTTCGAGCGGAGGAACTTTCGGTGCTGGTACCGACAGTACTACCGCAACGGCCATGCCACTTACTGATCCTCCTATCTAATCTTAAAAGGTTTCAGTTTCAGAAACAGGTTATGTCATGCTTGATGCAAGTGTGTAGTGTGTATAGCGGTAAAGTACGACATTAGCCTTGTAGTTTCAGTATGGCATTGGCCTTGCAGTGTCTTTTGAGTCGCAGGTACCTGTGCAAACAAGTTTATAACCTAAAAAAGAATTATAAAAGTATAGAGTAGTTAGTGAAAGAAATTCCCCTTTAGAATATGAAAACCACCAAAATGATGGCCTGAGTCCTCTTAAGCTTAGTCCCCAGCAGAGTCGCCAGCTGTCGCGCCCACCCTGAAGGTGGGGGCGGTCCCCTCGTGGGTCGCGACCGGTTATGTCTAGAGGCGTGAGAAGCGTGAAGGTAGGTGAGGTGTGTGAAAAGTGGGAGTAGGGCCAAGTAAGAGTTCAGAGTCGCCACCTAACATTTATTCGGGAGTTAGGATCCCTGCAAAGACAATCGACACGATCATCTTTGACTTTTGGAAAACGTTTTGGAAAAGCAAGGCCCTTTAAAAGTGTGACTCGAATAGTCATGCGAGACCAGAGTTCTTGAAGTGGGTTCGGGGACTCGATTATGCCGAGGGAAGGTGTTAGGCACCCTCGAGCATCCGTGACACACGGTTGCCGATTTTAGTGGTTTTCATAGTAATGGGGCGTAAGTAAGAAATAGCAAAATATATATACAACGCGAGCATCGTGACACGCAGTTACCAATTTACGTATCTCGATACAAGATAGTTTGAAAGTATATAGTTATGGCCGCACCCAAGTGAGGGTTGCATACGTATCTCAACACGAGAATCAGGCCGTACGTAGTTCTGTGCTGTGTATAAGTGTATGGGCGTTTTGGTCGATCTAGACCGTTAGTGGGTAAAATAGTGTTTTGAATAAAGTCGGTGTAGCTAGGAATTTTAATCTGTACGGTGTAGTCCTAGACTTTAACCTTGAAAAAGTAGTGAGTTATGAGATAGTGTTTTGAGTAAAAGTCGGAGTAGATCGAGTGTGCGATAAGTTTTTTTGTATTTTTTGTTTTTATGAATTTTTTTGTCTTTTTGTTTTATGTGCCGAAAGTAAGAGTCGGTGCCCTGTAAATGAAAAAGTGTACCGGAAGTAGGGGTCGGTGCCCAGTTTTGTAAAAAAGTGCCGAAAGTAAGGGTCGGTGCCCAGTGATGTAAAAAAGGTGATGTGAAAGTTTTGCCGGAAGTACGGGTCGGTGCCCAGTGGTAAAAATGTATACCGGAAGTATGGGTCGGTGCCCTGTGATTTGAGAAAAGTATGCCGGAAGTACGGGTCAGTGCCCAGTGGTTTAGGTTTGAAAGTAGTCGTGAAATAATTGATAAGTTCATAGGTTTGTTACATATAATAAGTATGTACAACAGTAAGTAAATAAAGCAGTAAAGGCGGAATATCCAACCAGTGGATTTATAGGGAGGCCGCACTACTAAGAGTATGAGTTTTAGTATGTTACCTGTGCAGAGGCGACTATTGAAGTTCAGTCGATGTTTGTTGAGAAAGGATGAAAGAAATCCGAGAAGCGTTGCAGAAATAATCCGAGGAGGCCTAAGTCGTATTTCGACACAAAATCGACTTGAATAGACGTCATGGTTGGGTCCGGAAGGGCCGGAAGAGTCAGTTTTCGTACATATACTGTATGCATGAATAGTACCGTACGTATGAATAGTACCGTACGTATGAATAGTACCCGTATATATGAATAGTACCCGTACATATGAATAGTATCTGTACGTATATTGTATGTATGAGATTAGAGGTGCTTATGATGGAGTTTGGATTTTATTTGGCTAATGTAGCCAAACAGGGCTTAGGAGAGAAAAAGGGTTAGGGATACCCAAACAAAGCCTAAGGGGGGAGAGTGAATTGGTGAATTTTTTGGAATGGGGGGCCTTGTATTTATAGAAAAAAAAAGTTGATTTAAAAAATATAAAAAATAATAATAAAGTAATAAAATATCTAGATATTGTGTGTGTGCACCGCGTTCTTTGGGATTTTCGGAAAGCTACGCGGTTGAAAACTGGACCGGTGAGTTCTCTCGATTAACACATAGTTTTGAAGTCGAAATTGGATTTTTAAAACGTTGTTTGTCCCTCATTCGGCACCAGTTATGGTAGAACGCGACAATCGAGGTGAACTGTCCAAAATCCGGTGTCGGAATGAGACGAAATTACATGGATCCCTTTATTTTAATGCGAGGAGTATTTTTCTCCAATCAGAAAGTGACTCCTATGGCGCGATTGGCTCAAATCTGGATTACTTAGTGGCTAAGTAAAGAAAATATCTAGATATCTGTACAAGCGCCGCGCTTTCGAATTTTCTAGAAGGCAGTGCGACGAAAACTTGGACTTCCGTGGTCCTCTCGACAAACGCGAAATATTAGTGCAAAAATGAAATTCTTGAAACACTATATGACTCGTATTAAGCATCTGTCTTGACAAATCCGTTAATTAAACTGCACTTTTTCGGAATCCGGTATCGAACTGATATGAAATTTTAGGGATTTCTCCGTCTCGATGCGAAAAGTACTTTAATCCAGACCGAAAATGTCACAGCCGATTTGATCTCGAAGACCAAGGCTTTCTGATGATTTATCAGTATAAATTGACGCGCCTGTGAGTGACCTTATCGCAGTTTTGCAACTTTCTTCGTTTGATGGCAACGAAATTTTCGAAGGCTCTTCATCTTGATAAGTATGATTTTTTGGCATCAATTTTAAACCTTCTGAAGTTCTCTGGCGATGAAATAGAATTTTCCCGTTTGATTTCTACGCCTGATAAAGTACTTTTTCCAGATCCGGTGTTCAATTGAGATGAAATTTTAGGGAGTCCTCGGTAATGTCACGCACTTCCATTTGGTCATAAAAAATGCTTGTTCTGACACCCGAAAAGCTAAAAAAGTAATCCTGGTCCCTCTTTGGCAAAATAGCAGATTCGTCCGAACTTTAAACAATGATCATTTCTTTGCCCGTGGTCTGATTTTGACGATTCGAAGTCTAGGGGCCTTGTATTTATAAGCTCTTCACACCCGTTGGACTCGATGTTCATTATCTGTCTGCCTCTTTGTAGGTGGGCAAAAATTGAGTGTCTACAACTGATCTGACATGCTTTTGAAACCATGTTGGTGGGTATTCAAATTGACGACAACTTGATTTGACCTCTAGATATTCTGATTAGGACTCTAGCTTCTTTTTTTTTTTCTCGATTAGCGTGCCCGATGGGGCCCCCCTACGACAGTTATTTCTCTTTTTTTTTGCAGGTCAAAATGGGGTGTCTACAATCGTCTTCTTCTTCTTTTGGGTTTTGATCATTTTGGGTTTCGTTTGGGTTTGATCTTCTTTGATCAAACAACTTTAAAATCTGGTAAAGCGTTTTTGATCTTTTGAGTTTCTTTAAGAGACTTCTCTCGCTCTAGAATTGAGTAAATGAGATTGAGAAATGCTATGTCTAGAATTTTACACTTGTGTGTATGATATATATCATATATAAATAAATGAGGTAGCTTCACGGGTCGGGTTGGGTATATTCGGGTTTAGCATAGGTAGAACCGACATCCGAACCAAATAATATTGGGTTTGACTTGTTAAATCCATGACTCAACCAACTAGTCACGGGTGGGGTCAGGTTTGGTCGAGTTGGGTCGGTTTTGATTTTTGTTGGACAGCCCTAAGAGCCAATTGGACCAAATCGGTGGACTTCAGACAAGGAAGACACGTGTCATCTTTAACACTACCATGCAAAGCCTCTTGGTTTGATGGTGGCATATGTCCATCGTGAGCATTTTTCTCATCCAAAAAATGGTTCACTAATGTTCACCCAAGCATTCCATTAGTCAATGCAGTAGGACTCATTTAATCTCGAGCCCCACTGCATTGATCAATGGATGCTTGAATGAGTATTGGTGAACCATTTTTTGAACAAAAATGCTAGGCACACAACGCATTTCATAACACATTCTATAACAGGGCTTTAAATGTGTTATATCCTGTGTTATTTGAATTTTATACATTTTTCTATACACCACTTACACAACACAAAATACATATATTTAAAATCTTATTATAAAATGTGTTATATAGAATACATTGTGTGCCTAACATTTCTCTTTTTTGAATGAACAAAAGTATTTTGTATGCCCAATTGCCCATCCTTAAAACTCCGCAAGATCAGATGAGGTGGCAAGATCGTGAAAGGCATGGGCCTGGCAAACCGTAGGCGCTGAGTTAACAGATTGCGTGTGAATGTGATTACCACTTTTTGTCTCTTTACTTTCACTTGTTGGACTGGAGAAGAAAAAGCAAGGTCCACAGAATCAGCTTTATCCGGATTTTTAAGGATTTGCAAAGATGGAAACAGTGACAACAGGAGGCGTGAACGACCAAGTCACGCTTACACATTTAACCAGAGGGCCTCTCTTCCATCTTATTAACTCTCTCTCCAGAGACACCAAAGCGCATTCTCTCCCAATCACACCGGTGACCATGGAGATACCACCTCCTCTCTCCTCTTCTCTATACACACACATATACACACAAAACAAACACACCAACAACAGCCACTTCGCCCCTCTATCTTTCTTCCAAACCCTAACTTCATCCCTAACTCCATAACGTTGACCCTAAACCCTAATCTCATTCACTGAATATTAAGGTGATTGTCATTTTTTTTTGGCTTTCGTGTTACTTTCGTTTGGTATTGGGAATATGATGCCCTCATTAGGTTTTTTAGATGAGAAACGTGGGAAGAGGTGGAAAGAAAAAGTTGCTATGAGAGTTACAGCATTTGTAAGTGTCAAACATTTAATTTGCTTTAACAATACATTTGTTTATTTACTCTGATTTGATTTTACCTGCTCATTGGAATTGCAGGTGGAGGGAAAGATATCTATCAGATTGGTTAACTTCATTGGAATTGCAGGTCGGCCTAGCAGCAATTCTTTGATCTTGCTTTAGTGTTAAGCTCTAAGATATGAAGTTTCATGGTTTTGCAAATTTTTTATTTTTATTTATTTATTTATTTTTATATAAACATCCATTTCTTGAATCCTAACAAAAGGCTGAATTTCGCTTTGCTCTGTCATAAAAAATTGCAGGAAATATTGGTACTTTGTGGTCAATCAAAATTGGGTTCTTGAGCTCTTGGGGAAAGGTATTGGTACTTTCATGCTTCCAATTCTCTTCTTTTCCAAAACTATAATTATGGTACACCATTATAATGATACATGCTGGTGCAAAGGTTTATATACTCTTTTTAAATGTTGGGGAAAGCCAATATTTCCAAAGATCATCTTTTACTGTTCTTTTACGGTTTCATATCCGTGCCTACATTTACGTTTGTATTTACTGTAGCTTCATTTATCTTTTTTTTTTACGCCGTGCCCACGGAGAATCGATGCATAGATTGGTATTAAAAACAAGGTTCTTTTTTTGTTTGTTTGTTTTTTTATTCATATTTGGGGTTTAGTCCTTTTTTTTTCTTTGCGCCACGGGCAATTACTAGTCAGCCCATAGAATCTTTCCATTCTTCCGATAAGAGCCTGGAGCTGGGAGTGTGAGATTCAAAAGAGGAATCTTTCTTAATGACATGGGATTGCTCTGTTTTTTTCATATTCATAAGTAATTAGAGCTCAACATCAGACACAGTTTTGCATTGAGATGCTTAGTTTTCTCTCTTTCTCTCTCTCTCTCTCTCTCTACCCTTCCCTTTCCCTTTCTCTTTAGCCCAAATTGAGCGGCAAGCCTCGATCTGTTCACTACCCTACCGCATTCTCTCTCTCTCTCTCTCTCTCTCTCTCTCTCTCTCACACACACACACACACACACACACATGTATGCCGCCACTGCTCGCTCGCCTCCTCATCTGGTCGCTGGTTGCTGGTCGCCGTCACTGTCGGTAGCCTGCTCTGCTCAGGTATGTATCACCATCGCTGTTCATGGTAAATGTATGTGAATGTGTGTTCATGGATAATCCATCGCTGCGCATTGTAAGTAACATCACCATCGCTGCTCATGTCTATCGTAAAATGGAAATTATTTTTTGGTCGAAATTTTGGACAAAATATGTTTCTAGGTTTTTTTATTTTTATTTATATTTCTAGGTTTTTTTTTTTTATTTATTTATTTTTTATTTTTTATTTTTTATTTAAGGGGATTGTTTCTAGGTTTCGAAACTGTGCTATTTGGGAGAATTTCAGTGTGCCTTCTAGGTGGCTGTTAGAATGCTTAATCATAAACAAGTGAAGTTTGTCTTTTGATGTGCATGATTTTTTAACATACATTGGCTGGATGATCGGAACCTTTTGTTGCTTGATCAATAGGATTATACTTCTAGCATTTTTAAGAATTTTTTAAGCAGTTCTGCAGTTCGATAAGATTTAATTAAGTTTCCTCTTTTATAGATCATCAATAGGATTATACTTCTAGCATAATTAATGAGTATTTTTATAATTCTGATTGGTCAATTTTGTAGATGATGTCTTCTCTTTCTATGCTAAACTAATATATTTTTGTAATCTTCTTTCCGGGGAATCCAATAAACTACCAAAAAGACCCTGAAAAATTCATAGTAAATACTTGATGAGAAAGTATTAATGAACTTGAAGTTATCTTCTCTTTCTTTCCCCACTTCATTTCCTTGGTCTTGTAATATTCTCAGCACACTAAATATGTATACTTGGCACAGTATAAGTATTGTTACCAAATGGGTAGTAATAGGTTTGAGTTTACTAGAGTTTCATTTTAAGTTGCTATTGTGAGTTTACCCTCCACTTCGAGTCTGTTTGGAATGATAGTTTAAGAATGCATTATTATCAGCTGTAATTACATAGTCTGCACTTTGGGTCATAAGAAAAATTACAGAGACAAGTCCCATGTTTTATCCACACACAAGTATGTGTGAAATATATATTTTTTATTAGATTACATAATCTGCACTTTGGGTATGAAACATTTATTTATTTGATTAAATATTTGCAATTCTTGGTTAAGAATGTTGTAGGCTATTGGAGAGACATAATATGATTTTATAATTTCATATACTTTGTAATTGTTGGTTTACTCATGCATATACTCTCTCCTTTGTTACTGAAATGGTTGAAGAGATGAATACACTTGCTAAAGTAGTGGAGGTACCTATATCTCTATAATGATGGAGGTTTGGTTTGCTCTTTCTATATTGTGGATAAATTTGTCACTTCTTTCAAAATTTTAGTTTGCTCAATATGTGTATACAGGCAGCACTGTTATTTGATGCCAGAACCAATGAGACCTATGTCCCGTTTGAGCTATAAATAAGAGTAATGGTTAAATTTACGAAGCATAGCACTACTTTTTCTAATAAATATTACTTCCAACCGACGTTTTTAGCTGAAGTAGGTGTGAAAGTAATTCAACCGATCGAAACAAGATGCAAGTTTTATTTGGATTTTAATAATAAAGAATTATAAATTTTCATGTTACCCTTGAGATTAGGGCTTCTGGTTCTGCTTTTGCCTAAATATGAAAAGTTGAAAACTAAATCCAATCCAAACAGACCCCTAGTTATAACATGCTGTGGAAGACACTTTTCTCGCGAAAGGCACATGCATGGAGTGCAACGACTAGTATGGTTGATCACATGCTTGAGGAACCTTAATTTTGAAGTAGACGAGGTATAATAGATAGTTGTAAACACGAGGCCGCTGTAAGTACGTGTATAAGGTACGGTTGATCACAAATATATATATATACACTTAATTAATTCCACAATAAAATCATTTTCATTATTCTGCCAATCTTATGTCCTGTTTGGATTCACTCTTCAAACACACATTTTTTGGACCCAAAACTGCTCTTGGTCCTCAAAATGCATATATTAGCTTGTTTAAATAAGAGTAATATTAAGCTTCACAAAATTGAATATAATTTGATTCCCAAATGATTTACTAGTTATACCACATCCAGTGGCATGTGTTATCGTTGACTACCATCACAACATAGGCTACAACTAATTAAGTATTTAGGAAAAACCAAATTCAGGAAGCATAGAATTATTCTTTCAATAAATTTCTTTTTTTCGGAGGACGTTTTTAGTTAAAACAGATATGGAAGGGTTTCAGTAAAAACATGATGCAAAAATTAAGCATCTTTGGGTTTTAATAATTTATTTATTTTAATTGCATGTATGTTACCCTTGTGATTAGGGCTTCAACTTTTGGTTTTATTTAAGTACAAAAACTGAAAGCCAATCCAAACAGACCTGAGTTACATGCAATGGGAGACCCTTTATCAACTAAATAAATATATGTATATATATAAGGGCAGCCCAGTGCACGAAGCTCCCGCAGTGCGGGGTCCGGGGAAGGGTCGGACCACATTGGGTCAATTGTACGCAGTCTTACCCTGCTTTTTTGCAAGAGACTGTTTCCATGACTCGAACCCGTGACCTTTTGGTCACACGGCGGCAATTCTTACTGTTGTGCGAAGGCTCCCCTTCATATATATATATATTTATATATATGTATGTGTTTTGGTATTTAAATAAATACATATGCATGGAGACTTAAGATGGAGTGCAACAAACTAGTATGATCACATGCTTGAGGAAGGTCCATTCTGAGGTAGATGAGGCAAACACCAGACAGTTGAATATCTTAACTATAATATCATAACTATTATTTATGAGATTTTATTTTACAATATATAGTTACATATGCATTCATAATTTATTTATTAAATAAGAACATCAACTTATCCAAGTTTTGGTTATAAACGGGTCAATCCGTTAACACGATTAATAAATAGTTTGAGTTTTTAGCGGTCTAACCCTTTATATTATGGACCTTAATTAGTTTGGACATAATTTAAAAAATTTCAAATTTAATTGAGTGTCTAGAACTATTTTGGTAGTTTAGAAGATGCGTCATTCGTGGTGAGATATTTCATGACAGGACTCGTTGTTGAAGTGGTGTATGTTCGTTTTGTATTATCTTTATAATTGGAGTTTTTGTTAGATGGACTCAATCTATTCTGAAAAAGAGATACGTACATTACATATAATTTTGAGCTGTGATTGATAACTCTCAAAGATTATCTTCGATTTTGGAATTACTATTAGTGTAAATCTTTTATCCAGATGTATATATACCCAACAAGTATAAATAAGCATCTACGGGTGTGTCTATAAACGTAGACAGATTATGTATTAATATGTTGTTAGTAGAGTGTGACTTTTTTTTTCAAAACTTCCACACTAAATATTTTGACTCTAAACAGCATGCAAAGAGTACTAATTATTCCTATATTTTCCTATGTACAGAGGTTCTATTATTCCAAGATGGAGACAAATATGTAAGTGAAGAACTAAAATCGCAATTTTTTTCTTTACATTTTTAATTTGATTATGCTTGAATCTCATCTACAATTTTTTGTTCAATTTTTTTTTTTTAAAGATGTTTCATTCATTGTTTATTAGCTTGAATCAATTGTTTCAAAAGATATAAACTATAAAGTAGAACGACTTAGCTAGACTTGAAATATGTTTAAGTACTTGAATATGAATGGAAAACTTAACCATCTATTATTATGTATTACTATTTGAAATCTGTGAGAGGGAAAAATAGTGACAAGGTATATGTTCTACCCTTCCTCCAGATGGAATGATCTTCAAGAGTAAATGAAGTACACATGAAAAGTCTGAAATCCAATGTCCAAAAATGTTGACGGGACTTCAAAAAATGTTACACCTGCAGAAACAACTTTGAATTGGCAATGCGACAATGCCATTTGTTCCAAAAAAAAAATGTTGAAAACGATTGCAATATCTCAAGAACGGATCTCTCTACAGCTTGACAAAAAACTTTCCTATGGAATCAATCACAAATATTAAAGCACACATGGAAAATACAAAAATCGAAAATGAAAAACCTTAGCATTTAGTGAGTTGTGACAGGAAATTGAAAATGAAGAGAAAACCAGAGGTAGGTTAAATATTGGAGCAATGCTAATAGACAATATTTCATTTTTTTAAATGATGAGAGAGAGAGAGAGAGAGAGAGAGTGCCGACAAAGGTTTTGGTCATTAATTAAGGGTTGTCTTTTGCATGCCAGCGTTTAGAGAGAGTGTGAGTAGTAGAGAGGATCAGAGGAGTGGAGGGAGAGATTGGCCTTGTACGAGAGTATATGATATATCCGTTAAAATATATGTGTATATATATGAACCCTATACCCTATATGTAATCCCTATGCCATAGTAACCTTGATGTTAGTGCTATTTCTCTATCATATACGGAGTATATCATCCCCAGGAGCTATCATCCCTAGTAACCCTATTTATTGTGTTGGTGATTAATAAAGTGGTCTCTTTTGCATGCCAGACTGCCAAAGTTTAAAGAGAGAGTAGCAAGAAATCCTCAGAGGAGTGGCCTTGTACGTATAAACCCGTTAATATATATATATATATATATCTGTATTTGATATATCAGAGCCTCAGAGAGAGTTACTAGGGATGACCTGGTTAGTATGTGATATATGAGTTAATATATATGTGTCCCTATGCCCTATATATAAATCTTAGTAACCTTGATATTGGTGCCATTTATTATTCTTAGGAGCTATCATCCCTAGGAACTATCATTGTCTTCTAATATATAGAGCTAATATTCACTCACTGTTGAACTAAACACCATTCAAGATAGGACTGTTCAAAAAGACCGAATAACTAAACTGACCTACTGTTTCGAACATAACCTAGCTGCTTTGGTCGGTTAGTAATTGCATTCAGTCGGTATTGGTTTGCATTTTCAAACTCTAACATGCCATTTTCAAAAGTGATGAATCTCTCTCCTAAGTCTTACCACAAAATTTGATAAAAGGAATAGTGCAGATAACTGCATTGATTCCCATCCAAATGCATAGAAAAGAGTATAAACATTATTTTATCAAGAAGCTCTTTATTGGGATATCATTGTAGAAAGTGACCAACCAAACATTATAGCTCTCTGTTTAGAGTTTTGAAAATCCCACGAACCAATCAAGAAGTATGTTACTGACCCACCAAACCCACATATCAATTACAAAATCAATAGTCTTCTCTGTTTAGAGTTTTGAAATTTTAGATATTTGAAAAGAGAAAATTTTTGACCCCACTGTTTGCATAAAAACATAAAAATAAAAATCCGACAACTGAGTTTTCAATATAATTCTAATTTAACCAACTATACTACACAAAGTTACTAAACTTCATAATGTCAAAATACAATACCATTGTATAATAAAATACAAATTGATTTTCGTGGTTTACCCAGAATGATTGTAGTCAAAATTTTAGCCTAAACTGAAACCATTAATTGAAAAACACTTAACTTTAAAAAAGAACCTCATGTAACACCTAATAAATCCAGCAAAAAATCACACATCAACTACAAAAACCATACATTGAACACAAAAATCATACTATCTTCCAGACTATTGGTACCTGTAACCTATGAAAACACATTTTCAACCTATAACATGTCATTTTCAAAAGTGATGAATCACTCTCCTAAGTCCTACCACAAAATTCGGTGAAAGGAACAGTGAAGGCATGCATTGATTACCACCCAAATATATAGAAAATTGTATAAACACCATTTGATCAAGAAGTTCTTTGTTAGGACAGCAAGGTAGAAAGTGTCCAAGTCATGCGTTTCAGGAGGTAAATGTGGATTCAGAACATCCGCAAGCCGTGCATTCACGTCTTTTAAAGTGTTCCTATACATCATATCCGGTCACTGCAATACTTTCTAGTGGAATGAACAAGAAATATACCACAAACTCCAACCATGACAACCAAATCGGTGATAATCGCCGGATATACAGCGTAAATGCATTTGTAATGCGGGTGCTTGCCATTTTTTTATGGCATAGATGGTGACGAAGAGTGTGATCTGGTAAGCAAAAGTCGCACAAATGTAGGAGAAGATGAAGGGGTAAATTTTTACCTCTACCTCGTAGACCTTTGAGATAGCATTCTCCAATTTTTTTTTCTCAGCTTTAAGAGCAACAACTTGTTTGCGAGTCAGAGGTGCGATGGCGACGATGGATTGAAGAGTTCTCAAATAATCAGATGTTATGGGCCAAATGATAGAGGGAGAAGAGCTCTGTACTCCGGCGGCGGAGGCGGTGAAGATAGGACGAAATCTCCATTGGCGGCTAGAAAGATGAGGATAGCGTATAAAGATTGAAGATTTAGCACTTAGAAAAAGGGAAGATAGAGTATAAGATAACTCTTGAATGGTGCTTTGTTCAGCCGTGAGTGAATATTAGCTCTCTATATTGGAAGACAGTGATAGCTCCTCGGGATGATAGCTCATAGTGATGATAAATGAAACCAATATTAAGATTACTAAGCTTTGCATATAGGGTATAGGGTTTATATGTATAAATATATACACATATATTAACTCACAATGGGAAGAGGGAGTAGAAGATGACTCTTGAAATTCCTTATACGCCACCAATGGAGACCTCGTCCTATCTCCACTGTCTCCGCCGCCGGAGTAAACATCTCTTTTCCCTCTATCATTTGGCCCATAACATATGATTATTTGAGAGCTCTTCAATCCATCGTTGTCGTCGTACCTCTAACTCGCTAACAAGTTGCTGTTCTTAAAGCTGAGAAAAAAAAATTGGAGAATGCTATCTCAAAGGTCTACGAGGTAGAGGTGAAGATTTACCTCTTCATCTTCTCCTACATTTGTGCGACTTTTGTTTACCAGATCACACTCTTCGTCACCATCTACGCAATAAAAAAATGGCAAGCACTCGTATTACAAATGCATTTACGTTGTATATCCAGCGATTATCATCGGTTTGGTTGTCATGGTTGGAGTTTTTGGTATGTTTCTTGTTCATTTCACTAGAAAGTATTTGCAGTGACCGGATGTGATGTATAGGAACACTTTAAAGGACGTGAATGCACGGCTTGCGGATGTTCTGAATCCACATTTACCTCCTGAAACGCATGACTTGGACACTTTCTACCTTGCTGTCCTAACAAAGAACTTCTTGATCAAATGGTGTTTATACAATTTTCTATATATTTGGGTGGTAATCAATGCATGCCTTCACTGTTCCTTTCACCGAATTTTGTGGTAGGACTTAGGAGAGTGATTCATCACTTTTGAAAATGACATGTTATAGGTTGAAAATGTGTTTTCATAGGTTACAGGTACCAATAGTCTGGAAGATAGTATGATTTTTGTGTTCAATGTATGGTTTTTGTAGTTGATGTGTGATTTTTTGCTGGATTTATTAGGTGTTACATGAGGTTCTTTTTTAAAGTTAAGTGTTTTTCAATTAATGGTTTCAGTTTAGGCTAAAATTTTGACTACAATCATTTTGGGTAAACCACGAAAATCAATTTGTATTTTATTATACAATGGCATTGTATTTTGACATTATGAAGTTTAGTAACTTTGTGTAGTATAGTTTGTTAAGTTAGAATTATATTGAAAACTCAGTTGTCGAATTTTTATTTTTATGTTTTATATGCAAACCGTGGTGTCAAAAATTTTCCCTTTTCAAATATCTAAAATTTCAAAACTCTAAACAGAGAAGACTTTTGGTTTTGTAATTGGTATGTGGGTTTGGTTGGTCAGTAACATACTTCTTGATTGGTTTGTGGGACTTTAAATATTAGGTTATACCAGATTGAAGCCCAATTTTGTTGTTGCTTTAAGGCCGGTTTCAATTGGCTCTAGTGCTTTTGCTAGATACTAGATAGAAGCATTAGCACTAATCATAAGGGCATCGCGGAAATGGGCTAGAACAAATCCCGTTCGGGTTAAAGCACATCACAATAAGAAATTTCAACAAACCCATAATCTGTTTATCACATTAAGTTTGGGCTAAAGTATGTTTGGAGGAGCTTTAGCCAAAACAGGGTAATTTGTAGGTAGGACACCTCTAGTAACTAATTATTTGAAATATTAAAAAGGTGAAGAGTGCATTTGGTGTTGGTTAGTGCCTATGGATGGCCCACTTTGTCCTTTTCAATTGTGATTGATCCACGAAGGCTAGGCTTGAGCTTAACTTGGTTCAATTTATTGCTTCTAATGATTATTTGTTTGTTTTTAGAGCAAGGTAAGGGTTTGTTTTTAAACACAGAATTACAACAATTACTTTATAGGACTGCAACTTGAATGGGTAAACCTGAGCCCAAATCAAATTTTTCTCGAGCTTGAACAATCTTTTATTTATATCAGACTTGACTTAGAGCGGAAACTTTAGTAATTGTTTGGTTGGAAAATTATATATGTGCTAGCGTGCCAGGCAAGTAAATTGCCAATGTGTGTGATCCAAACTGCGCCTCACCAGGGAGATTGTGGTGACGTTTGATGCCTTAAATAGGACTTTTATTGTGTAAAGATGTAACTAATTAAAGCACTTCGAACTAACTACAGGACAACTACTCCTAAATAAGAACAGTAAATAGAACAACAAAGTAACAAACTACTTTATTAAGTTAAAACAAACTACAATCTAACCTTGAAGATGACTTTGAAGGTATTCTACTTCTAAATTTAAATGCCTAGATAGAAATACAATAACTGTATTGAAAGATATATGTTGATGTTGATCGATTCCCCTCCTTTCGAACACAAACTCCTTCTATTTATAAATGTCGAGGCTTCTCAGCAATTTTGTTTGAATGTTCCCTCTTCTTTTCAAACTGAGAACTGCTCTTACACGTGGCATATCCTTGAACTGACACCTGCTCTTTCAGTTACTCCACAATGACTGACACGTGTCCCTTGGCAATTAATTATTTTGAACAGAATGAACCAGCGAAATTGTTCATAACTGCTCCTGCGTTTTATCCAACTCAATCAGCTTTTCTGCCACGTCGAATCTCACGTGGCACCTTCACATTGGCTTGATATTTTATCACAAACATTACCCCCCGCGCCATTTTCCTTTTGATTCAAAAAAGATAATGGTGATCGTGGCTAGATCATGTTAGGCAGTTGAAACCTTTCATGTAACCTTCTCGTCGTGGTTAAAAGATCCAAACCTTCATTTATCTTCACATAAGTCACTATATCTGCTTAATCCTTGAATCCCCAACTCTACTTGTCACTTCGAATCTACTTTCTTAATCATGTCTTCTTCTCAATTTTCATTCGATATCAGTGATTGCTTCCCTTTAGACCTTCTCGAAAAATTGATGCTGTCAACAAAACGTCCCGAAATTCCTCACCGAACTAATTGGGATCACCCTGAGATGAACCCTTTACCTATTAGAAGTGGGGAAAGTGGCATACTATGGTAAACCGACCTAGTGCCTCTTCATCAGGACAAAGTTCATCTTCGAGTTCTTTGAAATCAATCTACAATAATCAAACATTTCCTCCCGCTTGGGAACAACCTATTTCCCATGGTGAAGGGGTAGGATACCACAAAGGCATGAAGCTCGAAACTCCAACCACAGCACCTTCAGTTATTCACCCAAACTTTGAATATCTTGAAGCTGAAGGGATCATTCGAAGTAGGATCATAAAGCCATACTATCCATTTTCGAACCGACTTTCTCGAGAACAGAATCTATTGAATGTCTGGTTGATCTCTTCAACCAGTCCTCCTGGAGAAAGGCTTCAAAGAGGTACCTTAATTCCTCAAGGCAGACCTCCCATCCATGCATATGTAAGGGCATCTCATGAAAATTTTTCCAATGAGCACTACTCCTCAGCTTTCCTCTCCAAATGCAGACTTTTCAAGAAAGATTATAAAGAAAGAGTGCTCCTTTTTGATCATTCTATACTGGGTTTTTTCCAGATACCAAAGTTCAAGTGGTGGATCCTACTGAGGATATTAGTGATCCTTTCTTAAAATTAAACCAATTGTGCATGAATGGTCCCATTTTCGAACATACTCCACTCATTCTGTCACCTTCCCCATGCTCAATCATCCAAGCTCAAAGGCTGCTAGTTGCCTTTTCACACCTCTCATTCTCCATTTTGTAAGATCCAAGGGCTCGAATTAATTTTAAATGGAGTTGTCACATCCTATGCCATGAATGGAGTATTTCAACACTTGTTCGAACCCAGATGGATTTTACCCTTCGAACCTTAGCTTCTCATATAAGATGGTATTCTCATCACCAAGAAAGTGTTCATCATCTGAACTACCTAATGGATCTTTATGAAAGTTTTAAGGAAGTTCCCAATGCACTTCTTGATGAAGTTTCAAAATTCAAAGAAAAATACATCTATGGTTGTGGAAGTTCTGATGAAGAAAGCAATGTTTCCCATTACTCAAAACCTGACCTCGAAGGTCGAATTGCATATCTTAAAGAAGAAGCCAAAGCAGTTGGCATATCTCTTCGAAGTAAAACGCCATTAGCCAAGGAACTTCGAGGTCTTCGCAAAGCCTTGTCCAAGATCAACTCTCGGTTAAACCAGTATGAAGAACAACTCAAGGAGGCTTATCTCACTCTTCAAAACGAAGAAAATAGCTTTGCAAACCAGAAACCTATGCCTCAAGATAGAACTAGAAGCAGGGTATTTTGCTTATTATTGGGCTATGTTTCACAATCTAGTGACTTATGGGTTTTCACATTTTTATCAATTATGTCTGTGAATTGTAACTATTTTTTTCTTTTAATGCAATGAATTATGAGAAACTCATGCGTATATTAATCAAACTAAATTAGCTCATTCTGAACCAGTATGTCTTTTCACTTGGTATAACGGCCAAAATAAGTAACCAATTCTAACGGCTATTTTCTAATAAATACGCCTTCTTCCAAACGTCTCCAAAGGCTATAAATAGTTAAGTAAAGGAAGAACAAACCTTCTGACTTCTGCAAATTCTTGTAGTCTTCTATATATTTCCTTTGCACTTTGTTTTCTTTGCAATCATTCTCACTTCAATCTGATCACCTTATTTCCAAGAATGACAACATCTGGTGATAATACTCAACTTCAAAAAATCTGTGATGATTTTGAAAAAAATCATTCGGGATGAACAAATGTTACTCGAAAGGGCAAAAAAACTTCGCTGATCAATGAGATCCTTGTTCCAGTAACTTTCCCTAACCAGGAATCTTCAATTGCTGTAGGTCCTTGTTTGAGCACTCCCAATCTTAAACTCTATGTCTACTATCCTAGGTTAGGACAGCAATACTTGGTTCATCAGCAAGAGATTCCTATCCCTAGAATGGGTAAATAGGATTTTAGAGAACAAAAGAGAGGCTCTGATTGCCACAGGGATTTATCATGCCGTTAATCTCTCCAAATTCCCTATCGAGGCCAGTCCTAACCTAATAGTTGGAGCTCTATGCTTTTAGAACCCTATTTTCAACCATTTTCAATTACGATTTGGTCCAATTGGTCCAACCGTCTTGGATATTTGTCAGTTATTAGGGTTTTTATCCCATGGAGAAGTTGCTCATCCTTATATGGTCGAATCTGATAGTCCCTCCATTAACACTGATTCCAAGTCATTAGGATACACTAATTTCCTGACTTCTCATAAAAAGTCATCAGGGGGTGTAACAGATAAGGAATACTATTGCTTCCTTCTATACTGGCTTTCGAAGCACCTATTCTGTACTTCTTCCCAAAGGGTTATCCTTGAATTCTCCAATATTCTAGGATCTCTCTATAGATCCTTTTCTGATTTGTGTTTCAACCCTTTTCTTCCTACTCAAGGTGGTCCCTTCTGGGTTTTATAATTATGGTTATATGCTTATTTTCCAGAAATTCATAACTTAGAACCTTTATCCAACACTGTATCTCATGGGGTCTTTTTTGCCTTACTACCAAATGTTGAAAAAACTTTCAAAGAGTCCATTTCTTTCTTTTTCAACATCCCTGCAGTTAGACCAAATAATTTGTTTCAGCCATTTTCTGTCCTTTATAATCCTGAAGACAGAACTCCTCTTTCTCCCAACTAGTTGTGTCAAATATTGGACAGCGCAGGAAGTGCAGTCGAGCTAAAAGCTGCATGGGGAAGTTTCCTGATCAGTAGGGATCTGTTCTTTGGGAATATTCTCAGTGTTAAGTCTCATGGTGAACGCTATCTCCCTAACCAATTTTCGAGACAGTTTGGGCTCACCCAATCAATCCCTTTCCCAATCAGGAGCCAAGCCAATATATTTATGGCTTACAATACAAACTCGAGGGTACCAGAAATAGTGATAACTGCTGCCTTGGCAGTTTATCAAAACAAGGTTAGCAATCTGGAGTTCACATCTCTGCCAATTTATACAAATTGTACCCTTGCCTTCTCGAGTTGGTGGGAAAATTTAATGTCAGTGGAGATGGACAAATGCTAACTTTTGAAGCACATTGATTTGAAACAAAAAGGTAAATAAATTACCAATTCAATCCTTTTCCTTTTAAGTGATGAAAAGAACTTTGACTTATTGTTGTTTGAATTTTGCAACACAGGGAAGTCAATTTGAGCAAGTTCTTTGCCAACAACCCGAGCTTCGAAGGCTAAACCAAGCATTCCAATTTCCTCAAAGACTTCTATGATTCCAACTCCTGCTCCATCACCGTCGAAACCAAAAAGAAAATTGATCCTTCCAGCAGAAAGCTCTCCTCTTACATCAGAAAATGTTGAATCTGAAGAGGAGGCAGACACCAGTCTAATCCTAGCATTAATTCAAAAAACGAAAGCCAAGACAACAGTTGAACCATCTATTGGTTCAAAGCTTATCAAAGAAGTCCCTATTCTAGCAGTTCCTCTCTCGAAGGTGGAACCCGAACTTGAATTGTCACAAACTACTCCAGAATCATCATCTCAGAGTCCTAACATTCCAGAGGTCCAAAAATCTCTCCCATTAGGCATTCAACCTTCATTACTCGAGTATCAACCAATAGTAAGTCATTTAAACTTCTCTGGTATTTGATTTTTCTTCATGGATACACTTTAAATAAATGTGTATCTTTTGTTGACCAGACTGAATCTGTTCCTGAGACTGAAACTGGTCCTTCAAAGACCAATACAAGCTCTACCCTAAAGCTCCTTCAGCATCTACTTCATTTAATCCACAAATTGTCCCTGGTGCTTCAAGTTCTGGGGAATTTCACATATCCCTTCCTCGCAATTTGACTCCTGAAGAAACAAAATATTTCAAAGATAGTCTAAAGCACGTTTTAAAGATGGGAGATACTACTTCAACCAATGTCCAAGAATTTTTTCAACAAATGACATGTCGAAGCAAACCGAAAGTACCCTCGATAGACCCAGTGGTTGCACTTGCCACATTGAGGCTCTTTAGTCAAGTCCCTTTGAAGTCTTCGAGGACAAAGAAGTACAAAGAGCCATGAAAATTCTATGCCAATTCATGCTATATAGCTCTGCCATATCTGTTCTTGACAAGGAAACCATTTCTGCAGTCATGTCAACTTTTGATTTTGATTGCTTTCTACTGGAAAAGGTCATTGAAGAAAGGAAGAAACTAGAAGTTGACATGGAGTATACAATAGAAAAGACTCTCGAGATGGACCAAACATTAGCGGAATTTGATGAAACCAACACTGCCTTAGAAAAGCTATCTGGCAAAGTGGACAAACTTAAAAAGAAGCTCGAGCTTGCAGAGGCTGAATTGGCCAATCTAAAGGCTAAGCAAGAAAATGCTGAAGCAAAGCTGCTGGTTTTGAAGACAGAGATTGAATCGAAGCCTTTGAAAAACCAAGAACCATTTTTTAGGCAAAAATTCATTCTTAGTCAGTCAAAACTATACACTAGGTCTTGGGACAATTTTAGGTTGAAAGCCCAATTTGTAAGTAAACTTGTATGAAGGATTGTACCAATAAAACTCTGCAATGTACCAAAATCTGGTTCTTGTGTTTTAACTTTGAATGTGAAATACATGCTCTTGTTTTGAATGTTGCATTTCTCATTCTAGATTTCTTGTTTCCCAAATAGTGGGATAATACTATTTAAGAAACCTACCATTGATCTTCCTAATATGGACAAAACCATTCAAAATTTTCAAATGGTAAAATCCAGGTTTAAAAATCTTGTGTATTTGGAATGGACCTTCCCACTTGGGGGACCATTTCCCATATTTTGGATCTTTAGATCCAATAGGCAACATTATTTTCCAGACCAAATCTCCTTCATCAAAGGATCTTGGTTGCACTTTCTTATTATACCCTTTTACTACTATTCTTTTCTGTATCAGGATATTATTGAGAGCTCTGATTCTCTCTTCATCAATGTCTTCCAATTCAATAGCCATTGATGTTTGATAATCATCCAAAGATAATTGATTCTGTTTCATAACTCGAAGAGATTTAACCTTTATCTCAATTGGTAAAACTGCCTCATGCCCAAAAGTTAAAGCATAAGGAGACACCCCTGTACTTGTTCGCTTTGAAGTCCTATATGCCCATAAAACTTCTGGCAAAATCTCATGCCATATCCTTGGATTATTTTTTATGACTTTAGCCATATTTTCCTTTATGACCTTGTTGGTGGCTTCAGTCTGTCCATTAGATTGAGCATAATATGGGGTTGATTTTGACATTGTGATTCCCAATTTATTTGCAAAAGCAACCACATCCCCTTCGAATATAGAGGCGTTGTCAGATACAATGGTTTGAGGAATGCCAAATCTGTACACTATAATTTCTAGAAATTTGATAATCATTGTCTGAGTCACAGTCTGCATAGGTTCTACTTCTACCCATTTAGTGAAATAATCTGTGGCTACAGTAATGAATCCATGACCTTTCAAAGAAGGAGGACTAATTTTTCCTATCACATCCATGGCCCAACCTCTAAAAGGCCAAGGTTTTATCACATATTGAAGATCAATAGTGGGTAAATTCTTCAAAGGACCATGTTTCTGACATTCTTGACATCTTTTGGCAAATTTAATACAATCTTTTAAGATAATTGGCCAATAAATGTTATGCCTTCGAAGTAACCATCTCATCTTAGCCCTGGATTGATGGGCTCCACATAATCCCTCATGAATTTGGGCTATAGCTTCTATTCCTTCGAGATTACTCAAGTATTCCAGCAATAACCCATCACTTCCTCTTTTGAGCAATTTCCCACTGTACATAATGTAATGGACAGATTTCAACCTTATACTTCGATCAGGCTTTTCATTTAATCCTGAGAGATAATCTATGATTGGTTTTCTCCAATCATCATGAACTTCTACATTTGAGATGTCAACAGAAGGTAATCTATCCACCAATATTGGCAATAATTTCCTATAAGTAACTTGCTCCATCTCGATGTCTTCAACATTTGTTCTAAATCTAGATGCCTTCTGAGCCACGTCATTGGCTTCTTCATTGAAACTTCTAGGAACTTGCAGAAGGTTCACACTATTAAATATGGATAATAAATTCATTGTAGTATCATAATATATTTTCAATGTACTGCTCATATATTTGTATATCCCATTCATATAGTTTATAACCAATTGAGAATCTCCAAATACATCTACAAATGTAGCTTTAAGATCTAACAAGGTTTCAAGACCCATTATTAGAGCTTCATACTCAACTTGATTATTGGTACATTGATTCGAATCAAGTTTATAGCAATATTTGGTTTTAATCTCCTCAGGTGATTTAATAATGAAACCAATGCCTGCAGCAAATTCAGTTTTTGAACCATCAAACCATAATTTCCATGGACTAATGGTTATATGTCCAATTTCATAATTTTCCTCTGTTTCAAGGTAGTTTGGATGGTCAGCCAAAAAATCTGCTAAGGCTTGGCCTTTCACTGCCTTTTGTGGTACATAAAGCAAACAAAATTCTGACAATGCCAAGATCCATTTACCAATTCGATTTCTTAGAATAGGTCGAGTCAACATGTATTTGATTAGATCAAACTTAGCAGTCACGTAGACTTCAGTAGGAAGAAGATAATATCTTAATTTCATAATTGCAAAGTATAAAGACAAACATAGTTTTTCCATAAAGGAATATTTGCATTCAACAGGATTTAAAAATCTACTAAGGTAATACACAGCTTGCTCTTTCTTATCATCATTATCCTGGGCTAATAAGACCCCAATTGATGCTTCTGCTGCTGAGATATATAACTTCATAGGCCTATCTTTTCTTTGAGGCATTAACACTTGTGGCTTCACCAAATAATCCTTTAAGGCTTGAAACGCAGTCTGATGTTTATCTTCCGACTTTAATTCTTCTTGATCCTTTAATTTCAACAAAGGAGAAAAAATCAAAGTTTTCCCAGCAGTATTGGAAATGAATCTTCTAATGAAATTAACCTGTCCTAGGAATCTTTGCAATTTCTTTTTGGTCGAGGGGGGTTTACTTTGAATAATTGCTTGAGCCTTATTCTTATCCACTTGAATCCCCTTTTCATGCACCAAATATCCTAGAAAATTTCCAGTACTAACCCCAAAAGCACATTTTAATGGATTTAATTTAAGTTTGAAAAATCTCGTTCTTTCAAATGCTGACTTCATATGTATGAGATGATCATCGAATGTTTTAGATTTAACAATTATATCATCTATGTACTATTCTAAAAATGTTCCAATTATGTCATGGAAAAAAGCATTCATAGCTCTCTGATAAGTAGCTCCTGCATTTTTCAAACCAAAGGGCATTTGTACCCACTCGTAGGTACCTATACTACCTGGACATCTAATGCAGTCTTATGAATGTCTTCTTCAGCAATACATATTTGATTATATCCTGAGTGACCATCTATCATAGACATTATAGTATTTCTAGCAGATCTATCAAGTAATAAATCAACTATTGGCATAGGATATTCATCTTTAGGTGTGGCTAAATTAGGATTTCTATAATCAATACAGACTCTTAATTTACCATTTTTCTTCATAACTAAAACAACATTCGAAAGCCATTCAACATACCTGACAGTTCTAATGAATCCTGCTTTGAGCAACCTTTCAATTTCTTCTTTAATCTTCATAGTGACCTCTGGAGTCATCCTTCGAAGCTGCTGCTTTACTGGTTTATAACCAGCTTTGACAGGCAATCTCTGCTCTACCAAGCTTCTTTGGAGTCCTGGCAATTCATCATAATCCCAAGCAAAATAATCTCGAAACTCTTTCAATAACTCGACCAATTTATACTGGTCACACTTTCCAAGTTTAGAACTTAAATAAGTAACTCTCTTTTGTTGATCTGATTCTAAATTGATTTCCAATAGAGGATCCTGTGACACTTCTTTTATCGAATTTTCTGGCAGTACAGATCATTCTTCCCTGCCAACATCCTTTAGTTCTTGAGATTGGTCAATACTTTAATGAAGAACGGCACGAGTTTGATGTGCCTGTACGTTATTATTCAATTGAATATTAGAACTTGATTTTGGTGAGTTTGGAATTTGAGAGAGCTTGAGATTGGGAGAAAACTTGGGCAAAGTGTTGCCTTGTAAATTTTCTGCGTCCCTTTTCTCTTCCAATGAACCTCCATGTATAGGCTCCCTGAAGGGCTTGTTTGCAAATATCAAAAGATATTAAAATCTTTGACCCATTTAATGCAATTGCCATTTTAGAAGATAATCCATCTCCTATTTTAATTGAAAAATAATAAGATTTCAAATTAATTTTTTTTCAAAATACTTTCACCTTTATGATTTTTGACATGTGTCAAGGTGGACCCATATTTTGTGTGAATTTTGACTTTGACCAATCAAAAATGAATTTGACCATCTTGATTAATTGGACAAAAGCAATACAATAAATTTATATGTATACAGTTACCACTGAATATTGTCATGTTATATGCATGATACAACTATTAAGCCATTTGAAAACCTAATTTGGGAAGCAGTACATTTTTTCTATAAGTGATGCTAATGTTTTCCAAATTTGAATCATAAATTTAGTTCTTAAATGATGTGTGAGTTGTACTACATGCAATAACATGTACCACTGATCACTGCTACAGTATGTCGTTCTACTGTTCGGGCATTGAGTTGTACTACATTCAATAACATGTACCAATAACCCTATGCCCTTTTAACGTTGATATTAGTGCTCTTTCTCTATCAAATTTATCCAGGGCCAGCTTTGAGATGACAAAAATTGTCCGAGGCCTCAAGCAAACTTTCACAGTGGCCTAAAAAATGAGGCCTCTATACTAAATTTTATAGAAATTATGAAGAAATTAGAAGGAAATATGCCTAAAAATGAGAAGAAAATAGGTATAGAAATTGGACAACAAAAAATTTTTTGAGGCCTAAAGCAGCCGCTTGTGCCATGGGCCGGTCCTGCATCTATCATCCCTAGGAGCTATCATCCCCTGGAGCTATCAGTGTCTTCAATATATAGAGTTAACATTCACACTTGGCATAACAAAACTCCATTCAAGTGTCATCTTTTTTCTCTCTCTTCCTTTTTTCAAGTGTTGAATCTTTAATCCTTAAAGGCTAGGTCCATCCTTCCAACCGCCCAGGAGCTCTCCCCACATCATTTGATGAATGGAGACCTAGTCTTATCTCCGCCCCCCCTGTTGCACCGCTGACTCGACAGCAAGTTGCTATTCTTAAAGTTGAGAAAAAATAGAAAATTCTATCACAAAGGTTTACGAGGCAGAGGCGAAGATTTTTCCCTTCATCTTCTCCAACATTTGTGCAACTTTCGTTTACCAGATCAAAAATGAGAGGGAAGTGAGGAATGTAAAATAACGTCCTTTCAAGTAAATTTTGTAATAGCACAAAAAATCTTAACATTTAATGAGTTGTGACTGGAAATCGAAACTAGAAAGAAAACCAAAGGTAGGTTAAATATAGGAGTGACACTAATAGGCAATATTTCATTTTTTAAATGAAGAGAGAGAGAGAGTACCAGCAAATGTTTTGGTCATTATTAAGGGGTGTCTTTTGCATGCCAACGTTTAGAGAGAGGGAGAGTAATAGAGAGGATCAGAGTAGTGGAGGGAGAGAGATTGGCCTTGTACAAGAGTATAAGTTATATCCGTTAATACTTATTTGTATATATCTATATATATGAACCATATACCCTATATATAAACCTTATACCCTAGTAATCTTGATATTAGTGCTCTACCTGTATCACATTTATAATCCCTAGGAGCTATCAATGTTATTAATATGTAGATATATTATTAACTCATGGCAGAACAAAACCCCATTCAAGAGTCATCTTCTACTAGCTCTTTCCTTTTTCCAAGTGTTGAATCATCAATCCTTATACGCTATGCCCATATTCGTGTGACTTACCTCTTTTTCCAAAATTGAAAAATGCTATCACAAAGGTCTACGAGGCAGAGGTGAAGATTTACACTTTCATCTTCTCCAACATTTGTATGACTTTGCTTACCATATCAATATTGAGAGAGAGAGAGAGAGAGAGAGAGAGAGAGAGAGAGAGAGAGAGAGAGGGGGTGAGAAATGGAAAAGAATGTATTTTCAAGCCAATTTTGTAATAGCACCAGAAATCTTAGCATTTAATGAGAAGTGACAGGAAATCAAAATAGTAGAGAAAACCAGAGGTAGGTTAAATATAGGAGCAATACTAATAGGCAATATTTCATTTTTTTAAATGAAGTGAGAGAGTGTCAGCAAATGTTTTGGTCATTAATTAAGGGGTGTATTTTGCATGCTAGCGTTGAGAGAGAGAGAGAGAGAGAAGAAGAAGAAGAAGAAGAAGAAGAAGAGGATTAGAGGAGTGGAGGGAGATAGCGTGGCCTTAATATATGTGCATACAGTCCAGCTCCAGTGCACATTGGGTACGCGCATTGGGTGAACGCACAAGGCTTTTAATCATAAAAAATCCGCGGGTCAGCACAGCGGTGGGAATGGGACACGGGTTAGCGCGATGCCAAGCGGTTCTTTCAAACTTACAAGCCCACTGTGCTTACCCAGTGCACACTAGAGCTTGAGTCTATTATGAGTCCAATTTCAATGCACACTGGATGAACGCACTTGCCTTTTAAGCATGAAAAAAAAACTGTGGGTCAATGGGGCAGTAGGATGGGGCACGGGTCAACATAGCTCCCCACGGTTTTTTACACCCGCACTGGGTGATCGCAGTGGGCTTTTAAGCATAACAAAATCGCGGGTCAGCGGGGAGGTGGGATGGGGCGCAGGTCAGCGCGGTGATTGAAGTTTTTTTAGACTTAAAAGTCTAGTACGTTCACCCAATGTGCACTAGAGCCTGACTCTAGGCGTATGAGTCCAGCTCCAGTGCGCACTGGATAATATGTGTATATTTGTATATATTTATATATATGAACCCTATACCCTATATATAAACCCTATACCCTAATAAACTTGATATTAGTGCTCTATCGTTATTACATTTATCATCCCTAGGAACTATCAGTGTCTTTAATATATAGAGATAATATTCACTCATGGCAGAACAAAACAACATTAAGAGTCATCTTCTACTCCCTCTTCCTTTTTTCCAAGTGTTGAATCTTCAATCCTTATACTCTATGCCCATCCTTCTGGCTGACAAGGAACTCTGCCCACATCTTTTGAAGAATGGAGACCTTGTCCTATCTCTAGCCCCCCTCCACGCCGCCGGTGTCCCCTCGTCGCCGTCGTCGACCCCCTGCCGTCGCTGACTCACTAGGAAATTGTTGTTCTTAAAGCTAAGGAAAAAAAAAATTAGAGACGCTATCACAAAGGTCTAAGAGGCTGTAGCGAAGATTTATCCGTTTATCTTCTACAACATTTGCGCCACTTTCCCTTAATAGAACAAAAATGAGAGGGAGACGAGGAATGGAAAAGAATGTCTTTTCAAGTCAATTTTGTAATAGCGTGAAAAACCTTAGCATTTAATGAGTTGTGATAGGAAATCAAAAATGAAGAGAAAACCAAAGGTAGGTTAAATATTGGAGCAATGCTAATAGAAAATATTTCAATTTTTTTAAGTGAAGAGAGAGAGAGTGCCAACAAAGGTTTTGGTCATTAATTAAGGGGTGTCTTTTGCATGACAGCGTTTACAGAGAGAGTGAGTAGCAGAGAGAACCAGAGGAGTGGAGGGAGAGAGATTGGCCTCTACAAGAGTATATGATATATCCGTGAATATATATGTGTATATATCTATATATGTGAATCCTATACCTTATATATAAACCCTATACCCTAGTAACCTAGTGTTATTTCTCTATCACATTTATCACCCCTCAGAGCTATCATCCCTAGTAACCCTATTTACTGTGTTGGTCATTAATGAAGTGGTCTCTTTTGCATGCGAGACTGCCAAAGTTTAGAGAGAGAATACTAAGAGGATCATAGCCTCAGAGAAGTTGCCTTGTATGTATAAACCTGTTAATATATAGATATATCCATATATGTTATATTAGAGCCTCAGAGAGAGTTACTAGGGATGACCAGATTAGGGATGGTAATGGGGTGGGTTCTCCGCCCCGTCCCGCCCCTAATAGGTAGGGTATGGGGGGGGGGGGCATAATAGGGTTAGGGGCGGGTATGGGGGAGGTTTTCAAAACCCGGGTCGGGGTCGGGGTCGGGGTAGGGTCAAAAAACCCGTCCCCGCCCCGAATATACTTGTATTTATATTTTTACCCCTCAATAGTTATGTGTACTACCATTTAAAAAAAAAAAACTACACTATTAGGGAACTAATTGGGTAAGTTAAAAAAAAAGTTGCACTATTAGAGAAAAAAATGCATTAAAAAAATTGCTTTTTCAATTTGTGTACCAAAAAAAAAAAAAAAAAACATAATCGGGGCGGGGTCGGGGACCTCGGGGGCGGGGCAGGGCGGGGGCGGGGAGAGCACTATGCGGGGCGGGGGCGGGGTATGGGGACCCCGTCCCATACCCGCCCCGTTGCCATCCCTAGACCTGATTAGTATATGATATACGAGTTAATATATATATATATATATGTATGTGTATATATCTATACATATAAATCCAATGCCCTATATATAAACCCTAGCAACCTTGATATTGATATCATCCCCAGGCAAGGGTGGATCTAAGTTTTGGAAAATTCTTAATATACCCTATAACAGAAAGTTATATTTAAGTTAAACCCCCCGAAAAATTTATTTAAGCCCCCTATTCTATTAGGTTTCGTTTGACAGGCTGGATAAAACTGACGGATAAGACAGGATAAGGCAGGATCGTATAGGATAATAATTCTGTCTAATAAGCTTGATACGCCCAAAATTGGCTCTATCCTATGACTGAGCAGTTCCACTCAGTGGCCGACCCCTATCTCAACCAAATCATGCACAGTTCCTTGGATAAGCATCAGCCCGAGCGGTTTGGTCTACCAAGGCCTCCCGAGCGGTTTATCCACGACCTGACCAATAGGTCAGGAAGACCACGCAAGCACTGTCCATACAGGTGCAGTCAAGCCAGGTCCGCAAAACACGCTCCAGAATATTCCAGGCTATTTCCTAATCAAGTTAGAAGACTAATGGAAAGTGCCCATCGTTTCCTAATCCAATTTGGAAACCCCCACAATTAATGCCAATCAATCTTAATTGGATTATATTTCCGTATCCGTGTAGTAGTAGGTCTCTTGCATCTATAAAATAGACCTCTCACCCCATAGAAAGGAATCAACTTTTCAGTCTATACAGCACCTCTATAGCAGTCATCATCACGCCCAGCCGACCGACGGTAGCTCCAAACTATTGTTGGTTCACCATAGGTCGCCGACTTTTTACAGTATAGTGAACGTGCTCAAACACATACGTGGACGTAGGTTCCTTCATTAACAGAGCCGAACCACATGCAAAAAACCAGTCTCTCTCACTCTCTCTTTCCTTAAACTGCTCTAGTTTATCTTACCAAATTCTGGCATCATCAGTTTGGCGCCGTCTGTGGGAATCGAGAGATTTCTCAAAACTATTGTTGGTAAGATAAACTTCAAGAGCTGTGCGAGGGTCGCGGTGATTTGCTCCGGTTTCAGGTCGTCGACTTTTTACAATATAGTGAATGTGCTGAGACACACACGTGGACGTAGGTTCCTTCATTAACAGGGCCGAACCATATGCAAAAAACCAGTCTCTCACTCTCTCTCTCTCCTTAAACCGCTCTAGTTTATCTTACCAAATTTTGGCATCATCAAAGCTGTTATGTTGTCTTGTATTTGGAACGTGCCCGGATATAAGTTCCAGATAATAATTAAATTATTGCTTTTTAACACCAAAAAAATTGCAACTCCGAAAAAAAAAGAGATCTAAAAATGAAAAAGGACCAAAAAAAAAAAGGGACCAGGAAAAAGTAGATCCAAAGGGAAAAAAAAGGGATCTGAAAAAAAAAATCTTAAAATGAAAAAGAGAAAAAAAGAAAAGAAAAGGGATCTGGAAAAAATTAAACAGATCTGAGAATAAAAACGAAAAAAAAATAGGATATGAAAAAGGAAAATAAAAAAAGAGATTTGAAAAAAAACAGTTTTTTTTTGTCCCATGGGTTTGAGTTATTGCACTGTCCATGAGTTAAAAATCTAGTTTAGGACGATTTTATCCTATCCAATGGCGCCACCAAACGCCGAATATGATAAAATTATATGCCTCTTATCCTGACCATCCAAAAGGTTTAGGTGTTGTGTTATGGTAATTAAATTAGGGAACTTCTATCTGTCCCGAAAAAAAAACTTTACGGAACTTTTACTGTGCTATAGGTGATTTTGCATGGACTTGTACAAAATGCTCGGAACTCCCTAGACTTAAAAAGAATCATTGAATTCTCTTGATCGAGTCTTTTAGAGACTTGTACAAAATATATTATATGTAGTGTGACATTCTAGAAAGATTACTTTATTAGGATGTCCAAAACTTCTAAAACATTATCATGAGTTTCTATTCCATTGGATATTAGATGATCGCCTCGTATATACATCCTAGCCATTGACTATACTAACAATTATTTATAAGTACGTTGGCCTTTATCAAAATTATTCAAGAATTTTAAATTTTCTCGAGAAAAAAGCTACACTTCATAGAATTATGCAGATTATTGTCCGAGTAGTAAAAAGTGCATACTTATGTGTTTTCTCTACTTCTTCATATCTCTTTCATCGTCAAATATGAAAAGCCTACTTAAATCTTGTAACACGTAAAAGATGGCCCCCCTGGGCCAAATTCCTGGATCCGCCCTTGTCTCTATACACTGTCACTGTCTTCCAATACATAGAGCTAACATTCACTCATTGTTGAACAAAACACCATTCAAGATAGGATTGTTCAAAAAGACCGAATAACCGAACTGATCAACTGTTTCGAATTGAACCTAGTTGCTTATGGTCGGTTAGTACTTGTAATCAATTTGTATCGGTTTGCATTATGAGCCTCTAACATGCCATTTTCAAAAGTGATGAATCTCTCTCCTAAGTCCTACCATAAAATTCAGTGAAAGGAACAGTGGAGGCAACTGCATTGATTCCCACCCTAATGCATAGAAAATAGCATAAACACCATTTGATCTAGAAGCTCTTTATTGAGATAGCAAGGTAGAAAGTGTCCAAGTCATGCATTGCAGAATATAAATGCGGATTCGGGACATCCGCAAGTCGTGCATTCACATTATTCAAAGCGTCCCTATACTTCATATCTAGTGACTGCAAATGCTTTCTAGTGAAATGAACAAAGAACATATCAAAAAACAGCAATGGCAAAAAAACCTGTGATAAACACCATTTGTAATGTGGGTGCTTGCCATTTTATTGGTGGAGAAAAGTGTGATCTGGAAAGCGAAAGTCGCACAAATGTTGGAGAAGATGAACGGTTAAATCTTCGCCTCTGCCGCGTAGACCTTTGAGATAGCATTCTCCAATTTCTTTTATCAGATTTAAGAACATCAACTTGCTAGCGAGTCAAATGTGCGATGACGACAATGGATTGAGGAGCTCTCAATTCACTACAAAAAAAAATATCTTTTAGTGACATAAAATTTTGCCACTAAAAGGCCAAATGTTGTCACTAAAAGTTTCAGTGACAAAAAATCTAGTTGCCACTACACTATGACTAAATGTTCTGTGACTAAAACTTCTAGTGGCTAAAAGTGCAAAATTGCCATTAAAGTGTAAATCTTTAGCTGCAACCGCAAAATTCTCACAAATGAAATACTTTTAGTGTCAACTCACGGCGTCACCAAAACTCATCTTTTAATGACGGGAAACTTGTTGACATAAAAAATCTTGCTTTTGTCGCTGTAAATGTCGTAGCTAAAAACATAAAGATTGTGATAAAAATAAATTGGCACTAAAACATACTTTTAGCCACATCAAATGTTGTAGGTATTAAGCTATGATTCCCCCCATTGAAAGGTTTAATGGCAGTTAGAAGTTGTCACTATTTCTTTTTAAATCATCAATAATTATTGTTTGTGATGACTTGAACTTGCCACTAATTTTAGCATTTTCTCATTAAATATGCTTTATTTATCTCGCTTGATTTTTCAAATTAGCAATAAAATGAAAATAATTAAATCTACAACAAACACAAAAATAAAATTGATTGCATCTAGGAAAATTCAAATTTCGCAAAGTTTGAACATTTGTATTAACATACAACTAAGTTGCATACATAGCAAGTCAAGACTTATGCATGCAAAGTGTTCTTACAAAAAAATCACAACATATTAATTATAAAAAATTGATCTATAGTATAGGCCTTAGAATATACAAAAAAAAGCTACAATGTAGTATTTGGCTCCAAAATATACAAAAAAAAATGTCATTATTATAAGGCCTTAACTACAAAATAAACCATGACTAGGATGCTTTACAAAAGAGTTTGTGGTCAGCACTTCCATATTGTAAATTAGCCTTCAAGTGCCTCCAACCTACAAAAATAAATCAATGGAGAATGTGTTAGCATTATTCCTAAAATCTAATAGCTAGAAACAACTATAAACTCATCAACAATAATACACAATCAAAATGCTTTTGGTGCCTATAAGTGCCTCCAACCTAAAAGAAATCAATGGAGAATGTGTTAGCATTATTCCTAAAATCTAATTAATAGCTAGAAACAACTATAAACTCAAAAACAATAATACACAATCAAAATGCTTTTGGTGCCTACAAGTGCCTCCAACCTACAAAAAGAAATCAATGGAGAATGTGTTAGCATTATTCCTAGAATCTAATAGCTAGAAATATCTATAAACTCATCAACAATAATACTCAATCAAAATAGTTTTGAGACAAAGTAGAATTGTAACTTTACTTTGAACTGATCCTATGAAAACCAAAAAAAATATATCTAAATTCAAGTAATCAATAACCTTGGTAAGAGTTGATACCAGGTAGGAGGGATATGAATCTATCCTTGTTGTCTAAACTGCTCAACAAGACTTGCAAATTGAGACTGGACTGCAGCTTGCGAGGCTGATTGGGAAGCAAGGGATTCAATTCTTGATACCATCCCGCTATTTTCCATCTCCAACAACTCCAAGCGCCTTCTATCTGCCTCAGCCTACCTCCTAAACTCCTCATTCTCCCTCTCCAGCTGTGCATGATGACTTTGCTGACTTGCAGATGATGTGGGCTTTGGACCAGTACCACGACCACATATTCAACCTGATCGCTCTGGTCCCAGAACTTGCACAAACCTCTCATCCTCGGTCATAGGAGTTGTGCCCTCCTCCACGGGTTGTGAGGCTAAACTTATAAGCTTCTCCTACATGAACAAATTACTTGTTTTATAAGTAGAAATCCTTTCATTTTTTTTTCTAATCGTTGGATGGTGGTCGAAAAGGGGCTGCTAAAACAGACGGAGTAGAGTCGGGGAGAATTCCCTTTCCAGACTGAGTCTTGAGACGTATTTCCTCGGCTACTAACTCATGGACAACAGAATCAACTGACGGAAGTGGGCTACGATGGAGAATAGACCCACGAAGGCCCTCAAAATCATCACGTTGAGTCATCAAAAACTGAACCAGACGTTGTTCCTCCCTACTAGCGATATATGGTGCAAACACCCTCAATTCGGCCACTCCATGAGAGCCAACTGATCCCAAAGATCTGTCATTGTATAATAGAACTCCTGAATACTCAATTTTTTTTGTTCAAGGGCACAAATATCACACTCTAATTGGTACCTTTTTGCAAAATTGGACTGTGTAAACAATTTAGCCAAATAATCCCACACCTCCTTTGCATATTCAAGCTTTGCCAATTGCATACCTATCGAGGGAGCAACGGAGTTGTTGATCCAAGTAATGATTTTTGAATTATTTGTGTCCTAAACATCTAGCAATTTTGCAAATTTATCAGCCTTTTCATTTGTAGGTTTACTAAAATCCCCATTGATATAACCCCACATCTTCTTCCACTTAAGAAAATTTTTCATCACATAATTTCAATATACAAAATTCTTTCCATCGAGTTTAACACTAATTGCTTAAAGCGAATTATCACGTTCAACAGCCATTACGAAAACGGAGCAATTAAATAACACAAAACAAACGAACCAAAATCAAAGATAGATCCAAAAACACAAAACAAACAAACCAGAATCAGTGACATATACAAAAAAGAACGCGAATTAGTGCGAGATCCAAATACGAATCCGAATCAGCGAGAAATCCAAACACGAACTAGAATCATCCAAAATTTTTTTTTATACCATGTGAAAAACGTGGATGATATTCGAACCTGCTCTGATACCATGTGAATATATCAAATAATCAAGAAAACAACAAAGGGAAAAGAGAAAAGAGTAGAGTTTCTCATAACATGAAAACTGAATGAATGAATACAATAGAAAAGAAGAGACAATAATCGTATATCTAGGTATACAGTATTACCCTAATATAAAGTAAAAGACTAAACTGCCCTGAAGCTAATAAAACTAATTGTAATAGCTTACTCTAATAGTACCAACAGCACGCCAAAGGTAAAGTGGGATGTCTACTGGAAGCTTTTCACCAGCGCGCCTTTTCTTTGCAATTGCAATGCCCCGAGTCTTCCCTCTTACCCTTTTTATAGATATGCGTGCACCTGCTCCCATATGCACGAGCATTTAATCTAACCTTGTTCAACCATAAGTATGCATGTTTGTACATAATTTAGGACAACATTATTCATACCAAATTCGCTGTTGGGAACCTGCTCTATAATGGGCGATGAGTTAACTTGGGTGGGGTTGCTAAGCTCGTTATCTGGTATAGGTTGCATGCTCTGTGGTGATTGTTGCAACACCACACCATCTTGGCTTCTTCCTGCTCGATTTCTACTTGCCATGTTGGTGAATATCCTACAATTTGCGATAAATGAATAATAAGTCCACTCTAAGTCAAATCATTGTCACACAAAACAAACATATTAACAAAATAGCGAGAATGGCAACTCTAAATAATGGGTATAAATGATTTATAAATTATGTTTGTCTGAGAAGAATATCATTGTAGAAATATATCAAAGGAAAAGAAATTTCTAAAAAGGTACCACTCAATTCATTAAGGATTAGTGGAAAAAACTTACTAAACATAAGTAGCCACTTTTTTAAGCAGATCCACTCTATTAAACCCCAAGTGATTTACAGGAAAGGAACAATAAGCAAACACAGTTCGAAAATGGAAACCGGTATAGGTAATAGCAAGTCCTCTTAAGCGTTTTCACAAGTAACAAGTCAAGAAACATTTACATCTTGTGAATCATAGACTTATATCATGCATGAAGTAGTAAATAAGCACGGATGGGTGACAAGTATGGTTTAAATAGTAAAATGTCAGTAACCTATACATTGGCTTCAAGTTCCAATTCTACATAATAGACCACTTATCCATAGAAAGAAAAAGAAAAGCATTTTCAGAATGAATGGAAAGCAATAAGTCCAGATAGGCCATTTCAGATGGAGTGGACCTTATAATATTACAGAATTAATTCCTTTGTGTATTCCTTGGAAATTTCTAAGTTATGTGAATGACCCCAACTTGGAATCTTCATTTGTTTGTCAAAATGAATATCACTTTTATAGATAAATCCAATCTTCAAGAGCCACAAAGAGGCAAAACAAAAGTTCTTGAAGAAGGATGAGGATGTTTAAACCAAATATTCATCTTCCGGAGTGAAAAGGAAAAAAAAAAACAAATAAAATATAAAACTACGATTTACGAGTGATTGAGAGTTTCAAGGACAAGATACATGTGGAAAATATCAAAACATGATACATGTAGTAAATACCAAAACAACCTTAACAAAAGAAAAAAAAAAATGGATACAGACAATATGTGCACTGAAGGTAATCTTAACTCAGTCAAACAAGGCTATAAAGAAAACAAAAAAACAGTTGTAGTTCAAAAATTCCCTTGCAAAAAAGTTTTGAAAAAGTACAACTGTTCAAACTGCAGTCATGTTGAATCTAGAAATAATGTACAGAAATGCAAGAAAAGAACTTCTTCAGTCTAACAATCACCACTATATCTACGAGGCTATGTGTAATTCATTTGTTGCTGGGTCGTGATCGGATACAAATTAATTTGGGCTGTGTAATTGGAGCAGTTTTCTGGTGGATAATGGTTGAATGTGAGGCGATTCAGTTTATGGAATGCAAAGGGCAGTTTGGTTCTCGTATGTACCTTGTTTGTGGGCTGTTTTGTCAAGTGTCTCTAAGTGGGTGGTGTTTTGCTTGATAAGTGACTGTTTTTGTGTGGATTTTGTGCAGAATTGTGTGCAGAATTTAAGCAGAATTGTGTGTCTTTAAGTAGGTCTTGATTTTGTGTTGAAATTTTTTTATGGGGCATCTGTTTTGCATTGTTCTGCAGAATTTGAGGTGCCTGTTGGGGTCTTTTGTGGACTTTTTTGGTTACTCTGGTTTATGGAGATTTAGTTTTTGGTTGTTGGCAACTTTATGGCTTGCCTCTTGTTGTATTTTCTTTGGGGACTTTGTCCATTTAATAAAACCTTGTTTGCTGAGCGCAAAAAAAATAAAATAAAAAAGTAAAATAAAAAATAATTCTAAATTATTGCTTAAGACCTCATTTCCACCCCGCAGGAAAAAATTCTAAACGATTCACCATAGAACCACACGATCAATCACAACTATATGTACATACGAGTGTATCTTTAAGCAAAACTTAATTGCTCCACTACATGAGAATGATTTAAGCCTAAAACAATAAAAAAAATATTGCACACCTTTCATGATATATAGAACACGAAATAAACTAAACTTCTTTTGGCTATCAATGTTGATAGCTTAGACATGTTCAGGCATACACCATGGTTTATGTTGTTTTGTGGGACCCAAGTAAGGATCTCCCAATTGGTCCAACCATTTGGAAAAGATAAGGAATTAGTTTAAGCATAAAATAAAGAAAGCTAAAATGCAATTTAGTACACTTTAATTATAATAAAGTTTCACTTTGGGCCATGTACTATAAATTGCAGCCCTTAAGGCCTTCAATACTTGAAATTGATGTCATTTTAGCATCCAATAAAGTTACAGAATAGACCACATAGAGGGCATGTGCCACAAAGATACAAACTTAGATTTATGTAATCGGTCCAATAATGAAACTTTGGTGTAATTATGGGGTACTAAAATATGTAGTTTAAATTTACCTGACCTAGAAAGTAACTTTAGTCTAATTCAGGGTACTAAAGTGTGTTTAGCCATAATCATTGTGGGGCCCCTATACTCAACGTAGTCCATTCCATCTTTAAATTTTGGATGTCATCGAAGTCACCTATTGAGGGCCGTAAGTATTGTAATTAATAATGAAGGACCGAAAATAAATCCTTGATATAATTATAGGTACTTAAAAGTCATTGAGTAATGCTATGCTTCCCAAATTTTGCGTTTTAAATGTTTCCAAATTCACATTGCAGTGGAAGCACCTTTAATAATGGTGGGACCAATTTCAAATCCTCTAACCAAAATCATTTGGGCACACTATCATACATATTTGGGAAGTATTTGGGATACAAAATTTGAAAATCGTAGCATATCTTCGTGCGATTAGTAAGAATGCAAAACTAGAAGTCCAAGGTTGAGAACCAAAAATAGGTTCAAGCTTACACTACTATGTTTGTCTATTTTTTGGAACAAGAAATCAAGCAGCATACTTCAAATTAAAGAAGCAAGGGGAAGTATTTGGAAATCTTGAGGGTGCCACGTGACATATGCCTACATGTACCCTCAAGCCAATGAGAACTAGTTTTTTAATGGGAGTGAGTCCCGTCTAAATGAGCCACTTCTATTGATTGCGGGTTACAAAGTAAGCATGCCAAGTAATACCCTTACTGTACCCAAGAATTTTTCAAGAGCAAGTTGAAAAAAAGAACACCACTCCACCAAAACAGACTAAAGGAAAACCACTTCATATCATCTCCTGATGCTAATGTGCTTCAATAGTCGGAGAAAGAGAAAAAGCTAATTTTTGAAAAAAAAAAAGAGTGTCACAGCCCAGCTGCCTGTACAAGCCTAAAAGGAGATCAAATTTGGATTATCAAACAAAGATAAACACATGCACTTCCAAAAACCGAAAAAAAACTCAACTCCCTAGTAGAATACAAGTATATATATATACCGTAGAAAAAAACTTTGTCAATTTCTTTTTGACAAAACTTAGTTACAACATGCACCATCATTATTAATAGGGGATAATAGACTACAACATGCATATCTATATTAAAACTAAAATTATCAAATTGTGGACAAGATTGAACAATACAAGATGAACTAAGCTTAAAATATTTTGAATAACACAAAAAATAGGAATGAACTTACTGTGCGAATTTCTTGGCTAAGTGGTTCAGCGTTCTTATTTTGCTGTCAGGTAAGATGTATCTGATGATGGAATGAGAGAAAAATATTAGATCTTGAAGGGAGATAAGCAATTTCCTTGAATAAATAGTTTCTTGAAGATAGAGAGAATCAGATTATCAAATTAGAGGCAACAAAATAAGAGAAAGAGAGGTTACCCCACACGAAAGAGAGGTACTATCTGATGATGGATTGGAATGAGAGAGAAAATATTAGATGGGGTTTTAAGAATGGGTAAGTCTATTTTGAGAAGCTTCTCATATGAGAAGGCATGTTTTAACCGTTGGATGAGCATCTAGCAAAAAATGCATCTCCAGATTAATTTTATGGTTAGGTGCACATCCAACGGTTAAAACCCAACTTCTCATATGAGAAGCTACTCACTACAGCATTGCCCTTTAAGAATATCATACCCATTGCATCAGTATTAACAAAATGAAAGCATTTTCCCGTGCTCAACAATTCTGCACATTTTATTTATTTACCCGCATACGAAGTTGAGACAAAAACCTGATTTATTTATTTAGTCACAGCACCTTTTGTGTAACTAAATCAAAACATATACTCACAATATTCCCTAATTATAATGGCTAATACTTTCCCTCAATCTGGCGGCGAACTACATTTTTCCCCCCAAAGATTTAGTCACAATAGTTTAGTCCCAACCGAGTGTTTATGACAAAAAATGGTATTTTGTAAATTTGTATGACCACCTCTTTACTTGTCATTAAAATGTGTGCTTTAGTGACAAGACTTTAGCCATAATTGAAAAAGTTGCCACTAAATATCTCTTTTCTTGTAGTTAAATAATCAGATGCTATAGGCCAAATGATAGAGTGAGAAGAGATCTGTACTCCGGCAGCGGTGATAGGATGAGTTCTTCATTGGCGGCTAGACGAATGGGGATAGCGTATGGGTAAGTTGCACAAATATGGGTAAGAGTCATCGTCTACTCCCACTTTCCTTTTTCCAAGTGTTGAATCTTCAATCCTTATGCTATCCCCATCCTTCTAGCCGCAAATGGAGAACTAGTCATATCTCCGCCACCGGAGTAAATGCCTTTTCTCCCTCTATCATTTGGCCCATAACGTCTGATTATTTTTAAAAGTCATCTTCTATTCCCTCTTCCCTTTTTCCAAGTGTTAAATCTTTAATCCTTATATGCTATCCCCATCCTTCTAGCCGGTAATGAAGAACTCGTCCTATCTCTACCGCCAAAGTACAGACCTCTTCTCCCTCTACCATTTGGCCCATAACATCTGATTATTTGATAGCTCCTCAATCCATTGTCGTCGTCGCACCTCTGACTTGCTAGCAAGTTGCTATTCTTAAAGTTGAGAAAAAAATTGGAGAGTGCTATCTCAAAGGTCTACGAGGCAGAGGCAAAGATTTACCCCTTCATCGTCTCCAACATTTGTACGACTTTTGCTTGCCAGATCACACTCCTCGCCACCATCTACGCAATAAAAAATGGCAAGTACCCGAATCACAAATATATTTACGCTGTATATTCGACGATTATCACCAGTTTGGTTGCCATGGCTGGAGTTTTTAGTATGTTCTTTGTTCGTTTCACTAGAAAGTATTTGCAGTCACTGGATATGAATATAGGGATGCTTTGAATGACGTGAATGTACGGCTTGCGGATGTCCTGTATCCGCATTTACCTCCTGAAATGCATGACATGGACACTTTCTACCTTGCTGTCCCGATAAAGAGCTTCTTGATCAAATGGTGTTTATACTCTTTTCTATGCATTTGGGTATAAATCAATGCAGTTACCTTTATTGTTCCTTTCACCAAATTTTGTGGTAAGACTCAGGAGAAAGATTCATCACTTTTGAAAAGGCATGTTCGAGGTTGAAAATGTGTCTCATAGGTTACAAGTAGCAATAGTCTGGGAGATAGCATGATTTTTGTGTTTAATGGATGATTTTTTAGTTGATGGGTGATTTTTTTTTTTGGATTTATTAGGTGTTACATGAGGTTCTTTTTCAAAGTTCAATGTTTTTCAATTTATGGTTTCTAGCTTAGGCTAAAATTTTGACTACAATCATTTTGGGTAAACCACGAAAATCAATATGTATTTTATTACACAATGGTATTGTATTTTGACATTATGAAATTTAGTAACTTTGTGTAGTACAGTTTGTTAAAGTTAAAATTGTATTGAAAACTCAGTTGTCTGATTTTTATTTTTATGTTTTATATGCAAACCGTGGTGTCTGATTTTTTCCCCTTTCAAATATCTAAAATTTAAAAACTCTGAACAGAGAAGACTTTTGGTTTTGTAATTGGCATGTGGGTTTGGTTGATCAGTAACATACTTCTTTACTGGTTTGTGGGACTTTAATTATTAGGCATGCCAGATTGAAGTGCAATTTTGTTGTTTGTTTAAGGCCTGTTTCAATTGGCTCTAGTGCTTTTGCTAGATACTAGATAGAAGCATTAACACTAATCACAAGGGAATTGCGAAAATGGGCTAGCTAGAACAAATCCCGTTCGAGCTAAAGCACATCACATGTGGGATGAAAGCAGTACAGAAGTTGGGCATGTGAGAATTCCCTACGGATGGAAAAATGAGTAATAACTCATAATGATGTGCTAAAATGTTTATTTAGGCATGTGTGAATATAATTGATTATTATATTATTGATAGCGACTCATCGGAGTCATTAGAAACGCGGTGAGGACGAAATGGAACACGTTTCAGAATTAGTAAGCTAATTAGCAATTTCACAAAATTTGTATGTGGGACCACGTGTGGGACCCACACGGGACTTAGATGAATACTCAAATATTTTTGGGTAGTTAGTTTAATAACTAGCGGGGGTATAATTTAAAATGAACCAAAACTATTGGGGGTTTCACTAGAAATACCCATAATATGGTTTAGATATTATATAGAGGAGAGAGAAAGAGATGACTCATTATATTCATCTTCCTTATATCATATATATATATATATAGAGAGAGAGAGAGAGAGAGAGAGAGAGAGAGAGAGAGCTTGAGAGTTCTTGAGCTTTGATGGGTTTCTCAACGATCCGAGTATCAAACGACCTTCAATCTTCGATACGAGACCGGTTTTGGACTCGTGGAGGTAAGACCTACGTTTAGCTATCTTTTATTTTGAGTTTAATCGATAGGTTCTTGGCGGGTCCATGTGGGACCCATAACTGAAATTGGCCAATTTTGTGTAGGAATCGAACCCGGTGTAGAAGTGAACTTCTATTTCACGTTCTTAAGCAAATCGTTCGAGGTAAGTGATATTAATCTTGCTTTTTGGATGGTTCTATGGTTTAATGCATTTGATATGCTAGGGACTTCGTATAGATACCATGTGTAGTTCATATTAGGCAAAACTCATGTGTAAAGTAGGCCCAAGGTATGTTGGAATGAAAAGCATGATGATTATCTAGTTGAGCATGTTTATGTGCCTATGTGGATTAAAGGGGGATTTGTGCTAATTCACCGTGATACGTTCGCTCGAAGGGGGTTGGATTAGTAGTGACGATGGTCACTTGCCAAGAACGACATTAACACGACATGTCGAAGGGGCATGGGTTGTGGTTGAGTCTTAAGACTTTGGATCGGTGAATGTGCACTTATTCCCTAGAGACCGAATAGTTATGTGTTATGATGGATTGGAACATAATTGTCATCCGTATGCGTGATTTATATTATTCATTAAGCGTTAGCTTAAACAAATCCATATATTTGTGGTTATATAAATAACCGTTTAGGGGCAAGGACTGGAGGAGAGAATTGCGGGTGTTGAGGCAAGGAAGGACCGGGAGCTCCTTATGTTTATAGAACTTGAATCATGTTTGTAATGTATGTTTAACTCATGCCGGTTGTTTAACCGTGCGGCTAGTAATAAGATTTGTTATGTATGCGAGTACGGCACTTGGTTCACCTTAGGACCTAGTTTGTCGAGAAGTGTAAAGCTTGTACTTTTGGTACTTGTAATTCGGGTAGCGTTTATGGTGGTTGTATAAATAGTTTGTATGTTTTACTAGTCGTTAGAATGTTTAACTAAGTTTTGGAAATGATTTTTTTTGAAATGGTGTAGTTGAAATGGTTGTGTTTAGTTTGGTTTCTTCGGTAAAAGAGGTATTGATTTATTAGTGGCGTTTGTCGCAGAAGCGCCGGGAATTAACGGCGTTTATTAGGAAGCGCCAGTAACTAACGGTGTTTGAGGAAAAACGCTGGCAATTGTGAATACGGTCTTTTGGGAGGTTTGGTTCTGCCCAGACCCCATTCTACCGGTCGAATGGGGCAGTTCGACCGGTCGAAATGCCCCTTGCCAAAAACTTTAAACTCCTTCTTCTAATGTTCGGAACAACTTCTAATTAGGCATGGGGGTACTTTGGGGACCCTTTCACCTATGAAATTATTACTTGTGAAAACGAAACTCATTAAGGCATTTTTGGACACGTGTTTAATATAACCTTTGAAAAACTACTTGGAAGTTGGTTATTTTGGAGAAAAACTTTTATTAAGGTCATTTTGGAAACTTTAATCATCGATGGTAAGCCTTGATGGCGTGCTACGTGACCTAGGACCACCTTGTTGGTTCCGGGACGTGACATGTAGTGGTATCAGAGCAAAAGGTTATAGACCTTGAGTTATGGGTTTAGGTTTAGAGCCTTGGGGACGTGACTTAGGACCACCTTGTTGGTTCCGAGACGTGACATATATCTCATGGTATGCATGTATATCATGACATAGTGGTATCATGACATATATCTCATGATATGCATGATATCATTATGTAATGGTTATCAAGAATAAGTGGTGGAAAGTATGGATATCGATAATGATAATGCAACGAATTCACGAATGGATCGAATAGAAGCCGCTATTGAGGGGTTTATCAGAGTAGTGGATAATAGAGTGCCACCAAGGGGAATAGAGCCAGAAAATCCAAATTTGGTACCAAGGGCTGGGCAAACAATTGCCGAAAAGTTTACAAAGAAGAACCCGACAATATTCACTAGGGGATCAGATCCTGATGTAGCAGATTTTTAAAAACTGGATATGGAACGCATACTCTGTAACCTGATATGCACTGATAGAGAGAAAATTGACAATGCCACTGATATTTTGAAAGAGGGAGCTCAGAATTGGCGCGTCGGTATCCTCCCAAGTAGAGCACCAATTACTTAAGCAGGTTTTATAGAAGAATTTGATAAGCGGTACTTTTCGAATTTGGTGAAGACCCAAAAGAAATGGGAGTTTATGAACCTACTATAAGGGGAAATGACGGTGAATGAGTATGCGACTGCATTTAATGGGTTGGCTCAATTTGTACCTGGTATGGTTTTGGAAGAGGTGGATAGAGTCAGGCAGTTCAAAGAAGGTCTGAAGGAAAATATCCATAGTCACGTGGATACATTTCGTCTTCCAACATTTGTTGAGGTTCTTGATGTGGCCCTAATCGCGGAAAGAGATATTGGGAACTATAAGCTTAGCCAACTAGGGAAGAGGAAAAATGAGAATCAAGGGAAGAACCAGGGTAACTTTAAGAAATCCTATTCAAGGGCACCTGGGGCTGGTTCAGAAAACCAAGGGGGAAGTTCATTCTCTTGAGGAGATAAACTGGTGTGTACTATTTGCGGCCGTAGTAGACATTGGGGTGTTTGTTATATGGCAAATACGATTTGTCAGATTTGTAATCATCCGGGACATGTTGCCAAGAATTATACGCAGAAAAGAACCTAAAGTGCGAATGTATATATGAGGGGTAAATTTTATGAATGTGGTATGCCGGTTCATCGGGAGAGAGATTGCCTGAACAAGCGACAATGTGGGGCAGGTTCTGTGGCTTCTAGTGGAGCTAGAAGTGCAATAACCAGACAAAGGAAAGAAGGAACAAAGGGAGGCGCGGGCATTTTACCTTTTGCCAGGAAAGACGGCCAACGCGGACTCTGTGGTGTCAAGTGCAATACTTATTTTCTCACGACCTGCACGTGTACTTATGGATTCAGGATCCACACATTCATTTGTGTCATATGAATTTGCTAAAAGTTTGGATGTGATGTCAGATTACCGTTGGGATTTGATTTGTCCGTTTCAATTCCGTTAGGAAATCCTATAATAAGTTCATTGGTATACAAAAGATGTGACATTGAGGTAAATAAAAAGACATTAGTTGTTGATTGGGTACCATTAGTTATTCGTCTTTTTCATGTAATTTTGGGAATGGATTGGCTATCGGCAAATTATGCTTCGATTCATTTTGTAAGGAAAAGAGTTATATTTCAAATGCCAGATTAGGAAGAGTTTTATTTCCATGGGGTAGGGATCACATCACCACCATATATTGTGTCGGCTGCATGAGCTTATCGACTAGTGAGGAAGGGTTGACAAGGATTCTTATGTAGTATTCTTGATACAAGAGTCACCGGAACGGGGATTGAAAACATTTCAATAGTGAGAGAACTTCCTAATGTGTTTCTTGAGGAGTTACCTGATACTCTAATTGAAAGGGAGATTGAATTTACCATCGATACGATACCTGAAGCACAACTGATATCGAAGGCACCATACTGAATGGCACCGGTGGAGTTGAAAGAACTGAAAATTCAATTATAGGAGCTACTTGATAAAAGGGTTTATACAACCAAGTGTCTCACCATGGGGAGCACCGGTATTGTTTGTTAAGAAGAAAGATGGGACAATGCGAATGTGCATAGATTATAGAGAGTTGAACAAGCTGACAATCAAGAACAAATATCCACTACCACGTATTGATGACTTATTTGATCAACTACAAGGGGCCCATATATTTTCAAAGATTGACTTGAGATTAGGTTATCACCAATTGAAAGTCAAGGTGGAGGATGTAGAGAAGACAGCGTTTCAGACTCGATATGGCCATTATGAGTTTTTGGTCATGAAATTTGGAGTAACAAATGCACCAGCAGCATTTATGGATTTGATTGACAGGGTATTCAAGGAATATCTGGATGAGTTTGTGATTGTGTTCATAGATGATATCTTGGTGTATTCCAAAGGTGTTGAAGAACATAAAAGACATTTTCGATTGGTATTACGACGACTACGAGAGAGAAAATTGTTTGGAAAATTGAAGAAGTGTAAGTTTCGGTTGACTGAGATAGCCTTCTTAGGGCATGTAATTTCTAAAGATGGAGTTTCAGTAGACCCGCAGAAGATTGAGGCTATAGCTAATTGGTCAAAGCCAATAAATGTGTCAGAAATTCAAAGTTTCTTGGGATTGGCGGGGTATTATAGAAGCTTTGTGGAAAATTTCTCTAGGATAGCGACGCCTATGACTCAGTTGATGAGAAAGAACGCAGTATTTAATTAGGACTCATAATGTAACAAGAGTTTTGAAGAGCTGAAGACTCGCCTTATGTCAGCACCGATCTTGACAATTCCATTTGGTACGGAGGGGTTTGTAATCTATTGTGATGCTTCACATAGAGGATTGGGATGTGTTCTAATGCAGAATGGCAAGGTGATTACTTATGGTTCACGTCAATTAAAGGTACATGAAGTGAATTATCCAACTCATGATCTTGAGTTAGCAGTAGTGATCTTTGCTTTGAAAATCTAGAGGCACTATCTTTATGGGAAAAAGTGTGATATCTACACAGATCACAAGAGCCTGAAGTACTTGTTTACACAGAAAGAACTAAATATGAGGCAGAGGTGATGGTTAGAAATGATGAAAGATTACTACTTGTCAATTCACTACCATCTTGGAAAAGCAAATGTAGTTGTTGTTGCGTTAAGCAGGAAGTCCACTAATAATTAGGCCTATGATTTGACTTCACAGAAACAACTTGTTGGTAAAATGAAAAGGTTGGAACTTGAGGTGATTTCAACAACTAGAGGAGGTTTGCTTGCAGCTAATGTAGTACAATCGACATTGATAGATGAGATAAAGATGAAACAACTTCAAGACCCAGTTTTGAAGAAGATCTACGATGAAATACTACTAGATAAACAGCCAGAGTTTACCTTTGTGGACAATATTATGAAATTCAAGAATTGGGTATGTGTACCTAATGTAGATGAGATTAAATAGTTAATACTTGAAGAATCTCATAACACCAAGTATACAGTTCATTTGGGTAGTACCAAGATGTATTGAGATTTGCGAGAGGTGTACTAGAATGAAAAGGGAGGTTGTTGAGCACGTGGCCAAATGCTTGGTTTGTCAGCAAGTCAAAGCGGAACATCAAAGGCCTGCAGGGTTATTACAACCTTTGGATCTACCAGAATTAAAATGAAAAAAGATTACAATGGATTTTGTATCAGGTTTTCCAAGGTCTACAAGATCAAGCGACAGTGTTGGGGTAAATGTAGATCTATTGACTAAGTCTGCACATTTCATGCCGATTAAGACAAAGGAAACGATGAAACTTGTAGAGTTGTACGTTAAAGAGATTATAAGACTACATGGAGCGCCAGTGTCTATAGTTTTAGACAGGGATAGTAGTTTCTTATCAAGATTCTAGAGAGGACTACAAGCAGCTATGGGTACAAAGTTAAACTTTAGTACAGCTTTTCACCCACAGACGGATGGACAGTCCGAGCGTGTAATTTAGATACTAAAGGGCATGCTTCGACTATGTGTTTTGGATTTAAAGGTGACTGGGAAAAGTATATACTATTGATTGAATTTGCCTACAATAACAGTTTTCAGTCTAGTATTGGGATGGCACCATATGAGGCACTATATAGGCGTAAGTGTCGATCACCAATTTGTTGGACTGAGGTAGGGGAACGAAGGCTAGAAGGACCTGAGATGGTTCAGTTGGCAGCAGATAAAGTAAAGATAATACAATAATGGTTGAAAACGGCTCAGAGTCGTTATAAAAGCTATGCGGATTCGGGACGAAGACCACTAAAATTTGAAGTAGGTGACCATGTATTCTTGAAGGTTTCACCTTCCAAGGGGATTATGAGGATTGGAAAGCGAGAGAAGTTGAATCCTAGATACGTTGGACCGTTTAAGATTGTTGAAAAAGTAGGACCAGTAGCTTATCAGCTAGAGTTACCCAAGAGTTGGCTAATGTACACAATATATTTCACGTGTCGATGTTGAGAAGAGTTATATCTGATTCAAGTCATGTGATTACTCCAGAACCATTGGAAGTTAGAGAAGACTTAACGTTTGTTGAACGTTTGGTGAGAATCCTAGATAGAAAGGATAAGGTATTACAAAACAAGACAGTTCCATTGGTAATGGTCTTGTGGTGACATCACTTAGTGGAAGAAGCCACGTGGGAAAGAGAGGATGAGATGCAGGCAAAGTATCCATTTCTATTTAAAGCATGAGGTATTGAAAGTTTGGGGACAAATTTCTTTTAAGGGGGAGAGGATGTCATACCCGCTCCCGCAGTATTTATTTATATTATTTTAGCATGTATGGTATGCTCACTATTGTGTTATTTAACACATGTGTGTGTGAGTGATGATTCACTTGTTGCTTGAGGGTGTCTTTCAGAATCGAGTATTTGGCTTTGAAAGCAGTACAGAAATTGGGCATGTGAGAATTCACTACGGATGGGAAAATGAGTATTAACTCATAATTATGTGCTAAAATGTTTATTTACGCATATGTGAATATAATTGATTATTATATTATTGATAGCGACTCATCGGAGTCATTAGATACCCGGTGAGGACGAAATGGAACACGTTTCATCGTTAGTAAGCTAATTAGCAATTTCATAAAATTTGTATGTGGGACCACGTGTAGGACCCACACGGGACTTAGATGAATACTCAAATACTTTTGGGTAGTTAGGTTAATAACTAGTGGGGGTGTAATTAAAAATGAACCAAAACTATTAGGGGTTTCACTAGAAATACCCATAATATGGTTTAGATATTATATAGAGGAGAGAGAAAGAGATGACTCATTATATTCATCTTACTTATATCATATTCATATATATATATATATATATAGAGAGAGAGAGAGAGAGAAAGAGAGAGAGCTTGAGAGTTCTTAAGTTTTGACGCATTTCTCGACGATTCGAGTATCAAACGATCTTCAATCTTCGATACGAGACCAGTTTTGGACTCGTGGAGGTAAGGCCTACATTTAGCTATCTTTTATTTCGAGTTTAATAGATAGGTTCTTGGTAGGCCCATGTGGGACCCATAACTGAAATTGGCCGATTGTAGGAATCAAACCCGGTGTAGAAGTGAACTTTTATTTCACGTTCTTAAGCAAATCGTTTGAGGTAAGTGATATTAATCTTGCGTTTTGGATGGTTCTATGGTTTAATGTATTTGATATGCTAGGGCTTCTTATAGATAGCATGTGTAGTTCATATTGGGCAAAACTCATGTGTAAAGTATGCCCAAGGTATGTTGGAATGAAAAGCATGATGATTTGATAGTTGAGCATGTTTATGTGCCTATGTGGGTTAAAGGGGGATTTGTGCTAATTCACTGTGAGACGTCCTCTAGAAGGGGGAGGATTAGTAGTGACGACGGTCACTTGCCAAGAACGACATTAACTAGACATGTCGAAGGGGCATAGGTCGTGGTTGAGTCTTAAGACTTTGGATCGATGAATGTGCACTTATTCCCTAGAGACCGAATATGTGTTATGATGTATTGGAACATAATTGTCATCCGTATACTTGATTTATATTATTTACTATGCGTTAGCTTAAACAAATCCATATATCTGTGGTTATATAAATAACAATTCAGGAGCAAGGACTGGAGGAGAGAATCGCGGGTGTTGAGGCGAGGAAGGACCAGGAGCTCCTTATGTTTATAGAATTTGAATCATGTTTATAATATATGTTTAACTCATGCCGATTGTTTAACCGTGCGGCTAGTAATAAGATTTGTTATATATGCGAGTACAGCACTTGGTTCACCTTAGGACCTAGTTTGCCGAGACGTGTAAAGCTTGTAATTTTGGTACTTATAATTCGGGTAGCGTTTGTGGTGGTTGTATAAATGGTTTGTATGTTTTACTAGTTTTTAGAATGTTTAACTAAGTTTTGGAATTGATTTGTTTTGAAATGGTGTAGTTGAAATGGTTGTGTTTAGTTTGGTTTCTTCGGTAAAAGATGTATTGATTTATTAGCGGCGTTTATTGCAGAAGCGCTGGGAATTAACGGAGTTTATTAGGAAGGTTCGGTAATTAAAGGCGTTTGAGGAAAAACGCCGGCAATTGTGAATACGGTCTTTTGGGAGGTTGGATTCTGCCGAGACCCCATTCGACTGGTCGAACGGGGCAGTTCGACCGGTCGAAATGCCCCCTGCCAGAAACATTCAACTCCTTCTTCCAATGTTCCGAACAACTTCTAATTAGGCATGGAGTACCTTTGGGGACCCTTTGACCTACGAAACTGTTACTTTTGAAAACGAAACTCGTTAAGGCGTGTTTGGACACGTGTTTGATATAACCATTGAAAAACTACTTGGAAGTTGGTTATTTTGGAGCAAAACGTTTATTAAGGTCATTTTGGGAACTTTAAACATCGTTGGTAAACCTTGATGGCGTGCCACGTGACCTGGGACTACCTTGTTGGTTCTGGGGCGTGACAATACCCAACTCCATGCTTACGTGCATGATTTATCTACATTGGTATCAGAGCCATATAGGTTGTTGATTCATCCGTATGTCACCCAACGCGATCTGCCATTAAAGCTTAGTGAAGCTTTTAACATAAACATGGAAAAAATGAATTTTCAAGTGGGTGTAATGCAAAACTCCAATAGAGGTTTGAATTTTTTTTATATGCTTGTGTCCCATATGCTCTAGTCTTTTTTCTTAACTAACATTTAGATATTAAAACTTCTCAAAATATAACAAAAACTCAAGAAAACAGGAAGAAAAATTGCTACTAAATTCCATTTACTATCACTAGAATATTTTTCATCTCTATTTTCCCTCATTGCTTTCCTTATTAATAAAAAGTAAAAACAAAAAAAACACTAATTATTTTTTTTTTTTTTACTAAATCCGTGATCCGAATAGAGACTTATAACTTGTATATCTTATGTTTTTTTGTAATGATAAAACTTGTAGGCACTAATATTCAAAAGATGTAATGGTCTAAGACTAAGTGGTCTAACACATCTCAATATCCCAAGAAGCCATATAATACTTACTACTTGCAATGGTGTGACCATCTCTAACCTTCGTATCATAGCCCCCGAATCAAGTCCTAATACTGATGGTATTGACATCTCTGGCTCAACTAACGTTCGAATTCGTAACAGTATCATTGGAACATGTACATAATTAAAGTATTGTACCAAAGTAAAATTTTTTTTTTTTGGGGTGTTCACATCTTATCATTTCTTTTTGTATTTTATTTTATATCTCATAGTAATGAACAATGTTTTGTATATGTGACTTTTGTTTGTTGATAACAAGTATATGTGATGATTGCATTGCTATTAGTGGGGGCACATCAAAGGTTACTATAACTGGAGTGACATGTGGGCCAGGCCATGGAATAAGGTTAGTGTATAGTCCCTTCTGTTTTTCTTTTTTCTTTTTCTTTTTATTTTTATTTATTAGTGGTGGTCCATTAATTAGCTCCCATCATTTTGAAATGTAAAGCGAGCATGCATACTTAAACACAGGACCTCTTAAGAGGAAGCTAAGAGATCTTACCATGCGACCACACCTTGTATATATTGGTGTTAGTGAATAGTCCATTATTGCCTTTCTGTGTATGTCAATTAGAAATTAAAATTTTAATGACTCTTACTTGGTCAAGGGATCGAAAAGTAGATGAAATGAAAGGAGAGGGATGATGAAACATTCTTCTTGCCTATAATTTGTTGAGTAGGAGGGAAAATAAAATAGGAGGGAACGAAAGAGTGAACCAATCCAAAATTTATCCTTGTACCCTTTAGATGATATATTGTCATATACGAATAGGGGTAAAAAGTAATTTGCTAAAAATTACTCTACTTTTCCCATTTTCTTCATTTTTTAACGGATTAAAATTCCTCAATTTGGAGAGAAAAGACATTTCCTTTTCTAATTTCCATGATCCATCCTCTCTCTTCTTTTCACTCCCTCACACCTTCCCTTGCTCTCTCTCTCCTTTGTGTGTGTGTTATTTAGAAGAACAAACTTGAAAAAAATGATAAATAGTACACTTGGAACAAATTTGGGTGACCAATATGGCTAAAAAAATTTCCATCTCATAAATCAGTCCATTCAACAAACAGATTTTTCTTTTATTTAGAGGTGTAAAGTGGGCTGGGTTGTAAAAAAACTTAACCCAACCCAACCCAGCTCGTATTAGGCCCATTTCACAAAATCCGACACATAAATGTGGGTCAGGCTTGTCCTACACTTTTGAACCACGAATGCAATTTGGCCCCGCACATCTCTGACCCATAGCCAACCCAGCCTGGCCTAAACCATGACCCAACTTGAACCGAGTGTTTTTTTAGCATATGAGAACGAGGGATTTTAAAGCATGACCTCTTATGACTCCTTCACCCACTACTTCACCTGTTCGGCTGTTCTTTTAAGAAATATTTTCACAATAATTAATTTTATTATCTCAACCCGCTGATCCAGCCCATCTCAGCCCGGCCCAGCCCAGCACAACCTAGCCCGCTAAGCCTGTGCCATGTGAATCAGTCTGAATCCATCAATTAGTCTCCAAACCCAGCCCGCTTGAAACATTAGTCCGACAAAACTCAACCCACAACTCGTCTCAATCCGCTATTTGGTGGGCCGGACTTGCCCAGCCCTTACACCTCTACTTTTGTTTTCTTGAACGTTGCACTTCTGCAATTTTTTTGAATATTATATTAGTGAGAAATATTTTTATTACAGCATTGGATCCTTGGGACACGGAGGATTTGACGTTGTGGAAGAAATAAATGTGAGAAATTGTACTTTCAAAGAAACCATGAATGGAGTAAGGATTAAGTCTTGGCAGGTATGTAATTAATTTGTGCAACTTTAATATATAAAAAATGAGTAATATTTGAGACACTAACAAATATCATTAACATTCATACCCACACTCTATCTCTAGAGATAGAGTGTGGGTGTAATTGTTAGTGATATTTATTAGTTCCCCTAACATTGCTGAAAAAAAATTGTGACTGTCTGTCACTAATCTCTCTCTCTCTCTCTCTCTCTTTTTTTTTTTTTTTGGTGCGAAGGATAAACAACAAACTAACTACCCCTGGGGAAACAAACACTAGCGGTATCAGCCATAAGGGCTGCGCTAAGCTCCATGAGAGGAGTATCCAACAAAACAAAAGGGACAATGATGTTTAGCTCCTAATTAGCTAAAATATCCGCACACCGGTTTCCTTCCCTTTTAACATGGGAAATGCAACCATTACATCTAGAGAGTAAGAGTTTACAATCTTCAATGAGAGATTTCAGAGGGTGATTATCTTCAATCTTGTTAATGAGCTGGCAAGCATCCATGGAGTCTGTTTCAATCATCACTCCACTGAGACCTTCCCTACGAATTAGAATGAGCCCTTGCCTAATTCCTTCCATTTCTGCTTGGAGACTGGTGCAGTTGTTGATGAAGCCATAGTGCCAAGCCTCCATCTCCCTTGGTCATCGCGAATAAGACCTCCAAAGCCACCTCTCCCTGGATTACCCTTACTACTTCCGTCGGTGTTAAGTTTGACAAGACCTGCAATAAGAGGAGACCATCAAATAAGAGCAGTATGATTAACATTTTGTTGGTTAGAAGTTCTATTGAAGACTTTCTGAATGTCTGTTGTATAAACTTTAGCCATATTGGCCAGAACATGGTCAGGTGTAGAATTCCTTCTAAAAACAAGGTTATTCCTATCCTTCGATAGGTACCAGACACCTACAAGGTAAATAAAATCATTGGGAAAACTGGAATTAGATTGAAAAGAAGTATCTGTCATCCTGGTGTGGATCCATTGGTCAAGGGGGAGAGCCATGACAGAGTTAACAATAGCCTTAGGGAGAATGAGATTCACACAGACTGCGCCTTATAGCAATCTCTGAGAATATGGATAATGTCCTCCTTCCAGAATTTGCACCTGTCACAAGAAGCATCATCAATGATATTCCTCGTAAGAAGTAAATGTCTAGATGGAAGTCTGTCCTGAATGCACTTCCATAAGAAGAATTTAAGTTTATTAGGGATCTTCCATAAGTCCCTCCAAATAGGAGTGCTCAGAACAATCTCATCCTCCAGGAGGAAACTGTAAGCGCTTTTGGAACTATACTTACCATTACCTGTAAGGGTCCAAGCACGGAAATCAGCCATAGAGTTGAAAATAGGAAGAGAAGTATTAAGAATATCAATTTTTCTTTCCTCAGAAAGCCACGACTGAATATTCTCTAAACTCCAAGAGCCATCTTCAGAGATGATGTCCTGAGCCAACATGTCAGGGGGATCAGCATCCCCTGTTATCCAAAATAAATTGGGATGCATAAATCTGAAATCTGAAATACTTACTAATTGGAGATCCGAAATAAATACATAATAAATTTGAGAAAGAATCCGAGCCCAGTAAACTGTTTCCTTCAGACGAATTTGCTCCCTCTCGGTGCACAAAGTTGATGAACAATCGTCTCCCAAGATAGAACGGATTTATAGTTCTGAATAAGTTGCACTACAATATGCAGAACCCAACGAACGCAAATATATGTATAATACTCGAACAAACTTAATTCTAATATACAGAGAGAGAGCGAATAATTTTGTATTTTTTCTCTTTTCAAATGAATGAACAAGACTCATATATATAGGTTGCAAGAGACTGTTCGTCAACAGTCACAACCCTTCGAAAGGAGACTGTTCGTCAACAGTCACAAACATTCGAATAAGGGTTGTTTGCCAAAACCCATATACAACACTAAACTCTAATTTATCATTCAATAAAATTTTCCAACAATCCCCCACATGAATGACAAATTGACTATACAACATGTAAATGAAAATGCAGACACTAGTTCGAGTATCGATGAAGAAGTACTGCTTCAGACTAAGTAGCCTAGTGGCCTTGAACTTGCCCTAGTGATAAACTATCAGATTTACTAGCCGGTGAGTAGACTTGATTGTCTTTGAACTCCCAGCCATTTGTGTATACCTAGACAATAGAATACACACAGCCCTTCTTCTTACATATTTGGTTCTCACGTTTGTGTTCGTTTTGGCCTTGAACACCTCTTGGTTCCGTGAGTGTTTTAGAGAATTCAGCCTTCAAATTCTCATAGAAGCGGCCCCTTCTTACTCACGTAGGTGGTTACTATGAAGAGGATCCTGCAATACCCCACTTGGACATTTTCCAAGGTATAGGAACCATTAAAAGCGTATCTTATCCTTTTACTCGCGGCAGATAGACACTGACTCATCTTTGAAATGGGAAGAAGAAGATATAATTCTTCTCAGTGTGTATCGAGTACTACATAATTTAGTTTTCCCATTGAACCTAGATCTTGGGATCTCCAGTCAGCTAGGTTGGGTTTCCACTATGACGACTCTTGTTTAGTGCATAGGCTTTAATCCCATTCCCCTCGATGAACTTTCCACTTGCTCTCGCGTTAGGCCTTTTGTAAATGGATCCGCTATGTTATCCTTTAACGTTACATAGACAATAGAGATAACTCCATTAGAGAGCAATTGTTCTATGGTATTATGTCTTTAACTATATGTCAAGATTTACCATACTATTATGATCGATTGACTGCCATAATGCAGAAATTCTTGACACAAGTTTTGTCCATGTTGGAACATCCTCTAAGAAAAAAAAACCCAATTGCCTTCCTCTCGTGGTTTATCTAAAATAATATATTCAGGTTCCATTGTTGATCTAGCAATACAAGTTTGTTATGAGGATTTCCAAGACACGGTTGCACCTCCAGTTTCTAATTGTAAAGGCGTATCCACTTGTGGATTTTGAGTTTTTCGAATCAGATATCTAATGTGCATCACAGTATCCTTCAAGTACATGTGGATATCTCGTAAAGTGCAGTCCATAGTTCTGAGTATACTTTAAAAATTCAAAACTCTTAGTATAGCCTTCTGACGATTTTCTCCAGGATTACTGGTAAATCGTCACAACTCACGACATACATTAGACTATTAATTAAATATAAATATTTGTAGAGTTAATTTATTTGTTAATATTTTGCAAGTATGAAAAATTTTGAATACAAAATTTATTTTGGATAACAATCTTAAGACGAATATACAGAGAGAGAGAGAATAATTTTGATTTTTTTCTCTTTTCAAATGAATGAACAAGACTCATATATATAGGTTGCAAGAGACTGTTCGTCAACAGTCACAACCCTTCGAAAGGAGACTGTTCGTCAACAGTCACAAACATTCGAATAAGGGTTGTTTGCCAAAACCCATATACAACACTAAACTCTAATTTATCATTCAATATAATTTTCCAACATCCCCAATATAGTCGGAGATAGGAGTCTTGCCACACCACCATTGTTTCCAAAGGTTAATGCAGTTCCCATTTCCAACAATCCATTTGGTGCCTTTGAACATAAATTATTTAGAAACAAGGACGCCTTTCTAGGTATTAGAGTTTCTCCGTTTAGCCTTCGACTCATTAAGAGGGCTGGCTTGGAGATATTTTGCTGTTAAAACTTGAACCCAAAGGCTATATTTTTTATTCAAAAGACTCCATCCCAGATTGCCAATCATAGCAAGGTTATTTTCATAGCTTTTGCGAAGACCCAAACCGCTTTGGACCTTAGGGAGGCAAACTCTCTCCCAATTCACAAGGTGAATTTTTTTTAATTTTGGAGAAGCATAGTATGCATAAGATGGTTAGGAATAGCTTCAGTGGTAGACTTAATCAGAGTACCCCGCCAACAAGAGAAAGCAGATGGGTTTTCCAAGAAGAAAGCTTCTTTTGGATCTTCAAAATCGAGCTATTGAAAAGATTTTTAGAGCTTCTCCCGTGGACGAGAGGAGCACCGAAGTACTTTCCTAAATCATTAGTCTTGACAATACCACTCTTTCTGTTAATAGCATTAATAATATTCCCTCTAGTATTAGTAGAGAAAAAGATGTGAGATTTAGATAAACTTACTTTCTGGCCAGAGAGAGAACAGAACTCATTAAGAGTCTCAATAATGGTATCCAAATTTTCCTCAAAAGTCTCAACAAATAAAATAATGTCATCAACAAAAAATAGGTGAGAGATTTGGGGCCCTAGTCTGGAGGTTTTCAAACCTTTCCAGGCTTTAGCAATAACTTTCTTGTCAATCATGGTTGAGAGAATTTCCATACAAAGGACAAAAAGATAAGGGAGAGCCATTAATGAGAATAACCATCTCAAAAAGATAGGATCTCCTTGTCTAATTCCTCTTTTGGGTTTAAAGCTTTCCAAGGGAGAGCCATTAAAGAGAATAACCCTCTCAAAAGAAGTTATACAATGCATAATAAGGCTAATCCAGATAGTGGGGAAGTTAAAAGCTTGCAAAGTTTTTTCAACAAAATCCCACCTAAGACAATCATAAGCTTTTTCAAAGTCAATCTTAAGGATCATTCCACCATTTTTTTCTTTTACTTCCTTTTAAAGTATGAAGAATTTCCTGGGTGATAATGATATTATCCTTGGTGTTACGCCCTAGGATAAAACTACTTTGGTTAGGGCTAACAAGATTGTTAAGAAAAGGTCTCAATCTATTAGTAAGAATTTTGGTCAGAATTTTATACGAGACATTACAAAGGCTAATAGGTATGAACTGAGTAATGGATTCCGGATTGTCCACTTTGGGAATGAGAGTAATAAAGGTTCTGTTAAAAGAAGGAGGGAAATAGCCTTCCCTAAAACATTAATGCCATCAGGCCTAGGGGCCTTGGAAGGTCCCATTTCAAAGAGGGTTTTCTTAATCTCAACATCAGAGATATGAGAGCAAAGGAAGTGCCTTTCTCTATTATTGAACCTTCTATGGGATAGAGGAAGGTTCAGAGGGGCCTCACAAAAGGGGTCAGAATTAAACAGCTCAATAAAAAAGTTATTAATGTGATTTTTCAGAGACAAGGTCTCCTCGATCCAGACACCATTAGGGCCCTTCAAAGAAACAATCTTATTAAATTTTCGCTTGAAAAGAGTAGAAACATGAAAAAATTTGGTATTAGAATCACCGGCAGCAAGTCATTTAATTCTAGATTTTTGATGCCACAATTCTTCTTCTTGAAGAAGAATGTGATTATAGTAATCTTGAAGGGATTTCTCAAGCCACAAGAGGTGATGCGAAAAGTGGCTACTAAGAGCTTTTTGAACTCCATTAAGTCTAGCCAGAGTCCTTCTTTTATTACTAAAAAGATTCCCAAAGATTTGATAGTTCCAGGACCTAGCTTTATCTTTAAATAAATCATTAGCTAATAACAGATTCTGATTAGTAGTCTCCCAAGTTTCCTCAACAACGTTGGGAAAGTCCGGATGGCTAAACCACATGTTCTCAACATGGAAAGGTCGAACAGAACGAGGGGGAGGGGGAAGAATACCAGAAGTAAAGATAAGGAGGGGATGATGATCAGAGTAAATTCTGGGGAGTACCTTAAGAGAAGCATCCGGGAATTGGGATCACCAGCTAGCATTAGGTACAGCCCTGTCCAGCCTTTCCATGGTATTGGCCACACCTTTACGACCATTAGTCCAAGTCATAGTAGGACCTGAAGCTCCAAGATCAATGAGACCACATTTGTTAAGATTATTGGAGAATCTAATGGTACGAGCTCTAGAGTCACAATCAGTGTAGCCTCTACGTTCACTAGCTATTGCAAAATCATTGAAATCACCCGCCGCTAGCCACAGATTATTTTGAGGCTGAGAAATGTCTTCAAGATTCCTCCAAAGGAGATCTCTATTGCGAGCATTCGGACTGCCATAGATTACAGAAAACACCCACCCAATCGTCAAAGTCTTTATATGAAATAAGGACATGAATGACTTGGGTCTCTTTCTGAATAGTGGAGACATTAACAAAAATAGGGTTCCAAAGAACCCAAATACCACCAGATCTGCCCACAGGATCAACATGGGCAAAGTCACTGATGCCAAGGTCATTGAAGAAATTAACCATCGAAGCTATAGGGATTCTAGTTTCAGTAAGCACCACTATATAGGGCAGATGGGAGTTGAACAGATCAGACATATTACCTCTAAAATCAAGGTTACCAGCACCACGACAATTCCACACTAAGATCTTCATGGAAAAATGATTTGGGATGGTAGGGCACGGGGAGAAGAGATCACGTCCTTGTAGGGGTGGCAATTTTCGACCCGACACGGCAATCCAACACGAAAATAAACGGGTTTGGGTGACCCGTATAAGGGCACGGGTCATAAACGAGTCGACTCGTTTGACACAATTAATAAACGAGTTGATGTGGGTCAACCGGTCTAACCCATTTGACCCGATTAAATATTTAAGTGCAGTTGGGGCATTTTTTTTAGTTCTAAAAATAATTTTTAAGTGCAAGTGAAGAAATTTATTTATACAGTTAGTAAAAACAATATTTCTTCTTATTCATTTTGTTTGGATGTGCTGGGGTGTTAAGTTTATTATAATTGGATATTATTATATTTGTAGTATTTTGGTATTTAAGATGTACGCGTGTTAATAATTGATACATTTGATGGAAGACTTGTTTGTGTTCTTAGTAGGGCTGTAAGCTTTTTTCGAATAGCCGAACCGAGCTAACCGGTCGATTTTCTTAAAAGTACTTACAACTAAAAAATTGATCCGACTGCCCAAATTGGCAAAATCGACCAAAATGCAAAAAAAAACGACCAAACTGACCACTTCAGTTTGTTTTCAAAACATGAAAAAAAAAATCGAAAATAAAAAAATAAAAATTCTGACCGAACCGATGACACCCTACACGGGTTAGACGGGTTAAACTGGTGACCCGTATATGACCCGGCACGATTATGACATGTTAAGAATGACACGATTTTGACCCAACACGACAATGACCCGACACGATAATGACCCGACCCAACTCGATTGCCACCCCTACGTCCTCGTTCCATGTTTAGCTTGATCTGATCCTCGAAGTCCAATGCCGTTGGACCTACTTACACGTTGTAAGCTTGGACTTCAGCTCTGTCTTGGCTTATCTGAGTAATTAATCTTATAGTTTCTGTCAACCAATGGATGCTCACCTGACTTGCTTCTCGGATCTCTTTGATCTCTTGAAGGTGGATTGATTCTATAGGAGGGAATGGAGTGTAGGGGTGGCAATTTTCGACACGACACGGCAACCCGACACGACCTGACATGACATGAAAATAAACGGGTTTGGGTGACCCATACAAGGGCACGGGTCATAAACGAGTCGACATGTTTGACACGATTAATAAACGGGTTGAAGCGGGTCAACTCATTTGACTCGATTAAGTATTTAAGTGCAGTTGGGGCATTTTTTTTTTAGTTTTAAAAATAAATTTTAATAATCTGGAAGTCTAAAATAAAAGTAATATATAAAAAAAATTTTAAAAATATTTTTTTAAAAAATTATTATTTAAAATATATATAGATATATATAAACTAAAAAAAAATTTTTTGCTCACCAAAAAAAAAAAAAGTAGTTATCAACTTACCAAACAAGTAAATTTATATATAATAATTAATAACTAATGTAATAAAAAAACAATAATTAATAACTAATAAGGGACGAAGGAAGCTGAAGTCTGGAAGCCTTCATCCATCAAACATTGCATAAAAATAAAAATAAAAAATACTTTTTTAAAAAAAAAAAGAAAAAAAAAAAAAAAAGAGAGGAAGTCCGCTAGGATTGCTGGATTAGGAGGGAGACAAATTAGTCAATTAGACAAATACAACTGGTAATATTGATTCTTGATGGATGGCAAGTGAAGAAATTTTTTTATACAGTTAGTAAAAACAATATTTCTTCTTATTCAGTTTGTGTGGATGTGCTTGGATGTTAAGTTTATATTAGTTAAATATTGCTATATTTGTAGTATTTTGGTATTTTAGATGTACGTGTTAATAATTGATACATTTGATGGAAGGCTTGTTTGTGTTCTTAGTAGGGCTATAAGCTTATTTCGAATAGCCGAACCGAGCTAATCGATCGGTTTTCTTAAATTACTTATAACTAAAAAATTGATCTGACCATCCAAATTGACAAAATCGACCAAAAGGCAAAAAAATCGACCGAACCGACCACTTCAGTTGACTAAAAATTCGATTCGAACCGAACCGAACTGAACCGAACCGATGACACCCCACACGGGTTAGACGGGTTAAACGGGTGACCCGTATATGACCTGGCACGATTATAACCCGACACGATTATAACCCGACACGATTATGACACGTTAAGAATGACACGATAATGACCTGACGTGATAATGACCCGACACGATTATGATCCGACACGACCCGATTGCCACCCCTAATGGAGTGTTGTTCATGGTAGCAAGAGACCTCAGGTGAAATGGAAGCTTGGGGAACACTGTGGGTTGGGTTTATATCTATAGAGGGATCAGGAGGTTCAATATTAAATGCTGCAAATTGGTTGGGGCTAAGAGGAATAGGGCTTGTGTTGGAGGAGGTGGTTTGATTAGACTTGGATTGTTGGTGGGCGGACACAATGTGGGGGGTCTTGGAGGAGGAGGCTAGAGATGCAGATGTGGTAGTATTGATACTATCTTCAGTAACCATCAGATCTTGAGGCTTACTAGAGTTAACCTGGAATGGACGGTGGGGATCACTTAAATCCAAAGAAAAGGAAGGGGAAGTATGGGCCACTTGTTTGCCCTTGTCTTTGAAAGTACTCGGTGGGTTAGGTTGGTCTCTCCTTTTGCCTCTAGGCCAAACAGGCTGAACACTAGGGATTTGAGTTTTAAAACTTCTGGGTTGGGGATTACACTCATAGAGAGGTCTTTTAAAAGGAATGGGCTTCTTAGTCTTTCTGTTTTGGACCAACATCCAAGGTCCAAATCCATTTTCAGTATTGGGTAACTGGTTAGTCGGCCTGTTCAGGTTTGTTGTTGGGCTGGGTCCATTTGGGTGATCATCTCTTCCAGTAGAATACTGGTTTGTAACCGTTGGACTTCGGATGACCATCCCACGGGTTTTGGAAGGTTAGTTTCATGAGAGCAGAAGCTAATATGGTTGGGCAAAGGTCAGTTCTATGACCAAGACATCCACATTTGAAGCAGATAGAGTGAATGTACTCGTATTCAGCTTTGTAAGTTTGTTTCCCAATCTTGAAACCTGGGAGGAGAGGTAGGAGAGGTTTGTTCAAATCAATTTCAATGCATACCCTTGCAAACTTACCTCTGGTGGTAGATGCCGTGTTATAATCAGTTTTAAGAGGCTTCCGAGAGCTTTCCCTATCTGAAACAGCGCCTTCTCTTCGAAGTATTCGATGGGGAGTTGGGGGAGCCTAACCTACACATGAGCTATATGAATTTCCTCAGCGGCATGTTTTTAGTTTTAGTATATTATAGTGAGCTCTCGCCAACTTTGATGTAATATCAGTTAACCTTCAGTTTGAAAACAATTCACTCTCTCTTTAGATTTCTAAAACTCTATCACACTTAGCTCCATTTTCCTAAAACACAATTAAATTATGTAACAAAACTAGATGGCGTCAACAACCATTTTTTACAAATAGCATAATTGCTCTTCACAAGATCTTAAATTTAATGTAGTATCTATTTTATTTTACATTTGTTTGGTATTTGAATTTATATTTGATAAAAATTACAGAGTTAGACTCTAGTTGTAAGCTCCATCAAATGTTGATTTAAACCCAAATGAAAGTAATCTTAACATAGTTTTTTTTTTTTATTACTAATCTTAACATAATTAAGTCACATGAAATTTAGATTATGTGAAGGGCAATTTTGTCATCTACACGAGAGTGGTTGTTATCATCACATTTTGTTAAATTTTCTAACCCAGTTTGCGAAAATGGGGCTAACTATAACAAAGTTAAAATCCTCAACGAAAGTTTGTAAAATTTTGTCCAACAAACTGATATTATGTCAAACCTCAAGGGAGGACAATGTAATTTACCCATTTAATTTAGATGAATTTATGGCTAATTGTTTGTGTAGGGGGGGGGGGGGGGGGGGGGGGGGGGGAGGGGGGGGGGGAATGGATATGCTAGAAAGATCTCATTCGAGAAAATCAAATTCATCGCTGCTGGTAATCCAATCATAATTGACCAATTCTACTCTCCTACTGGGAATGGATATGCTAGAAAGATCTATGGCTAATTTTTTTTTTTTCTGAAGTTTTTTAACATGTTCCGAACTATTCTTGTATGTGTTTTTAAAAATATATATCAGAAACCTCACCTAGGCTCAGTTTGGTTCACGAATTTCATGAGTGAAAAGAAAAAAGGAAAGGAAAACTATAATCGTAATATATGAATAAAGGAAGGGAAATGACTCTCAACATTCAAAATGTACTTAATATATTTCTCTACTTATTCACTTTTCTAAGTTTTTTTTTCTGTATATTTTCCTCGTCATTTTCCTTCTTAACCCAACAAAGGAAAATTATTTTCCTCTATGTTTTCTTTTATTTTCTCTTACTATATCCAAAAACCAAACAAGGTCCTAAGGTTCACGGATGAGTTAGTAAGACATGATAATTCACCATTTTTGTAAGAATAGGCATTTTGAATCAAAATGTAAATAAGACTAAATTGTGGTTAAATTCACACAAAATGACGATAACACTTAAAATTTCTAGAGGACAAATTTGTCTAAGATGCCAATAATTAGGGTATTTATATTATTTTAATCAAGTTAGTGAGCGCGAAATAGGTTTGTAATACAAAAATGATAGTCATAGCAAGTCTTGAATATTCACCGCAAAACCTAGTCCCGTTTAGTTTAAGAAATTATCCCATGTGACTATTACACTGTGGAACAGCTATTGTGAGTTTTTTTACTACTTGTAGAGGGCGTCACTTAGATGAGACGATAAAACGAGATAATTGCAACAAACTCTTTATTTTAGAGAGATCGGTGTTTTTGAAATTAGGAAGATAGCAAGTTAGATGATGCAAAAAGTGAGGAGAGATTATAGCATTACCATTCAATCTACTATAACACATCTTTTACATTCACTTAAAAGAATAGTTTGCTTTGATTTTTTCTTAATTTTCTCTTTGGTTTCCATACTGGTAAAAAGACCTCGGCAATAAACTAAGTGACATATCATACACTGCAATTACTGGGACATAAACCTCAGAAAACGCAATAAACCTGAGCTGCAGTCAGAGTGTTGGCTGCACAAACATTGCACTCAACTATATATATGTAACATTAACAACTCCAGGAAGGATATTGTTTAACAAATTACCACCGCCGCTTGAACGATAGTGTTTATTGCTTGATTTGTAGTGTCCCTGTCTCCGATCTGTCTAATGGCAGATCGTTAATTATTTTTGAGCTCCGATTAACGATAAAAAGAAAACAAAAAACAAAAAAAAAAAAGCAATAGATGGCAGACAAGAAGGAATTTTTATTGATTGAATGAACGGATTTTTTGTCCGTTTTTACATAGCTTTAGAATACAGGAGATTCGAATACATCTCTTTTACCAGAGGGTTTGGAACCCTTTATCTGATGAACTCCATTATACTTGATACTTCAGGAGTCTTGTATTGTCTTCTTCTTCTTTTTCTTCTAAAGAGGTGTTTCTCTCTCTAGCTAGCTTTAGTAGCTCTGTACGTCTGTTCTCTTTGTATTTTTTTTGAACTCTTAGTTTTTCAACCCTTTGCTTGTTTGTTTGTTTTTTTTTTCCTGTCGATCTCTGACCCTCTCTTGATGCTTTTCTGAACTCTTAGTTTCAACCCTTTTATTTCTCTCTCTAGCTTCTGTAGCTCTGTACGTCTGTTCTCTTTGTATTTTTTCTAAAAACAAAGGGTTGAAAAACTAAGAGTTCAGAAAAATACAAAGAGAACAGACGTATAGAGCTACAGAAGCTAGAGAGAGAAACACCTCCTATGAAGAAGAAGAAGAAGAAGAAGAAGAAGAAGAAGAAGAAGAAGAAGACAATACAAGACTCCCAAAGTATCAAGTACAATGGAGTTCATCAGGTAAAGGGTTCCAAACCCTCTGGTAAAAAAGATGTATTCGAATCTTCTGTACTGTATTTTAAAGCTATGTAAAAACGGACCAAAATCCGTTCATTCAATCAATAAAAATTCCTTCTTGTTTAGCAACATATCTCAAAAAGATCAAACAGATCTCAAGCAAATCAAATCACTTTCCTCAAAATGCAAAATGATCCTACATTTCTCACCATAGAATACAAAAAAACAATATAAAAAAAAAATCAACGGAAGTTGGAGAAAGAGATGAAAACTGAAATTACTTACCTTTCCTCTTTGTGTTCGAAAATTTCTTCTAGCCCTAGTTTGGACTATCTCAGTTGATGCCTTCGACGATCCCAGTTAATAGATAGTATGGATTCAAGCCTTTGACAACCTCATTGATGGATTCCACATAGGATTTAACCATGGCTTCCTTCGATCTATATTGTTGATGCATTCATAGATTTGGGTTAGGGTTTCCCGTGTGTGCCTCTTGGAGAAAGAGAGAGTGTAGAGAGAGAAGAAAAAAAAATTGGCCAGAGAATGAGGGAGGCTCTAGGGTTTGTTAAATATACATATGTGACTGGATGTTTATGTATTTGTATGTGGTAGTATATGATTGATTTATGGTGCGGTTGGATTGAAATTGGAGGCTTAAAAGCTTTTATAATTGTTGTTTAGGCATTGGATAAGATCCGATTTGAGAGTCTAATGGACAAGAGCAAGCTCAATGCTCAACCAGAGCTTTTCATCAGGATTGTCCCTGACAAGGTCAACAAAACCCTCAGTATCATTGACATTGGCATCGGAATGACCAAAGCCGGTATTATAATTCATTCAATTCAAATACCAAACTCTTACATTTGTTTCATTTTCTCATATAGAATCAAAATGTCGATGTGCAATTTAGTTATGTTGGAATTTATTCAATTTGTATTTTGTGCTTCACCATATCCTCCAGCTCCACGCCCAAAGCCAAGCCTTCCACCAGAGCCCTGCAGTTTAATGTGCATAAGCTAAATGACAGAAGATATGATCAAAAATCACTCAAATCAAGAGCTTAGTACATCTACATACTAAGTTTTTTAATTGAGAAAACACCAATTTGTTTTGACTCTAACAATATGGAGTCAAATGGTAAATTAAATTCTGAACACCCACATCAATTACAGCGAAAGCAAACCAAATTCTTCTACAGTTGGAAAAAAAATACTAATAAAATATAAAGCACAAAAATTATACAAAACCCAGTTGATGAACAACAAAGTTTGACACCCATATCATAACATAAACAAGAAAGACAAAAAACCAATGTAAATGACCTAAGTCCAGAGGCCATAGATCAGACAGAGGAAAAGAGAAATAATACAAAGCAAAGAAATTAATTGGGTAGTCTGATGAAGAAGAGAGTACTCACATACCCCAGTAGCAGAAGCAGCTTCAAATCAAATGTTATACCGAGATGATTGAGTGAGAGAGAGAGAGAGAGTCTACCGAGAGAGAGAGATAAAAGAGGAGGTAGCCGCACCGCCGCCGCTGGGTCTCATCGCCATCCTTGGCCGGCGCCGGCGTCGCCCGCGGGTGAGGTTGGTGATGAAGAAGGGGTTACCAATTTGGGGATTTTTGTAATCTAAGTTTTAACGTTATGAACTGAGAGTGAGAGAGGGAGAGAGAGAGAGAGAGAGAGAGAGAGAGAGAGAGGAGCCTTTTATGTTTTAAGTCAACAGTGAGGCCCACCAATTTTCTTTTATTTACTGAGAAGCCCCTGTTTGTACAAAACGTTGTAAATTTCGTTGTTCGTGTATCATTTTTGTTCTATGAGGGACATATAAACACAAAATACCACTAATTACTAAATTTGACATTGCATCTAGGGTTGGAACATGTATTCACTCCGACTGCTCAAAAGAAAAGTTTTTTTTTACTTCGGTTGTGTTATAATTGTTAAATACATGACATGGCAATCCACATATATTCTACTATACTGGCTAAATTTTGCATTTCAAATGTGCTTCTTAACACATGTGACAATGGAATCACCTTCAAATGTGCTTCTTAACATATGTGATGGGGGTTTTATTTTTATATCAATTGTATATAGAGTAAGTTATGCTTAGTTTTCCAAATGCATTAATAGTTGATTTAGTGGTGTGTTTCGGATGGGACGGATCAAAAATGACTTTTTTCAGAAAAATTCCAAAGTTTTCGGAATGTATATAGCCTTTCCAATGCCAATTCCAGACTTTCAGAATTTTCACATAATGTCGCGATTCTGAATGTTTGAAAATTTCAAATTTTTTTCAAAAATTTCAGGAGTTTTCGAAAATCTCAGGCAAACATCAATACACATTAGTTCAAATTTTGATTAGTATTTTTTTTTAATTTTGATTTTAGGATGAAAGTTTTTTAAATTATAGTCAAACCCCCATTTTTATATAGAATATACATGCATTTTTACATACCATTAAAAAGAGTCATAATTTTTTGGAAAAATATCGTAGAAGTGTTCGAAATTTTTTCTTAATTTTTGGAACTTCTAGCATCAATCTAATTCCAATCCGATTTTTTCGGAATTTGGAATTTAGAATTACTTTATGTTGTCAAAGTTGGAATTTTTCGGATTGGAAATTCTGTTCCAACTTGTACCCTTAGGTATATTATAATACTAATCACTACCACAACATGTCATACTTCAACTGTAAAGCATTTAGGAATCAAACTTTGAATCTCCATTTGGGAAACATATTGTTGGGGATTTACCTCCATAACACAAAAATTCATTGAATAAAATAATAATTAAATAATTACAAAAAAATAGATTTTCTTACCGAATCGCGAATCGTATAATGTTACGTCCTCGAAATAGTATGACATCGCTTGGAATATCGTACCACAGAAAAGTTATATAGTTGGGTTGAGTTGTAACACCCGCTCCCGTGATTAACTGTTAATTATGATTTAGTATGCATTAGCATAATTAATTGGTGTTTATTAACACATGTTTAAGTGAGTTTTAACTCACTAGTTGATTATGGGTGTCCAGATTGGGAACCCAATGTTGGCCAATGTGGCAGTCCCAAATTGGGACATGAGTTGAGAAAGTCCCATTGTGATGGGACAAAGTTGTGGAATCACCCTTATGTGCTTAAATGTTTATTAAGGCATATGTGAAATATTTATATGTTGTTTAGAATTTATTGTTTATTGTTAGGGACCAATTATGTGGTCATTTAGCATACCTTGGTGAGGACGAAATGAATACGTTATATGATTAGTAGGCTAATTAGAAACTTCATAAAAATTATGTGGGACCACTTATGGGACCCACGCGAGACATAGACAAACACCTATTTAAGTTTGGGATAATTTTAAAGAGTTCTATAACTAGCAGGGGTATAATTGCAAAACTTATAAAATATGGCGGATGCCATAGTAGAAACCCAAAGCTTGGGTCACATGCCATGGGACATGTGTACCATGACTCACCCAAGGTAGTCATCATCTCCAACAAGACAATGAATTGAGTTGCAGAGAATTGACGAAAAATTCTCGACGACGGAAATTCGACGACGCTCTCGACGACGATTGACGGCGCGTTCGACATCCAATTTCGATTCCGAGACCGGATTTGGACTCGTAGAGGTGAGTTCTACGTTTTGGTACTGATTTTATTGAGTATAATCGTAGTAATTTTCGTGACCGTTTCGGAGCGGTAATCCATAGTTGGTCGAATTCATGTAGGATTTTAAACCGGAGTAGATTTGGACTTCAATTTCACAACTAGGAACGAATTGCAAAGAGGTGAGTGGTTTCAATCTTGTTTTGGGATGAGATTAATGGTTATGTTCATATGGATGTAATAACATGCCTATTTAGCTTAATTACTCTTGTTTAGCTATGAATTTGTGAAAAGCATGCTGATATGGTTATGTGAGCATGTTTAGTTGTCTATGTGGGTCAAAGGAAAGCTTGTATGAATCCGCCATGAGATTGTTCTGTGGTGACGACCACTTGTTGCCGACAACGGCATTAGACCGCACGTGTGTGGCGTGGGTCATTGGCTTGTGCCGTGGACTATTGGGGGAGTCGCGGACTTGCGGGTAGTGGCGGAAGAAATACTTGCTTATCCGGAGATCATTATATTTGTTGAGTTGAATATAAACATTGATATGTCATCCACGTGCTTGATTGATATTTCTCACTAAGCATATAGCTTATATATTGTAGTGGTTATTGAATAACCATTGTAGGTGAGCACGGCGGCGAGAATCCGGGGAGATGATTGTGGGGTTCGTCGTGGCAATGGAGCTTGTGTATATTGTAGTTTCATGTATATAGTTGTTTTTGAGCTAAACTTATAGTTTTGGTGCAAAACTTGTGGTTGTAGTAGTTAACTTGAGTTTATGTTAAAAACTTGGAGAGATATGTTAGTTTTGGTTTAATCACTCCAAGACTTGTGTAAATTTGGTAATTGAAGCTTAGAATGTTGTTGGTATCTTCCATGCCTTGATAATGTAGTTTTAGGCATGTTTGAATGAAAATCTTGTTTAAAAACATGTTTTGGTTGATCTTGAGGGAATTGGGAATATTTGGGAGAGATTTGGGAGAGTATTTGCGGGAGATTTGGGAGAGAATGCATTGCACATCTTGTTCATAGTTTTAAATCATATTGGTAACTTTCAAACTCTTATTTTGTAAGTTGAAGTATGTTGAATGAGAATTTGGTTTTAAAATCATGTGTTTTGCTTGGTTTTGTGAAACTTGGGTGTTTATGGGTGTTGTAGCATTTGGGAATCTTGTTTGATGCTTAAAAATCTTGTTAGTATATCTTGAGAATGTTTTAAAATGGTTTTAGAAAGGTTTTGAAATGGTTTTGTAAAGTTTCATGAAGTTTGGTTGAGGTTTGGAATCTGCAGAACATGAATTTTTGCTGTCAAAATGAGTGCTGCAGAATCCGGATCGATCCGGGTCTTGAGCGGATCGATCCGGCACTTCTGGAGGGCCAAAAATGAGATTCTGTCAAAACCGGATCGATCCGGTTTTGGGGCGGATCGATCCGCATGTCATTTTGCTGCACTGTCGGCTTTTACGGAAACGGACATAACTCTCTCTAGAAAACTCGGAATCGTGCACCGTTCGTTGCGTTGGAACCGGGACTCGAAAACTTATCTTTTGGTATAAAATTTGCCATACCTTATTAATTACCATTTTGCCCTTGGGCTTAATTTGTCTAACATGATGGTGTAAACATGCTTGTTTTCCCTCCTTTTCATTTGTAAATTGTTGTTTGAAGGCCTTGCTGGCATGCCATGTGTCTTGGGTTCACATGTGTGGATCCAGGGCGTGACATTTAGTGGTATCAGAGCAATAGGCTTAGAAACTTTGGGACGAGAGACGACGACTTGAGAGTAACGCGTAGATATTGAGCAAGTAGTTGCATCACATGTATGCAAATGATTATTAATGCTATGTTATGATAGTTAAATCATTTATATCATATGATATATGGCATAGCATGCATAGTATTCATGCATATCTGACTGGCAGGCAAGAATTTGGTGAAAAATGGACCAAAACCGAGACCTCGATGCAAGAATGGATCGTTTGGTGGATTTGGTAACTAATTTCGTTGGTGCCGTTGGTGATCGAGTACCGCCAGTAAATGAAAGGCATGCAAATCCAAATCCTGAACCAAGGGTGGACCGTGTTACAATTGAGCAATTCTATAAGAGGAAACCGACTACGTTTGATGGGGGACCGGATCCGATGACAGCTATTCATTGGGTATCTGATATGGAGCGAATATTCCGTGCTATAGAATGTAGCGAAGAGCAAAAGATTACGTTTTCCACTGATACTCTAAAAGAAGGTGCTCAGAATTGGTGGGTGGGTTTACTTGATCAAGGTAGGTCGACCACTTGGGATAAGTTTGTGGAAGAGTTTTACAAGCGATATTTTCCTCGAGCGGCTAAAGCACAAAAGCGTCGAGAATTCATGAATCTCCAACAGGGCGATATGACGGTGAACGAATACATCTCCAAGTACAGTGAATTGCTTCGATTTGCGAAGGATACAGTGATAACCGAGGAAGACAAAGCTCGAAAGTTTGAAGAGGGGTTGAGGGATAACATCCAATGTAGGGTGGATACTCATGAATTTGGAACCGTTGCCCAAGTCCAGAACGCAGCTCTCATAGCCGAACGAGATATTAACAAATATAAGCAAGGGCAACAAGGAAACCAACAAGGAGAAGATAAAGGAAAGGGGCAAGGCTTCTTCAAGAAACCATTTTCACGAGGGCCTGGGTCAGGTTCGGGTAGTCAAGGTGGAAGTTCATTTACTGAGGGAGTTCGACCGCTGTGTCCTACATGTAATCGCCGACACGGGGGAGTTTGTTATTTGCTAAGCACGTGTAACATTTGTAAGCAAGTGGGGCACATATCCAAGAATTGTCTGCAATCCAGAACACGACCGCCTAACTCTGTGAGCTCAATTCCGGATATGAGGGGCAACTGCTTTGATTGTGGGTAGCTAGGACACTTTTCTAAGGATTGTCCAAAGAAGCGACAACAAGGGGCAAGTTCTATGGTGTCCAGCGGTGCAAGGTCGGGACCGCCCACTGATAAAGGAAAAGGCGTGGAACAGAGGCAAGGGAAATCTTTTCAACTTGCACCGGGAAATGTGTCAGCTACCGACTCCGTGGTGTCAGGTATACTTCATATCTGTTCACATCCAGCACGAATTTTGATAGATTCAGGGTCAACGCACTCATTTGTCTCACATGAATTTGTCAAACATTTACATAGCATGTCAGAACCCTTAGGGTATGATCTATCTGTATCATTACCTCTAAGTAAACCGTTAGTGACCTCTTTAGTGTTTAAAGCATGTGAAATCAGAATAGGTGATAAAATATTGACTGTTGACTTAATTCCGTTAACCGTCAACTACTTTGACGTAATCTTGGGCATGGACTGGTTATCTCCAAATCATGCTACAATTAATTGTGAACAGAAAAGGGTTAATTTCCAATTACCAGGGCAAAAAGAGTTTACCTTCCAAGGGGTTGGTGTAGCAGCGCCACCATATATGATATCAGTAATTCAGGCTGGGAAGTTGTTGAAAAAGGGTTGTCAGGGGTTCCTATGTAGTGTAATTGATACACGTGTCACGGGGACTCGAGTAGAAGATATTTCGATAGTACGGGAGTTTCCGGATGTATTCCCTGAGGATCTACCAAACATGCTAATTGAGCGGGAGATTGAGTTTACTATTGAGGTAGCACCTGGATCACAACCAGTATCAAAGACACCGTACAGAATGGCACCTGTGGAACTGAAAGAGCTAAAGAACCAGTTACAAGAGTTGCTTGATAAGGGATTTATTCGACCTAGTGTTTCTCCGTGGGGAGCACCGGTTTTATTTGTCAAGAAGAAGGACGGAACCATGCGTATGTGTATTGATTATCGGGAGCTGAACAAGTTGACCATTAAAAACAAGTATCCATTACCGAGGATTGATGATTTGTTCGATCAGCTTCAAGGAGCACAAGTTTTCTCAAAGATTGACTTGAGATCGGGCTACCATCAATTAAAAGTTAAAGAGGAGGATGTGGAGAAGACAGCATTCAGGACTCGATATGGACATTATGAGTTTATGGTTATGCCATTCGGAGTTACCAATGCGCCCGCAGCTTTTATGGATTTGATGAACCGGGTATTCAAGGAATACTTAGATGAATTTGTAATTGTCTTCATTAATGATATTTTGGTCTACTCTAAAAGTGTTGAAGATCACGAGAAGCATTTACGATTAGTGTTGCAACGACTTCGCGAGAAGAAATTATTTGGTAAATTGAAGAAATGTGAGTTTTGGCTTACGGAGATAGCATTTTTGGGACATGTGATTTCTAAAGCAGGTGTTTCAGTGGATGCACAGAAGATTGAAGCAGTAGCCAATTGGAATCCACCGAAAAATGTGTCAGAAGTTCGAAGTTTCTTGGGTTTGGCCGGATATTACCGAAGATTTGTAGAAAACTTCTCAAGAATTACGATGCCTATGACTCAACTAATGAGAAAAGATGTTCCTTTTGTTTGGAGTTCTGAATGTGAGAAAAGTTTCAAGGAATTGAAGTCTAGACTTATAACAGCACCGATATTGACGATTCCGTCTGGGACTGAGGGGTTTGTTATTTTCAGCGATGCTTCGCATCAGGGTCTAGGATGTGTTCTAATGCAGAATGGCAAAGTAATTGCATATGCTTCACGACAATTGAGACCACATGAAACCAACTACCCGACACATGACTTGGAATTGGCAGCGGTGATATTTGCCTTGAAGATTTGGAGGCATTATCTATACGGGGAACGGTATGAAATTTATACGGATCACAAAAGCCTAAAGTATATATTCACTCAGAGAGACTTGAATATGAGACAGAGACGGTGGTTGGAGTTAATGAAAGATTACGATTTGTCGATTCAATATCACCCGGGAAAAGCCAATGTAGTGGCCGATGCATTGAGCCGAAAATCAACCGGTAACTTAGCTTATGTTTTGACTTCTCAAGGGAAGCTGATTCGTGAAATGGAGCAATTGAAACTTGAAGTAATTCCAAGAACTGAGGGAGCTTTGATGGCAGCTATTATAGCACAACCGACACTTGTGGATGAAATTAGAATGAAACAGCTTCAAGACCCAAACTTGAGGAAGATTTGTGATGGAATATCTAAGGGTAAGCAACCGGATTTCACTTATGTGGATGGTGTATTGAAATATAGAAATCGAATTTGTGTACCCGATGTTAGTGGAATTAAAGAAACGATTCTAGACGAGGCGCACAATACCAAATATTCTATTCATCCGGGAAGTACCAAAATGTATCGTGATCTACGAGAGAACTATTGGTGGTTTGGAATGAAGCGAGAAATAGCCGAATACGTGGCAAAGTGTTTGGTGTGTCAACGGGTAAAAGCAGAACATCAAAGATCAGCGGGATTATTGCAACCATTACCAGTACCGGAATGGAAATGGGAGAACATCACAATGGATTTTGTAGCAGGTTTACCGAAATCTAGAAGATCAAATGATAGTATTTGGGTAATTATTGACCGATTAACCAAGTCTGCGCATTTCCTAGCGATTAAGACGAATGATCCGATGAAGTTGGCAGAGTTGTATGTTCAGGAAATTGTAAGGCTTCATGGAGTTCCAGTGTCTATTATCTCTGATAGAGATAGTAGATTTACATCAAGATTTTGGAAGGGTTTACAAGAGGCTATGGGCACAAAGTTGAATTTTAGCACAGCTTTCCATCCGCAGACTGACGGACAATCAGAACGAGTAATTCAGATATTGAAAGATATGCTTAGATTATGTGTTCTTGATTTCAAAGGTGATTGGGAACAACACTTGTCATTGGCTGAATTTACTTATAATAATAGTTTTCAATCCAATATTGGAATGGCACCTTTTGAGGCTTTATATGGGCGTAGATGTCGTTCGCCGATTTGTTGGGCTGAGGTAGGAGAACGAAAACTATTGGGACCTGAGATAGTTCAGCAAACCACAGAGAAAGTTAAGGTGATACAGCAACGATTGCAAACAGCTCAAAGTCGTTACAAGAGCTACGCGGATTTGAAAAGGAGATTAATAGAGTTTGACGTTGGTGATTATGTGTTCCTGAAGGTGTCACCGACCAAAGGGATTGTGAGATTTGGAAGACGTGGAAAACTGAATCCGAGGTACGTTGGACCATTTGAAATCATTGGTAAAGTTGGACCAGTAGCATACCGGTTAGAGCTACCACAAGAAATGGAGAACGTTCATAATGTGTTTCACGTATCAATGTTACGACGTTATGTGTCGGATTCACGTCATATAATTACGCCAGAACCGTTGGAAATTAGAGAAGACTTGACTTACATAGAACATCCAGTGAGAATTCTTGATGCAAAAGTTCAAGTTTTGAGAACCAAGTTTATCCCATTAGTTATGGTTTTGTGGCGGAATCACTCCGTGGAAGAGGCTATGTGGGAACGGAAAGAGGAGATGCGTGAGAAGTATCCATTCCTATTCGAAACTTGAGGTACTTTAAGTTTGGGGACAAACTTCTTTTAAGGAGGGGAGAGATGTAACACCCGCTCCCGTGATTAACTGTTAATTATGATTTAGTATGCATTAGCATAATTAATTGGTGTTTATTAACACATGTTTAAGTGAGTTTTAACTCACTAGTTGATTATGGGTGTCCAGATTGGGAACCCAATGTTGGCCAATGTGACAGTCCCAAATTGGGACATGAGTTGAGAAAGTCCCATTGTGATGGGACAAAGTTGTGGAATCACCCTTATGTGCTTAAATGTTTATTAAGGCATATGTGAAATATTTATATGTTGTTTAGAATTTATTGTTTATTGTTAGGGACCAATTATGTGGTCATTTAGCATACCTTGGTGAGGACGAAATGAACACGTTATATGATTAGTAGGCTAATTAGAAACTTCATAAAAATTATGTGGGACCACTTATGGGACCCACGCGAGACATAGACAAACACCTATTTAAGTTTGGGATAATTTTACAGAGTTCTATAACTAGTAGGGGTATGATTGCAAAACTTATAAAATATGGGGGATGCCATAGTAGAAACCCAAAGCTTGGGTCACATGCCATGGGACATGTGTACCATGACTCACCCAAGGTAGTCATCATCTCCAACAAGACAATGAATTGAGTTGCAGAGAATTGACGGAAAATTCTCGACGACGGAAATTCGACGACGCTCTCGACGACGATTGACGGCGCGTTCGACATCCAATTTCGATTCCGAGACCGGATTTGGACTCGTAGAGGTGAGTTCTACGTTTTGGTACTGATTTTATTGAGTATAATCGTAGTAATTTTCATGACCGTTTCGGAGCGGTAATCCATAGTTGGTCGAATTCATGTAGGATTTTAAACCGGAGTAGATTTGGACTTCAATTTCACAACTAGGAACGAATTGCAAAGAGGTGAGTGGTTTCAATCTTGTTTTGGGATGAGATTAATGGTTATGTTCATATGGATGTTAATAACATGCCTATTTAGCTTAATTACTCTTGTTTAGCTATGAATTTGTGAAAAGCATGCTGATATGGTTATGTGAGCATGTTTAGTTGTCTATGTGGGTCAAAGGAAAGCTTGTATGAATCCGCCATGAGATTGTTCTGTGGTGACGACCACTTGTTGCCGACAACGGCATTAGACCGCACGTGTGTGGCGTGGGTCATTGGCTTGTGCCGTGGACTATTGGGGGAGTCGCGGACTTGCGGGTAGTGGCGGAAGAAATACTTGCTTATCCGGAGATCATTATATTTGTTGAGTTGAATATAAACATTGATATGTCATCCACGTGCTTGATTGATATTTCTCACTAAGCATATAGCTTATATATTGTAGTGGTTATTGAATAACCATTGTAGGTGAGCACGGCGGCGAGAATCCGGGGAGATGAACGTGGGGTTCGTCGTGGCAATGGAGCTTGTGTATATTGTAGTTTCATGTATATAGTTGTTTTTGAGCTAAACTTATAGTTTTGGTGCAAAACTTGTGGTTGTAGTAGTTAACTTGAGTTTATGTTAAAAACTTGGATAGATATGTTAGTTTTGGTTTAATCACTCCAAGACTTGTGTAAATTTGGTAATTGAAGCTTAGAATGTTGTTGGTATCTTCCATGCCTTGATAATGTAGTTTTAGGCATGTTTGAATGAAAATCTTGTTTAAAAACATGTTTTGGTTGATCTTGAGGGAATTGGGAATATTTGGGAGAGATTTGGGAGAGTATTTGGGGGAGATTTGGGAGAGAATGCATTGCACATCTTGTTCATAGTTTTAAATCATGTTGGTAACTTTCAAACTCTTATTTTGTAAGTTGAAGTATGTTGAATGAGAATTTGGTTTTAAAATCATGTGTTTTGCTTGGTTTTGTGAAACTTGGATGTTTATGGGTGTTGTAGCATTTGGGAATCTTGTTTGATGCTTAAAAATCTTGTTAGTATATCTTGAGAATGTTTTAAAATGGTTTTAGAAAGGTTTTGAAATGGTTTTGTAAAGTTTCATGAAGTTTGGTTGAGGTTTGGAATCTGCAGAACATGAATTTTTGCTGTCAAAATGAGTGCTGCAGAATCCGGATCGATCCGGGTCTTGAGCGGATCGATCCGGCACTTCTGGAGGGCCAAAAATGAGGTTCTGTCAAAACCGGATCGATCCGGTTTTGGGGCGGATCGATCCGCATGTCATTTTGCTGCACTGTCGGCTTTTACGGAAACGGACATAACTCTCTCTAGAAAACTCGGAATCGCGCACCGTTCGTTGCGTTGGAACCGGGACTCGAAAACCTATCTTTTGGTATAAAATTTGCTATACCTTATTAATTACCATTTTGCCCTTGGGCTTAATTTGTCTAACATAATGGTGTAAACATGCTTGTTTTCCCTCCTTTTCATTTGTAAATTGTTGTTTGAAGGCCTTGGTGGCGTGCCACGTGTCTTGTGTTCACTTGTGTGGATCCGGGGCGTGACATGAGTGCAAACTAGGTCGCTCTCTTTAATACGATTCGCGCCTCTCACGATAGTTACCGGTGTAAGATAATAACACGTCGTCTCCAGGATACTACAACCCAGCTCTAAGTTGTAATCATCCACAATCTACATAATTTGGGGAAGGCCGAAACTTCTCCCAACACCTTTCTTTGCCCAAATATAAAATACAATATATATATATATATATATATATACTCACATAATAAAAAAAGGGAGTATAGCATACTAGCACTATTCCATTTCTATCTCATGGACTTATAGTCATATTGTGTTGTTTTTAGAGAATAGGACCCAAGCCTTATATTTATAGGCTCAAGAATATGATGGTTGGAAAACCCATACTAATTGAGGTTTAAGCCCAATTAACTAGCCCCAATAACCACATGTGTAACATATGGGCTAATAAACCAATCAATAACTTTGATACATAATGGGTTTTTAACTCCCACTAACAATAACATCCCATATAATGGCTTATAATTTATAATAAAGCTACAAAATTAGTTTAATAAAATACTAAATAGATGATATACTACTCTCCAAAAGCATAAAAATAAAACTTCATTTTTATTAAAATATTCCAACACATTTCATTACTCGTGTATACATTATGAGTAAGAGTAATGATATGTTTCCCAAATCTGAATTCTAATTTTGGTTTTTTATATACTATATTAATTGTATCACATGCAGTGGCATGTATTACCACTTAATACTATCACATCATATGATACAAGTATTAAGTCGTTTGAGAATCAAGTTTGGGAAGCAGTGTAGTTTTCTACAAGTTCTGCTAATGTTTTCCAAATTTGAATCATATATTTAGTTCTTAAAATGATGTGTGAGTTACTACATGCAATAAAATGTACCACGATCACTGGCATAGTATGTGGTACTATTGTTCAGGCATTTTGGGACCAACTTTGAAATTCAAATTTGAAAGAGATTATAATTATTTATATAACATTATTATTGATAAATACCTGGTGTGGCAAATCCACATCTTTTTTGAAGCAATGATCCCTGCCCTAAACCAAATAGCAAATCACAATTTAGTTAACTATATCTTATGGCCAACAACATTACTCAATAACAAATAAGAAAATTCTATACTATATTATACTCCCTCTGTCCTTTTTTTTTTTAGTCCACTATTCTATTTTGAGATATCCCAAAATTATTGTCCACTTTCCAAAATTGCTAAACAATTTTTACTTACTTTTCAAAACTACCCTTCTTTGAAACCTACACCAAAACAAAATTAAACAAGTAATTGTAATGATTAGGGACCATTGTGGAATGAGGTGTAGATTCTTTTTGCCCCCTTAAAAAGTTGAATTCCCAACGTGGAACTCTAAATTAGGGACAGAGGAAGTATCACGTTGCATAGTAAATTCACAAGTCACAACCCCTAAAAGCTAATTAACAGTTTATTGCACAACTTACAAAATTGGGATAATTACATGATAGCAGCAAAAAAGAAGAGTAATGACCTGTTTTCAAATTTTCTATCTCAAATGATTTTAAAATACGTGTAGCACTGATCTCATAATATTTGATTGAATATTATTGAAGCGGTCTCACAATCAAAATCATGTAAGCCCACTCATATGTGCTGGAAATCATTTGGAATACAAAATTTGGGAAATTTTTTTTTTCAAATTAATAATTGGGCTATAAATTGGAATAATGCATATAACGCTATAATTCTGAAATTTTAAATTTTAAATTTAAAATTGGTTAATAATTGCTTTGATAGGGACTGATCACAGGATACACCTGATAAATCATTTGAGTTTTTTTTTTCTTCTTTGGGTTGAAAATGTGGTAATTAAGCATAATACTATCACTACAAATTGAAAATAGAAAAGACAAAATGGGTAAACAGCTAAGAGCATCTCTAAGGGATATGTTAAATTTTAGTATGCCAAATAAAATTGAGGGCTTATGTGTCAATTTGACATATTAAAATTTGGCATTTCGGTTGGCTTAAATGATACCCAATATGTCAAATTTATTATTTTATAATTTTCAAATATTTTTTAATCATTTAACAAATTAAGTGATTGGTTTTAACAAATAAATGTAATAATTTTTAAATGAAAAAGTGGAAATGGCATGCCAACATTTGGTATGCCATTTTTGATATATGAACAACCATGCCATTTGCCACATATGCTACTCTTACAACCTAAACCACAACCTATTTCACAACTAAGCCTATCTAAGCAAATTTTTAAAAGTTTGTGGGACCACTCCATTGCTTTTCCTCCTCCCACTACTGATACACCAAAAAATCCTCAAACTGAGTAATTTACTCTCACGATCCAAACACCCCCCCCCCCCCCCCCCCCCCCCCCCACAGCGACCGAAACCCCACCCTCAACGGCCGGCGACCGTGAATCGACGGCGACGACGACTGGTCAGCGACGGAGACGGTGACTCCACCCCGGTATGCTCTCTCTCTCTCAATTATCTACATACAACGTATATTATATATATACTGATAAACCTTGCATCCGATGGATTCACAAATGCTTCACTAGTCAAATTCATAGAATCTGGCAAACCATAATAAGTTAATTAATTTAGCCCCTAGCCACACACATTCTTCATTCCACTACAATTTTAGTACTGTCATGATGATGTCTATGCCAAATGGGTTTGTCTTTCCATTTGCATTATATATATATATATACTGATAAACATACTAATATTTATCAAGCTGGAAAACCCTAATGCTGCACTAGATATGGATTGTGTTTCCTAAACCTTGCATTCGATGGATTCACAAATGCTACTCTGTTTTATATATACACTATATTATATATACTGATAAACATAATAATTAGTTGATGAAATTTAGGCTTACAATTTAATCCATGCTTAGCTGTGATGGACACTATTATGTTACTCTCATATATAAGTTTGATATTTAATTTATGAAAAACTACAATATTTGATAACAAAAACTACTTGGCCAATGATACAATCAAACCACTGGAACAAAAATTACTCTCATGTTCCAGCTTTAGTGGGTCACCAAGTTTAAGCATTAGGTTAACTATATGTTGTATCTTAGAAATTTTTCAAGAATTTTCCAATGCTAGATTAACTATATTTTTCAAGAAATCTTTCAACGTTGTACACTTTATAGCCTAATCTTTCTTAATTAATTTAATTTTTGCTTTGTAGGGTTATCATAATCCATTTTGGAGGGTGGGTTATGATTTCACAAATATTCATCCATCAACTTCAGACAGAGGATAAGGCCCTGAAGAGAATGATATCAGAAACATAGGTGATAAAGAAAGAATTTAAATGTTGGCACCTGAAGTAACATAAACTATTGTCATTACATAACCAAAATACAATTGGATGTTACATTCCAAGCATAAACTAGACATTACAACAAAGTACAAACAATAGAGAAAGATGTCCCAAGCTGCCTCTGGATGCTGCTGGCAGAATTTGAATGCGTTGAATCCGTTGGCTTGTGGTCAGCCAAATATGAAAGCCATATTATAAATGGTGCCCTACAAATTTATTCCTAACATTATATTCCAAGCACTTGTCTTCGGGTTCCTGGACAAGAGAAAAGCAATCTTAATGAGAAAAAAAAAAGGTGAACTTGCAACTATACACTGAAGGAAAAGCAATTGAACCTTCATCAACAAGAAGACAGTAAATGTGCGAAGGAAAATGATTTAGCCTATCTACAGAAATAATGCAGATTTGAGAAAATAATCGCGACATTTCAATTTGTAATTCCACATATATATGTTTTGGACTTCGGAAACAGAAAACATAGCAAGAAAGGGAGCATAAATTATGTGCTATAAAAAAACTTGGAATATTTTCACATTTTTAACTGGAAAAAAAAAGAGCATAAATTAACAAAAACTCACAACCCAGTAATGTTTGTTCCTAATATCATAGCCTCCCTTGTACAGTTTGAATTGACGTAAAGGATCAACTTTGCTAAAGTTTTGTTCTCCAACAATAGATGACTCAAAAACTAAAGACTTCTGATTCTGAGAGAAAACTGAGGTTGAGTCCAATAAGAGGACAAATGGAAAGACAAACCCATTTGACATAGACATCATCATGACAGTACTAAAATTGCAGTGGGATGAAGAATGTGTGTGGCTAGGGGCTAAATTAATTACCTTATTATGGTTTGCCAGATTTTGTGAATTTGACTAGTGAAGCATTTGTGAATTCATCGGATGCAAGGTTTATCAGTGTATATATATATATATATAATATACGTTGTATATAGATAATTGAGAGAGAGAGAGAGAAAGAGCATACCGGGGTGGAGTTGCCGTCTCCGTCGTTGACGTCGATTCGCGGTTGCCGGCCATTGAGGGTGGGGTTTCGGTCGCTAGGGGGGTAGGTTTGGATCGTGAGAGTAATAACTCAATTTGGTGATTTTTTGGTGTATCAGTAGTGGGAGGAGGAAAAGTGATGGAGTGGGTCCCACAAACTTTTAAAAAATTACTTAGATAGGCTTGGTTGTGAAATAGGTTGTGGTTTAGGTTGTAAGAGTAGCATTATTGTTTGGCATTTTGGTTGGAGGAGAACAAGATATCAAATTTTGTCATTTGGCATGCCACATTGGAAATGGCATGTCCCTTGGAGATACTCTAATACTGTACCTTCTATTTTATCATGTGTGCATTTGTGGATAGATGGTTGATTTAGTGCTAGTGTGTAAATATATGGCTGTTTAGGTGCATGTATATAAGGTATGAATAATAGTGTGTACAACTATACGTTTCGGCAATTCATACTCACCTCTTTGCGCGTCCTCACCAATGGTTTGCGACAATTCTGGTAATTTTGATCAATGTATTTCTGTTTGGGATTGGTTTTCTATTTTTTTTTTTTTTTTTTTTGGTTTCAACAGTTATTTTGTTCTGATTCTTTGGATTTCATTGGAATTATATTTTGGTTTTATATTATCCAGTCACCAGCAGGACACTAAAGGTGCGTGGATGTCATAAAGGTACGGAATACTTTTTCATCTCAAATTTTTTTTCTTATTATATTTGCTTTTATTTTATATTTATTTGTTTCTTGCTATTTTGTAACTTCCTTTATTCATCTCAGAACTATATTGTCAAAATCAAATACTCCCTCTCTGTCCCATAATAAGTGTCCATATTTCTTTTTTTGGATGTCCTATAATAAGTGTCCACTTTCCTAAATTGGCATATAGCTTCTACTTACTTTCCAAAACTACCCTTATAATAAAGACAAAGAAGCATTTATTTGTGGACCCAAAACAAGCAAAAAAGTCAAACACCCATCACATCTAAGGATAAAATTGGAAAGTGACTCATTAATGAACCAAATAAATTAATATAATACAACTTTCTTAAATATTGTGCAAAATGAAAGTGAACACTTATTATGGGACGGAAAGAGTTGCATTTTTTTTCCTTTTATTTATTGCTCAATATCAATTGATAGGTTTTTTCTTTTCTTTTCAAATCCTTGTTTTTTAGGTTTAGCTGGTCGGAATGGTGCTTATATATAAGAACGAAATGGTTACTGATTGTGGAGTGTGGAGCCCCTTTGATTTGTATTCACTGTAGGGTTATATTCATTTTGTATTTTACGTTGTAGGTCCTTAGAGCAACTCCAATGGGACTAGGCAAATGGGCTAGGCAAAATACCAATTTGGCTAGTTGAATAGGAAAATGCCTAGCCAATATACCAAAGCCACTCCAACCACACTAGCCAAATGACTAGCCATTTATTTTGTTTTGCCATTTTTAAATTCAATCAATGACTTGGCCCACATCCCAAACCCAATTAAATTGAAGCACAAATGACCAACTACCATGATCATTGGCACCCTTTGTTTGGCTCTCCAATTGGGAAAGATGCATTTTGGCTCTCCAATTGGGAAAGAGGCATTTTGACTCATGTGATGGCTCTTTGCATTGGAGACCAAATTTTAGATTTTGGCTAGGCATTTTGGTAGTTGAGAGTTTTGCCTAGAGTGATGGCTCTTCCCTTGGAGATGGCCTTAATGGCTTCGCTTTGTTGTTAAATAAAGTTTTTGTTGTTTCTAGTTTCTATTTTTCAGGGCATGGCCAATTTGAGAAAATCTAGGAGCCCTTGGAATTTCTTGTATGCTATTGGCAACAGGTGGAGGCGAGGAGGTATTGCATGGACATGCTTTATCGGTATTGTTCCTTTTTTGTGTAAAGCCCCCTCCCCAAACATCCTTTGACATGTTTCAATGATATATATTTTTGTCAATAAAGTTTTTTCTCCTACGATATATCCTTTTATTTTCATTCTTACCCTTTTCACACTGACCATCGTATACATTTTGACATGAGTTAACACCTATGATACTTTATCAAAGTGTTTTGCTACGCATAATAATCGAATATGATTGATCCATTAAATTGAGCAAATTAGTAGTTTGCATGGACAGTGCTCGTGGAATCATCTTCTGAAAAAAAAATCTGCATTTTAGAACTTTTCATTGAATTTTATTTTAATTTTGATTTTAAGTTTCGAGTGGCGAATTGGCAAAGATATGCACAGGTTTGGTAGTTTTTTCAAACAAACAAAACTAAATCTTTACATTTGGATTTATTTTTCCATTTTATTCCTTCTTTCATTTCTCTGTTTGTTTCTTTTTCTTTCATTCTTCCATCCCCCCCACCCATCCTTTATGCAATTTCGCTTCTTTTTTTTTTCCTTTCCTTTTAAATATACCAGACTAAGTCTAAGTGAGTACAAGTAAGTTTTTGACTGTGAACTGTTACTGATCGGCGTGAGATAAGGTTGGGCTACCATGGCTGTGAAAATTTACTAGGGCCAAGTATGTTCTTTGAGAAGAGTATGAAGGTGTCGTCAGTTGATCAATTCTTTGTAAAAATCACCATTGCCTTCTATATTCCCTTGTATCCTAAAAACATTAGTTAATTCTAGTAACTCCTCTATGTAGAAGAATCTTTTAGAAACACTTGGTTACATATTCTTCTTGGACGATAAATCGCGGTGAAGTGGGTTGCACAATGTATCATGGAAATCACAAACCCAAACTGCAAAACAATTTGTTTCCTCCTTTCGGTTTTTTTTAGTTCTTGTATTTAGCTTTTCCAGGAATAAGAACTTTAAAATTTTGAGTTGACACATAGTTATATGAGTTGATACATATTATTGGATGAAAAGGCATATGGAGTTGATGGCTTAAAAAGGGCATGGACGGTATTTGGTAATAAACCACCCTAAATAACACAATGTGGGCAGTGTCTTCCTACACGAACTTAAGCAGGAAAGGAAAGGAAGCAATAGATGCCGTTGACATGATATGTAACTCACTTAAAATATCATTGTGTATTGACTTGAAAGATAGGAACCTGGGCAGTAAATCCAAGAAATTTGGCAATTGTTCAGATTTCGCAACATTGAACCTCTATTTGTATCGTTTTTTTTGTTTTCCCCTCTTATTTAGCTATAGGCAACCATCAACATGGGTTCAACTGGTTGTTGAACCCAAAATTTGAAGCAAACCTCTATTTGTATCATAAATTTGTTTTTCCCCTCGTATTTACCAATAGGCAACCATCAGTGTGTGTTATATATGTCATGTTATTTGTAGCTGCTCAAAATCATCAAAAGCCCAATTGTATTCCATCTTGAACTTAGAAACTGCTTCATCATACTAGCTTTTACTTGCTCATTTCTAAATTGGTAATGTGCTATCTACAACTATTTTTGCAGCTTCGAATGCACACGGTTAACTGCAGGCAGCTTGAACTTAGAAAGTGCTTCATCATGTTAGCTTTTACTTGCTCATTTCTGAATTGGTAACGTGTTGTCTACAACTATTTTGCAGCTTCGAATGCACACTGTTAACTGCAGGTAATATGCTGGATCATTTTTCTCACTGTGTTTTTTTTAACAAATTAGGAGTTGACATATCTGGAAAGCATCCTTTTATTTATGGATATATTAGATCACTTCTTGAACAATGTATGTGAGCTGGATGTAGTATTTAATTTAAAAAAAGTGTCACTTTAGTTTTTCTTTATCTTAAGGGAAGGTAGTCATGTAAGAAAGAAAAGAGGTCTATTCTTTTCCCATGAAAAATGAATGGCAATGTATTTTTTGACAAAAGGGTGTCCTATTAAAAAAAATTATAAAGAGAGTTCATCTTTAATGGCTTAATTGCACAATTCATTGGGTGGTTTTCAACTTCTTGCTTAGTATCAGATCATGGACCATCGGATGAGCCAAATGAAGAAGGTAAATGAATTCTCTCTTTGAACAAGGCATTCTAGACAAAGAGGTGAGGAAATTGGTCTTATGTTTGGTTCCGTTATAGTTTTTTTTTTCTGTGATTTAACATTATTTTCATTGCTGCTCCTACATTCTTCATCGCATCACTATCCTTTTAATTGGTCATGGACACTTGTAGATGATATCAGGTTTATGGGAGATGAAAAGGATGATCCAAATAGGCTTAATCCAAAAGGGTTGCAAGTGTTCTATCTTTTTGTGTGGTTTGTTCGATTTGCTATTTGTTGTGTCTGCATCAAACCTTTTAATTTATCCACATTTTATAATTGTCTTGAACTTCGTATTTTATTGAGATTAAAGGTTTCGCTACAACGTCAAAGAAGAAGGCAATTTTTTATGTATTGAACTCTCATCTCTTTTTGAACTCTCTCTTTGCACCCCTAGCTAATTTTTTGGTTTTTAGAAAGAAAGGAAAGAAAAAAAAATTACTCCCTTGTTATGTCAAGTGATTGCACAACCCAATTGTGCAATCAAATATGCAACCAAATATGTGGTTTTGTGGTTTGTGTTTCACCAACAGGGCCACATGCAACCAAATATGCAAAAATGTTCTGCAATCAAATGGAGATAAGCTACTTAATTAAATTAGCTTCAGATTGTTAGGAAACAGCGTTCCCAGAATCCATTGACAGTGCGTACAAGTTGGTACTGCATAAATTACGTGAAAACTACAATAACCTTATAAGGGCGGAACTAGGGTTACCTTAAACTGCTAAAACGGATTTGTTGTAGTAGATGAATCGAGAACACGGGCTCGATAATAGCTCACGATCTTCTACCGTATTCCTTTGCTGTCAAAATATCGAACTGAGTACGGGCTCCTTCGAAATCCTTTATGTTTCTGCTCTCTCTTTTTACGCTCTCTTTTCTATTCCGAGTTATAATACTCTTAATGGAAAAACGCAAACTGAGGAGAGAGCCAAAACATCATATATATAGGCTACGATAGGGACTATAAGAAGTCAATAAGGAATAGACTTCCTTATGGAATTAGGAAACCCTAATTCGAACTGAATCAGATTCCTATTTTCATAAATTATAATTCATACCACTAAATAATTATAATTACACTCCTACCTTTTCTCAAAAATATATTTCGAGCTCCATGTTATTAAATGATTATTATCTCCCCATGTTAAGATTACATATATCCATTAATTAAATATAATTACTGACAATCCTATTTAATTAATCTCTTAAAATTCCTTGAGATCCTCCGCTTAACTTATCTGATATGTCGGATACAAAATCCACCTGCAGGGTTTAACATAATCAAAACTTATAAGCTTTCTCAAGGGGATATCATCAATCCCTAAATTGAGACATGGATTCCATCATTAATTAATATCCACCACACAATTAATATTGTCACATAATCCAATGAGATATTGACATATTTAAGGATCTCACCCTTTTAGGGATCAAAGTGTAAATATCAAATGTACGTGTCTATAAATTAACTTAGGATTTAGAGCATAAGCACTCATAATAGTCATGAGATATTAATTATCTTATAAGTCAGTATAAAGATAATTACCCCTAAGTCGGTCCCGTTTAATACACAAAGTGTACCAGCATGGTGAGTTGAAACTATACCTTTTTCCTTGGTCAAGACAAACCTACTACAACACCATGCTGTAGTCCTACCGATGGTGTGTCAAATCCATCTAAGACTGTAAACAAAAATCTTATATTCTACAAGATCTGATGGTCTAATCTTCCGTGTGTAAGCCAAACTCTACACACCAAACCACCTACTATGTAGAATGAAAGACACACATGCATAATATTAAATAAATAATATAATACAAATATTCCCCACACAGATTCTCATAAAAATTGGATTAAATGATTTTATTAAATGAATAATAAATCAACTACATAAAGCATGACTTTTAGTATATATCCCTAAAAATATCCCACTTAGACTCAAAGCCATGATGCGACACACCTCACTCCTATCCCTTCTACATGACTATCAAAAGTCTTGGCCGGTAAGCTCTTGGTGAAAGGATCTGCCAGGTTATATGCTGATGCTATCTTGGTCACTTCAACATCACATCTTTGCACGATCTCTCATATTAGGTGATACTTATGCTCAATGTGTTTTCCCTTCTTATGTGCCCTAGGTTCCTTTGAGTTAGCAACCGCTCCGCTATTATCGCAATAAAGGGTAATAGTTGATTGTACCACATGTACTACTCTTAGATCCATAAGGAAGTTTCTGAGCCAAACGGCATCCTTAGCGGCTTCCAAAGCAACAACATCCTCGGCTTCCATGATGGAATCAGCAATACACGACTGCTTGATACTCCTCCAACTAATGGCTCCACCTCCTAGGGTAAACACATATCCTGAGGTAGACTTTCTGGAATCCCTATCTGACATGAAATCAGAATCTGTGTACCCAATGGGTACAAGACTGTCTGCTTGGAAAACTAACATATAGTCTCGAGTCCTTTTCAGGTACTTAAGAATATTTTTCACCGCAGTCCAATGTTCTTGCCCTGGATTAGACTGATATCTACTAACCTTGCCAATAGCAAAGCAGATGTCAGGTCTTGTACATAGCATAGCGTACATTAGGCTTCCAACTGCCGAGGCATAAGGAATTGCCTTCATCTTCTCTATCTCATCAGGTTTCTTAGGACACTGATCCTTAGATAGAGTAATTCCATGTCTGAAGGGAAGGAATTCCTTCTTGAAATCTTGCATGCTAAACCTTGCTTGATCAAAGCAGATATTCCAAGACCTAGATGCATGCTTAAGTCCATAAATGGACTTCTTAAGCTTGCACAATATGTGTTCTTGGCCCTTCACAATGAACCCGTCTAGTTGCATCATATAGATGCACTCGTCAAGATTCTCATTAAGAAATGTTGTCTTGACATCTATTTACCAAATTTCATAATCAAAATGCGCAGCAATGGATAAGAGAATCCGGATAGACTTTAGAATAGCCACCGGCGAAAAGGTTTCCTCATAATCGATTCCCTCTTTTTGAGTGAACCCTTTCGCAACAAGCCTTGCTTTAAAGGTTTCTACCCTAGCGTCTGCTCCTCTCTTCTTCTTATAGATCCACTTACATCCAATGGGTTTTATTTTATTAGGTGGTTCTACAAAATCCCAGTTTTGATTGGAGTACATGAACTCCATTTCAAACTTCATAACCTTTTGCCAAAGATCTGCATCTTTATCTTGGAGTGCTTTATTATAGTAATGGGGATCGGTACCTTGTTCATCAGGGACCCGGTCATAAGACTCTCCCAAGAACATATACCGGTCAGGTTGAATAATAACGCTCCCACTACGACGAGGCACAACCCGTGTCTGTGTATCACTGATATTTCGTTGTGAAGATTCTAAACCTAATACACCATTATCTGCACGCTGTATTGGTTCAGGAACCTGCGTGTTAATGGTTGGTTCAGGATCTACACAAGTTTCGATAATCCTCCCACTACGACGCGGTAATGGAATATCGATAACTCTGTCTTGTGATGTTTCTTCTCGTACCGATGGTATCGAAGAAGTATGTGTAGGTGTCTCTCCTCTCATTTACACTAGAACAATACGGCTTCTAGGCTTGTGGTCCATAACATAGTCCTCTTCTACGAATGTGGCATTGGTGCTAACAATAACCTTCTGATCCTTAGTACTATAAAACAGACCACATTTAGTTCCTCTTGGATACCCAACAAAGAAACATACTTCTGTTCTTGATTCCAACTTTTCCGCGTTCCCTCAGCACATGTGCTGGACTACCCCAGATCCGAACATGCCGCAGACTAGGCTTTCGCCCAGTCCACAATTCCGTGGGAGTAGTATGTGCTGACTTAGATGGTACCAAGTTTAGAATGTATGCAGCTGTCTCTAATGCGTGTCCCCAAAAGAAAATTGGTAAATCCAAATAACTCATCATAGATCTTACCATGTCCATGAGAGTCTTGTTCCTTCTTTTTGCTACACCGTTCTACTGAGGCATACGGGGTGCAGACAACTGGGATGTAATCCCTTGCTCCAATAAGTATTCCCTAAACTCTCCCAAGAGGTATTCTCCACCACGATCAGATCGTAGTGTCATGATATATTTACCTAGACGCTTCTCCGTTTCAGCCTTGAAGTCTTTGAATTTCTTAAAGCATTCAAACTTACACTGCATCAAATAAATGTACCCATACCTTGAGTAATCATCGATGAAAGTGAAAAAGTACTCAAATCCCCCTCTTGCTTGGATAGTAATATGACCACACAAATCAGAGTTAACCAATTCCAATGGCTCTTTTGCTCTATAGCCCTTGGCTAAGAACGGCCTCTTGGTCATTTTACCTTCCAAGCAGGATTCACAGACTGGAAGTGCCTCCACTTCCAATGAGCTTAATGGCCCATTTTGAACCAGTCTTTGAATCTTTTTCAAATTAATATGACCAAGGCGTAAGTGCCAAAGATGCGTTTGGTTCATCCTCGAAGGTTCTTTTCTCTTAAATGACAAACTATTAATGTTATTCAATTTATTAAGTTGCAGTATAGGAGAGAGAGGATTTACAATATAAAGATCATCCACCAATTGACCAGAACAAATAAAATGTTTATTTTCTTTAATAACTACTACTTTATTAAAATGAACTGAATATCTATTCTTTACTAAACTAGAAATTGAAATTAAATTCCTTCTAATAGAAGGTACATAAAGGTAATTTTTTAATATTAAAATCCTATCTCTACTAAAACTAAGATGTAGATCTCCTACTGCAACTGCTGCTACTCTCGTAGCATATCCCATATATAGATAAATCTCTCCATCACTGAGCTGCCTGGTTCCCTGGAACCCCTACAAAGAATTGCATACATGATCAGTGGCTCCCTACACACCAGGTACCGGTAGATCGGACCACTATACACGATTCAACAACTAGTAAATGAGATTTACCTTGATTTTTCTGTCTGGCGAGATAAACCGGACATTGCTTCTTCCAGTGTCCTGGTTTCCTGCAAACAAAACATTTGCCTTTAGGCTTTCCTGGTTGTCCTCTTGGCCTTTGGATTGGCGGAGGACCCGTGGCCTTCTTTTGAGCCATTTTCATTTTCTTCTTGCCTTTCGGCTTTGAAGCAGAACCTTTCTCAAACACAAGAGCACTCCCTGACTTTCTGTTGAGACCCTCAACTGCCTGGAGTTCTTTAAGCAGCTCCGCCAAGGTATATTTAAATTTATTCATGTTGTAATTGAGGCACAATTGCTTAAAAGACTCTGGCAGTGTCTGGAGTACGATATAGACCTGGGTTTCCCCGTCAATTTCAGCTCCAAGGATCTCTAGTTCATTAAGAAGAGATATCATCTTAAGAACATGATCCTTTACAGGCGTCCCCTCAGCCATAGTTGTGTTTATCAAGTCTTTCATGGCAATCTGCCTAGCAACACGACTTTGGTCCCCGAACATCTCTCGGAGGCTCTCCATCATGTCATAAGCACTGGCCATTTACTGATGCTGATGTTGCAGCACATTTGAAATGGATGCCAAAATGTAACACCACGCCATCTCATCAACCTTGACCCATTTCTTGTGAGCCTAGGTTTCCTCAGCGATTGCCCCCTCACCAGGTTGCTCAGGACATTCTTGAGTAAGCACAAACTTGTACTCTTCAGCAGTTAACACAATATCCAAATTCCTTTTCCAATCTATATAGTTTGGTCCAGTAAGTTTGTTTTCTTTAAGTATAACAACAAGTAGATTGAAAGAACCCATTTAAAAACCTGAGAATAACATAATATAAATAATTACATTTGGGCAAAAAATTACTATGGATTCGAGTTGAAAATATTGGTTCCCTCTACCATATTTGAAAAGAATCCGCCAAAAACCTGATACAACGTGATTGTATGACTCGATGGGAAGCCATATACTATCCATCATTTGTTCAGATAGGAAATTGCCTTTTAATTTTACTGTCCAGGCAATGTACCTTGCCTAGTAAAATTAAATTGCTGACTTGCTTTGATCCTATAAATAACAACAGTGACTCAGATGGAAAGGATATTATTATTTATAACTAAGTGTATACCATCACTTAATTCTAGGTCAAGACGTGAGGAACTCCTCTGATGGAGAGGTAGCCCACACTAACAATCACACAAAATATTCTTTTAAAGAAGTTTGTACTGATGATTCCATGATCAACTACATCCGATGGAGAGGATGACACTAGAGCCATCACACAAAATTAATCATATCATCTACAAACCAGTGATGGAGACTACGGGATTTAAATTTGATAAATTCCCTCTCCCACTTAGAATTTTAAAAAAAATTGAGGGTTATAATTTCTAGAAATTTTTTTAATGTAATTAATAAAAAAAATGGAATATTTGACAAGAATTAATTCATCCTTACTTGTCAAACCCACATGTGTAAATAATAAAATTATTCTATTCTCATGATTTTAGAAAATAAGTACTTATGTTTTCAAATTATAAAATTAGTTTTATATCTAAATACACATGTAGTTGTCCATCATTTTAAATTAATATAAATTAAACATGCAGCTAGACATCTGAAATAGGTCTAGCAACAATTATCCATGCTGTCCTATTCATTAAACATGAAATAATAACAATCATTCAATCACACATAAATAAGGAAACCACAATAAAATATGAATCCCACTATTATGGTCAAGCTACAACTCTTATGAAAAATCTTTATTGAACTCGATTAGCTCTATGTCGCCACTACACACGGGGGTCGAGCTGCCCAGTCAGCTCGTGGGGATCGAGCTGCCCAGTCAGCTCATAGGGGTCGAGGGGGTAGCGCCCCCCGTGGGGTTTCCGGGGCAGCGCCTCGGAAGCTAAATCCGATTTACCATCAACAACTGTCTTCCAGAACTGTTTTCTGAAACAGTCTTCAGAAAGTGCTTCCAAATTGCTTTCTGAAACTGCTTGTAAATTGTCTTCATGAACTGTCTTCATAGATTTACTTGAGATATATTACATAAACCCTATGCCTCCATGAAGGAGTTCACATACTATTTCTTTACAGTAAATTAACCACACATCAATCAAGCGTGGGATCCAATATACACAAATCCTATGCCTCCATAAAGGAGTTCACATGCTATATTAAAACAGCAAAATTAACCACGGATAAAACCATCATAGGTTCCAATCACACAAAATCAGTGACCATAAATAGTGGAATAAGAACTCTGCAAAACAAGGGTTAGCACAGTTCTACGTTCTATCCATCTATCAAAACACGCATAAGATCTGTTTTATTGGACAACATGGTTGCGTCCAACCCATAAGCAGAATCAACGTTGCTCTGATACAACTATTAGGAAACTTCGTTCCCAGATTCCGTTGACAGCGCGTGTAAGTTGGTACTGCATAAATTACGTGAAAACTACAATAACCCTATAAGGGCGGAACTAGGGTTACCTTAAACTGCTAAAACGGATTGCTGTAGTAGATGAATCGAGAACACGGGCTCGATAACAACTCACGATCTTCTACCGTATTCCTTTGCTGCCAAAATATCGAACTGAGTGTGGGCTCCTTCGAAATCCTTTATGTTTCTGCTCTCTCTTTTCTATTCCGAGTTATAATACTCTCGATGGAAAAACACAAACTGAGGAGATAGCCAAAGCAGCATATATATAGGCTACGATAGGGACCATAAAAAGTCAATAAGGAATAGGATTCCTTATGGAATTAGGAAAACTTAATTCAAACTTAATCAGATTCCTATTTCCATAAATTATAATTCATACCACTAACAAATTATAATTGCACTCCTACCCTTATCTCAAAAATATATTTCGAGCTCCATGTTATTAAATGATTATTATCTCCCCATGTTAAGATTACAGATATCCATTAATTAAATATAATTACTGACAATTATATTTAATTAATCTCTTAAAATTCCTTGAGATCCTCCGCTTAACTTATCTAATATGTCGGATACAAAATCCACCTGTAGGGTTTGACATAATCAAAACTTATAAGCTTTTTCAAGGGGATATCATCAATCCCCAAATTGAGACATGGATTCCATCATTAATTAATATCCACTACACAATTAATATTGTCACTCAATCCAATGAGATATTGACCCATTTAAGGATCTCACCCTTTTAGGGATCAAAGAATAAATATCAAATGTACGTGTCTATAATTTAACTTAGGATTTAGAGGATAAGCACTCATAATAGTCATGAGGTATTAACTATCTTATAAGTCAGTAGAAAGATAATTACCCCAAGTCGGTCCCGTTTAATACACAAAGTGTACCAGCATGGTGAGTTGAAACTATACCATTTTTCGTAGTCAAGACAAACCTACTACAACACCACGTTGCAGTCCTACCGATGGTGTGTCCAATCCATCTAAGACTGTAAACAAAAATCTTACATTCTACAAGATCCAATGGTCTAATCTTCCGTGTATAAGCCGAACTCTACACACCAAACCACCTACTATGTAGAATGAAAGACACACATACATAATATTAAATAAACAATATAATACAAATATTGCCCACACAGATTCTCATAAAAATGGATTAAATGATTTTAGTAAATGAATAATAAATCAACTACATAAAGCATAGCTTTTAGTATATATCCCTAACACATATATTGTTCTTCCTTCATCAAATTAGTTTTCCAATTATGCATTAATTTGTGTGTTAAACGTATAGATGGAATTTGCCTTTGTAGTAGACCTACAATTTTGGCACTTGCAGGTCAATTTTACAATTTGTGAATTATTTTCTACATGGTTTACACATTCAACGTTCTTAATGGATTGAGTGTGTGTTGGTAATTAGCTAAGTTATGAGGTTGAGAGTGTAGTAGGTCTAGGGATTCACGAGTATCGGATTTCTAAAGAAATGTCTGAGTTAGAGCCAAAAGATCTATAATTCAATTCCCCTTTTTCCCCCACTCGTCAATGATAATCAGGTCGCACTGATGCTCTTAGGAATGGGATCTGCATCCGTGGATGTTTTCACAACGGTAAGACTTCTTTTTTATTTGTTTGATTTGATTATAAAATTAGGGTTGAATTAGATTTTTGATTTGGAATAAGCAAATAAACTTTCTTCTCCCTTCTTATGGAATTAATTGTGTCACAAAAGTAAGAGTCAGTTTGAGTTAGTTTTTTGCTTTGTTTTCTTAAAAAAAATGTTAAAGCTAGAAAAAAAAAAAAAAAAAAAAAAAAAAAACTTTTTTCCTTGTTTTAACAATTTTTTTTTAAGAAAACAATGAAAAAAACTAACACAAATGTTCAGTTTTTAAACAAATAAACTATCCAAAACAGGCTCCATTTTGACAATCTAGGTGAAGTTTTAGTTCATGAACCAAAAGGCTATTGCATTTAATGTCTTGTGTTTGCTTCGAAAAGAGCCTGATGTGCATAAAAAGGAACTCTATCTATTTTCTAAAAATTTAATGTCCTATGTTTGCTTCGAGAAGAACCTGAAGTTGTGTTCAAATTGCAGAATACTACAACCATGGAATCTTTGAATTACAGTCCCTTATGTTCATTGTATAATTCCCTTACAGTCAATGATTGAAACGGTGTGTGTTTTTTTTTATACTTTACTTGGATCCGGACTGGATACACACATACTCTGCACACACGCACACCCCAGTCCCAACCTAACCCTAAAGTTCCATTCTGGCCCACAGCAAAGCCCAACAAGGGCCACTCATTTCGACTGAAGAATAACTTGGGGCAACTCCATAGGGGATTCAAACCCTCTCCCTCCCCACTAGGAAGAGAGGAGCTATGTCAATTAGGCTACAACCTTTCGGCAAAACGTCGAGTGTTTTGCTTTAACCATAATTTTTATAAACCACTGTCTATTTGTAGCAATGGGTTCATTTGTGATATTATCATTTCATTTAATGCTAAATTTGGCAGCGTCAACTCCTTTGTGATGAATAATGGTCATTTGGTTGTAATGGACACGCTATAGTTATGGCACGCAAAATGCTAATATGCTATATCTATATTTTCTTATGTCTATAGTACAGTATTTCCATATATGCAAAAATATATATTTATGGTTACACAATTTTCCTTCTCAGTAGTGATAGTACACTAAGGCCTCGTTTGGTTGCCGGATAGGATAAAGGGGTATAGTATAAAAGTGCAGTTAGTTATCCTGGGATAACTAACCATAGGATAAAACAGTGCAGTATTATTTTTATACTGTGTTTGGTTCGTATCGGATTATACTGGGAATAAATGCAATTAGTCCAATACTGTGTTTGGATGACCATGGTATAAGCCTGGATTAATCTGTAACTTTTCATAAATGCCCCTTATGCTAAAAAATTACCAAATTGCTATGAATATACCAAAACACATTCACAATACATATGTCCCATACTTTTTTCACAGCATTATCTACAAAATACACGTCCCATATTTTTTTGAGCAAAAATAAAAAATAAAAAAACTACAAAATACGTAATAACAATGTCAATAATATGTCCTAACATACAAGATTAGAACTCATATTTACAGTCATGTTAGTAAATAAATAATTTTAGGTAATCACATGCATTAGCAAGAGAGTATTTTACAAGCAAATGTACCTAACAACAACCAAAGTTTACTTAATTTCTCCACCCCAAATCATCACTTGGTCAAATTATTCAGTACTTGCAATAACAATAACATAACTTAACCAAAACACTCCTATATCTATGTTTAATAATTGAAAGCCTAGACACACACTACTCCCATTTGCATCTTCATAGGCAGCCTGTTCGTGCTAACCATGGAAAATTCTTCTCTTTATATGATCCTCATTTGCATCTCCAATTCTCGATGGGCAGCCTCACTTGAGTATTGTCGGCAAACTGCATAAAATTGCAATTTACAACACAAACTGCAAGGGTAAAAATGCATGGAATCAACTGAACATAATGGTAAGCTAATTTAAGAAATCAACTGATCCAAAAAGGTGTTAAATCACTAAATTTGGGGAAGATCTGTTTGGTTGCTAAGAAAATTCTAAAAATTGAGGCAAGTGTCTCTTACATTTTTGGTGACACTTTACATCAATATCCATTTGGGTGCTCAGAAAATGATATAACAAGGAAAGAAAGTAAGCAGACCCAATTAAAAATGACCTTTTCTCACTATTACAAAATTTCTTAGCAACCAAATTGAACATAAACAAGCATATACAAATATGTATTTATATACATACATACATTATATATATATCTACTCAATTAACTGAACTACACCTTAAAAAGATACAATATACAAACACCAAAGGGCTTTTGAATATGGTGTAAGAAAAGGAAAAAAAATGAAATTGACCAAAGGGCATGTGACCAAAGGCCAGTGTACTACTTTCTATTGTCTATTCCTTCACTTTTTTAATTAATGTTCTTGGCATTCATTTTTGACCCAAGTTAGATTTTAACATTTCAGACCAAGAACAAATTGGCACAAACCCATTAAGTGCAATGGGGTCCCAAGGAAAGTTCTGTATCTGCTTAGGTTGACAACCCAAATTAAAAAAAAAATGGGTAGTAGAATAAACTGAGTCACTCTAAGACCCAATAAACACAAATGAAAAACAAACAGAATGAATCTGATATAGAGAATACCACAAGCAACTGGAGTGCGAAACAGAATTCCCCCAATAAACAAAAACGAAGAACAAATGACAAAAAGATCACCCATGAAACTGTAATACAAAAACAATTAACAAACAGACCATGAAATCAGACCACATTTTATCTGATTGGTGATATTTTTCAGACCACAAGTTCAAGCATGTAATGAGACCATGTATATTAGGGAATTGATGTTTTGAGGTGTCATAGTGTTCCAAATAGTGTTTATATCAATAAAGATTGGCATCAGACATGTAATGATACAGAGACCAACAAAATTCACAATAATTTCATAAAAGGGTAAATACATTAGTATAATTTTATATCACAATTTTTTATTGATAAAATATTTCTCTTTATAGAATCTTGAGCACTGAGCATTCCTTGTAGTAGATACCACAGGACGTGTAAGACAGGCATGGTGCATGTTTGACATGCGTACTATCAAGCACATCACCCACCAGGCCACCAGTGTCTCGACCAAAGTTTGCCCAAATTTGCTTTGAATAATTTCATAGTCTACCACAAGCCACAAGATTCTATGAACATATATGTAATAGCTTTGTTAATAATTGAAAAGGTGCTTGTGCAATTTGGCATACATGATTCAAGAATTTCCTTGTTACTCCAAATACAGTGATTGAATTTCCTTGTTACAATTCCAACCACTATTAGAACTATGAGAGAAGTGAATTAGTTTTTGCCTTTTGGGGGTAATTTGTTTTATTTTTTTCCCCCCCTCTTGGCATTGAAGAGAAGTGAGTAAGGTGTTGAAATTGGATTGGTATGTGAAGTAATGAAGAAATAAAGACAAATTTTTAGTCACCTATCATAGAACATGACAACACATCTCACTTCCCTTCTCTTTCTTAAACTTATTAGTGTCTAGGTGGTGTTAATGTATCTTTATCCACAGACTATGCTGCTTAGAATGACCATAATGTGGGAGAGAGAAAAGAGAGAGGACCAATTTCAATTTTCAAAACACCACCAAAACTTCACAATATAACAAGGATCATATTCTCAAATCAAACACAGAAATGGAGAAATAACACCACCATTGACCACACTCAATCACAAATTGAAATATATATATATATATATATATCAGTGGATAGGAGAAGAAAACATGAAAAATGTGAGAATAGTGTGAGTTCGTACCTTCCATGAATCTCCCACCCTTCAAGTCGTCCGTCCGGGTTCAATAATTTCCATTGACGAAGACCTCAAACCACTTCGAGACCGATCACTCAACACATCAAAAATTCCAATCTAAAAGCAAAACAACAAACACAAAAATCGAACTTCTTTAGCATCGCAAACGAAGCCGATAGATTTTTGCAAAAAGGATCTACAGAAACCTTAACCAAAAAAACAACAAAAAACATAAATAAACCAAAAACAATTCTTAATTAGATTTAAGGTTACAGTTTGTTGTTTAGATTCATAGAGAAGAGCTCTGTGTATACACAGATCTAACATATTTATCCCGATCCTACGAAACCCTAACCATTCCTAAACTCCCAAAACGAGAAAGAGATGTTAACAAACCTTAGATCCGATGACCGGCGACGGATATGTAGCTCGGCGACGGAGCCGAAGCTCAGATCCTCTCTCGTTCTTCTTTGCTTCATCGTCTTCTCCCTCCCAGTCCGAATCGTCTCTCATGTCTTCTCTCTTTTGCTTATTGAAAAATGACGTGAAAAGAAGGTAGGGTGTACTTAAAAGGAAGGGGTAGAATTGTCATTTCATTCTATAATACCACTTAACCCTTATCCCCGCAATTTTAATACCACCCCCTCCTTGTTATTGTTTTATCCCGCTCAAGCTGGACTATTTTTAACCAAGGGATACTTGTTCAGAGTTAACTTATACTCCCAAATGCTTAAACAAACACCGTATAAGGCTGGATTGGATTATTTTATCCAATCCCCCCATTCTTATCCGTCAAACAAACAGGCCCTAAGGATAATACGAACAGATAAGTTTGTACTCATGTTACTTCTCCTAAAGATTCTATAAAGTTTTGCATTTATAGTGTCTTTCTATTGCAACGGACAACAGGGCATTGTAGCACTGCACGTGCCTTGTATGTGCTCCCCACTAACTTGAAAGCTGTTTCTTAGGATACTTCGAGAAACGTGTCAAAGTATTAATATGTTTACCATGCTACTTCTAAGAAATTCCTCGAAGTATTCATTGTGGCAAAACATTTTAATACTTTGAGAAATACCTCTAAGTATCCAGGTAAACAATTTTGAGGTTTTTAAATTTTCTCGAAATAACCGTTTCAAATCTCGTTTGTGTGTACCGTGCTCTTCGATTTTGCGAATTTCCTTACCTACTTTCAACGATTTCAGGGATTCAGTGATCGAAGAGAGCTTCAAGAAGACTGAGGCAGAAAACTTGAATCAATGGCATTGAGAAGAAAGATGAGAGAGTTCCATTTAGGGGATTGGGTTACTGGTTTCATGGATGTAGGGGAGAATCGCCAAATTAGTGAAACGGTTTTAAGAATTTGTATATTTGAATGTTTGTAATTGTCTAATTGATGAAAGCGGATCCCAAGCGTTGCTTTCGAGGGGTATTTTGTGACCATGAAATGCACGTGGTTATGGACTTTTCAGTAGAAATATTTCTACGAGGGACATTTAAACACAAAATACCACTAATTACCAAATTTGACATTGCATCTAGGGTTGGAACGTGTATTCACTCCGGCAGCACAAAAGAAAAGTGTTTTTTTTTTTACTTCAGTTGTGTTATATTTGTTAAATACATGACATGGCAATCCACATATGTTCTGCCATACTGGCTAAATTCTGTATTTAATGTGCTTCTTTGTACATGTGACAGTGAAATCACCTTCAATAATAGTATGACCATTTTCAATATTCTTCAAATAAAAATCAAGTGGGCAACTAACACCTAACCATATTTGAGATACAAATTTGGGAAGTATAATATTAAAGAAGTGAGCTATTTTTTATTTATTTTTTAAAAGTTTTTATTTCAATTGTATATAGAGTAAGTTCTGATTAGGTTCCCAAATGCTTTAATAGCTGATTTAGTGGTGTGCTTTGGATGGGTCGGATCAAAAATGACTTTTTTCAGAACAAATTCCAATGTTTTCGGAATTTATATAGCCTTTCTAATGTCAATTCCATACTTTCAGAATTTTCACATAGTGGAAGATTCTGAATGTTCAGAAATTTCAAATTTTTTCTAAAATTTCAGGAGTTTTCGGAATGTCTGGCAAACATCAACACGTCATTGGTTCAAGTTTTGATTAGTATTTTTTCAAAAATTTGATTTTAGGACAGATGTTTTTAAAATTATAGTCAAACCCGCGTTTTATATAGAATATACATGTATTTTTATTTACCATTCAAAAGATTCATAATTTTTGGAAAAAATCGGAGAAGTGTTAGAAATATTTTCATAATTTTTCGAATCCAAAATTCAAAATTTTTGGAACTTCTAGCATCAATCCAATGCCAATCCAATTTTTTTCGCAATTCGGAATTTAGAATTACTTTATGTTGTCAAAATTGGAATTTTTCGGATCGGAATTTCTGTTCCAACTTGCACTCTTAGGTATATTGTATCACCAATTACTACCACAACATGTAACCAACAAGCACGTAGATTAGCTGGCAAAGGGGCTGCTCTAGCTTAACCAAGGTCTTGAGTTCGAGTCTTGGGTATGCAGCTGCGATTAAATTCTTGTTGGAAGAGCTTTGTCGCCCTAATTGGTCCTACCCGGCTCGATCCGGAATAGTCGGAGCCCAATGTGATTCCGGATATCGGAGGTCTAGACCCAAAAAAAAAAAAAAAAAAAAAAAAACAAACAAACAAACAACCAAACTACCGCAACATGTGATACTTATAACTGTAATGCATTTAGGAATCAAACTTTGGATCTCTATTTGGGAAACATATCATTAGTCTACATTATGAGTAAGAGTAATGCTATGTCTCCCAAATCTGAATCCTAATTTTGGGGTGTTTTTTATATACTTTATCAATTGTATCACATGCAGTGGCATGTATTAACACTGAACACTATCACGTCATGTGATACAACTATTAAGTCATTTAAGAATCAAATTTGGGAAGCAATATTTTTTTCCATAAGTGATGGTAATATTTTCCAAATTTGAATCCTAAATTTAGTTCTTAAACAATGTGTGAGTTGTACTACATGCAATAACATGTACCACAGCAATAATATGTGGGACTACTGTTCAAGCATTTTGGGACCAACTTTGAAATTCAAATTTGGAAGAGATCATAATTATTTATAGGGGAAAATACATATTACCCCCCTGTGGTTACACCCATTTTCTCATAACCCCCTGTACTAATGACTGAAGTGAGACTGCTGTTAGAAAAGTTAACAGTCTCGCTTCACTCATTAGTACAGGGGGTTAAGCGTTACAAAAATGAACCATAGGGGGGTTATGAGAAAATTGGTGTAACCAAAAGGGGGTAAAATGTATTTTTCCCTAAAGAGTATGTATAGAGGCTTGGGGGTATTACCGTCATTTTCTTTTCTCCGTTAGAAAAGTTAACAGTCTCACTTCAGTCATTAATGCAGAGGAGTTAAGTGTTACAAAATGAATTACAGGGAGTCATTAAAAAGTGAAAGTAACCACAAGAGGATAAAAGATATTTTCCCCTTATTTAATATCATTATTATTGATAAATACCCGGTGTGGGAAATCCACATCTTTTTTGAAGAAATGATCCCTGCCCTAAACCAAATAGCAAATCACAAGGTAGTTAACGATATCTTATGACCAACAACATTACTCATTACTCAATAACAAATAAGAAAATTCTATGATATATTATACTCCCTCTCAGTCCCATTTTTTGAGGGGTAACACTATGTACGTATAAAATATGTATAAAAAGTGTGCACATAAAGATTTGGGCCATTCATTTTGATGAGGTTCATATTTGCACATATGAGACCCACCAAATTGAATGACCTAGATCTTTATGTGCACATTTTATGTGCACGAATCATTACTCTTTTTTGAGTCTATTATTCTATTTTGGGATATCCCAAAATTATTGTTCACTTTTCAAAATTGGTATATAATTTTTAGTAATGCTAGGTACACACCTAAACGGGATACCTATACTATCCACATGTTGATGTGTCGTGACAGTTTTGAAATTAATTCAAACTTTTTTTGGTATCTGATTAATAATTTTGGGAATTCACATCAGCAGGTTGATAGTTTAGGTGTCCCGTTTAGGTGTACCTATCATTACTCATAATTTTTAAATACTTTCCAAAACTATCCTTCTTTGAAACCTACACCAAAACAAAATTAAACAAGTAGTTGTAATGATTATGGGCAACTATGGAAAATAGGTGTAGATTATTTTTGCCCCCTTAAAAAATTGAATTCCCAAAGTGGGACTCTAAATTTGGGACGGAAAGAGTATCATGTTTAGTAATTCACAAGTCACAACCTCCAAAAGCTAATTAACAGTTTATTGTGTAACTTACAAAATTGAGATAATTACATGATAGTAGCAAAAAAGAAGAGTGCTGATATGTTTTTCAAATTTTTATTTCAAGTTATTTTAAAACACATGTAGCATTCTCATATTATTTGATTGAATAATGTTGAAGCTGTCTCACAATCAAAATCATGTAAGCCTATTTCATGTGTTGGGAACTATTTGGAATACAAAATTTAAGAAGATTTTTTTTTTCAAATTAATTGTCGGGCTATAAATTGGAATGATGCATATAACGCTATATTTCTCAAATTTTAAATTTTAAATTGGTTAATAATTTGCTTTGATAGGTTCTGATAATACCACAGGATACACCCGAAAAATCATTTGAATTTTTTTTTTCTTCTTTGGGTTGAAAATGTGGGAATTAAGATTTAAGCATAATATTATCACCACAAATTGAAAATAGAAAAGACAATTAAATGGGTAAACAAATAATGCTGTACCTTTTAAGGAAGAGATATATTTGCTCACCCAAATATTGCTCACTTATTATTTATCCAACTCTCTTATTGGCCAATACAGTGAGACTCAAGATTTTACATCATTAATTAATTTTTATTTAATATTAAATATCACTGCATTAACGAATAAGAGAGTTGGATGAACATTAGATTAACAATTTTTGAGTGAGCATAAAAAGCATACTTTAGGGAATTAATCTTTGAATTCTATCACGTGCGCATTAGTAAGAGATGGAGGGACAGATAAACAAACTAAAACCAAACCAGAGTCCAGAGAGCAGAAATTTTTGGAAATGGTTCATTAATGAGGCAAAATGGTACACCATTTTTACATGAGGCAAAATGGTTCATTAAATAGGAGGCAACTTCTATGCAGTTGCTTCAGCACAGTTAGTGCTGTGCCTCTCACATTTGCTACAGTAAAATTGGGCAGTTTTTAAAAACAGCTTATACAAAAGTAGTTTTACTGTAACAAATGTGAGTGCAACAGCACCAACTGTGCTGAAGCAACTGCACAGAAGTTGTCTCCCATTAAATAAAGAGAGAGTGTCAGCAAAGTAAAAGAAAACTGAGCTGAATGAGCTGTCTCCATTGTCCCTTGAATTTCTCCTTGTGTTCTGACTTTTACAGATGTCATTTGTTGGTTGGTGCAGAGTACCAAATCTCATTCTAGCCTGGTATCCGAAGCGCATGTTAAAATTTCTCAATGGTCAAGTGTATATATGGATATATATATATATATATATATATTATATACAGAAATCACTTCCTAAAGCATCCCAAGCAGTCCGTCCACTCTCTGCGCCACTCTCTCTTACTCCCAACATCAGTCCATCTATGGTACAGTTGGTACTAGGCGCGTGCTAGAATTGACGGGCTCGGCTGTAGTGGGGCGATAGTGGTTTTGCTCTAGGAGGGGCAAAATCACTATATATGTGGCAAGTGCTGATTGAAAGAGATATAAAAAGGCTGACATAATTCAGCTAAGGCTGCCATAATATTAAGGCATTAAATGCCTTGCAACCTGCTATAGCAGATTTGGACTTTGTTAAGAGCTGTTTGGATTTTAACCAGGATTGTTTGGACATTACAAAGAAATGTGCCAAGTTTGTAAAATAATATGCATTATTATGTTGTACCTTATGGAATAAATAATGTACACAACTAAATAAAATTCAAGTAAGTAAAAAAAAAAAGGTAAATAGCAGATTTAGACTTCTTTGAAAGGTACAGGAAGTTCCTTTAGAAAGTCCAAACGATCTTTATCAAGGTACAAATGTTTCTTACAAAAGTCCAAATATTTCTTAATAAAGTCCATAGGTCCCTTAGTAAAGTCCAAATGTTTCTTTAAGAAAGTTCAAATTTTCTTTGAAAGGTACAAGAAGTTCCTTTAGAAAGTCCAAACAATCCTTATCAAGGTACAAGGATAGGCAGTTTGTATTCAAAAGAAAGTTCAAAAATATTTCTTAAGAATGTCCAAATGATCCTTATCAAGGTACAAATGTTTCTTACAAAAGTCCAAATAATTCTTAATAAAGTTCCCTTAGTAAAGTCCAAATGTTTCTTTAATAAAGTTCAAATTTTCTTTGAAAGGTACAAGAAGTTCCTTTAGAAAGTCCAAACGATCCTTATCAAGGTAAAAGGATAGGCAGCTTCCATTCATAAGAAAGTTCAAATGGGCAACTGGCTCAGCAGGTGAGATGGTTTTGAAATTTTTTAAAAGCATCTTGCCATGTGTTGCATTAGATCCTCCTCTCCTCCTCATCCGACGGCTGAGAGAAAAAAGGCTTCACGTGGGGCGAAACCACTTCGCCCCACTGTAGAATTCCCCAGAATTAACATACATTAGTAGCTGTTTGCCTATTTCACATTTTGCCTTGTTTTTTATTTTGAACATCAATTCATATCATTAAAATAAGAGTTATATTTGGAGCACTAACAAATTTTACTAACACTCAGACTTATACTTTATCTCTCTCCTACTGACACTGTAGGATCCACAAGAAATCCATGTATTGGGGTTTGTGGTGAATGAACAAACAAAGAAATTTGATATCCAGTAATTAAATCTATTTATTTTTAAGATAAATATACTTCATCTTCAAAAAGACTCTGTACTTTATTTTCTTTTGACTTTTACGATTTTGATTTTTTTTCCCTTTGGGTGTGTATTAATGTCTTTATCCATTCATTAATTTGAATCAATATCATTAATTTCTAAATTTGATTCTAATTTTTTTTGACAAATGTACTCCATAAGTATAACGCGGACTATTAAATTTTTATTAGAAGTTGTATTATGTAGTACAAATATGAAAATGGTTGAGAGTTAAATTTGAGATTCATATTTGGGAACATTATTATTATTATTATTATTATTATTATTATTATTATTATTACAAGTATTATTATTTTATCTTTTTTTATTTAAACAGAAGTTTTATTCATCCACATGGGGGAACAAAACTAACAAACTCAACAACCACGGACTGAGAGCATTCAGGTGGGAACGATAGTATTATTTGAATGGGTAATTAGGGTTTAGTGTATTTTAGAGTACTTTTTAAAAATTAAGTCTAATAAGAAAAAATATTTTAGTGAAGGTCTCTCACATGTAAAATTGAACATTTTAGTTAGGTGTGTACATCGGTTGATTCGGTTGATTCTTTTTGATTTTTTTTATAAGTCGGTCAATTTTTTCGATTTTTTGTTGAGTTTGGTCGATTCGGTTCGGTTCGATTTTCAACTATAAATAATATTTAGAAAATCGACTGAATTGGTCGGCCAGTTCAATCCAACGATGTTTTTTTCACCTCTAATTTTCGTGAAGCCAACTCCAAACTTAGAACAATTTGGGACCAAATTAATTCATTTAATGCCAAAGTTAGTTGTATAATACATCCAAAATCGTTTAAATGTAAAACATCCCAAGTTTCAAGCTTTGCACACATACTTACTACTAGTATCTAAGAAGAATTTACCATGGGATAATGAGACCCACAAGTAAAAATGGCGGCTATTTATAGACATCCATGATCGTTGATGGAATGAATAGAGAGAAGGAAAATAGGCCACTTGGAATTGAGCTGACACGTGCTAAAGAAACAAGTTGCACCAACAATTTTGCGTTCACACTTAGCTTTTTATATGGCGTAGTTTTAGAGGTAAAGTTATGGGTTCAACTTTCATGTAGTACTAGCATGCAACCCGCGCAATGCGCGGGATAATCATATAGATCATAAAATAAAATATCGGTGATGAATATTATTATCCTACTCTTAACCTTTTTTTTTTTAATTATATTTGCAATAAAATGGATGCGGGCAAAAACCACAAAAAAAGAAGTTAACATAAGGGATCCGTTTTTTATTTTATGGTTTTCCATCCCGCATTTGGAGTTTGGTTGTAAAACAACTATCTTCGATTGTTAAGTCCTCTCGAAGTGCAAATGTGCAATCCACCATTACAAAATAAGAGAGATGGTAGCATTTGAAAAAATTTGAGTAACACTTTGCATTTGAGAAAATTTTAAGCTATACTAACTTTCTTCATGAGCATCATTGGAGTTTGTCAATCTTTTGACATAACACTATCATATATTTGACATATTTTCTCCATGTAAGACGTATTGTTTCTTATTGAGTTCTTGTATCCCCTAATCTTCTGGGCCAATAGTTTGGTAACATTGAATTATGAGGTGGTGTACAATCGGCATTATATATTCACCATCAAACGTTGTTTCTCCAATGACCACCAATTCAACATCGAACACTCAATAATTCTCCAATAACCAATAACCAATTAATTACTATTGTTATTCCAATACTTGCTTTAACAGAAAACTAAAGAAATTTCTTTTCCTCCTATCCGTTTCCTTGGAGTGGACAAGAGAAGAAGAACTCATATAACCATAAACTTTAGTTTGCTTTCAGGTTACTGATGACAACAGGGTTCACTCATATAACCACAACTCAAGCTTTAACATTGCTTTGGCAAATTCTTTATCAATCCTCCTTGCTAACTTATTCTCTGCACCAAACACCATGCAAAATATCAGATTTAAATAATTGGAAGATCATGTACAATTTATGATATAGTGACTTAGAATTGCAAAAAAGGCTTGTACATTCAAGTACGTCAAAGGTAATAGAAACCTAAATTTCTAAAGGGATATAATCTAAATTTTGGTCAAATAAGGACCACCTATTAGCTTGACTCCTCTTCCATACAATTTTTGCATTTCTTGTGTAGAGTGAAACTCGTTTGGAGTCATGTCCATAAATAAGGGGAGAAGAACTTGTCCAAAGGATTTCAGTGCATAAGTTAAGAAGTCCAACATCTTAATGTGTCCAAATCGCTCACCTCTAGGGACATGGATCTTTAAGCTCATAAACAGTGGCAGCCTGCTCTATGTATTAGAGTCTGCCTAAGTATTGCACTACTGCAATAATAGGTACATAGTAAATAGCTTTCCAAGCATCCAATACTGAATAGACGCACACGTACAAGACTATCTGAAAATGACTCACTTGTCTGTGTTGGCGATCGACATGTTCTTCCCCTTCGAAGATAAGGGTATTTTATATCATGTCACATTCCTCAAGCTTGCCGGTTTCATATTCCTCGCAAGGTCTCTAATTCTTCTTCTCTATACCCACATAGTAGTCCAGTATTTGTCCTGGAGGATAATTCCTACAACAAAGAAAATGTATATTGTCTCTTTAGTAGACATTAGTGCACAATTCACCTATACCAGGCTAATGCAATCACATTTTCATCTAAACCAAATTTTTTTATGAATGATGTATTGCATTCACACCTTTGATATCAAGACATGATTTAGAGATAACAATATAGAAAACAAAAATTCAATCCACTTGGAGGAAAATATGGATTGCAACGAATTCTTGCAACATGATTGGTCATTTAACAGACCGTAGTCCCTAGCTCATTTGCAGTTTAGGAAATATGAATTGAAATCAGGGGTGAAAGTCGGATGGTTCGGTCAGTTTTCCTTGATTTTTTCAAGTTTCAAAACTGACTGAATAGGGTAGATTCAGTCAGTTTTTCGGTTGGTTTTTAGGTTGTGTATATTTTCCTGAAAACCGGCCAAACCGGACTGATCGATTCGGCCAAAGTAGTCGATTTTCTTACACCCATAACTGAAACTATGACTCTAATATCAGAAAATAAATAGTGGATCAAGTTGCTTCTTGATCTGTGTTCAAGATGGGGCCGAATGGGTTATTTTGACGTGTTTCTTTCAACTTTATTATGTGCAAGGGTGGAGTTTTTGGGGAAAAAAAAATCTTATACGGCCAAAAAAAAAATTATATGTAAAATATGTATTCAGCCCCACCTTAAATTTTGAAAACAATTTAAAAATTGATGTGTAATATTTTTTCCCAAATGTTATTTAGACCTCCTTGTATAGTTGTCCCATTACCTTTTCTTATCACTTTTCAATTTAACCCAATCCAAATTATTCTACCATCGGTCAAGTTTAACAAATTATAATAAGTTGTCAATCTGTATGATAAAAAAATGGTGATATAAAACCAATTAAACCCGTAAATATGTATAAATAGACCCAAAAAATTGCCTTGGTGGTGCCACCCCCAAACCCCTTAAGCTTTGCCACTGCATGCATGCCCCTCCAATCCTAAGCTACCCTAATAAAAAAAAATTTCTGGCTCCGCCCTTGGTTCCATAAACAATCATACTAAAGGCACAACAGTAAACTTGTATACTGCCTTGCTACTACTACATTTAATTCAAGCAGGTATTCAATTGTTATCTTTCTAAAAGAAGATTATATTCATGACTATAAGGTGAAATTAGCATTTTAGAGGTTTAACAGAAATCTCAGAAACATACATTTGTTCAAACACGTTTTTATATCCTTCCTAGAAAACTGATTGTATAGGAAAAATTTCATCAAACTCTTGTAGTGGTAGCCATGTCAAATACTGAAATACACAAATAAAAAGAGTGTTAATGGACACACACACACACACACAAAAATCAAATAGAAAATAAAGAAATAAAATACCTAATTAGTGAAGGAAAACACGTTTTTTTTTGGGTGGGGTGGTATTTCTGAACAGGATAAACCCAAACTCCAAACATTCTAGTCACCTTCGTTTCCCTGAAAATCAAAACCACGAACCAAACTGAGTTAAACTTTAATATCCTAAGCCTAAGGGAATATGTGGAATTATCCCATTCATAAATTTATCACATTTTCTTTACTTACATTTCCTCATTCATCAATTGGAACACCGAGTAAAAGACAGAAAAACATCTACAACAAATAAGTAAATTACCTATCATATACCTAGGTACCCAAATTCGTCAATCTATCTTCGGCTGCCAATACTTGGTTTTCTCAGCAGTCAAACAAAGATTCTTAAATTTCACTGCAAAATCATATTTATGTGTGTTAAAAATTTCAGACTCCAAAAAGTTGCAAAAGATTACTCACTATGTGAATTCTCTAAAAATTTCAGATCATATCACATCTTAAGAGGGGGGGGGGGGGGGGGGGGGGGGGGGATGGAAATAAAGAATTTGGTATCCATAGAACTTCATATCTGAGATGGTGAAATCCTCGAACTTGGGTGCCTCGATCTTGTTTCAGAACTCCTCATCTTTGCTTCCCCCATTCTTCTCTGTTAATCACATAACTTGACAATTGAGGTTCCGGTGGCCAGAGGCAGTGATAGTGTAGCCACGGTACTGATACCATCGTACAGTGGTGAGGAAGAAGAAAATGGAGAAAATTTAAATGAGAGGCTGAGAGAGAGAGTGATGATCTAAAATTGGAGAAGTTGATTATGAGAGAGAGAGAGAGAAAGGTGTAACGTAACACAAAATGTTACCAAGAGGGTCGGTTTTGTTTTAGTATATAGAGAGTGTCCATTATTAACAATTCCACGTGTCATCACCGTATTCTCCTTTGCTAAAACCTTCCGCTATTAGGTATAGTATTATGATATGATGATTATGATTATTACTCGATAATCATAGCAAGAGGGACACGTAATAAGTATTTAGGATTTAGGAGCTCATTTAAGAGTAATGTTCTATGCTTCTCAACTTTTGATTCTAAAAATGCTTTTCAAATGATGTGACAGTGGAGTCAGGTCTATTACAGTGAGACCAATTCAATTTTAATTAGAATTTATTTACATGACCCCATTGCTACATCATTTGAGAAGCATTTTTAGGATAAAAATTTAGAAAACACAACCAGGGGCGGAAGTAATTACCTGAATTTTGTAAGTTGTACAATAAATAATATCCGAATAGTTAGATTAAAATTAAGTGGATTGGTGTATTCCTAACAAAGTAATAGTAATACTAGTATTTTATAGGAAAATTTTATTAGTTATACAGCATGATCCATGTTACTTGTAAGTATTACGATGTTAATTAGTTGGGTCAAATTGTAATAGATCGAGTTTGGATTGGATAATGCTATCGTATTGTATGTTTGTATCAGATTGAAATAAAGTAAAATAACTTCTGCCAATCTGTTAATTACTATACCATTAAAATTTAAAAGGATGTCCAAAACCCTTAACCGCTCCACATGGCATTTTGAACTTTTTCCTTCTTTTTTCATTTTACACTTTTTTATTTTTTTTTTTCTTTCTAGAGGATCTAATGTGGACCATACAACTTCCCAAGTCACCATTTATTTTACATTTCCCAAAAAAAAACATTGAGACTGTTTGTGGAATGTTTTTTTTAAGGTTTTTTTTTTCTTCTAGAATAGTCATCCATTTAATTAAGTCATCAATCAATTATTCACTGTTATTTTTGACCAAAAATATAAAACAATTCTTTATTTTGAATAAATTTCAAAAGAAGAAAATGGATCTTTAATAATTGACCTTTTAAACCTCACAATCAACTATTCAGTGTTATTAATATTAGTCATAAATAGCTAAGTGGGTTGTAGCTCAATTGACATAGTCTCTCTCTTTCTAGTAGAGAGAGAGAGAGGGTTCGAATCTCCATATGGGATTCTAGTTGTTTGTCCCCCCAGTAATTCTTCAGTCAGAATGAGTGGTCATTGTTAGATTGTGGATCAAATGTGGTTTTAGGGTTGGGTTGGGTTGGGTTGGGCTGGGACAGGGGTATGCGTGTGTGTAGGGTGTGTGTGTATCCAGTCCGAATCCGGGTAAGTATCAACAAAAAAAAAAAAAAAAATTAGTCATACATAATTAATGTTGTCTTCTATGTTTTCTGGCTTTATTTATTACCATTAAACTTTACAACTAATTTTTTGATACTACAACCAATAATATTAGCGTTGTTTGTTTTTTAATTGTTATTATGGCTTAATTACAAAATATATCATTGAAGTTTGGTCTTTGTCTTATTGTAACCTTTGTAGTTTCAATTGAATTAATTTGATTTTTGAAGTTCTTTCTTTTTTTTTGAACAAAAAGCAATATGGTCAAAATGTCTCATTCTGTCATAAATTACTATGCATTGTCTGAGTGATTGTATTAGATAGTTACGCAATGTTTTTAAAACCAGACTATTCATTGAATTGAACAAATGACTGGGTTATGACGAGTTACCGGTTTAACCGTCGAGTGAACTGAAATTCAGTTGTGATGTCATAAATACGTAAGATATATATATATATATATTCTCAAACAATAATAAAAATACAACAATGTTAGGCACACAACACATTTCACAACATGACTTTAAATGTATACCCTGTGTTGTGTAAGTGGTGCATAGAAAAGTGTGAAAAATTCAAACAACACAGGGTACAACACATTTAAAGTCCTATTATGGAATGTGTTATGAAATGTGTTATGTGCCTAACTTTTTTGATAAAAATATAGACTTAAAAATATAAATAAATCATACAAATAAAATTCTTAATGAAAGAGCAATAAAGCATCATATTTTGGAAAAATTCTATGATCCATCCTAGTGGTTTTGATTACAAAATGTGATAAGTTAGTCCAAACATATTGTAAGTTTGACAACCAATTTAGTTTTAATATCAAAGTGGATTTCAAAATTTTAACATTCATTTTTGTAACATTTTGAACAAAAATAAAAAATTGCAAAACTTTGACACCAAGTTGCTTGCTATCACGTGAATTGAAATAAATGATTTCAAGTACTATTACATGAGTTGAAACAAAATGGGGGATAAATACACCACCCTGTAGCGTTAAAATCTAAAAAAATTTGTGAGTGTAAATGGTTTATTTAGCGAACAACTTAAAAAAAAATGGTGTAATTGTTCACTTAATTTTGGTTCACCGTTACTCCCACAAGTATTCATTGGGTGACATGTGTCACAGTCCAGTAATTATGTTGGAAGTATATGGGTAAAATGATAATGAAATGAGACACATATCACTAGTGAATGCATATGTGAACAAATAGTGAACCAAAATTGGATAAGCAAATACACCATTATTTTGACACTTAAAGTTCTTATGTGGGGCTAATTTAACACTGAATTCCTATATGGGGCAATTTTGAGAGAATCTTAATAGTTTTATTATAATTCAAAATCACAAGGGGTTTAAGTGTCCACTTTTGAACTACAATGGGTAAAGTAAAAACGAACCTAATACATGGAGGTAAAGTGTAATTAACCCTTCATAATATCGAATATTTATTATTTACACACTTTTTTTTGGGTTGCTATCGAGTATTGACAACATTTTATTTTTATTTTAATACAAATAGCTTTTAAACAATAAATTATATTTTAACACTAGCATATTTTTGCAAAGGCCTACGAAAATACTAGTAGTACATGGAACTAGGGGTGACAATTTTCGACCCGACACGAAAATAAACGTTTGGGTGACCCGTATAAGGGCACGGGTCATAAACGGGTCATAAACGAGTCGACCCGTTTGACACGATTAATAAACGGGTTGAAGCGAGTCAACTTGTAGTACCTATAAAATATGTACTGCCTTATTATGTAATTTCCTAAATTTCTAAGTGTGACCGTATATATTATTACATGTTTTAATATTCGTATGGCTTAATTATCCACTATAGGATATATCTTATAGTCACTGTCGCGTAAATTATAGCTATAGATTATAATATATGTATATTTTTCGTTATCACTTAACTATACATTTTATAAACCCGATCCCGTATATTAATATTACGTGTTTTAATATGCAATTATTATTATTTAGATATTATAACTATAGGTTATATTGGATACCCGATGTCATTTTAATTGCGTGACTATTATTGGAATTATATTATAATCAATATTTTTATTATTTTAAACGAGGACTGACATATCACATAGACTTGTACACAGCCCCCGTACATAGGCACAATTGCATTGTGCACGTATATCTAGATATGCACGTAACCCTATGTACTTGCACATAAATCGAGGCGTGGGCCCCACATGGTCACGTGGCAACCATGCAGCCACCACCCACCCACGTGGCAAGCATGCACGGTCACTTAGGCATGTGGCACACATGTTGGAGCACACATGACACTTGTCTAACCCCTCTCTCTCTCTCTTATATATATACATGCAGCAAACACACAATCTGCATCACACACACACTCACAGTTTAAAGAGAGAGGGAAAGAGCAAACCAAACATTTCCCAACCTTCTCACTGCATCCCCACATTCACCCCCTTCCATTCAGACCACACACACACAGAAGCAAGAAGGAGAAGAGGAGAGACGGAAGCCGCGGGACGACGAGAGACGTCAGGACCAACCCGAGACTGAGAGAGGTAAAATCCCCACCCCCTCTGCATTTCTCTGTATTTATATGTCACCCAGACTCACACACATGCTCACACACATCCCTGAACAGAGCCTAGGAGCCCCGGCCATGGCCAACGACCATTAAAACTCGGTCGAGCTTGGTTTTTCGGACCGTTACCAAAATACATAAAACCAACGCCAAACTGACCCTAACGACTCCCTTAAGACCCCCGATGAATGGCTCGAACCTTAGACCTCGTTTGGTCGACCTACGATTGAATTATTCTATATTGGTCGTGACTGCTTTTGACCCCGTACGGACAGACCGTTAGGAGTTAGGCTTCAAGACCTTTGGATCGGGCTCGTCAAGACACTCGATTTTGACTTAAAGTTTGCGAGTTTTCGTTGAGAAACGAGAAAGTTATGGTCGTTTATATAATTATGTACAAATGTGTTATATACGTAATGTATATTTATTTATACGCTACTGTGTTCTTCGACGGAAAGAAGAAGAAGTTCCTAAGGAGATTTTCTAGCGTGTGATGCATTAGTATATTTGTATGGTACAAGTAGTTAATTAATTTGATTATTTATCAAAGTTTAAATCATGTTTAATTAACATTATATATATATATATAATTAGTGATTTTATATTACAATTTATTAGCTAATGTTGTTTAATTAGATTATTAATTATTTTTGTAAATAATTAATGGAACTTATTATTTATTTAACAAATGTTAATGTTTAATAAATGGTTATTATATTTAGTTAAAATGTGTAATTGTTTTAAAATAGTTTAAAGATAGATTATGTTGTTTTAAAATTTTGCAATATTATACTATATTATATTCTGAAATTTTACTTCAATAATTAGATATTATGCATATTATTTATTTAGTTGAAATAAATAAAAAGTGCTAGTTTAAAAATATGATAATTAGATAATAATACCTAAAGGCTATTCTTAAAAGTCTAAAAAAAAAATTATGTTGTTGATCCCAAGGCCGAATGCCATTGTCTTATAAATTATCAATTTATAAAATCCAAACTTTGCTAATTTTATATATTATAGTCATTATTTATTTGGACTTCAATAAATAATAAATGTTAGTTTTAAATTATGTTAAATAGATAATAGATATCTATTGGCCCATTTTAGAATCCGAGAAATTGTATATTATGTCCCAAGGACATAAAGGACCGTTTTATAGTTTAACAAATTATAAACTAAACTTTGATATTTTAATAAATTATAAAGAGTCGTTTATCATCGTTTTTAATTATTTTAAATACCAAACGAACTCCGAAAATTATGAGAAAAATGTTGCTACCTCATTTTAAGGCCTAGTATTTAATGAAAATATTTATAAGGACCCAAGATTTTCCCAAAATATATTTTGTAATTATAGGACCTCGTGGACTGTAATCATATATTTAAGATTTCGATAATTTGTAATAAATAAACCGTAGCTCAGAAAAATACGCGGTCAGTTCCTAGAATCTTAGAATAATGTCTAGAATATTCCCTTAAAGTTTGGTGACCTTTTGACACGGTAAAAAAATACAGCTTATCTTTAGGACCCAAACTGGTATAGAAAATCCAGCCTTTTATGCGACGGACTCCGATTTGAGTCTAGTCAATGGCGTTGGACTCAGAATGATGTCTGGATCATCATGTTGAGGTTTAGGAACCCACCCGGCACAATTACCATTATGCCCCTGATTTTAGTAAGCTTATTAATCAACATTCTATAAATTTACATACTTTGTAGGAACCACCGCTGCGTTTGTTTCTACGCACCCGCTTCAAGGTGAGTCGTCCTAACTCACTTGGTATATTATAGAATTATTCTTTGATCATATATGTATGTCCAGTACGTCCTGTGTGGACGATACTGATAAGTATTAGTTATATGAACATTGAGATTGTTTCTTATATAATGAACGCATGTTAGTTAACTATACTCCATGCTTAGTTAAATATTCGCTGATATTCTTGTTATCATGATTTCTGTTTCTATAGTCACATGAACATTCATATGAACATGGTCGAGTCTTGATGTCAACATTGACGTCTGCATGGTTAGTCACGGAGATTGACCCAAGCATATCAATATATACATTGAATGGACCGCGGAGGTCCGAATGGTACAGTCAAGTAAATGGGAACAACGATGAAACTGCTATAGGGCCCTGCTAGGCGACGATAGCCAGAGTTTCCATTGAAATCATTGAAGTTGTGCATGAGCTGATGGTTGATACGCTATAGGGCCCTGCTAGGCGACGATAGCAATGTATCCATCAGAATACAATAGTTACCTTTCAAATGCTATAGGGCCCTGCTAGGCGACGATAGCGCTGTAACTATTCTATTCTCCAGGCAAGGTCACGAGGACCTAAGAGTCCAATGATTACACTCTTTTTAAAACCAAAACTGCTATAGGGCCCTGCTAGGCGACGATAGCAACATAATCATTCTACTCTGAGCTAACGGCGTTACACTGGTAATGTAACAAGTCACATGAGTCAGTTGTGGTGTCTGTGGTTGAGTAAAGTCGAATATATCGATGGTGCATCGTGTCGTATCTCACTCATATTATCATGTCATAAATCATATGTATAGAGATAATGCTTATCAAATGTTTAAGTTCGAGATATCTGTTGTGCTTGTATATTATTGTTTGTATTAGGAGTGATCGGTTAGGTCAACTCACTTAGCTTCAAAAGCTAACGGCTCTCCTTCCTGCCCTGGACATATCACGTCTAGATTTCACAGGTGACGACTATCAAGATGAGGTCTACCCAAAGGGATGCGGCAGATGTACAAGTTGAAGTGAAGGACTCCGACATTATTGAATTTAGAATTACTTAATTTACTTTGTTGTCTTCTATCCGAGGTAGTGCTTTAGATATGTATTGTATATAGATCGCCCTAGACTGCCTTATAGATCTTTTATTTAGACTCATGATGTAATAACTAGATCCCAGACATTTGAGTTCTAATGAAGAACACCAATAGATGTTTTTATGCTTCCGCTTACTCTGTTAACCATGTGTAGAATTTAGAAAGGACAATCAGTTAATGTAACTCGTCACTCCCTATGGGTTCAGAAAGGAAATTTTAAATTTTCCCTATTTTTGGCTACTCCGGGGCGTGACACAACTAGTCTAACCCGTTTGACCCGATTAAGTATTTAAGTACAGTTGGGGCCTTTTTTTTTTTTTTAAAAATTTCTAAAAATAATTTTTAATAACCTGGAAGTCTAAAATATATAAAATATAAATAAGAATTTAAAAAAAATATCTTTTTGTTTTAAAAAATATGTATATATATAAAAACTAAAATTGTTTTTTTTTTTCTCACAAAAAAAAAAGAGTAGTTACTAACTTAATTACCAATATAGTAAATTTATATATAATAAGTAATAACTAATGTAATAAAAAAATATTTAATAACTAATAAGGGATGGAGAAAGCTGGAGCCTGGAAGCATTCATGCATCAAGCATTGCATAAAAAAAAAAAAAAAAAAAAAAAAAAAAGGAAGCCTGCCAAGATTGCTGGATTGGGAGGGAGACAAATTGGTCAATAGACAAATACAACTGTTAATCTTGATTTTTAATGGATGACAAGTGAAGAAATTTCTTTATACAGTTAGTAAAAACAATGGCTCTTCTTATTCATTTTGTTTGGATGTGCTTGGGTGTTAAGTTTATAATAGTTGGATATTATTATATTTGTAGTATTTTGGAAGATGTACGTGTTAATAATTTATACATTTGATGGAAGACTTGTTTGTGTTCTTAGTAGGGCTGTAAGTTTTTTTGAATAACTGAATCGTGTTAACCGGTCGGTTTTCTTAAAATTACTTACAACTAAAAAATCGATCCGACTGCCCAAATTGACAAAATCGACCAAAAGGCAAAAAGATTGACCGAACTGACCAATTCGATTGGTTTTCAAAACATGGAAAAAATTGAAAATAAAAATAAAAATTCGAATCAAACCAAGCCGAACCGAACCGATGACACACTACACGGGGTTAGACTGATTAAACCGGGTGACCCGTATTTGACCCGGCACGTTTACGACTCAACACGATTATGACAGGTTAAAAATGATACAATTATGACCCGACACAACCTGGTTGAGGAACACCTTGATAAATTATATAGATTCAAAATATGGGAATATAATACTCCTCTACAAATTGAGCCTAGAAACGACAAAGTCTGTAAACACCTGATACTAATACTGTACCTCATAAGGAATTAGTATTGGGATTCGGGAAATGTTATTGTGAGCAGATTCTCATATGAGAAGGCGGGTTTTAACCGTTGGATGAGCATTTAGCCTTAAGATTCTCTCTAAATTCCTGGGAATCTTAAGGCTAGATGTTCATCCTACGGTTGAAATTCGCCTTCTCATGTAAGAAGCTTCTCACAATAGCATTGCCCTTGGGATTCTATCATGTGGGGCTTTAGAGAGAAATGGAGGAAGAGAGAGACAAAGTGACAAGTGACAAACCAGACAGAAAGAGAGAATGGGAGGGAGATTCACCTCTCCACTACTCTGATTCACCGTAGGACAGATTTGTTGTAATCGGCAATATTCTCTCATCAAATGTTTTGATACTTCACGCAGTAATTTAGGAGTACGTTTTTTACAGAACTGGTGGGAAACAATTCTTTTCACTTAAAAATTAGTATAAACGTATTACTTAACAAAGAATTATACTAATCTATGATAAACTTGTAATCTTAATCTGACAATTAACTTAATAAACTTGTGATTTATAGTTAGTTACTACACCACAGCCACAAGAAAGAATTTTAATCGTACAATAAACTTAAGGAATTACTTGCGTCTTACAATCGTTTAAAATAATTTTGTTTATTATTTGTATGTAATAAATGTTGTTTATTTAACTTTGCATAAAAAAAATGAGCCTAAATTGGATTTTTTGAGAACACTCAAATTTAAAAAGAGTAGGATGCAACAAACTAAAAGAACCACCCTAATTATCATACCAGGGGTAAAGTAGTCAATTTGAAAAGCTTCCTTTTTTTTTTTTTTTGGTAAACCTTAGAAAAGTAGTCATTAGAGGCTAGGGAAAAGGACATCATTTTTTTAATATTTTTATAGGTAAATATATATAAATTATAGAGTAATGGTATGTTTTTCAAATTTGAATCCAAAATTTGGATCTCAAATCCTCTGTTAGTTGTACCACAACAATGATATGTTGTACCACTAATTATTGCCATAGAATCTGGTATAATTTTTTAAGATTTGAGAACTAAATTTGAATTTAAAATTGGGAATACATGACATTTTGGTACAACTATAAAAACATTTTAAAAGATGAAAATTTTGTTAGTGAATGTGGTATATTTAGCAAAAAAAAAATAAAAAAATTGATACTCCGTGTATTTAGTCCCACCCTTTGAAACATTAGAATGAATAATTACGTGATTTGTTTACCCTTCCCAGCCTAACGAAAAAAAATGGTATTACTCTCCAGTATTCCAAACAGAAGTTCACATAATTTTTCAATATTATAGTACTCCCTCCGTCCCATTTTATGTGTCCATCTTTCTTTTTTGGGATGTCCCAAAATTGTTGTCCACTTTCTTAAATTAGCATACAAATTTTACTTAGTTTCCCAAACTACCCTTCCTTGCAATCAACACCAAAACAAAACAAAACAAAAAAAGAAAGTGCAATGATTATGGGTAATTGTGGAAAGTAGGTGTAGATTCTTTTTGTCCCCTTAAATAGTTTGAATTCCCCAAAATGGACACATAAAATGGGACGGAGGTAGTATTATACTATCAAATTGTAAATGCACAGTCCTATAGACCTATAGGCTAGGCCACGTGTGTAAATGCAGAGTCCTACACATTTAAGGAGATTTGACGACAAACCAAACTGGAGAGAGAGTATGGCAAAAGTTTATTTTTTTTCATATAGGAGCAATTCAAAATGAAGAGAGAGGAGTGATGGTCATTAATGAAATGGTTGCTTTTACTGCCAACGATTAGAGAGAGTAGGCTCGTAGCAAGAACAGAGTCAGGAACTGGCCTTGTACCGTATAAAGTAACCCGTTAATATAATCCGTATATGATAGTGTATATCAGAGCCTTAGATGGGGATGGGCCTGTTCATTATTCTTATATATGATTTATTTTTATTTTACCTTTAAACTTTACAACCAATAGTATTAGTGTTGTTTGTTTTTGAAATGTTATTATGATTTAATTACAAATATATATCATTGAAGTTTCTCTGTCTCATTGCAACCTTTGTAGTTTCAATAGAATTAATTTGGTTTTTGAAGTCTTTTTTTATTTTTTTATTTTATATTTTAAACAAAAATAATGAGGTTCAAATGTCTTATTCCATCATAAATTAGCTATGCACACTGTCTGAGTGATTGTATTAGATTGTTATGCAATGTTTTTAAAATCAGACTATTTATTGAATTGAACAAATGACTGGGTTATGACGAATTATCGGTGTAACAGTCGAGTGAACCGAAATCTAGTCGTGATGTCATAAATACGTAAGAAAAAAAAATGTATATATATATTCTCAAACATTAATAAAGTATAGACTTAAAACATAAATAAATCATACAAATAAAATTCTTAATGAAAGAGCAATAAAGCATCCTATTTTGGAAAAATTCTATGATCCATCCTAGTGGTTTTGATTACAAAACTGTGGCAACTTAGTACAAGCATGGTGTAGCTTTGACAACCAATTTAATTTTAATGTCAAAGTGGATTTCAAAATGTAACACTTTGGGATTTTTTGTAACATTTTGTACAAAAATAAAAAAATTACAAAACTTTGACACAAAGTTACTTGCTATCAGGTGAATTGAAATAAATGATTTCCTGTACTATTGCATGAGTTGAAATGGAGTAGGGCTAAATACACCACCCTATAGTGTTAAAATCTGAAAAATTTGTGAGTGTAAATGGTTTATTTAATGAGCAAATTAAAAAAAAAAAATGGTGTATTTAACCCCACTTTTGAAATAGAGAGCATTTTTGCTCATCAAATTTTGGTTCACGGCTTCACCATTATTCACACAGGTATTCATTGGGTAACATGTGTCAAATTTCAGTAATTATGTTGGTAGTGCTGGGAAAAATTGTCTAGCGAACTAAAATTAGGTGAGTAAAAATTGTCTCAACCAAAAAAGGTGAGCAAAAAGCTCGCCTTTGTAATATTGAAATTTACAATTACGTGATTTGTTTATCTAGCAAAATAAAATTACACAATTATACAACACCATCCTACATCAAACGGATATAAAATAATAAGGGCAAATTACACTGACCTCCCCTGGGGTATCTGATAATTACATAAATCTCTCTGTGTTTTAACAAAATTACACTCACCTCCATTCTATTTTGAAAATGACTGTTGTAACCTTGCATAAATCATCAAAAAAATTGTCCACTACCTTTTAAAATGAAAAAAAATTCACAATTATGAAATTTTTTTTTAAATCATCGACAAAATTTCAGTATATACCAAATCAAGCTTTTACTTTTCTTTTTTTTAAAAAAAAAATCAATAGTAATTTAAAAAACATAAAAATCATTAATAAAATTATCTACTACTACTTTAAAATAAAAAAGAATAATAACAATAATGAAAAAAAAAAACATTAACAATTTTTTTTTTTTATAAAAATGAATAGTTATATTGTATATTTGTTTGTTTTATATTTTTAAAATTGTGGACTTGCTCAACATTGTGAATAAGCTGCTCCCATGAAACTTAATTAGTACACGCCTTGCACGGGCATTGCCCTAGTATATATAAAAACTCCACTGAGAATGTTTTTTTTTTTAAAAATAAAGCAGACAAAAATGCAATATAACTATTCGTGTTTTAAAAAATTTTGTTGATGTTTTTTTTTCATTATTGTTATTATTCTTTTCATTTTAAAGAGGCAGTAGATAATTTTGTTGATGATTTTTTATGTTTGTAAATTATTACTGATATTTTTAAAAACTATTACTCCATTGTAAAAGCTTGATTTGATATATACTGAAATTTTGTCGACAGTATTTGATTTTTTCCATTGTAAAGAGGTATTATATAATTTTTTTGATGATTTATTTAAGGGTATAATAGTCATTTTCAAAATAGAAGGGATGAGTGTAATTTTTGAGATTAATTGTGAGATATCTCAGTGGTGTAGTGTAATTTTCCCAAATAATAAATGCACCACAGGCCTATAAGGCCACAGGCTATAGCCGCTAGTCTACAACTGTCAACTGGAGTCTGGAGATTCAGAACAAGAAGCCTTTGCAGCTTTGCAAATGTACTACTCCATGTGGAATCGTGGATTGCTTTGAGGGAAAAAATAAAAATAAAAAAGTAATCGTGGGTGGGGAGGCCCAAAAGGAGACTAGGAGAGTCAAGAGTGAGTGGGAAATACTCCCAAGTTATATAGCCTGTTTTGGGATACGCCTTACGAGACACTTACATTGCTTTTTATATAAATAGAGTAATAAATTGGGGACTAATAAATTTCACAATTAAATGAAGAAAATGAAAATTTTTATCACTTAATTCTTTTTAGTGTATTTGGTAATGTACCACTTAATTGAAAAACTGTCAAAAATTCACTGAAAACGTTAAGTGAAAATTTTCTGCTGAAAATTATCACTGAATGCAGTCTATTTTAGTTCTTGAAACACTGTTATTAGTTTTGGTAATTCAAATTCAGCACTTAAATTCAGCACTTAAATTCAGCACTTGATTTTACGGAGTAGTACTAAATTTTCAGTTTTATCAAACACACCCTAACACTCAAACCCACACTCTATCGCTCTGCTAGTGGTACTATGGGGTCCACTGAGTGTGGATGTAACTGTTAGTGAGATTTGTTAGTGTCCATAACATTATTGTTATAAATAATATGAATATGCGTCATGTATAATAATTCATGAAAACGTAGATATTTAACCCTGTAATTTTGGATTAAAGTAAAACAGTTAATTTTATATTTATTTCAAAATTGATGAAAATTCTACAATTGACTAAAAATCTGAACACTTCCTTTGTGAGGTTAATTTTGGGATTAATCCGTTTTGTGGTGGAGTTAATGACTATCATTTTGCATACATATGTGGGTCTAATTTTTAACACTTAACCTCTTTGATGGGCTAATTTTAGCATTTTAGTAATTTTTTTTTTTTTTCTGTAAAAGCCTACGAAAATACTAGTTGTACATGGAACACTTGATAAATTATACAGATTCAAAATGTGGAAATATAACATTCCTCTACAAATTGAGCCTAGAAACGACAAAGTCTGTAAACACGTTAGACCATCTCCAACCCTGAGGCATCCATGACAGCAAAAGCAAAGTTGCTGCAAAATGTGAAAAAACATTGCTCCAACGGTATAAAAAACAGATTGTCTATAAATACTTTCACTCTAAAATTTGTGTACCATCTCAAACCTTTGTGTTCATATTTTATTTTCAATGGATTCCAATATGAATCCCAATTTTTTCACAGATGAGTTAGGCACTCAATTTTCACAATTTCCAGACCATTCCTCACAAACTAATCTCCAACCAGGGTCAGCTAGTAGAAAAAAGCGAGGTTCTAGTTTTACTGAACAAGAAGACAACCTTCTAGTCGACCACGTCGGATCGTTGCGTGGCCTTGAACAGAACCGCGTCGTCTCCTTCGTTGCTCTGCATTAGTTTGTTCTTGATGCAAAGTAGCTAATATCAATATCTGGGGAGTATAGTTTGGGGGGGGGGGGGGGGGGATTTCTAACTCAGAGTTCGAGTCAGATAAAAATAACTCGACAAAAAATTCGCCATCCATTAACAACAATAAGAAATAGAGGAATGTGAAAGAGAGGATTTAATATATCTTCTCAAAACTGTGTAAAAATGAGAGTAACAAAAGTTGAATTTATAGAGAAATTGATTGTCATTTGAATTTGAAATTAAGCGGGAATATTAAGTAGAAGCGGGAACTTTAATTCAAAATTTTAGCAGGAACTTAAAATTTTGAATTTTGAATTTGAAAGTTATGCGGCAAATTTATATTTGAATTTAAGCGAAAGTAAATTTTAAAATTCCTTTGTAGGGGGGAAAATTAAGGTTGAAATTTATTTGGAAAACTAAAATTGTAAGAAATTCAAAATAATATTTTAAATTGTTAAATATTTTAAATAATATTATAATTTTTTAATTAGAAAATATCATATATTGCCAATAAACAATACTATAAAATCACAAAGTACAATAACACGGGTAGAATACAAATAATAGATGAAAGAATAAAACTATATTAAAATAACAAAGGGTTGATATAAGGGTTGGAGTGACTCATCAAAACCAATACAACAACTTTGCCTAAGGCCCATCAAATCACCAATTTACCTTATCAATTGATTCGGTCGATTTTCTTTGAATGTGTACATTATAAAACTGAAATCGAATCGAATAAATACACACTCTGAACAACTTGAACCAAAACGGATCGATTTTGACAAAAACAACACCAAATTGAACCGAGCCCTGCTCTCAAGCATTCCAAACTGAAGTTTAACATAATTTTTCAACACTATGCTATCAAATTGTAAATGCACAGTCCTATAGATCAGAGTCCTACACACATTTAATGAGAGTATGGTAAAGGTTTCAATTTAAAATGAAGAGAGAGAATGTTGTCATTAATGAAATGTTTTTTTTTACTGCCAACGATTAGAGAGAGTATATAAAGTAGCCCGTTAATATACGTAGTATCCATTATGATACTGTATATCATAATACCCATAGATAGGGATGGCTTGTTCAGTATTCTCATATATATTATATACACATAACCCATGTGCCCTATAAATAGAACCCAGTGACTTGATATTTGTGCCACTTATCTTCACTAGGTGTTGTTATCTGTAGGAACTCTTACTCTCTAATCTCTTCCAAGTTCCAATATATAGAGCACCTATGGCTGAGCAAACATCTTCTTCTCACTCACCCATTTTTCCAAGTGCTGACTCTTCCATCCTTAAACGGGGACCCCGTCGTGCTACCCGTCAATGGAGAACTCCTGCTATCTCCACTGCCTCCGCCCTTCCCGCCGCCCACTTTCCAGCCGCCGACATCGACCCTCCGGCCGCCGACGTCGACCCTCGGGCCTCCGTACCTTCGACTCGGCAACAAATTTCTGCTCTTAAAGATGAAAAAAAAAAATTAGAAAATGCTATTTCAAAAGTATACGAGGCAGATGCGAGGATTTATCCCTTCATCTTCTACAATATTTGTGCCACCTTTGCTTACCACATCACTCTCCTCGTCATTGTTTATGCTATAAAAAATGACAAACCAGCACATCACAAGTGTATTTACGCTATATATCTGGCAATTATTACCAGTTTGGTTACCATGGCTGGATTTGTTGGCATGTGCTTTGTTCATTTCACTAGAAAACATCTGTACTCACTGGATATCAAGTATAGGAAGGCTTTGAAGGACGTGAATGCACTGCTTGTGGTTGTCCCAAATCCGCATTTACCTCTTGAAATGCATGCTCTTGCTGTCCCGATGAAGAACATGTTCATTAAATGGTATTTTTACTCTTTTATATGCGCTTGGATGGGAATTAATGCAGTTGCCTTCACTGTTCCTTTCATCGAATTTTGTGGTGGGACTTAGGAGAGAGAGATTCATCACTTTGAAAATGGTATGTTAGAGATTAAAAATGTCTCATAGGTTAAAGGTAACAATAGTATGGAAGATGTCATGATTTTTGTGTTGAATGGATGTTTGCTAGATTTATTAGGTGTTACATAGGTTTTTATTCAAAGTTCAGTGTTTTTCAATTACTTGTTTCTAGTTTAGGCTAAAATTTTGACAACAATCATTTTGGGTAAACTTCGAAAAATCAATATGTATTTTATTACACAGTGGTATTGTATTTTGATATTATGAAGTGTATTTGTGTAGTACATTTTGTTAAATTAGAATTGTATTGAAAACTCAATTCTCTGATTTTTATTTTTATGTTTTACGTAGTAATAGTTTTATATGCAAACTATGGTGTCTGATTATTTGTGACTACAATGCCTCAATATGATCTCAAAAAATAAAAGATGATTATATCGTTGAAAAACATAAACATAAAAAATTTAATGTGGAAAAATTTAAAGAGGCATCCCTAGGCAAAATGATCGCCAGATTTTGTCAATTGTTATGTGCAAAAATTCAACATCTGTTAATTAATAATAAAGTACTGTGCGGTCAAAAAAATTAGAAATATATTAGTAAATGTTCTCTAAACTTGGGCAAGTTATCACTCTTGACAGAGTAGACTTTTGGCTTTATAATTGACACGTGGGTTTGATTGATTAGTAACATACTTCATGATTGGTTTGTGGGACTTAAAATATTACTCGTAGGTTATCCCAGATAGTGTCCAATTTTGTTGTTGCTTTAAGGTCTGTTTCGATTGGCTCTAGTGTTTTTGTTAGATAAAAGCATTAGCACTAATCACAAGGGCATTGCAGAAATGGGCTAGAGCAAATTACGTTCGGACTAAAGCACATCACATTAAAAAATTTCATCAAACCCATTATCTGTTTATCACATTAAGTTTGGGCTAAATAAAGTATGCTTCGATGCGCTTCAATCAAAACAAAGTAATTTGTAGGTACGCAGGAACAACTCTAGTAACTAATTATTTGAAATACTAAAAAGGTGAAAAGTGTATTTGGTGTTGGTTAGTGCCTATGGAGGGCCCACTTTGTTCTTTCAATTGTGTTTGATCCACTGGCGGCTAGACTTGAACATAACTCGGTTTAATTTATTGCTTCTAATGATTATTTTTTGTTTCTATTTTTTTTTTCCAAACACAGTATTACGACTATTAATGAATGAGCAAATCTGAGCTCAAACCAAAATGAGTAATACTTGGGGCACAATCAAAGCCACAACCTTTTTTGCACAACCTTCATTTTGATGTGGGAATGCTTAGGAGATCAGAATCCGAGTTGACGACAAAACAAACAAAGCACAACCAAAGACCTTTTTGGAGGATTTTCGTATGGTCCAGCCATTCCAAACCATGCTTAAAAACTGACTCTTCAACAATGTAACAGCAATGAGTCTCTAATGTCCTGCAAAATGAAAAGATTGTAAAAAGCGATTGTGTAGCAGATGTCTCACTGGCCCAAGACGGAATGAAGAAGAGCCTGATAAATAGCATGAGTCATTGCAATCTGAAACACATGGTATGCACAACAAGAGAGCAACTGGAACACAACTATGTCAACATATATACATGATTAGAACAAATCTCGAAGAGAGTTTCTAACAACCAACATTCAAAGTAACGTAGATCTAGAATAGAAATATTCATGCATAAGTAAATACAGAAAATGACAAGTGGATTTTGATACACTTGCAAAGAAAAAAAAAGGTCAGAAAAAGGCTAAAGTGATGTAAGTTTATGCAAATGAAAACATTAATAAAGAAATCTGTGTATAGAGCTTCTACCATCCACAGGTAAACTGAGCGTTGGTTTACATAACTTAAAAGTATAAAAGTATAAGGGTATGAAATATATTATGTTCCAAATTAGTGGGCGGAACCCTATTTTGTTAGGTGATAAGAGGAGATTTAGATTTCTACTTGATTAGTTTATTAAACAACATTAATTTAGACTGCAATTGATATATTTCAGCATCCTAGCATTTTCTTCCACCAAGTACATCTTGTTCCGAGAACTTCTGGAGAGTAGACTGCACTCCTTATTCTCAAGTCCAAAGAATCTGAAGTAGATTGCACTCTTGCTCTCAACCATTTCAAGTTCAGTTTCTGATATCTAAACTCCAGTGCTCAACCTAATTAATTGAATTGGATAAAATAGTAAAATACTGAAATAAAATATAGGAGAGTTAATTCTACATCGCAAAAATTAGTTGTGAGCTGAATTCTACATTTGATGCGTTCTACAATGGTTCCTTTCGCTGAAATTGAGAAACCATTTATTTAGTGTTGTGAAGCACGAATTCTTTTAGAATGGAGTCATATTCGTATTAGATACTAGTACTCCTATGATACTATCGGATGTGCGCCAACCTTCCAGAGTTCCAGACCATAATTTCTAAATACTTTTATTAGTATTCAACACATATTGAATGCTTCTTGAACACTTGGGGACATATGTTCGATATATCTTGAACACCGAATGAGGTTATTTTGATAGTATAATAGGAAATTTAGAGAAATGTCCTGGAGCTTGCAAACTAGAGTTTGACTTTAGAGAAGAAGAATTGGGATATAAAGAAAAAATAAATTTACTCCAAAAGAAGAAATAATATCCTCAAGTGTGTGAATTCTGTTACTACCATATGGTCACCAACCCAGCAGCAATAATTTGTCACTTAACACAATATATGAAATGGAACAATTTTCTTAACAATAACTCAATGTTAGAGGGATAGAAACATTACGCCAAGTACCAGAGGTGAGGCCACTTTTTATATGGTCGTAAGACAGAAGATTTCAATGAGAAGATTGATACAATATTAAGTAGCAACAGCTGAAACAATCTGTTTTTTTTTTCTAAGCAAAATCAAATTACAAATAGCATAGGCTTACAAACAAGATTCTGCCAAGGACAATAAACCCCAAGGATAGGCCACGCCGAAACAATCTATTGTATTTAGGTAAGGACTGAAATTTGAAACAATATCAAGTAGAAAAACTCAGTCAGAAATCAGTAAGAAAGTAGCCCCCATTCTTTGTTTGGTTCACGAGTTTAATAAAAGAAAGAAGAAAAAGAAAAAAGAAAAAAGAAGTCACCAAATGTCACCTTAAAATTGTGAATATATATATATATATATATATTTGTTGCTGTTATGAGGTGAATTACAAAATGACACCTTAAAAATGTTGATACCACACCCTCTAAAACCAGTGATGGAGACCATGGGATTTATACTTGATAAATTCCCTCTCCCACTTAAAATTTTAAAAAAAAATTTGAGGGCTATAATTTCTAGAAAAACTTTTAATTTAATTAATAAAAATAATGAAATACTTGACAATGATTGATTCATCCTTACTTGTCAAACCCACATGTGCAGATAATAAAATTATTCTATTCTCATGATTTTAGAAAATAAGTACTTATGTTTTCAAATTATAGAATTAGTTTTATTTCTAAATACACATGTAGTTGTCCATTATTTTAAAATAATATAAATTAAACATATAAATTAAACATGCATCTAGACATCTGAAATAGGTCTAGCAACAATTATCCATGTTGTCCTATTCATTAAACATGAAACAATAATAATCATTCAATCACACATAAATAAGGAAACCACAATAAAATATGAATCCCACTATTATGGTCAAGCTACAACTCTTATAAAAAAACTTCATTGAACTCGATTAGCTCTATGTCGCCACTAAGCACGGGGGTCGAGCTGCCCGGTCAGCTCGCGGGAATCGAGCTGCCCAGTCAGCTCACAGGGGTCGAGGGGGTAACGCCCCCTGTGGGGTTTTCGGGGCAGCGCCCCGGAAGCTAAATCCGATTTACCATTAGCAATTGCCTTCCAGAACTGTTTTCTAAAACAGTCTTCATAAACTGCTTCCAAATTGCTTTATGAAACTACTTGTAAACTGTCTTCACGAACTGTCTTCACGGATTTACTTGAGATATATCACATAAACCCTATGCCTCCATGAAAGAGTTCACATGCTATTTCTTTGCAGTAAATTAACCACACATCAATCAAGCGTGTGATCTAATATACACAAATCCTATGCCTCCATAAAGGAGTTCACATGCTATATTAAAACAGCAAAATTAACCACGGATAAAACCATCGTGGGATCCAATCATACAAAATCAGTGACTATAAATAGTGGAATAAGAACGCTGCAAAACAAGGGTTAGCACAGTTCTACGTTCTATCTATCCATCAAAACACGCATAAGATCTGTTTTATTGGACAACATGGTTGCGTCCAACCCATACGCAGAATCAACGTTGCTCTGATACCACTGTTAGGAAACTTCGTTCCCAGAATCCGTTGAGAGCGCGTATAAGTTGGTAATGCATAAATTACGTGAAAACTACAATAACCCTATAAGGGCGGAACTAGGGTTACCTTAAACTGTTAAAATGGATTGCTGTAGTAGATGAATCGAGAGCACGGGCTCGATAACAGCTCACGATCTTCTTCCGTATTCCTTTGCTGCCAAAATATCGAACTGAGTATGGGCTCCTTCGAAATCCTTTATGTTTCTGCTCTCTCTTTTTACGCTCTCTTTTCTATTTCACTACACCAAAATGGTCAAATTGGCACCCTTTCCCGAATTTCATCTGACACTGTTTTAAACAGTGCCCAAATTTGGCACGCTTTTAGGCCAATCTGGCACTATTATTAACAGTGCCAAATCTGGAACTGTTTCAAACGGTGCCAATTTGGCAAATTAACAGTGCCAAAAAATTCCCAAAATGCTTTCCCTCCAACACCTTCCCAATTTGCGTTGACTGAAAAAAAAAAAACCCCAAATCATTTTAGTTTCACTTTTCTCTCTCTCTCTCTCTCTCTCTCTCTCTCTCTCTCTCTCCTGTTAAACAGAGAACCCTAGCAGAGAAAAAAAAAATCCCCAAATCACCTACACCGCCATATCTCACTCCACCACCACCCGCCATATCTCACCCTCACCACCACCGCCGCAGACGGTAGCACCCTTGACTCCAGCACCCTTACCAGCACCACCGCAGACGCCAGCACCACCTGCCAGATCTCTCTCTCAAACAGTTAGGTATCGACTCTCTTCTCCTCTCTTCTTTTCTTTTTGGTAAACAAACTCTTTTTTCTTCTATTTCTATACTGGTCCCAAATTGAGAATCCAAAGTTCAGATATCAAATGTAACTCTCTCTCTCTCTCTCTCTCTTGTACTTGCGAAAACCCATACCTGCCAAAACTCAGACCTCTCTTACAATTACCTAATGAGATTTGCTACTAGTAGTTTCTCTGGTCCACTAGATCGAAGTGTCACTTAGGCTTTAATTTTCTCAATTTCTATTTCCATCTGAAGAGACATTCATTGATTGATTATTTTTTATTTTTTATTTTTATGAAATCTTTGGTATCACGTCTTTGTATGTAACCCTATTTTTATCCATTGATTGATATAGGCATCATAGTTGGTAAAGTCAAAATGACCACATACTTGTTCTACATACATGTTCTCTTCTTACAGCTAAGGAAAGTAAAAGTTTTGGTGGACATGTAGATTTGAAAGATACACAGGTCAGTTACTAGTAATTTTTTACTGGATTTGGTAAATTACTTCTATTAATCATGAGAGGTCATCATGTTTTGGTTATATATTTTTCTTCGAATTTTGTTATAGCTATTTCGTACACTTCTTATGAATGTAGGCTAACTGTTTGATATAAATGTTGAATGAAAAATCACTATTTTGACCCCCAATGCAATGGCACTATTAAGAAATGAGAATAACCATCATATTCAAAGATGAGTTTAAACCTTTTAAGGTTTGTTTGATTTAAGGATTTGATGAGGGAAGGGAAAATAATCTACCAAGGAATTGTGTCACTAGACTTTCTTGTAAATTAATGCTATGCTTTACAAATTTTGTATCCCAAATGTGGTTCCCAACATATGATTTTGATTGGAAGATATTAAAGTGGTTCCATTGCCACATCACATTTGGGATGCAAAATTTGGGAAGCATAGCATTACTCCTCAAAGAAACGTGTTCCTTTGATTGACTAGCAAGGTAACGGTGAAAAAAATTGAAAGGAAAAGAAAACAAGATGAAAATAATAATAAAAATTTATAATTTTGTTGGACATGCATTCTTCTTCTCAAAAGTTTCTGTTAAGTTTTAAATTTCTAATGTGATAATAATAAAAATTTATAATTTTGTTGGACACCCATACAAAATATAATGCATTGGAACAAAAATAAGACACTTTAGTTTATTTAACACAATTGTCTACTAAAGAGCTCCATACATGCAACCAATGGAGTATTGGGTATGGTTGACTTTTCTTGTATGTATTGTGAGTTGTGTATCCAATGCATGTCCCGTATCACTGTTTTCCATCTCAACAACTAAAATTTTTTTCAGTAGTTGTGTTTAATTTGGAATATCTATGAGACAAAAACAAATGAGTGCAGTTTTGCTCACCCCAAAATTGCTCACCCTTTGCTCACCCTACTCTCCTATTGGCTAATGCAGTGGGGTCTGGTACTTTACACCATTAATTAATTCTCATTTAATACTGGGCCCCACTGCATTAGCCAATAGGAGAGGAGGGTGAGCAAAGGGTGAGCAAAAATATAGTCATAAACAAATTGATGTGTCTTGTTGTCATTGTTTAGTTATAAATGCTAATTATTTCCAATGTGCTAAAGTGGGATTCAGTTTTCTAATTGCTTTTTGTAATGTAATAAAATAGCATGTTAAAAAGATTGTTGTTTGTTTTGAATTTATGTCCCATTACCTTTTAAAATATAATGTAAAAGCAATTTATTTTAAGAAGTTTGAAAAGAAGTATATGAATTACTGGCCACATCTTTAGCAATATTGGAGAGGTTGCAGCTTGATTATGTAGATATAATGCAATGCCATGATATTGAATTTGATATTCTTCTCCATTTTGAGTCTCTTTCTGAAATTGATTCACATGAAATGGACAGAGTGTCTATCCTAATTTTCTTCAAATTCAGGTCTCTTATAACGCAATCTCAATTTGGTTCATTAGTCCTCTTTTGCTTATTTTTGGGTCCCTTGAATCGGGTTCTATATTGGGTATTCTTTGTTTATGGTCTTTGTTTATGTGTCTTCATTGAATGCTTATATGTTTATTCTTAATGATGTTCATTGATTCAGGGTGTTTGATGTTCCAAGTTTCCCTTTATGATTGTGCATCTCTAGATGAGGTTCTAACTTGGATGTTCATTGTTTTTAATATTTTCAAATTCTTGTCTATTAATCAGGCGCTGAGCTCAGTGCTCCCAGTTTTTTGAAACCTTTTTCTTTGATTTGAATACGGGTTGCTTTTGAGAGAGAGTGTTTGTAATACGATATGCGGCTATTAATCCCATTATGCAACTTTTATACGTTATATTGTTAAGAAAAAAAATGATGAAGCCAAGGTTGTTCTTTTGGTTATTTGAACAGATAGTAAATGAGACAATTCCTGCTCTTCAGAAACTAAAGGAAGCAGGGAAGATTCGGTTCATTGGTATTACAGAACTTCCATTGGGAATTTTTACCTATGTGCTGGATCGGGTTCCACTAGGCACTGTTGACGTGATTCTTTCATATTGCCATTACAGTATTAATGATTCATCACTGAAGAATTCACTGCCTTATTTGAAGAGCAAGGGCGTTGGTGTCATCAGCGCATCTCCACTTGCAATGGGCCTTGTTACAGAGAGTGGTCCTCCAGAGTGGCACTCAGCTTCTCCTGAAATTAAGGTTATCTTACTTAACATAGCATTTCATTTATCTGTTTATTTCATATTACCTCGCGACTCGAAGCTTAATGTGTTGGCAGGTCTTGTTAACTTCATTATAAGCCTGAAAAAAATAACTTGGACTGTTGCTTTTCAAAGATGCAAGGGGAGCGAGGGCGAGTAGAGATCTATTTTTGACCAATAGAATGGAATGATTGTTCTGATATGAGGACTAGTTCCTCAAAAAAAATATGTTTTTGCCCTACTCAAAGTGGTATTCTCATGGTCTAGAACTAGCTGCAGGTTTAGTAATTGGGAAAGACAAGAAAAAAATCTTGATTTCCTCGACAGCTTGCCAGGCAGCAATATTCTTAAAATCATCTTCTAAAGAATTTCTTAAATAGCTGCTCAACTCCTTAGGTCATCCACAATGGTGAACAACAACTTAGCTAAGTTTTAAGCTATGTTGTGGTATGAGAGATGTGCAGTTCGCAATGGTGTAGCAAAAGAGACGGTCAAAATTCATCCGTTTGATGATCCAAACGGAGCTCAGTTAACCGTGTAAACAAATCTAACCTAAACGGTTGAGCTTCAAACGGCTCACTTCACACGTCAACACATGACCGGCCGGCTCGTAAATGGTAGTCATTCTGGTATAAGTCACACAATAACGGTACCACAAACTTAAGTTTATGTATCCTACCAATGTTAAATTTATGGTATAAGCTACACCATTTTAGGACACCATCACCTAAGTTTAATCTAAGTTGTGGTACCATCCACGCCAGTGTGGATGCTCTTAGTGTTTGCAAACTTCTGAATTGGACAAGTTTTTTTAGAATCCTGGTCTTGATTTGACTGAGGTAATCAAATTCTATAACAATGTTCATATATTTCTTTTCTTCCTCTCAGGCTGCATGCAAAGCTGCTGCTGCTCACTGTAAAGAGAAGGGAAAGAACATCCCAAAGTTAGCTATGTAGTATAGCTTGTCAAACAAAGACATTTCTTCCATTCTGGTCGGCATGAATACTGTTAGACAGGTCATGATTCATCATGTTCCTAAATTAATAGATCTCTAATATATAAGTTTTCTTCCCAGGAATTCTTTGTAACATAGTGTTCATGCTTCACAGTGATACTTTACCCTTCCGTTATGTTCAATTTAAGTGCATGATTACACTACTAACCCCAATGATTGGTGAAATGGCTAGGATACTACTACAATATGTGGGAGGGCTTGACTTGGAATTTCCCCGTAAAACCACTGATGGATGTAAGGTGGGGGACTACATGTGTCCATAATGATTAGGTAGTTGATCAAGTAGGGCTAGATATATACCTCCTATTTAGTTAAAGCAAGAAAAAGAAAAAAATAATTACATAACGCAACCCTTCATTGTCACCCAACTTTACCCTGCTTCACTGAAAATGAAAAATGGAGAAACAATAAACATTTGTTTTGATCAAAAGACTGTTGTGGAAGAAATCTTTAGCAATAAGTATCTAGAATGTGATGATATCAAGAACTTGACTCAAAAGGTGTAGGCCTTTTCCATCAGTACTCAGTAGTATTAAGAAAGTAGCAGCGGGTTCATTTCCTGGGTCTACATTTTGTAGCATCGTATTTGTCTTTGAATATTCTCCATCTATACTCGTTATGAAACTATGAACCGACTCTCTCTCTCTCTCTCTCTCTCTCTCTCGGGATGGGGAGGCCGAGGGACAGGTCTAGGGTTTGTTGAACTGCACCACTGGGAGTTGTTTGTTCAATAGTTGTGTCTGGCATTGTTAGAATATCTTCTAACCTGTGTCTAGCGATGTTAGAATATTCAATATATGCAGCTAATAATGTCTATATTTGTAGGATACTATTTTCTACTCCAATACAAATATTATACATACTGTAACTGTAAGTGCCATTGCCATAGGAACTAGTATGTGTAGGAGTTGTAGCAAAAAGTTGTTGATTGGATGAGACATGAACTTGTTTTCAGCCATTTTTATTTAGATTAAACTATTGCTTTCATGATCATATGACCCCACATCAAAATTATTCCTCTCCTCTTTATTTTTCTTATCTTCTTTCCTGCTGCTAAAAATATTATCTCAAACAATATTATGAGCCACATTAGTTCATAAAGGATGCCAAGGAAGAATACTATAAAGCAACCACACTGGCATTAAAAATTAAAGGTGTACTTGGAAGTGTCACTTTGAGAAGCGTAGTATTGGAAACGTTATGTGCTCTTTGGCTCATTATTTTGATCATGCGTCACATAATGGTCAAAAGGTGTGCTGATATACCCTAGTGCTCTGTTTGTTTGGCCAATTTAGGTAAGGAAAAGAAAAGAGATGGGAAAATGAGAAGGAAAAACAATGTTCCAAGTATTTTCCTTCTTGCTTCGATATTATTAGAAATTAAAAGAATTTTGATGTAGTAACAAATCCAGAGAAGAGGAAGGAAAATGACTCGTGAAGTATTAGTTCTTTTTACTTTATCTAGTCTTTGGCAGCTAGCTTATTGCCATAATCTGGAATATTGTTGGACCATAGCTTAGTAACATGACTTGCTATTTCTACGATTTGGTAGTTCTTTGTTCTGCACTTCATCCCTTCGCTTGTTAGTTGTTACTTAATAGTGTATGTTTGAATCGGCGCTTGTAAATTGTCATTAAGATCCCCAAGGAATCAATACCTCATATATTTTGATACTTTTGTTGCTGATACAACCTTTCTGGTGATGCAGAAGCATATTCAACGTTGTCATATTTGTTCATCAGGAAAAACATGCTACCTGCTATTACAGGTTAGCTCATATATTTTGGATCTTTATTTGGGTATCGAATTCAAGATTTTGCACTTGTTTCCAGTTCTTGTTCTTTGGAAAACAGTAAAATATTTGAGAAATTGTCTACATTTCTCTAAGTTAGGCTATTATACTAGGATTGACCTCATCGCCTCATACATTTTGAAGTTGTAAGTTTTAAGCAGAAAACTCTCAAGATATTGTATGGATTGAAGTTGACATGGTCGAATGAACATCTTTCTGATCTTGTATGGTTTTCATTTAGGGTTTAAGTTGCTGAAGTTAAATTAATATTGTCAAAACTTAATATCTTGTATGGAAAATGCTTTTATTAATTGTTATTTTGGACATGGGAGTTGTGTTGGTTTCTCTCTTCAATGATCTGCCTGATGTGATTTATACAGGTGAAAGTCTGTCCTAAGCAGAATGCGGAGCTCCGTAGCATGCTAGGTGGATTTTTGTATTGGCACGATGACCTACCCCCCGACACTGATCAAGAATGAAGCAGTTATATGTTAGATTTCCATGGTTTTATTTCTTGTTAGAAACTTTATTTTGGATTATATGTTATTGGTTTATTTTGTTTTATGTATACACTATATGTTGGATTGTTATGATTTTTATTTTCTATTGGGGATTTATGATATATTATTGGTTACTTGTAATTGTGATTACAAGTATTATTCGGGATACTAGGTGCTATTGCTATTTCATATATTGGTGCTATGATGCTGCCAAATTTGGTCACCTTGAAAATAAATCTGACACTGCTCAAAACAGTGCCAGATGAAATTTTTTTTTTTATACTCAATAAAAACTGGCACTATTTTAAGCAGTGCCAAAAGCGTGCCAGATTAATGTACCGACATGTACCCGTGGCGAGACCAAAAGTTGCCACGTGTCGACAAGTTATCTTGAAATTCTAGCACTTTTTTAAACAGTGCCAAAAAAGGGTGCCAAATCTCTAAATCTAGTACCCTTTGACCAAAATCTGGCACTGTTTTTAACAGTGCCAGAAAAATTGGATCCCCCGTTTTTGGCACTGAAAAAAACAGTGCCAGATTCGGTCAAGCACTGTTTTAAACAGTGCCAGTTTAGCATTTTTGGTGTAGTGTTTCGAGTTATAATACTCTTGATGGAAAAATGCAAACTGAGGAGAGAGCCAAAGCAACATATATATAGGCTACGATAGGGACCATAAGAAGTTAATAAGGATTAGGCTTCCTTATGGAATTAGGAAATCCTAATTCGAACTGAATCAGATTCCTATTTGAATAAATTATAATTCATACCACTAACGAATTATAATTGCACTCCTACCCTTATCTCAAAAATATATTTCGAGCTCCATGTTATTAAATGCTTATTATCTCCCCATATTAAGATTACAGTTATCCATTAATTAAATATAATTACTGACAATCATATTTAATTAATCTCTTAAAATTTCTTGAGATCCTCCGCTTAACTTATCTGATATGTCGGATACAAAATCCACCTGCAAGGTTTGACATAATCAAAACTTATAAGCTTTCTCAAGGGGATATCATCAATCCCCAAATTGAGACATGGATTCCATCATTAATTTATATCCACCACACAATTAATATTGTCACCCAATCCAATGAGATATTGACCCATTTAAGGATCTCACCCTTTTAGGGATCAACGTGTAAATCTCAAATGTACGTGTCTATAAATTAACTTAGGATTTAGAGCATAAGCACTCATAATAGTCATGAGGTGTTAACTATCTTATAAGTCAGTAGAAAGATAATTACCCCAAGTCGGTCCCGTTTAATACACAAAGTGTACCAACATGGTGAGTTGAAACTATACCATTTTTCGTAGTCAAGACAAACCTACTACAACACCATGTTGCAGTCCTACCGATGGTGTGTCCAATCCATCTAAGACTGTAAACAAAAGTCTTACATTCTACAAGATCCGATGGTCTAATCTTCTATGGGTAAGCCGAACTCTACACACCAAACCACCTACTATGTAGAATGAAAGACACTCATGCATAATATTAAATAAACTATATAATACAAATATTGCCCACACAGATTCTCATAAAAAATGGATTGAATGATTTTATTAAATGAATAACAAATCAACTACATATAGCATGGTTTTTAGTATATATCCCTAACACATATATTGTTCTTCCTTCATCAAATTAGTTTTCCAATTATGCATTAATTTGTGTGTTAAACGTATAGATGGAATTTGCCTTTGTAGTAGACCTATAATTTTGGCACTTGAAGGTCAATTTTACATTTGTGAATTATTTTCTACATGGTTTACACATTCAACGTTCTTAATGGATTGAGTGTGGGTAATTAGCTAAGTTGTGAGGTTGAGAGTGTAGTAGGTCTAGGGATTCACGAGTATCGGATTTCTAAAGAAATGTCTGAGTTAGAGCCAAAAGATCTATAATTCAATCCCCTTTTTCCCCCACTCGTCAATGATAATCAGGTCGCACTAATGCTCATAGGAATGGGATCTGCAGCAGTGGATGTTTTCAGAACGGTAAGACTTCTTTTTTATTTGTTTGATCTGATTATAAAATTAGGGTTGAATTAGATTTTTGATTTTGAATAAGCAAATGAACTTTCTTCTCCCTTCTTATGGAATTAATTGTGTCACAAAAGTAAGAGTCAGTTTAGGTTAGTTTTTTGCTTTGTTTTCTTAAAAAAAATGTTAAATCTAGAAGAAAAAAAAAACTTTTTTCCTTGTTTTAACAAATTTTTTTTTTTTTTTTAAGAAAACAATGAAAAAAACTAACACAAATGCTCAGTTTTTAAACAAATAAACTATCCAAAGCGGACTCCATTTTGACAATCTAGGTGAAGTTTTAGTTCTAGAACCAAAATGCTATTGCATTTAATGTCTTGTGTTTACTTCGAGAAGAGCCTGATGTGCATAAAAAGGAACTCTATCTATTTTCTAAAAATTTAATGTCCTATGTATGCTTCGAGAAGAACCTGAAGTTGAGTTCAAATTGCAGAATAGTACGACCATGGAAGCTTTGAATTACAGTCCCTTATGTTCATTGAATAATTCCCTTACAGTCAATGATTGAAACATTGTGTGTTTTTTTTTATACTTACTTGGATCCGGACTGGATACACACATACTCTGCACACACGCACACCCCAGTCCCAACCTAACCCTAAAGTCCCATTCTGGCCCACAGCAAAGCCCAACATGGGCCACTCATTTCGACTGAAGAATAACCTGGGGGCAACTCCAAGTTACTGGAATCCCCTATGGGGATTTGAACCCTCTTCCTCCCCACTAGGAAGAGAGGGGCTATGCCAATTAGGCTACAACGTACCTTTCGGCAAAACGTAGAGTGTTTTGCTTTAACCATAATTTTTATAAACCACTGTCTATTTGTAACAATGGGTTCGTTTGTGATATTAACATTTTATTTAATGCTAAATTTGGTAGCGTCAACTCCTTTGTGATGAATAATGGTCATTTGGTTGTAATGGACACGCTATAGTTATGGCATGCAAAATGCTAATATGCTATATCTATATTTTCTTATGTCTATAGTACAGTATTTCCATATATGCAAAAATATATATTTATGGTTACACAATTTTCCTTCCCGGGAGTGATAGTACACTAAGGATAATACGAACAGATAAGTTTGTACTCATGTTACTTCTCCTAATGATTCTATAAAGTTTTGCATTTATAGTGTCTCTTCTATTGCAACTGACAACAGGGCATTGTAGCATTGCACGTGCCTTGCATGTGCTCCCACCTAGTCTATGGAGAAAAATATCATTTATGATTGATTTTTGTGATAATATAACACTAACTTGAAAGCTGTTTCTTAGGATACTTTGAGAAACGTGTCAAAGTATTAAAATGTTTACCATGCTACTTCTAAGAAATTCCTCCAAGTATTCGTTGTGGCAAAACATTTTAATACTTTGAGAAATACCTCAAAGTATTCAGGTAAACAATTTTGAGGTTTTTTAATTTTCTCGAAATAATCGTTTCAAATCTCTTTTGTGTGTACCATGCTCTTCGGTTTCACGAATTTTCTTACCTACTTTCATCGATTTCAGGGGAATGGTGAAGAGAGCTTCAAGAAGACTGAGGAAGAAAACTTGAATCAATGACATTGAGAAGAAAGTTGAGAGAGTTCCATTTAGGGGATTGGGTTACTACTTTCATGGATGTAGGGGACAATCGCCAAATTAGTGAAACAGTTTTAAGAATTTGTATATTTGAATGTTTGTAATTGTCTAATTGATGAAAGCGGATCCCAAGCGTTGTTTTCGAGGGGTATTTTGTGACCATGAAATGCACGTGGTTATGGACTTTCTAGTAGAAATATTTTTACGAGGGATATTTAAACACAAAATACCACTAATTACTAAATTTGACATTGCATCTAGGGTTGGAACGTGTATTCACTCCGACAGCACAAAAGAAAAGTGATTTTTTACTTCAGTTGTGTTATATTTGTTAAATACATGACATGGCAATCCACATATGTTCTGCCATACTGGCTAAATTCTGTATTTAATGTGCTTCTCAGTACATGTGACAGTGGAATAACCTTCAATAATGGTGTGACCATTTTCAATATTCTTCAAATAAAATCAAGTGGGCAACTAACACCTAGCCATATTTGAGATACAAATTTGGGAAGTGTAATATTAAAGAAGTGAGCTATTATTTATTATTTTTTTTAAAGTTTTTATTTCAATTGTATATAGAGTAAGTTCTGCTTAGGTTCTCAAATGCTTTAATAGCTGACTTAGTGGTGTGCTTTGGATGGGTCGGATCGGAAATGACTTTTTTCAGAACAAATTCCAATGTTTTCGGAATGTATATAGCCTTTCCAATGTCAATTCCAAACTGTCAGAATTTTCACATAATGGAAGATTCTGAATGTTCAGAAATTTCAAATTTTTTCAGAAATTTCAGGAGTTTTCGGAATGTCGGGCAAACATCAACACATCATTGGTTCAAATTCTGATTAGTATTTTTTCAAAAATTTGATTTTAGGACAGAAGTTTTAAAATTATAGTCAAACCCTAAACCTAATTTATATAAAATATACATGTATTTTTATATACCATTCAAAAGATTCATAATTTTTGGGAAAAATATCGGAGAAGTGTTAGAAATATTTTCATAATTTTTCGAATCCAAAAATCAAAATTTTTGGAACTTCTAGCATCAATCCAATGCCAATCCAATTTATTTTGGAATTCGGAATTTAGAATTACTTTATGTTGTCAAAGTTGGAATTTTTTGGATCGGAGTTTCTGTTCCAACTTGCACTCTTAGGTATATTGTACCACCAATTACTACCACAACATGTAACCAACAAGCGCGTAGATTAGCTGGCAAAGGGGCTGGTCTAGCTTAACCAAGGTCTTCAGTTCGAGTCTTGGGTATGCAGCTGAGATTAAATTTTTGTTGGGAGAGCTTTATCGCCCTAATTGGTCCTACTCAGCTCAATCCGGAATAATCGGAGCCCAATGTGATTCCGGATATCGGAGGTCTAGACCCAAAAAAAAAAAAAAAACAAACAAACTACCACAACATGTGATACTTATAACTGTAATGCATTTAGGAATCAAACTTTGGATCTCTATTTGGGAAACATATCATTAGTCGTGTATACATTATGAGGAAGAGTGATGCTATGTTTCCCAAATCTGAATCCTAATTTTGGGGTTTTTTATATACTTTATCAATTGTATCACATGCAGTGGCATGTATTACCACTGAACACTATCACGTCATATGATACAACTATTAAGCCATTTAAGAATCAAATTTGGGAAGCAGTATATTTTTCCATAAGTGATGGTAATGTTTTCCAAATTTGAATCCTAAATTTAGTTCTTAAACAATGTGTGAGTTGTACTACATGCAATAACATGTACCACTGCTATAATATGTGGTACTACTGTTCAAGCATTTTGGGACCAACTTTGAAATTCAAATTTGGAAGAGATCATAATTATTTATAGTGGAAAATACATTTTACCCCCCTGTGGTTACACCCATTTTCTCATAACCCCATGTGGTTCATTTTGTTACACTTAAATCCCCTGTACTAATGACTGAAGTGAGACTGTTAACTTTTCTAACGGCAGTCCCACTGTACTAATGGCTGAAGTGAGACTGTTAACTTTTCTAACGACAGTCCCACTTCAGTACAGGGGGGTTAAGCGTTACAAAAATGAACCACAGGGGGGTTATGAGAAAATTGGTGTAACCAAAATGGGGTAAAAGGTATTTTCCCCTAAAGAGTATGTATAGGGGCTTGGGGGTATTAACGTCATTTCCTTTTCTTCGTTAGAAAAGTTAATAGTCTCACTTCAGTCATTAATACAGAAGGGTTAAATGTTATAAAATGAACCATAGGGGGGTCATTAGAAAATGAAAGTAACCACAGGGATAAAAGGTATTTTCCCCTTATGTAATATCATTATTATTGATAAATACCCGGTATGGGAAATCCACATCTTTTTTTGAAGAAATGATCTCAGCCCTAAACCAAATAGCAAATCACAAATTAGTTAACGATATCTTATGACCAACAACATTACTCATTACTCAATAACAAATAAGAAAATTCTATGATATATTATACTGCCTCTCAGTCCCATTTTTTGAGGGGTAATGCTTTGTGCATATAAAATATGCATATAAAGTGCGCACATAAAGATCTGAGCCATTTATTTTGGTAGGGTTCATCCTTGCACATATGAGACCCACCAAATTGAATGACCTAGATCTTTATGTGCACACTTTATGTGCACATTTTATGTGCACGAATCATTACTCTTTTTTTGAGTCTACTATTCTATTTTGGGATATCTCAAAATTATTGTTCACTTTTCAAAATTGGTATATAATTTTTAGTAATGCTAGGTACACACCTAAACGGGACACCTATACTATCCACCTGCTGATATGTCGTGACAGTTTTGAAATTAATTCAAACTTTTTTTGGTATCTGATGAATAATTTTGGAAATTCACATCAGCAGATGAATAGTTTAGGTATTCCGTTTAGGTGTACCTATCATTACTCATAATTTTTACATACTTTCCAAAACTATCCTTCTTTGAAACCTACACCAAAACAAAATTAAACAAGTGGTTGTAATGATTAGGGGCAATTGTGGAAAGTAAGTGTAGATTATTTTTGCCCCCTTAAAAAATTGAATTCCCAAAGTGGGACTCTAGATTTGGGACGGAGGGAGAATCATGTTGTATAGTAATTCACAAGTCACAACCCCTAAAAGCTAATTAACAGTTTATTGTGTAACTTACAAAATTGAGATAGTTACATTATAGCAGCAAAAAAGAAGAGTGCTAATATGTTTTTCAAATTTTTATCTCAAGTTATTTTGAAACACATGTAGCATTGAGCTTATATTATTTGATTGAATAATATTGAAGCAGTCTCACAATCAAAATCATGTTAGCCTATTTAATGTGTTGGGAACTATTTGGAATACAAAATTTAAGACGATTTTTTTTTCCAAATTAGTTGTTGGGCTATAAATTGGAATGATGCATATAACGCTATATTTCTCAAATTTTAAATTGGTTAATAATTTGCTTTGATAGGGATTGTCGGATTGATAATACCACAGGATACACCCGAAAAATCATTCGAATTTTTTTTTTCTTCTTTGGGCTGAAAATGTGGGAATTAAGATTTAAGCATAGTATTATCACCACAAATTGAAAATAGAAAAGACAAAATGGGTAAACAAATAATACTGTACCTTTTAAGGAAGAGACATTTTTGCTCACCTAAATATTACTCACTCATTATTTATCCAACTCTCTCATTGGCCAATACAGTGAGACTCAGAATTTTACATCATTAATTAATTTTCATTTAATATTGAGTGCCACTACATTAACGAATAAAAGAATTAAGTGAAAAGTAGGTAAACAATTTTTGAGTGAGCATAAAAGCATACTTTAAGGAATTAATCTTTGAATTCTATCATGTGCGCATTAGTAAGAGATGGAGGGACAGAGAAACAAACTAAAACCAAACCAGAGAGTCCAGAGGAGAAATTTTTGGAAATGGTTCATTAATGAGGCAAAATGGTACACCATTTTTACATGAGGCAAAATGGTTCATTAAATAGGAGATCACTTTGGTACACCAAAGTGGTATTGGTGTAGGTACACCAAAATAAACCAGGACCCTTGGATGATGCCTTAAAGTGATCTCAACCATCCAACCAAACACTACACCTTAAAATGAAAAACCATTTTGGTTTTGGCCCAAGACCAACCCCTTACCTCTCTAGCCGGTTACCCACACCCCCTGACCTTCTCTCTTCCCTCTCCTTTTTCAAATCCAGCGAATCCCTGACCTCTTCTCTCTTCCCTCTCCTTGCTTGTTTCGAAGTGATCACCCCTGAGCTTCTCTATTCGGCGAAGACATCACAAGCTGGCGCACTACCATCGGGCCACAACTTCAGCGATTCCGGCAACTCTCTCGGTTAGAGACCCAACTTTAGCGATTCCGGCGACTCTCTCAGTTAGGGACCCAACTTCAGCGATTCCGGCGACTCCAACGACTTCCGACCAACATATCCAAAGGTAAGATGATCCTCATCATCTTCATTTACATATTCACCATCCCCTAGCTTGAATACCCAAATTGACAACTAAAACCCTAACCAACTCTTGCTGAACAGTAGGTTGAACAGATTGAAATTGATTGGTGATTCTCTCTGTGTGTGTGTGTGTGTGTGTGTGTGTGAGAGAGAGAGAGAGAGAGAGAGAGAGAGGGAGAGAGAGAGAAATCACACGAATTTTGTTGGAACCAATCACTTGAACAGTCAAGAAGATATGGAAAATGGACACAGATAAAATATACATTTTGCAAGTGATTATATAATTTTGTATGCACCATCTTCACCACAGTGGATTAGAATGGATGTTTACCTATAGTCAGGTCAAAAATATGACCCCACTTAGACACAATGGACTTCATCAATTGCAAATAGTGCAATTCCATGACTTTCTGCAAGGCTCTGAAGTGGTTTTATTTATTAGTCTGCATAAGAATGCATATGACTTAATTTCTCAAAAAATAAAAAATAAAATTGCATTCAATCTTGTCAACATCATCTCTTACCTTAAAACTGTCTCCGGGCAGACATATATTATCCCATACATGCCTTTCATTGTTTTCTGCTCAACACTCTCATTTGGTTTATTATTGTTAAGTTGTTTTTATTAGTTAAATCGGGAATACACTAGTTATGTGATTTTTAAATTCGACAATGAATTCTTCATTTACCATTCCGAAAAAGAGGGTGAGATGTTATACTTTTCATGTGCAGAGATGTGAAATTGCATATATGAATTGCATCTTTCCAATAGGGGGTTCCGAGAGATGGATTGGACAAACAGGGCCAACCTTTTCACCCATTGAAATGGGAGACTCTAAAATGCAAAGGATAACTAGACCATGTGTCTTTTTTTTTGGTGAAGCAACTAGACCATGCGTCACTAATGATATGTTGGTTCAGAGGTGTACTCTTTCCAATCCATCTTCTTAGAAACCATTGTTTATTGCAATTATTGTTAGACAATGTGGTGTACATGGATTTAAAGATGAAAGGGAAAGAAAAAGATTAAATTTTGTCTATGTTTCTAAGAAAAAGGTGTAACCACAAAAGCTTTAATTTAATTATTTTTTTTTAAGAAATTTATGAAGAAGAATGAACTCTTCTACAACTCCATTTTCTCTATCTGCATTCTATTTTTCCTCTCACACAGGGGTACTATTTGGAAAGTCAATATAAAATATAGTCTCACTAAATCTAGCAATCCGGTCACTAAATCTATTGAGAACATATTCTTTTTCTTTTCTTTTCTTTTCTTTTCTTTTCCGTTTCAAAAAAGGGTAAAAAAATTCTAAAAAAGGAGGTGTACAATTGTATAAGGTGCATACCCCAAGATATACATCAAGCCCAAATGGAGATCACTTTGGTACACCAAAGTGGTATTGGTGCAGGTACACCAAAATGTACCAGAACCATCCAACCAAATACCACACTTTAAAATAAAAAACCATTTTGGTTTTGGCCCAAAACCCAATCCCTCACCTCTCTAGTCGGTTACCCACACACACCCCCTTAACTTTCAGACTTTATTGATCAATATCCAAATGCTAATTTATAGTAGACAACAAAGAAAAGACAAAAATAATATTACAATCTTTCTCTTTAAAGGACCACCTTTGAATGAAAAAGAACTTGTATAGCTTATTCTCATCCATCCTTGGTGAGTGAGAATAAGTTATTTGGCACTCTTAAATTTTTCTTTTTTCTTGTTTTGGTTTAATTAGCTAGCTTCCAATGGTACTACAAACTCTCATCACTTTGCTATGACTCAAATTACATACCTTCATGGACCACATAACTTTTAGACTTTATTGCATTTGGACTTTGATGGTTTTTGCCTTTACTTTTATTGGTCAAGGAATTGAAGCCCTAATGTTTGTGACCTCTTTCTCTTGTTCATTGCATTGAAGCCCTCTTTATCAATTGTTTTCCTCTTTCTCTTGTTCATTGAATTGACGATGAGACTACTTCAACACCATTCAATCAAAATCAAGTGGACTCACTTGTACTTGTAGCAACTATAACTTCGAGGAAGTAATATTGTTAATGCATGTTATTCTTTTTTGCAGTACTTGGTTTGAGTCCTCGCAAAGACCTATATAAAAAAAATGGGGTATGTTTTGGATTAACTCCATTTACATTTACATTTAATAAACATTTTAGTGTTTTGATCTTGAAAATGACACATGTGTATAAATGTAGGAAGAAGCTCAATGTTATAAGTAAGGTTAAGGGTAAGAAGAAGATCACCCCTGTGAAGAGTGTAGAGAAGAAAGGAGATAAAGTTGTTAGTCCCAAACTTTTGTGCGAAAAAGTTTGGCTTTTGTATTAGTAAGTCAAAATTGAGATATGTTTTTACTGTAATACAATCATGAAAGCATTCTTATATGTTTTGTTCTATTTTGTAGCGCTGAAAGAGCTAATGAGTTGAGGAAGCAAAATGACCCTTGCAAGATAACGAAGGCGGTGAGATAATAAAATAGGATGTTGTAGTCGAACTTTAATTCAACGACATTCATTCACACACTAATTATCTATGTACAGATTAAGCGGGAAATTGCAGAAGCTTGGGAGGCATTGACCCCTGATGAAAAGAGGCCTTACTTCCAGAGGGCCAATGAGGCAAAAGAGGCAAACCAAGAGGCGAAGAGGCATCTTCCCGTAGATGAACAACAAAAAAAGCCTAGAAAAAAACTGAAGGTATCCCACTTTTTATTTGTGTAGATAAACAAGAGGCGATTTATTGTTACTAACGAATAGACTTTTTTTTTTGAATAAAATAGACAAGCTCACAATATACGATAATCACCCGCACATCCTTGCCGGCAATGATGGAGATAATCTGCAATCTTAACGAGCAACAGGTACAAGCAGTCAAAGATCTCGGATTTGGGGGTTTGTTACGATTGCAGTGTAACCATTTGGACCGCGAAATATGCGGGTGGCTCGTGCACAATTTTGATCCATCCAAGTGTTGCTTGAATGTCCATGGGAGAAAATTGGTCATTACAGCAATCGATGTACATAATATGTTGGGCATTAGGTCAAAAGGAACACTGAAGAGTTGGGCAGGGCCAGCTGAGGATATCACTGATTTGTTTGATCAGTATGGTTTTGTAGATGGTCAATTGAGTGTAATCCGATTGAAGGAAGATCTTCGGGTTATGGTTGATGGTGGGCACGAGTTTAGGGTGAGGTTTACATTATTAGCGCTGGGATGCATGTGCTGCCCAGGCACGAAGCCAGGCATCAAGTCTAGCTTGATGCATATTGCAAAGGATCCCAAGGCGTTGGAAAATTTAAATTGGGGAAATATGTTATTGCAAAGGATCCCATAGTATTCATAACAACATACAGACTTTCCGTCATCTCTCATTAGACACCCAGGAAGAAAACGCTGAAAATCACCATCAACATCGTCCTCACGATAATCCGGTAGATTGGGATAAACATCAGCATAGTATGGATCACATTCAATATCCTGTATAGCAAAGACGGGGGGGTCATAATACTTTTTTGCATCTTCTATTGCGTGAACACGCTGCAATCGTCGTTTCATCTGTCGAATCTCTTGCTTCAACAAATCTATGACCCGATCATCATCCCTATACGGATTTCGCATCAAATCAGGAGCGCGAGAAATTGGTATTGGAAGCCCGTGCCAACGACAATATAACTCGCACTCACACCGTATACTAAACAATCTTGTCCATTGTAGATCATCTCCAATAACAACAGCATTATTTGGCAGTCGAGTGTGAGCGTCACCAATGATTATGTGCCCAACATTTGTGAAAGGTAAATTATAAGGTATTGGGGTGCTAACAAAAGGACGCCTTTCACCATACCAAGTCTGCCCATTAGGATCTGTGTAAGAGCAATATGCATGCCAGACATCGGTAATTGAAGGAGCCCTTCTTCCACTTCCTTCACTTCTCCCTCCACCTCTACCCCTTCTCATCCTAAGGAGATTTGATTTCAAAGTCTTGAAAGTATAGCTCCTTCATCCATAATTTTCAATAAATTAAACATGATTCCATTATCATTCATACATGGTTCCATTATAGTAAATATGGTTCCTTTGATTTCTAAATTAAACATGGTTCCGTTAAGACATGGTTCCATTATCGTTAAACATGGTTCCAAGATTTCTTCTCTCGGTTCCTTTGATTGTTAAGTTTTGTTCCTCTAAATTAAACATGGTTCCATTATCGTTACAACATGGTTCCATTATCGTCAAACATGGTTCCATGATTTCTTCTCTCGATTCCTTTGATTTCTAAGTTTTTTGGCTTTAAATTAAACATGGTTCCATTATCGTTACGACATGGTTCCATTATCGTCAAACATGGTTCCAAGATTTCTTCTCTTGGTTCCTTTGATTGTTAAGTTTTGTTCCTCTAAATTAAACATAGTTCCATTATCGTTAAGACATGGTTCCATTATCGTCAAACATGGTTCCATGATTTCTTCTCTCGGTTCCTTTGATTTCTAAGTTTTTTTTGCTTTAAATTAAACATGGTTCCATTATCGTTAAGACATGGTTCCATTATCGTCAAACATGGTTCCATGATTTCTTCTCTCGGTTCCTTTGATTGTTAAGTTTTGTTCCTCTAAATTAAACATGGTTCCATTATCATTAAGACATGGTTCCATTATCGTCAAACATGGTTCCATGATTTCTTCTCTCGGTTCCTTTGATTTCTAAGTTTTTTTGCTTTAAATTAAACATGGTTCCATTATCGTTACAACATGGTTCCATTATCGTCAAACATGGTTCCATGATTTCTTCTCTCGGTTCCTTTGATTTCTAAGTTTTTTGGCTTTAAATTAAACATGGTTCCATTATCGTTACGACATGGTTCCATTATCGTCAAACATGGTTCCAAGATTTCTTCTCTCGGTTCCTTTGATTGTTAAGTTTTGTTCCTTTAAATTAAACATGGTTCCATTATCGTTAAGACATGGTTCCATTATCGTCAAACATGGTTCCATGATTTCTTCTCTCGGTTCCTTTGATTTTTAAGTTTTTTTGCTTTAAATTAAACATGGTTCCATTATCGTTAAGACATGGTTCCATGATTTCTTCTCTCGGTTCCTTTGATTGTTAAGTTTTGTTCCTCTAAATTAAACATGGTTCCATTATCATTAAGACATGGTTCCATTATCGTCAAACATGGTTCCATGATTTCTTCTCTCAGTTCCTTTGATTGTTAAGTTTTGTTCCTCTAAATTAAACATGGTTCCATTATCGTTAAGACATGGTTCCATTATCGTCAAACATGGTTCCATGATTTCTTCTCTCGGTTCCTTTGATTGTTAAGTTTTGTTCTCTAAATTAAACATGGTTCCATTATCGTTAAGACATGGTTCCATTATTGTTAAACATGGTTCCAAGATTTCTTCTCTCGGTTCCTTTGATTGTTAAGTTTTGTTCCTCTAAATTAAACATGGTTCCATTATCGTTAAGACAGGGTTCCATTATCATGAAACATGGTTCCATGATTTCTTCTCTCGGTTCCTTTGATTGTTAAGTTTTGTTCCTCTAAATTAAACATGGTTCCATTATCGTAACGACATGGTTCCATTATCGTTAAACATGATTCCAAGATTTCTTCTCTCGGTTCCTTTGATTGTTAAGTTTTGTTCCTCTAAATTAAACATGGTTCCATTATCATTAAGACATGGTTCCATTATCATTAAACATGGTTCCATGATTTCTTCTCTCGATTCCTTTTATTTCTAAGTTTTTTTGCTCTAAATTAAACATGGTTCCATTATCGTTACAACATGGTTCCATTATCGTCAAACATGGTTCCATGATTTCTTCTCTCGGTTCCTTTGATTGTTAAGTTTTGTTCCTCTAAATTAAACATGGTTCCATTATCGTAACGACATGGTTCCATCATCGTTAAACATGGTTCCAAGATTTCTTCTCTCGGTTCCTTTGATTTCTAAGTTTTTTTGCTTTAAATTAAACATAGTTCCATTATCGTTAAGACTTGGTTCCATTATCGTCAAACATGGTTCCATGATTTCTTCTCTCGGTTCCTTTGATTTCTAAGTTTTTTTGCTCTAAATTAAACATGGTTCCATTATCGTTAAGACATGGTTCCATTATCGTCAAACATGGTTCCAAGATTTCTTCTCTCGGTTTCTTTGATTGTTAAGTTTTGTTCCTCTAAATTAAACATGGTTCCATTATCGTTAAGACATGGTTCCATTATCGTCAAACATGGTTCCAAGATTTCTTCTCTCGGTTCCTTTGATTGTTAAGTTTTGTTCCTCTAAATTAAACATGGTTCCATTATCGTTAAGACATGGTTCCATTATCGTCAAACATGGTTCCAAGATTTCTTCTCTCGGTTCCTTTGATTGTTAAGTTTTGTTCCTCTAAATTAAACATGGTTCCATTATCGTTACAACATGGTTCCATTATCGTCAAACATGGTTCCAAGATTTCTTCTCTCGGTTCCTTTGATTGTTAAGTTTTGTTCCTCTATATTAAATATGGTTCCATTATTGTTAAGACATGGTTCCATATCGTAAAACATGGTTCCAAGATTTCTTCTCTCGGTACCTTTGATTTCTAAGTTTTTTTGCTCTAAATTAAATGGTTCCATTATCCTTAAAAATTGGTTCCTGGATTTCTTCTCTCATTTCCTTTGATTACTATGTTTTGTTGCTCTAAATTAAACATGGTTCCATTATCGCTAATACATGGTTCTAGTATCGTAAAATATGGTTCCTAGATTTTTATACATGGTTCCATTATGTAACTTACTGTTCTACACACATTTGTAAAATACGGTTCCATTCTCGTAAAATACATGGTTCCATTCTCGTAAAATATGGTTCCTAGATTTCTTCTTTGGTTCCTGTGATTTCTAAGTTTTGTTCCTTTAAATTAAATACGGTTCCATTATCGTTAATACATGGTTCGAGTATCGTAAAATATGTTTCCTAGATTTTTATACATGGTTCCATTATGTAACTTACTGTTCTACACACATTTGTTTTCATTGAACAAAAAATCTACATTTTTAAGTCTTCATGAAATTTATGTATTGTTTCTAAGTCAAGAAAGTTTTGTTTTCAAACATTGTGACTTTTTTGCCTTTCATTTCAATATTTTTGTTCCAGATTAATAAAACTTTTCACAAATCTACAAACTATAACACCACATTATATAGTAATAAGTAATGTGAAAATTAGGAAAATACCTTGTAGTAGATCTTTAACTTAGGTTGTCTTCTCCAAAAAAAGCTTCAACATGTTGTGAAAGTGAAACTAAGAGGGTGAGTAATCTGAGAGGGTGAAAGTGTTGGGGATTTGGTAGTTGAGATATATCCCAAATATTAGTTGACGTATTAATGCAACCTTAAATTCTTCAACTAAGTACTAGGTAGGTAGAAAAATGTTTTAAAAAGGAACAAACATACATGACTTAGGAACAACCTTTATTGATAAAGGAACAAACATGTAATATGTACATGCAACCTGCTATCACAAGTTTATCTATCATTAATGGCCACCAACTTTTACTTTTTCCTCCAATCAATCATTGACACTTGGCAAAGTAGTTTGGTGTACCTACACCAATACCACTTTGGTGTACCAAAGTGATCTCCCATTAAATAAAGAGAGAGTGTCAGCAAAGTAAAAGAAAAGTGAACTGAATGAGCTGTCTCCATTGTCCCTTGAATTTCTCCTTGTGTGTTTTGACTTTTACTGATGTCATTTGTTGGTTGGTGCAGAGTACCACATCTCCTTCTAGCCTGGATATATATATATATATATATTATATATACAGAAATCACTGCCAAAAGCATCCCAAGCAGTCCGTCCACTCTCTGCGTCACCCACTCTCACTCCCAACATCAGTCCATCTCTATGGTGTACTAGGCGCGTGCTAGAATTAACAGACATTAGTAGCTGTTTGCGTATTTCACATTTTGCCTTGTTTTTTTTTTTAAAATATCAATTCATATCATTAAAACAAGAGTTATATTTGGAGTTGTTTCCACAAAAATGACATTTTAATAACTTAATTATTAAATAAGAGTGTATTGAAACTTAATGACAGTTTCAGGGTAAATCGTTTTTACCAAAACCGACTCTATAGAGTCGTTTTTACGAAAACCGAGTATATGTTTAAAATCGGTTTTACTAAAACCGAGTTTAATATTGAATTTCTCCGAAAATATTTTTTTTTCTGAAAAAAGAATTTTTGTTGAAGAAAAAAGGAATTAATACAAAAAAGTCGGTTTTAGTAAAACCGACAGTATGCAGTCGTGTGCACTAAAAAAGACTTTAAATAAAGTCGGTTTTACCAAAAACGACTTTAGAATCGTTTTTACTACAGACGACTATAGGTAAAGTCTTTTTTTTAAGAGAGAACTATATGCGGAGAGATTGTTTGATGAGAGAGAGCAGATAAAAAGTTTGATATATAATTATATATATATGTGTGTGTGTGTGTGTGGATATCAATGTACCTGGGAAAAGTGCTATTTTTAACAGCTTTTTGGCTGTAATAATGACTGTCAATTCATCCAAGTCTCCAAAGATAGATAAAAAGTTCGATATATAATTATATACATATATATACATATGTGTGTGTGTGGATATCTATGTACCTGAGAAAAGTATTGTTTTTAACATCTTTTTGGCCGTAATAATGACAATTTCATCCAAGTCTCCAAAGATAGAACTACTCTAACACACATGACAAAGGAAAAAGATATCATATGTATATATATATATATATATAAGAAAAATGGCTTTACCTATAGTTGTTTGTAGTAAAAACGACTCTAAAGTCGTTTTTGGTAAAACCAACTTTATTTAAAGTCGTTCTTAGTATGCACGATTACATACAGTCGGTTTTACTAAAATCGATTTTTTTGTATTAATTCCTTTTTTCTTCAACAAAAATTCTTTTTTCAAAAAAAAATTTTTTGGAGAAATTCAACATTAAACTCAGTTTTAGTAAAACCGATTTTAAACATATACTCGGTTTTCGTAATAGAGTCGGTTTTGGTAAAAACGATTTACCCTGAAACTGTCATTAAGTTTTAATACACTCTTATTTAATAATTAAGTTATTAAAATGCCATTTTTGTGGAAACAACTCTTATATTTGGGGCACTAACAAATTCCACAAACACTGTAGGATCCACAAGAAATCCATGTATTGGGGTTTGTGGTGAATGAACAAACAAAGAAATTTGATATCCAGTAATTAAATCTATTTATTTTTAAGATAAATATACTTCATCTTCAAAAAGACTCTGTACTTTTTTTTCTTTTGACTTTTACGATTTTGATTTTTTTTTCCCTTTGGGTGTGTATTAATGTCTTTATCCATTCATTAATTTGAATCAATATCATTAATTTCTAAATTTGATTCTAATTTTTTTTTGACAAATGTACTCCATAAGTATAACGCGGACTATTAAATTTTTATTAGAAGTTATTTTATGTAGTACAAATATGAAAATGGTTGAGAATTAAATTTGAGATTCATATTTGGGAACAGTGTTATTATTATTATTATTACAAGTATTATTATTTTATCTTTTTTTTTTAACCAGAAGTTTTATTCATCCACATGGGGGAACAAAACTAACAAACTCAACAACCACGGACTGAGAGCATTCAGGTGGGAACGATAGTATTATTTGAATGGGTAATTAGGGTTTAGTGTATTTTAGAGTATTTTTTAAAAATTAAGTCCAATAAGAAAAAATATTTTAGTGAAAGGTCTCTCACATGTAAAATTGAACATTTTAGTTAGGTGTACATCGGTTGATTCTTTTTGATTTTTTTATAAGTCGGTCAATTTTTTCGATTTTTTGTCAAGTTTGGTCGATTCGGTTCGGTTCGATTTTCAACTATGAATAATATTTAGAAAATCGACTGAATTGGTCGGCCAGTTCAATCCAACGATTTTTTTTTCACCTCTAATTTTCGTGAAGCCAACTCCAAACTTAGAACAATTCGGGACCAAATTAATTCATTTAATGCCAAAGTTAGTTGTATAATACATTCAAAATCGTTTAAATGTAAAACATCCCAAGTTTCAAGCTTTGCACACATACTTACTACTAGTATCTAATAGGGGTGGCAATCGGGACGTGTCGGGTCATAATCGTGTCGGGTCATTGTCGTGTCGGGTTATAATCGTGTCATTCTTATCGTGTCATAATCGTGTCGGGTTATAATCGTGCCGGGTCATACACGGGTCACCCGTTTAACCCGTATAACCCGTGTAGGGTGTCATCGGTTCGGTTCGGATCGGATTTTATTTTTTTTATTTTCGATTTTTTCATGTTTTGAAAACCAACCGAAGTGGTCGGTTTTGCCAATTTGAGTGGTCGGATTGGTTTTTTAGTTGTAGGTAATTTTAAAAAAATCGATCGGTTAGCTCGGTTCGGTTATTCAAAAAAAGCTTACAGTCCTACTAAGAACACAAACAAGTCTTTCATAAAATGTATCAATTATTAAAACGTACGTCTTAAATACCAAAATATTACAAATATAACAATTATAAACTTAACACCCAAGCATTTCCAAGCAAAATGAATAAGAAGAAATATTATTTTTACTAACTGTATAAAGAAATTTCTCCACTTGCCATCCATCAAGAATCAAGATTAATAATTGTATTTCTCTAATTGACTAATTTGTCTCCCTAGCTCCCAATCCAGCAATCCTGGCGGACTTCTTCCCTTTTGTTTTATTTTATTTTATTATTATTATTATTTTTTTATACAATGCTTGATGCATGAATGCTTCCAGGCTCCAGCTTCCTCCCTCCCCTATTAGTTATTAATAATTATTATTTTTTTTTATTATATTAGTTATTAATTATTTTATATAAATTTACTTGTTTGGTAAGTTGGTAACTATTCTTTTTTTTTTGGTGAGCAAACAAAAAAAAAAAAAACACAATTTTAGTTTTTATATATATAAATTTTAAATAAATATGTTTTAAAAAAATATATATTTTTAATTCTTATTTATATTATTTGTATTTTAGACTTCCATATTATTAAAAATTATTTTTAGAACAAAAAAAAAATGCCCCAACTGCATTTAAATACTTAATCGGTCAAACGGGTTAGACGGGTTGACCCGCTTTAACCCGTTTATTAATCGTGTCACACAGGTCGACTCGTTTATGACCCGTACCCTTATACGGGTCACCCAAACCCGTTTATTTTCGTGTCGGGTCGTGTCGGGTTGTCGTGTCGTGTCGAAAATTGCCACCCCTAGTATCTAAGAAGAATTTACCATGGGATAATGAGACCCACAAGTAAAAATGGCGGCTATTTATAGACATCCATGATCGTTGATGGAATGAATAGAGAGAAGGAAAATAGGCCACTTGGAATTGAGCTGACACGTGCTAAAGAAACAAGGTGCACCCACAAATTTTGCGCTCACACTTAGCCTTTTATATGGCTTAGTCTTAGAGGTAAAGTTATGGTTTCAACTTTCATGTAGTATTATTACTCAATAATCACAGCAAGAGATACACGTAATAAGTATTTAGGATTTAGGAGCTCATTTAAGAGTAATGTTCTATGCTTCTCACCTTTTGATTCTAAAAGTGCTTTTTAAATGATGTGACAGTGGAGTCAGGTTTATTACAGTGAGATCAATTGAATTTTAATTGGAATTTATTTACTTGACTCTATTGCTATATCATTTGAGAAGTATTTTTAGGATAATAAATTTAGAAAACACAACCAGGGGCGGAAGTAATTACCTGAATTTTGTAAGTTGTACAATAAATAATATCCGAATAATTAGATTAAAATTAAGTGGATTGGTGTATTCCTAACAAAGTAATAGTAATACTAGTATTTTATAGGAAAATTTTATTAGTTATACAACATGATCCATGTTACTTGTAAGTATTACGATGTTAATTAGTTGGGTCAAATTGTAATAGATCGAGTTTGGATTGGATAATGCTATCGTATTGTATGTTTGTATCAGATTGAAATAAAGTAAAATGACTTCTGCCAATCTGTAATTTACTATACCATTAAAATTTAGGGATAATTAAAAATCAGTCAACAATTTGTTGACAAATACAAAGTCAGTCACCTACTTTTTCAAAATAAAAAAGAAATAATTTTAAAACTAAAAATTAAAAAATCAGTCAACTTTTGATCTTTTTTTTAAAACGAAAAATCAAAAAATTGCATTTACCCCCCTATCTTCTTCCTCACCACCACCAGCCACCAGCAGCCGTCGCCTCCACCACCCCCACCCCCACCCCCACCATACCACGACCACCACCACCAGCCGCCGCCACCACCCCTACAACACTACTACCACCACCACCACCATGACCACACCACCACCACCACCACCACCACCACCATGACCACCACCACCACCATGGCTGACCACCACACCTTGACCATCACTACTACCAGCCATTACCATACCACGACCTCCCCCACCACATCACGACCACCACCACCCCGACCACAACCTCTCTCTCTCTCTCTCTATATATATATATATATATACATACATGAGTATATATATAATATGGCCACCACCACCCCAACCTCTCTCTAACTCTTCTTTCTCTTTTCACCACCACCACGGGCCTCCTCCCTCATCCACCCACGCTAAAGCATAATAAAAAAAAAATTTGCAGGTTGGAGCAACTGTCCAAACAATAGGAGCAACTCACCAAATATATCGCACTACACCATATGGGCAGTTTTGTAACAGACAGGTTCTATGATTTGTAACGGGTATACCCGTTACTAATTTGTAATGGATATATCTGTTACAAATATCGGAAAAACGTTATTAATCACTATTATTTTGGTTACTTAATTTTTATAACGGTGTATTTATATTTGTAACGTTTATATCCGTTACATATTCATCCCAAAAAAAATTTAATAATAAAATAATTTTTACTATAGAAACCATCGGGCTTTATGTTTGGATTTTCATAAAACTAGAAAGGAGAGAGAAAGGGGAAAGGGGGAAAATTAACCTAGATCCACACCGGACCTCCTGTCGTCGCCAACTCCCTGCCGCCGGCCACTTAAAGTCGTCGCCGACCTCCTGCCACTACCAGCACCTCGCCGTCAATCACTAGCCGAGAGAGGAGAGAGACATGGTAACGGGAGAGGAGATAGAGATAGAGATCGCCAAAATCTTGCCTGTGAGAAGGAGGTGAACAAAGTATGGTTTCTTCATCTAAGTTTTCATTTTTTTTTCTTTTTGTATATTTGACAAGTTAGGGTTTCCTATAATCACCTAAAACGTCAGATCTACAGTATTCTTGAGTTCTTCTCCTTAGATCTGTACGTGTTTTCATTAATACCATTGGGAATCGACCATTCTATGAGTTATTCTCCTTAGATTTACACGTGTTCTCATTAGATTTTCATTTTTTCCTTTGGAAAAAAATCATTTACTTCACTCTGATTTTGAGTATTTCAATGTAAAGTTTTGTGCAAAATCTCTAGTGTCAATCTAATTTTGATAATTTTTGTATTTATTTTTATTTTTGGACAAATCTATTACTCCTCATTGGTTTCGATTGTATCTGAATTTTTTTTTCTCTCAAAAAACTAACTGATCTCTCTTTCCGTGTAATTACGTTATTTGTTTTGAAAATAAAATTTGTAACAATACTCTATTCACATATTTCTATAATTTGGAAAGAAACTGTTAGCTTGTGTTGCTCGTTCTTGTGTAGACACTTTCTATAATTTCAGTACAACATCATATTATCTTTGTTTGTAAAATCTCATAACTTGTTTTGTTCATTCTTTTGTAAATTTGCACTCCTATCTGGTTGGGTTGTTTGTGTTGGAGTCCACCTCAAACAGGTTCTCAATGTAAGGTATAACCTAAGATTCCATCGTCTCAATATCTCACGCTTATATGTTGGAGGTTGGAACCCTCTTCCTCTATGGTGATTGATTTGTTTTCTATTCATACAGAAATTCGTGTTGCAAAAGCACAATAGCTTAACTACGTTTGACAGGCAAGAACTCTATTTTTCAGAGACTCCACTTGAGAAAATTAGTGTTATCAAATCTCTTGCATTAGATAGATTTTGCCTTATTTCTCTCTTTTTCTCACTTTTGATTATCATTTTGTTAGATAACCATTGGACTCTGTTTGTGATATTCTCTGATCGATTCCTTCAATTTTTTCAGCTCATTTTCTTCAGCCCAATTTTGCTACTAGCAGTTACATACTTGAGCCCAATTGAGCTCATTGTTTGATTTCCATATGTGAAAACAAGAATCTATTTTTCTGATTTTGTTGTTATCCAGTTGCTATTTCTTTTATTTTCTTAGTATTCCTAAAAGCTAACGTTTGGCCCTTTTCATGTCAACTCTTGAGGCTTTGTAAGTTTGTTGTGATGATAGATGGGTACTCCAAGTCCCGAGGCTTTGAGGTTATTTTCTATCCCCTTCCAATTGAACAATGTGCTAAATTTCTAATTTTCTTATTTGGTTTGTGTCGTGCTTTCTAATTTTGATAAGCTTTTTTCTTGATATTTTCTTAGTTTAAAGTGCTTCTCATATCAACTTTTAGCTTGTGTTCACACTTATTTACTCAAATTTCCACTAACACTCTACTTAGATGTGACTTAGTATTAATGGTCCCTCCTTGGTGTTTTCTTTTCCATTCCCTTGTGTATTTGTCATGTTTTGCCATTTCTTTTCTATTGCAGATTGAGATCTTCCCATATTCAGTATTTTATATGTTTTTCGAGCAATACCTTGATATATGGAGGACAACATTAATCAACCTAGCCATAGCTATTGGTTAGTAATTTTAATTGTTTAGATTTTTGAGACCTCTTAAATATTCTGTGCAGTTTTTTTGGTAGTTTCTAATTCCATTTTATCAGCATTGCTAAAGCTTACATTCCAATTATTTGAAATTGTTGATTTTTACTTATCGATGATGTTGGGTATGGCTCATATTGTAATGGGTCCGTTACAGTAGGCCCAAGAGTCAAGGGGAGGGCCCTGGGGCCCATGGCGGAGCGAAGCGTACCACTTCAACATCCTTCAATGGAAATAATATTATGCTTCACAAACTTTGGACCACTTCAACATCCTTCAATGGAAATAAGGTGGTCCCATTGCGTCGTGTTGGAAATCACATTTGGGATAGAAATTTGGGAAGCATAGCATAAGTCTGAACATATTTCCATTGGCTTCTTGTTGTTTTTACACTTGGTTTGTTTTTAATTTCTAATGCTATATAAGCATGAAAAAAAAAACACTAGGAAAGACACTTTGGAAATGGTTTTACTTCTTCTTTTTGTTTCCTTTCCTTTTTCCTTCTCTACATTTGCAAATCAAAAAGAGCTTGCTGCAATTTTTAAGTGACTCACTTGAGTATGAAACTTGAAATTCAATTCGATCAACCATATGAAAGTATGAAACTTGAGTTTCTAATTTTTTATTAGAAAAATAAGAATAAGCTTTTGGATTTGTTACCATCTGCTTTATATGTTTATCAGTCAGCGTTCCTACAATGACCAGAAATGACAAAAAAAAATAAGAATCTGTAGCTTTTCATGTTTACCAGTCAGAGGACTTGGTTGTGGAGGAGCAGGGAAGCACATGCAAGGGAGAGAGAGAGAGAGAGAGAGAGAGAGAGAGAGAGAGAGAGAGAGAGAGAGAAAGATGTCAAAAGCTATAGAATCACAAAAACTTGAGAGTACTGTCATAAGGAGAGCCTAAACACGCGCAAGCACATAGATTCTCACCATTTCTACACTACAACACTTAGAATCTAAAACATTTTCTCACAAGTACATAAAGTTTGTTCCACATGTTCTCAAGAAATTTTTTTTTTGAGAACATAGGCAAACCTAAAACATTGTTACAAATTGCTATGTCTATCAGTGGCTATAGTTGAAGGACTTTGGCTGCCACAAACCGGCAAGCATTCAGGAGAGAGAGAGAGAGAGAGAGAGAGAGAGAGAGAGAGAGAGAGAGAGAGAGAGATTCTCAAAAACATTGAGAGAGTGTTGTCATAGGAAGCCTAAGCGCACAGTTTTCTCATAAGCACATAATTTTTATTTTATATTTTTACATTGCTGCACCAATAATCTGAAAATCAAAAACATTTCCTCATAAGCACATAAAGTTTCTGCCACATATTTTCTAGAAATTGAAAATAGGCAAAAATCTCCATGGCTTCTTGTACATCAAAGGACCACAAAGACTCCAAAAACCCACCACAAATCCTAATGCAATGGTCAAATAAAACCAATACACATCAGAATTAGAACCTTCATTAATTGTCTCTTTCACTTCCATTATTGGTTTTTTCACCATTAGTGCTGCAATTTTCCATGACCGGAGGTCCGCAAAGTTTGTTGCCGATGAAGCTATAGGCATCGAAGCTCTGGAGCTGGGTGCGCTTAATGGAATTTCCCCGGACAAGGTATTGCATGACAAATTTAAGTGACTTGCTGCAATTTTTCTGCTGATAGATCTTTATATTAAATATTTGCACTGTTCTTAGAAATAACTGGGAATGTTATTTGGTCTTCACAATATTTTACTTCCTTTCACCAAGTGATCCAATTACCATCTCTTACTTTTGTAGTCAAGATTTGATCTTGGGGGTTGTTGGAAATGGAGCTGCAGTGAAAATTGTTGTGAACATGATCAAATGTGCTAACCAGCAGCCCAAAAACACAGCCCTTAGCAGCCCAAAAACAGCCCCTAGCAACCCAAAATCAAACCTTCTTCCTTTTTTTTTGGTCTCAGCTCTGCCCCCAACCAGCAGCCCCTAGCAGCCCAAAATCAGCCGGTAAATCAGCCCATATTCAACCCCTAAATCAGTCCATATTCAACCCTAAATCAGCCCTTCTTTTTTTTTTTTCGATGTTGGAAGAGCTCAACTTTGAGTCGTTTCCACAAAAAATATCCAAAAATAACTTAATTATCAAATCAGAGTGCCTTAAAAGTTAAAGACATATCCCACGTAAATCGGTTTCACTAAAACCGACATTAATAAGTCATTTTTACCAACACCGAGATTTATAATAACCGAGATTTATAATAATGTCGGTTTTAGTAAAACCGACATTAATTATTCCACAAATTAAATTTTCAGAAAATGAAAAAGAATGGAAAAATTAAAAAAACATTAAAGTCGGCTTTTGTAAGTCCAACACTAAAGTCGGCTTTTGCAATCCCAACTTTAGAGTCGGTTTTTGCAATCCCAACTTTAAAGTCGGTTTTTGTAATCCCAACTTTAAAGTTGGTTTTTGTAATTCCAACTTTATAGTCGGTTTTCATAATCCCAACTTTAATCTCGGTTTTTCCAAGAACGACTTTAGCAAATTGTCACAGGCTTTTTTCCCATGCAGAACGTCAGACTGAGAGTCGTCAGGAAAAGTTGTGGACACTATAATTTCGGTTTTACAAAGAACGACTTTAGGAGTCATTAAACTTCCGCACATCTTCTACTACAGTTAATTATTCTTTCCAAAGATATGATAATAATTTCTCTTCACCAAGCTTCTTCCATATCTGCTTCTTCATCAATCTTCTTCCTCATATTCCTTCTTGATCTGTATCTATTTCTTATTCTTCATCTCATTTTAACTCGCCATTTATATACTTTCTTTTTCCAATGTCGACATTGGTTACATTTTACTGGGGAGGGCATATTCTAAATGATCACAGTGAAGGAGGTGTGAAATATAGCATTCCTGCAAATGATATTCAACGAGTGAATCGTGAAACAACTTTGTCTGAGTTAGTCCAGTTGGTAAATCACAAGGTAGCCTCTGAAGGTGAAATTGTTGAGTTGAAATTCACTTGTAGATTTCCAGTAAGTCAGTACGGAGCCGTTATCAGCTACATAGCCCTTTCCATTGTCGACAATTCAACACTAGCGACGGTACTTGAGATTCCTTCATTATTCGCGTCGGTTAGATGTGTCGAGGTCTATGTCGATGAGGTGCCCGTTGTTGTAGGATTCAGCCTACATGGGCCCGAATATGTAGAATCTGGACCGTATACTCGACTGCTCACACAAGGGGCTGAAAACTTCGACTTAGAGTCCCCATGTCTATCCCCGATGAATTTAAACGAGGATTACTCCCACAATGTTGATGGATATTGGAGCTCGCAATGGAGTTACAGAAACGAAGAGAGACATACAACAAGCCCTGTGTTTGGTAGTGGATCAACGTTCAATGAGTACACTAACTCGGAGCCGGGCAGATTAAATAACATACATGCACAGTTGAAGCAAGTGCAGGTCCTAGCTTTAGCACTCCAAACTTTGAGAGTGTAACTGACTTCAGTAGCGGCATGAAACTCATGTTTGCACTTACATGATTTTTTTAGGTCATTGCTGCTGGAATTGCAATTGGAGTGGGCTTGCATGCAATTTCACACTTAACATGTGACTTCCCTAGGCTACTACATGCCACTGATGAAGAGTATGAGCCCATGAATAAAGTTTTTGGAGAACAAAGGCCAAATAACTATTGGTGGTTTGTGAAAGGCACTGAGGGCTGGACCAGTGTGGTCATTGTGGTCCTAATGGTCATAGCCTACACACTAGCCCAACCCTGGTTCCACAGGAACCGGTTGAACCTTCCAAAAACCCTCAAGAGGCTCACTGGGTTCAATGCCTTTTGGTACTCCCATCACTTGTTTGTTATTGTCTATGCACTCTAGAAGGCACATATTCAACAAAAGCCTCCAAGGTAATAAGTAACACAACTAACAAAGTTTGCAAGTAATAATACTCTCAACTACCCAACTATCCAACTCAGTTTGAAAATAGATCAAGATCAAACTATGAGGATTCCAAGCAAAAGGACAGTGACTAATGTGGCTGCAAATGAATCCATATATAATGTCACCATTAAAGCTCCCAAAGGAGCCATGGATCTAGATGGGAAAAATGGAAGCATGGAGCTAGATGGGAAAAAAATTGAACAAAAAAATTAAATTGAACAAAGACATGGGCAAATTGAACAATCAAACATGGGAGATTAATGGAGCAAAGACTTCGGTGGGAAAAAAATTTAACTAACAAACATGGGCAAATTCCAAGCATATATGAAAATTGGGAAAAAAAATTCTTAAAAACTTACGATTTGTGGTCCCCGGCGTCGTCTTCGGCGGTGGTGGTCGACGGTGTCCTCGTCGTCGACTGTGGTGATCGGCGGCTGGGGGGTGGTGGCGATGGTAGAGGAGTTGCGTGGTGGGTTGCGATGGCAGTAGGGCTATGGGTGGGGGCGGCGTTGATGAGAGAGAGAGAGAAAGAGTTAGGTTATGAAACGACTTTGATTTCGGTTCTAATTTAGGTGACATCAATTTCGGTTTTATAAAGCCGATATTAAAGTTGGAATTATCAAAACCGACTTTAAAGTTAGGATTGCAAAAACCGACTCTAAAGTTGGGATTGCAAAAGCCGACTTTAGTGTTGGACTTACAAAAGCTGACTTTAATGTTTTTTTAATTTTTCCATTCTTTTTCATTTTCTGAAAATTTAATTTGTGGAATAATTAATGTCGGTTTTACTAAAACCGACATTATTATAAATCTCGGTGTTGGTAAAAACGACTTATTAATGTCAGTTTTAGTGAAACCGATTTACGTGGGATATGTCTTTAACTTTTAAGGCACTCTGATTTGATAATTAAGTTATTTTTGGACATTTTTTTTTTGTGGAAACGACTCCTCAACTTTAGGGTGGACTAGTTTTCAATTGAGCAAAATTTTTATTTTCCTAAAGACTAGTAACGGGAATTGGATTTGGGATAAATTGTTATCTGGTAATTGTAACAACCAAAAAGAGCTAGCATATCATATTTGATTTCTCTCTCCTTGTACTACATATATGATGGAACCTGCATTGCCATTGCCAAACAGGCACCTGTTTACATTGCTGAGACTACACCAATGGAAATTCAAGGAGCATGTACAGCAGCCCTTCAGGTAAATTGATAAGAAGTAGGTTGCATCTATCCTTCATTTCTAACATGTTACTAGTTTTAGTTGAAGATAATGCTAACTTAGTCTTCAGTTCCCCATAACTATGCCGTAAATTATCAGCCAGGATGCACCTGTGATAGTGTGGGGATATGGATGTAGTGATGCAGGTTTGGGGGAGTCTCTGATATTCTGAAATCTAGGATGCGGGATTTGGGGCACTCTTATAAAACATTAAAAATATTTAGCTACATTGTCTTGATTTGTTTTTGTGTAGTTAAGACATAAATAGTAAAATAAAAGCTACATAATAAACATTAGCCTTTTGAAATTTGATTTGCACGATTACAAAGCTAAGCGAAAGGAATAAAGTTGATTCTCACTTCAGTATGGTTTTCTCTGAAAAGAAATGGTTTATAACTTTCAGGTAAGACGCATACTACACACATACTCACACATTGTGGTTTCGAAAAAAATTAAATATGTGTTGTTCGATCTATTTCTTGTTTGACATGTCCTCGTACTCGTACCTAAATTTTGGATCCTTTATGGCCGAGTCCCCTTATCCTAAAGAATTGGGATCTATCGAGCCCGACTCTCAGATTCATATCCACACCCAACACACATACCCGAGTTCGGGTAACATAGACTCGAATTGTAACATGGTTTTTAAGCATGAGTTGAACTCAAGAAAAATATTAGGGAAATTGCTTGAAATGTTACACAATTTTCGTTTGGGTAAGGTGGTCTCAATATCCTCATGTGTTTGTAATCTATGTGCATGGGGGTGAATTTCATTGGTCATCCTCATGCGTTAATATATTTGTTTAAGTAATTTTGTTGCTGAAAAACCCAAAGATCTATTTCATCTTTTAGCTACGAAACCATAATAGAAGAATTGTTGGAGATTATACCTTGACCTCACTTAGGAACTCGATAATTTTTAATAATTTATTACAACAATACCCGCCGCACCCATATCATTACTTTTGGGAAAATTGCCGAACTCTCCACACCCGCACCGGTGCTTCCTAGGTTTCTATCATTTGTTCATTCTCCTTTTACCCATAGGTTGGTTGGGATAAATCGACTACACGCTGAAAATTGCACATTTAGGCTATTGTACTGTTTGAGTTATGAATTTTAAATTTGCAACATTGATTTTGTAGGTGTTTCAAACATTAAATTGGGTGTGATCCCAATTAACAATGTGGTGAGTTTCACATTGACTTTCCCTTATTTATTAAAATAATTTGATTAGTATTATTTTGTGATTTTTTTTTCTAGCACCATCATCGATTATGATGAAAAACAGGGTGGTGATGATCCAAGGACAGTGAAGAAGGAAGAGATGAGCCAATTGTAAAAAGTTAAGGTTGATGAACTTGGTTATAGACAAAGAGATTTGTGTATTTTATCTTTCTTCAATTAATTTCATGTGTAAGAAGTAATGTAGTTAAACTAAGAACTTAGGTATAGACAAAGATATGTAAGATGAAACATTTTGTATTCTACTGTATTTGGTATCGATTGTTTTTTGAGCTTGTTATTTTTGTGTTTGTATGGATTATGATGCTTGTTAATTAGGTGGCAAAAAAAAAATTTAATTCGGGAATTCAAGAAATATGTTTTTTAATTTTTTAATTAAAATTTGTAACAGGTATATCCGTTACAAAATCCGTTACTAATTTTGCATTTGGGAAATTAGTAACGGATATAACCGTTACTAATTCGTTACAAACCGTTAGTATTTTGTTTTCAAAAAATCAAAAAGTTGGATATATATCCGTTATTAAACTAATTTGTAACGGGTATAACCGTTACAAATATTATATTAGTAATGGGTATATCCGTTACAAAAATCCGTTACAAATTTGCAACGCCATATTTGTAACGGGTATATCCGTTACAAATAATTTTTTGTAACGGATATTCCCGTTACAAATCGGGGCATATGGTGTAGTGTCAGGAGCAACTCACCAAACGTAAGGAGCAACTCACTAAACCTGGTCGTTTGGTGAGTTGCTCCTTACGTTTGTTAAGTTGCTCCTTAGGTTTGGTGAGTTGCTCCTCAGGTTTGGTGAGTTGCTCCTCCAATTTGGACTGTTGCTCCAAACCTGCAACTCTTTTTTTTTTCTTGAGGGAGAGAGGGAGAAAGGGAGAGTTCTTCATGGATCTTTTAGAGAGAGAGAGAGAGAGAGGGGGAGAGAGAGAAAAGATGAGAGGAAAGAGGAGAGAGTGATGAGGGGAAAAGGGAGAGTTCTTCATGGATCTTCTAAACCCCAACCTCTCTATCTCTTCTCTCTCTTTGATCTCCTCTCTCCCCTCATCTCTCTCTCTCTCTCTCTTTCTCTCTCTCTCTCTCTCTCTCTCTCTCTCGATCTCTCTCAGATCCATGAAGAACTCTCCCTTTCTCCTTCTCTCCCTCAAGAAGAAAAAAAAAGTTGCAGGTTTGGAGCAATAGTCCAAGCTTGAGGAGCAACTCACCAAAAGTAAGGAGCATCTCACCAAACCAAGGTTTGGAGCAACAGTCCAAGCTTGAGGAGCAACTCACCAAACGTGAGGAGTAACTCACCAAACGTAAGGAGCAGCAACTCACCAAACGTGAGGAGCAATTCACCAAACGTAAGGAGCAACTCACCTTGCTCCTTATGTTTGGTGAGTTGCTCCCGGTGCATTTGGTGAGTTGCACCTGTCATTTGGACAGTTGCTCCAATCTGCAAATTTTTTTCCCTACTTTGGCAGGGGTGGATGAAGGAAGAGGCCCGTGGTGGTGGCTGGTGGTGGTGAGAAGAGATGGAAGAGATAGAGAGAGGTTGGGGTGGTGATGGCCATATATATATATATACTCATGTATGTATATACATATATATAGAGAGAGAGCTTGTGGTGGAAGTGGTGGCCGTGGTGGTGGCTGGTGGTCGTGATGTGGTGGTGGCTGGTAGTCGTGGTGGTGGTCGTGGTGTGGTTGCTGGCCATGGTGGTGTGGTGGTGGTGGTGGTGGTGGTGGTAGTGTTGTGGTGTGGTGTGGTGGTGGTCGTGGTCATGGTGGCTGGTGGTGGTAGTGGTGTGGTGGGGGTAGTGGTGGCGGCTGGTGGCGGTGGCTGGTGGTGGTGGTAATGGGTGGTGGTGGTGAAGAAGAAGATAAGGGGGGGTAAATGTAATTTTTTTATTTTTTTATTTAAAAAAAGATCAAAAGTTGATCTCTTTTTAATTTATGAAGATGAATTCGATTTCCTTTCAATTTAAATAAAATAAGTGACTGACATCTAAATTTTTAACAAAAGTTGACTGATATCTAATAATCCCTATATGATACATCAGACCCACAAATAGAGTAATTATATGTGAGTTAATATATATATATATATATGTGTGTATATATCTATACATATAACCTATGCCCTATATATAGACCCTAGTAACCTTGATATTGGTGTCATTTATCATCCCTAGGAGATATTATCTCTAGAAACTCACACTGTCTTCCAATATATAGAGCTAATATTAACACATGGCCGAACAAAACACCATTCAAGAGTCATCTTCTACTGCTTCTTCCCTTTTTCCAAGTGCTAAAACTCAATTCTTATATGCTATCGCCATCTTTCTGGATGTCAATGGATACCTCGTCCTATCTCCACTGCCTCCACCACCGGAGTAGAGACCTCTTTTCCCTATGTCATTTGGTCCATAACATCTGCTTATTTGAGAGCTCCTCAATCTGTCGCCGCCGCCCGCCGTCGCACCTCTAACTCGCCAACAAGTTGTTGTTCTTAAAGCTGAGAAAAAAAAATTGGTCCAAGGCCAAATGACAGAGGGTGTAGAAGAGAGTGAGAAAAAAAAAGTGGTCCAAAAATTTAATTAAGCCCCCTATTCTATTAGGCTTCATTTAACAGGCCGGATAAAACTGATGGAAAAGACAGGATAAGGCAGGATCGTATAGGATAGTAATTCTGTCTGATAAGCTGTTATGTTGTCCTATGTTTGGAACGTGCTTGGATATAAGTTCCGGATAATAATTAAATTATTGATTTTTAACACCAAAGAAATTGCAAATCTGAAAAAAAAAAAAAAAAAAAAAAAGAGAGATCTAAAAATGAAAAAGGAACAAAAAAAAAAAAGGACCAGAAAAAAGTAGATCCGAAGGGAAAACAAAAGGGATCTGAAAAAAAAAAGAAAAAAAAGGAGCAAATCTGAAAATGCAAAAGAGAAAAAAAGAAAAGTAAAAGGATCTAAAAATAAATAAAACAGATCTGAGAATAAAAAAAAATAGGATATGAAAAAAGAAAAGGAAAAAAGTGATCCGAATTTTTTTTTGTCCCATGGGTTAGAGTTATTGCACTATCCATGAGATAAAAATCTAGTTTAGGACTATTTTATCCTATCCAATGGCGCCACTAAATATCGAATATGATAAAAGTGATATGCCTCTTATCCTGACCATCCAAAAGGTTTAGATGGTGATTAAATTAGGGAACTTCTATCTGTCCCCCAAAAAAAAAAAAAAAATTAAGGAACTTTTACTGTGCTATAGGTGGTTTTTCATAGTCTGGTACAAAATGCTTGGAACTTCCTAGACTTAAAGAGAATTATTGAATTCTCTAGAGTTTTTTAAAGACTTGTGCAAAATATATTATAAGTAGTGTGACATTCTAAAAACATTACTTTATTAGGATGTCCAAAACTTCTAAAACATTATCATGAGTTTCTATTCCATTAGATGATCGCCACTTATATACATCCTAGGCATTGACCGTACTAACTATTATTTATAAGTAGATTGGCCTTTATCAAAATTATTCAAGAATTTTAAAGTTTCTCGAGAAAAAATCTACACTTCGTAGAATTATGCAAATTATTGACCGAGTAGTAAAAAGTGCATATTTATGTGTTTTCTCTCCTTCTTCATCTCTTTTATTGTCAAAGATGAAAAGCCTACTTAAATCTTGTAACACGTAAAAGATGGCGCCCCCCCTGGGCCAAATTCCTGGATTCGCCCCTGGGAGCTATCATCTCTATGAACTCTCACTGTCTTCCAATATATAGAGCTAATATTAACTCATGGCTGAACAAAACACCATTCAAGAGTCATCTTCTACTCACTCTTTCCTTTTTCCAAGTGCTGAATCTTCAATCCTTATACGGTATCCCCATCCTTCTGGCTGCCAATGGAGATCTTGTCCTATCTCCATCGCCTCCATCGCCAGAGTAGTGACCTCTTCTCCCTCGCCACGGTCTACGCCATAAAATATGGCCAGCACCCGCATCACAAATGCATTTACGCTGTATATCCGGCGATTATCACAAGTTTAGTTGCCATGGGTGGATTTTGTGGTATGTTCTTTGTTCATTTCACTAGAAAGCATTTGCATTCACTGGATATGAAGTATAGGGATGCTTTGAAGGACGTGAATGCACGACTTGCGGATGTCCCGAATCCACATTTACCTCTTGAGATGCATGACTTAGACAGTTTCTACCTTGCTGTCCCGATAAAGAGATTCTTGATCAAGTGATTTTTGTACTCTTTTCTATGCATTTGGTTGGGAATCAATGTAGTTGCCTTCACTGTTTCTTTCACCGAATTTTGTGGTAGGACTTAGGAGAGAGATTCATCACTTTTGAAAATGACATGTTAGAGGTTGAAAATGTGTCTCATAGGTAGCAATAGTCTGGAAGATGGAATGATTTTTGTGTTTAATGGATGTTTGCTAGATTTATTACGTATTACATGAGTTCCTTTTTCAAAGTACAGTGTTTTTCAATTAATGGTTTCTAGTTTAGGCTAAATTTTTACTATAATCATTTAGGGTAAACCACGAAAATCAATATGTATTTTATTACACAATGGTATTGTATTTTGACATTATGAAGTTTTGTAATTGTGTAGTACATTTTGTTAAATTAGAATTGTATTGAAAACTCAGTTGTCTGATTTTTATTTTTATGTTTTATATGCAAACCGTGGTGTCTGATTATTTGTCACGACTAAAATACCTCAGTATGATTTACCAAAATAAATGATGATTATGCTGTTGATCGAAAAAGATTTATTATTGTCACTCCATCATTGAACTAAGGCACTCCATGATACCACTCTCAGAGCATGTGGTACCATATATACAATGCATGAACATGCATGGTACCACATGCTTTACGAGTAGTATAATGGAGTGCCTTTTTTCAATAATGGAGTAGCAATAACATCACTCAAAATTTAATGTGGAAATACTAATTGCAATATTGATTGTTGGCAATGATCGCCAGATTTTGTCAATTGTTATGTGCAAAAATTCAACCTCTATTAATTAATACTCCGTAACAAAGTACTATGTGGTAAAAAAATTAGAAATATATTAGTAGCTAATGTTCTTTAAACTTAGGCAAGTTTTCAAAACTCTTAAAAGATAAGACTTTTGATTTATGTGGGTTTGGTCGATAGTAACATACTTCTTGATTGGTTTGTGGGACTCTAAATATTAGGTTATACCAGATTGAAGTTCAATTTTGTTGTTCATTAAGGTCTGTTTCGATTGGCTCTAGTGTTTTTCCTAGATAGAAGCATTAGCACTAATCACAAGGGCATCGCGAAAATGGGCTAGAGCAAATCACGTTGGAGCTAAAGTACATCACATTAAGTGTGGGCTAAAGTATGTCTGGACAAGCTTTAGCCAATATGGGGTAATTTGTAGGTAGGTTCACCTCTAGTAACTAACTGGTTGAACACTCGTGCATACGCACAGAAATTTGTCAACAAATAAAAATGCATAACAAATTTAACAGCATAAATTCCATCCAATAATTTTAATTTTTTCCATTTTAACCATCTTATGCAAATTCATATAAATAACAGTAAAAACATTCTCAAACTGGAGCTTAGAGATTGAAAGGAAAGAAATGCACTTACAGAGAAACATTCTACAAAGATTTATCACAACTTGCAGTCTACTGAATAAAATCTAAATACATTTCAAATAAAATAAAATAAAATACAATTATCATGTTATCCTAAGAGTGCCTAAATAAAATAATTTATCGTACATCATATATATGAAATAAATATACATGGACAAGTAGGATATTTGAAAATGGAAAACTAAGAAAAGCACATTCTAAGGAGAAGGAGATTTACACACTGATGCTTCTATTTCAATTCATTGCTTGAATTATTCAAATAGCAGTATTACATAGGTATTTATACGATCCCAAACATAATGTATCTATCCAACCTCATATATCCATTACAGTTAATATCATTATTCTTCCAATACTTCTTTAAGACTAATACATGAACTTATGTAATACATGAATAAACAAATGCAAAAAATTGATTCAATGAACTTAATTGTAGAAAGACATATCCTGTACGCATGAACCATCTAAATATATATCTAATGAAAAAAATACAAAAAACATTTAAAAATGCCACGTCTGATTTTTGGTGCAAGGAGAGTTGAGAATGTGTAAGCTTGTAAATACTTCATTCACTTCGGTGTTTATATATATTTATAAAATAAATTAGTTGAAATATTAAAAAGGTGAAAAATGCATTTGGTGTTGGTTAGTGCCTATGGAGGGCCCACTTTTTTCATTTCAATTTTTCTTTTTTATTTTTGCTGAGGCAATGCACCCACAGGGTGGCTACGGGCCCACTTCAAAGGGACTTCCTCCCATAGACGGCCCAAGGGATTAAATCCCCACACAATTCCCTCCAAGGGGAATCGAACCCACCCCCTCCTACTTGGGGGAGGGAGAAGGATACCACTAGACCACAAGGGTCTTGGTTGTTCTTCTCAATTGTGTTTGATCCACGACGGCTACGTTTGAGCTTAACTCGGTTCAATTTATTACTTCTAATGATTATTTTTTGTTTCTAGAGCAAGGTAATGTTTAGCACACGCGCTTTTTGGTACACTTTTTGGCACATTATGTTTTAAATGTATGTACCTTATGTTGTTTCACTTTTATTTACACCACTTACACAGCACATGATACATGCATTTAAAGCTGGGTGTAAAAAAGTGTGTCAAAAAATGTTGGTGTAGTAGTGCTCTATTTTTAAACACATAATTACGACAATTACTTTGTAGGACTGCAAGTTGAATGGGTGAACCCGATCGAGCCCAAACCAAAATTTTCTCAAGCTTGAGCGATCATTTATTTAAATCGAACTTGACTTGAGCGGAAACTAGAGTAACCAGAAATGCATATGTCCATATATATATATATAATATACAATAGAAATTGACTTAATTAAAAAATATACACTTGAAGCTTGATCTTGTCTCATTTTAATCCATATTATTTCAATTACATCAACTTGATCTCTCAAGGTCTTAAACGGAAGCAAAGTGGTCCAAATATCCCAAACATTATACATAAACATGCTATACTATGTATAATGCTGGGATGCAGTAATAGATTAGGATGAGTAGATAACAATTAAACAATTGGATTTATAATCTTCGCATGTGTGCAGTCACATAAGAGGTATCTGATCACTAATTACGTCTCAAAGCATCCTACAATATCTAAACTTTTTCAGTGCAACTTTGTACCCTAATCCCGATTATTAGAGTAATATTTGGGACACAACCTTCATATAACTTTCATACAACCTCCCCAAAAGATGTGTCTATCTCTCTCATGTGATGTCACTGGACCCCACAGTGACACAGGAAAGAGATAGACACATCTTTTGAGGAGGTTGTATGAAAGTTGTATGAAGGTTGTGCCCCAAGTATTACCCCTATTATTATAGGTTCTCCTCACATAGTGGGTGCGGGTAGGTAGCCTAAGAATTCCCTGTTGCACTTTGTGGGCAACAATTTGGACAGCACTTGTGGTCACCACATGTATATAAATACACATATAGCTACATATATATGTACATCAAAAGGTCTTGGATAGATAAATGATTGTCCAATCTAATTGTGTCTTAGAGACGATATACAGACTTGCAGATACGACGACGTGCAGGTGATGTGGGAATGCTAAGGAGATCAGAATCCGAGTTCATGACAAACCCAAAGCACAAGCAAAGACCTTTTTGGAGAATTTTTGTATGGTCCAGCCAGTCCAAAGACTCCAAACCATGCTTATAAACTGACTCTTCAACAATATAACAGTAATGAGTCTCTAATGTCCTGCAAAATGAAAAGATTGTAAAAAATGATTGTGTAGCAGATGTCACACTAGCCCAAGACTGAACCAATATATGAAGAAAAATAGCCACCAGATAAATTAACTTACACTCCATAAAAGACTCTTGCATGCACAAGTGGAGCCATTCGCAAGATTACTACCAACATATTTTCCTATCAATTACATCGATGTGCAATACATCTTGAGGTAATTTATACTTCACACCGTTGTACCTTAACATCCGGTCTCACTTAGCCCCCATAATTTAAAGGTTGACTCAAAGGACTTCGGAGTTTCTAATTTGTGTCAATTTTTATTTTGTCAAAATCCGTCAAACTTCCGTCAACAATTCTGTCAAAAAAGTCAAAATCTGTTAGAATTCATCAGGCTTCCATCAATAATTTAATGGATTTTGGTAGAAGGTGCAAATTGGAACAATTTAGAAATTTCAAGGTCTAATGTATTATGTGGTATGCAAATTGGAACAAATTAGAAATTTCACGCATAAGATAATAACTGGGGAGAGAAGTATCTGGTATGCTTTTCTTTATAGAAAGCTCAGTGTTATGAGGTCATGAAATATCTATTGGAGCAGTCCATTAGGCCATTGTTTTGTTAAGTAAGCTAGCGTTGATAGGCCTCACGAGCTCTAGACTTGGGCCCATTTGGCAACAGCTTCTGCTTCCACGACTCAATTGCAAAAAACTTCAATAGCCCAAAAGCTGTCCCTGGTAGACTCTGGCCAATCACATTTTTCTGTGATTAACTCATATAAATTTCCGATTGAAGCACGGATGCTGGTTTGTCAAGTAATTCAAGTTTCATAATCACTTATGGACTTAAAAAGCTATTGCCAGATGCGCTTGTAATATTCAATTTTGAAGATGGGATGCTTGCATTGAGTGAATTCCCAACTCCTTGTATCTTTATCTAAACCCACAATTCTTTCCATGGCCATAGCAAACCTCAAAATCATTCATAAGTAGCATCAACCATGGTTTATAAACCTCTGTCACACCTGAAAGAATGTCAATCTTTCAGTGGATATTCTTAAAAAAAATTATAGGGATTTTGGGGGGGGGGGGGGGGGGGGTGTTGTGCGGGTGTGCGGGGGTTGATATGTAAATGATATATACATGTACACACGTATTAAGAATTGGGATTTCCACCAAGCCAGAACAATCTGAGATATAGTGACTTCAAGAAATTGCCAAAGTTGCAGATCTAGAGAGAGGAGCAAGCATCATTGGCCCGAGAGTATCTATGTACAATAAGGGTGATTATCAAAGACTATCACCTAAAAGATGGATCAAGTTGGCCCTTGTGAACAACTTGATTGCAATCAGAATTGTCATGGCAGAATGATCTAGACCTTGCGAGTCTAAAATGCACTCTGTGGTCAATGTAGCTCCAATAACTTAGAACAATAGATCCTGTTCTATGTGCAATTTGATTAGTTTTTCTAAAAGGGAGGTTACAAACTAGATAACCTGATCAGTTAATGATATGTTAAATTAGAATTAACTAGCCTATGATACCCTAAACCACCACAGTTGAATTCACGTTTAAGTGTCCAGATGTGTCTTATAATGTCTCAGAAGTGTCCGACAATATGATTTAATATAAATTAATCTAGATACCTCTATAGTTGCATCCGGTACGTGTCCCTGCATGTCTTGTGTCTGCGGAGTGTAAAAACGCAAACGGCACCCCAAATGAAGTGTCTGTGCTACATAGGCTAGTGTTATATTAGCCAACCACACTAGTATTATCATTATTTTGTTAAAGCAAAAGAGGGTTGAAGGGGGGCAACCATAAGTGACTTATCTCATTCTCTATGTGCGTGACCATGGGAGCCTCCGACCCGAAGGGACAACCGTCCTTGGGGGATCAACACTCTTATTAACTAACGGATGTGGGACATCATAGAAACAATTTTCCAAACTCTACTGGTGAACAATAATTGCCTCCCTTGGTAATTGATGTAGAATAGACCCTAGAATTCCACAGGCAAATCAATGACCGGTACGAGAGACACCTAACCCTTGGCTATTGCATATGCAGGACAGTATTGAGAATTGATGACATTGAACTTAGAATTGAGATGAGAAGGAAAGTGATAGAAACCTAGGTATCCGAAAAATCGTGAAGGCTTCTTTCAGTAAGCATATAAAATAAGATTGTAGAACAGATACAAATTAACTTTACTAGACTAACCACTATTTCAGTAGATAAAGCCAACCCTAAATTAGATTAATTCTAGTAAGATAAATGAACTTAAATTAATAATGTAGATAAATCATGCTTGCAAAGCATGGAGTTGGGTACAGGTGACTTACCTAGTGGAAAACCCAACGAATCATTGTTTGGCGTTGTTACGAGCCCAGTGACGAACCTACGTACGGTTGCAATATTCGAGCCTCCATGTGCTCTCTTGTACTTCGCATAGGTCATGAAGATCACTACTAGAGCGGTCCTTGTATGTGTCACTTGCTAAATCCCAAGGCACCTATGGTGATGGCCTAGAGAGAGAAAACCGTGAGGAAAAAAAGAGTGAGGAGAGAGAGGCAGTCGAATTGTGTAGAGAGAGAGAGTTGGTTTGGGTGCAATATATGCATATATAGGCACACAAATCCCTATTTCCTTAGGACACCGAAGCCCATTTCTTGGTACCTAAGCAAGGCCTCTTTGGGCCCGGTCCAATAGCATGTGGGTGCCAGTATGGCTTACATTATTTGCTACATCTTCCACTCACCTACATAGGGTTGGTGCTAAAACCAATCTCTCAAAACAGAACTTCTCATCTCTTCATACAGGGAAATAGAATGTGCGACCTTACTAAAAGAAAATATAGCAACTGGAGTGTAATGCCAAATCATCACCATAACCAGCAAGACACATCACTCGGAAGCTTCTCGTGTATGCCTTAGACGGATCAACCACACCAGACATAGCATTTTCGATCCCTCGGTGAAAAGAATTGCTGCACCACCTCAATGTAATGTACTCATGACATATCCGTAACAAAATACGATTATCGCAATCCTGCTAATGAGTCATAAAACATGGTGTGTTGTTGAATGGTCTTCTTTGAGCCCACATGTTAATCCGACTAACTTGACCGCTTGCCTAGACACACCCCATAGAACGGAATCTTCTCTTCATCCTAGGATGGCATGCTAACGTAGCTGTCATCAATCGTCCTCTTCATGACATAGTCTAAAGCCGTGAAGGCACCAGATTGTAGGATAACCAATGTCTTGAATATGCTTCGTGCCTCACACAGTAGTGTAGAGGAATCCATTCACTGCTCCACAGTCGATCGTAAAACCACATATAGTATGAAATGTATGCTATGACACTTTTCCATAAAAATAGGCATGTCACTCTGTGTTATGGGAAAACAAGTAACACTATACAAATCTTAGTCTCGACATTACACAAAACATCTAACTTGAGTTTCCCAGCACAGTCGCTCCTCCTAGTGCCTATCTGAGAACTCACATTTTGCTGTGAATAGGCTACATAGAGCTGTGGGATCTCTCTATGTTCGACCAAATATAAAGGTCTCATCTTAGCTCCATCTGAGGCGACATATAAAGATAATAAAGGTTATATCTAGCTCGCTGTTCTTACACTGCGTAGATATAAGTGTTCAAGCTCGCTTTCTAAGTGCTATAGATACACATGTCCTAACTTGCTATCTAAGCGCCTTGAACACAAATGTCTCATCTTGCTCGTCATCTCAGTGCCACAGACACACATGTCCTAGTTCGCTATCTCGGTCCCAAGGTGAATCACCTGTGTGAGCAGGTCAATTCAAGCCTAGTGACATATTAGAAATGTGCATTCATTCTATTCATATAACAAATATATATATATATATACGGAAACCAACAAGTTTATTATTAACTGATAATAAAAACTTAAATAATAATGTCAATGACATAATAAAATGTTTAAGCACATCAAATCCCCAGTAGAGATGTGCCTCAAGACAACTTCCCTTCGCGCAAACTGTATGTCAAATGTGACTAAAAATGAATGTCTACATGCTATCACTATAGATGAACAAAACCTTATCGCTATGAGGTGAAGAGCCTAGCCACTACAAAAACTCTTTAGCCAAAATAGCTTCTCGAATAACTGGTAAGCACACCACATATTATGCTTCCATCGTGGACATCATAAGGGAAGGTCCACAATCCTGTAAACATATCGCAAGATCCTTTTCACTACTCTCTAGTAACAGGACCAGGGTTGATATGGCAACGACTAATTAAACCAACTGCATAGCAGACATCTTACCGAGTGCACAACATAACATACTTCAGATTCCCTATCGTGGACACATAGAGAAAATTGGATATTTGTTCCTCTTCTCATTATTTTTAAGACAAAGATCTAAAGTCAAGGTGAGTCCCTTTAAAATTGGGATGTTAATGGGTTTTCAGCTTTTCATGTGAAAAACGTTCAAGGGCCCCCGAGGTAAATAGAAAAGCTTCTGAGAACGATCTATCATAATCTGAACTCCCAACACATAGTTAGCGTTACCCATATCCTCAATCTCAAACTAAGAAGACAACCACTCTCAAGTGGCGACATTGGTGCTTGTATGTTCGCACTTAGCACGCATACTTGTTGACTCAGGATCTACGCATTCATTTGTATCGCATGTCTTTGTTGAACATTTGAATGTTAAATCGGCACCGTTAAGATATGAATTATCTATTACCGTACCACTTAGTAAATCAATAATGATGTCCATGATATACAAGAAGTGTGAGATCCAACTAGGTAAGAAATTGATGACAGTGGACCTTATACCAATCGTTGTGAATCACTTTGATGTGATACTAGGAACGGATTGGTTAGCTCTTAATCAAGCTACCATACACTGTGAGTGGAAAGAAGTTAATTTTCGATCACCGATATATGGAAGCTTTTGTTTCCAAGGGAGTGGGGTTACACTGCCACCGTATTTGATATCGGATATCCGAGTGGGTAAGTTGTTGAGAAAAGGATGTCAAGGGTTCTTATGTTTGGTGACTGATGTCTCAGCGATCGAATCAAGAGTAGAAGACATTCCGATAGTACGAGTATACCCAGATGTATTTCCTGATGACTTGCCAGATGTCCTTATTGAGAGGGAGATTGAATTCACCATTAAAGTTATGCCAGACGCAAAACCTATATCCAAGGCACCATATAGAATGGCACCTATAGAACTAAAAGAGCTGAAGGTTCAACTATAAGAACTACTGCACAAAGGTTTCATTCGACCTAGTATATCACTGTGGAGTGCTTTAGTGTTGTTTGTAAAGAAGAAGGATGGTTAGATGGGAATGTGTGTAGACTATCGAGAGCTAAACAAGTTAACAATCAAGAATAAGTACCCATTACCGAGAATCGATGATCTATTTGACAAACTTCATGGAGCGTAAGTGTTTTCAAAGATAGACCTTAGATTGGGTTACCATCAGTTGAAAGTAAAAGCAGAGGATGTAGACAGCTTTCAGAATGCATTACGGACATTACGAGTTCTTAGTTATGCCATTTGGAGTTACTAATGCACCAGCCGCGTTCATGGATCTTATGAACCGAGTCTTTAAGGACTACTTGGATGACTTTGTGATAGTATTCATCGATGATATTCTTATCTATTCACCGAGTGAGATAGAACACGAGAACCATTTGAGGTTGATACTTCAGAGATTGCGAGAGAAGCAACTATTCGGGAAATTCAAGAAATGCGAATTCTGGCTACTTAGCATTACTTTTCTTGGTCACGTGATTGACAAGAATAGAGTTTCAGTTGATCCTCACAAAGTAGAAGCTATATCTAATTGGTAGAGGCCGACATCCGTATCCAAAATTTGAAGTTTCTTAGGATTAGCGGGATACTATCGCCATTTTATCGAGAATTTCTCCAAGATTTCGTTGCCAATGACCAAGTTGATGAGAAAGGGTGTTACTTTTGAGTGTTGTCAAGAGTGTGAAGACAATTTTCAAGGGTTGAAGTTGCGATTGACGAGAGCACCTATCTTAACGATACCATCTGGAACTGAAGGATTTGTGATTTATAGCGATGCATCACATCAGGGTTTGGGATGTGTACTTATGCAAGGTGGCAAGGTGATTGCCTATGCTTCTAGACAGCTGAAGACACACAAGGTAAACTATCCGAAACACGATATTGAATTGGCCGCAATGATCTATGCTTTGAAAATTTGGAGACACTACCTGTACGGGAAAAAATGTGAGATCTTCACGGACCACAAGAGTTTGAAATACATCTTCACCCAACGGGACTTGAACATGAGATAGCGAAGATGGTTGGAGTTCATGAAGGATTACGATCTTTCAATAGAATATCATCCGAAAAAGGCTAATGTAGTAGCCGATGCATTAAGCCGGAAGATGCCAAGGAACTTAGCCAACGAGCTAACACAACAAAAAGAATTGGTAAAGGAAATGGAACGTTTGGATTTGGATATGATTCTAGAGACTAGTGGTGGCTTAATGATAGCAATTACAGAGCACCCAGATGTTATTGATGAGATCAAGAGGGAACAGTTTCACGATGTCTACCTGTGCAAAATGAGAGACGAGATACCTTTGGAAAAATGACCTGGTTTTATGTTGGAACAAGGAACCTTGAAATTTTGAAATCGGTTATGTGTACCAAATGTAAAAGGCTTGATAAAGAGGATTCTAGAGGAAGCACATAGTACTTGATATTCAGTTCACCCAGGAAGTAATAAAATGTATAGGAATTTATGAGAGAACTTTTGGTGAAAAGGTATGAAGCGGGAAGTTGCTAAGTATGTTTCAGAGTGCTCAGTATGTCAGCAAGTTAAAGCAGAAAGACAAGTACCTGCGGGGTTATTACAGCCATTACCAGTGTTGGAGTGGAAATGGGATGAGATTACGATGGATGTTGTTTTGGGATTTCCGCGATCATCAAACAAGAATGATAAGATTTGGGTTATAGTTGATAGATTGACAAAGTTAGCTCATTTTCTACGGATCAAGACTACCAAACCTTCGAAGTTAGGTGAGTTGTATGTGAAAGAGATTTTAAGGCTACACGGGGTTCCAGTTTGATTGTATCAAATTGCGACAGTAGTTTTACATCGAGGTTTTGGGGAAGTTTGAAAAAAGCTATGGGTACGAAGTTGAGTTTCAGTACCGCATTTCATCCTCAGATCGACGGGCAGTCAGAGCGCATGATACAGACGCTGGAGGATATGCTTCGATTGTGTGTCCTAGACTTTGGAAGTGACTAGGAGAAACACCTATCATTGATTGAATTTGCATACAATAATGGGTTTCATTCAAGTATTGGTATGGCACCTTAAGAAGCTTTATATGGCCATAAATGTCGATCACCGGTTTGTTGGACCGAGGTTGGGGAAAGGAAGTTACTAGGGCTTGAGTTAATACAGGTGACTACTAAGAAAGTGAAGTTAATTTAAGAGCGACTTAAGGTAGCTTAGAGCTGTTACAAGAGTTATGCAGACTCTAAATGACGACCACTATAGTTCGAAGTAGGTGACTTCATATAGTTGCGAGTATCGCCTTCGAAAGGCATTATACGATTCAGAAACAGAGGAAAGCTTAATCCGAGATTTATAGGACCCTTTGAGATCCTAGAGAGAAATGGGCCAGTGGCTTACCGATTGGCCTTGTCATCAGAGTTGGAACATGTGCATAATGTATTTCTTGTATCAATGTTGAGATGTTGTATGACAGATACGAGTAAGATCATTACACCTGAGCCGTTACAGATTCAGGGAGACTTGACTTATGTGGAACAACCGATAGAGATTCTAGATCGAAAAGAGCAAGTATTGAGAACAAAGACAATTCCAATGGTAAAAGTGCATGGTGTAGAGTCATTCAGTTGAGGAAGTTACGTGGGAAATGAGGAGGAGATGAAGAATGAGTACCCATACCTGTTTGACGTATAAGGTATAAATTTGGGGACAAACATCCTTTTTGGAGGGGAGAGTTGTCACACCCATTCCAAAATTTCATAAGTTTTCTCATGCATAATTGAATCTGTGAGTTTATCAATGTTAATTGATAATGGTGTTGAGGTTGACTGTGAGTCAATGGTAAGGTGTCAGTGGGGACACGGGAACATGGAAGTTCGTTTTGCTTTGGCACGATGAAATGACATTTATGTGATTTAAATGTTATTTAACTTTCTGGTATTGTTGATGAATAGTGAATATACCTGTGTAGAGTAAGTTCTGATAATCTCGATATTGTTATATATCATTTAGAGAACTATGGTGAGAACGTGAGTGTCACATTATATAAAAGGTAGGTTGTGTAGAAATTCCACAAAATTTTGTTTTCGAACGTAATTTTTGTATCCAAACGAGCCTTAATAAAAAACCCTTGTAATTAATAGTTTTTACTCGTAAAGTTATAAAATGGACGCGTGCGACGTTTCGGGAGTTAACTAGGAGTTTTGAGAACTTGCGGGGAGGTAAACGGGAATTTTGAGAAGTTTGTCTATAATAGGTGAGGGTGAGATTTCATTTCTCACAAACTTTCTCAAACATCTTGAGAGAGGAGAGAGAAAAAGGAGATTTAATCCTACGGGCTTTGCGACGACGATCGGCGACCTTCGTCTGTCAGTTTTTTCCGAAATTCGAGATTTGAACTCGTGGAGGTAAGACCTACATTTTGATACCGCTTAGGCCATGTTTGGCAAACATTTGTAAAAATCTAATTTCTAGACTTTTGGAGAAAACCCAGAAAATCTTGTAGGAATCACTTCAAATCTGTAGTCCGACGTTTAATCGGCCGTCTAGTCGATCCTTCAAAGTTTGGAGGAAATTGCACGAGGTATAAATTTCTAACTTATGAAATATAGAGAAATACATGTTTTAGATTTCGACAACGAAAATGTGATCTGGGCAAAATTCATGTGTTAATTTTAGACCCGTTAATTATGCACGCGCTTAAATGTGAAAAGCATGTCTAAATTTACGCGAGCACGTTGACTTGTCTATGTGGGCCAAAGGGGGGTCTTATACAAATTCATGCTGGAGTAAGCTTCTCGATATTTGAAAATTTTAGTAGCGATGGCTACTGTGCATGGTTTAAGGTTTAAACTTGCCAAGGCACTTGGGGATGTAATGGTTGTAGGCTTAGACTAGCCATTGACATTGCTGATTAAGGCTTGGACTTGCCGCTACCGGATGAAGGCGTATTTTTCTCCCCAGAGATTATTTATGTGATTACGAGGTTAAGGCATGTTTTTTCATATATGCACATGTTAGAATTTGTACACTCAGCATATAGATGAGCAGTGGAGATTTACTCCATTGCAGGTAAGAAGAAAGATAAGAAGAAGCGTGAGGAGTGAGGCCGTTGAGGAACGCCGGGGAAGAACCTTGTTCATATCTTTTGTTCTCTTTTCCTTAAACTTGTATTAGGATTTGAGAGTTCGTATATTCTGTAATAAAACTTTGGAGTAGTTAGTAGTACTGTAATCTTGTGTTTAGACACCTGTGATCATGTTTTAATCGTCGTATTATGATTGTGGTTGTGTTGGTTTTGGTTTGGAGATCCTTAGATTGGATTCTACAGTGTATTCAGCAGTCTGTCAGGAATCTGTCGATTGATTCTTGTTCAGTCGACTGGACCACTGTTCATTTTTGCAAACTGTTTTTAAATGTGGCAAATCTAATCGACTGGACCATGTTTCAGTCGACTGGATAATTGATAGAAAATGTGAATTTTGATTCTGCTAGAGGCACAGTCGACTGGTAGAAGTCAGTCGACTGAAAGTTTTAGGCCCCAATCGACTGAACTCCAGTCACAGTTGACTGGATGGGCTGTAGATTCCTTAAAAACCTTACTGCTTGATGTTTAGTCGACTGGAGCCCCGACCCAGTCGACTGGATCTCTGTTTTCAAACTTGAATCCTTTTGAGAAGTATTCCAATTGGACAAAACTGTTCATAACTCTGATTTCAAATGGGTTGGACATATGTTTCTGCTGCTAATCACACCGTAATGAACTGGATAAGCCTTCATGGCGTGCCACGTATCCTGTTTCTGCGCGTTAGTGGGATGGGTCGTGAAAGAAAGAGTCAAGATTTTGAGAGAGAGAGAGATAGAGAGATAGAGAAAGAGATTTCAAACCTTTGGTTGTCTTTCCCAAATCACCCAAATCGCAGCCCTAAATGGTGAGCTTCTTCGTGCAGTTTGGTTGAGGAGAGGAGAGAGAAAGGTATACGCTCAACTTGGGTTTTTTTAATTAAACACAAAATGGGTAGCCAAAGGATCCGACCCAAGTTTTTTTTTTTTTTTTTTTCAAAGAATCAAAGTGGTCAAACGGTGGTCCCACATAATTCGGTGCAATCTCTCGGTGCAAGTCAGTGCCTATAGCAATATTGAACATAAAATCAAATATAAAAAATTCTTAAACTAAATTTTTTATTTTCAAAATTTTAGAAGGACCCCTAGGCCAGCCACCCTAACCTTACTACCTTCCCTCTGCCGTGTCTACCGTCTGGCTCTATCACTCCTCTTCCTTTTTTGTTGCTTTCAAGTAATTACCTCAATTTTGCAAGTTGTACAATAAATAATATCCAATTGATTGTATTATAATATTCTTATGCAATGTTTTTAAAACCGAACTATTCATTGAATTGAACAATTGACTGGGTTATGACGAGTTACTGGTGTAATACCTTGTATTTTCATTGCACTTTTATAATGCTTTTGATATAAATAAGATTCAATATGTTGATATTTACATTTCATGTAATTTCTCTTTCGATCGATCGAACGTCTTTCAATTGATCGAACTTTTGTTTCTTCAATCGATCAAAACCTTATCGAGCGATCAAACCTCTGCTGACCTGAAATCCATACGTGGACGACTTTCAATCGATCGACCCCACTTCGATCGATCGAATGTGACTGAACTTGTAAACCAAGTTTATTTCCACGACCATCATTCACTCTCCTCCCCTATATATATGTATTATACACACACACCCACTTGGGTTGCTGAACTTTGGGAGAGAGTTAGAGAGATATATATAGTTTATATATACACATATATACACACACCCGGATATATATACACAAACAGTCACATGCAACGTGCCACGTGTCCTATTTCTGCCTGTAGCGAGATGGGTCGTGACAAAAAAAAAACTAATTTAGAATGAGGTACCTAATTTTAAATATTTTTCAATAGATATGGTAAATCTATTTATATTGTAGAAAAATCATGCACACAAGCATGGAGTCGGGTTCAAGGCATACCTTGAGCGGAATACCCGATTCGGATCGTCTACGGCGTTGTTCGAGCCCGACAAGAAACCCCACGAACTACTGCTCCTTCCTCGCTTCTGTGTACTCTCTTATGCTTTGTGTTGATCGTAGGACACACTACTAGAGCAATACCTGGGATAGTCACGCGCTAAGTCCCATAGCTCCATGGTGATGGCCATAGAGAGAGAAAACTGTGTGAGAGAGAGGATTGTGTTACCCTAATTGTGTGTGCAATATGCATATATATAGGCACACATATATGAAAACCCTAGGTCTTCAAAGGCCAAAGCCCATTGGACCCAGTCCAATGTTTGTGGGTGCACAAATGACCCACAATTTCTTACATATACGAAAGTACACTTCATAAAGTCATTGATATTATCATATTTGTTTTAGCTCCATAATGTATAATTATTTTACAGTGTTGTCATGTACCATAAAGATTAAACAAATCTCTAAAAGTTGTTGCATATTGGTTTTTGTTCATTAGAATATGTACCTATGCATAATTCAAGGTATACAATAAGGTCATTGAGTTGATATATAGCAATATACTCTTATTTTTTTCAGTAATTTTTTTGTTAAAACTTTACTAAAAACTAAAGAATACGTCTCTTGTCAAGGGAATCTTTATATTACTTTTACTGTTTGATAAACCTATTACGTGTGATGCACATGTTTTTTTCCTAATTTTATTAAAAGGTGGGTGTGTACAAAATTTTTCCTTTTTCCACCATGATAGTAGTTAAACTCAGGGGTAATAATTACCATTTTTAACATCCTCATGAGTCGTTGAAGAACACCACAAAAAACCTATAAAGTATGATAGTGCCTATAATACATCAGAATCCACAGACTAAACCTATACCCAATGGTGGATCTAGGAAGGACTCAGTAGAAGCAGCTGTCCCGACAAGAATTTTAAAAATTTTATGCGTACTTCAATTTTCTTATAGAAGCTAATTAGATGATGTAGAATCTTGTAGAATTTCCTAGACTTGAAGGGAATCATTTTCTTTAGAGTCATTTAGAGAGTACATAACAAGGGTTTGTAAATATTCAAAGTATTTCTTAAGAGTATTCTAGAAAGATTATTTTATTAGGAGGTAGAAAACTTCTACCTTATTATCTAGAATTTTCCTCCCATTGGATGATCGTCACTTACATAAATCCAAGCCATTGACTATACTAACTATTATCTATAAGTAGGGTGACTTTCGTCCAAATTATTCAAGAATTATAAAATTTTTGAGGAGTAGTAAAAATTGCCTACATATTCATCATGTACTTTCTCTACTTCTTCCATACTCTTTTTAATCCCATACTTTATTTGAATAATTGTAAAAATTGTTGGAGAGCAGTAAAAAGTGCATACTTGTGTTCTTAATCTATTTTTTGATACTTCTTTTATCGTTAAATAAGAAAAGGCAAGTATATATTATACTCTACAATATACTCAAAAATTGTAGAACAATATCAAAATATCAGTTGTAGACTCCTCTTTTTCTTCCTCTCAAATACAACTTCATCACTCCTCCTCTCACCTCCTTCCCACACAGAACATGGCCAGTGTTTGTCTCCATTTCTCTCCAAACCACCATTCAGTCAATCCTTTAGAAGATCACATCCTCAACAGAAAAACTTGGTCATACCACCATTTTGGCAACAAGTTCATGAACCCGTGATCATTCCTCTACAACAACAACTTCCCCTCAATGAACAGTTGCATCCACAATATCGATGTTCTCTCTCATATTCGGGATTCAGCCAACCAAACCCTCAGAGGTTTTTAGTCATACCACCATTTTGGCAACATGGTCATGAACCCATGATCATTCCTCTACAGCAACAACTTCCCCACAACGAACATCTACGTCCACAATATCGATGTTCTCTCTCATGTTTGGAATTCAGCCAACTAAACCCTCAAAGGTTTTTGGCTCAATATTCCCCTAGACCACCTTTTATAATTTCAAGTGATTTTCTAGCTCCCCTACACTCTCTTCCACCACCACAGTTGGTGGCACCCACCACCACCATCGACTCACAGACAGATTGTGTCACTGAAGGTTGACAAAAAAAGGTTGAATGCGCTATTTTGAAGCTAAACGAAGAAGAAGTGGAGCTCTATCGATATACCTTCACAAATATATGTGCCTGCCTATCCGATTACTCTGCATGCCATTGTTTTTTTCATCAAGCTTGCAGTCAAGAAGCCTAGACAAGTGTGAATACGCGATGTATTCTGGGGTGTTTACCATCCTGGTTTTATTAGGTGGAGGAATACTTTTGCTCTATAATTGTTTAAATGCACTTAATTTTCAAAAACTTGATAAGAAGTATAGGAGGGTTTTGAAAAAATTGAATATTTATCTTTCAGCTATCCCAAACCCTCATTCACCTCATGGAAGGTATTGATACCTTCCAACTCGCCTCCCCAATGAAAAAGCTATCAACCATTTCCCATTGGACCTATGTTATGCTTGTTTGGGGCGGATTCAATGGTCTTGCCATTGTTGTTTCATTCGTAGAGTTCTGTTAGTGGAAGATAAATTTTTTATATAATATTTCTAGATTGTCATGATTTTAGTTTTTAAGGGCATAATATTGTTATGTATCTCCTCTTAGGATTTTGTTTACCAGGTATCAATGTGTGTGTGTGTGTGTGTGTGTGTTTTTTTTTCCTATGCTAAAATGTGAACCTTTTTTTGTGTTAAATGCATTTTGCACCCTCAAACTATACCCTGTTTGGCACTTGAGTCCTTAGACAAATTTTTTTTCGCATTTTGGTCCCTCAACTAACATTTTGTGGCAATTACGAAAAAAGTCACTTCTAGTGATGCCAAAAGTAACACTAAAAGTGACGGAGGGGGCAAACTGCCACAAAATGGTAGTTAAGGGACCAAAATGCAAAAAAAAAAAAAAAAATTATTTAGTGACCAAAGTGCCAAACAGGTTATATAATTTGAGGGTGCAAAATGCATTTTACCCTATATCTTTATATCAGCTTTCTGTTGGGTGAGTACAAAAGGCAACGTAAATTGTCTTTTAAAACCTTCATGAATACTGTGACTGTTGCTCAATACCTTTAACATGAATGTTACAACCGTTGGTTAAAACGTCTTCCAATAAAACCCTTTAACTAAGCATTTTGCACTATCAAACTATACCATGTTTGGCACTTTGGTCCCTATGCAACTTTTTCCGCATTTTGGTCCCTCAACTACCATTTTGTGGCAGTTTGTCCCCCTCCATCAATTTTAGTGACGGAATAAGTCACTTTTAATGAAGCCAAAAGTGACGCTAAAAGTGACGGAGGGGGCAAACTATCACAAAATGTTAGTTGAGAGACCACAATGCGAAAAAAAAAAATTACTAGGACCAAAGTGCCAAACAAGATATAGTTTGAGGGTGCAAAACGCATTTTACCCAAGCCTTTCACTAGTAAATGTACTTAAAGTAAATCTTGACAATATTTGGATTACTAAAGATTAAAAGCTTTGAACCAAAATGGGTACCAGCTGCATATTTATTTATGCACATTTATGTCATATACACGCACACAAATATATATATATATACATATATTAAAATAAACCAACATATTCCCACTTATTTTAATAAAAATAAAAATACTCACATATTGGGTATAGATTAAAAATAAATAAATCATGCGTAATGAGGGTGACAAAGGCTTGAATCCCCACTTAGTGTTCAATAATCCTTGCTCTAGAGCCAATGTTGATAATGTCTTAAACTATGACTACTTTGGGGAAACAAACAAGACATTGCATCACACACATAATTTTTCAGCACTCTATTCCAAGCTTCTAAGCTAGCACGTTTTATGGCCATATGCTAGATCCCGGCTTATTGAGCGCTCTAGAGAATTATCCCCATTCTCATAAGAAGCGGCTCTACTTCCACACTCAAATAGGTGAGTCTATCAAGGATGCTCTCATGACTCTGACATCCCATCAATAATGGTTGTAGAACTCATTAAGAGTTATAAACAACTCAACCTCATATCTGTTATATATGAGATCCATGCACCTACACTATAGGGGTAGCCAATGACTAGTGCTCAATTTTAGTACATGTCCATCAAACCACTCTATTTCGTTCTTCCCTTTGAACCTAGTCCTCGGGATCTCTGGTCCCTAGGTAGGGTATCCTCATTGGCGATTTATTACTCTTTGGGCTGCAAGTCTATCCCCCTCGATTCAATCCAGTCTTCTACTCTAGCTAGAGCTTTCATTATCTCCAAATTATCATATCACTTATATTGGATTTCACAGTACTATATTTTCTCCTTATAGACTCGGAATTTTCAATGTTGTATTTTTTTTACACTCTTCCTATAATTGAAGTACTATCACAATGGATCAAAACAAGTGGTATTGATTTTCTCCCACATTGAAGTTTTATGTAGAAAATCACGAACTAGCCCGCTTCTTCATTGGCTTTTAACAAATAGCTCAACATCCCAATATAACACATAGCCAATGGTATACAACCAATCATCTCATAGGGTGCTCCAAAACTCATCACTATACTTTTCTAGGACAGTGGAAAACCTTTGGGTAAGCAAACCAATAATTTCTAAGTACCTCATTACAAAGTAATGGTATTCAAAATATGAATAAGCATCTTGAAAATTCCAATGCATTGCAAAAACTCATCTTGGTTTATGTCCAAAGAAATCATGAATTTTACATTTTGTACTTCTCATGTCATCTTGAATCAAATTCAAGGTATCCTGTTATTTTGAAAAATATCCAAAGCTATCAATTTAGTCATTTTGGATTAAAACCAAGACAAACTCAAATTATCATCTTAGAGAACTGATTCGTGTCAAATATTGCATTCCTAACTTCATGATTTTACTCTTATTGGATGCGAATTATCACCTACACCGGGAGATTTAATGGATAAATTGCACTTTTGTTTATTTTGTTATTGTTCACTTTTTGTTAATAAAAAGTCTCTTTCTTATAGGTTTTGGCGACTTGTTCAAAGTGAGAACTAACCCCGTTTGGTTCTTATCCTGTGAAAAGGGGTAGGAATCCATCCCAACAAAGGCAGATCGGTCCAGCCTTGCAACACGGATTGATAGTGTCCTTTGAGGAAACCACTGCACAAAATTTTAAAATCAGATCGATCTGCGATCCTGAATATGCATTCTGCCAGAATATAAGATAATTGGATCGATCCGCCCGTTTGCCTCGAATCGATCTGCTCTTTTGGACGAGGATTTTGCTACATTTAAGAATATAGGATCGATCCGGCATTTTGCCTAGGATTTATCCGCCTCTGCTGTGACCTAATCCCTCTTTTTATTACAAGTTTTCCATTTTGGGCTTATCTTCCGATGCGCCGAGTGTCCGACTGCTGTGGTCCAGGGTATGCCAAGTGTTTGGCTCCTATGGTTCAGGGGGTGTGTTGAAATGTTCCACATCACCCATTTATGCCCATTTCTGTGTGGTTTATAAGAATTTAGTTCCCCTATCCTTAACACTTGGGTTTTAAGGAGTTGAATGGGCTGGGCCTTACAAGATTTTTCATCATTGGCATGTGCTTGGCTTTGATATCCATTTTCTTTACTCTCTTTTTGCCTGCATTTTCAAGTGTATTACCCAATTCAGAGTGCTCATTTTTAGAGTGTAATACCAGTGAGAATTGAGCGCATTTTGAACGAAATTCAGATTATGAAAGCATTGCCATCTTCTTGATTGTTTGTAGTTATGCACTTCACACCACACACGCATCCAAGATTGAGCATAATGGAGTTTATCTAATAACCTTGATAGTTTGAGAACTTTTTGGATACTGCATGTCTCATTACTAAAATCCATTGAAAATCATTATCTATGTTGAGCGTTGTGCATTTGAATAGTGGACAACTATTGTGAGGAAACAAAATGTTTGTGAGTATTATTTTGAAAACCCTCTAGAGACAAAACTCCGCCTCTACGGGTAACCTAGACGTTTAACGGCTTGTTGCATATGCTCAATGCAATCGTGTTTCCCACGAAAATGGTTTATCTTTCATTTTACATAAAGTGTTGTGTAAGGTTTTTCTTGAATCTCTTGATCTTCTGCTTTGTTGCTAAGAGACTAGCAACATCTAATTGGGGGGTGTTATTCGAGTCCAATATTATATTCTTAACTTCATGATTTTAATCTTATTGGAAGCGAATTATCACCTACACTGGGAGATTTAATGGATAAATTGCACTTTTGTTTATTTTGTTGTTGTTCACTTTTTGTTAATAAAAAGTCTCTTTCTTGTAGGTTTTGGCGACTTGTTCAAAGTGAGAACCAACCCAACCCCGTTTGGTTCTTATCTAGTAAAAAGGGGAAGGAATCCATCCCAACAAAGGAGGATCGATCCGGCCTTGCAATGCGGATCGATCCGAGTCCTTTGAGGAAGCCACTATACAAATTTTTAAAATTGGATCGATCCGGAATCAAAGGGCGGATCAATCCGCGATCCTGAACAAGCACTCTGCGAGAATATAAGATAATCGGATATTCGATCCGCCCAATTGCCTCAGATCGATCCGTGATTTTGGATGAGGATTCTGCTATATTTAAGAATATCAAATTGATCTGGCATTTTTCCTGGAATCGATCCACCCCTGCTATAACCTAATCCCTCTTTTTATTACAAGTTTTCCATTTTGTGGGTTTTGTATAAATAGGAAGAGATGGGTTTTTTTGTATCCATCTTGCATTTTATTTTCATCTATCATTTTGCTCTCATTTTGGAACCCCCTCCATTTTCCCTTCCATTTTTCTTCTTTGTTGTAAACTTGGAGCTTGGATTGAAGTTTTAATGGCTAGGTACATCTTTTATCTCTTTTCCTTTGATGATATTGCTATGTTTTCCATTATTAGTTAGATTTACTTATGTTGTGGATCATGAACTCTTGGATTTAATGTTGTAGCATTTCTAGAGTTAATTTGTGTAGGATTCAAACTAAGGGATTCATCTTATTTGCCTTGCAAATTTTATTGTCAAAACTTAGATTTTGAATCATGCCTTATGTATTTCATATGGAATATTATGTAACCTTGTGTTTTGCCCTCCATGTGTTTGATGAAAGTTCTGTGTGACATTTAAAACTTGGAGTCTTCATATTTGATGTCAAGCATCTTTGATTGTTCAAACTCTTGGGTTTTAAATACTATTTTTGAAGGCTTCATAAGTGATTTGTCTACCAAATAGATTAGTTAGTGTAGGGTTGACAAATCATTCGGATTAGAAGCCATGGAGGCGTCATCTTGTATGTCATACATCCTTGACAGTCACACGTTAGCTTCAAATCCGTTTCTATGGAAATCTCAAAGCTCATTTCATCTAACACATAGATGTACTCTTGTGTTTGATAATATACAACAATGAGATGTTACCTTAGAGTGTGCTTGAAGCATTAGTCCATTTCATCTTGTTGTGACCTAAGATGGGGGGAATGATCCCAACCTATTGCTTTTTAGATAAGTTTTCCTTTTTATCCTCTAAAAACCCCAAAAGACGCACAATCAATTTTTCTCTTTTTTTTTTATCATCTTTTCTTATTTCTTCCTTTCAGCATTATAATTAGTCTCTAAACTTCTCAAACGCTGTTCTTGTATCAATCCCTATGAAGTCGATACCCTACTTCCAACATACTATGCTTTTAAGAGGGTTAATAAAAATGCTTGATTTAGACATAATCAAGAATGTCCTAGGTATTCACAATACAATCATCTTAGATATTATCCTAGAGATTACATACTATCATCTTGGATTAAATCCAAGGTACACACTGTTAGAAAATAATATTGAATAGACACTGCTGTGAATGAAAATACTTATCAGTAGGGTTGAAGAGTCTGACTGAGTCGTGTATTAAACACTGTCCTTAAGAGTAATTTCCGCCCCTCGGAGTTGTTGACTCGGCACAGAAAGGTCTCAGCGGTTTACCCTCCAGGATTAAGCAGCCTCGTCTTTGTTCACGTGCGCTCGTTGAACAAAGGGCACAGAACAGCCTTGTATGTATATCAGTGATCGAATGAACAGAGAAGAACTAGAGAAGAATCAGAGAGGGAAGATTGTATTGCTGTGTATTCTCAAGGAGAATAACCCACAAATTTATATCCATCTTAACCCGACAGAAATCCCTTGATTTATAAAAACGTGTTACAAAGAAAGGATAAGATTTCACTTAAACGGCTAATTAATTGCACAGTTTAGGAAGGCGTAAATCTGTGAGGGAATGATATTATTCAGTCAAAGCAAAATTAAAAGGAAAGTTTTGGAAAAAACAATTTGCAAAAGGATGGTCCAACTGTGTGAGCTCGCGAGGCTTGGAGGCCGGGATTTGCACCCCCCCCCCTGCGCGCGAGTAAGACGTGACGCGCCCGGTTAAACGATTTTTGGATCGAAACCCAAATTTCTATTGGATTTGGAATTAGCTTGGGCTTGGCTCATGTGCGCGTGAGAGCCCACATGTTCCAACTTGTTACTAAGCCCATAATGTCAAAGCATATATTAAGTCTCTCAACTCCCTCTTCCTAAGCAATGTGGGACAAGAGTCTCCACCACACTTTTACCCAATACCACACCAACTAGAGAGATGTAGATAGAGAAAGAGTTTGGCTTTTGAAAAACACCCACTTTGGACCACAAATTACAACAATCCCCCACATTTTTCAAAGACAAATTTTGAGAAGTAACGATTGACCACTTTAGAATACTGTATCAGTGATGGTGTCTTTTGGACTATGAACCAACACCTAGGGAAATAAGAATTGAGTCACAGAAAGTTGGTGAAAATAAAATTTCTATGAACCTCATTTCTTTGTGTGAATCAAAGTACTTATCACCCACAGTACACTTTGATAAACAAGGCTGTTAACGCGATTTGGCACGTTTCGGCCATGCGCCGTACCTGGATTTCATGAGTGCTCTAGAGAACCTGCCTAAGTTCTCATAGGAAGCGGCCCCACTTCCACACTCATATAGGTGAATTCATCAAGTATGTATTGTAACTATACATACCACCCAATAAGGACAATGAATTCATTAAGAGTTAAGACTCAACCTCACACGTTGCAGTCTACACTATCTACACCATAGGGATGAACTATAATTATAATTGATAGTGTCTCACCAAGTCAACCAGTAGTTTGTTAATACCCATATGAACCTAGTTTGTGGGATCTCCACTCATATAGGTTGGGTTACCACTACTATTGACCTCTGTTATGGGCATAAGTCCCATCCCCCTCGATGTATTGGCCACTAGCTTTCTTGCTAATGGTTTGGTCAGAGGATCCGCTAAATTCATCTCTGACCTCACAAAGTCTAGGGATATAATCCCATCTTATAATAGCTGTTTTACAATGTTATGTCTTAGGAGAATATGCCTGCTTTTTCCATTATAGGCCTTATTTCTTGCTCGGGCTATTACAGCCTGGCAATCACAATGTAACGACACAGATGGAACTGGTCTCATCCATAAAGGGATATCTGCCAAGAGGTTTCTAAGCCACTCAGCCTCAGAACCTACATTCTCTAAGGCGATAAACTCAGATTCCATAGTGGACCGAGCAGTGCATGTCTGTTTGGATGATTTCCAAGAGACTGCACCTCATCCAAGGGTAAATATATACCCACTTGTGGATTTTGTCTCATCTGAATCAGAGATCCAGTTAGCATCACTGTACCCTTCTAGTACAATGGGAAATCCACAGTATGTCAAACCAAAATCCATCGTACCTCTGAGATATTTTAGTACTCTACATATAGCAGTCCAATGTTCCTTATTAGGATTATGAGTGTATCTGCTCAACCTATTAACTGCATAAGCAATGTCAGGTCTAGTACAGTTCATAAGATAAGTAAGACTGCCAATTATTTGAGCATATTCAGACTGTGATACACTAGTTTCATTATTTTTCTTCAATTGTATGCTCATATCATAAGGAGTACTAACAGGTTTGGTGTCAAAGTGACCAAACTTTTTAAGGATCTTTTCTACAAAGTGTTCTTGAGACATCATGAAACCCTCATTGGTTTTAGTTAATTTTATCCCAAGTATTACATTAGCTTCACCTAGGTCTTTCATATTAAATCTAGATGATAACAAATGTTTTGTTTCATTTATCACAATCATAACGGTACCTAGAATAAGCATATCATCCACATATAAGCAAATGATTACACCAACGTCATTATCAAATTTATGATACACACATTTATCAGCTTCATTCACAATGTATCCATTAGAGGTCATTACACTATCGAACTTCTCATGCCATTGTTTTGGTGCTTGTTTTAAACCATACAAAGATTTCACTAATTTGCAAACTCTATTTTTGTTTCCAAGAGATACAAAACCTTCAGGTTGTTCCATGTAAATTTCCTCTTCTAATTCTCCATTAAGAAACGCAGTTTTAACATCCATTTGATGAATAATGAGTTTATGCAAAGAGGCAAGAGCTACTAGAATTCTAATAGATGATATTCTAGCCACGGGAGAATAAGTATCAAAATAATCAACATCTTTCTTTTGAGTGTATCCCTTAGCTACAAGTCTAGCTTTAAACTTATCGATAGATCCATCAGGTTTTAACTTCCTTTTAAATATCCATTTACATCCTATAGGTTTTGTACCAGGAGGTAAGTCAACCAATTCCCAAGTGTGATTAGCCATGATAGATTCTATCTCACTATTAATTGTTTCTTTCCAGAAAGGAGCATCGGGAGATGAAATAGCTTCGCTATAAGTCAAAGGATCATTATCCATTAAAAACGTGAAAAACCCATCTCCTAGGTTTGTTTCTCTCCTATCTCGTTTGCTTCTTCTTAATTCAATTTCTACGGACTCATTCGAGTCAACATTAGGCTCAACTGTAGGTTCGAGTCTTGGTTTTTCAATGGTTGTTTTCAAGGGAAATATGTTTTCAAAGAAGTCTGCATTTTTCGATTCAATTATTGTGTTTTTCTCTAACACGTCACTTTTAAGAACTAAGAATCTATATGCAGCACTATACTCAGCATATCCTATAAATAAACAATCTGCTGTTTTCGAACCTATTTTCCTTTTCTTAGGTTCTGGAAGTAGAACCTTCGCTAGGCACCCCCACACTTTAAGGTATTTCAAGTTAGGTCTATGATTTTCCCACAACTCATAAGGGGTCTTTCCTGTTTTCTTAAATATAATTCTATTTTGAATGTGACACGCAGAGAAGATAGCTTCCCCCCACAAATTATTAGGTGCTCCTGAACTAATTAACATAGCATTCATCATTTCCTTTAACGTTCTATTTTTCCGTTCAGCTACTCCGTTAGATTCTGGTGAATAGGGTGGAGTTACCTCATGTACTATACCATGTTGTTCACAAAATTAGCCTAGAGGGCCAGATTCATATTCACCTCCCCTATCAGACCTAAGTCTTTTGATCTTTTTATCTAACTTGTTTTCAACCTCAGCTTTGTATTGTATGAATTTTCCTTCTGTCTCATCTTTATTTCTAAGTAAGAATACTCTAGTATATCTTGAGTGATCATCTATGAATGTCACATAATATCTCTTTCCTCCTCTAGATTCAGTTGATTTCATGTCTCCTAAATCTGAGTGAATTAAAGTGAGCAGTTCAGTTTCTCTTTGTACTATTTGTTTGCAAGGTTTCTTAGTACCTTTAGCTTCACTACAAATTTGGCATTTCTCATTATTAGTGATACTAACATTTTCAAGAATGCCTAATTCTTTCATTTTCTTTATACAAGAAAAGTTCACATGTCCTAATCTAGCATGCCATAAATCATGAGAATCAATCAAGTAAGCAGAAGAAGTAGTAGCATTTCCATTTAAATTATCTAGAACATTCAAAACAAACAAGCCATTATTGTAGTAACCTTTCCCCACAAACACCCCATTTTTAGTCATTACAACTTTATCAGAATCAAAAATAACTTTCACCCCCACTTTCCCAAGCAGCGACACAGACACAAGGTTCCAACGAATATCAGGCACGTGGAGAACGTCGGTAAGTGAGAGGATCTTTCCGGAAGTTAGCTTGAGAACTACCTTCCCTTTCCCGATCACAGGTGAGGGCCTAGAGTCCCCCATGTACACTTGTTCCTCTCCTTCCCCTACTGGTGTGTAGGAGGTAAAAGCACTTATGTTGCCACAGATGTGCCTGGTAGCCCCAGAGTCTACCACCCAATTTTTCTCCTCTGCCACTAAGTTGACCTCAGAAACGACAGCCACTATAACATCTGCATCAACTAGATTAGCTCTAGGGGCAGGTTTGTCATTTTTCTTCCTGTGTCTGCATTGAGCAGCATGGTGACCCGGTTTGCCACATACAAAACATTCCCCTTTCTTTTTAGCAAACTGGTTTTGGGGTTTGAGATTTTTGTTGAAATTTGTTTTATTGAAATGGGGTTTGTTATTCTGCCTTTGAAAATTCCCTTGGGTGCGATTAGGCTTTTCCTCAACGAGGTTAGCCTTGGAAGCCATAGCTTTGGCTTTCTCATTCCGATCAAGTGAACGTTTCTTTTCTTCAATGCGAATATGACCAACAAATTCCTCCAAAGTCATTTCCTTCCTCTTATGTTTCATCATATTCTTATAATTTTTCCAAGACTCCGGAAGTTTTTCAATAAGTGAACCGGTTATAAACGGTTCGGGCAATTTCATTCCTTCATTACTAAGTTCCGAAACCACAAGGTGAAAATTGTGAATTTGAGTAGAAACATCTATGTCATCGGTCATTTGAAAATTGAGAAAGTTTTCGATGGCATATTTTTTAATTCCGGCTTCCTCAATAATATATTTGGTGACCAAAGCATCCCAAATTTCAGTTGCCGATTTGAAGGTACAGTAAATATCAAAAAGTTCATTTGATAAGGCCTTCAGAATAATACTTTTGCAAATCTTGTTTGTATTTTCCCAAAGAGGCAATCCGGTTTCATAATTTTCAGAATCTTGAACGGGTTTTGGTTTAGTCAAAACGAAATCAACCTTTGCAATGTCAAGAATAAGTAGCAGTTTGGTTTGCCAGCGCTTAAAGTTATTCCCGTTAAACGATTCAATTCTTGTGACATCGGGAATAGCTTTAGTTGCGGTTAGCATAGCAGTATCCATGGAGATTACTCTTAAGAATGTTAAAAAATAATATTGAATAGACACTGCTGTGAACGAAAATACTTATCAGTAGGGTTGAAGAGTTTGACTGAGTCGTGTATTAGACACTGTCCTTAAGAGTAATTTTCGGCCCTCGGAGTTGTTGACTTGGCACAGAAAGGTCTCAGCGGTTTACCCTCCAGGATTAAGCAGCCTCGTCTTTGTTCACGTGCGCTCGTTGAACAAAGGGCACAGAACAGCCTTGTATGTATATCAGTGATCGACTGAACAGAGAAGAACTAGAGAAGAACCAGAGAGGGAAGATTGTATTGCTGTGTATTCTCAAGGAGAATAACCCACGAATTTATAGCCATCTTAACCCGACAGAAATCCCTTGATTTATAAAAACGTGTTACAAAGAAAGGATAAGATTTCATTTAAACGGCTAATTAATTGCACAGTTTAGGAAGGCGTAAATCTGTGAGGGAATGATATTATTCAGTCAAAGCAAAATTAAAAGGAAAGTTTTGGAAAAAATAATTTGCAAAAGGATGGTCCAACCGTGTGAGCCCGCGAGGCTTGGAGGCCGGGATTTGCACCCCCCCCCCCCCCCCCCCCCCCTGCGCGCGAGTAAGACGTGACGCGCCCGGTTAAACGAAACCCAAATTTCTATTGGATTTGGAATTAGCTTGGGCTTGGCTCATGTGCGCGTGAGAGCCCACATGTTCCAACTTGTTACTAAGCCCATAATGTCAAAGCATATATTAAGTCTCTCAACTCCCTCTTCCTAAGCAATGTGGGACAAGAGTCTCCACCACACTTTTACCCAATATCACACCAACTAGAGAGATGTAGATAGAGAAAGAGTTTGACTTTTGAAAAACACCCACTTTGGACCACAAATTACAACACACACATTATTCTCTTTTATACGGAGTTTTCCATCTTATTTATCTCATGCCTCTACCGAGCCTTGAACTCTTGATCATCTAGGAGTTTTAAATTAACATACAAGACTCAATATCTTTTAAAAGTCCCTGCTATTTGGAAAATACCATAACTCACAATATAGAACCCATTGTATAGATATGGTCCATTAACAAAAACATTTGGAAGCCATAATAATATTCAAGCCTTATTAGATTTTTCGAAAATTTCCTCACCTCCCTTTTAAATAAAATTTCAAGTCTCGCTCCTATAACAAAAAATTATATCTCCATTTAAAATGAAACATCGACTCCCTCAAAATTTCATGCATGCTCATAAATGTAATCTCCAAATTAAAATTTTCACAATCTCAAATTCTTAATATGGGGAATTGAGATTGATTTTCCCAATAGTTTTGTATTGTGATAACCGAGATTGGTGCTCATCTAATCAATCAAAACCAAACTAGTAACCTGTTGCTCAAAATCCATCAGGTCTTACTTCTCATACAATTCATATCTCCTTCAAAAGAATTCTATTGACTAGAAACTACATATGCATTCGGTACATAAGTCTCCACAATTCACAGTCTCAAAACTTATCAAATTTTTAAAAAACTTGTAAAACCATTTACTTGACAAAAATCTCACAGTCTCAATTCTAAAGGTTTTGCTCTTCTAAAACACCACAATTTTTTGTCATTATTTTTAGACTTGAGAGTTATATAGAAGTAAACAAAACAAATAACCCATCAACCTAATATATCCGTGCAAGAAGCACCAAGATTCATATAATGTAGTGCAAATAAAATAATTAAGCCAAAACACTATGCAAATCAAACGTGAGTTAAATCACATGCATATGTGTAAATTGTTGTCCTAATAAACTAATTAGGTTCGTCAAAAGGTGAGATTAAGAACGAAAATGCATACTACTTCCCAAATGTCAGTACATTTGTTTTAAGCCTAATAAAACATGTACAGAAGAAGGTCAAAACCAAATTCTAGAATATGAATTGAAGATTCATTCATTCACCATCACAGAAAATAGTGAATAAGTCATGCTTTTAATATATGCATCATTTTTCTTTTCCTTTTTATTTTTATTTTTTTCACGAGAAAAACAAATCATTGAAATAACCAGAATATTATACCCCCACTATTTTCATCACATTCTACTATATCTCAAAATTAATAAAATTAGATAACATACATTTGCCATGGAAATGGTGTTCGCATGCAAATAGAAATGTGAACTCTTACCAAACACAGTTGCATATTCCAAAATCACATTATTCTCCATATCGTCTCAAATTGTTGGAGAATAATACAAAAATAGCCTTCAAAGAATTCACCGCAATATAATCATCGTCAATTCCACCATTGAATAAAACCAATTATATAGGATGACTGGGACGAGGCGCGAAACGCTCTTTTCAGACAATACGCGTTCTCTACGATAATACTCGGTGCAGTAGGAAATAGTACGTCGTCTCTGGGATGCAACAGCCCGGTCACCCTTACTATAAGTCTATCAAGTCTGCACAACTTGAAAATACAAGAAGCCAGGGGCGGTCCTGAGTATTTGGAGGCCCGGGACAAACTATTAAAATGGAGGCCCTTATATGGGGGTTTAGGGGCAGCGCCCCTATGGTGATTTTTTTGGGGTCTACTTATACATATTTGGCAATTGTTTAGGATTTACTTACACATATGGCAATTTTTTTGGAGTCTACTCATAATATGAGTCTATTTGTGAAACTAAAACATTGTATGGTATCTTTCAAAATTCTAAAGGGGTCTAGTTCTAAAACTCAAAAAATTCCTACACTAAAAGTATAATTTTCAAAATTCTAGAGCCTTTGATTTTGAGTTTTATATACATGTATATCAATATGTATGTAGTTGATGACACTATATTGGGCCTTGGGGGAGACCTAAATGTAAAATACTAAAAATTTCAAACTAAAGTTGTAATTATGAAAATTTTATAGAGAACCTAAAAAATTTGTGAACTTTGATGGCCCAGACGGTTGCCCCTTTTGACCCCCTTTAAGCCGGCCATGCAAAAAGTTTTGCCCCTCTAGGACTTTCTTTAATTACCCAATAGCATATAGGAAAAATGACAAAGATAACACATATTTTTAATGGAATATAGTTGCGGGCCAAAATGTGAACCTTGGGAAGATGATAAAATAATAGTACACTCAATTTAAATAACCACATGTGTGTTTATATATATATATATATCTTTATATCTGCTTTCTGTTGGGTAAGTACAAAAAGCAACAAATTTTTTTTTTTTTTTGCTGAAAAGGAACCAAAAATTTATAAAATTTGAGGGAAATCCAAATCCGATTGATGAATCTCCACAAACTCAAACACAAAAGGAGGAATATCATCAATTAAGATGGGCCCCGAGAGGTTACAGTTGTGAGCCCATTGGGCACAGTTGTGAGCCCATTGGGCACAGTTGTGAGCTACAAAATTAGCCGATCTATGAATTTTAGACACGTTCCAAAAGCCTTTAACATGAGACAGCGATCTACGACAGTCCCTAATAATAGAATCAATCACCCAGATTGGGGAGGAATTCCAATCCATCAGTGGGTTGCAGACAAGGAGGGAGTCCCCTTCCACAATAACATTCTCGAATCCTTTGCTTAAGGCAGCCTTTATAGCTAAGGAAGCCTTTATAGCAAAGGAAGCAGCCTTGGCTTCAGCGATGGTGGGTTCCAGTGCATCAACCTTCCAAACCTGCGCATAACAAGGCCGCGCCTGATCATCAAAGACAATAATGGCCAAGGATGCGGCTGTGACCTTCACGAAGACTGTGACTATTGCTCATTACCTTTAACATGAATGTTACATAAGTTAGTCAAAACAATGCAATCTTCACAATATTTCGGTTAGGGAGTAATACTTGGGGCATAACCAAAGTCACAATCTTTTCCTCATAACCTCTATTTTGTGTCTATCTCTCTCTTGATGGGTCCTACAGTGCTAGTGACCCCACAGTGCCTACTAGGAGAGAGTTAGATACAAAATGAAGGTTGTGAACAAAAGATTGTGGCTTTAATTGTGCCTCAAATATTACTCATACACAAAAGAAAAGGAGACCCGTTTAAGACAGTTGTAAATGACACAAAAGAAAAGGATGTTTGGGATTAGGCCTATCCAAAAAAGGCACCAGTAATCATATATAACCAAACAACTTGCTGAGGCTACGAAGTCATTCGTTTAAAAGTTACAACAATAAGACATGAATGAACAAAAACAACATGATATATGTTGATGCAAATATGTTGATTCACTTTTCAAACATGCATTTAACGCAAAAGTGCTTTTTGTTCTCAAAACGTATACATATTAGCCGGTTTAAATAAGAGTAATGGTATATTGGTATGTTTCTCAAATTTGGATTCTAAATTTGATTTCCACCATACTTTGTTAATTATGCCAGATGCAATGGTATGTAATATCACTATCAAATATCGTAGCATATGTACAACTGTTTAAACATTTGGGAATTAAATTTCAATTCAAATTTGAGAAGTACAACATTATTCTTTAAATAAATTTTAATTCTTTAAATCTTCCAGTTTAAATAAGAGCATTGGTTAAATAAGAATTTATTAATTTTTATCAAATTGAAATCCTAATTAAATACCAAAATTTAGGAGCCCTAAGCGACTGCCTATGTCGATGCCCAGGGTAGGGCATGCTCTTATATTTACACAAAAAATGAATTGCGTAGAAAAGATTCCTGGCGTGAGTGAGAGATTTCTAAAAGTAAAATTGTGTTCATGTATGAGATATTTCATAAAGTATATGCATAATGTATTCGTCAAGCTTGAAATACTCGGAATGCATGTCTTCTTATTTTATAGTTTACATAAGACTCAAACAATACTCTATGATCACATTTATGAGGATACTAGTAGCGGGGCTGCGCGCGTGCTGTGCACGCAGCTCGGTGGCCGCTGACAGTTGTATTCTTGCGGATATTCTGTACTAATCTTAATATTGAAGGCCTCTAAAGAGAGATAATTACTCCCTCTCTTCTAAAATAAGTGTCCACTTTTTTCTTTTTTGGATACTTCAAAATAAGTGTTCACTTTTAAAAGTCAACTCCAAAATTTAATAAACTTCCTACAATATGTTGAGATTTACGCAGCGGAATTAAACGAGCGTACAATGAAAAGAAAAATGATAAGGGAAAAAGAAAAGAAATTACAAGAGAATTCTACGTGGTTTGGCAAAACCCTGCTTACGTCCACACCCAAGAGATTTTCCTTTATTATTGAGAATAAATTGCTACAAGACACTTGCTGAATTAAATCACATAACCCAACTCACAAACCCTTGTACTCACTCACTCAATATCCCAAAAAAAAACCCGTACAATATTTTTCCTCTCTCACAAGCCCCAGCCGAGTGTATCACTCTTTTCCTATGTGTATATCACACAAATACATATAGTACACGGTTGAGAAAATGACCAAGGAGTTCTAGTATATCACGGCATAATGGAGATATAACTATTTGCAAGCACATCTAAATTGGATAAATCCAATCTATATATCTAGCAATCCGTGACCCTCAAGAAATTCATTTGATCATCATGCATATCATTGTCCATGAAGCAAATTGTAACAAAATATGCACGCAAGCATACTAGTCGGGTTTAGGTCACTTACCTAGCGGAATAACCCAACGGATCGCCGAACGGTGTTGTTACGAGCCCAATCAAGAACCACGAACCTGCAGCACCTACATGTTTGCACCCAAAAAATACATTTTTTAGTTAAAATTATTGTAAGGCCGATTGTGATATTTTGATCGGACTTAGAGACCGATTGTGCTTTTTAATCGGACTAATCACCTTTTGATCGGGCTGATTAACATATGTTACTCGGACTGTTTGGTTGGTGTGCATATATTTTGGTCCATTAGGAAGCCCGATGGATTTTTGGCTATATGCCCGATTTACTTATAAATTCTGTCAATTTGATTGACTATGTAATAATTTCTCCAATGGCCAAACATGCTTTATGGCCACGTGGGTGTTATATTTCATTAGCACATTTGTTTGGCAAATGAGTTTTGGTGGGCCACAGTTGTCATGTGGTTTGTACAAGGAGGAAGTCAACAGTGGTGGGGCCAAAGTCATCATCACTTTGATGACTTACAGTCTCGTGTGATTCAAATGGCAGTGTACTTCGGCGTAGGCCTTGTTTGGCGCTACAATCGGGCTTCCATTGTGCTTGTTCCATCGGGCTTAACATCTACCAATCACAAATGATCAATGTTTGGCAGTTCAATGCCATCGGGCTTGGGGTAGTTTTTGGGCTTCACATGCTCAGTGGTAGGGTCAGCCAGCTCAACATTTGGCTTTACATAAGACTTGGTCAATAAGTGGGCCATGCTTTAATGATACCATTCATTTGGTAATTTTAAAATACAGTCAAATCATTCAATTGGACAAATGATTTGGTAATCTAATCAGTTCGGCTAAGGAGTATTTGGCAGTCTTAAAGAGCTTTAGGAAGTTGATACGATTTGGCCACTTTATGGAAAGTTGCCAATCCCTACGAATTCTTTTAAATGATAAAATTTCAGTGTTGTGATAAAGATAATATTATTGGAGATAATATCAGCAATATATGGTATATATCTTTTGCTTGCACACAAAGTCAGCCGAACCAAGCCTATGGATGGACCAGATTCAAAGATCAATATATACACCCGTATATATATATATATATATATATATATTTTCGCAGATATGGAAGGTCAAGAGCAGATTTGGGCGACAAATCTGGTAAATTATACCAGATTATTATTGATCAGTTATTTCCTACCTTATCTAGGAGACCTCCATGGCCGCTACAAATACAGCAGGCAGGCCAAGCTTCCAACTCACTCCGCGTCACTTCGACAACCGCATCCCATAGCATTCAACATGCAGTCTTAGTTTAGGCAAATAAAAGCAGTCTTTTATTTTCGTTCTTAGTTTTTAATATTACAATCTCTTGTAATTTCTTTACTTTCAATTAAATAAAACATCTCTTTTATTTAATTCCTTTTTGTTTCATCACTTGTATGGCTTGTGCGCTTCAGTACTGCCATAGGACTTTTGGTGAGGGTACTTTCCTACTCACCTCACACAGTCGTTTTGTCAGAAGTCAGGTTCATTAAGCCTTGTCTATCACTGACACGAGCACTTAGGAAATTAGTTTGCACTAGCGAACCATTATTGGTTCTGGCACGCCCGCGCAAATTACAAGCAAACAATTTGGCACGCCCGGTGGGAAATTACAAGAAATCGGCCTCCTCACAACTTCGAGTGGAGCTGATGAACCGCCGCCCGAGGGAAATTCGTTCATGTCTCTAGACGATTTTCTGTACGGTGACTGGCGAAAGAAGCGGCTTTGTGACAACATTCTTCGTGCTCTTGAAGATATGAAGGCGCACTCGAGAGAACAGCAGGCAAGGCTTAGCCGATTTGAAGAAGACACGAAAGCAAGCCTGGCAATACTAGAGGCTCAAGGGCACAAGATCGAACAATTCTTAAAGTCACGACAACGGCCCGAGAAGGCCGATGATTCCACGCTGTCCGAAGTGCTCGGGGGGCAAGAAGACAGCGAAAAAATAATTAAAGAGCCGAAAAAATTTATATCGGCCATAGAGCCCCTCCTTGATGTTGAAGACGACGAAGCGCCCGGGGGGCAAATTCAAGACGAGCCTCAAAACTATGTTGAGGCCGACGAGGAAGAAGAGTGTGATAGGCCGAGGGATCCCGTATCGGCCATAGACCCTCCTAGTGATGAGGAGGACGATGATGAAGACCCTCTTGTTGACGAAGAAATCGGCGTTGAACCGCTCAGGGGGCAAGTCTCGCAGAGACCGATTGATGGGAAATCGGTCCATGAAGCTTTTGAAAATATTTCTTTGAGGAAACTCAGCCTCAAAGAGTTGTTTAATTTTTTCGGTCTCATCGTAGTGACCGATTATTATTTTTATTTTAAGCCAATTAATTATTTGGCTTGGGTTGATTTACATCCACGATGGCTGTGTGGATGTCACCAAAAACTAAATGTTATTTGGTGGTTATTTCTCCAACAGTGGTATTATCAAGAAGACTGAAATTACTGAAGACCGGACTGAATTAATTCAGTCAATATACTACTCGGACTGTCATTCCAGACCGAAAGAAAAAAAAATGAATGAATAATTGCTAAAGAACCTGGAGGCTTTGATATTAGTTGATTTGGTCAAAGTTGGTAGGACCCACTTACTTTAAGTGTTTCTTTTGGCAGAATCCTTGGCTCAATCAGTTTTGCCACTTGGATCATCCTATGATGGGTCCGAAGAGGTGAGCAAAGAAGGAAAAACTAAACTATTTAGAAGACAGTGGCCTTCATGAATTAATCGGGCATGTTCATCTGGCGCAAATCATGGAGGCTGTGGTCTGGTGATATTGATCAAGTTAGTGTAAAGGTTTGGTATCTCCATAACACTAATGTGTATAATCGGTTTTATGGGCGTATCAGTTTAAAACCCATCGGACTCATGGATAAGGCCGAGGTCAGCCTAAAGGTAATCGGTTCGCAAAATATGGCTATTCAAAAATTACATAGATTTCATTTTTAAACAGCCAGGGGGGCATTGTTTGCACCCAAAAAATACATTTTTTAGTTAAAATTATTGTAAGGCCGATTGTGATATTTTGATCGGACTTAGAGACCGATTGTGCTTTTTAATCGGACTAATCACCTTTTGATCGGGCTGATTAACATATGTTACTCGGACTGTTTGGTTGGTGTGCATATATTTTGGTCCATTAGGAAGCCCGATGGATTTTTGGCTATATGCCCGATTTACTTATAAATTCTGTCAATTTGATTGACTATGTAATAATTTCTCCAATGGCCAAACATGCTTTATGGCCACGTGGGTGTTATATTTCATTAGCACATTTGTTTGGCAAATGAGTTTTGGTGGGCCACAGTTGTCATGTGGTTTGTACAAGGAGGAAGTCAACAGTGGTGGGGCCAAAGTCATCATCACTTTGATGACTTACAGTCTCGTGTGATTCAAATGGCAGTGTACTTCGGCGTAGGCCTTGTTTGGCGCTACAATCGGGCTTCCATTGTGCTTGTTCCATCGGGCTTAACATCTACCAATCACAAATGATCAATGTTTGGCAGTTCAATGCCATCGGGCTTGGGGTAGTTTTTGGGCTTCACATGCTCAGTGGTAGGGTCAGCCAGCTCAACATTTGGCTTTACATAAGACTTGGTCAATAAGTGGGCCATGCTTTAATGATACCATTCATTTGGTAATTTTAAAATACAGTCAAATCATTCAATTGGACAAATGATTTGGTAATCTAATCAGTTCGGCTAAGGAGTATTTGGCAGTCTTAAAGAACTTTAGGAAGTTGATACGATTTGGCCACTTTATGGAAAGTTGCCAATCCCTACGAATTCTTTTAAATGATAAAATTTCAGTGTTGTGATAAAGATAATATTATTGGAGATAATATCAGCAATATATGGTATATATCTTTTGCTTGCACACAAAGTCAGCCGAACCAAGCCTATGGATGGACCAGATTCAAAGATCAATATATACACCCGTATATATATATATATATATATTTTCGCAGATATGGAAGGTCAAGAGCAGATTTGGGCGACAAATCTGGTAAATTATACCAGATTATTATTGATCAGTTATTTCCTACCTTATCTAGGAGACCTCCATGGCCGCTACAAATACAGCAGGCAGGCCAAGCTTCCAACTCACTCCGCGTCACTTCGACAACCGCATCCCATAGCATTCAACATGCAGTCTTAGTTTAGGCAAATAAAAGCAGTCTTTTATTTTCGTTCTTAGTTTTTAATATTACAATCTCTTGTAATTTCTTTACTTTCAATTAAATAAAACATCTCTTTTATTTAATTCCTTTTTGTTTCATCACTTGTATGGCTTGTGCGCTTCAGTACTGCCATAGGACTTTTGGTGAGGGTACTTTCCTACTCACCTCACACAGTCGTTTTGTCAGAAGTCAGGTTCATTAAGCCTTGTGTATCACTGACACGAGCACTTAGGAAATTAGTTTGCACTAGCGAACCATTATTGGTTCTGGCACGCCCGCGCAAATTACAAGCAAACACTACATCACTTCCGTGTACCCTCTTGTGCTCCGCATAGGTCGTAGAAGACGATACTGGAGCAATTCCCATGACAGTCAAGCGCTAAATCCCATAGCTCCAATGGTGATGGCCAAGAGAGAGTATACCGTGAGAGAGAGGGGAGAGAGAGAGACCAGTTGTATCTCATTGGGTGTGCTAGAGGCAACCCTAGCTATGTGTGCAATATACATATATATAGGCACACACCCTAGGTCTCCAAGAGCCAAAGCCCATTGTACCCGGTCCAATGATATGTGGGTGCCCGTATGGCCCACATATTTCCTATATCTCCCACTCACCCACATAGGGCTAGTACTAAAACCAATCTCTCAAAACAGAACTTCTCATCTCTTCATAGGAAATAGAACGTGCGACTTTACGAAAAGAAAGTACAGCGACAGGAGTGTAATGCCAAATCATCACCATAACTAGCAAAGACACATCACTCGGAAGCTTCTCGTGTATGCCTTAGACGATTCAACCACACCGGACACAGCATTCTCAATCCCTCGGTGAAAAGAATTGCTGCACCACCTCAATGTAATGTACTCATGACATATCAGTAACAAATTACGATTGTCGCAGGCCTGCTAATGAGTCACAAAAACATGGTGTTATTGAATGGTCTTCCCTGAGCCCACATGTCAATCCGACTAACTTGACCGCTTGCCCAGAAATGCCCCATAGAATGGAATTATCTCATCGTCTTAGGATAACATGCTAAAGTAGATGTCATCAAGCGTCCTCTTCATGACATAGTCTCAAGTCGTGAAGGCAACTAGTTTGTAGGATAACCAATGTTTTGGATATGCTACGTGGCTCACACAGCAATGAAGAGGAATCCATTCACTGCTCCACAATCGATCGCAAAAGCACATACAATATAAAATTTATGCTATGGCGTTCTTCCATAAAAATGGGCATGTCACTCTGTGTTTGGAAAACAAGTAACGCCATACGAATCTTAGTCTAGACGTTACACAAAATGTCTAACTTGAGTTTTCTAGCACAGTCGCCCCTCATAGCGCCTGTCTGAAAACTCACATTCGGTTGTAAATAGGCTACAAAGAGTCGTGGGATCTCTCTATGTTTGACCAAATATAAAGGTCTCATCTTAGCTCCATCTAAGGTGACATATAGAAATAATAAGAGTTTATATCTAGCTCGCTGTTCTTACACTGCGTAGATATAAGTGCTCAATCTCGCTTTCTAAGCGCTATGGACACACATGTCCTATCTAGCTATCTAAGCACCATGAACACATATATCTCATCTTGCTCGCCATCTAAGTGCCATAGACACGCATGTCAGTTCGCTATCTCGGCGCTAAGGTGAATCACCCGTGTGAGCAGGTCGATTCAAGCCCGGTGACATATAAGAAATGTACATTCATTCCACTCATATAACAAACATATATGTATGGAAACCAATAAGTTTATTATTAACTGATAATAAAACTTGAATAATAATGTCAATACGACAATAAAATGTCTAAGCACATCAAATCCCCCAATGGAGATGTGCCTTGAGACAACTTCCCTTTGCGCAAACCACATCTCAAATGTGACACATGCTAGAATGGTTTTTGAAATCTCTTGCATATGCTCCGGCTTACGTGCTATTACCTTTGATGAGCACAACCTCATCACTATGAGATAAAGAGCCTAGCCACTGCAAAAACTCTTCAACCAAAATAGTTTCTCTAACAACTGCAGAGCACACCACATATTATGCTTCCATCGTGGATAGCATAAGGCAAGGTCCACAGTATTACTGCAAACATATCGCAAGATACTCTTCACTACTCTCTAGTGACAGGACCATGGTTGCTACGGAAACGACTAATTAAACCAACCGCATAGTAGACATCTGACCGAGTACACACATTAGCATACTTCATATTCCCTATTGAGGACGCATATGTTAAATTGGACATTTGTTTCCTGTTTTCATTATTCTTAAGACATTGATCTAAGGTCAAGGTGAGTCCCTAAAAAATGGGATGTCTATGGGTTTTCAGTTTTTCATGTGAAAACATTCAAGAACCTACATCTTGTAAGTCCCTCGAGACAAACAGAGGAGCTTCTGAGAACAATATCTCACAGTCTAAACTTTCAACACATAGTTGGAATCACCCATGTCCTCAATCTTAAACTGAGAGGACAACCACTCTCAAGTGGCGACAATGGAACTCATCTCATTCCTAGCTAAAAGGACATCATCAACATATAAAGAATTAGAACACTTTCCTTGGATCATTTAATGTACACACATTGTACCACTACCTAGACGATTGTTAACTTGTGATAATAAATAGATCATTTAAGACATCACACTTTTGCGCTCATTCCCTTTGGTCACAACACCAATGGGATGATCCATATTTATCTCGTCGTATTGTTCTCCATTGAGAAAAGAACAGTTTAAACACCTAACTAAAAAGGTTCCAAAACTAAATATGCAACAATTGCTAGGATAAGGCGAATGGAGTCAGATCTCACCCTTTGGGAGAACATGTTTCCGTGGTCTATACCCTCTCTAGGTACAAACTATCGCCACAAGGTGCACCTAATACTTGTCAAGTGAACCATCTGCCTTGCGTTAGATTTTGAAAACACACTTGTCTCCAACAGTCTTACGCACAAGCGGAATATCAATTAACTCCCAGACCTTATTCACGTCCATAGAGCTCATTTCATTTGGCATAGCAACTATCCACTCAGCTTCAGCAGACGAAGAAAAACTCTTCAACAAAAGAAGCAGGCTCATCCTCATCCACTTGTGCACACATTTGCGCACATATGAAAATGTCTTCCTCAATTTCAAAACAGCGATAGGGAACTTTTTCCTCATCATTATACAATGTACTACCTGAGAATCTTGAATGCCTAGTGGTGCACTCCCACTCACTGGTACACTCCCAGTAGTGTCTAGCGGTGTACTCCTACTCGACTGGAGACTAGAACCATTTTACAGCGATTACTAGATGTGGAATCTCAATCTCCCCACCCTCGCTTAAAGATGGTATGCTCCAACTCATAGAGGTCAAGATATCTCTTAGTAATACAAATTTGGGGAAGTCATTCTCAATATCATGTAGCAGTAATTCTATCATTCCTATACCCATTTGTTCATTATACGTAACATAGCATGTCGGGCTATTAGAATATCTTATAAAGGTATACTTTCTAGCTCTCGAGCGTAGTTTTTTACACTTATGCGAGGTATAGTGAACATAACCTCCTGAGCTCCATGGGCACAAATGCTCTAAAATGAGCTTTTTGCCTTTCTATAGCTCATAAGGGAGTAGAAGGAACTGACTAAGGAAAGGCACTCTAGTATGTAGGCAGCAATCAAGAGTACATCCCCCCAAAACAACATTGGGAGGTTGACTTGCGCCATCATAGTCCTAGTGTAACAACCTGCATTTCCATTTAATTTTAAATTACATTTTCATATTTAATTTGTAATGCCATTGTCATAATTAAATCCATTCGGTATTGTCTGCATTTATTAAATTACAGTTCTCATATTTGGAATCTTAATTTATTTATTTCATACTAAAATTCTTTTGGGGTTAAACTGCAATTTTACAAAAATTAGTCATACCTGTGTGGATTTCAAAAATCTGTATTTCAAAACGGTGAAAAAGTTCACTTTTGACTAAATCAGTATTTCTATAAAACCGGAAGATCGATTCTTACATTAAAATAAAATTTCTGTATTTCTGTGGTGACCACCGCACCCCAAAAATACCAATTTGTGCTTAAAACTGTCCGTGCCGAATTAAACTTCCACAGATTTTGGAAGTGATGTAAAGTTAGATTTGACATACACTTACTTTCCCTTTTTGGCAACTAATGATTGACTTAGGTTGTGTTTGGTTGTGCATTGTGTGAATGTTATATTTTAGGCCATAAGCTTGTTTTCCCAAACAATTTCAATTTGACCCCTACTAACCTACTCTTGACCTTTGGCTCATCTGAGAGTTGGTACAACTGATATACGTATGTATCTGTGTTTATATTATGCAATTCATAAATTGGAAATCAAAACTAATTAATTGTAGAGTCCTTGAGGTTGAACTTGGTGGCCAAGTTTGGCTACTCTTCTATGTGTACACCATATACTCTCTCAATTTCACACATTCTGCACTTCACATACACATAGAGAGTTTGAGAGATTAAATTCAGATTTTGGAAAGGGAGAACTTGAAGAACTAAATCACCATAGCCAAAACTTGTGGTGGAAATTTCTACATCTCATTTCTTTCTCAAAGATCTCTCTACTTTTAATCATAGTGAGTATTTTAAACTCACCTAGAATGTAATTTCATAGTTCAATTACTGTTTGTGTGCTTGAATCATGAAACACCATGGTTGATTTCACGCATGAACTCCATAGCTTTGAAATCAAGATTTTTCAATCTCAACCAAAATCTGTTTTCTTAGATAATAATGAAAGATTATGGTGTAATTAGACTATGTTTCAAGTATGGAGGCCTAATTTGTTCATATGGAAAAGTATATTAGAAATTAAGTTTTGACAACTTTTAATCTTTCATAAAATTTGAGAGCTATATTTTGTTTCATGTTAAATTGTTTATACACTCATAATCCTTGTGAAAAACTGAAGAGATCCATATATAATATGTTATATATACTAACAGATTTGGAAATGGGTCAAAAAGACCCTAAATTTCTGAAACAGGGGAAAACCAGCGAGGAAGAGGAAGCCTTTGCTTCATCTCGGGTGCGCCATCGCGCGAGCAAGGGTCGTGCGAGCGACCCCTCGCGCGAGAGCCTCGTGTTTGTAGGCAGACATGAAAGTTTTATAAAAGAAAAATGAAAATTAGGCAGATCGCGCGAGCGGAATGCGCGAGCGAACCGTGCGCGCGATACGCGTGCGCGATCCCCGTGTTCCTAGGCAGACAGAAAAGTTTATATAAGAAAAAGGAAAAATTGGGCAGATCGTGCGAGCGACCTCCCGCGCGAGCGTCCCGCGCGCGCGACTTCTGGCAGTTTCTAGTTTTTGCTTGTTTTGTGATAAGGGACTGTTTGGATTAATTTTAAAGCATTGTCAAGGTTCTGTTTGGGAAAATTATTAAAACAGAATCTTCATATGTTGTGTTTGAATGAGTAGAATGGGGTATTAAGACTTATCAATCCCCGTACGTACGTGGTGCCTTTAAATTCAGTGATTTACTTTATGTTTAAATTCATATCATTCATGTGGGGTCAGTGGTACATGCATGTGGGTGTCAGTCAGTGTGGAAAAGAGTAATGGTCAGTGTGGAAAGAGTATGAGATTAAGATTGAGGTTGAGATTGTGTTGTGGACACTCCCTGGTTATTGTGTACCAAAGTGTGACGTGTTGAGATTACGGTGAGGGTATCTTTGTAATGCGACGGTGGCAAAATTGGTCACTCCCTGACGACCATGGCAGCGTTAAAGTGTGTGACACCGAACTTGGACATTCCCTGGCACCCATGGTAGTGCTAAAGTGTGGCCTACGGACACTCCCTGATACCCGAGTCTGGATACGGCATGAGGGTTCCTCCGGTATTTGCATGGTGGTTTAGGTATTCAAAGTGTGAGGCATTGGACACTCCCTGGTACCCCGGACCAAAGTGTGAGACAAATTGGACATTCTCTGGCACCCCGTTGCTCAAGTGTGGCTACCTTAGTGTTTCAAAGATACTGGAGTGAGATAGTGGGTTGTTGTGTTTGTCGAGAGAAAAGAGTCAGTAAGATGAGTGTGGTGCATTGTCTCACACACGATCATATGTTTTAATGAATGAACGACTTTTAAATACTTTCCCCGTTGTTTTATAATTGAATTCCTTCTATGGTGAAACCGTTGATTTTACAAAACTTGAAAAGAGAAAATTTGTAAATGGGTATGTTTAAAAATTCAGGTTATGTTTTTAATACTCACCAGCTTCTTGAAGCTGACGACGTTGATGCGTCCTGGACATTCGTGTTCAGACTTTTCAGGTTACGACTATGCTGAGCCTTATCACTATGCTAATTGAGAACGGCTGCTTTTGGAGGAGAAACTATTATCATCATTGCATATTTTAAGTTATATATTTTAAGTTATGAACTGGTTTGTAATAAGGATGACTGTAATAGACATTAAGTTATTGTTTTGTTCAAGGCAGTCTGTGCCTGTAGATGACCCCGTGCTGTAATATGTAATAATTCAGAAAAAGTTTATAAGCTTTGATTGCTCTGCTCTGATTATTGTTTATTATTGTTCGACGTTTGGGACTGAATCGATCCTTCAAACTGTCGCGACCTATGGGTCCATAAAGGAAATTAAACGCTTTCCTTATTTATGCTACGTCGGGGCGTGACAGGATTTAGTGGTATCAGAACCAGGTTATCTCAGAGTAAGTTTAGCCAGGTTAGGGTTTACCAGTATAGACCTGATTCCACAGTTCTGTTAGCTTAAGCTTCACACACCCGATGATACGACAAGGAGGATAGACTCAGAATCCAAACACCTAAGATTATCTCTGTCTTGATTTAAGTTAGTACCTTTTTCAGGTATGGATCCAGCTCAGCCTCTTTTTGTACCCGATGCTTTTGGAGGGCATTGGGTTACTGTGGGAGCGATAGTGCCAGCTTCAGCGACCCTTTATTTCACCGCTGTTGGGCAGCGTGCAGCTGCTACCGTCGAGCTAGATCTCTGGCACCAGATTCATGTGTTGGGGCTGGTCGACTTATCTCGTGCTCGCCTCGAGATTCTTTACTTTATAGAGATCCAGCGTTTAGTGCTCGTTGAGATGGTTCGCTTGGTTAACAGCGATGCCTTCTATTTACCTCTTGAGGTTCAGGTTGTGCAGGCCTACCTTGCACAGCTAGAGATGCCTCAACCAGTCGTCCCTGCTGTTGAGGATGATGGTGACGATAACGTTGTACTTGCTCCTATTATCGAGGACGCTGGGGAGGATGGCTTGGGTTGGGACGACTTCGCAGTTGACCTTGAGGAGGCACTAGCACTCGAGCTAGCTTTGCCAGAGGCAGATGCCCCTGGACCTGCTTCATTGATGACCTCGCATAGCTGTAATTTTGGGGCAGGCCCCTCTCACGTTCAGCGACTTCATCAAGCCGACTCGCTTGACCTTTTGATGGCTACCTATGGCGATGACTGACCGTTTAGATGTCGCCTTGTATATATTGACTACTTTTGACTATTAGCTCTATCTCTTTTTGAAAATTGTAATTACATGCATTAGAGTGTAGGGCAATGACCCCATTTTTGTAACATTAACTCTTGCATGCGTCCTAACCCATACAGATAGGGTAGGCATTGATCTGATCATACATGCTTTTTGTATCAACTTGACAAGAAGTTATATATATAAATACTCTTTTGAAAGTTGTTGTCATTTAAACTGCTTTATACTTCTGTTGCATGCATTTTCATCATTTTGCTATCACTATCATGCATAGAATGGCTGGGATACCGAGGAGGAATCAGAACTTGATTTAGGGAGCACCCGAGACTGCCGATCCTACGGGGATGTTCGAAGCGTTTGTCAGATGTTTGGAAAGAATCAGTAATACGAATAACAACCGACGAGACCGTCAAACTGGGGATAAACTACTAGAGAGATTCCGTGCGCTAAGGCCCGAGTAGTTTGCGGGTACCGCAAAACCATAGAAAGCTGAACAATGGTTAAGGCAAATGGACCGTATGTTCGAGGTTGTCCAGTGCAAAGAATGGATAAGAGGAGATTGGCTACATTTCAATTGACTGACGCCGCCGCAGATTGGTGGGACTCGGTGATAGCCACTATTGGGAGCACAGCTGCTACGGGATTGACTTGGACTGCATTTAAGGGGAGATTTCTGGAGAATTACTTCCCAGCCACAGAAAGGCATAGGAGAGAGAAAGAATTCATGGATTTGACTCAGGGGACTACGTCGGTACAAGAGTACACTACTCAGTTCGAAAGACTGTCTCGGTTCGCTCCACATCTAGTTGATACTGAAGATAAGAAGATACGAAAGTATAACCAAGGGCTGACACCGCAAATTCGCCGCCTGACTCTCGGTCACCTAGATAAGTCGTTTAAAGGATTGGTTGGCTTGGCTACCGATCTAGAAGAAGACGCTCGAGTGAACCGTAAGCAATTTGAATTCCGACCGCCTCAAAGGGGTAATTTTGGAAATAGACAACCAATGAACCATACCCAAGGGCAGAAGAGGAATTTTGACGGAAGCAGGAAGACTCAAGCTATCACCTATCCGACTCAACCCCGAGTGGGAAAAGGTAGTAATGCTGGAAAATGTTTCAACTGTGGCAACCCCGGTCATCTGGCTCGAGATTGTAAGGCACCAAGGAGTGCTGCTCAACAAGGAATAGTTTGCTACAACTATGGTGAACCAGGTCACATCAACAAGTTTTGTACTTGTCACGACCCATCCCACTACGCGTGGAAATAGGACACGTGGCACGCCACCAAGGCTCATCCAAACATCAATATAATTATACGCAGCGGAAAGATTCTTAAAAAAAACCCTGGGTATTTAAAACTTTAGGAATCATTACCCTTTAAATTGAAATATCCATTAAAATCAGAGTTATAAAAAGTTTCGGCCAAGTGAAAACACATTTCAAAGAATCAATTCAGAAAACAGAGGTTCAGTCGAGTGTACTAGGGTCCAGTCGACTGTGCCTGACAGAAACTAAAACCCTAAATCCTCAACAAAGGTCCAGTCGACTGATCAGGGGGCTCAGTCGACTGAGTTGTGCAGAACCAAAATGCATCAGTTTTCAAAAGAGGTCCAGTCGACTGATCAGGGGGTCCAGTCGACTTGTTTTGTCATTAATAGAAGCAGTAGCCAAAATCTATAGTGTTCAGTCGACTGCTCCTCTTACTATTCACTTTCAGTGTCTCAACCACACGGAAACCAGTTGACTGATTCTGAGTCCAGTCGACTGCTCCCCTGCTAGCAGCCCTGTGTTGAAAATACTAACAACTCATGCTTCTTAATTCCAACAACAATCACAACCAACACAAATAGCAACGTTTAAAACATAACTACCGACGTTTAATTACAAGATTTCCATACTACAGAATTAATCTATGGTTCTATTACACATATTACCAATTCCCAATCCTTATACAAGTTGTAGAATTTCCAACAAAACATATACAAATGTGATTTCCCCGGCGTTCATCGGCCTCACTCATCGTGCTTCTTCTTGTCTTTCTTCTTACCTGCAATGGAATACATCTCCACTACTCAGCTATATGCTGAGCGTACAATTCTAAATGTATGCTTATATGGCAGTTCATGGTTTAAGCATCTAAAACACATAGATATAGTCGCTAGGGTGAGTGGTACGCATTCATCCGGTCGATGCCGTAGGAGGCCCACCTCTCCCACGCATCTCGTACACTGGTTGGGCCTTCCTCCATACCAGGTACCGTGTCCTGGTTGGGCCCACCTCCAATCTAGACACAACCACAAATTCCAAATCCATTTCAATCACAAACAAAATCATAATCCTCAAGGTTCGAGGAGCTTACCCCGGATGAATTTGCACCAAACTCCCCTTTGACCCAAGTAGACACATAACATGCTCACATAAACAGTTATACGTGCTTTTCATATAATTTCGCGTGCATAATTAACGGGCCTAATTAATACATGAATTTCGCCCGGATCCAAGGATATCAAAGTTGATGTTCAAAACATGAAAATCCATATATTTCATAGATCTAGAATTCATACCTCGTGCGAATCTCTTCAAACTTTGAAGGATCGACTAAGAGGTCAGATAATCGTCGGATTTCGAATTTGAGAAAATTCCTACAAGTTTATACCTATTTTTCCCAAAAGTCTAAAATTAAGATTTTTACAGAACTTGGCCAAACATGGCCTAAATAGTATCAAAACGTAGCTCTTACCTCCACGAGTTCAAATCTAAAATCTGGAGAAAATCTTACGGACGAACGATCGTCGATCGGCGTCGCAAAGCCCGTGGCCACCAAATCTCCCTTCTCTCTTCTCTCTCTAGATATTTGTGAGTTTGGATGAGAATGAAATCTCATTCTTATCTATATATAGGCAAACTTTCTGGGAATTACGTTTACCTCCCCGCAAGTTTCTTAAACTTCTCATTAACCCATGAAACGTCGCACACGTCCATTTTATAACTTTACGAGTGAAAACTAAAATTTTCAAAAGTTTTTGACTAGGTTTTGTTTGGGTCCAAAATAACGTCCGAAAACTATATTCTGTGGAATCTCTACACAACCTACCTTTTATTTTACGTATCACTCACGTTCTCACCACAGTTCCCAAAACGATATATAACAATATCAAAATTACTAGAATTTACTCTACTCAAGTAAATTCACTATTCACGGAATACCAGATATATCAAATAACATTTAAATCATATAAATGCCATTTACTCATGTCCATGCAATATGAACTGCCACGTTCTCGTGTCCTCGCTGACACTTTACCGTTGACCCACAGTCAACCTCATCTCAATCTAAATATCAAATAACATTGATATACTCACAACTTACAAATATGCGTAATAAAATTATGAATTCTTGGGACGGGTGTGACAACTCTCCCCTCCAAAAAGGAAGTTTGTCCCCAAACTTTACCTCATGCGTCGAATAAGTACGGATACTCATTCTTTATATCTTCCTCACTTTCCCACATAGCCTCTTCAACAGTGTGACTACGCCATAATACCTTCACCATTGGAATCGTCTTAGTTCTTAAGACTTGCTCTTTTCGATCTAAAATCTCGATCGGTTGTTCCACATAAGTCAAGTCTCCCTGAATCTGCAATGGTTCAGGAACAATGATCTTACTCGTATTAGTCATACAACGTCTCAACATAGACACGTGAAACACATTGTGCACATGTTCCAATTCTGACGATAATGCCAATCGGTAAGCTACTGGCCCTACTCGCTCTAGGATCTCAAAAGGTCCTATGAATCTTAGATTGAGCTTTCCCCTGTAGACACCCCAATTTTGACCAAACGTCAAATCCAGGGATTGGTTACCTCTCAAAGACCGATGATGACGATGACCGTGACGTTCAAAGATTTTCCAAGAAATTCAAAATCTTCAAGATGTTCTTCAAGTTAAAAATGCAAAAATTAAAAAATATATAATAAAAAATAAAAAAAAATATAATAATAAAAAAAAAAAAGAGAGGGTTTGGGTATTCGGGAGAAACCCGAACAATGAAGGACACATGAGGAAATCAGTCTGAAAATTTGCTCAATATACATATAAAAAGGTCTTGAAAGAAATTATAAAATGAAAATGATAAAAAGGAGTTTTAAATAAAGGAAAATTGTCTCTTGAAAAAAAAAATAATAATAATAATAAGAGAAGCATAGTATATTGAAGAATATACCATGCACATGGGTGCATACCACCCACATGGGTGCATTTTAGCACAAATATACATGAATATATAAAGATAACTCACAAAAATTAAGTTTAGATTAATTTTCCTTTCGAAAATTTAAAAAAAGGAGCAAATTCAGTTGGTCCCGGCACGCGGCAAACGTGGCGGCACTCACTGAGTGCCGCGCCGACACTCTCTGTTTGCCGCCCGGCATTCAGTGAATGCCGCCCGGCACTCAGTGAATGCCGCCGGCACCCGTCGAGTGCCGCTGGCTGTAACAGACTGCTTTTCTCACATGTTCTAGAAGAAATCTTTGCACATGGGTCTCCACCCGAATTTACTCATTTATCCTTGAGATGATGGCCTATATAAACAGATCTTCATCTTCATTTTGAGGGGACTTGAACTTTTGAATCAATATACATACATATACAAGAGATATACTTGAGTTTTAGAGAGAGAAAGAGATAAGAATCATATAGAGAATTGAGAAGAAGAGAAGAATTTCTTGAAGAATTTGAAGAACTTTGAGAAGAATTTGAAGATCTTGGAAGAGCTTCACAAGAAATTGAAGAATTCTTTGAGGTCATAGAGGTAACCTCTTAATCCTTGGTAGAGTTAGGATAATTCAATCACAAGTTCTTAGATCTAGGAACTTTTCACATTTTCAAAACCTCTCTTCTTACCCCATTTCATCACACACCACCAAGAACTTATGAATGAATTTCATGACATCTCATTAATTTGGATCTAATTAATGTCTTGGGTTTGAGATAAATTAGTTTTGAAGAATTTGTGTTCCTAAATAAAACTTTGATTTCCTTTATTTCTATTTCATTCATAAGGTTCATGAGATCTTTCATATCTCATTGAAGCTCTTTGAATTTGATTCCTTATTCTCCTATAACCTTGTGATTCATATGGAGTTTAAGGTTCATCATGGTCACATTCACACATAGTTGGTAAAATACTAGTATCAACTCATGACTAGGATCTCTTTACTATGAATCTTATGGAATTCATACTATATTCCATGGAGATTAGAGTGGATTTGTTTTCCTTTAGTCTCCAATGACCATCAAATGGTAGGAGAAATATTTTAAGTTTAAGACCATCTCTATGGCTTAGACTAACCTCTTCCTTGGGTTTTTGGAAGTTCTTCATACTTCATCCAAAACCTACATGTATGTGTGTCTTTAGCCTCCAATGACCACCAAGTGGTAGGAGTAATGATTTGAACTCAAGTTTTGGTCCATAAGTTTGAGTTCATTGTTTGGGATTTTGTGAAGTCCATTTCATACTTCATTAAAAGTCCATAAGTCTAAAGAGGTCCTTAGTCTTCAATGACCATCAAACGGTAGAAGAAATGATTTGGTTTAAGCCCAACATTATGATCTAAAAGTTGAGGCCAATCAACAAAGTTAAACTAGCAAAATGAAAACAGTGGGTTCACAAACTGTTTTCGATCAAAGATTTTTAGTTCGAAATCAGACCATTGGAATTGAATGAAACCAACGGGAGAGCGTCAATAACACGATGTTTTACCACTGTAATTTTTGTTTTGGTGAGATTTCATGTTTTAAGTGGTTTGATCATGAGTTTTGTGAGACAACCACAATCTGTCCAGAATTTCAGAATAGTTTCAGAACAGCAACACGTTTTTGAAATTAATAAATCAGAACCTTAATAGAGTTTTCTGGGTCTCTAATAATTTTTTCTAAGTACCTTAATGTGTTAGGAAGATACCCTAAAAAGATCTAAGTGTTTCTCATTTTTTTTTACTATTTTTAGAAAATCGTACAAGATCCCTGGACAGAGAGTTGCAGATTCCTGAGTGATGTCTAGTATTTTCCTTATTCCCGGAGATCTAACCATTCAAACCTTGATTTTATTTTTGGGATAGAAACTAGACTCACAGAGGCATATCATATAAAAAAAATCATTAAGATCCAACCGTTGGAACTATGATTTTTCTAGCTTTGAAAGTCTGGTCTGCTCTCTGTAATTCATAAAAACTGCTACTGTTTTTTGTCTAATCTTATTTATTTCAACTCAAATGGTCTCCTAATGTATTAGGACTCAAACCATGCTTTGAATAATGATAATTTAACTTAAATCCAAAGGTTAAGTGATCCAAATTAGTGAATAAATTCATATCTCATTCTTGTTCATAATCATCCATTCATTCATATACGTTGATGCTTATAATTAGAACTAGTTCTTGGATAAAGTTGGACTTAGTTAAAAAGTTGGACTTAGTTCAATCTAATTGAACATGACTTAGGATTAATTACTCTTTGATATTATATCTTGTCTAAGGCATGTGTACTAACCTTTGTTTTGTAGCGCATTTGAGGTACAACTTCTCATCCCTTCTCTAGTTTAATTCATTTCTTTGATTTTGAATTGATTTTCATCCATGTGCGACACTTTAGACTAGGTCTTGCCTTATGTGTTTATATGTGATAGAGACCTTTTCTTAGGATTTCTATTCTCGCATGCATTGCACGTTTAATATTCGCGGCTGGATCCCGGGTATGTTCTCTAGTTCTCTATTGCATATCATGTTGTTTCCTATTTGAATTACGTGGCTTATGAATGATATTTTGTCATTAGCAATTTTGCACCCTTTTCAACATGCTTATGTAATGTATTATTTATATATATGTATTAGTTGAGGGCATGCTTAAATTATTAATTCGATTAAAAAGGATGTTGAGTAGAGGCCTATCGCGAGATAGGATGAAAGGGGGTGTTTTAGTCCGCCGGGTTCCTTCCCCTTTCATTCCATAATCCCCGGACCCAGTTTATCTTTGGTTTCGCAAAAGATCAGTTTGCTTTAAAATGGTTTCTTAATTTTTCCTTTTAAAAATTAAGTGGCGACTCTTTGAAATTTGAAAAATGTTTTACAAAAGTGGGCCCAAATGCCGGCATCCACAATCTGAAAAGCTGTGGGTAAGAAACCTGCGATATCCACATCCCCTTTTTCCAAATCGAACAATGCCTTTCGAAGGCGATGCTTGCAAGTATACAAAATCTCCAACTTCAAAATTCATCGGTCGTCGTTTAGAATCCGCATAGCTCTTATAACGGCTCTGAGCTACCTTAAGTCGATCTTGAATCAATTTCACCTTCTCAGTGGTCACCTGTATTAATTCAGGTCCTAGTAACTTCCTTTCTCCAACCTCGGTCTAACAAACCGGTGATCGACACTTACGGCCATACAGAGCTTCATATGGCACCATACCAATACTTGACTGAAATCCGTTGTTATAAGTAAATTCAATTAACGGTAGATGTTTCTCCCAATCACCCCCAAAATCTAATACATAAAGTCGCAACATATCCTCTAGCGTCTGAATCATACGCTCTGACTGTCCATCGGTCTGAGGATGAAATGTAGTACTGAAACTCAATTTCGTACCCATAGCTTTTTATAAACTTCTCCAAAACCTTAACGTAAAACTACTATCACGATCTGATACAATCACAGCTGGAACCCCATGTAATCTTACAATCTCTCTCACATACAATTCTACTAACTTGGACGGTTTAGTCGTCTTGATCGGTAGAAAATGAGCTGACTTGGTTAGTCGGTCAACTATAACCCAAATTTTATCATTCTTATTGATTGATCGTGGAAATCCTGAAACAAAGTCCATCGTGATCTCGTCCCACTTCCATTCCGACACTAGCAATGGTTGTAGTAACCCCGCAGGTACTTGTCTCTCTGCTTTAACCTGTTGACATGCCGGACATTCAGATACAAACTTAGCGACTTCAAGTTTCATACCCTTCCACCAGAAGTTTTCTCTCAAGTTTCTGTACATCTTATTACTTCCCGGGTGCACTGAATATTTCGTACTATGAGCTTCTTCTAGAATTCTCTCTTTCAAGTCTTTCACATTCGGTACACATAATCGATTTCCCAATTTCAACGTTCCTTGTTCTAATACAAAACCAGGTCGCTTTCCCAAAGGTATCTCATCTCTCATGTTGCATAAGTAAACATCGTGAAACTGTTCCCTCTGGATTTCATCAATAATATCGGGGTGTGCTATAATCGCCATCATTAAACCACCACTATTCTCTGGAATTATATCCAATTCTAAGCATTCCATCTCTATTATCAATTCTTTTTGTTGTGTTAACTCATCGGCTAAATTCCTCGGCGTCTTTCGACTTAACGCATCGGCTACTACATTCGCCTTTGCCGGATGGTACTCTATCGAAAGATCGTAATCCTTCATCAACTCCAACCATCTTCGCTGTCTCATATTCAAATCCCGTTGGGTGAAAATATATTTCAAACTCTTGTGATCCGTGAATATCTCACACTTTTCTCCGTACAAGTAGTGTCTCCAAATTTTCAAAGCATGAATTACCGTGGCTAATTCCAGATCGTGAGTCGGATAATTAATCTCATGTGTCTTCAACTGTCTAGAAGCATAAGCAATTACTTTACCACCTTGCATAAGTATACATCCCAACCCTTGATGCGACGCATCACTATAGATCACAAACCCCTCGGTCCCGGATGGTATTGTCAATATTGGTGCTCTCGTCAACTGTGACTTCAACTCTTGGAAGCTGTCTTCACATTCCTGACTCCATTCAAAAATAACACCCTTTTCTTATTAACTTTGTCATTGGCAATGAAATCTTTGAGAAATGTTCAATAAAACAGCGGTAGTATCCCGCTAATCCCAAGAAACTTTGAATTTCAGATACAGATGTCGGTCTTTGCCAATTAGATACAGCTTCTACTTTGTGAGGATCAATTGATACTCCATTCTTGTCAATTACGTGACCAAGAAAAGTAATACTAGACAACCAAAATTCACATTTCTTGAATTTACCAAATAGTTGTTTCTCTCGCAATCTCTGAAGTATCAACCTCAAGTGATTTTCGTGTTCTATCTCACTCGGTGAATAGATAAGAATATCGTCGATGAACACTATCATAAAATCATCCAAATAGTCCTTAAAGACTCGGTTCATAAGATCCATGAACGCAGCTGGTGCATTGGTAACTCCAAATGGCATAACTAAGAACTCATAATGTCCGTAGCGCGTTCTAAAGGCTGTCTTCTCAACGTCTTGGGCCTTTACTTTCAACTGATGGTAACCTGATCTCAAATCTATCTTCGAAAATACTTGAGCCCCACGATGTTGGTCAAATAAGTCATCGATTCTGGGTAATGGGTACTTGTTCTTAATCGTTAACTTGTTCAGTTCCCGGTAATCAACACACATACGCATTGAACCATCTTTCTTCTTTACAAACAATATTGGAGCTCCCCACGGCGATACACTTGGTCGGATAAAACCTTTATCAAGTAACTCTTGTAGTTGAATTTTCAGCTCTTTCAATTCTATGGGTGCCATCCTATACGATGCCTTTGACACGGGTCTTGAGTCTGGTATCACCTCAATAGTGAATTCAACTTCTCTCTCAATAAGAATATCTGGTAGGTCATCGGGAAATACATCGAGATATTCTCGTACTATCGGAATGTCTTCTACTTTTAATTCGGTCGTTGAGTCATCAATCGCTGAACCTAGAAATCCCTGACATCCCTTTTTCAATAACTTTCCCGCTAGAATAGCTAAAATCAAATACGGCGGCGGTATAACCCCATTCCCTTGGAAACAAAAGTTCCCATGTACCGGTGATCAAAAATTAACTTCTTTCGGTTCACAATCTATCGTAGCTTGGTTAAGGGCTAACCAATCCATCCCCAATATCACATCGAAATGGTTCACCACAATCGGTATAAGGTCTACGGTCATTAGCCTCTCACCTAGTTGGATCTCACAATCTTTATATATCGTAGATGTCACTACCGGTTTACTAAGCGGCACGACAATGGATAAATCATATCCTAGTGGTGCGGGCTTAACATTTAAATGTCCAACAAAGTTACAAGATACAAACGAATGCGTAGATCCCGAATCAACGAGTATACGTGCTAAGTGCGAACATACAAGCACCATACCTGAGACCACTGTATTAGTAGAAGCCACGTCTCCAGGGTTCATTTGGAATGATCTTCCCTGACGTTGCTCCGTCCTTTGTCCTCCGTCACTAGACTGCTTAGGCCTTGAACCACTAGAAGCCATAGAACTTGCCCCTTGTTGAGAACGTTTCTTTGGGCAATCCTTCGCTCGGTGTCCCAAGGTAACACAATCAAAGCACTTAAGTTACGGGTAGGTCACAGAACTCACACTATTTCCCCCTGTAGATCTGTTCTGGAAGTTAGTTAGAAAACATTGACCGGTGTGTGGTCAGTTGCAAAGCGGACACAACGGTATATTACTGGATACTCTCCGGGAATCATTAAATCCGAAACTAGAGCCTCGTGAAAACGATTTCTTAAACGATCCTCCCAGACTTCGGTCACCACCCTCATGACTTCGCTTTCCTTTGTGATTTTGTCTCGATCTCTCTATTCCACTTTCGGCTACAAGCGCCGTCTGCTGTACTGCTGCAACAGTCGAATGCTCGTAGGTCTCTACTCTCAACCGGATATTATCCCTTAAACCCTCTTTGAATTTTCTTGCCCTATCTTCCTCTTCGGGCACTGAACCCTTACCAAATCTCAACAACGCATTATACTTGGAAGTATACTCCGTTACAGTCATGTCTCCTTGCTTAAGGTTATCAAACTCTCGCTTCTTTGCATTGTAGGCGGCTCGCGAAAAGAATCGGCGATTGAATTCCGCCTTGAACCGCTCCCAAGTAGTCGGTGCTCCTTGATCTAGGACATTCACCCACCAGTTCTGGGCTTCACCCTTCAGTACATCACTTGCATTTTCAATCTTCTCTCTATCTGACATCGGAATAGATCGAAAAATTCTCTCCATGTCCATAACCCAATGTTCTGCCAACGTTGTATCAGGTGTGCCATAAAATTCCATTAGTTTCTTTCGAGCGAATTATTCGGATACGGGTCTTATGCCTCTAGGTGCGGGTGCATACACTACAGTTATTGGTTCCACCTCGATTTGAGGTGTGGGAGGCAGTCGCTCCGCTATATTCCGTATCATATCCCCCATATTCCCCATCATTTCTGCCATTTCATTCATACGTCGAGTGTGTGGCGGTAGGTTTCGTTCTTCGTCACTCATGATTACAATCCTGTAGTTCTCAATGCATAAGCACTATACATGTACAACAATAACAATATCATGTATGTAAAACAACATACATATGCATCAAACATCTCTACAATATGTGGATGCATTCTAGAACATGTGACATTTCACTCAACACTCCACTCGTCATCGAACGTTCCCAAAGTTTTGTTACCTATGGCTTTGATACCAATAAATGTCACGACCCATCCCACTACGCGTGGAAATAGGCTCATCCAAACATCAATATAATTATACGCAATGGAAAGATTCTTAAAAACAACCCTGGGTATTTAAAACTTTAGGAAACATTACCCTTTAAATTGAAATATCCATTAAAATCAGAGTTATAAAAAGTTTTGGCCAAGTGAAAACACATTTCAAAGAATCAGTTCAGAAAACAGAGGTTCAGTCGACTGCCCAGTCGACTGTACTAGGTCCAATTGACTGTGCCTGGCAGAAACTAAAACCCTAAATCCTCAACAGAGGTCCAGTCGACTGATCAGGGGGCTCAGTCGACTGAGTTGTGCAGAACCAAAATGCATCAGTTTTCAAAAGAGGTCCAGTCGACTGATCAGGGTCCAGTCGACTGGTTTTGTCATTAATAGAAGCAGTAGCCAAAATCTATAGTGTTCAGTCGACTGCTCAATGGGTTCAGTCGACTGCTACTCTTACTATTCACTTTCAGTGTCTCAACCACACGAAAACCAGTCGACTGATTATGGGTCCAGTCGACTGCTCCCCTGCTGGCAGCCCTGTGTTGAAAATACTAACAACTTATGCTTCTTAATTCCAACAACAATCACAACCAACACAAATAGCAACATTTACAACACAACTACCGACGTTTAATTACAAGATTTCCATACTACAGAATTAATCTATGGTTCTATTACACATATTACCAATTCCCAATCCTTATACAAGTTGTAGAATTTTCAACAAAACATATACAAATGTGATTTCCCCTGCGTTCATCGGCCTCACTCATCGTGCTTCTTCTTGTCTTTCTTCTTACCTGCAATGGAATACATCTCCACTACGCAGCTGTATGCTGAGCGTACAATTCTAAATGTATGCTTATATGGCAGTTCATGGTTTCAGCATCTAAAACACATAGAAATAGTCGCTAGGGTGAGTGGTACGCATTCATTCGGTCGATACCGTAGGAGGCCCACCTCTCCCACGCATCTCGTACATTGGTTGGGCCTTCCTCCATACCAGGTACTGTGTCCTGGTTTGGGCCTACCTCCAATCCAGACACAACCACAAATTCCAAATCCATTTCAATCACAAACAAAATCATAATCCTCAAGGTTCGAAGAGCTTACCCCAGATGAATTTGCACCAAACTCCCCTTTGACCCAAGTAGACACATAACATGCTCACATAAACAGTTATACGTGCTTTTCATATAATTTCGCTTTCATAATTAACGGGCCTAATTAATACATGAATTTCGCCCGGATCCAAGGATATCAAAGTTGATGTTCAAAACATGAAAATCCATATATTTCATAGATCTAGAATTCATACCTCGTGCGAATCTCTTCAAACTTTGAAGGATCGACTAGGAGGTCAGATAATCATCAAATTTCGAATTTGAGAAAATTCCTACAAGTTTATACCTATTTTTCCCAAAAGTCTAAAATTAAGATTTTTACAGAACTTGGCCAAACATGGCCTAAGTAGTATCAAAACGTAGCTCTTACCTCCATGAGTTCAAATCTAAAATCTGGAGAAAATCTTACGGACGAACAGTCGTCGATCGGCGTCGCAAAGCCCGTGGCCACCAAATCTTCCTTCTCTCTCCTCTCTCTAGATATTTGTGAGTTTGGATGAGAATGAAATCTCATTCTTATCTATATATAGGCAAACTTTCTGGGAATTACGTTTACCTCCCCGCAAGTTTCTTAAACTTCTCATTAACCCATGAAACGTCGCACACGTCCATTTTATAACTTTACGAGTGAAAACTAAAATTTTCAAAAGTTTTCGACTAGGTTTCGTTTGGGTCCAAAATAACGTCCGAAAACTATATTCTGTGGAATCTTTACACAACCTACATTTTTATGTAACGTGTCACTCACGTTCTCACCACAGTTCCCAAAACGATATATAACAATATCAAAATTACCAGAATTTACTCTACTCAAGTAAATTCACTATTCACGGAATACCAGATATATCAAATAACATTTAAATCATATAAATGCCATTTACTCATGTTCATATAATATGAACTGCCACATTCTCGTGTCCTCACTGACACTTTACCATTGACCCACAGTCAACCTCATCTCAATCCAAATATCAAATAACATTGATATACTCACAACTTACAAATATGCGTAATAAAATTATGAATTCTTGGGACGGGTGTGACAGTACTGCTCCTAAGTAGGTGACTTATGGTCAGCAAGGTCAGACTCGCGTGAATGCTGTTATTCCTGATGCCGCTGGATATGATGGAACTGTGTACGAAGAAGAAAATTGTGGAAAAGCTCAACCTGATCAGCAAGCAGTGGAAGGTAAATTGACTCTGTTTAACTCTCATGTTGAAGTGTTATTTGATACGGGTGCTGCTCTTTCGTTCATATTTGTTAATACAATTCAGAGATTGGGTATTTTACCTCATCGTTTAGAGAAAGCTTTGAGGGCTACATCACCATTAGGAGCTGCAGTCAGATTAGGACACGTGTGCAAGGATTTTCCTCTACGGCTAGGAGACCGTGAAATCCCTGCAAGGTTGATCGTCCTATCGATGAAGGAGTTTGAAAAAATCCTAGGAATGGATTGGCTCTCTCAGAATCAAGTAAAGTTGGATTGTGCGAGGAAGAGAATTACATTCTCCGACAATGAGAATCAATCGTTTAATTTTCAATGTAACCCTTCGGGAGATATGTTCCTCACAAGGTGTTTGGCTAACATCAAAGTCATCAGTACAGAAGTGACAGTGTCATCTATACCTGTAGTCAAGGACTTCGAAGAAATATTTTAAGACATTTCTGGTTTACCGCCCGAGAGAAGTATAGAGTTCTGTATTGAGCTTATACCGGGTACCGTACCGATCACGAAGGTTCCCTACAGAATGGCCCCCACCGAACTATCAGAATTGAAGGAACAAGTTCAAGAGCTCGAGAACCTAGGTTTTGTACATCCAAGTACATCGCCTTGGGGAGCACCGGTGTTATTTGTAAAGAAGAAGGACGGAACGCTCAGGCTGTGTATCGACTACAGAGAATTGAATCGAGTGACTATCAAGAACAAATATCCCTTACCTCGGATTGACGATTTGTTTGATCAACTACAAGGAGCTACGACATTTTCCAAGATAGACCTTAGGTCGGGATATCACCAGCTGAGGGTACGGAAGGAAGACATACCTAAGACTGCTTTCAGAACCCGATATGGTCACTATGAATTTCTGGTGATGCCTTTTGGAATGACAAATGCCCCGGCAGTGTTTATGCATCTGATGAACAGAGTGTTCAAGCCTTATTTAGATCAGTTTGCCATCGTCTTTATAGATGATATTTTGATCTATTCTAAGTCAGCAGAAGAACACAAACAACATCTACGGATTGCGATGCAGACACTTAAGGACCACCACTTGTATACCAAGTTCAGTAAGTGTGAGTTCTTGTTGCAAGAAGTAAAATTTTTGGTACACAAGGTGTCATCTCAGGGGATTTCTGTGGATTCATCCAAGACAAATGCTGTGTCGAACTGGGTCAGACCGAGCAACCCTACAGAAGTTCGGAGTTTTCTTAGACTCGCAGGCTATTACAGAAGATTTGTTGAGGGATTCTCTAAAATAGCTGCACCATTGACTGGAGTGACAAAGAAGAATTTGAAGTTCGAGTGGACAGAGCAGCATGAGTGCGCCTTTCTAGAGTTGAAAGAGAGACTCACTACTGCACCAATACTAGCTATACCCAAGCCTGATGAGAAGTTCACTATCTTTAGTGATGCGTCATATCAAGGGTTAGGGTGTGTACTTATGCAAGATGGCAGAGTTATCGCTTATGGGTCCCGACAACTAAAGATGAATGAGTTGAACTATCCCATTCATGATTTGCAATTGGCGGCCGTAGTATTTGCACTCAAGATTTGGAGACACTATCTCTACGGTGAGAAGTTTAATTTGTTCTCCGATCACAAGAGCCTGAAATATTTGTTCACACAGAAAGAGTTGAACATGAGACAGCGCATATGGATGGAGCTGATCAAAGATTACAATTTTACGTTAGAATACTACCCTGGTAAAGCTAATGTGGTCACTGATGCTTTGAGTCGACAGACTCGTGAGACGATCGCCTCCTTAATGATTAGAGAATGGCGAGCATTGGAGACGTTGGCGGAGTTCGATGTATAGAGTACTGAGGAAAGAGAAGGAAAACTTTTTAGATGTATTATTCTACAGCCTGTTCTTATCGACCGCATTATTGAAACTCAGAAAGAAGATGAGAAGTTTCAGACGTGGTTCATTAAGATGTCAGAGAAAAACCCGACCGAATGGAAGGTGGAGAGCGACGGAGGGTATCGATGCAGAGACAAATTATGTGTACCAGATTGTGGGGACTTGAGAAATGATATTCTAGAAGAAGCACATAAATCAAGATATACAGTTCACCCAGGAGGACCCAAAATGTACAAGGATTTGAAGAGAAATTTCTGGTGGGAAGGTGTGAAGAAGGATGTGGCCGAATTTGTATCCAAGTGTTTGACGTGCCAACAAGTCAAGGCTGAACATCATAGACCCTCGGGATTGTTACAACCACTACCTATTCCTGGTTGGAAGTGGGAGCACATTACGATGGATTTTGTAGTGGGATTGCCTCGATCGCTGCAGAATCATGATGCCATTTGGGTAATCGTGGATCGATTGACGAAATCAGCTCATTTCATTGCTTATAGTATGACGTACCCGGTAGAGAAGATGAGCCGAATGTACATACAACAAGTTGTGCGACTTCATGGTGCACCTGCGTCAATTGTGTCAGACCGTGACGCATGTTTCACTTCTGGATTTTGGGAAAGTCTGCAAGAAGCTATGGGAACCTCGCTCAAGATAAGCACTGCTTTTCACCCTCAGACAGATGGGCAAACTGAGCGTGTTAATCAAATCATGGAGGATATGCTTAGGGCTTGTGTTATTAATTTTGAAGAATCTTGGGAGACACACTTGCCTTTGGTTGAATTTGCCTATAGCAATAGTTATCACACGAGTATCGGGATGGCTCCGTTCGAAGCACTGTACGGACGACCATGTCTTTCTCCATTGTGTTGGGCAGAAGTTGGGGACACAGAGTTGTTGGGACCAGATTTGGTTAGAGAAACCAACGAGAAAATTTCCCTGGTCAAGAAAAGGATGAGAACCGCTCAAAGCATGTATAAGAGTTATGCCGATCGACGCCGGAAAGATTTGGAATTCAGTGTTGGAGATCACGTACTTCTTAAGGTTTCACCGATCCGAGGAGTAGTACGTTTTGGTCTCAAGAGAGGGAAGTTGGCTCCGCATTTCATCGGATCGTTCGAGATTTTGGAACGTGTCGGGAAAGTAGCCTATCAGCTCGCACTACCACCAAAGATGTCTGGGGTTCATAATGTATTTCATGTGAGTATGCTGAGAAAGTACATACGAGACCCCTCGCATGTGGTTAGTTATGACGATATTCAGACAAGTCATAACGTTTCTTATAAGGAGAGACCCGTGAAGATTATGGACCAGAGTATCAAGAAGCTGAGAAATGAGGACATTCTGTGGTGAAGGTTCAGTGGAATCACCATGACGAGAATGAAGCCTCGTGGGAAGTATAAGCTGATATGAGGAAGAAGTACCCGGAGTTATTTCATGACTAGTTAGTCTTGATTTCGGGGACGAAATCCTGTTTAAGGGAGGAAGGATGTAACAACCTGCATTTCCATTTAATTTTAAATTACATTTTCATATTTAATTTATAATGGCATTGTCATAATTAAATTCATTCGGTATTGTCTGCATTTATTAAATTACAGTTCTCATATTTGGAATCTTAATTTATTTATTTCATACTAAAATTCTTTTGGGGTTAAACTGTAATTTTACAAAAATTAGTCACACCTGTGTGGATTTCAAAAATCTGTATTTCAAAACGGTGAAAAAGTTCACTTTTGACTAAATCAGTATTTTTATAAAACCGGAAGATTGATTCTTACATTAAAATGAAATTTCTGTATTACTGTGGTGACCACCGCACCCCGAAAATACCAGTTTGTGGTTAAAACTGTCCGTGCCGAATTAAACTTCCACAGATTTTGGAAGTGATGTAAATTTAGATTTGACATACACTTTACTTTCCCTTTTTGGCAACTAATGATTGACTTAGGTTGTGTTTGGTTGTGCATTGTGTGAATGTTATATTTTAGGCCATAAGCTTGTTTTCCCAAACAATTTCAATTTGATCCCTACTAACCTACTCTTGACCTTTGGCTCATCTGAGAGTTGGTACAACTGATATACGTATGTATCTGTGTTTATATTATGCAATTCATAAATTGGAAATCAAAACTAAATTGTAGAGTCCTTGAGGTTGAACTTGGTGGCCAAGTTTGGCTACTCTTCTATGTGTACACCATATACTCTCTCAATTTCACACATTCTGCACTTCACATACACAGAGAGAGTTTGAGAGATTAAATTCAGATTTTGGAAAGGGAGAACTTGAAGAACTAAATCACCATAGCCAAAGCTTGTGGTGGAAATTTCTATATCTCATTTCTTTCTCAAAGATCTCTCTACTTTTAATCACAGTGAGTATTTTAAACTCACCTAGAATGTATTTTCATAGTTCAATTACTGTTTGTGTGCTTGAATCATGAAACACCATGGTTGATTTCACGTATGAACTCCATAGCTTTGAAATCAAGATTTTTCAATCTCAACCAAAATCTGTTTTCTTAGATAATAATGAAAGATTATGGTGTAATTAGACTATGTTTCAAGTATGGAGGCCTAATTTGTTCATATGGAAAAGTATATTAGAAATTAAGTTATGACAACTTTTAATCTTTCATAAAATTTGAGAGCTATGTTTTGTTTCATGTTAAATTGTTTATACACTCATAATCCTTGTGAAAAACTAAAGAGATCCATATATAATATGTTATATATACTAACAGATTTGGAAATGGGTCAAAAAGACCCTGAATTTCTGAAACAGGGGAAAACCGGCGAGGAAGACGAAGCCTTTGCTTCATCTCGCGCGCGCCATCGCGCGAGCGAGGGTCACGCGAGCAGACCGTGCGAGCGACCCCTCGCGCGAGCCTCGTGTTTGTAGGCAGACATGAAAGTTTTATAAAAGAAAAATGAAAATTAGGCAGATCACACGAGCGGACCGCGCGCGCGATCCTTGCGTCCCCAGGCAGACAGAAAAGTTTATATAAGAAAAAGGAAAATTTGGGCAGATCGCGCGAGCGGCCCGCGCGCGCGACTTCTGGCAGTTTCTAGTTTTTGCTTGTTTTGTGATAAGGGACTGTTTGGATTAATTTTAAAGCATTGTTAAGGTTCTGTTTGGGAAAATTATTAAAACAGAATCTTAATATGTTGTGTTAGAATGAGTAGAATGGGGTATTAAGACTTATCAATCCCCGTACGTACGTGATGCCTTTAAATTCAGTGATTTACTTTATGTTTAAATTCATATCATTCATGTGGGGTCAGTGGTACATGCATGTGGGTGTCAGTCAGTGTGGAAAAGAGTAATGGTCAGTGTGGAAAGAGTATGAGATTGAGATTGAGATTGAGATTGTGTTGTGGACACTCCCTGGTTATTGTGTACCAAAGTGTGACGTGTTGAGATTGCGGTGAGGGTATCTTTGTAATGTGACGGTGGCAAAATTGGACACTCCCTGACGACCATGGTAGCGTTAAAGTGTGTGACGCCGAACTTGGACATTCCCTGGCACCCATGGTAGTGCTAAAGTGTGGCCTACGGACACTCCCTGATACCCGAGTCTGGATACGGCATGAGGGTTCCTCCGGTATTTGCATGGTGTTTTAGGTATTCAAAGTGTGAGGCATTGGACACTCCCTGGTACCCTGGACCAAAGTGTGAGGCAAACTGGACATTCTCTGGCACCCCGTTGCTAAAGTGTGGCTACCTTAGTGTTTCAAAGATACTGGAGTGAGATAGTGGGTTGTTGTGTTTGTCGAGAGAAAAGAGTCAGTAAGATGAGTGTGGTGCATTGTCTCACACACGATCATATGTTTTAATGAATGAACGACTTTTAAATACTTTCCTCGTTGTTTTATAATTGAATTCCTTCTATGGTGAAACCGTTGATTTTACAAAACTTGAAAAGAGAAAATTTGTAAATGGGTATGTTTAAAAATTCAGGTTATGTTTTTAATACTCACCAGCTTCTTGAAGCTGACGACGTTGATGCGTCCTGGACATTCGTGTTCAGACTTTTCAGGTTACGACTATGCTGAGCCTTATGACTATACTAATTGAGAACGGCTGCTTTTGGAGGAGAAACTATTATCATCATTGCATATTTTAAGTTATATGTTTTAAGTTATGAACTGGTTTGTAATAAGGATGACTGTAATAGACATTAAGTTATTGTTTTGTTCAAGGCAGTCTGTGCCTGTAGATGACCCCGTGCTGTAATATGTAATAAGTTAGAAAAATTTTATAAGCTTTGATTGCTCTGCTCTGATTATTGTTTATTGTTGTTCGACGTTTGGGACGGAATCGATCCTTCAAACTGTCGCGACCTACGGGTCCATAAAGAAAATTAACCTCTTTCCTTATTCATGCTACGTCAGGGCGTGACACCTAGCCATATCTAGGAATGTCCTATTCCTTATTTCTGCAACACCATATTGTTGCGGAGTTTCCGGAATAAGAAGTTGTCTGCGTTTTCCCTTTTTCCTCACACAGTTCCCATAACTGATTAGATAAGTACTCGCGATCCTCATATCGCGCGAAATCATCTATAAAAATATGAGAAAATAAAAGGCGCCATGACGTGCCTTTACAACTGTAGGTCCACAGATATCTGACTGAACTAGCTCTAATGCTTGAGTAGCTCTATATAGCCTCTCTAAAAGGCTTTTGGCATGCTTTGTCAACTCACACATAAGTAGGTCAACCTTAGCGAGTGGGCCCAAAAGGGCTTCTCAAGCTAATCAAGTCATCCGTTCACATCCTATGCGTTCAAGTCCAACATACCATGTCTAAGAATAAATGAATAACAGAGGAAACTTAAATTTATTAAAACAACTCATAAGTAGTTATCCTTAGATAACCATGTCCTAGTAACACTACCACCCAAAAATGTCCATCCTATTACCACCGAATTGGAGAAACACCATCAATTGCATTCTCCCACCTTGTTAGCCTTGGGCGAAAACTTGCTAGCCCCACCCTGCCTCTAGGCGGGTTTACCTTACCATTGCGTTTAGGCCCACTGACCTTGTGCTTACTTCCACGTATGGAAGTAGTGGTCAAGAGTATAGCTATATGGTTCGCCTTACCCTTTTGGCGCTCCGTATTCAGCTTAACATGTCGAAAAATGTCAAAAACCAAAAATTTAGTATTTCCGTTGTGGATCATGATTTGTTTTCTATGGACCCGCGAATCTGGCAAAGAACCAATCATAGCTTGAAACTGCAGTTCGCCAGTAAAGATGTTCCGAGTAATCTGAAATCACGAATCATACCTGTCATCGACCTTAGATGTCCAGTCATCGTGCACTTGGAACATTTCCTTTACTTTCCCGAACTTCATAACTAGATGCTTAATATAGTAGTGAATGTGCCATCGAAAACAAATTCGAGATGATCTCACAATATTTTGGCTATTGGGAAGTACTTATACTTCCCAATAAGATCTTAGTGCATGCTGCTTATCACAAAGCGCGTGCTTTGATCCTTCTCAAGCCAAGTGTCATAGGCTTTCAAGGTTTATAATGAAATTGGGCAGGAGGCCCATTATTCGGTTTAATGGGTTGGACTGTGGAATAAGTCTAAAGCCCATAAGGTCTTACTTACTCTGTAGGTGTATTACTTTGCAGTGCCATATTACAAAAATTAGTCTCTTTTAAACTTGTTACTTTTATAAAGATTAACAAAGTGTGGTTTGGAAAACATTTGGTTTGTGAATCCAGAAAATTTGAAGAAAAATATTTGAGAACATGCGTATGGGATTGACATTATTATTTGCACATTTCATAAAGTTTGTTTTAAAATCCAATTACAAATAATTTTTTTCCCTTTTTACAATTTAAGACAAAAAAATTTGCTATTACTCATTAATCAAATCTTAATTTTGTAAATCAAGAAAAACCTTTTATAATTGATTTTTCTAAACAAACATCAATTAGATGGTACAATTACCTATCTAAGATCATCCGCAATGATATAAAGTACGCTATACAACAAAAGTGCGCATGGACCCCCACGTGGGTCAAAATTGACAACTTAGAGCTCATGTTAAGCTAATTCAAGTGTATGATGTATGAACAAAGAACACCATCCCTTTACAAGTAGACTTTTCCAATACAAGAAATGTAAACGCTCGTCCTCATATTACATTTATAGCCCAAAAAAATTAGGGATGCTTTGTTCATAAATATATACAAGAATAACCTTAAACATACACCGTGAGGACATAAGCTCCATAAATTGTCAATTAATTGTCCATTCATTTAATCCAGATTAATGCATTAATCACATACACCAAGCACTCCTGCGGTCTATTTATAAATGAATGGACTAATCCATCACTCCACTTAAGGAGGAGGAATTAGAGGTCATAGGGTCAACCAATCACAAATAACAGTAATTGAACGTGACCAACAATGCAATGAGCCTTTAAAAAAATAAAATGTACAATAAAAAGATTATTGCACAGCCCGAATAGCTCCCATAAGCTAAAGTAAAATCAATGAAAAATTCTGGATTTTTCATTAATTTTAACACAATTTTCGGTCTTAAAACATATTTTAAAACCAATTCATGAAGGGCTTTTAAATTAACAAATTAATTAAAAAAAACTTCATGGAAAAAATTAAATAACTGAAAATTTGACTTTTCATTATAAAGAATTTTTCAAAATTAATCAAAGCCCAAAAATATTTTCAATCCATTTAACAAAATAAATTGAACTAGTTAAACAAAATTAACTATGAGCAACAAATTCCCAAAAATACAAAAAATTTGAGGAATTTGTTCTCCAAAAATTTTTAGTGGTCTAATATAGTGTTCCAAACACCCCCATATTAGTTTCAAAATTAGTAATCTATTTTTGCTATTTTAAGCAATTAAATAAATGTCCATATGCATAAATTTCATGCTCTAAAATACCAAAACAAAAATGAGATAATTCATAAAATTTTCTCAAGTCTCCAATTAGTGTATAAAAAACACTAGACATTAAATTCAAGAATTAACAACTTTAATTGATTATATCTTAAACAATTTATATTGCGCATTCAAACACAATATATGCTCTAAAATATATCCCAAAGACCAAAAAAATTCAATAAAAAAATTTCAAGCTGCTACCGGTGTTCTAAACACATTGTGTTAATTCCTTGAACTAATAATCAATAAAAATATTTTAAGCAATTTAATACGTGTACAAAAACACATGATTATATGCTCTAAAATATTAATATGATTTAGATAATTTACCAACAATTATCTATGGGTCCCACAAACTTTTATTTGGTCTCTAAACAGTGTCCCTTATGTCCCATATTAATTACAAAAATTAATAATGTATTATGGCTATTTTAAGCAATTAAATAAACGTCCATAAACATAAATCATATACTCTAAAATACCATAAATACATGATAATTTACCAAAAAATTAATTTAGAGTCCCTTATAGTGTACTAAACACTAAATGTTAATATGAAAATGTTGATTTTTTTTTTAAATCAATAGTACTTGACAAAAATGGACCACAGAAATCCATGTCCACCTAACTATCACATATATATCAAGGTTTTGACTGGCTATTTAAAAAATTATAATTAGCGTCATCAAGCCTGAAAGGCTGCGTGGCACATGTAACAATTAACCAAACAAGCCTCATAGGCTTATGGATTCCAAGTCAAAAACTGTTAACCAAACAAGCCTCATAGGTTGCGGGGTACACGTGACACGTGCAAGGCTAGCATAGGACTGAATGCTTTTTCTTCTTCAGCAAGTATTTGCTGTAATTTGCGCGGGCGTGCCAGAACTAACAGTGGTTCGGTGTGTATGTGTGTGTATGCAAACTAATTTCCTATCCGTTTGTGTGAGTGATACACAAGGCTTGATGAATCTGACTTCTAAACAGGGTGATTGTGTATAGTGAGTAGGAAAGTACCCTCACCGTAAGTTCTTTAGCAGTACTGAAGCGCACAAGCTAAATAGTGCCGAGTTTAATAGTCAAACAATCACAAACGGTTTAATAAAATGAAGATTTTATTAAGTGTTTGGAAAAATAAACAGATTTAAAGAACAAACCAGAACAGGCTGATTATCCAAAAGAACAAAAAGAAAATAATAAAAAGGACAGACCTATTTGCTATGAAGGCTGAAAAACATAAAGACTTAAGAGTGCTTTGAATGCTTCGAATGCAGTGTGTATGCTCTTTCGAGATGACGCGGAGTCCCCTGCTTGGTTGGCCTGCCTGAATATTTATAGCGGCCTTAGATGATTCCTAATTGGACAAGAATTCCTTAGCTTGCGCTCCAAGCTGCTTGACTGATTGGCTGATGGTTGAGAAATCCTTCCTTATCCCTAATTCCTTCCTTATCCGGATTATGATTGAATCAATCCCTTTAATTTAGGGATCAAACGCCTAAATCCAACTAGACACGATCAGATTCCTTTCCTGAACGGACTCTTATTCCCAAAACTCTAAGACGACGTCATACTGACAGCTGTGGACAGCACCGCCTTCTCCTTTCAGTCCATCGGCCTCGTCTTATTCTCCTGGATGAACCGGGCTCTACCTGTTTCCATGCTTTTCCTCATACCCGATTACCTTTCTTCAAACGCCCATGGCCAATCGGACTGTAACTCCCATCTTTCATTACACGGTGTCCGATTGGACTTCGTGTTGCTTTATTCCACCATCGGGCTATCAGCGCATTGGGTTATATTTTTCCATAGCCCGATAATCCTCACACATGTTCAATTTTCCCACCGGGCTCTCCTTACCACACCCAGCAGCCTTGTTCCTATCATCGGTCTCACGTCTACGCTTAAGTCCGACGAGTCATCCATTCCTTAGCCTGGCCTCCCCTCTATTCAGTTCCACGCAACTCGGGCTCAAAAACCATTGACGATTTTTGGGTGCAAACAATTGCCCCCCAAAAGGTCATATCAAACGTCCCGCCTTGATTGATGTGACGTTTTGAATTTTAAAATTGCTACGTGTCAAGCATGCAGCGAATGTTAGATCATGGAGAATCCCACCAGTCACTCCACATTTAATGCAACATGATTACAACCTCGCGGTATTTAAGCAGCAAGATTTACAAAAAGCCCTTACCACACCCATTTGCACTCTTACTCTCTCTCCCTAATTAGTTCAAGAGAAACAGAGCCTCTCTCTCTCTCAACCTCCATTTTTTCCGGCGAACTATTTTTCCTTGCAGATATGGCTCCTAAGACCGCTCCGACCTCTTCTAAAGAAAAGAAAACCTTTGTTCACGCTCCACCACTGCAAAACCGATGCAGGGAGGTCAGGACTCTAGCCAAAGCCCATGCCGCTGAGATTTTCACTGACTATCTGACCCCCTACAGCTCCACTGATGGTCTTCCAGTAGCACCAGGCCTAGGAGCGGCGTTTCTTGGCCATCCTCCGGCGAATTTTCTTCCTCTTTTTCCACCGGTTGAAAATAAAGCGTTCCTGTAGGCCCCTGTCCACTGGAACAAGGTTCAGACTGCTACCCAGCCTATTCGAGGTTGGCCGACCCCTGCTGCAGACTGGGATAAGTGGGTGACTAGGGTATCGGCCTCTAAGGGCACTGTTTGGAGATAAACGGGCATTTATGATGCCATAATGCTCAGTCGGTCTAGAATAGAGATAGACTGACCTCTTCTTCTCTCTGCCTTGTTATTTTGGTCCTCGTCCTGCAACGGCTTTCTTTTCCGCTGCGGACCAATGGCTCCCACCATCAAGGACATCATCTAATTGCTCGATCTTCGCCCCCACGAGCAAGAAATTATTCCCGGGCTCGATGTCGGAACGGCCAGCTTTGTCTATCCTCAACAAGAAATTATCAGGGATGGGGCCGTTTCACACAGACCGATCACAGCCTATGGAGGCTTTCTGACTGCCTGCATCAGTGCCGATGAGACGGAGGTGTCTGATGCTGAACATATCGCCTTCCTCATCTACTGGCTCAACAAGTACCTATTTTGCTCGGCTAGCCAAGCCATCACCAAAGAATACACAACCTTGGCTTTAGCCCTTGCATCAGGGAAGCCCTTGGCCATAACTACCCTTGTCTGGGTGCACTGAGTCCGAGGCATAACAGATTTTGTCCATTCGAGCTTTGGAGCTGGTGGGAGCCCGATATGGGTACTTCAATTGTGGCTGCACTTTTACTTCCCAGAGTTCCAACCAACCATCCGCCAAATGGACGATGTTCCTATCTCTACCGTCTAATTCATGGACGTAGCTTCTTCTTCACACTCCTTTGAGGAGTGTTTTACTTTTTTTCTATCAAGGTTGCTCCCCTCGGGATATAAACCTCTTCACCCCTTTCTTCTCACTTCAATTTTTTTCATTTCTTCAACTCTCCAACAACCCTTATAATTGGGGCTCGGGCACCCAATCCACCTACAACGAAATCTTCTCTAGCTACTTAGTAGCTAGAGACATAATTTTTAGCCCCAGCATTCCATCGGCCAACAATAAGTGCGGGGCAAAATATTACTTTGCTCCCCTCTACGCCCGCCAACTCGGGCTTTCCCAACTCGTGCCCGTTCCTCCTGGCATCACTGTCAACATGGACTGGGTTGAATTTGGCCTTATCGTTAATGATGGGCATGTAAAGAAAATAAAAGAACGGTCGGACAAGCTCAAGGCCGCATTTAACTTCACGCCCTTTTCTGCCCGGCCTGTTGTAATACCCGCTATTTTCAAATATTTATTTTCCGAGATGAATAGTATTTTTATGTTGTTATTACAATATTCAGCATTTATAGAACTCGATTATAAATTTTCAGAATTTTTAGAAACAGAAATTTAGCAGATTTGTGAATATCTGGTATATTTGGACCAGTTATGATTTTATTTCACATCCAACCAAACATGGACCTAAGGAAATAATTATCCTTTGAACCTTTAACTCTTGGTAATTGCAAGGTGAGGTCCCTCCTTGGTTCCTATATATATGGGACCATTCCTTTACATTTATCCTTAGACTTATGAGGTTGAGAACTCATCTTAATGCTTACATATCTTCATCTCACACACACAAACACCAAGAACACACATAGTACACCAAGAACACCAAGAACACACATAGTACACACATAGTACACCAAGAACACACATAGTACACCAAGAACACAAGAACACACCAAGAACACCAAGAACACACCTAGTACACCAAGAACACACATAGTACACCAAGAACACCAAGAACACACCAAGAACACCAAGAACACACATAGAACACCAAGAACACCAAGAACACTATTTGAAGCCTGAATTTTATATTCGAAGATTCTTCGGGTTTTCTCGGCATTATTATTCTGCGAATTTAGGTGAGCCTCCAACTCACTCAGCTATTTATATTACACTTTGTTACGAGCACATGATTATGATTATGATTATGATTATGATTCATATTAATTATGTGATGTTTATACATATTATATTGCGTATTTTATTTTTATATACGTATAAATACGATTTTATGATATAGTATAATACGGTATAAATAGGGTATTCTAATATAGTATAATACGGTATAAATACAGTATTATGGTATAGTATAAATACGGTATTCTGTTTTTTTCAAATACGGTATAAATACGATAAACTGATATTTTCAAAAACGACTAGAATCGAGATGGATTCTTAGTGAGGATCGAAAACTCTTAACTTCCAACATGAATACTTATTTATTTAATCTCACGGAACTTTTATAAATTCGGTTGTGGACGTACAAAACTGGAAAAATGACCAAAATACCCTTGTGCCCTATTTTTACTATAATCATACACGATGTCTAATATTTCATTCTAGTTTTGATTTGAATGCAGTTATGTGATAACAATGTTTGATTCATGCTATGATGATATTTACAATGTTGTTATACCATGTTTATAATGATGTTATCTTATTATTCCAAACCTTTTACGATGATTGAACTGCGTTAATAAAGAGAATAACGTGATGATTGATAATGGTTACTATGAGAAGTAAAGGGCTTAAGCTGTTGTACCTTTGAGGTAATTATTAAGTGAGGAACGTATACGTGTTAAACCAAGTTTGGTTTGGGTTTTGATGGTCAGTTATTCTATTTATGTTAGGTAGCCACATGGGAAAGTCGTGGGTTTGTTTTAGTATTGGGATTTGGGTCAGCATGATCGACAGTCACATCGGACTGGTTTATGACTTGCGGTGAGGGACAGGTTTCACCTCTGTAATAGCGGTAAACCAGAGGTTTGTTGACTAGGTGATGTGGGTTAGGTTAACAATTGGACCGTGTTCACGTCGTGCGGGGAGGGAAGGTATACCCTCTGAATAGCGGTGAAACGGAGGTTTTGTTGACAGAATGTGTCAGTCGTGGCATAGTGAGATATATTGTGTTTTGTTTCAGACAGTCAACATCGGACTAGTTCATGACTTGCGGTGAGGGACAGGTTTTCACCTCTATAAATGGCGGTGAACCAGATGTTTGTTAGACTATGGGGCGAGAGCATTGATATGTCGATAGAGTGATGTATTGTGTTTTGGAAAGTGTTTCAGACAGTCACATCGAACTAATTCATGACTTACGGTGAGGGATAGGTTTCACCTTTGTAAATGGCGGTGAATCAGAGGTTTGTAGACTATGAGATGCTATGTACAGAGCATGGATATGTTGATAGGTGAGTTGTCGATAGAGTGATGTATTGTGTTTTGGAAAGTGTTTCAGACTGTCACATCGGACTGATTCATGACTTGCGATGAGGGACAGGTTTTACCTCGTAAATGGCGGTGAATCAGAGGTTTGTAGACTATGAGATGCTATGTATAAATCATGGATATGTTGATAGATGAGTTAGCATAATGAGATGCGTTATGTTTTGGAATCGGAGATGTATTAAGAGATGAGAACAATTGAGAAATGATATATATTATTATGAGTTGATACATATGTTAAAGGTACTTAATGCTAATGATGTAATCTATTTTAACTATGTTACCCAGAGTACCTATTACTCGACCTTGTAAGCTGATGGCTATGCCTTGGACATTTCACGTCTAGGTATGCAAACGTTTGACTATACAGGTGAAGGAGCCTATGACGATAACTACTACCCTGATGAGGGATATGTGGCGGGTGACCCCATACATGACGGTTACACTGGAGGAGAGTTTTATGCTGACGCCGATCCTTACGCCAGCCGAGGACTGAAGACTGTCATAGTCTAGTTTATGTTCCTATTATTGCTATAGACTTTTGTAACAGGTACTTGGGCATATGTTGTCTCCAGACCTGTTGTGATCCTATGGACCATACTCTGATATTGTAACGGTTCTGACTATTTGAACTTAGTAAGGTTATACCTTCATTTTCCAGATGTATTGGATTATGTTTTAAATGTTTAAGTTTTTGTGTGGAAAATCATGTGACTTCACTTGACACGTATCTTCGGGTCCAGAATGGAAATTTATTTTTCCCTATTTTGCTACTCCGGGGCTTGATAGGATTTATGGTATCAGAGCCAGGTTTAAGCTTTAGTTAGTTGGCTCTCACTGATTTTCCGACACATAGGTTTTGAACCTTAAGTTTCCTAAGAGATTTGTTCAGACTTAAGAAGTTTATTTCTTAAGTTTGTTATATTAATGCGATATACTATGAGTATCCTTGTGTGATATTCTTATACAGTATACGTTGTGTCATATGTTTCTCTTCACTCTTTTTGATATGGCATTGATGTTATACTTATTATTGTTGACGGGGGTCTAACTGATAGTTATTCACTTAGGTACCTAATACCTGATTCATCATGGTGGGATCGACGAGACAGACTTTGCGACCAGGAGCACCTATCCCTACGAACATAGATCCGACCGGTATTTTTGAAGCGTTTATGCAGCGCATGGAGCAATTGGATGATCGAAACCAGAACAACCATCAACAGCCGCCACCTGTAGCATTTCATCCTCCTAGGCAGACAGGAGACAAGTTACTTGAACGTTTTCGGGCTCTTAGACCGGAAAAGTTTGATGGACTGGTTGATCCATGGAAGGCAGAGCAATGGTTAAGAGAGATGGATCTGATTTTTGAAACCATTGAATGCAACGAGCTAGATAAGCGTCGTCTAGCCATATTCCAGTTAACCTTTGCCGCCGCAGATTGGTGGGAAGCTGAGAAAGCAATGATTGGAGCTGAAGCTGTAAGGGGAATGCCTTGGGAAGCTTTCAAGATTAGATTCTTAGAAAAGTATTTCCCAGAAGAAGAAAGAGATCAAGAAGAGAAGAATTTCTTAAGTCTGGTCCAAGGCAATATGACTGTTAGAGAGTATACAACGCAATTTGAGCGTCTCTCACGTTTTGCTGGACATATGGTGGATACGCAGCCTAAGAGAGTGAAGCGTTTCCATCAAGGACTAAATTCACACCTGCGACATGTGATGGTTGGTCATCTGGGCCAGACATTTGAAAGTGTTGTTCGATTTGCTGTTAGTCTGGAGAAGGATAGCCAGACGACTAAGCAACTGATGAGTCGACAACCACCACCGAGGAATGTGCCCTATCAACAAAGGAATTTCCAGCCTTAGTCAAGGAAATTTCAGTCACAACCCTCGAGATATCAACAAGGTGGGAGAATTCAGATGAATTTCCAAGGTAACAAGCGTACTTTGGAAGGAACAAGGAAACCACCACAGAATATGCCTCAACCAGCGTAACAGCAACAGAGAGGACCACCTGCTCAAGCTTTGGGCAATACTCACGGAGGAGGAACGGGGTGCTTTACCTGTGGAGACTTTGGACATATGGCATGGAACTGTCCTAAATCTGGCCGACAATCAGGAGTTCTCTGCCGCAACTGTGGTATACCAGGCCACATTAGTAAGAATTGCCGCAAGCCAGTGCAAGGAATCCAAGTACCACCAGAGCAGACTAGGCTTAATGCTATTATTCCGGCAGAAGCGGGATTCAATAAAGAAGATCAGCAGAACCTGGAAGGTACAATTGTGTTATTTCACAGTCAAGTAAAAGTTTTATTTGATACTGGCGCTACTCGTTCATTTATTGCTGCTAGAATTGTACGAGATTTGGGTTTAGTACCTCAGGCTCTTGAGACGCCACTTAATGCTACATCACCTTTGGGAGCTAGTGTTAAGTTGCGTAAAGTTTGCAAGAACTGTCCCTTGATCCTAGAGGGCAGAAACTTTTCGGCGGACTTAGTAATCTTATCTATGTCTGAGTTTGACGTTATCTTAGGAATGGATTGGCTTACGAAGTATCATGCAACTTTAGATTGCGTTAGAAGATCGATTGTCTTTTCGATACCTGGACATCCTGCAGTCAGATTCCAGTGTAACTCTCCTAGCGAAGTTTTTCTTTCTAGTAATCTTTCTACAATCAAGAGCACGAGTGTAGAGATCAATGTTGCTCAGATCCCTATAGTTAAAGATTTTGAAGATGTGTTTGAAGATATCAAAGAACTTCCGCCTAAGAGGGAGATTGATTTTTGTATCGAGTTGGTGCCCGAAACTTTACCAATTTCAAAGACTCCTTATCGAATGGCGCCAACAGAGATGATGGAATTAAAGTAGCAAGTTCAAGAACTTGAAGACCTAGGTTTTGTTAGACCTAGTACATCGCCTTGGGGAGCACCAGTATTGTTTGTAAAGAAGAAGGACGGAACGCAGAGACTCTGTATAGACTACAGAGAGTTGAACAAAGTAACGATCAAGAACAGATATCCTCTCCCCAGGATAGATGATTTATTCGATCAGTTACAAGGAGCAATGATATTCTCGAAGATCGATTTACGTTCAGGATATCATCAACTGCTAGTCCGACCGGAAGATATTACGAAGACAACTTTCAGGACGAGGTATGGTCACTATGAGTTTTTGGTTATGCCTTTTGGATTAACCAATGCCCCTGCAGTGTTTATGGACCTAATGAATAGAGTATTCAGACCATATCTGGATAAATTCATTATCGTATTCATCGACGATATCTTAATTTATTCAAAAACGGAAGAAGATCACAAAGGGCATTTACGGATTGCTTTGCAGACATTAAAAGATGACCAGCTGTATGCAAAGTTTAGTAAATGTGAATTCTGGCTACATGAAGTCAAATTCTTGGGACATGTTGTTAATTAGCATGGGATTGCTGTAGACTCATCTAAGATTGATGCTGTCTTAAGTTGGAACCGACCAACCAGTGCCACAGAAGTTAGAAGTTTTCTTGGATTAGCGGGTTACTATCGAAGATTCGTCGAAGGATTCGCTAAGACTGCAGGGCCTTTAACGAATTTAACAAAGAAGGAGATGAAGTACGAGTGGACAGACAAGTATGAACGTGCATTCCAAGAGTTGAAGGAAAAGTTAACCTCAGCATCAGTGCTTGCAATACCGAAGACAGGAGAACGGTATATCATCTACAGTGATGCTTCGCATCAAGGACTCGGATGTGTGCTTATGCAAGATGGAAATGTGATTGCATATGGATCACGACAACTGAAGCCGCATGAGAAGAACTACCCTACGCATGATCTGGAGTTAGCTGCTATCGTGTTTGCTCTGAAGATCTGGAGACACTACTTATATGGAGAACAATTTGATTTTTTTTTCAGATCATAAGAGTCTTAAGTATCTATTTTCTCAGAAGGAGTTAAACATGAGACAGCGAAGATGGATGGAGTTACTGAAAGATTATGACTTTTCTTTACAGTATCACCCTGGAAAGGCGAATGTAGTAGCAGACGCTCTAAGCCGATGACCTCAAAGGTTACTTGCTACGTTGTTAATTCGAGAATGGCGAGCATTAGAGACCATTGGGGAATATGATCTGCAAATAGCAGTTGGAGCAAAGGAAGGACAACATTTTGGATGTCTTATAGTGCAATCAACAATCATCAGTCGCATACTTGAAGCTCAGAAGGAGAATGAAGGACTTCAGTTATGGTTTGCTAAGGGATCAGCAAAAGACCCAGAGAACTGGAGTATTGGTCCAGACGGAGCTCTAAAGAGTAGAGGTAGACTATGTGTGCCAGATACAGGTACTCTCCAAAAAGATATTTTGGATGAAGCACATAAGTCACGGATGACAGTACATCCTGGAGGTACTAAGATGTACAAAGACCTGAAAAGAAACTTTTGGTGGGAAGGTATGAAGCGAGATGTTGCTAAGTATGTTTCCAAGTGTATCACTTGTCAGCAAGTCAAAGCTGAACACCAGAATCCATCAGGATTATTGCAGCCTTTACCTATTCCTGAGTGGAAATGGGAACATATATCCATGGATTTTGTGGTAGGCTTACCCAGATCTCAACAGAATCACGATGCAATTTGGGTGATTGTTGATAGACTCACCAAGTCAGCGCGTTTCATTGCGTATAGTATGACGTATCCTGTAGAAAGGATGAGTAGATTGTATTTACAACATGTCGTACGACTACACGGTGTGCCAGTAACAATCGTATCTGACAGAGATTCGCGATTTACATCAGAATTTTGGAAAAAAGTCTACAGAAAGCTATGGGAACTTCATTGAACTTGAGTTCAGCTTTTCATCCACAAACTGATGGACAAACCGAAAGAGTCAATCAAGTAATGGAAGACATGTTGCGAGCCGGTGTCATTGATTTTGAAAGCACATGGGAGACGTACTTGCCGTTGATTGAATTTGCCTACAATAATTCCTATCATACGAGTATAGGAATGGCACCTTTTGAAGCCTTGTATGGACGACCTTGCCGATCGCCATTATATTGGGCAGAAGTAGGAGATAATCAACTTCTTGGACCTGATCTGGTGCGAGAGACAAACGAGAAGATCAAGATTGTGAAAGAGAAGATGCGTACAGCACAGAGTAGATTCAAGAGCTACGCAGATAAACATCGCAGAGGATTGGATTTCAATGTTGGAGATCATGTTTTCCTCAAGGTATCACCAGTACGAGGTATTGTGAGATTTGGACAGAAGCGAGGAAAGCTTTCGCCTCGATTCATAGGACCTTTCGAGATCCTTGAACGTGTGGGCAAAGTTGCTTATAGACTTGCACTACCACCGAAGATGTCTGGAGTTCATAATGTGTTTCATATAAGTATGTTGAGGAAGTGTGCTCATAACCCGGAACACGAGATCGACTTCACAGATATCGAGGTCAATGACAACGTATCATACAACGAGAGACCTGTACGTATACTAGATCGAGGAGTGAAGAAGCTAAGAAACAAAGAGATTCCACTTGTAAAGATTCAGTGGAAGCATCACGATGAAAGAGAAGCTTCCTGGGAATGAGAGTCAGAAATGCGAGAGAAATTTCCAGAATTGTTTACCAATGCTTGAGTGTTGTTTTGGATTTTATTTTGTTTATGTTTTTGGTATCTTGGATCTTTAAAATTTTGCTGTTGTATTGTTCTATCACTACTTAACTCTGATTTCGGGGACGAAATCCTTTATTTAGTGGTGGATGATGTAATACCCGCTATTTTCAAATATTTATTTTCCAAGATGAATAGTATTTTTATGTTGTTATTACAATATTCAGCATTTATAGAACTCGATTATAAATTTTCAGAATTTTTAGAAACAGAAATTTAGCAGATTTGTGAATATCTGGTATATTTGGACCAGTTATGATTTTATTTCACATCCAACCAAACATGGCCCTAAGGAAATAATTATCCTTTGAACCTTTAACTCTTGGTTATTGCAAGGTGAGGTCCCTCCTTGGTTCCTATATATATGGGACCATTCTTTTACATTTATCCTCAGACTTATGAGGTTGAGAACTCATCCTAATGCTTACATATCTTCATCTCACACACACAAACACCAAGAACACCAAGAACACACATAGTACACCAAGAACACCATGAACACACATAGTACACCAAGAACACCAAGAACACACCTAGTACACCAAGAACACCAAGAACACACATAGTACACCAAGAACACCAAGAACACACCAAGAACACCAAGAACACACATAGAACACCAAGAACACCAAGAACACTATTTGAAGCCTGAATTTTATATTCGAAGATTCTTCGGGTTTTCTCGGCATTATTATTCTGCGAATTTAGGTGAGTCTCCAACTCACTCAGCTATTTATATTACACTTTGTTACGAGCACATGATTATGATTATGATTATGATTCATATTAATTATGTGATGTTTATACGTATTATATTGCGTATTTATATTTTTATATACGTATAAATACGGTATTATGATATAGTATAATACGGTATAAATAGGGTATTCTAATATAGTATAATACGGTATAAATACAGTATTATGGTATAGTATAAATACGGTATTCTATTTTTTTCAAATACGGTATAAATACGATAAACTGGTATTTTCAAATACGACTAGAATCGAGATGGATTCTTAGTGAGAATCGAAAACTCTTAACTTCCAACATGAATACTTATTTATTTAATCTCACAGAACTTTTATAAATTCGGTTGTGGACGTACAAAACTGGAAAAATGACCAAAATACCCTTGTGCCCTATTTTTACTATAATCATACACGATGTCTAATATTTCATTCTAGTTTTGATTTGAATGCAATTATGTGATAACAATGTTTGATTCATGCTATGATGATATTTACAATGTTGTTATACCATGTTTATAATGATGTTATCTTATTATTCCAAACCTTTTATGATGATTGAACTGCGTTAATAAAGAGAATAACGTGATGATTGCTAATGGTTACTATGAGAAGTAAAGGGCTTAAGCTGTTGTACCTTTGAGGTAATTATTAAGTGAGGAACGTATACGTGTTAAACCAAATTTGGTTTGGATTTTGATGGTCAGTTATTCTATTTATGTTAGGTAGCCACATGGGAAAGTCGTGGGTTTGTTTTAGTATTGGGATTTGCGTTAGCATGATCGACAGTCACATCGGACTGGTTTATGACTTGCGGTGAGGGACTGGTTTCACCTCTGTAGTAGCGGTAAACCAGAGGTTTGTTGACTAGGTGATGTGGGTTAGGTTAACAATTGGACCGTGTTCACGTCGTGCGGGGAGGGAAGGTATACCCTCTGAATAGCGGTGAAACGGAGGTTTTGTTGACAGAATGTGTCAGTCGTGGCATAGTGAGATATATTGTGTTTTGTTTCAGACAGTCAACATCGGACTGGTTCATGACTTGCGGTGAGGGACAGGTTTTCACCTCTGTAAATGGCGGTGAACCAGATGTTTGTTAGACTATGGGGCGAGAGCATTGATATGTCGATAGAGTGATGTATTGTGTTTTGGAAAGTGTTTCAGACAGTCACATCGGACTGATTCATGACTTGCGGTGAGGGACAGGTTTCACCTCTGTAAATGGCGGTGAATCAGAGGTTTGTAGACTATGAGATGCTATGTACAGAGCATGGATATGTTGATAGGTGAGTTGTCGATAGAGTGATGTATTGTGTTTTGGAAAGTGTTTCAGACAGTCACATCGGACTGATTCATGACTTGCGGTGAGGGACAGGTTTCACCTCTGTAAATGGCGGTGAATTAAAAGTTTTGTGGACTATGAGATGCTATGTACAAAGCATGGATATGTTGATAGATGAGTTAGCATAATGAGATAAGTTATGTTTTGGAATTGGAGATGTATTAAGAGATGAGAACAATTGAGAAATGATATATATTATTATGATTTGATACATATGTTAAAGGTACTTAATGCTAATGATGTAATCTATTTTAACTATGTTACCCAGAGTACCTATTACTCGACCTTGTAAGCTGATGGCTATGCCCTGGACATTTCACGTCTAGGTATGCATACGTTTGACTATACAGGTGACGGAGCCTATGACAATAACTACTACCCTGATGAGGGATATCTGGCGGGTGACCCCATACATGACGGTTACACTGGAGGAGAGTTTTATGCTGACGCCGATCCTTACGCCAACTGAGGACTGAAGACTGTCATAGTCTAGTTTATGTTCTTATTATTGCTATAGACTTTTGTAACGGGTACTTGGGCATATGTTGTCTCCAGACCTGTTGTGATCCTATGGACCATACTCTGATATTGTAACGGTTCTGACTATTTGAACTTAGTAAGGTTATACCTTCATTTTCCAGATGTATTGGATTATGTTTTAAATGTCTAAGTTTTTGTGTGGAAAATCATGTGACTTCACTTGACACGTATCTTCGGGTCCAGAATGGAAATTTATTTTCCCTATTTTGCTACTCCGGGGCGTGACACCTGTGGTGTCAGAAGAATTCACCCAATGGTGGGGTGATCGGGCAAGCCAGCTATTCCAAGGTACTGCCGAGGCCCTTGTACCTTTTACTCTACCATCGGCCGCAGAGGCCGATGCTCCTGTCTCAGCAGTAGCTCCAACCCGGCGCAAACAAGTAGCCAAGAGACCGGCCCGCAAGTCAGCTCCGGGCAAGGGGCCTACTCAAAAGAAACAAAACACAACACCGGCCTCAACTCTGGTTAGATTTACAACATTTTTTAACTGTTAAGCCCGATTTTGCCTGTTCAGTACTAATCCTCTTCTTCTGTTTTTCAACTTATTGATGAGGACTCTGGAGAGGACCCATCACTTCAAACTCAGACTCTTCCTCCCACTCTTCCTGCATCTCCGGCATCTACGGTGGCCTACCTGGAACGGGTCACCGTGAGAGTAATGCCGCTTCACATCGTGCCACCGCTAACTCCTTCGAGTGGCGATGAAGACATTATCCCCTCCGGCCACGTTCCCGAGCAAGTTGTCCTCTCTTCCAGCAGTGAGGGCGTGGCCAATGCTGGGGCTGATGCGGAAGCCGTTGGAGAAGAAAAAGTGGACCAAGCCGTCCCTCCTGAAGTTGGAGCTCCCTCTGGGCAAGGGGAATCTACTACAGCCACCGGATCTTCTGTTCCCCCAATAGTGGAACCGGTTGTGGCTGAGGTTAACCCTCCTGAGGATTCTGAAATTCTATGGGTCGAGGCTGGTGCTGATGATTCGGGCTCAGTCCCAGAGGCTGAAGTTTTACAGGCGACGGCGGCCTCAACCAGTCCAGGGGTAGAGACCGGCCACGCTTCTTCTTCTTCTGCGCTGGCTCAATCTTCCTCTCAACAAACAACTTCTCAACCCAGTGAGGCCGATGTTCGTGAAGAGATCTCGGCCTCACTTTGGTTCTCACGCCCAGGTATGTCTGTCTACTTTACTTCATTCATAAAATTTTAGAGACCACTTTTGACTGCTTATTCTCTTGAACAGGCCGATCCCATGGGTCCAGTGCCACACATTCCCTTCAATGACTTCTTCTCTGGCCTGGACCTAGAAGTTTTTGACCTTGGCCCTCTAGAGCCCGAAGTCGTCTCACCTTCACGCCTCCAACAAGCCAAAGACCTATTCTTCGGGCTTGCTGATCAGGACCTCTCTAGCCTTCCTGCTGATGCTCGATGCAGCCTTGAACACAATCATGGCCGATCCTTCTCTTTCTAACGGACAGCTGTCCTTACTTCACGAGAGACAAGAAAGACTCCCCAGCTGCAGTCTTGTGGATCGATCGGCCTTAAAGATTCAGGATGATGCAGAGCTTCACTTGGGCTTACGGCACAAGGCATTAAAGTTTTTGGAAGAGGCCAAGGTTAAGTTTGAAGCGGGGAAGGCCTCTCGGGCTCAGGTACTAGCAAGGGACTCCTGGCTGCAGAACCGTATTGCTGTACTAAAAGCTCAGCTCGCCCAATGTGAGGCCGAGGTCGTCACCAACAACGTCGCCCTTGGGAAAATTGATGAAGCACTATCCTCACTTGGTGGCGATGTCCAAAAGTGCAGTGATCAACTGCAAGCCAGTGTCCCGATATCCCGAGCTTGGGCCCAAAAACTGGAAAAAGCAAAGCGGGATCGGTCTGGAGCTATCAAGACCTTGGAGGACTTGAAGGCTAAACTTAAGAATTTTGAGTCGGCCTAGAGGCTGACTCCTATTTTGTACTCTGTATAGATTCTTTTCTTTTTCCATCATTTTTGTAAGTAAGCTGTGCTAGCCTGTTAATACAAAACGATGTTTTCTCTAAATCATTCGGGCTCAGGTTCATAATTGATCAATTGATCATATTCCCTGGGTTTGGTTTATAATCAAGGTCAATGGTCTCCCATAACGTAGGATAATAGGACTTTAAATACTGACCATTGATTAATCGGACATGAACCGTTCCATCTAGATCACGTAACCTGTAGGCACCACCTCTCTTTACTTGATGGACAATGAATGGGCCCTCCCAGTTGACCGTTCATTTACCGTAACGGTTATCCTTATCTCCAATAGGTAGCACGGCCTTCCATACTAAATCCTCTGTGCAAAAGGACTTCTCTTTCACCCTTTTGTTATAAGCTAGGGCTGCCCGTTGTTTTTGCACTTTTAATGAATCTAAGGCCGCGAGCCTCATTTCATCAAGCCCTTCTAATTCAGCTATCATAGCCTCTATGTACTCAGTAGGCTCTAGCTGATTCTGTAAAGCTCTTCTGGGCGATCGGACTGTTACTTCCATAGGTAAAATAGCGTCATGCCCATAAGTAAGCATGAACGGTGTGACCCCAGTGCTTAACCTTTTAGATGTTCGATAGGCCCATAAAGCTTTGGACAAGAGCTTGTCCCATTCCCTAGGATTTTCAACAATCATCTTCTCAATGATCCCCTTGAGGATCTTGTTAGTGGACTCGGCCTGTCTGTTAGCCTGTGCATAATAGGGCGTAGAATTGAGAATTTTGATCCCCCTACTTTCTGCAAAGGCCGATGTTTCCGTCCCTGTGAACACCGATCCTTGGTCAGTCGTAATTGTTTCCGGAAGGCCAAACCTATAGATAATGTGTTCTTTAATGAATTTTATGACGGTGGCCTGTGTCGCCGTTCTACAAGGTATGGCCTAAGCCCACTTAGTAAAGTAGTCCGTAGCCACTATGATGAAACAGTGCTGGTCCGATGATGGCGGTAGGACTTTGCCAATTAAATCCATCGCCCATCCTTTAAATGGCCATGGTTTGATTATGGGTTGTAGCTCTTTAGCTGGCACATGTTGGATCGGACCATGCTTCTGGCAAGCTTGACATCCCTTAGCGTAACTGATACAATCTTTCAACATGTCGGGCCAAGAATAATTGTACGTTCTCAACAACCACTTCATCTTTGTGTCGACCTGATGTGCCCCACAAATCCCTTCGTGTACCTTGGCCATAACCTGCGTGGCCTGCTTCTTCCCCAGATACCTCAAGATCACATCATCACTAATTGGTTTCTTGCATAATTCTCCATCGAGCACCACAAATCGGACAGCAAACAGTCTAACTCTTCGGTCTACCCTGACATTTGGGTGATTTAGGTATTCCATAATGGGGATTCTCCAATCGTCATCCTCCATCAAGATCGAATTGGTAGTAGCATACCAACCTCTCTTTGCAACGGACGGTAATGATCGGACATGAACAGTGATGAGTTGGTCTTCTACGTTCTCCTGAGAAGATGGGGCTGGTCTTGTTTTTGCCAGCTTATCGGCCTTAGTATTTGTAATTCTTGGGATATAACTCACGTTAATATCATCAAATGCCTCCATGAGTTGAGTGGCCACAACGTGGAACGGGCAGAGCTCCCAACTTCTTATCTGAAATTCTCCAGCTATCTGTCCGAGCACCAGCCCTGAGTCTCCCTTTATGTGCATGGACGATGCCCCCATTTCAAGGAGTATCTCCAGTCCGATGATAAGCGCTTCGTACTCGGCCTGATTATTAGTGCATTTGAAATTGAGCCGAAAAGACATTTTTGTCTTCTTGTACTTGGGTGATACAATCACCACTCCTGCCCCAGCACCCTTTGCGTTTTTGGAACCGTAAAAAATTAACGTCCATGGGACTAAGGACGTGCTCAGGACTTTGGGTGTTGAAGGCAGTTCCCCCAAATCAGTAGGATCTGGGTGATCAGCCAAGAAATTGGCTATGGCCTGGCCTTTCACCGATTGCTGCGATCGGTATTGGATGGCAAATTCTATCAAGGCCAGGGTCCATTTTTCAATTCGGCCTCTCATGAATGGTCTTGACAACATGTATTTTATCACATCAGTTTGACATATTATGTAAGTGGAAACGGGCAGCATATATGTTCTTAACTTTTGTGAGGAAAAATATAATGCCAAGCATAACTTCTCAATCGGCGCATAGCGCTGCTCGATTGGAGTTAAAATTCTACTTAAATAATAAACAGCCTGCTCGTTGCCTTCCTCATTATTTTGAGCTAACATACTTCCTATAGAGTAGTCAGAGGCCGATATATACAATTTTAGGTACCTACCCTTCTTGGGTGGCATTAATACTGGGAGGGGGGGTTGACAAATATTGTTTAATTCCCTCAAAGGCTTATTGATGGCTGTCTTCCCATTTGAAGTCTTCACCGATCTTGATCTTCAATAGTAGGGTCCATACTTGGGTCTTTCCCGCACAATTTGATATAAATCTTCTTAGGAAATTGATCTGTCCGAGCAACCTCTGAAGCTCTTTCTTATTAGCTGGTGGCTTTGCTGCCTGGATAGCCCGAGCCTTATTTTTGTTGATCTCTATCCCCCTTTGATGTACTAGGAAACCCAGGAAATTCCCTGCTGTTACACCGAATGCACATTTGAGAGGGTTCATCTTTAGTCTGTGAGTCCGCATTCTTTCAAATGCTTTTCCCAAATCCCTTAAATGATCGGTGTTACCTCCTGATTTCACCACCACATCATCTATGTAAACCTCCATGAATTGTCCAATCATATCATGGAAGATTGAATTCATTGCCTGTTGATAGGTAGCTCCAGCATTCTTCAGCCTGAAAGGCATGACAACCCACTCAAAGGTTCCAATTGCCCCCGGGCACCGAAAAGCAGTCTTCGGGACATCTTCTTCGGCGATGTAGATCTGGTATTATCCTGAGTGCCCGTCCATGAAGGACAAAATTTTATGTTTAGCGGCCGAATCGATTAACTGATCGGCCATGGGCATGGGATACTCATCTTTTGGGGTAGCTAAGTTTACGTTTCTAAAGTCAATGCAGACCCTCAGCTTCCCATTCTTCTTCACCACTGGGACCACATTCGAGACCCATTCAACATATCGGGCTGTCTGAATGAAGCCAGCGTCCAGTAGTCTCTCAATTTCTTCTTTCACCTTCAGCGTTACCTCTGGTGACATGCGCCGAGGTAGCTGCTTGAACGGCCTGAACCCCAGTTTAATTGGCAATCGGTGTTTCACCAGTTCCCTAGATAAACTTGGCATTTCGTCATATTCCCAGGCAAAGCAATCTTTGTACCTGTGCAGGAGTGCAATCAACTCGGCCTGACACTGTGGATCTAGCATCTGACTTACATACGTAGGTTTGTGCTCTCCTTCTTTGCCAAGGTTGACTTCCAAAAGAGGGTCTTAGACATCAGCCTTTAACTCATCAAGCTTCGCCGTGGCCGTTTCCAACTCGTCTATTTGAATTTCTTCCTCCCTTGGCGTTTCCTCTTTGTAGATACAATCGGCCAGATTAATCATTCCGTCAACAGGACCGATTTCCAATCTTCTATCGGCCAAGTATGCACACCATCTGGCCATGCTGGCCTTGAGGGCCAGCAGCTTCTGTTCTTTAATTATCGGAGTCTCCATGGACATCTTCTTGTTCGATGATCTCAATCGGGCTTGATTCTTCTGTCCGACTGAGATTATGGTAATATGCTTTAATGTCCGACGAACTTCCTTTAAGGAAGGTCGCTGTATTCGGTCTTCCCATTTTGTTGCACCCCAGCAACTTAACTGGCCCGATGTCATCTTTATACAAGACTGCATCGGCCGTTTGCACACGGGCAATAAATGGTTTTGTATCCGCCCTAACCACTTCTATCTCATCACCTCTCCAGAAAATCAGCAACTGATGGAGTGTAGAGGGAATGCAGTAATTTCGGTGTATCCAATCTCGGCCGAGTAATGCATTATAGGTCGCCGAGGTTTCCACAATGAAAAAAGCAGTCATGACCATTTTACTGCCAACGGTCAGTTCAAGGGTAGGATACCCTTGGTTCTCGAAGGTGCCCCCGTGAAGCTTTGGACATTCATTTCGGTCAGAATTAGCTCCGACTCGGACTTTTGAAGGATGCTCAACATTATTTGAGGCATAATGTTGATGGTAGACCCACCATCAACAAGGATCCTGTTTATGGGGACACCCTCAATATGCCCTTTCACGTACAGGGGCTTCAGATGCTGGGACATCTGGTATGTTGGTTTTTCAAACATAACTTTGACTGGTCTGGTCTTCAATCCTTCCTCAGTCTGATGTCCTTTCGGCCTCAAGATGGTGATCTTGGGCCGATCGGTCTGCCCGTCGGTGGCGTCCACATTTTTGCTCGTGGCTTCCACCACTTTAGGTTTGACGATCTCTCCCCCGTTCCAAAAAACTTCTTCTATCACGGCCGAATCCTTGGCTAGGCCCTCTACTACATCCCCTTCCATGGCCGCTGGCTGGTCTGGCTTAGCCATGAAAGACATAGGTAATGTAAACACCATGTTAGATGACAGGCCTACCAGAATAGTCCCGAATTAAATTGGCAAGGTGCTTGAGTCTGACAGATCTCCATCGGACTCCACACTCATCTTGTCCGATGTTACTCTACATCCTTCCTATGATTTTTCTCGTCCGACAGCCCTTGGGTGCTTAGTGGCAATGCGCATCGCCCTAGTTGAGAGTCCTTGGTCATCGGACACGTTATGCTCTGTGGGTATAAGAGGGTTTCTAGCCCAATTCTTCCAGAACTGGCATTCTCGCTCGGCCTGTCTCATTCGCTGATATCTCCTTTTTTGCGACTTGCTGTATTTTGGCTGTGCTGGGAATTTAGAATGTTCAGCTCTGTGCCACTTCTAATCTTCCACCCAGGGTGGTAGCACCATCCTTTGGCTCCTGTTAGAGGTTGATGCTTGCATCTGAGGCCTTGGAATGGTTTGGGAACTTCTTGCCCCCAATCGGCTGGATTCGCCTTGGCTAATTTGCTGAACCAACGAATGTTTTGCCCGCCACTCGGGCATAACCTGACTTTGCCATGGTAGTGACAATCTCTCGTAGACAGACCTTCTCGGGCTTGGTTCCCGATGTTCATGGCTTCTCGGCCTCTTACTCAGGCTCGAGACTTCTTTCTTGACATCAGCCTTGCACCTCGGGCAAAGGCGTTGTTCGATGAACTCCAGCTGTCGTTGTAGATCAGCTATCAAATTGTCGGTACTGGATCTAGCTGTTTCTTCCTCGGCCTTGTGGGTTTCCTTTTTACACTCTTGATGGCTCCTCTGGAGGTCATGTATCATCACTTTCGGCCCATCAGTGGCCGAAATAGCGATTTATTTCCCTTCCCTGTGTTTTGGCACCAGTTCTCTGTCGATCAGGTCTATCTTCGGTCTCAGCCTTGAAAGCTTGGTTAAATCAGGCATAACCATGTTGCATCGATCCCCATAGCCTTGTCCGAGAACTTGAAAACTCTCTTCTCCACATTTTCCTGTATAAAATTACGAAAAACAACGCAATTATTAGTGGAGTGCTTCCAGGAATTGTGCCATTTACAGCATTCTTTATTTTTTAGGTCATCGGCCTTAGGGATCCGATGACCTTCACTCAGCTTGATCACTTTATCGGCCAACAAGGCATCGAATATTTGATCAGCCATGGTTATATCAAAAGTATAATTTTTTCTCGCCTCGAACGCCATTTTCTTTGCAGCGGCGTTGTTGTTAACAGGCTTATTCAAGGCGTTGCATACGATTGGCCGTTTGCAGATCAACTTGGCCATATCGCTTTCTATTTCAAGGTCACACTCTGCTAAGTGGACCTCGTAATTAGGGTCCTTATAATATGCCCCTTTGGAGGAGTTCTTCTTCTCCTGCTCGTCCAAAAGGATACGCTCGAAACGACCGGCCAGTGTGGCAAGCTCGAATAAGTCACGGAAGTCAGTTCCCTCAAACCTCTTGCGAAGTTCATAGGACATGCCCCCAATGGCCATTTTAGCATACTCTTCCTCGGGCAAAACTGTCTTGCACCGATACTTTGCCTTACGAAAATGGGCTATGCAGGTTTCTACGGTCTCTCCTACTAATTGCATCATCCTGGACAGATCTGCCAGCGATGTTTCGGGCTCAGTCCTATAGAACTGGCCGTGAAATAGTTCTTCCATCCCTTGTCAAGTTAACACCGAATTGGCGGGGAGATTAATATACCACAAAAATGCCATGCCCATTAGCGAGTTTGGGAATAGTCTTAACTTTTTTGGGTCACTGTGACCCACATGGTCGCATTGAACAATAAAATGGCCAATATGCTCAATTGAAGACTGTTCACTCTCTCCAGAGAACAGAGTGAAATTTGGTACTTTGTGCCCCTGAGGAAATATGACTTGGTCAATTTTAGGGGGATACGGTCGTCTGTACGTCGGCCTCTCTAGTCTTCTCATAAACGGGCCATACTCTTCGTGTATGGCCGCCACCAACTCCTCCCTATTGATGGGTTGTGGAGCTACGTGCTAAACATTCCTCAACGGGGCTACCAACGGCAGCGGTCCCTGCTGTTGATTGTTATTGGCTTGATGGGGCCAAAATCCACCGTTGTTCCTTTGCCCCCCATTTGCGTGACCTAGGGGTTGTGTATGGCCGACTGAACTTTCAGTATGGCCTGTAGACCTACCAAAACCTGGTGTCGTCGATCCGTTGGGATTGGTGACTATCACTCGGCTAGCCATTCCGTTCTGTGACTCAGATTGCTTCCCTGAGCCATTACCATCCCTAAGGTTTGGACAGATGTAGGGTGGGTCTTTCGGCTTATCGAACTCAAGCAATGTGCCAGAGCCCGATCCGTTGTCTTGCTCTTTGCTGCCTCCGACCTTATAGGTCTCTATCAGCCTTCCGACTGTTTCTGTCAGGCGGTCCAACTTTATGTGGGTGGTCCTTGTCTCTAAGACCAGATCAGCTTGACTTTTATGAACATCGGTCGTTTGGTTGATGACCGATTTGAGATTTCCCATTGATCCTATGAGCGCGTTGTATTCCTGCCACATGGGCTCAACGTTTGTTCTCACGGCTTCTGAAATTGCCTCAAGCGTGATACTGCCATCTTGTGGAGAATGGCCGGTACTTTTCTCCACAGGTGGGTCCATGGGAGGATCTTCTTGGCCGTTCTTCGTAGTCTGCTTATCTTTCTTCGGAGGCATGGCTTGACACTGTGGGTCCCACTAGGTGTGCCAAAAATGTGCTATAATCTGCGCGGGCATGCTAGAACCAACAGTGGTTCGGTGTGTATGTGTGTGTGCGTGCAAACTAATTTCCTATCCGCTTGTGTGAGTGATACACAAGGCTTGATGAATCTGACTTCTAAACAGGGTGATTGTGTATAGTGAGTAGGAAAGTACCCTCACCATAAGTTCTTTAGCAGTACTGAAGCACACAAGCTAAATAGTGCCGAGTTTAACAGGTAAACAATCATAAACGGTTTAATAAAACGAAGATTTTATTAAGTGTTTGGAAAAATAAACAGATCTAAAGAACAAACCAGAACAGGCTGATTATTCAAAAGAACAGAAAGAAAATAACAAAAAGGACAGACCTATTTGCTATGAAGGCTGAAAAACATAAAGACTTAAGAGTGATTTGAATGCTTTGAATGCAGTGTGTATGCTCTTTCGAGATGACGCGGAGTCCCCTGCTTAGTTGGCCTGCCTGAATATTTATAGCGGCCTTAGATGATTCCTAATTGGACAAGAATTCCTTAGCTTGCGCCCCAAGCTGCTTGACTGATTGGCTGATGGTTGAGAAGTCCTTCCTTATCCCTAATTCCTTCCCTATCCGGATTCTGATTGAATCAATCCCTTTAATTTAGGGATCAAACACCTAAATCCAGCTAGACACGATCAGATTCCTTTCTTGAACGGACTCTTATTCCTAAAACTCTGAGATGACGTCATCCTGACAACTGTGGATAGCACCGCCTTCTCCTTTCAGTCCATCGGCCTCGTCACTTATTCTCCTGGATGAATCGGGCTCTACCTGTTTCCATGCTTTTCCTCATGCCCGATTACCTTTCTTCAAACGCCCATGGCCAATCGGACTGTAACTCCCATCTTTCATTACACGGTGTCCGATTTGGCTTTGTGTTGTTTCATTCCACCATCGGGCTATCAGCGCATTGGGTTATATTTTTCCATAGCCCGATAATCCTCACACATGTTCAATTTTCCCACCGGGCTCTCCTTACCGCACCCAGCAGCCTTGTTCCTATCATCGGTCTCACGTCTACGCTTAAGTCCGACGAGTCATCCATTCCTTAGCCCGGCCTCCCCTCTATTCAGTTCCACGCAACTCGGGCTCAAAAACTATTGACGTTTTTTGGGTGCAAACAGCAAGAAAAAAAAATGTAACAGTGAGTCTTGACTCTTGCGAAACACTCACTGTGCTAAGTTTATCGCAGAATAGATTTTAAAAAAAAGGTTATAATCCAAAGAAAGCCTTAAAGGTTGTGCAAGCTTTTTACATGCGGACAAAATCTTTCACAGCCAAGAAATTCATAATATATGTGTATGGGACCCATGATCATTATTTAATCCATAAACATGCAAGAACCATAAAGGCTTTGATTGGCTATGAAAATTAATGTTAAAAAATTAATTTACCAAATACATGTCCAACGCATAACAGGACGAAATTGCTTTGTGAACGAGAAAAAAAATTCCATCTTTTTAATGTCAAAGCAGATCTAGGGTTTTAGATTTCTCAACCGTCGGAGATAATCAGGCCATGAAACTTTATGGGGGGACTCTAGGGAACATATGGGACACAACCATACAAAAAATTTGGACTTCTATTGGAGTTTTATATTAGACCCACTTGAAAATCAATATTATCAAGTTTTTTGGTAAAAGCTTCAAGAGCTTTAGTGGCAGATTCATTTTGGGCAAAAAACGGGCGAATCAACAACCTACAGGCTCTGATACCAATGTAAATAAATATGCAGGCAAGCATACTAGTCGGGTTTAGGTCACTTACCTAGCGGAATAACCCAACGGATCGTCGAACGGTGTTGTTACGAGCCCAATCAAGAACCACGAACCTGCAGCACCTACATCTCTTCCGTGTACCCTTTTATGCTCCGCATAGGTCGTAGAAGACTCTATTGGAGCAATCCCCATGACAGTCACGCGCTAAATCCCATAGCTCCAATGGTGATGGCCAAGAGAGAGAATATCGTGAGAGAGATGGGAGAAAGAGAGAGAGAGAGAGAGAGAGAGAGAGAAAGAGAGAGAGAGAGAGAGAGAGAGAGAGAGACCAGTTGTATCTCATAGGGTGTGCTAGAGGCAACCCTAGCTATGTGCGCAATATACATATATATAAGCACACACCCTAGGTCTCCAAGAGCCAAAGCCCATTAGACCCGGTCCAATGATATGTGGGTGCCTGTATGGCCCACATATTTCCTACATAAATCTATAACCAAACACATTGCTTTATCATGGTGTCGACCCCAACACAATACCCTTACAATAAAAAAAAAGTAACATCTATATACGCAAAAGTGGAACTTTACAAATTTCGTGTTGATTCAAAAGAAGACAAGCTTCTTTTGCAACTATCATGAGAGGCAATTTTAAAAGTTTGTAGTCTTGTAAATGAAATAAGTGATGTCCTCTTAAAAAGTTGGGTTCTCAAAGGTGGACTCTAAAATGGGACGAAGGGAGTAATATATTGCAATAAATGATGTCCCCTTAAAAAGTTGAATTCTCAAAGGTAGACTCTAAAAATAGGCCGGAGGGAGTAATAGAAGAAAACTTTCTTAAATAGATGAAAAATTGAGGCTTATTTTGGACGGAGGGAGAATAAGGTATAATCGCCCACATACTGGACAATGGGGGGGGGGGATTGGAAATCCATTAAATTTGTGGTGCTTAAGAGAGAGATAAAGTTGAACGGCATCGTTTTGTAACCAACCAGTAAAAGCTGCTCAATTCCAAGCTGGTCAAGTCGACCCCATCGCCTCTTATTAGTTGTATAGGAAATGCTTTGGGTAAAATGTATTTTGCACTCTCAAACTATACTATATTTTTTCCTTGGTCCCTAAATAATTTTTTTTTGCATTTTGGTCCCTTAACTAATAATTTGTGATATTTTGGTCCTTAAACTAACATTTTGTGGTAGTTTGTTCCCTCCGTCGCTTTTAGCCATTAAAAGTGAAGGAAAAAGTTATTTTAATTACATATATAACCCCTCTGTTTGGGCTATGTTTGTCAACAACTGGTTATTTTTTCAATACTAATGAAATTCCAAAAGCTAAAATTAAATGATTAGCAAAATAGCCTCTGCAATTGCAATTGGCCAAAAGTTACCTTGGACAACTTTTACAAATCTCAATTTTTTTTGTGATTTAATTATGTAAAATAAAAAATAAATAAAAAGAAGAAGTTGTCAAACAGTCCACAAGGGGTACTTTTGAGCTCTTTGATAGATGTCTGTCTTTCATTGAGCTTTGCTACTTATTGAAGTATGTTGTACCTCCTCATGATTTTTTTCATGTCTAATATATAAACTCCCTTTTAATTGACAAAAAAAACAAAGCAGGGGACAAAGTGAAAAATGTCTAACTATAGGGGGTGTATATGTAATAAAATTAACTTTTTCGTCATTTTTAACGGCTAAAAGTGACGGAGTGGACAAACTGTCATAAAATGTTAGTTGAGGGACCAAAATCTGAAGAAAAGAAATATATATATATATATATATATATAGTTAGGGACCAAAGTACAAAATATGGTATAGTTTGAGAATACAAAATGCATTTTACTCAAATGTTTTTGTATTGAGGTACAATCAAGGACTTTTACATCAGTGCATCCATCTTTAATTCTAGGGTTAAATACACTTACACTCCCTGTGGTTTGACCGATTTGCACTTACCCTCCTGTGCTTTAAGTTTTGGCATTAATACCCCATCTGCTTTGGACTAAAGTGCGACCGTTAAAAATTGCAAATGAGCTAAGTTAAATGACCAAATTATCTCCAAGTCTTCAATCATAACAATGTTAAGAACAAAATTTGTTTGCTTCAATTCGTTGAGGAAGAAACATATGGTTTCGAATTGGGTGAGCAAGAATCTTTCATAGTTAATTTGTTAGGATTTTCTTGGTATAGGTCATGTGCTTGACCCCAAAAAAAATTGATTTAAAACTTATTTTTCTTTCAATATGACTTTTAGGGGTAAAAGAGTCATTTTACCCTTCAAATTAGGGCTCCCAAGTTTAAAACCATTAATTTGGATGGAAAAACTCATGGTTGCAATTTAGTCCAAACCACAAGGGGCATTAGTGCCAAAATTTAAAGCACGGGAGAGTAAGTGTAAAACGGCCAAACCCCAAGAGATGTAAGTTTATTTAACCCTTAATTCTATACCCTGCTTGAAATTGAAGCAATGTAGAAGTCCGTCCCCCTTTCCTTCCACATCATATTGCAACCCAACCAAGTTCAGCTTTTGGGTTCAATATAAAAATAGGGAAAATTGGTGAAAAAGTCATTAAAATAAGCTTTATTGGAATTAAAGACAGTTTAAAATACACATTGAAAAGAAATCCTGCCAGAAAAAGACAAAAAAATAAATAGAAAAATACCGCATCTACCCATGCCACACGCGCCACATGCGCTTGACCCACACCTGCCCAAGCGTCCCCATGCTCCTCACGCGCATGTTCCTTCCCAAACTGCTTGCACCAAGCGATCATTGTACCATATAATTTTCAATTTCGAAAAAATGTTTTTAAACTTTAAACCTCCATAACTTTTATTCTACAACTCCATTTTTTGTAAATTTTATACTGTTGGAATCGTGTCGACGAGTCTACAAAATTAGTACAATTGTTGATATGCTTTGAGAAAAAAAAAATTCAAGTTTTTACATATATGAATAATAAGTGAAATTTCACTGAATCTATAAAATGTTAAGTGAAATTTCACTTGACTGCATATTATGTCCCGCTCTTCACTACATATTATGTCAAACTTCCTAACTTCAAATTTATGTGCACAATTGAACTTAGAAGTACAGTTCCTTCACTTGAACAATGACTGGATGATTTCAATGTCCATAATAGTGTTGTAAAAATCTAAAAAGTTTATCATCTCATAGTTCGAAACTGAGTGGTGCTTGTGAATTGTGGCCCAGTTAACATTTTTAATACAAGAAATTTGAGTCATACTTTGTATTAACGGCCGATATTTTACTGAGTCATACTTAATATATATAAATATTATGTGAAATTTCACTTGGCATACATAAATATATTAAGTGAAATTTCACCCAATTTGGGTTCATAGCTTAGGGTATTATGAGAGCCTCATGTCATACTCTGATAGTAGTACTTGCAGTGAAATGAACAGTAAAGAGAAGGCGTTAGCAGGAATTTCACCTCAGTTGGTTAGGATGTCCAATGGCTACATTGGGGCATTGGAGCAGTAATGGAACCAGTTTGAGAAGGCACTTTATAGATTGCAGGATTTAACTTTACTCCACAAGATCCTTACTTGATGAACTAACTACCAACTTAATCTTACTAAAGTCGATCTTATGTGTCTTCTTTCTTGTGATCATAGCATCTGATGGTCCATTTCAACTTTACTACATAAATATTAAGTGAAATTTCACTTAATATTTCAACCTCCATAAATATCAAGTGATCATAGCATCTGATGGTCGAGTTCAAGTTTACTACATAAATATTAAGTGCATGACCAGTTCAACATCCATAATATTAAGTGAAATTTTACTTAATGTTTCATGTACTCAGTGAAATTTCACTTATTATTCATATATGTAAAAATTGAAATTTCACTTATTATTCATATACGTAAAAATTGAACTTTAGGCTTTTTGGGAGGAGCTTTTAAAACTCTAGAATGGAGCTTTTAAAAGCTCAAGGTTGCTTTTTGGCTTCATGATGTTTTTTTGAAGAGTAATGTGCCACTTATACAAAATTATCAAACAACTTAATAATAAATTTCATTAGCTACTTTTAAAAACCGCGTGGGGGCCAAACTAAGCCCTAATCTATACTTAAAGCATTTGCGACCCCGCTCAGTTTGCCCCTTTTTAAACTAAGAAATCTTACAATAGAGAAAATTTCAATTTCCATAAATATTAAATGAAATTTCACTTAATATTTCATGTACTCGGTGAAATTCCACTTATTATTCGTATATGTAAAAATTTGAATTCTTTTTTTTACTCAAAATATATCAACATTGGTACTAGTTTTGTCGATCTCGTGGACATGATTCTAGTGGTATAAAATTTACGAAAAATGGAGTTGTCGATCAAAAGTTATGGAGGTTTAAAGTTTAAAAATATTTTTTGAAATTATAAATTATACGGTACAATACTCACACCATGTGAGTGGCTTGGGAGACAATTCGCGCAGGTTAGCACGTGTTGGTGCGGTGGGGAAAAAATTCGCACGCGTTGGGTGCGCTTAGGGGACGTTTGACTTGGCTATTTTACAATTCTTTTAAGGGTAGTTTGGTCTGATGGAAAAAGTAAAATGGACTTGAAAGGTGATGTTTTAATATTGTGGAAGTGGATGTAGGTTAAAAATGGGCTTGGACTTTTATTCTTGGATAGTTTGTTGTTAATGGGCCGTCTTTCAATCCAAATATGCCCAACTTTAAAAACCTTAAGCCGAGCCTCCCATAAAAAAGTAATGCTAAGCACACTTTGAAATCCACACTGAATTTGACACCCAACTTTAAATGCATGTACTATGTGCTGTATAAGTGGTGCACAGAAAAGTGTGAAAAATTCACACAGCATAAGATACATGCATTTAAGTGGTGCACAGAAAAGTGTGAAAAATTCACACAGCATAAGATACATGCATTTAAAGCATAAGATGTCAAATTCAGTGTGGATTTCAAAAGGTGCCTAGCATTACTCCCCCATAAGAATATAGATTTGTATGTTTGTTTGTGCGCGTATCACCTCAGCACCTCTATTTTCATGAATCTGCATTCTGTAGGAGCAAGTAAGAAAATAAACTAATGATTGGGAAATTCTCGTAACTAGCCTTTCTACCCATAATGCGATGCACGGGAGATTATATTGAAGACTTAATTTTATTTTTTTTTATAAAGTAAAATAAATGATTTATTATTAAAAACATAAAATCTTTTCCAAACAAATACTGATTAAGCTAAATTAATTTGAATTTGAATTTTTTTGGTGAGATTCCAATTTTTGTAAAAATAAAAAAAAAATTTAAATTAATAACTAAGATACATACTGAATAATCATTCATATGCAATGTTAAACCGATTTTTGTTAAAACCTTTTTTTAATCAACATGTAGTATTAGTCATCATAAACAAGTTACGAATGATCATAAGCAATTGGTTTGAATCTTGAATCACAATTTCAGAACACCCAATTTACGACGTCAAAGAAAATGAGAAAATGTGCTAAGTAAATAAAATAAGCACGTCATTTAGTATGATTTGTCTGCAAGAGATATATCATTTACTAGTATCTTCAAACAAAATATAGACATCAAGGACTAAGTCCTATCCTGGTGGTAAAAGCTCATTATCCCCACCCAAGTGATGTGAGTTCAAATCTCTCACCCCATGTATAAAAAAAAAAATTCTATATATATATATATATATAGACATCAAGATCGAGGTTTACCCACATCATACCAATCTTCAAATTATAATAATCTGAACAATAATGATCATCATCAAATACATTGGAATTGTCATTTGAATTGCACTTCTGCATACAAAGAAATAGCTATCATCATACCACGAACATAAGTGGGTGATCTTATGCATGAGATTAAGCATTTCAAACTATGAATCGCCCACAAAATACAGAACACTCTATTGAGATGTAGTTGCTTATAGGTCATGTAGGCACTGATATGTTCACCTTGCATTGTGCTTTATGTATTTGTTTCAAGATTCTTTGTAAGATAAATAACCAATTAAGTTGTTTGTATTTTTTTTTTCTTTTTTGATAAAGCCAATTAAGTTGTTAACAAAATTAAAGTTAGAATTATAACATATCATATCATGTTGGAACCTTTAATTGACAAAACTATAATTCAAAGTCTTATCTTTTGTATAGTAGCTATCTACTAAAAGAGTTTTACCATTTAGTTTAACTTTATCACATATACAAATTTGAATATAATCTTATTTTTATCTATGTAATATTTGATTTACTACATAAAAAATAAGAAAAATTGTGAAAAAGGGCAGGCTGCTTATCTTTTGTAGTAGTTATCTACTAAAAGAGTTTTATCATTTACTTTAACTTTATCCTCTCTCTCTCTCTCTCTCTCTCTCTCTCTCTATATATATATATATATATATATTTTATTTGAATGTAATCTTATTCTATCCTAATCTTATTCTATCTGTGTAAATTTTGATTTATTATGTAAAAAAAATACAAAAATTGAAAAAAAATTGCAGAGCTGCCACGTGGCAGGCTTCTGATTTCACTTTATATTATAGGAAAAATTTGTGAAAAGGGCATTAGGAGAAGCAATTTGGAATTAAGGATACTTAATATATAAAACAACTTCTAAGGTCCTAAGAACATTTTGGACAAAATTGCCCCAATCTTCATCATTTAACCTTACTACCAAACTCTAGCCAGCATTACCACCACCCATGCCTAACCTCCGGCCACCACCACTTCCAGTGTTCCACCTCCTGTGACCACAACTACCATTTTTGGCGACCACTACTACCACCTTCGGCGACCTCCGGTCCAACAATCACCACTGCCACCTCCGACGACGCACTTGCTAACCTCCGCCGTTGCCTTAGCCACCGCCGATCAGATCTGGAGATCTTTTTTCTTCTCTATTTTCATCTTCCTTTCCTAGCCACCACCATCGCCACTTCTTCTGTCACCACCAGATCTTAAGTGAAATTTTACTTAAGATATCTTAAGTCAAATTTCACTTAAGATTCGCATCCTACTACCAAGTCACCTCTTGATCGACCACCTCATTTTCACCATCTTACCACCATCCCCCTCCACTCTTGACCACCAACCATCCCTTACCACTCGACTAACCTCTGTCGACCACCGCTATCACTACTTAAGATTGCCTTTGTGGTTAACAAGAATGAAATTTGACTTAAGATATGTTAAGTCAAATTCCACTTAAGATATTTGACTTAAGATATATTAAGCCACCTCTTGACCACCACCTTTTCAACATACCACCATCCCCTACCACCCCTTACCACTCGACTGACCTCGGTCGACCACCACTATCACTTCTTAAGATTGCATTTTTGGTTAACAAGAGTGAAATTTGACTTAAGATATCTTAAGTCAAATTTCACTTAAGATATCTTAAGCCACCTCTTGACCACCACATTTTCAACATCTTACCACCATCCCTCACCACTCCTGACCACCGATAACCACCCCTTACCACTCGACTGACCTCGGTCGACCACCACTATCACTACTTAAGATTGCCTTTATGATTAACAAGAGTGAAATTTGACTTAGTATATCTTAAGTCAAATTTCACTTAAGATTGTACATTTTGCAACATATCTCATATATGGTGGCCTTACATGGCGGTCAATGGAGTTCATTATAGCGGCAACATCCAGATCAATATCTAGATGTAGATCTAGATCTTAATCACGAGGTTGCACGTCATCGAAGATGAAGAAGATCAATGGTTGTCGGAGATGAAGAAGACGATGGAAGTGATGGTGGTGGCCGGAGGTGGTGCTCGCGATGTTGGTGGTGGTGTGCGACGGCGGTGGTCCTGCGCATGGTGGTGGCGGTGACTATGGCATTGGTGTTGGTGGACGTGGTGGTGGTTTTCGGCGGTGGAGGCCATGGCTGGAGTGGAGAACATGAGAGATCGTTACGCACACACACACGCGCACGCGCGAGCGCGCGCGCGCGCGCACACACACACACACACAGAGAATAGAGAAAAGAGATGGGATTTGTTAGGGTGTACTTGAATGTATTTTTTCAGGGGCAAATTTGTCTCTTAGGGGATATCTTTAGGAGGGAAAGGTAACAATATAGGGGACTTTAGGAGGGAAAGTTTTTTAGAGTGTGTCCTTGTGTGATTTTTGATTTATGGCTTGTCCTTTAATCCAAATTGACTCAACCTTACGGACCTTTGACCAAACCTCCCTATATATATGTGTATATATATATATATGATTACAATGTAGAAGAAGTACTGATAGTAATTGTTGAAAGGCATGTGAAATTGATCAACAATCGATCATCACACACTTCGATCAACGCCAGTACTATTTTCATTCTATTTTCACACAATAACCTAACTTTAATATGGGTAACTTAGTATATAGTCCTAATATAGACACCTAACTAGAAATTAAGCCTTTTTTTAAATGATACTAGAAATAGGTACCTAATTTATTTTGAGGACCAAAATACCCCTACATAATTATATGTAAAAATATATATATACACATATATAGTATTTACTTCCCACAATCAGGGTTTTGAAATTCACTATAGAGAGAGAGAGAGAGAGAGAAACAAAAGTTGATGGAGAGAAAGAAAGAAGTCGTTGACACTACCTCCGCAACACCACATTCACCACCTTCCTTCATAGGCGATTCATTAAGATTGTTGACACAGAAGCTCGATTCACTATCGACTACGTAATCTAAGAATTTTAGTACAAATTTCTCACAATTTTGGAACAAATCTCACGTAGTTTCGATTCAAACATTGGAGTTTTCTAAGAAAATGGTTATTGTTTTGATTAGGGCTTGGTTTCACACTAAAGGTGTTCAATTCGATGACGATGACGACGACTAGAAAACTGCATGACAGCAATGGCTAGAACAGTAACTCGAGTCTTTCATTTAACCTCTATAATCTTTTTATTTTTTCTACATTATGTTTGTTTTGTTTGTAGTTTTTTGGTGATGTGAAAAATTTCATAATCGCTAAGAGAATTATACCGCGAAATTTGTTTGTGTGTATATATTTATTTGAATAGAAGTTTCGCAAAGAATTCGTCTTATAAAATTTTTTGTTTTTAATAGAAGTGCGAAATTTCTCATCAAATTTGTGGTTATTTGGTGAGAACTTCTCACTTTGTTAATGAAAAGTGATAAATTTCTGATAAATATTGTCTGCATATGTGTATATATTTGAACAAAAGTGATAAATTCTCACTAAATAACCACAAATTTCTCACCTTAAATTAAAATTTTGAAAAAAAAAATCCTTTGCTAATAACACTATGCATATACATAACACAACTATGATTATTTTCAAAAGAAAGACATACAAACATACTGAGAAGTTTTCCACTTAATAATGAGAAAAATTCTAACACGTTAATTGAGAAATTCTCACTAAATAATAGGAAAATTATCTGTTGATTTTAGGGATATTAATCTCATTATCCATGATCTCCTAAAAATACGCTTCACATAACTGTATATAACACAAATTTGGAAGTATTTTGAATATACACAGCTGTATACACAAAAAAAAAAAAAAAAAAAAAAAGAAGAAGAAGAAGAAGTGAGATATTCTCACATTACTCTGTTAAACCGAAATCTCTTGATTTTAGGGATGTTAATCCCCTTATCCATGATCTCCAAAAAATTCGTTTCCCATAACTGCATATATCACGATTTTGGAAGTGTTTTGAATATACATACCTCTCTCTCTCTCTCTCTCTCTATATATATATATATATATATATGAACTTCGCGCTATATTAAGAGAATTTCTTAACTTTTTGTCAGCAACCTTCAATCTTCCACACAAAATTATCTGTTATTTGTGATTCAAATCAATATAAAACTTACAGATCATTTTTTTACAATGAACATATTACATACAGATCATGTTACCAGAGTAAGGAAACTCCTTGATTTTAGCAAACAATTTTGAAAGTTGAGTAAAATAAGGAAACTCCTTGATTTTAGCAATATTTATTCCTTATCCATGATCTCCATGGATTACACTTGCCATGCACGTCATTCACACGCCTTATTTGTGCTGGTGGTACATATACATATGTACATCTAATCATATGGCCAATTTCGAATGCTCTAATAACAAATTTCTCACTTAGTAATACAAATTTCTCACTTAGTAATACAAATTTCTCACTTTTTGAATGGATATAATATGAAATTTCTCACAACTAAGTCACTTCTTCCAACAAGCTTATCACAAAATTCTCAAATTATGAATTTCAATATGATTTCGCACTATATTGTGAATTACAGTTATGAATTTCACACTATATTGTGAGAATTTCTCATCTTTTTATCAGCAACCTTCAATCTTCCACACAAAATTATCTATTATTTATATGATTCGAATCAATAAAACATACAAATCATTTTCTACTATAAACATATTACATACAAATTTAAAAAAAAAAAAAAAGGCATTGTTTTGAACCACAAATCAACATGATTTTTGGGATAAAAATCATTATCCATGATCTCCTAACAATCCACTTCATTTATTAACTACCTTATATAACTTTATTTGAATTTCACATGTGTCTTATATATATATATATATATATATGTGTGTGTGTGTGTGTGTGTATACATACACAATTATGTATATATGTATGACAAGGGTATAATGGTTAGGATTTATACTACCGTTTAGGAATAGGGACTAATTATTGATTTTTATTGCAAATTAAGGATTAATTTCTATACACCAAATCAAGTCAGGATCAATTCCTATTAATGGCCATAATTAAGGACCAAATCGTAGATTTCTACTTTTTTTATTTGGTATTTTAGAAAGAATAATGCTTGGGGCACCAAAGGACACAAAGAACTTCCACAAAATGAGTGAAAAGTCTATGTGGCACACAGGGATCCGCCAATAATTAACCATTTTTTCCATTAATTGCTGGCGGGTCCCAGTGTGCCACATAGACTTTTCACTCATTTTGTGAAAGTTCTTTGTGTACTTTCATGCCCCAAGCATTATTGTTTTAGAAAACAAAATGTATCCACATAATTAGAACTTGTAAAAAGGCCAAAAAAAAATTAGAAGTCAATTTTCCTTTTTAAAAAAGGGCTAATGAGTAGGGGTGGCAATTTTCGACCCGACACGACCCGACACGAAAATAAACGGGTTTTGGTGACCCGTATAAGGGCACGGGTCATAAACGAGTTGACCCGTTTGACACGATTAATAAACGGGTTGAAGCGGGTCAACCCGTCTAACCCGTTTGACCCGATTAAGTATTTAAGTGCAATTGGGACATTTTTTTTTTAGTTTTAAAAAATAATTTTTAATAATCTGAAAATCTAAAATAAAAGTAATATAAAAAAATTATAAAAAAAAATATTTTTTTTAAAAAATTATTATTATTTTTTTTGAGAGAAAATTTTTTTTTTAAATATATATAGATATATATAAACTAAATTTTTTTTTTTTGCTAAAAAAAAAAAGAATAGTTACCAACTTACCAAACAAGTAAATTTATATATAATAATTAATAACTAATGTAATAAAAAAAATAGTAATTAATAACTAATAAGGGACGAAGGAAGCTGGAGCCTGGAAGCATTCATGCATCAAGTATTGCATAAAAAATAAAAATAAAAAATAATTAAAAAATAAAAAAGAAAGAAAAAAAAAGGGAGGAAGCCCACTAGGATTGCTGGATTGGGAGGGAGACAAATTAGTCAATTAGATAAATACAACTATTAATCTTGATTCTTGATGGATGGCAAGTGAAGAAATTTTTTTATACTGTTAGTAAAAACAATATTTCTTCTTATTCAGTTATTGTGGATGTGCTTGGGTGTTAAGTTTATAATAGTTAGATATTGTTATATTTGTAGTATTTTGGTATTTAAGATGTACGTGTTAATAATTGATACATTTGGTGGAAGACTTGTTTGTGTTCTTAGTAGGGGTGTAAGCTTACTTCGAATAGCCGAACCGAGCTAACCGATTGGGTTTCTTAAATTACTTACAACTAAAAAATTGATCTGATCGCCAAAATTGGCAAAATAGATTGAACCGACCACTTCGGTTGGTTTTCAAAACATGAAAAAAAATCGAAAATAAAAAAATAAAAATTCGATTCGATCCGATCTGACCCGAACCGAACTTAACCGAACCGATAACACCCTACACGGGTTAGACGGGTTAAACGGGTGACCCGTATATGACCCGGCACGATTATAACCCGACACGATTATGATACGTTAAGAATGACACGATTATAACCCGACACGACAATGACCCAACACGATTATGACCCGACACGACCCGATTACCACCCCTACTAATGAGTGATAAGTCGGTACTTTTGTGGTATTATGTCTAACAAGAAAAAGACTTTACTAAAAGGTCGAGTATTTTTGTGTACAAAACAGCCCTTGAATAAGAAAAAGCGTGTCTTCCACACACAGGTTTAACAAACATTCCAAAAAATTTCATAACTTGAAAACATTTAATTATAACTCTCAATCTACAACTTGTTTTATTTTTATTTTGATGAAATTTATATTTTTAAAACCTGCCCAACAAGCAAACAAGTACCATTATTAATATGAAAATCACATAATAAATTTTTTGTGAAATTTCACGAGCACTTTATTTTTCTACGTGTTGTTTGAGTACTACATCCAATGGGAATTAAGAGATCAAATTGAATAATGAACAGCAAAAACTAGAGTGCGTGTTTGTTTCTTTGGCATTGTTAAATATTCTGTTCCGCATTTTTTCAACCAAGGGGTTCTTCTGAAGCATTAAAATTACTCCCTCTCTTCCATATTTAGAGTCCGTAATTCCATTTTTAAGTATCCCATTTTAAGAGTTCACCTGAAAAAGTCAATGTACCAATATTTGTAAATTTTCAAATTTACCCTTTCTTCTACTATAAATTCCACTTATAAAAGTATTGTACTACACCATGATTGGGGGCCCGCTTCATTTTTTAGTGCCAAAATTGGCGCCCAGATTTTATTGGACAGATAGACTTGTGTTTTGGAGTAAATTCAACAGTTTAAAAACTTTTAAAAATATTGAGACCCACTTAGTTTTGTCTCGAAGAGCTTGGCGTCTTATTAGGCAAAAAATTTTATGCTGAAATTTAAAATTGATAAGGGTAAAAAAGGAAATTTCAACATCATCATTATACTAAAACATATCCCCTTAAAAAATTAAAAATCCCAAAAGAGACTCTAAAAATGAGATAGAGGGAGTACAAAACAATAACCTGCATAGAATGATCGGATTTTGGGCAACTGCTTTAGCCCAAGCCCGCCAGAGTCTGCCCACATCCAGCCCACTTACCCACAAATTGAATGTGGGTTCAAACCTTTATTGGCCCAAAACATGCCCAAACCAGACGAATGGTTCCAAAACCAAAAGAGAATGGGAAAGAGAAGGAAGATGTCACAAACCCATGGGTAGAACGTGCCCCAAAATACTAGTTGTTAAGGGAAGGGTGATGTGTAACGGTTACCCATACAACAACCCCACTTGGGTCATGACAATTCACCCCCTTAATCGACCCGGTTGCCCGGCGGGGCTCCACTGAACCCTCCGGGAGAGCAGCCTTCCTGCTCTGATACCAATTGTCACAAATCCACAGATACGTAGAACTTGCTCCTAAAAGCTAACTATTAAGGGAACGGGGCCCATGAGTTTATAACACACCATCCCACTGTATAAATAGGTGATATGGGACTGCTGCCCATACAACAACCACACTTGGGTCATGACAAAAGATAGGATTAACCCCAAAAGAGGTGAGAGACGGGAAAGGAGAGAATGATAGATCTAGGTTTTAACGAGCAGCCTTAATTAGATTAACCAGCCCATAAAGATCAATTTTTCCAACCTTTTCTTCTAATCCAAATATATTAACGCTGAAGATCTCCCTGCACACAAGCTATCTATACAAAACCTCCGCATAAAATACACATCACGACCCTCAAATTAAAATGAAACCCATCCATGTACCTCATAAATACTTCTAAAATATTAACCCAACCAAATCTTGAACGGTCTAATATACCATCATATCTTATCCTACCATTCAAACACTAGTTAGATAACAGGTTTTAGTTCCCTACTAACGAAACTGATATCAGCAAATTAATAAGTAAATTTATTCACAAGCACTGAGAGAGAGAGAGAGAGAGAGAGAGAGAGAGAGAGAGTGAGTCTAGAATCAACTGGAAGTCTATCGAATCGCTGTGCTGACCTGACGTCAAAATCCGTAGACCTCCTGCCATGTTCTAAAAGAACACAAAGGAAAATAGGAAAAAGGTTAAAACATTAAAATCCACAACCACGTAATCTTGTTCACAAGCTTAAAATATATGCACCAATGATACTATGACAAATCCGACGTTTCGATGGACTTCCTTTTATTCTTTCAATGTAATCTTGTTCACAAGCTTAAAATCTTTTATTGTAGTAACTGAAGTCTCATAATTTTACAAGGTCTTTTAAGTTAAATATCCAGCTAGACCGAAACTTTATTCTATCTGTCAAAGGCACCTTTGTTATAATAACTAGTACTTATGCTACAACTTTTTTTTTTTTTTAATCTCTTAAAGGCGATTAGTTAACGCCTACTACTTGTGCTACAACCCTTTTTCTTTATTCTCTTTTTATTTTATTTTATTTTAATTTCATCAAACCAAACGTATAAAGATCTCTATTCCTACACCTAGAAACAGAAGCAACTCCAATGGGGCTAGTCAAAAGTGCTAGGTAAAAGTGATATTTGGCTCATCAAATAGTCCAATGGCTTGTCCACTAAATTAATCTTCTCCAACCACACTAGCCAAATCCATTAGCTATTTATTTTAAGGAAAAATTGGTAAAATGGTCATTAAAAGGAGTTTTATTGGGATTAAAGACAACTTGAAATACACATTGAGAATAAGTCCTCCTAATGTCTATGGACCAAAATACCCTCACCCCTTTCTCTCTACTTTCTCTCTCATGGAGAACGAACAACATCACCACCACTTCTCCCTCCTTGAAACACAAGCTCAAGAAAACCCTATGCCTCTCATGCTCTCTCAACAAAAACCATCGCGAAACCTCCGAATTGCTGCTGCCGTCCGACGACAAGTCGAGGCTGATCAGAGCGTTGTCAATGTGGCCATCCGACGACAAGCCGAGGCTAATCAGAGCATTGTCCAACCACATCATCACACCACTTCCCTTCCAGATTGTTGGCATCGTCACCTCCGCCGCCGAGAAAGGTTGAGATCGATGAAGCAACACCGCCATCGCCGGTGGCGGTTCTATTAGAGATTAAGGTGTTTAGTTGAATAGCCTTTAGGTTTTGGAGTTTTTGTGATGATGAAATGTACAAATCTGCTGATCAATTTACAATTAGGTTTAGCAATTTGGATTTAGAGAGAGAGAGAGAGAGAGAGAGAGAGAGAGAGAAAGAGAGAGTCTGATTCTTCATTGCAGATTCATCTTTTAGGTTTTGGCATTTTGTGATGATGATTAAGTGTACAGAGATTCTTTTTTTTGGATTGGTTGAATTGTGATTGAAATTGGTGATCAATTGATCTGTGTATGTATACAATATTGTGTAATTCTAAGTGAAATCAAAAATCAGATATCCTAAGTCAAATTTGACTTATGATTTCTCGTATTCTAAGTCAAATTGCAGAAGAGTTTCTATCTGACATTTTTTTTTATTATATTGATTGGTGATTGTGTTATGAGAACATCCCACCTATGTTGAATGATTTGCAGGTAATGATCAGTGTCGAGAAAATGAGAAGTAATTGACTGAATTGTGTTGAAGTTATGTCAAATTTATCTTATGATGTTATGCTATATAGCACTCTAACCAAGTTTTACACATACAAAACCTGATGGGTTTAAGAATCAGTATATAACTACCACATCTTATTCAGTTCCAGTATCATAAGAGAAATTTAACTTAGGATACTGAAATTTGACTTAACTATTAATTCAGCTCCAACATCTGAATGAGTTCCATATAAGAATCAGTGACTGCCACTTCTTATTCATTTCTAATATTATAAGAGAAATTTAACTTAGGATACTAAAATGTTGAGAGAATTACAGATTTGTTATGTGAAATTTGGCTTAAGGTATAGCTTTACTTTTTGAGACGCAATTATGATTGCAGAAGAGTTTCGACACGCAATTATGTTGAATGATTTGCAGACAATGTTCAGTATCAATAAAACGAGAAGTTGATTGATTTGCAGGTAGCTTTACTTAGGATGTTATGCTACATAGTAGCCAAACCAAGGATTACACATACAAAAATTGAAGGGGTTTGTTCAGTGAGTTCTAGATAACGATGGGGCTTAAGAATCAATGACTGCCACATATTATTCATTCCATCCTTTTAAGAGAAATTTAACTTAGGATATTATTCATCATTGTCAAGCATGCAGTTAGAGTGTTCGGTAATAGAATAAGAAAGATGAATACGAGCATCTTGCAAATTTCTCCACCTCAAATAGACATACACAATTAAATCCAGATACTTAGTGCTACTAGAAACCCTCAACACAGCTATAAACACTCCATACTTCAAGAGAGGAAGACGGTAATATTCATTGCAGCCTTCAACAACAAAAGCAAAAAAAAGCAAGAACATTATCAGACAGATTACATGTTAAGTCAAACTTCTCTTATTATTTTATCCACCTCAAATACACATACAAAATTAAATCCATATACTTAGTGCTACTAGAAACCCTCAGCACAGCTATAAACACTCCATACTTAAAGAGAGGAAGATGATAATATTCATTGCAGCCTTCAACAACAAAAGCAAAAAAAAAAAGCAAGAACATTATCAGACAGATTACATGTTAAGTCAAATTTCTCTTATTATTTTATATATGCTAAGTCAAATTTCTCTCCTCAAATATCCGAATCACCAGACATTGTGAATGATATTTTCAGGCAACATATGAGCAATATAGTGAAATAATTTAAGATATGATCAATTGATGAAAACACAGAAGAAGAAAAACTTCAATTGAGATATAGTGAAATAATTTTAGATAAAGACCAAAACTAAATGATTTTCAGCAAAATTAGTTCCAGATTTGTAGAAATAAGAAAACGACTCAAACAAAAACAATTAAACAATATGAAATCAGTTCGATATCTGTTTGTTCAAGGATTGATGTATTTTTTAGAATCAAATAGAAATATGTAAACAACTATATTCAAATTCATTATATACAAATATGCATATATATATATATTCTTATAATTATATGAGTCATATTTTGTCTGAGCAGAAAAATTTATTCTTAGCAGAGAAACAGAGACTTATCCACCAACAGAGACCTCTAAGAAGGTTTGATCTGAGCTGCAATGGTGATTTGAAGATAGAGAGAGAGATGGCGATTTGAAGAGGGAGAGAGAGAGAGAGAGAGAGAGAGAAAAAAAGAAAGAGTGTGTGTGCGTGTGTGTGTGTGTGTGTGTGTGTGTCGTTGATGAGTAGACAGAGACAGAAAGTGTTCATTGTTTGCTGGAAACGATGGGGGGTAGTTTGGTCAGTTTAAAGTTTTGAAATGGACTTGGGGAGTGATTTGTTAGTGGTGTGGACTGAAGTTGAAGTATGGGCTTGGGTTTTTGTCCTTATGGGGGTTATTGTTAATGTGCTATCCTTTAAACCAAATAGATCACACCTTAAGGACCTTAGACCAAGTATCCCTTATTTTAATTTGTATTTTCTATTTTCATTCAAATAAAAAACACTCATTTCTGCATGAATAAAAAATTAAAAATAGTAGTTGAAAGGGATGGCTCTCCATTTGGCTCTTAAGTTCTCACTCTCCATTTTGGCTCTTAAATTTCTCACTCTCCATTTTGCCTAGCCATTTGGCTCCTCCATTGGACAATCTATTTTTCAATTTCACTAGACAAAATAGTGATCGGAAGGGATGGCTCTCCATTTGCCTCTCCCATTGGAGATGCTCTAATAGAAGATGATCAATTAATTCAATTAAGAAATTATTGACAGGAACGTCATTATACATAAGAACTCAAAAAACAATCAATTCTAATATGTACTTAATTACTACGCTAACTCCAACACTGGTATATAGACACTGTGTCGTAAGGATCGATGGTAGAAAGTAACGGCTAGATGGTCTCACAGCATTTTGACTAGCTTTGGACATACTTGCACCTGAATGTCTATATTTGAACTTAAAATAACTTTCAAAGTGATTCAAATTATTACTCATTTCATAGGTAACTCAGATGAACTATCCTTGAATATCATTTAGAGAAACTGAATAAAGGAAGCAATTTCTAGGAAACAGCACAATGATTTATAGTGAGTCTTGTTACCTACGTACATATTGCCATGGTAGAAAGCGATTAATGTAATTGGCACTTCATGTTCTGAAGGTTCTTGTTGCTTAAACCCAACTAGTTCATCTAGGACTGTTGATAAATATACACACAAGCATACGAGTCGGGTATAGGTTCGTTGCCTAGCGGAATAACTCGACGGATCGCCGAACGGTGTTGTTACGAGCCCGGCGTCTTCACCCACGAACTGCTGCTCCTTATAGCCTTCGTATACTCTCTTATGAATCGCCTAGGTCGTAAAAGATGCTACTGGAGTAATCCCATGACAGTCACGTGCTAAATCCCATAGCTCCTTTGGTGATGGCCAAGAGAGAGATGAACCGTGAGAGAGAGAGAGGCTGCTCAAATATTCTAGGATAGCCATATCTGTTATATATCATATATATAAACAAACACATTCACCAACCCTAGGGCTCCAAGAGCCATGGCCCATTGGACCCGGTCCAATGTATGTGGGTGCCCGTATGGCCCACATATTTCTTACATCTCCCACTCACCCACATAGGGCTAGTACTAAAATCAATCTCTCGAAAACAGAACTTCTCATCTCTTTATACAGGGAAATAGAACGTGCGACCTTACGAAAAAAAAGTACAGCAACATGATTGTAATGCCAAATCATCACCATAACCAGCAAGACACATCACTCGAAATCTTCTTGTGTATGCCTTAGACGATTCAACCATACCGGACACAACATTCTCAATCCCTCGGTGAAAAGAATTGCTGCACCACCTCAATGTATTGTACTCATGACATATCAGTAACAAATTACGATTGTCGCAGGTCTGCTAATGAGTCACAAAAACATGGTGTGTTATTGAATAGTCTTCCCTGATCCCACATGTCAATCCGACTAACTTGACCGCCTGCCCAGACACACCCCATAGAATGGAATTATCTCATCGTCCTAGGATAGCATGCTAAAGTAGCTGTCATCAAGCGTCCTCTTCATGACATAAACGTCTCAAATCGTAAAGGCAACTACTTGGTAGGATAACCAATGTATTGGATATGCTACATGGCTCACACAGCAATGAAGAGGAATCCATTCACTGCTCCACAATCGATCGTGAAAGCACATACAGTATGATATGTATGCTATGGCGTTCTTCCATCAAAATGGGCATGTCACTCTGTCACACCCCAACCCGCCTCGTGCGGATTAGGACACGTGTAACAATGCTACAAGCTCCCAATCACATTAATTTGTAAAGAAATATACGAATTACTAAGAAACACATGTGTTTAACCCCATTAAACAACTCTGTTGTAACAAAATAGGCCCCAAGGGCAAAATGGTCATTTATAAAGTATGTAAAAATTTTATACCAAAAGTTAGAATTTTGAGTCCCGGTTCCAACGCAACAAACGGCACGTAAAACCGAGTTTCCTAGAAGAAGTTATGCATGTTTCCGTAAAAACGGACATGCTGGGGAAAAATACAAGGCGGATCGATCCCTTCATAATGAGCGGATCGATCCATTTATATTAGTCTCCCGCAGAATGTCCCCTTGGAAGGGCGGATCGATCCCTTCACAAACCGCGGATCGATCCCCTTCACAAATCTGCTGCCAAATTTTGTTTACTGTCAAAACAAGTTTTAACTTACCAAAACACAACCAAATCACATGGAAACATTATGAAACTTTGGGAAAACAATCCCAACACATTTCTAAACATGTTTAAACTCAAATTAAGCATGGATCATAAAATCATATTCACAATTTGATCAAATCAACCATGAACTCATTTCATTTGAAATACAACAAACTTTTCAACTTAAATTCTCAATTCTTATCCAAAATACATGAAACTTGTTGGAATTCAACTCAAAGTCATAACTAACATTATAAACACTAAAGAAACATGTCCAAGACACTAACGACACACCCGGACTTGCCGAGATGGTCAAATCCATTACTTGCACCCTACTAGAACAAAACGAGAGAGATTACACATATGTTCTCAAATTTACCTCCAACTCTCCAAAATACATGGTTGTGACCCAAGTTCACTTCCAACAACTTAAATATGAACATTAACATAAAAGACACCATACTTTACATCATTTTACAAGTTTCAAAAGAAATTTACAAGCATGAGGCTCAATCTCCCCCATCTCTCCCATCTCTCCCCATCTCTCCCATTCACAAGTCAAGACTTCAAGCCTCAAGTCGAGAACCTTAAGCCACTAGTTACATATAACACAAGTTTAAAAACATATTTACAAGCTCTAATTCTCCTCCCCATTCCCGAGCACGTCACCTTCTCTCCGGATATCGCTCCGTACCTGCGGTGGTTGTTATGTACCACAACAGAAATAGGAAAACGGTTTTCTTAAGCAATTTGCTTAGTGAGCATTCTAAGCATGACTGAATGTTTAACATGTGCAATGCAACAATCAACATATAAATTATATTTGTAGTCGCCGAGTCACCGGTTTAATGATTCATTCAGACCCGAAGACCTCCCTTGGTCCCGTGGCCACTTCTATTCCTTGGACTTCCGTATTTCTCGGATTCTTCCTCTTCACCACCCTTATTACTCCCAACAATGAACCATTTTCCCGGTGCTCATTGACTACCACATAGACATATAAGCATATAAACATGCATCAACATATGGTTTTCACAAAATTGATATGAAATTCACAATCCACCAATATAGTAACTTCTAAACATGATATCAACAACCAAAGTTATACAAGGATTCATTGACCACCTTAAACACAATCATTTTTAGGCTAGAAAACTCACCTCTACCAAGATTATACCCCAAATTCAAGCTAACATGTGCTGAATTACTCCCAATCCAAGCTCAATTTCTACCCCAAGTGAATTCCTACAAGATTTCGGTAGACGACGTCTCACCGTCAAATATGAACTACCAAAATCCAGCAAAGTAAACATAAATTAAGGGTATAGAAACGTTCGTCTCACCTCCACGAGTCCGAAAACGGCTTTGGTTCGCGAATCCGACGAACGGCGGCGACGGAACGGCGGAAAAACGAGGTCGGCGGCGGTGTTCGTCTTCTCTCGGTGCTCTCTCTGTTTTCTCTGGATTAATTCCAGCAGATTGAGAGTATTAACTCTCTGTTTTGACACATATTGCATGTGTAGATGAGGTGTCTTCACCTCAATACTCATTATTACCGTTTATACCCCCGGAATTTCTTAAGTTCTTATTATGAGATCCCCAAACATTCCATTAACTATACAATTATTTAATAAGTGTTTGTCTAAGTTTCGTATGGGTCCCAACGTGGGTCTCACATATTTTGTGAAATTGCTATCGCACCTACTAATTTTACATCTTTTTCATTTATACCCTTATTTGGGTGTCCAAACTAAAACTACTACATAACAATATCTATTAAAAGCAACTTAGCAAATATCCATGTAATCATATAAAAATGCATTTAATCACTTAAAATGCAAATTACCAATTTACCCTTCAATGGGTTAAATTTCAATACCTGTCCCACCTCTCTGGGGACTTTTCCAACTAGTGTCCCTCTCTGAACACTTTTTACTTGGGCGAGTCCAAGCCTCCCCTTAATCCATTTTATACACTAATTTCACTAATTAATGCATATTAATACAAATAATTAACCCGTTCTCCGGGTACGGGTGTTACATTTCTCCCTCCCTAAAAAGGAGTTTGGTCCCCAAACTTACTCTTACCTCAAGAATTGAAGAGATGCGGGTACTTGGCTCGGATCTCATCCTCCCGCTCCCAAGTAGCCTCTTCCACTGAATGGCTTCGCCATTGAACCATCACCAAGGGAATCACTTTGGTCCTCAATACTTGATCCTTCCTATCAAGAATTTGCACTGGATGCTCCACGTAAGTTAAATCTTCCCGAATCTCTAACGGTTCCGGAATGATAACATGTTTCGAATCCGGCACATAACGTCGAAGCATCGACACATGAAACACATTATGAACATTCTCTAATTCTTGTGGCAGCTCTAATCGATAAGCTAATGGCCCAACTCGATTAAGAATTAAATACGGTCCAACATATCTCGGACTGAGCTTACCTCGCTTACCAAAACGTGCTATGCCTTTTGAAGGTGATACTTTCAAAAACACATAGTCACCCACCTCAAACTCCAACGGTCTTCTACCCGTATCCGCATAACTTTTATAACGACTTTGAGCCGTTTGTAATCTCTGCTTAATCAGTCGGATCTTGTCAGTAGTGATTTGCACTATTTCTGGTCCCAAAAGCTGTTTTTCTCCAACTTCTGTCCAACATACCGGCGATCTACACTTTCTTCCATATAATGCCTCATAAGGCGCCATTCCAATGCTAGTTTGGAAGCTGTTGTTATAAGAAAATTCAATCAACGGCAAATGAGTTTCCCAATCAGCTTTAAAATCCATAACACATACTCTCAACATATCTTCCAGAATTTGAATCACTCGCTCGGATTGACCATCGGTCTGGGGATGAAATGCAGTACTAAAATGTAAAGCTGTCCCCATAGCCCTCTGTAAACTCTCCCAAAATCTTGACACGAACCGAGTGTCACGATCTGACACTATCGACACTGGTGCTCCGTGAAGTCTAATAATCTTTCTGATATAAATCTCTGCAAGTTTCGATGGATCCTTGGTCTTAATAGGTAGGAAATGGGCTGACTTAGTCAACCGGTCTACAATCACCCATATGCTATCATTTGACTTTTGAGACTTTGGAAATCCCGAGACGAAATCCATTGTAATATGTTCCCATTTCCACTCAGGTATCTCCAACGGGTGTAGCTCTCCCCCGGGTCGTTGATGTTCTAGTTTCACCTTTTGGCACGTCATACATTTAGACACAAATTCTGCAACTTCTCGCTTCATACCACTCCACCAGTAAATTTCTCGCAAATCTCGGTACATTTTGGTACTACCCGGATGTACAGAATATCTTGTATTGTGGGCTTCCTCCATAACTTTATTTCTCAGATCTCCAACTTTAGGTACACATAATCGGTTTATATATTTCAGAACACCATCTTGGAAACTGAATTCTGGCCTTCTCCCCTCTGGTAACTCATCCACAATCTTCTTGAATTCTGGATCTAAGAGCTGATTAGTCTTGATTTCACCAATTAAACTTGGCTGTGCCACGATCGCAGCCATTAAACCACCTCTAATTTTAGGAACTACCTCAAGCTTCAATTGTTCAAATTCCTTTATCAACTTTTCCTGTCCAGTCAAGGCATAAGCTAAGTTTTCTGACGACTTCCGACTCAAGGCATCGGCAACTACATTGGCTTTTCCCGGGTGATACTGAATTTTTAAATCATAATCTTTCATGAGTTCCAACCATCTTCTTTGTCTCATATTAAGATCCCTCTGAGTGAATAGGTATTTCAGACTTTTATGATCCGTGAAGATTTCACAAGTTTCCCCGTATAGATAATGTCTCCAAATCTTTAACGCAAAGATTACCGCCGCTAACTCCAAGTCATGTGTCGGGTAGTTCTTCTCGTGAGGTCTCAACTGCCTTGAAGCATAGGCTATTACCTTGTCATCTTGTGTCAAAACACATCCCAAGCCTTGGTGGGAAGCATCACTGTATATTCTAAAATTTCCAGTGCTTGTTGGAATTGTAAGTATTGGTGCCGTAGTCAACTTTTTCTTCAATGCTATAAAACAATCTTCACATTCCTTGTTCCACTCAAACGGTACATCTTTTCTCATCAACCTTGTCATTGGCGTTGCAATTCTAGAAAAGTCTTTAACAAACCTTCGATAATATCCGGCTAACCCCAAGAAACTTCGAATCTCGGACACATTTGTCGGTCTTGACCAATTCATAACAGCTTCAATCTTCTGTGGGTCAACAAAAATACCCTCTTTAGAAATCACGTGTCCTAGGAAAGTGACACTCGTCAACCAAAATTCGCTCTTCTTCAACTTCCCAAACAATTGTTTCTCTCGAAGTCGCTGCAAAACTAGTCTCAAGTGTCGTTTATGCTCTTCCGGACTCTTAGAATAAATGAGAATGTCATCAATGAATACAATAACAAACTCATCCAAATATGATTTGAATACACGATTCATCAAATCCATGAAGGCAGCAGGCGCATTAGTAACCCCAAACGGCATCACTAGGAATTCATAGTGCCCGTAACGGGTCCTAAAGGCTGTCTTCTCCACATCCTTAGCTTTAACTTTCAGTTGATGGTACCCAGATCGTAAGTCAATCTTTGAAAATACCTCAACCCCTTGAAGTTGATCGAATAGATCGTCAATACGTGGTAACGGATACTTGTTCTTGATTGTTACTTTGTTGATCTCCCGGTAGTCAATACACATCCGCATTGTACCATCTTTCTTCTTCACGAATAGTACTGGTGCACCCCACGGGGACACACTAGGTCGGATAAAACCCTTGTCTAGCAACTCTTGCAACTGTATCTTTAACTCTTTCAACTCAACTAGTGCCATTCGATATGGTGCTCGTGAAATTGGTTGGGTTCCCGACATAACATCAATACCAAATTCAATTTCTCGATCAATCAATACACTAGGTAACTCTTCTGGAAACACATCTGGAAATTCTCTAACAATTGGAATATCTTCAAGTTTTAAATCAAGACCTCTAGTATCAAGAATACTACATAGAAACCCCCGACATCCCTTCTTTAACAAACGACAAGCTTCAATAGCTGACACGATATACGGCGGTGATACAACACCCTTACCTTGAAAATAAAACTCATCTTGATTCGGAATACGGAATGCTACTCCTTTAGTGTTACAATCAATATTAGCATGATTAGCCGCTAACCAATCCATACCCAATATAACATCGAAGTGCTGAATTACTAATGGTACCAAATCAACAATTAACTCTATACCATTCACATTAATCTCACACTTTCTAAACACACCCGAACTAACCAACGGAGCCCCCAACGGTATCGCGACAGATAAATCATAGTTTAGGAACTCTAATGGTTTATCTAAATGTTTAGCAAAATGGTGTGACACGAATGAGTGTGTAGATCCCGAATCTATAAGTACATTTGCTAGATGTGAGCAAATGGGAACCATACCTGAGACAACAGTATCGGCAGAAGCGATCTCTCCCGGCCTGAGTTGGAATGATCTTGCCTCTCGTTGCTCCCTCCTCGGAGGTTGAGTAGTCCTTGGTGTGATAGCGCTGGCCGCAGAAGAACCTGAACCTGATGCTCCTTGGCGTCTAGTAGGACAATCCTTAGATTGATGTCCCAATTCCTTACAAGTGAAGCATCGACCTCTCATATCTATATTCTGATTTGGACAGTTCCTGGCGATGTGTCCCGGTTGTCGGCAACTATTGCAAATGATTGGGTTTGGAAGTTGATTACACCGGCCCCAATGAAATTTCTGACAAGTCTGACACCTCGGTTTATTTCCACTGGAACCACTACCGATACTAGCTGATGATCCTCCTAAACTCTGTCTTTTTGCACTCCCCTGACCACTGAACTGACTTGATCCCGGTCGTTTAATTTGTTGACTCGGTGGTGGTGGCAAGTTTGAAGTATAACCAAGGTCTCTCTCAGCAATAGAAGCAATGTCCAATGCCTTAGCATAGGTCTCCGGACGGAATACGGTCACTCGTCCTCGGATGTCACCCCGAAGTCCCGCTACAAACTTCCTTGCTTTCACTTTCTCGGTTGTTACAATGTCCCCGGCAAACCTTGCCAAACTCGTAAATTGCGTGGAGTACTCCCGGACTGACTTTCCCCCTTGTACCAACTCCATGAATTCTTGAGCCTTTTGATCCCCAAATGACTCTGGAAAATATTGATCATTGAAAATCTCAAGAAATTGGTCCCACGTTGTCGGTTGACCCGGGCCTAGCTTAGTACGCCACCAATATTGCGCTTCATCTTTTAACGTGTCTGCAGCAAATAGCACTTTTTGTTCATCAGTGCATGGTAATACCCGGAAGATCTTTTCCATATCCGAGATCCAAAAATTCGCCTTCATCGGATCGGCTTCCCCGCGGAATATGGTCGGCTTTTGTTTGTGGAATTTTGAAATAGTAACAATGTCTTCCCTTGGATTCGGATTCGGTTGTACCGGTCTCTCTTCGATCACATGAGTTTCTGCTACTCGTACCAACCCTTCGATTGCTCTTTCAACCCGTTCCATTCGGTTTGAGGTGTCACCTCCAGACATAATGCCTGGCACCCACATATAGTACACACATGCACGTTACTTTTAAATAAACATATGGCATGCTAATCAACATTTAAAACATGCTAAGTAAACGTGTATGCATGTGTATGCAACTACGTGTCGTTGTGTGCATACTACGCGTCGTATACGTCTCTCGTCTCCAAAGGCTCTAACTAATGCTCTGATACCAAAAATTGTCACACCCCAACCCGCCTCGTGCGGATTAGGACACGTGTAACAATGCTACAAGCTCCCAATCACATTAATTTGTAAAGAAATATACGAATTACTAAGAAACACATGTGTTTAACCCCATTAAACAACTCTGTTGTTACAAAATAGGCCCCAAGGGCAAAATGGTCATTTATAAAGTATGTAAAAATTTTATACCAAAAGTTAGAATTTTGAGTCCCGGTTCCAACACAACAAACGGCACGCGAAACCGAGTTTCCTAGAAGAAGTTATGCATGTTTCCGTAAAAACGGACATGCTGGGGAAAAATACAAGGCGGATCGATCCCTTCATAATGAGCGGATCGATCCATTTATATTAGTCTCCCGCAGAATGTCCCCTTGGAAGGGCGGATCGATCCCTTCACAAACCGCGGATCGATCCCCTTCACAAATCTGCTGCCAAATTTTGTTTACTGTCAAAACAAGTTTTAACTTACCAAAACACAACCAAATCACATGGAAACATTATGAAACTTTGGGAAAACAATCCCAACACATTTCTAAACATGTTTAAACTCAAATTAAGCATGGATCATAAAATCATATTCACAATTTGATCAAATCAACCATGAACTCATTTCATTTGAAATACAACAAACTTTTCAACTTAAATTCTCAATTCTTATCCAAAATACATGAAACTTGTTGGAATTCAACTCAAAGTCATAACTAACATTATAAACACTAAAGAAACATGTCCAAGACACTAACGACACACCCGGACTTGCCGAGATGGTCAAATCCATTACTTGCACCCTACTAGAACAAAACGAGAGAGATTACACATATGTTCTCAAATTTACCTCCAACTCTCCAAAATACATGGTTGTGACCCAAGTTCACTTCCAACAACTTAAATATGAACATTAACATAAAAGACACCATACTTTACATCATTTTACAAGTTTCAAAAGAAATTTACAAGCATGAGGCTCAATCTCCCCCATCTCTCCCATCTCTCCCCATCTCTCCCATTCACAAGTCAAGACTTCAAGCCTCAAGTCGAGAACCTTAAGCCACTAGTTACATATAACACAAGTTTAAAAACATATTTACAAGCTCTAATTCTCCTCCCCATTCCCGAGCACGTCACCTTCTCTCCGGATATCGCTCCGTACCTGCGGTGGTTGTTATGTACCACAACAGAAATAGGAAAACGGTTTTCTTAAGCAATTTGCTTAGTGAGCATTCTAAGCATGACTGAATGTTTAACATGTGCAATGCAACAATCAACATATAAATTATATTTGTAGTCGCCGAGTCACCGGTTTAATGATTCATTCAGACCCGAAGACCTCCCTTGGTCCCGTGGCCACTTCTATTCCTTGGACTTCCGTATTTCTCGGATTCTTCCTCTTCACCACCCTTATTACTCCCAACAATGAACCATTTTCCCGGTGCTCATTGACTACCACATAGACATATAAGCATATAAACATGCATCAACATATGGTTTTCACAAAATTGATATGAAATTCACAATCCACCAATATAGTAACTTCTAAACATGATATCAACAACCAAAGTTATACAAGGATTCATTGACCACCTTAAACACAATCATTTTTAGGCTAGAAAACTCACCTCTACCAAGATTATACCCCAAATTCAAGCTAACATGTGCTGAATTACTCCCAATCCAAGCTCAATTTCTACCCCAAGTGAATTCCTACAAGATTTCGGTAGACGACGTCTCACCGTCAAATATGAACTACCAAAATCCAGCAAAGTAAACATAAATTAAGGGTATAGAAACGTTCGTCTCACCTCCACGAGTCCGAAAACGGCTTTGGTTCGCGAATCCGACGAACGGCGGCGACGGAACGGCGGAAAAACGAGGTCGGCGGCGGTGTTCGTCTTCTCTCGGTGCTCTCTCTGTTTTCTCTGGATTAATTCCAGCAGATTGAGAGTATTAACTCTCTGTTTTGACACATATTGCATGTGTAGATGAGGTGTCTTCACCTCAATACTCATTATTACCGTTTACACCCCCGGAATTTCTTAAGTTCTTATTATGAGATCCCCAAACATTCCATTAACTATACAATTATTTAATAAGTGTTTGTCTAAGTTTCGTATGGGTCCCAACGTGGGTCTCACATATTTTGTGAAATTGCTATCGCACCTACTAATTTTACATCTTTTTCATTTATACCCTTATTTGGGTGTCCAAACTAAAACTACTACATAACAATATCTATTAAAAGCAACTTAGCAAATATCCATGTAATCATATAAAAATGCATTTAATCACTTAAAATGCAAATTACCAATTTACCCTTCAATGGGTTAAATTTCAATACCTGTCCCACCTCTCTGGGGACTTTTCCAACTAGTGTCCCTCTCTGAACACTTTTTACTTGGGCGAGTCCAAGCCTCCCCTTAATCCATTTTATACACTAATTTCACTAATTAATGCATATTAATACAAATAATTAACCCGTTCTCCGGGTACGGGTGTTACACACTCTGTGTTTGGAATAACAAGTAACGCCATACGAATCTTAGTCTAGACGTTACACAAAACGTCTAACCTGAGTCTCTCAGCACAGTCGCTTCTCTTAGCGCCCGTCTGAAAACTCACATTCGACTGTTAACAGGCTACATAGAGTCGTGGGATATCTCTATGTTCGACCAAATATAAAGGTCTCATCGTAGATCCATCTAAGGCAACATATAGAAATAATAAGATTTATATCTAGCTCGTTGTCCTTATACTGCGTAGATATAAGTGTTCAAGCTCGTTTTCTAAGAGCTATGGACACACATGTCCTAGCTTACTATCTAAGCGCCATGAACACAAATGTCTCATCCTGCTCGCCATCTAAGCGCCATGGACACGCATGTCCTAGTTCGCTATCTCGGTGCCAAGGTGAATCACCCGTGTAAGCAGGTCGATTCAAGCCCGGTGACATATAAGAAATGTGCATTCATTCCATTCATATAACAAACATATATGTATAGAAACCAATTAATTTATTATTAACTGATAATAGAACTTGAATAATAATGTCAATACCACAATAAAATGTCTTAAGCATATCAAATCCCCCAATGGAAATGTGTTTTAAGACAACTTCCCTATGCGCAAACCACATCTCAAATGTGACACATGCTAGAATGATTTTTGAAATCTTTTGCATATGCTTAGGCTTACGTGCTATCACCTTCGATGAGCACAACCTCATCACTGTGAGATAAAAAGCCTAGCCACTGCAAAAACTCTTCAACCAAAACAGCTTCTCTAACAGCAGAAGAGCACACCACATATTATGCTTCCATTGCGGACAGTATAAGGCAAGGTCCACAGTCCTGCGAATATATCGCAAGATACTCTTCACTACTCTCTAGTGGTAGGACCAGGGTTGTTACGACAACGACTAATTAAACCAACCGCATAGCAGACATCTTACCGAGTACACACATTAGCATACTTCAGATTCCCTATTGCGGACGTATATGGCAAACTGGACATTTGTTTCCTCTTCTCATTATTCTTAAGACATTGATCTAAGGTCAAGGTGAGACCCCCAAAAATGGGATGTCTATGGGTTTACAGCTTTTCATGTGAAAAATGCTCGCGAAACCTCGAGAGAAGCTTCAGAGAACGATCTCTCATAATCTAAACTCCCAACACGTGGTTGGCATCACCCATATCCTCAATCTCAAACAGAGAGGACTATCACTCTCAAGCGGCGACAATGGAACTCATCTCGCTCCCAACTATCAACATACAAAGAATTAGAACACTTTTCTTGGACCATTTAATGTACACACATTGTACCACAGCTTAGCCGATTGCTAGCTTGAGATAATAAACAGATCATTTGAGGTGGCATACTTTTGCGCTCATTCCCTTTGGTCACTAAACCAATGGGCTGATCCATATTTATCTCGTCGTCTTGTTCTCGATTGAGAAAAGAATAGTTCAAACATCCAACTAAAAAGGTTCCCAAACTAAATATGCGACAATTGCTAGGATAAGGTGAATGGAGTCAGATCTCACCCTTTGGGAGAACATGTTTCCATGGTCTATACCCTCTCTGGGTACAAACTATCGCCACAAGGTGCGCCTAATACTTGTCAATTGAACCATCTGCCTTGCGTTAGATTTTGAAAACACACTTGTCTCCAATAGTCCTACGCACAAGCGGAATGTCAACTAACTCCCAGACCTTATTCGCGTCCATAGAGCTCATCTCATCTGGCATGGCAACTATCCACTCAGCTTCAGCATACGAAGAAAATTGCTTCAACAAAAGAAGCAGGCTCATCCTCATCCACTTGTGCACACATTTGCACACATATGAAAATGTCTTCCTCAATTTCAAAACAGCGATAGGGAACTTTTTCCTCATCACCATACAGTGTACTACTTGAGAATCTTGAGTGCCTAGTGGTGCACTCCCACTATCTGGTACACTCCCACTAGCGTCTAGCGGTGTACTCCCACTCGGGTGGAGACTAGTACCATTTTATAGCAATTATTGGATGTGGAATCTCAATCTCTCCACCCTCGCTTAAAGATGGTATGTTGTCTTCAACATCCTCCAACTCATAGAGGTCAAGATATCTCTTAGTAATACAAATCTGGGAAAGTCATTCTCAATATCATGTTGCACCATTTGTCATTCCTATACCCGTTTGTTCATTATACGTAACATAGGCTGTCGAGCTATTAGAGAACCTTATAAATGTATGCTTTCTAGCTTTCGAGCGTAGTTTCTCGCACTTATACGAGGTATAGTGAACATGATCTCCTGAGCTCCACGGGCGCAAATGCTCCAAAATGAGCTTTTCGCCTTTCCATAGCTCATAAGGCCGGGGGTAGAGGAAAATGACTGAGAGGGGGCACTCTAGTATGTAGGCAGCAAACAAGAGTACATCCCCCTAAAACAACATTGGAAGGTTGACTTGCGCCATCATAGTCCTTGCCATATCTAGGAATATCTTATTCTTTCTTTATACAACACCATATTGTTGCGGAGTTTTCGGAATAGGAAGTTGTCTGCGTTTATCCTTTTTCCTCACACAGTTCCCAGAACTGATTAGATAAATACTCGCAATCCTTACATCGCGCGAAATCATCTATAAAAGTGAGAAAATAAGAGGCGCCATGACGTGCCTTTACAACCATAGGTCCACAGATATTTGAGTGAACTAGCTTTAATGCTTGAGTAGCTCTAATTGCCTCTCTAAAAGGCTTTCGACATGCTTTGCCAACTAAGCAAGACTCACACATAGGCAGGTCAGCCTCAGCGAGTGGGCCCAAAAGGGCTTCTCGAGCTAATCAAGTCATCCTATTACATCCTATGCGTTCAAGTCATTAACAGAAGAAACTAGAATTATTTAAAACAACTCTTAAGCAGCTATCCCTAGATAACCATGTCCTAGTAACACTACCACTCAAAAAAGTCCATCCTATTACCACCGAACTGAAAAACGCCCTCGATTGCGCTCTTCCACCTTGTTAGCCTTGGGCGCAAACTTGCTGGCCCCACCCTGCCTCTAGGCGGGTTTACCCTTACCATTGCGTTTAGGCCCACTGGCCTTGCGCTTACTTCCACTTATGGAAGTAGTGGTCAAGAGTGTAGCTATACGGTTCGCCTTACCTTTTTGGCGCTCCGTATTCAGCTCAACATGTCAGAATATGTCAAAACCAAAAATTTAACATTTTCGTTGTGGATCATGATTTATTTTTCTATGGACCCACGAATCAGGAAAAGAACTAATCATAGCCTGAAACTGCAGTTCGCCAGTAAAGATGTTACGAGTATTCTGAAATCACGAATCATACCTGTCATCAACCTTAGATGTCGAGTCGTCGTGTACTTGGAACGTTTACTTTACTTTCCCGAACATCATAACTAGATGCTTAATCTAGTAGTGAATGTGCCATCGAAAACAAATTTGAGCTGATCTCATAATACTTTGGCTATTGGGTAGTACATATACTTCCCAAGAAGATCATGGTACATGCTGCTTATCAGAAAGCGCGTGCTATGATCATTCTCGAGCTAAGTATTATAGGCTATTAAGGTTATAATGATATTGGGTCGGAGGCCCATTATTCGATTTAATGGGTTGGACCATATAATAAGCCTAAAGCCCATAAGCTCTTACTCATTCTATCGGTGTGTTACTTTGCAGTGCCATATTACAAAAAATTTGTCCCTTTTAAACTTGTTACTTTTATAGAGATCGACAAAGTATGATTTGGAAAACATTTGTTTTGTGAATCCAAAAAAAATTGAAGAATAGTATTTGGGAATATCCGCAAGGGATTGACATTATTATTTGCACATTTCATAAGGTTTGTTTTAAAATCCAATTACAAATGGGTTTTCGCCTTTCTATAATTTAAGACCAAAAAATTCGCTATTGCTCATTAATCAAATCTTAATTTTGTAAATCAAGAAAAACCTTTTATAATTGATTTTTCTAAACAAACATCAATTAGATGGTACAAATACCTATCTAAGATCATCCACAAGATATAAAGTGTGCCATACAACAAAAGTGCGCATGGACCCCTACGTGGGTTCGAATTGACAACTTAGAGCACATGTTAAGGTAATTCAAGTGTATGATGTATGAACAAAGAAAACCATCCCTTACAAGTAAGCTTTTCCAATACAAGAAATAAAACCCTCGTCCTCACATTACATTATAGCCCATAAAAAAATAGGGATGCTTTGTTCATAAACATATACAAAAATAGCCTTAAACATACATCGTGAGGACACAACCTCTATAAATTGTCAATTATTGTCCATTCATTTAAGCCAGATTAAAATGTATTAATCACACACATCAAGCACTCATGTGGTCTTAATATAAAATGAATGGACTCATCCGTCACTCCACTTAAGGAGGAGGAATTAGAGGTCATAGGGTCAACCAATCACAAACAACAGTAATTAAACGTGACCAATAATGCAATGAGCCTCTAAAAATAATAAAATGTGCAATAAAATGATTATTGCACAGCCCAGATATCTCCCATAAGCTAAGTAAAATCAATGAAAAAAATCCTGGATTTTTCATTAATTTTAACTTAATTTTTAGGTCTTAAAACATAATTTAAAACCAATTTATTAAGGGCCCATCAAATTAACAATTAATTTAAAACCTTATGGAAATTTAATTAATTGAAAAACAAATTTTTCATTATAAATAAAAATTTCTGGAATTTCACCAAGGCCCAAAAACATTTTGAATCAATTTAACATAATAAATTGATCTTAGTTAAACAAAATTAACTATGAGCAACAAAATTCCTAAAAATACAAAAAATTTCAAGAATTTATTCTCCAAAGATTTTCAGTGGTCTAATATGGTGTTCCAAACACCCCATATTAATTTCGAAAATTAATAATCTATTTTGACTATTTTAAGCAATTAAATAAATGCCCATGATACACCCAAAATTATGGGCAGTTTCCTACTCAAGCTAGAAGACTAATGGAAAGTGCATCTATTTCCTAATCCAATTAGGAAACCCCCACAATTAATGTCAATCAATCCTAATACAATTAGGAAACTTACTTGATGGGTGTCAATCACATCCTAATGGAATTATATTTCCTTATCCATGTAAGAGTAGGTCTCTTACATCTATAAAAGAGACCTCTCACCCCCATTGAAGGGGCCGATAATTCTTTAGTCTACACAGCACCTCTACAAAATTCACCATTATATGCATACACCCGGCCGGTATTACTGGTAGTGCCGCCCCTCTTTGTTGGCTCACCAGGCCCGCCGGTGATCTGCTAGTGAACGTGCTCAGACACACCCGTGGACGTAGGTACCTTCGTTAACAGGGCCGAACCACATACAAAAAATAGTCTCTCACTCTCTCTCTCCTTAAATTGCTTTACTTTACTCTTACCAATTTTTGGCATCATCAGCTTGGCGCCGTCTGTGGGAACGACAATTCTTCTCATCAACAAATTCTTGACTGATCAATATGCCACCAAAGAAGGGTAAGAAGGCTGTGCAGCAGTCTGCCGGGATGTTCCTTCGGCCCCGGCGTCGACTGCAGCAGTCCTGACATATGAGCAAATCACCGCAACCCTCACACAACTCTTGGAGGGCCAGCGTCAAATTCAGCAACAAATCGAAGCACTGCTAGCCCAGCAAAGCAATCCTCCAATGGCCGGAAAACGACCCGGGAGCATTGCGTACGGTCGAGAACCGATCTCGACCAGACAACGGACCTGAGCCAACCCGTCCCATGTTGAGGATGCCAGAGACATCAACAGTGGGCGTGCTGCCCGAGAGGAAAGGCAGGGGCATATGGCCCGGGAATCAGTCCAGGGTCACTCGGTCAAGAGCCAAGTTATCCCTAGGCGAACGGTTACCCGGAGTCATAGCCGAGCCGGATCCCAGAGGACAGCACCCTGCCATGAAGAAGCTTCTTCCACCAACCCGACCAATTCCTCAGATACCAGTCGGGAAGGAGTGGAAGCCCGAATCAAGGATTTACAGAAGCAGATCGACGGAGTGGCCAAAAAGCTTGGTCAAAATCGTGTTCCGAATCAAGCCAATACCGAGACAGAGTCACCATTCTCCAGCCAGATCACGAGGTTCTCTATCCCGCGCGAATTTAATCAGCCTCGGCTAGATTCATACAACGGCTCGGGAAGCCCGGTCGACCACGTCCGGACCTACAAGGTTCAGATGGCCCTAACCACCAACTCCGATGAATTACACTACCTAGCCTTCCCCAGCACTTTGAAAGGCCCGGCCATGTAGTGGTTCTACTCCTTGGAGCCCTGATCGGTCTGCAGTTTCAAACAACTCAGCAAGCAGTTCATCAACCAGTTTGTCACGACCCATCCCACTACGCGTGGAAATAGGACACGTGGCACGCCACCAAGGCTCATCCAAACATCATCTAATAATACGCAGCGGAAAGAACTTCTATAAAACAACCCTGGTAGTTTAAAACTTAGGAAACGTTCCCCTCTGTGTTGTAAAAATACATTGAAATCAGAGTTATAAAAAGTTTTGGCCATTGAAAACACATTCAAAGAAAATAGTCTTGAAAACAGAGGCTCAGTCGACTGCCCCGTCGACTGCACTAGGTCCAGTCGACTGCTTCGTCGACTGTGTTATACAGAACCAAAATTTAACATTATCAAAAGGGGTCCAGTCGACTGCTATGGGGAAACCAGTCGACTGCTTTTTCATTAAGGAAAGCAGTGGCCAAAATCAACAGTGTTCAGTCGACTGTCCAAGGGGTCAGTCGACTGCTTCTCTTATAATATACTTTCAGTGTCTCAATCCCACGAGGTCCAGTCGACTGACCCTGGGTCCAGTCGACTGCTCCCCTGCTGGGCAGCCTGTACTGAAATTTTACAAGTCATGCTACTCAATACCAACAACAAACACAACCACAACTGATTTCCAACATATAAAACATAATTACAGACGTTCAATTACAAGATTACCATACTATAGAACTAATCTATGGTTCTATTACAACATATTACCAATCCTTACACAAGTTTAGGATTTAAAATAAAAACATATACAAGTGTTATCCCCGGCGTTCATCGGCCTCACTCATCGTGCTTCTTCTTATCTTTCTTCTTACCTGCAATGGAGTACATCTCCACTGCTCAGCTATATGCTGAGCGTACAAGTCTAACATGTACAATATATGATGAAACATGCTTTAATCTCATAAATCATACAATAGTCTCTAGGAAGAAAAATACGCATTCATCCGGTAGCGGCAAGTCCAAGCCTTAAACCGCGATACCAATGACAAGTCCAAGTCTATCAACCATTGTATCCGCAAGTGCCATGGCAAGTCCAAGTCTATCAACCATGCACAGTAGCCATCGCTACTAAATTCTCAAACATCGAGAAGCTTACTCCGGCATGAATTTGTATAAGACTCCCCTTTGACCCACATAGACAACTTAACGTGCTCGCGTAAATTTAGACATGCTTTTCAGAATTTAGCGCGTGCATAATTAACGGGCCTACAATTAACACATGGATTTCGCCCGGATCACAATTTCGTCGTCGAAATATAAAACATGTATTTCCCTATATTTCACAAGTTAGAACTTCATACCTCGTGCGATTTCCCCCAAACTTTGAAGGATCGACTAGGAGGCTAAATAAACGCTGGATTTCGAATTTGAGAAAATTCCTACAAGTTTATACCTATTTTTCCCAAAAGTCTAAAATTTAGATTTTTACAAAACTTGGCCAAACACGGCCTAAGTGGTATCAAAACGTAGATCTTACCTCCACGAGTTCAAATCTGAAATCTGGAGAAAATCTGACAGACGAACGGTCGTCGTATGTCATCGCAAAGCCCGTTGGCTCCAAATCTCCCTTCTCTCTCCTCTCTCTAGATATTTGTGAGTGTTTGGATGAGATTGAAATCTCATCCCAATCTATATATAGGCAAACTTTTGGGGAATTACGTTTACCTCCCCGCAAGTTTCTCTAACTTCTAATTAATCCATGAAACTTCGCACACGTCCATTTTATGCCTTTATGAGTGAAAACTATAAATTCCAAAAGTTTTCGACTAAGTTTCGTTTGGGTCCAAAATAACGTCCGAAAACTATATTCTGTGGAATCTCTACACAACCTACCTTTTTAATTAACGTGTCACTCACGTTCTCACCACAGTTCTCAAAATGATATTACAATATCAAAGATTATCAGAATTATACTACACAGGTATAATTACTATTCACATAAATACCAGATAAGGTCAAATAACATTTAAATCATATAAATGCCATTTACTCGTGCTCATGAAATGTGAACTGCCATGTTCCTGTGTCCTCATTGACACCTTACCGTTGACTCACAGTCAACCTCATCACCATTATCAATTACATTGATAAACTCTCAATTTACAATTATGCATGATAAAACTATAAATTTTTGGAACGGGTGTGACAACTCTCCCCTCCAAAAAGGAAGTTTGTCCCCAAACTTATACCTCATATGTCGAACAAGTACGGAAACTCATTCCGCATGTCTTCCTCACTTTCCCATATAGCCTCTTCTACCGTATGACTACGCCATAACACTTTCACCATTGGAATAGTCTTGGTTCTCAAAACTTGTTCTTTTCGATCTAGAATCTCTACCGGTTGTTCCACATAAGTCAAGTCCCCCTGAATCTGCAGCGGTTCAGGTACAATGATCTTACTCATATTAGTCATACAAAGTCTCAACATAGACACGTGAAACACGTTGTGCACATGTTCCAACTCTGACGACAATGCCAATCGGTAAGCTACTGGACCAACCCTCTCTAGGATTTCAAAAGGTCCTATGAATCTCGGATTGAGCTTTCCCCTCTTCCCAAATCGTACAATGCCTTTCGAAGGCGATACTCGCAAATATACGAAATCTCCCACTTCAAAATTCATCGGTCGTCGTTTAGAATCCGCATAACTCTTATATCGGCTCTGAGCTACCTTGAGTCGCTCTTGAATCAATTTTACCTTTTCAGTAGTCACCTGTATTAACTCAGGTCCTAACAACTTCCTTTCTCCAACCTCGGTCCAACAAATCGGTGATCGACACTTACGCCCATACAAAGCTTCATATGGTGCCATACCGATACTTGACTGAAATCTGTTGTTGTACGCAAATTCAATTAATGGCAAATGATGCTCCCAATCATTCCCAAAGTCTAACACACACAATCTCAACATATCTTCTAGCGTCTGAATCATACGCTCTGACTGCCCATCGGTCTGAGGATGAAATGCAGTACTGAAACTCAATTTCGTACCCATAGCCTCTTGCAAACTTCCCCAAAATCTTGACGTAAAACTACTATCACGATCTGATACAATCACAGCTGAGACTCCATGTAGTCTTACAATCTCTTTCACATACAATTCCGCTAACTTGGACGGTTTAGTCGTCTTGATCGGTAGAAAATGAGCTAACTTTGTTAATCGGTCAATTATAACCCAAATCTTATCATTCTTATTGATTGATCGTGGAAATCCTGAAACAAAATCCATCGTGATTTCGTCCCATTTCCATTCTGACACTGGCAACGGTTGTAGTAACCCCGCGGGTACTTGTCTCTCTGCCTTGACCTGTTGACATGCCGAACATTCGGATACAAACTTGGCAACTTCACGCTTCATACCCTTCCACCAAAAGTTTTCCCTCAGGTTTCTGTACATCTTATTACTTCCCGGGTGCACTGAATATCTCGTACTATGAGCTTCTTCTAGAATTTTCTCCTTCAAGTCTTTCACATTTGGTACACATAATCGATTTCCCAGTTTCAACGTTCCTTGTTCTAATACACAACTAGGTCGCTTTCCCAAAGGTATCTCGTCTCTCATTTTACACAAGTAAACATCGTGAAACTGTTCCCTCTTGATTTCATCAATAACATCTGGGTGTGCCATGATTGCCATCATTAAGCCACCACTAACCTTTGGTATCACCTCCAAGTCTAAACGTTCCATTTCTTTTACTAATTCTTTTTGTTGTGTTAGCTCGTCGGCTAAATTCCTCGGCGTCTTCCAGCTTAATGCATCGGCTACTACATTCGCCTTCCCCGGATGGTACTCAATCGCAAGATCGTAATCCTTCATCAATTCCAACCATCTTCGCTGTCTCATGTTCAAGTCCCGTTGGGTGAAAATATATTTCAAACTCTTGTGGTCTGTGAATATCTCACACTTTTCTCCGTATAAATAATGTCTCCAAATCTTCAAAGCATGAATTACTGCGGCTAATTCAAGATCATGAGTCGGGTAATTAATCTCATGTGTCTTCAACTGTCTAGAAGCATAAGCAATCACTTTACCCCCTTGCATCAACACGCATCCCAACCCTTTGTGTGAAGCATCACTATAGATCACAAATCCCTCGGTTCCGGATGGTATTGTCAGAATAGGTGCTCTCGTTACTCGTGCTTTCAATTCCTGGAAACTGTCTTCACATTCCTGACTCCATTCAAATGTAACACTTTTTCTCATTAACTTTGTCATTGGCAATGAAATCTTCGAGAAATGTTCAATAAAACGGCGGTAGTATCCCGCTAATCCCAAGAAACTTCGAATTTCAGATACAGAAGTCGGCCTCGGCCAATTTGATACAGCTTCTACTTTGTGAGAATCAACTGATACTCCATTCTTATCAATCACGTGACCAAGAAAAGTAATGCTAGGTAACCAAAATTCACATTTCTTGAATTTCCCAAACAATTGTTTCTCTCGTAATCTCTGAAGTATCAACCTCAAGTGGTTCAAGTGTTCTATCTCACTCGGTGAATAAACAAGAATATCGTCGATGAACACTATCACAAAATCATCCAAATAGTCCTTAAAGACTCGGTTCATAAGATCCATGAACGCAGCTGGTGCATTGGTAACCCCAAATGGCATAACTAAGAACTCATAGTGTCCATAACGCGTTCTAAAAGCTGTTTTCTCAACATCTTCGACCTTCACTTTCAACTGATGATAACCCGATCTTAGGTCTATCTTGGAGAATACTTGTGCCCCACGAAGTTGATCAAATAAGTCATCAATTCTGGGTAGTGGATACTTGTTCTTGATTGTCAATTTGTTCAGTTCCCGATAATCCACACACATTCTCATTGAACCATCTTTCTTCTTTACAAACAACACTGGAGCTCCCCACGGCGAAATACTTGGTCGGATGAAACCTTTGTCAAGTAACTCTTGCAATTGAACTTTCAGTTCCTTCAATTCTACTGGTGCCATTCTATACGGTGCTTTGGATACCGGCCTTGAGTCTGGCCTCACCTTAATGGTGAATTCAATTTCTCTCTCAATAAGAACATCTGGTAGATCATCAGGAAAGACATCTGTATATTCTCGCACTATCGGAATGTCTTCTACTTTTAATTTAGTCGCCGAGACATCAGTCACTGAACATAGAAATCCATGACATCCCTTTTTCAATAACTTTCCCGCTCGGATAGCTGAAATCAAATACGGCGGCGATATAACCCCACTCCCTTGGAAACAAAAGTTCCCATGTACTGGTGATCAAAAATTAACCTCTTTCCGTTCGCAGTCTATCGTGGCTTGGTTAAGAGCTAACCAATCCATTCCCAGTATTACATCAAAATGATTTACTCCAATCGGTATAAGGTCTACCGTCATCAACTTCTCACCTAATTTGATCTCACAGTTCTTATATACAGTAGATGTCATTATCGCTTTACTAAGTGGCAAAGCAATAGACAAATCATATCCTAACGGTGCCGATTTAACATTCAAATGTTCAACAAAAGCATGTGATACAAATGAATGCGTAGATCCCGAGTCAACAAGTATGCGTGCTAAGTGTGAACATACAAGCACCATACCTGAGACTACTGTCTCGGAAGCAGTCACATCTCCTGTGTTCATCTGATATGCTCTTCCTTGACGTTGTTCCATCCTTTGTCCTCCGTCATTGGACTGTCTAGGCTTCGACCCACTGGAAGCCATAGAACTAGCTCCTTGCTGAAGATACTTCCTCGGGCAATCCCTGGCTTGGTGTCCAAATACTCCACAATCATAACACTTGCCTCTCATATCGGGTGTTGAATTTGTACTACCCCCGCCTTGGTTCCTGTTCTGGGGTTTGGTCATGAAACATCGGCCTGAGTGTGGTCTGTTGCAAAGCGAACACAACGGTATGCCACTTGGCGTTCTCCTGAATTTGCTGAAACTAGAACCAGAGCCTCTTTGAAACGGCCTCTTGAAAGATCCACCTTGGTTCCTATCCCCACTCTCATTATTTCGTTTTCCGTGTTGATTCTGCCTCGACCTTTCCATCCCACTCTCGGCCACTAGTGCCGTTTGTTGTACTGCTGCCACGGTCGAATGCTCATAAGTCTCTACCCTCAAACGGATATTTTCCCTTAAACCCTCTTCAAATTTCCTTGCCCTATCTTCCTCTTCCGGTACAGAACTCTTTCCAAATCTCAACAACGCATTATACTTGAAAGTATACTCCGTCACAGTCATGTCTCCTTGCTTCAAGTTATCAAATTCTCTCTTCTTTGCATTGTAGGCGGCTCGTGGAAAGAACCGGCGATTGAATTCCGCCTTGAACCCTTCCCAAGTAATCGGTGCCCCTTGATCTAGTACATTTACCCACCAGTTCTGGGCTTCACCCTTCAGTACATCACTTGCATTTTCCATCTTCTCCCTATCGGTCATCGGAATAGATCGGAAGATTCGTTCCATGTCCATTATCCAATGTTCTGCGAGCGTTGGATCGGGTGTCCCATGAAATTCCATCGGTTTCTTTCGAGTAAACTGTTTAGATATTGATCTCATACCCCTATTTTCGGGTGCATGTACTACAGTTATTGGTTCCACTTCAATGTGAGGTGTGGGAGGCAGTCGCTCCGATATATTCCGTATCATTTCCCCCATATTCCCCATCATCTCTGCCATTTCATTCATTCGTCGGGTATGGGGTGATAACTCTCGGTCATCCATGATTACAATCCTGTAGTTCTCAATGCATAAACACTATGCATGTATGACAAATAACATCATCATGTATGTATAACAACATACCATAAACATCAAACATCTCTAATATGTATCGATGTAATTGAAAGCATGTGACAATTCCCTCAACACTCCACTCGTCGTCGAACGTTCCCAAAGTTTTGTTACCTATAGCTTTGATACCAATAAATGTCACGACCCATCCCACTACGCGTGGAAATAGGACACATGGCACGCCACCAAGGCTCATCCAAACATCATCTAATAATACGCAGCGGAAAGAACTTCTATAAAACAACCCTGGTAGTTTAAAACTTAGGAAACGTTCCCCTCTGTGTTGTAAAAATACATTGAAATCAGAGTTATAAAAAGTTTTGGCCATTGAAAACACATTCAAAGAAAATAGTCTTGAAAACAGAGGCTCAGTCGACTGCCCCGTCGACTGCACTAGGTCCAGTCGACTGCTTCGTCGACTGTGTTATACAGAACCAAAATTTAACATTATCAAAAGGGGTCCAGTCGACTGCTATGGGGAAACCAGTCGACTGCTTTTTCATTAAGGAAAGCAGTGGCCAAAATCAACAGTGTTCAGTCGACTGTCCAAGGGGTCAGTCGACTGCTTCTCTTATAATATACTTTCAGTGTCTCAATCCCACGAGGTCCAGTCGACTGACCCTGGGTCCAGTCGACTGCTCCCCTGCTGGGCAGCCTGTACTGAAATTTTACAAGTCATGCTACTCAATACCAACAACAAACACAACCACAACTGATTTCCAACATATAAAACATAATTACAGACGTTCAATTACAAGATTACCATACTATAGAACTAATCTATGGTTCTATTACAACATATTACCAATCCTTACACAAGTTTAGGATTTAAAACAAAAACATATACAAGTGTTATCCCCGGCGTTCATCGGCCTCACTCATCGTGCTTCTTCTTATCCTTCTTCTTACCTGCAATGGAGTACATCTCCACTGCTCAGCTATATGCTGAGCGTACAAGTCTAACATGTACAATATATGATGAAACATGCTTTAATCTCATAAATCATACAATAGTCTCTAGGAAGAAAAATACGCATTCATCCAGTAGCGGCAAGTCCAAGCCTTAAACCGCGATACCAATGGCAAGTCCAAGTCTATCAACCATTGTATCCGCAAGTGCCATGGCAAGTCCAAGTCTATCAACCATGCACAGTAGCCGTCGCTACTAAATTCTCAAACATCGAGAAGCTTACTCCGGCATGAATTTGTATAAGACTCCCCTTTGACCCATATAGACAACTTAACGTGCTCGCGTAAATTTAGACATGCTTTTCACAATTTAGCGCGTGCATAATTAGCGGGCCTACAATTAACACATGGATTTCTCCCGGATCACAATTTCGTCGTCGAAATATAAAACATGTATTTCCCTATATTTCACAAGTTAGAACTTCATACCTCGTGCGATTTCCCCCAAACTTTGAAGGATCGACTAGGAGGCTAAATAAACGCTGGATTTCGAATTTGAGAAAATTCCTACAAGTTTATACCTGTTTTTCCCAAAAGTCTAAAATTTAGATTTTTACAAAACTTGGCCAAACACGACCTAAGTGGTATCAAAACGTAGATCTTACCTCCACGAGTTCAAATCTGAAATCTGGAGAAAATCTGACAGACGAACGGTCGTCGTATGTCGTCGCAAAGCCCGTTGGCTCCAAATCTCCCTTCTCTCTCCTCTCTCTAGATATTTGTGAGTGTTTGGATGAGATTGAAATCTCATCCCAATCTATACATAGGCAAACTTTTGGGGAATTACGTTTACCTCCCCGCAAGTTTCTCTAACTTCTAATTAATCCATGAAACTTCGCACACGTCCATTTTATGCCTTTACGAGTGAAAACTATAAATTCCAAAAGTTTTCGACTAAGTTTCGTTTGGGTCCAAAATAACGTCCGAAAACTATATTCTGTGGAATCTCTACACAACCTACCTTTTTAATTAACGTGTCACTCACGTTCTCACCACAGTTCTCAAAATGATATTACAATATCAAAGATTATCAGAATTATACTACACAGGTATAATTACTATTCACATAAATACCAGATAAGGTCAAATAACATTTAAATCATATAAATGCCATTTACTCGTGCTCATGAAATGTGAACTGCCATGTTCCTGTGTCCTCATTGACACCTTACCGTTGACTCACAGTCAACCTCATCACCATTATCAATTACATTGATAAACTCTCAATTTACAATTATGCATGATAAAACTATAAATTTTTGGAACGGGTGTGACACAGTTCGCCGGTATGCATGAGCAGCCAAAATCAGACATGCAGCTACTGACAATCAGACAACAGAATAATGAGTCCCTCAAGGAGTTCACCGACCGATTCAACCAACAGAAGCTTCAAATCCGCAATCTGAACGAGACAATTTCCATCATAGCCTTCTGCTCGGGAGTTCAACACACCAAGTGCGCCGCGTCGTTCCACAAAAACCGACCGGTAACCTTGGTCGAACTCGCAGAGAGGGTTGGAAAATATATTGACACTGAAGAGTTTCTGAAGACCAAATACACCGGGCAAGAAAGCAACGAGTCTTCCAGAAGTAAGCGAAAGCGAGATCAGCCCGGGAGTGCTGACAGTTTGACAGTTCACAGCGGTCTGAGTCCGGCAATCCCGACCTGACCACTGGTTCACAGCAGTCCGGGTCAGACAGTCCCGACCGGACCTTCAGCTCACAACAGGCATGGTTCGACAGTCCCGACCGGACCTTCAGCTCACAACAGGCATGGTTCGACAGTCCCGACCCGACCTCCAGTTCACATCGGTCAGGATCAAGCAGTTCCGGCTTTGCCTCCATCACATAAAAATCAGGAGCCCGACGATCCTGATCCGACCCCCTGTCTCCATCATTTTAGATGAGCCCGACTACGGTGGTACTTGCCTGATCACTACGTGAGGCTCCACCGATTGTCAGAGAGCTCATCCAAAGACCTCGGGCCTAACCCCGAGGCATAAAAAGACCTCGAACTCCAAACTCAGGCACTAAAAAGACCTCGAGCTCCGAACTCAGGCACTAAAAAGACCTCGGGCTCCGAACCCAGGCACCAAAGACCTCGGGGTCACGCCCGAGGCACCGGCTTCGCTTAGGTCCAACCGACGATGGGGGCAAACCTCCTAGGTGGCTGATGATGGCAAGCTTCAAAAGACCCTGCAACCACCATGTTCCAGGTCGGTTACCTACAGATCATAGCCTATGTAAGACCCTCGTCTTAGCGAAAGCTTGGGGGGCAAGACAGCGTAGTGAACTAAACAGGTAATCACACCGGGTATTTACAGGCCTCGCGGATAACCAAGTCAAAATCTTGGACAACCCGAGCACCTACAGTACTCAGAGGCTTTAACTCCACTTAGGCCTAGACCGACGATAGAGGTGACTAAAATCTCTTAGGTTGGTCGACGATAGAGGAGCAAAAGGACCCTAAAGCAACGTGATTTAGGTCAGCTCCACCAACATGGTCAAGCTCTTCTCCCAATAGTCTTGACGAAGGCTGGCCGGGCGGAAAACAACCATCCTGGGGAGTTAACAGTAAAAAGGACCCTAGAGCAATACACTTTAGGTCGGCTTTTCCAACATGGTAAAATCCTTCTACCCACAGCCTTGACGAAGGTTTACGGGCAGAAGAAAACCATCCTGGGAGCTAACTCAAGCAAAAAAGACTCCGAAGTAGGCCGAGTCTCAACTCTTGGTTACTTCCCGAGCATTCAAAGACTCCGAATTAGGCCGGGTCTCAACTCCCGGTCAGTTCCCGAGCACCTAAAGGTCCCGAGCTAGGCAGGGTCTCAACTCTCAGCCAGTTCCCGAGAACTCACCAGGCTCAGAAGCCCCGAGGCAGTTTCCTCAAGCACTCAGACAGTGACAAGTGGCATCAAACTAATTTCCAAACTAGCCCCGATATAGCATCTGGCCAATCTTGGAAATGCGGGGCAGCTGATACACCCAAAATTATGGGCAGTTTCCTACTCAAGCTAGAAGACTAATGGAAAGTGCATCTATTTCCTAATCCAATTAGGAAACCCCACAATTAATGTCAATCAATCCTAATACAATTAGGAAACTTACTTGATGGGTGACAATCACATCCTAATGGAATTATATTTCCTTATCCATGTAAGAGTAGGTCTCTTACATCTATAAAAGAGACCTCTCACCCCCCATTGAAGGGGCCGATAATTCTTTAGTCTACACAGCACCTCTACAAAATTCACCATTATATGCATACACCCGACCGGTATTACTGGTAGTGCCGCCCCTCTTTGTTGGCTCACCAGGCCCGCCGGTGATCTGCTAGTGAACGTGCTCAGACACACCCGTGGACGTAGGTACCTTCGTTAACAGGGCCGAACCACATACAAAAAATAGTCTCTCACTCTCTCTCTCCTTAAATTGCTTTACTTTACTCTTACCAATTTTTGGCATCATCAGCCCATAAGCATAAATTTTATGCTCTAAAATACCAAAACGAAAAATGAGATAATTCATAAAATTTCTCAAGTCTTCAATCAGTGTACAAAACACACTAGACATTTAATTCAAGAATTACCAACTTTAATTGGTTATATTTTAAGCAATTTATATTGCATACTCAACACAATATATATGCTCTAAACTATGTCCCAAAGAGCGAGAAAATACACTAAAATAATTTTCTCAAGCTACCACTTGTGTTCTAAACACATTGTGTTAATTCTCTGAACTAATAATCAATAAAAATATTTTAAGCAATTTAATATGTGTACAAAAACACACAATTATATACTCTAAAATATTAACATGATTGAGACAATGTACCAAAAATTACCTGTGGATCCCACAAAATTTTACATGGTTTTAAAACAGTGTCCCTTATGTCCCATATTAATTACAAAAATTAATAGTGTATTTTGGCTGTTTTAAGCAATTAAATAAACGTCCATAAACATTAATCATATGCTCTAAAATACCATAAATATATGATAATTTACACAAAAATTATCTTAGAGTCCCTTACAGTGTACTAGACACTATAGATTAATTTCAAAAATTCATATTCATTTTTGGATATTTTAAGCAATTAAAAACATATATAAAACATATATTTTATGCCCTAAAATACCGAAATTCAATGAAATAGTTTACCACAAAATTATTTCTGATCCCACATAGTGTCCCTAACATAGAAAAAATTAAAAATAAATTTTTCACATTTTTCCGGAATATTAAAGTAATTAAAACATATTTAAACTATTAAAAACTATATATTTTAAGGGTAATACTTGGGGCACAACCTTCATACAACTTTCATACAACCTCCCTAAAAGATGTATCTATCTCTTTCCTGTGTCACTGTGGGGTCCAGTGACATCACAGGAGAGAGATAGACACATCTTTTGGGGAGGTTGTATGAAAGTTGTATGAAGGTTGTGTCCCAAATATTACTCATATTTTAATTGCAGAAACTGTTTTAATTATAAAATTATTAAATACTTTTCTGAAATATTTTAATAAAAAATATATTAAGGACCAGGACCTCGAGGGGGACCCACACTCGCTGGAATCATTGTCGCCGGACCACTATAGGCCGGTGAGTGGGACCCACTCTCCCCTGCGCGAGTGGGCGAGGCCCTGCTGGATCTTCTTATTCACCAAAAACCCTAAAAAAAAATGCAGCGAAAGCTGCGCCCCCCCCCCCCCCCCCCGACCCGACTTTGCAAGCTCGTATCTCCTTCAATATTGATCCAAAGTTTACAAATTTTATATGGTTAGAAAGATCTCACGGAGTACTTGAACTTTGAACCAAAAGACGCACCGATTGCACGTCTCAATCATCCATAAAATGAGGGCAAAGTGGCTGAAAATTTTCGGTTACATGTCCAGAAATTTAGGGTTTGCAATTTCTCCCTCACCGAAGATAATCAAGCCATGAGACTTTGTGGGGGGACTCTAGGGACCATATGGGACACATCCATGTTAAAAAATTATGCCTCTATTGGAGTTTGGTACTAGACCCACTTGAAAATAAAAAATTTCAAAGTTTTTGATAAAAGCTTGAAAACACAACAATGGCATATTCGGTTTCGGCATATTTACGGGTGAATCAACACCTACAGGCTCTGATACCAATGTTGATAAATATGCACACAAGCATACGAGTCGGGTATAGGTTCGTTACCTAGCGGAATAACCCGACGGATCGCCGAACGGTGTTGTTACGAGACCGGCGTCTTCACCCACGAACTGCTGCTCCTTGTAGCCTCCGTGTACCCTCTCTTATGCATCGCCTAAGTCGTAGGAGATGCTACTGGAGCAATCACATGACAGTCACGCGCTAAATCCCATAGCTCCTTTGGTGATGGCCAAGAGAGAGATGAACCGTGAGAGAGAGAGAAGGAGAGAGAGAGAGGCTGCTCAAATATTCTAGGATAGCCATATGTGTGTTAAATATCATACATATATAAACAAACACATTCACCAACCCTAGGGCTCCAAGAGCCATGGCCCATTGGACCCGGTCCAATGTATGTGGGTGCCCGTATGGCCCACATATTTATTATAAGGACAAAAAAAAAAATCATACTAAAACTGTCAAATGAAAACCGCCATAAAAATTTATTGGGCAGCAATTAGGAAGCACGGGTGCGGCGGCCTTTAATTAGTACATACCTAATGTGGGTGCGGTTACCTTTCTGAAGAATCTGTGCTTCCTAGGGTAGCAATAATAGGGGTCTTAACAGTAGAAAGTTTGTTTACAAATAAATTTCTTTTTACCAAAAAAAACGGTTATCTACAAATAGAGAGGACAAGCTATGAACTATGACAGTGAAAAAGCTTAAACTAATAAGTACTTTTAGAACAGATCACATTTGTAATATAAAAAAAAATGCAGGCCTAGTGACCCAAAAGATTAACGATATACGATGTCAACTAAGGAGGATGGCCTAAAAAGATTAGAGGTGATATAAACCTAGAGTTTGGTGTGGTCATCACTTTTTTATTTGACCAAAAGTGAGTATCATTGCCTATTAGTATACAAAACAAGGCTTGTATGCATAGTTGACTTTTAGAAGTTAATTAGCACAATTTGTGTAATTATATGCAAAAGATAAAATAAGCCAAAAAAAAAAATTTACTACCTCTGTTCCATTTTATGTGTCCATCTTGGGAAATCCAACTATTTAAGGGGACAAAAAGAATCTACACCTACTTTCCACAATTGCCCATAATCATTACACTTTCTTTTTTTATTATGTTTTGGTGTTGATTGCAAGGAAGGGTAGTTGGGGAAACTAAGTAAAATTTATAAACTAATTTAGAAAAGTGGACAATAATTTTGAGACATCCTAAAAAAAAAAAAAGATGGACACATAAAATGGGACGGAGGGAATAAAGAACAAGGTTCGAAAAGAGAACCTCGGAAACACAGAAGCTACATATTGAGGGACAAAGTCAACTCGCTCCCCCGGCACGTAGTTAAATCTAGATTTCATCCTCGTACTCAATGAAATCTCCATCCATAAACTGCATAGAATGAGGGATTTTGGGCAACGGCTTAAGCCCGAGTCTGCCCATATCCGACCCAAACCAGACGAATGGTTCAAAAACCAAAAGAGAATGGGAAAGAACAGTACAATAGGGTGAACCCCAAAAAGGTGAGAGATGGGAAAAAGAAGAGACCGATAGATATAGGTTTCAACGAGTAGCCTTAATTAGATAACTAACCCATAAAGATCAATTTTCCCAAACCTTTCTTCTTATCCAAACATTAATGCATAAGATATCCACACACTAGCCATCTATACAAAACCTCCGCATAAAATTCATATCACGACACTCAAATTAAAATGAAACCCATCAATATGTGTAATAAATGCTTCTAAAATATCATCCAAATCTTGTACTCCGTATAACATAATCATAATGTACCATCATAATCTTAGGCCATTCAAACAATAGTTAGATAGCATGTTTCAATTCTCTACAAACGAAACTGAAACCTCCTTCGAATCAACTGGAAGTCCTTCGAATCGCTGTGCTGACCTGAGGGGGGAAAAAAAAAAAAAGAAGAAAAAGAGAGTCTAGAATCAACTGGAAGTCCTTCGAATCGCTGTGCTGACCTGACGTCAAATTCCGTAGACTTCCTGCCATGTTCTAAAAGAACAAAAAATAAAATAGAAAAAAAAAAAAAGGGTAAAACATTAAAATCTACAACCATGTAATCTTGTTCGCAAACTTAAAAAATATGCACTAAAGATACTATGACAAATAAAACATTTCAATGCAACACGTGTAGTAATTGAAGTCTCATAATTTTACAAGGTCTTCTAAGCTAAATATGTAGCTAGGACGAAACTTCCTTTTATTCTTTCAAAGGCGCCTTTGTTCTTGAACTATCCTTGAATATCATTTAGAGAAACTGAATAAAGGAAGTAGTTTCTAGGAAACAGCACAATCATTTATAGTGAGTCTTGTTATCTACATATTGTCCATGGTAGAAAGCAATTAAAGTAATTGGTACTTCATGTTCTGAAGGTTTCTGTTGCTTTAGACACAACTAGTTCATCCAGGACAAAAAATAAAAAAATAAAAAAAAACCATACTAAAACTGTCAAATGACAACCGCCATATAAATTTATTTGGCATCAATAATGGGGCTCTTAAAAGTAGAAATTTTGTTTAAAAATAAATTTATTTTTAAAAAAAAGGGTTATCTGCGGATAGAGAGTACAATGGGTGTACATGAAGATATGAACTCTGAAAGTGAAAAAAGCTTAAACTAATAAGTATTTTTAGAACAGATCACATTTGTAATAAGATTACAAAAAAAAAATGCAGGCTTAGTGACCCGTAAGATTAACGATATACGATGTCAACTAAGGAGGATAGCCTATAAATATTGAGGTGATATAAACCTAGTATCATTGTGTATTAGTATACAATACAAAGCTTATATGCTTATTTGATGTTTAGTAGTTAGCACAATTTGTGTAATTATACGCTAAAGAGAAAAGCCAAAAAAAAATAAAGAAGAAGAACAAAGTTCGAAATTAAGGAGAATACCTCGGAAATACAGAAGTTATAATTCGAGGGGCAAAGTCCACTCGTTCCCCCGGCACGTAGTTAATCTTGATTTCATCCTCGAACTCAATGAAATCTCCATCCAAACTAGCACATGCAGGATCTTCTGCAGTGAGTGATGCCGGAAACACATTGACATGCAAAGCATTAAACACACAATCATGAGGTCCTCTGTAGTATCTCCATCTAGTCAATTTCTTTGACCCCCCTGGTGGAATCACCAGGTAGAGCTTCTTCAATGGCTTTCTCGATCCATCTTCCTTGGACCATAAAAAAGGTTCCCATCTCAACGGAACATCAGATAAGTTGTGAATCTTTGTCGGCTTACAATCCTCACAAGTACACATCTGAACCAAAGACAAAACAATAGTGTATCCGACATCTTCAGATTATGATTTACGAGAGTTTTGGTGTAAACATATTACATATAGAAAACTGAAATATAATCACTAGATCAGTCTCAACAAAACCACAAATGCGGAGAATAGAAGAGTGCCCCCATGGCTATATATATATATATATATATATAATATATAGGGTGAAGAAAGACTTAGCAAGATATAAATATCAGAAATAAATTAAATTCTTCAGTATCTCCATATATCTTGTAAAATTAGGAAATATTCTTCAACAACCTCCGTGTAATCATATCGAAAATTGAAGTGTGTATATATATATATATATATATATAACCAGTAAATAAAATCAATCCAAAGCAACACAACATAAATGAAAAGAGTAGAAGAAAAAAAATTCACTCACTGTGCTACGGCCGAGTCCCATCCTCTTTCTTCCTGATCAATTTCAATCCCTATTATTACCAGAGATTCGAGAATTAGGGGTTAGGGTTCTGGCCAACTAATATTTGCTTCTGATCACCTAAATATTTCGAGAATTAGGGGTTAGACAGACAGAGAGAGAGAGATAGTGGGGGTGTGTGTGTTTTGAAAGGTCCCTGGACGGATTGGCGGGTCAATAAATATTGGTGGTCAATTAAGAGATGCCTTTCTTTCTCCCTGTACATTTAGAATTTAGAATAGGATTTGGAGTGGAAATAGATGTTGAATAAAACTTTGAATGTGTGTGTTTTAACTTTGGGTTAAATGTATTTTCACCCTCAAAGTATATCATATTTGGTATTTTGGTCTCTAAATAATTTTTTATTTTTTTTTTGCATTTTGATTCATTAACTAACATTTTGTGACACTTTTCGCCTTCCATCACTTTTAGTTGTTAAAAGATATAAAAAAAAATATTCTTCTTTTTTCTTTTTGTGGGGTTAACTACATAAAAACCCTCAGCACTTGGACCGTTTTTCACTTTACACCTTATAATTCAGTCCTATTACAAATTCTCATGTGCTTTGACTAAAGTGAAACCGTCAACGGGAAAATGTCTACAAAATCTCCAAAAGTCAAAATAAATCAATTAGCAAAATAGCATCAACAATTGCAATTGTCCAAAAGATAACTTGAACAACTTTCACCAATCATAATTTCTTTGTGATTTATTAATTAAGTACATAAGAAAAAAAAAAAAAATGTTAAACTGTCTACAAGGGATATTGTTGAGGTTTTCAATAGATTTCTATCTTTTATTGAGCTCTGCTACTTGCTGGCGTGCATTGTAGCTTCGCGTGAGTTTTTCATGTTTAATAATATTCCTTTTTGATTGACCAAAAAAATTAAAACACGAGAAAGTGAAAAAAAAAAAAAAAAAGATTTATCTACAGAGGTTCCCTTACAAAAATAAAATCTTTTCCATCACTTGTAATGGCTAAGACTAGGGTTGTGTTTCGGCCGGAACGGATCGGAAACACCCCTTTCGGAAAAAATTTTAAAATTTTCGGAAGCCAAAAATGCATTCCGAATTGCGTTCCGAAATTTCGGAAATTCCAAAATTATTTCCGATTCCGAAATTTCGAAATTTTCAGAATTTTCGGAATTTCATCAGATTAGGAATTTTTCGGAATATTCGGAATATTTTCGGAATTTTTCAGAATATTCGGAATTCAAGCTTAATGGGATTTCACTTGAGACTTGTAGACCTTTTATAGAAGCACATCACATCCCATTTTTTGTGTTTTTTCGATTTGGGATGAACACAATTTTCGGAATATTTCAGAATATTTTTGGAAAAGTTTCGAAAATGCAATTTCGGAATATGTTCGGAAACTTTTCGGAATATTTTGGAATATTTTAGGAAAAGTTTCGAAAAATACAATTTCGGAATATTTTCGGAAATTTTTCGGAATTTTCGGAATTCTAAAAACAATTCCGATTCCGATCCGATTTTTTTCGGAATTTTCGGAATTCGAAAATTCGGAATTCGGAATGCATATATAATTGCCAAAATCGGAATTTTTCGGATCGGAATCGGAATTTCTGTTCCAAATGACACCCCTAGCTAAGACCAACTTCATCCACTACCCGATTCCAATGCCAATTCCATTATTTGGCAAGACTGTCCAAACATGGCTCCCCAACCCCATGCCAAATAGTCTGCCAAAATTTGGCTTTATGGCATGTCGTGCCATATTTGGCATTTCTTCCACATCATCACCTTAGTCAACATTTTATCACTTTTTCTGTTTTTTTTTCTCAAATTTTGCATCCCAAATATTTTTAAAATGAGTAATGCTAGCCTGCTAGGGGTACAACCATTTTTTACAACCATCTCTATCTCTCTCTTAAGTGGCACTTGGGTCTATTGAAATTTAACTGGACCCTACAGTGCAACTTAGGAGAAATATAGAGATGATTATAAATGAGTTGTAAAAAATAGTTGTACCCTTAACATTGTTCTTCTCAAATATTACCACACAACATAAATGAAGAGAGTAGAAGAAAAAAAAAATTCCACTCATCGTGCTTACGGCCGAGTCCCATCCTCTTTCTTCCTAATCAATTTCAATCCCTAATATTACCAGAGATTCTAGAATTACGGGTTAGGGTTCTGGCTAACTAATATTTGCTTCTGATCAACTAATCTTTCGAGGATTAAGAGTTAGAGAGAGAGTGTGTGTGTGTGTGTGTTAAGGGTACCTGAATATTGGTGGTCAATTAGAGAGATGCCTTCTCCCTGTACATTTAGAACTTTGGGTTAAATGTATTTTTTACCGTCAAAGTATATCCTATTTAGTATATTAGTCTCTAAATAATATTTTATTGTGTCAAAAATTCTAATCGATAATGCGCATCTGTTAATGTGTTACCATATCATATGATGAAAGAAGATCCAAAAAATAGAAGACGATTTGCTCGGAGCGTGGCAATTGTTGGTTTTTCTAGTGGAATTGTACAACCGAAAAGGGTGGTCTCCATTACTGACATGATTTGAAAAAAATACTTTTGTTCATTTAAAAAATAGTTTATTAATGCTCACTCAAGCATCCTATTGGTCGATATAGTGGAACCCAGGATTAAACAAATGATATTTAATCCTGGATCTCACTGCATTGGCCAAAGGAATACTTGGGTGAGCATTGATGAACCATTTTTTGAGTGAGCAAAAATGCTCTCTAATTTGAAATGTGCGCTCTTGTGCTACGTCTAAGTACAGACGATCATGTAAGTAGTAAAACTAGAAAGATTAGGTCGAATCTAAGGGAAGGAAATGTTTTTTTTATAAATAAAAATAATTGGTGGACAATTTTCATAAATAGAATACAGTGAACCTAAATTAAACAAGATGGACCAAGTTGTTCAAATTAAAACTGTACGGACTAAAATTACATTTCACCCAAGCTGTAGGAGAGCAAAGTGTAACATCCCCTAAAATTGTATGGCTTAAAATTTTCATGTTATCTTGACTTCAGTTTAGGACAATAGATTTCAATTGGAAACAACATCAACAATTATTAAGGCACAAATTTGTCTAAGTCCATTAATAATTGTCACAAATTAACATTAATTTTAAAATCTCGGATCTTTAGTTATTCAGTTGATATCGAGGGTTGTTCTTGTGTATTTTTTTAAAAAAAAATTTTGGCAAATACAATGCATGTCCTGAATACATGGCATCAGTAAATTCCTTTTCTTTCTTATGAGTTTTTGTCATTTGTGAAATAAAGTTATTTGAGGCTTATGTACAATATGATATAACCATGCAGTAAAGAAACAACAACTTTTAAAGGGAATTACAAAAGCCACCCTAAAAAGGTAAAAAGAAGCCCAACAAATTCACTTCATTCGTTAAAACATTCTTTTTTTCTTTTTCTTTTTTGATAAGACATCCGTTAAAACATTCACTTCATTCGTTAAAACTTAGCTAGCAATAGCAACCAAATTGAAATAAAACATTTCCAACCGCTAAAAAAGGGGGAGTTAAGAGTTAAAGAGTGCGATATATCAGTGATAAATTTAACATTTTTAAGTTTTAACTCATCAAAGATACCACTGGGCAAGATATATCTTTGTGTGATGATATGATCCACAAATTTGAATTTATTTTAATTTTTGTAATGTTTCGATGTTAGACTTAATTTCGAATTATCATTAATTACGGAACTGCGAAATTGATAAGGAATGTCTAAATTAAATCTACTATTATATGGACTACTATATCAATCCGATTTATAGAAATATGATTAGGGTAATAATAGAAGGTTTAGATAATAGGTCAAATAGAATCCTAATTCCATTAAATGTCCGCTTTGATGGGTGAGCAGAATTAGAGGCTAATTAGGAGACTATTAGGTCCTCTCTATCCTTTTAAATATAGTGATAAACTCTCCATCAGTAATCACTTTTATGCAACACGGATTTAGAGTGCAAGAAGGAGAAACCTAGTTCTCCAATACTAACACATTTTAGGGTTCGAAATCTTAAGAAGGAATCGGCCATCAGTTTGATTTCTGGAGCCATCAGTCTAATTTTTGGAGACATCATCCTCACTTCAAGATTCATCAGTCTGATTTCGAGAGTCAAGTAAGGAAGTACAATGGATCACGGTATGCTTTCTTATTATCTTTAGATAAGGTGGACTTAATCGTGAACATACATGAGAATAAAATCCTGAAGAAGAACGCATGACTAGTTTATGTTTTAATCCTAGATTATTGATTCATGCTTTAATAGTTTGATGATTGTTCTTGATTATGACAACATGTGGTATCAGAGCCTTAGTTTTAATCTCATGATGTTTCGTTTATATTCTGCAATAAAAGAGAATTGTGAGATTTGCCAGTTTTTGGTAATAATGTAGACACCATAACTATCTCCAAAAAATTTCTTTTTATGTTCCGCGAATTGGAGAATGACTCCAGAGTTATTCATTTTGTTGTTAAGGTGTTTTTTTTTTTCAGATTGACTGTCTTATTGTCTCTATTTATCTATAATACCATTAATGGGCATTCTGATGCTTATACTATTGGTCATTGAACATGATTTTGTTCTAGAATAATTGAATGTATGTTAGAAGTATTAAGACTTCCTTATGGTAGCATTTAAATTATGTTAGATTAGGTGTTCACCAAAGTGCCCTGGTCTAAAAACAGAAAATGCTATTATTGTGACAATATTCAATTACTATATTTTGGTTGCCCAAAGGTCCAAATCTGGTTTTGAATATTCGGATTGTAAATGTTTTTATTATATTGATTAATTTGTCATTGTGATTTGGTTGCCCAAAGGTCCAGTCACAATGGTTAAAATAATATTAAAGAGGTGACATGTTATTGGTTGAGGATGATATAGGTTGCCCAAAGGTCCATATTTCTCCTTCGTTGATAGGCACATTGCCCATTTATGTTTCATGAAAAACATTGAACAGTCCATGAAAATATCCCTTGAACTTGTCAATTATGTGTTGCTATATTTGATATGTGGGCATATTTTGTTGTTGCAGCAGCCCCTGTTAGCCTTTTTAATGCAATTTCGTCCACTCCAAAATTTGATGGAACAAATTTTAATGACTAGAGTGAACACGTTCAGCTCACCTTGGGGGTTCTTGACCTGGACATATCCCTTCTTGTTGAAAAGCCCGCTGCCAATACAGATACGAGCAGTGAAGCTGAAGGGGATGTGTTCGTAGCGTGGGAAAGATCCAACAGGCTGAGCCTAATGTATTTGAAGCTTACTGTCATCCCCTCCATTAAAAATTCCTTACCTAAAATTGAAAGTGCTCTGGAGTTTCTGAATAATGTCAAGCAGAGATTCCAGCAAGCTGATAAGTCCCTAGCAGGGACACTGATGGGAAAACTTACCACAATGATTTTTTATGGAACCTGTACAATGAACGAGCACATTCTGGAGATGACCAACTTGTTTCCAAATTAAGGACTTTAGAGATGCAATTGGATGATGCATTTATTTTCCAATTCATTCTCAATTCTCTCCCAGATAAGTATGCACCATTCGTTATAAATTACAACACTAGTAAAAGATAAGTGGAGTATAAATGAGGTGACATCTAAACTAATCCAGAAAAAATAACGTTTAAAGCAGCTGGGGTCAAGTGGCTCATCTCGCCGTGCAGAACAATTTTAGGATGATGAACTCATCCAAGAAAGTAACTGGGAAAGGCATAAAGCAGGGCCGATCCAATGAGTCTGAACTAGCACCAAAGAAGATTGAAAAGAGGAATGGTAAGTGTCACTTTTAAAAGAGTGGGCACTTCCAAAAGGATTGCCTGAAGAGGCGAGCTTGGTTTGAAAAGAAGTGTAAGCCTTTGGCTTTAGTATGTTGCGAATCAAACTTAACTGATGTTCCTTCAAATTCTTTGATTTTAGATTCTGGTTCAAGCACTCATGTTTCCAATACCTTGCAGGGATACCTTTCGACCCGAACCATAAGACAAAATGAAGCATTTTTATGCATGGGGAATCGAAGGAAAGCTAAAGTTGAAGCCGTCGAGACTTTTAAAATAATTTTGGATTCTGGTTTTATTTTGGATTTAAAAGTCACTTTTTATGTTCTTAGTATTTCTAGAAATTTGGTTTCCTTATCAAAACTTGATGTTGATGGCTTTTCTTTCGAATTAAAGAACAAAGGTTTTAAATTATTTAAAGATCTTAGTTACTGTGGTTCTGGTCTTATGATTGATGGTTTGTATCAAATTAATTTAGATAATAATTTTGAACAAAAATTACTCACCCTGCAACCTAACGGTGGAACTAAACGTGCTTTAATGGATAATAATTCGTCCTTCTTGTGGCATAAAAGATTAGGACACATATCCAGGGATAGAGTTCAAAGACTCGTAAAAGAGGGAATACTCCCTAACTTGGATTTTAGTGACTTTGGTGTATGTGTGGACTGCATTAAGGGAAAGCAAACCAAACATACAAACAAAGGAGCCACGAGAAGTAATGAACTCCTGAAAATAATACACACAGCAGACATATGCGGTCCTTTTGATGCTCCATCCTTCGGAGGAGAAAAAAATTTCATCACCTTTATAAATGACTTTTCACGTTTTTGATACCTTCATCCCTTCCACGATAAATCTCAATCAATTAATCTTGTTGAGATTTATATAAAAGAAGTTGAAAGACAATTAAGGAAAAAGGTCAAAATCATTAGGTCTAATAGAGGTGGTGAATTTTATGTTAAATATGATGAAACAGGGCAACACCCTGGCCCATTTGTTAAACTCCTTAAAAATTTAGGTATAGTTGTACAATACATAATGCTAGGTACACCCCAGCAGAATGGTGTGGCTGAAAGGCGCAACCGTACACTTATGGATATGGTTAGAAGTATGATAAGTAATATGAATTTGCCTCTATCTCTGTGGATGCATGCTATCAAAATCGCTGTGTATATATTAAATCGAGTTCCTAGTAAGTCAGTTCCAAAGACTCCTTTTGAACTGTGGACAGGAAGGAAACCTAGTATTAGACACCTGCATATTTGGGGTTGTCAAGCAGAAGCGAGAATTTACAATCCACAAGAAAAGAAACTGGATCCCAAGACTATTAGTGGTTTTTTCATTGGGTATCTAGAACACTCAAAGGGATATAGGTTTTACTATCCTAATCATAACACAAGAATAGTTGAAACCGGTAATGCTAAATTCATTGAGAATGGTGAAGTCAGTGGAAGTGATAGAATTAGGGAAGTGGTTATTCAAGAAGTCAGGGTACAAATTCCCTTACCCTGAATTCAGAATGATGTTGTTCCTAATGATGTTGCCCATGGTAACAACAATGAACAACAAATGAATAATCAACAACCCATCAGTGAACCACATAATGAACCCCCTAATGAAACTGTCACCATTGAACCTATTGTAGAGGCACCACTGGAAATAGCATTAAGAAGGTCTCAGAGACCTAGAAAGCCAGCTATCTCGGATCATTACGTGGTGTATTTACAAGAGGCTGAATTTAACATATGAGATATAGATGATCCGATTACATATCGACAAGCCATTTATAGTGATAATTCTGTTAAATGAATTGATGCCATGAAAAATGAATTAAAATCTATAGGTGATAATGAAGTTTGGGAGTTGGTCGATTTACCTCAATAATGTAAATGAATCGGGTGTAAATGGGTCTATAAGACCAAACGCGATTCAAAGGGCAACATTGAACGACATAAAGCCGGACTAGTAGCCAAAGGTTTTAATCAGAAAGAGGGTATTGATTATAATGGAACCTTCTCTCCTGTTTCTAATAAGAAGGATTCATTAAGAATTATTTTGGCATTGGTAGCTCATTATGATTTAGAGCTTCACCAAATGGATGTCAAAACGACTTTTTTGAATGGGAGTTTAGATGAAGAAGTCTACATGGCACAGCCAGAAGGCTTCATTATAAAGGGCAAAGGGGACATGGCATGTTTGTTAAAGAAGTCAATATATAGACTTAAGCAAGCTTCTTAGCAATGGTACCTTAAGTTTCATAATACCATTACCACCTCTGGATTTAAGGAAAACATTGTGGAACGATGTATATATCTGAAGATTAGTGGGAGTAAGTTTGCATTTTTAGTTCTATATGTTGATGACTTATTAATAGCCAGTAGTGATCTTGGTTTGTTACAGGAAACCAAGAATTTTCTTTATGAAATCTTTGAAATGAAAGATATGGGAGAGGCATTCTACGTGATCGAGATAGAGATATTCTGGGATAGATCACGTAGATGGTTGGGATTGTCTCAGAAAGCTTACATTAACAAAGTTTTGGAAAGGTTTCACATGAATGATTGTGGCTCTGTTCTTGTTCCAATTCAGAAGGGAGATAAATTCAGCTTAAGTCAATTTCCCAAGAATGAATTGGAACAAAAATAAAGGAAAGACTACCCTTACGCTTCTATTGTGGGAAGTTTAATGTATGCTCAGGTTTGCACCAGACCTGACATAAGTTTTGCGGTTGGAATGCTTGGGAGATACCAAAGTAATCTTGGGCTAGATCATTGGAAAGCTGCAAAGAAAGTGTTAAGATACTTGCAAGGGACTAAGGATCATATGCTCACATTTAAGAGGACTGATCACCTTGAAGTGGTTGGTTATTCAGACTCAAATTTTGGAGGATGCCTAGATAGTAGAAAGAGCACTAGCAATTATGTGTTCCTTCTTGGAGGAGGGGTGGCTTCGTGGAAGAGTACTAAGCAGACTGTCACAGCATCATCCACCATGGAGGCTGAATTTGTGGTATGTTTTGAAGCTACAAATCATGGCTTATGGTTGCGAAATTTTATATCAGGACTTAGTATTATGGGCACCGTTGCTAAGCCCCTGACAATTTATTGTGATAATGTCGCAGCAATCTTCTGCTCACCCGTCAAAGCAGATATTTAATGGAATTAGGATTCCCTTTGACCTATTAGCCTCTAATTCTGCTCACCCCGTCAAAGAAATCTTTATTTATATCTAATTCCATTAAATGTCTGCTTTGACGGGTAAGCAGAATTAGAGGCTAATTAGGAGACTATTAGGTCCTCTCTCTCCCTTTAAATATAGTGATAAACTCTCTATCAGTAGTCACTTTTATGCAACACGAATTTAGAGGGCAAGAGGGAGAAACCTAGTTCTCCAATACTAACATATTTTAGGGTTCAAAATCTTAAGAACATCAGTCTGATTTCTGGAGCCATCAGTCTAATTCTAGAGACATCATCTTGACTTCAAGATCCATCAGTCTGATTTTGAGAGTCAAGTAAGGAAGTACTATGGATCACAGTATGCTTTCTTATTATCTTTAGATTAGGTGGACTTAATCATGAACATACATGAGAATAAAGATCCTGAAGAACAACGCATGACTAGTTTATGTTTTAGTCCTAGATTATTGATTCATGCTTTAATAGTTTGATGATTGTTCTTGATTATGACAACATTCAAGAGTTGTTACAATTAAATATTGTGACAGTGGTCGTGACACAGACCGCTACATGTGAATGCATATTACTCTTTCTAGTTTAATCTTTTAGCAAAAACAGTGACCACATATTAAGAATAAATTAAAGCTATTGAGTAATTCAATAATCCTATTGATAAAGTATTGTAAGAATTTTTTGTGTAAATCCTCACTCTTCATCTAATTTGTTCTTCTTTTCCCAACCAATTTGTTTTACCTCTCATAACTCTTATGAATATTTTCATAAAAACATCATTAGATAGAAGAGTATGCATGACCCGTTTCTTTTTCCGTTCACAAAAATTGTGCATCCTCTCTCTCTATATTCACAAAATTTTCATGAGAGATATGAGGAGAGTGTGCATGACCAATTTCTTTCTTCTTTCATAAAATTGTGGATCTTGTCTCTCTATGCTCATGAAAATATCATGAAAGATGAGGGTTAATTTTTAGCTAATACATCTAATATTGAAGGGTCTATCACCAAATAACCTTTTTCTTGTTTTTCCAAGTTGGATGTGTACATTGAAATCAATGGCAAAGTTACAAAAAAAATGTCAAATCAAATTGACAAAGGCCAAAAATAAATAAGCTAAATTGATTTCAATTTTCCACGCTTACTGAGGCAAAATAAGCTATATATATGTAGATAGTGTATATATATAGATATACCAACCTTAACAAACGTGTGTATTTAGGACACTATCACTGGGCTCGAATCCCCAGCAAAGAGCTGGGTGGGCAACACTCATGTAGAACTGGAAGCATCACATTTTTTTTTCTTTTACCTTTCAAAAAATACGAGGAAAAACAATTGTGATGTGAGCAGTACTCCATCTCGCGACCCACGATCGTTAGTCACTTAAAACACATTCTATGTTTTATTCCACATGGGCTGTCCTACTCCAAATCAAATTCAATATGTACTAGGAGAAGGCTTCGGTCTAATTTTTTTGCATATATATTCACATATACCTCTCTAATTCCTTTCCTATCTTCCAATTCAACCAAAGACAGTGATTGCCTCTTAACTCAAAGCCCCAAAATCTCTATTCATTGCCGCCATCTAGGTACTCTTCTTAACTATCTCTATGATTAGATTCATATCATTTTTTGGGGTCGAGAATAGCTTGACTGAGGCTTACTAGCTCCATCCCAGGTTCTCTTGTTGCCTTGAAAATTACCCTGAGGTCTCCACCCTTGGGTATTCCTTGGTGACTGGTTCTGGAAATTCCTCTGTCATCATCACCTGATTAGTGAGGTCGACGGCTATAGCAGCAAATCCATCAGCTATATCCAACGCCCTTGCTAATGCAACCTCTCCCAAAATAAAACCAGCTGGCTGTCCAACCATCTCAGTTATCCATTCTACTACCATATCGGCCATGGCTGCCATATGTACTATAGGTTTGGCTGGTAACTCATGCATAATGGTATCTTCGGCACAACTATCTCCTCATCAGGAATATCCTCCTCCACTACCTCCATGATCACGTCTCCTTCTACCACTGTGTCATCCTTTCCGACCACTATATCCATCTCAACAGCCTCGGGGTCCTCTAGCTCCTGCTCTGGCTCTATCTCCTCATCAAGAACATTCTCTAACTCATTCGGATCATCCTCCAGCTCATCAGCATTATCATCGTCTATTGGCTCCTCCTCTACTGGGTCCTCATTGTCCATAGGCTCCTCCTCTCCATCCCCGTCGATATCCCCGTCAGGATGCTCATCCTCTAGATCTGGGTCCTCCTCATCCTGAATCGGCTGAGGCTTCAGAACTGGTATGTTAGGTACCGATGATGGAAGAGCTGCCGATGCTGGTGCAGCTACAGGCTCCTGTGGAATTGGCCCGGCTATAATAGCTCACAACTCGATCTCGTCTACCTTCGACTTACTCTGAATCAATCTAGACATCTCCTAGTATATGGCTGCTCGGGTCATAGCGTAGTGATATGCATTCATGTGTATCTCAGTCGGGTATGTTGCGCCCACAACATAGAGGGAAGCCCATATCCTCTCTTCTAAATAACGACTAGCTGTCTGGCGAATATGGCTAAGATATATCTCTGGCATGGCTAGCTCCACTGTGTCCCCATGAATAACATGTCGACCAAAAGAGTCATCCACAAATAGGTGGAAATTCGGATCCATGCTAACTTGCAAAGGAAACTATCTATCGTCAGGAGGACGAAACTCATATCTCATCTCAAGGAATCTTAAACTCATATCTCATATCACGCCCCAGAGCAGCAAAAATAGAGAAAAATAAATTTTCTTTTTGGGTCATGTCACTAATTATCCACACCACACAATACTAGTTAACTAGAAGCAATAGTAAACAACTGAATATATCATAACTATTAGGAATTTATACTAAAAACCATGCTTTATGTAGTTGATTTATTATTCATTTAATAAAATCAGTTATTCCATTTTTATGAGAATCTGTGTGGGCAATATTTGCATTACACTATTTATTGTGCATGTGTGTCTCTTATTCTACATAGTAGGTGGTTTGGTGTATAGAGTTCGGCTTACACACGGAAGATCAGACAATCAGATCTTATAGAATGTAAGATTTTGGTTTACAGTCTTAGATGGGATTGGACACACCATCGGTAGGACTGCAACATGGTGATGTAATAGGTTTGTCTTGACTAAGGGAAACGGTATAGTTTCAACTCACTATGCTGGTACATTTTGTGTATTAAACGGGACCGACTTGGGGTAATTATCTTTGTACTGACTTATAAGATAATTAATACCTCATGGCTATTATGAGTGATTATGCTCTAAATCCTAAGTTAATTTATAAGCACGTACATTTGATATTTACGCTTTGATCCCTAAAAGGGTGAGATCCTTAAATGGGTCAATATCTCATTGGATTGGGTGACAATATTAATTGTGTGGTGGATATTTATTAATGATGGAATCCACGTCTCAATTTTGGATTTGATGATATCCCCTTGATAAAGCTTATAAGTTTTGATTATGTCAAACCCTGCAAGTGGATTTTATATCTGACATATCAGATAAGTTAAGCAGAGGATCTCAAGAAATTTTAAGAGATTAATTAAATATATTGTCAGTAATTATATTAAATTAATGGATATCTGTAATCTTAACGTGGGGAGATAATAAGCATTTAATAACATGGAGCTTGAAATATATTTTTGAGATAAGGGTAGGAGTGCAATTATAATTCTTTAGTGATATGAATTATAATTTATGGAAATAGGAATCTGATTCAGTTCGAATTAGGATTTTTTTTCTAATTCTATAAGGAAGCCTATTCCATATTGACTTGTCCCTATCGTAGCCTATATATATGTTGCTTTAGCTCTCTTCTCTTTTTTCGTTTTTCCATCAAGTGTATTATAACTTGGAATAGAAAGGAGAGCGTGAAAGGGAGAGCAGAAAACAGAAAGAATTTCAAAAGAGCCCACACTAAGTTCGATATTCTGGTAGCAGAGGAATATGATAGAAGATCATGAGCTATTATCAAGCCCGTGTTCTCGATTCGTCTACTACAGCAATCCATTTTTGCAGTTCAAGGTAACCCTAGTTCCGCCCTTGTAGGGTTATTATAGATTTTACAAAAAATTTTACAGTACCAACTTATACGCACTGTCAACAGATTCTGGAAACTTAGTTTCCTAACAATAACGATTCTATCAATTATAATATCAGAGTGGTTCTCAGGATCACAACAAGTCTGGAGACAATATATGCCCAAATTAAAGTTCGACAGAAATAACAAAAATATAAACTAGATATAACTTCTTCATCTCTAGCTGGTATAAGGGTAGTCATCATTCATGGGGCCACCCATAGCATAATCCCCTTCCGGGTAGTAGCTATCGTCGTACGCATCATTACTTGCATTAAGAGGGACAGGGTAATCTGAACCAGGAATGTCCAGGCAATAAAGGTCGTCAGCTTACTGAGAGCTGAGTGAATAGAAACTCACAGGGTACCCAATGATATAACGTAATAACAAGTTATGGAAGTGTCTAAGATATAGTGTTACAATATTTTCTTTTTCTTTATTATCCCAATGTCGTTACTCAACCCTTATCGTCTTGTAAATAGCAAACCCAGTACATGTTGATCGTTGGAACAGACTTGATTGTAAAACTCCTGGATACACAAATGCTCTGTCTACCGCGTCACCGCAAGTCATAGATACCATCTACCACGTAACACCACAAGTCATAGAGGTCATCTGCCGCATACACTGTAAGTCATAGATAATAAGTCAGTCCATCCCCCGCTTTTAAGAACATATGCACAGTCCATCGCATGTCGGGGATTTAACTCTTCAAGCATCGACACATCAATTCTATTGCCACGATTTATTGTCAGCTAAGTATTCTCAGCCACCGCAAGTCATAGATACCTTCCATCGCATAACATCACAAGTCATAGAGGTCATCTACCGTGTTTAAGAATACTTTTTTACCCGATCATAAACAGCTTCGTTTGTCTATCGCATTTGGAAAACAGCTCCTCCCATAATTATCCCAGAACTTAGCAAACCTACCTATCGTTATACCACTAACGATTACATGATAGACCCATACATGAACCACATAGTATCTAACGTCCTCACGTTAATCCATTATTCTTAATCATACTTATCCTTGTTATCATATTATCCCTGATCAACCTATAATCGCATAATGAAAGTCCGAATCGAGAATCAAACATTTGAACTCTTTAAATAATAAACAAAAGGAACTAACCATGTTCTGCCATTGCCAATCGATTGGGACAAAAACTATAACAATCAATTTAGAAAAATGACAATCAATTGGATCCAAAACCAAGATAATCGATTGGTTTACAATTATTGGCAATCGATTGGGAAAAGTCCAATCGATTGGGACTCAACTGATGTCAATCAATTGGGAAAAGTCCAATCGATTGGTACTTTGTCTTCTCCAGCAGAAACGTAAAACAGAATATATATAAATGTCTTATAGACATGTTTAATACCTCTAAACATCACCAAAACTTGTAACAATAATATATTAAAGAGACCAAGTGAGTAAGGACTTACCTAGGGTGTGTTTAGCTTGAAACCCAAGCTGCCTCTCTCTCCTCCTTCTCTTTCTCTTCCTTCGTTGTCTCAACTCTCTCTCTATCTCTCCTTCTCTTTCTCTTCCTTCTCTTTCTTCTATCTTCTTCCTTCTCTTTCTCTCTGTCTAGCAGAGTATGTGTGTATGCTTGTGTGGATGTATATATGTATACATGTATGGATATATATATATATATGTGTGTATAATATATAACATCTCTCTCTCTCTCTCTTAACCAACTAACCAAAATAGTCCCAAGGCAATAAAAATGGGCTGGTATATATAGAAAAACAAAGTGCTATGTGTCAACACACGAATCAAAGTTGAAAACTTATCTCTACAAATGCCAACTGATTGGAAGCAGAAGCAATCGATTGTGAGTCAAGGGAAATCGATTGGTATATGTCATGTAATGAATTCTGGTCAGTAGGATTGCAATCGATTGGGAAATATGACAATCAATTGGTATACAAAAAGTGGTAATCGTTTGGAAGGCAAGGCAATCGATTGGTAACCAAATTTTACCAAAAGAAAAGTAAGGGTTATACAGGTATAAATACGAAGTCTTATTTATTAATACACTCCAAAAATACAGGGCATTACAACCTAATTCCATTACCTTTGATCGGGATGTAAAGTTCCTTAGCCACTTTTGGAGGAGTTTGTGGCGCCGATTTGACACATTACTATAGTATAGTAGCATGACGCAGATGGTCAAACCAAAGTGGTCAATAGAACTTTGGCCAAGTTAATTAGATGTATTTCTGGAGAGAAGACTAAGTTGTGGGACATCGCATTACCGCAAGTGGAGTTTGCTTTCAATGGCATGAAGAACAGGTCTACGAGCAAGACACCGTTTAAAGTGGTGTATACGAAGCCTCCAAGGCTAGCCGTTGATTTAGCTCCATTGCCAAGACTTCCAGGTTCTAGCATTGTAGCAAAAAATTTGGCAGATAAAATTCATAAAGTTCTAGAGGATGTACGGTAGAATCTTGAATGTGCAAATAGTGGGTACAAGTTAGAGGCTGACAAGCATCGACGAGCTAAGGTGTTTGACGAAGGGGATTTGGTGATGGTTTACCTCCGTAAGAAAAGACTTCTAGTAGGAACCTACAGTAAGTTGAAGAGCAAAAAAGATGGTCCTTTTTTCAGATAACGAAGAAGCTTGGAGACAATGCATATTCGACGGATTTGCCTAGTGATGTGGCTATATCTTCTACTTTCAATGTAGCGGATTTATTCGAGTATCACCCTCCAGATGAGCCTCTATTTCAGCAAACTCGAGGTTGAGTTTTTTTCAAAGTGGAGGGGCTTGATGTAGGACAGGGATGTGAGCATGCTGGAAATCACAATGTTTATATGGGTTGATTTGGCAAGAGATGCAAGTTGAGGATTGATTGGGATCTGAAGAGTTTTGGAAAGTTTAGGACTTTGTTTACTAATTTGACTAGAGTTGATTTTCTTTCCTTTATTTTGTTTTGATTTTCTTTACTTTATTTTGTTTTCTTTGGTGGCAAGACTTCTCTAAGAATAAATAGTGATATGTAGTGGAATAAAAGGGATAGATACAAATACTTTGACAGGGTTGTCTTTTTGGTTGAAATGGGATGGTGTTCAAACTCCCGAAATGCAGTCTAGACATACAACTTTAAGTTTTTGTTCACAAATCTCTTGTGAGACTTTATCGTCTCTGTTGGTGGATTCTAGCACTTATGGCTTCCGCTCCGTCAGAGATCTTCTCGTTGAACCTGGAACTATGGTTGTCTCCTTAATTTCTCGTGTCTCACCTCTTTTGGAGTTCAAAGTCCTCTATCTTTATGTTTTTTCCCATTCTCTTTTGGTTTCTGAACCATTCGATTAGTTTGGGCAAGTTTTGAGTTAATAATGGGTTGAACCCGAACTCAATTCTTGGGTAAGTGGGGCCGGATATGGGTAGACTCGGCTGGACTTTGGCTTAAACCATTTTTATGTTTGGGAACAACTTTTTGGACTTTTAGTTGAGTGTGAATTGGGCGTTTTAAAAATAGTATTGTAGAATAAGAGGTTTTACATGTTCTGGCGCCTCCACTTTTTTAGGACCTTAACGTTGGGACTATTTTGACATAACGACTAAGGGGTCTCTACCCTAGTTTTATTATAGATCCTTAGAAAATAATAACTTGTGCAACTTAAAAAACTACTCACTTCTAGGGGTGTCAATAAAACCAGTGCACCAACTATACCTATTGGTTCGGTTGGTATTCAAATTATTCCTTCATTGTAAAAGCCGAACCAAATTGTAAAAATACATTAAACTGAACCAAATTGAACTGGCAAAAAACCGATCATTCGCTTAAATAATTGATCGAATCGAACCAAACTGAATAGTTGACACCCTACTCACTTCTCTCTCCTTTTAGCTAAGACACTCTACGGCTTTGTTAGTTTGCAGATTCAAAGAAGGAAACAAAACAAGAAAGAAATCATTTTTCCTTGTATTCTAACGGTTGTTTTCTTCCTTGCTTAAAAGGATTACAGACCGAAGGTTATCAAAATATAATGTGAACCGAAGATAATTGGAAGGGAAATAATTCATAAAATTTTGAAATTTTGATTTGTTATTATCTTATCATTTTTTCCCTTCATATTTTTTCGCCTCTTTCCTTATCAACAAAACAAAGAAAAATATTTTCACTAATGCTTTCTTTTCCTTTCCCCCACGATATCTATGAACCAACCACATTAATGCTCTGTTTAATTCATGATGGATTTGGTGAGGGAAAAAGGAGAATAAATAAAATACTTAAAAAATAGTTTTCTTTCTTCCATTACTAAGGCTTCGCTAGATTTAGAGAAGGTTAAAGGAAAATGTTACGGAAAACAATTTCCCTTGATATTTTCTTTCATGTCGAAACAATATATGAAATGGAATTTTTTTTTAATAGAAAATGAAGAAAATAGGACGGGAAGTGACTCACAAGATTCTAAGTGTTTAACTTCACTTTCACTTTGTTTTCTGTTCGTTCCTATTTTTGTGACTGCTTTCTATTCTTCTTATCTCACTAAGTCCATAAATCAAACAAAGTCTAAAGAAACCGACAAGGAAAATAGAATAGAGAAAAGCTTGGGTGAGCAAAAATGCTCTCTATTTTTATGAGCATAGAGTGAAGATCCACAATTTTAAAGCAGTCGTGCACATTCTCGCTTCATCTCTCATGATATTTTATTAAGGCAGATCCTACAATTTTATAAAAAAAAACAGAAAGAAATTGGTCATCCACACTCCCCCACATCTCTAAGGATATTCATGAGAGAGAGAGAGAGAGTATGAGAGGGAGAGAGAGGACCCACGGTTTTATGGAAAGGTGAATTGAAAGTAATTGTCAGTAAGAGGAACCTTATGGTCATCTGGAAGATAGTCAAATTCATAAAGATATTCTAGTTTGGAAGTTGAACGTCTGGATGAAGAAGAAGAAGAAGAAGAAGAAGAAGAAGAAGAAGAACTTCTGGAGATAGAGGAGGAAGCCATGAGAAAGGTGAATAGTAAAAATGAACAGTGACTTTTTGCTACAATGAAACAGTGGCTGATTAATCATATACTGACATTTTCTGAGACTCTAAAATCCACAAAGGATTAAAAACATGACCAAGGAGAAGATAACCGACTGTATCAGAAGGTAAACCGAGACAAAAAACAGCGAGGCTTAAGGTACTATTATCTTTTACAGACTTTTACCAACAACTTAGACAAAGGGACTTCACACAAAAGACAAAAACTTAAGGAGTTTCTGATATGGAGGATCCTCATGAGAGGCAACCATATAGCATACATTCCTAAAGTTTAGAGACTCAAAACTGCATAGTAATGATCAATCACCCCAGGATGAAATTAGCTCGACATGTTAAACCTTTTCTCCCTGTAAACCTTCTCTTCCACCTTCCAACATACACAACACCATATGGACCAATTTCTAACAGACAGATTTTAAGCTTTCTAACGGATATATCCGTTACTAATTAGTAACGGATATATCCGTTAGAAATCAAAAAAATCCGTTAGTAATTTGATATATCCGTTAGTATATTTTTAAAGGTGAAAACCTGCAAAAAAAAATTAAGTTTCGGTGGTATTTTTGTAAATAAGCTGTACAAAAAAAATTTCCCCAAAATTTCCCCCCCTCCCCCCAAATTTTCCCCCCAAACTATCTACCGCTCTATCCTCCCCACTCTATCGACATATCTCTCTCTCAATTCTAAAACTATCTACTCCCCCCCCTCTCTCTCTCTCTCTCTCTCTCTCTCTCTCTCTCTCTCACCCTCGCCACCACTGCCCCACTCCATCGCCCCCATCGCCCCTCTCCAATGCCACCACCACTGCTCGTCGCCGCCACGAACCGTCGGATTATCAGAAAATTAGATCTAGGTTATGACTCGTACGAAATCAAACTCACTCACTCTCCGATCGAAATCAACAGCAATTCGAGCTCCTCAACAATCCCGTTCACTACAACTCCGTCTTTCTGCTACTCACTGCTGCTCTTCTCTCTCTGGTAATTTTGATCTCTAAAAACCCTAGAACAAGTCTCATTCAAAAAGCTACTTTGATCTCTAGCCCTTTTACTGATTATCATTTCTCACTCTTCGATTTCTAGTTTTCATCCAAATTTGATATCAATTATTTTGAGATGATGATCTTTTGAGTTAGCTTTTGATGTTTGAGTTTGGTGAGAAATGTGTGACCTGATCTATTTAAGGAATGTGTAGTATTTGAACCTGATGATTAATTTATGTTTGATTTATGAAAACTTAAAACCACTGTATTCGTCAAATATTGTTATAGTATTTTTGCCCCCCACCCCACCCCCCCTTTTTTTATTGGAGGTGTACATGGAATATGCTCTGACTAAGGATTAAGGAGGTAATGAAAGCCAATGTTCCATTAGTGCTGAAAGGAAAATTCTGTAATTTTTTTTCTTATTTCCCTACATTGATTTGATTTTATTTGATTTTGGAACTGCTTCATCGTATAGTTGTTTCTTGGGTAATCTTATGATTCTTATCGAAGTGTTAAATGCTTCACTTTTTGTAGGATTTTAGTCTCCATGATTCAAAAAAATTTGCAGCATTTGATTTTGATGGAAGCCTTGCGAAGACATCGATGAAAAAATATGACAATTTCCAGCATTTGAAATGCTTTAGAGTTGTTAGCTATCAAAATAACTGATAAATGAGAATGGAAACAAATATTGACTTTGTGTTCTTAATATTGTAGAGGTTAAAAAAAAGTTAAGTTTAGAATTGACTAATATAATTGGTCTCCTAGGAAGTAGGTTTTCTTTGGTACTGATGATACTCTTCATCCTTCAACATGTAGCTTATTGCATAGTGTTGTATTTGTAGTTAAAGCCATCAGATACTATTTATTCTAACTAATCCCTAGGACTAGTCTAGATAGTGTTTACGCACAACGGTAACGTTTAGTATATCAAAACAGGGAACTAAAAATTGAAAAATGAGTGTAGGGATCCTTTAGAGTAAGTGTATCGGCTTCAACTTTAGCACACGAAATGAGTAAATGCAAAAACAAAAGTTGATTAGTAATAATGTTGGTTGAAATTTTATAATACAAGCTATGTGCTTCATTTATTTGTTTCAACATTATGAATTATGTGATTAACGAACTGATTGGAACTCTACTTCAATCCTTACTGATAGGATTTTTTATTTTCTTGTTTTCCAGTATAAAGAGGACATCCTTATGTGCAGGAAATGGGTTTTGTCCCCATGATTAGACTCTTTGTAACTAACACGCATCACGGTCACGAATTGTTAAGTGTAAATCACATTGCAGACACACATATCCTTTAACAACTTGCTTTTCAGGATCCTATTCTCACCCATTAGATTTTTTTTCCATTGCTTGACAGCAAAGTGGTCCAAGTCCAATTGTCAAGAATGCATTCATCTTTCCACTTTTTCTTTTTTCCTAACGAAAAATATATAACCTTCTGATATGTGTTAATCTCTTTCAAATTGTTTGGTAGAATTCGGTTTGTCCTTGTGTTTTTACTTCATGGATGTTTATGTCTTTCCTTCCTGCTTGGGATATGAATTTTTACCAATCCGGTATTCTTTAATGTTTGGGTAACTGCTTTTGTACAATAGAGTTAATTGCTTTTGTACAATTACCTCTTTTCCCTTACTAAAATGACATCATTTTGAGAGTTATTTTACCCTTGTCAGGGAAAAAAAAAAATTTCTTCCCCTTCTCCTCTCTGCCACCAACAACCATCTAGCACAACTTCATCTTCACCATTACAGCCCCTCAACAGGCCGAATATATATATATATATATGTATGTATAAGGGGGTCTAAGTTGAGTTTTGCGCTTCCAAGATCAGTGTCTGCGTTGGGGTTGGCCAGAGAAGAATGGCATCCGTCTTGTTATTTTTGTGTAATACACCTCTTATAACAGTAAACTCAATACTCAATAGTGCCCAAATGCCGAGAGATAAATAACTAAATAGAAGAAGTACATGTAAGCTTATGATGGAAAAAAGTTTTCTCACCTTAAATAGATTACAATTGATTATAGAGGTGCTAGATATTGACAAGGATCGTGTTTCTTGCATTAAATTCTTGAAGAACTCATAATTGCTCATGTCTTGCATTAAATTCAAGCAGTCTTGTTGATATGTAAGCTATTAATTTTGGTTCCTTTTGACCATGAATTTTGACATCAATTAGTTTTTCACTATGAAGAACGTCATCGTGTTTCTTTTTATATGTTCCTTCCTACGTTTTCTTGATCTTAAGCATTTGTTTTTGTAACTGCAATTTTTCTTAACAGATTTAGTCTAGAGTACTTCATTTCGCATACAATTTGTTACAACTAGAAGATGCTAGAAAATCAGAACTTCGTCACTAATGGCTACTTGCATCCGACGGCTAGAAGATGCTAATTTGAATTGTAGGGCCATGATTACTCCTCTTCAGCTCAGGGTCATAACAGAATGCTATATAATTGATGAATGCCCTTAAAGAATAACTCTCAGCACCATTAGAAATAATTAGTCACCTTTGTTTGGCCATTCAATACAAAAATTAGACAATGAAAGTACAATGATTTCATTATAAATATACAACATATTTCTCTTTTAAAATCTAAATTCACTTCCTTTACTTGTTCTTTTAGAAATCTGTACAATGAGTGATGAATTTTGAGATCAGTTTTCCTCTTATTGCCATTATTATTGTGTTCTTGTTTATACATATCTCTTCTTCTAGTTTTCTTATTATTGCTTTCTTTTTCTTTTTATACATATCTCTTCTTCTAAACGACGTCGACAGACATGTCGAATGACATTTAACTATGTATTAACTCTTAGAAGCACATATACGAACAATTTACGATATGGGGACAATGACAATCTATGTTTGAGTTTCAAAGAATCTTAAGTTGTTAGAAAGTGTACTAACTTTAATTTTTGTATCTCCAACCTCCCCCTCTACCCCTCCTCACCCACTGTAATTGCCTCTAAGTTGACTTCTCAGTTGTTTTGACTTATGTTCGCTTGCTTGTCTCTCCTGTTGATTCATTTGGCTTGATCTAATTATGTTAAAAAATTTATTTGACGAATTTGCAAATTTCTGGTTTGATGTTTGTCCTTTGTTATGGTTTCTATATTTTGTTAAACACTGAATTTTCACATCCCTTAATGATAAAACTGAAAGCCTATTAACTATCCTATAATGCTTCGTTCTTTAAAGCCCCCCTTGATCCAAGCACTGCATTGGGAGATTTCTCTGGAATTAATTATTCCGAGGTAATTCTTTGTTCTATTGTGAGTTGCAACTATGAGTAATTATACAGTAAGAGATCTTGATGTTTCCAAGACAGGCTTCTGCATTTACTGTGACATATCCTGTAAATAGTGCAATTGATAAAGAAGGTAATGAAACTAAGAAGGCGGTTGCCTGGGAGAACGCCTTCATTTAGTTAGTAAAGGTAGTTTTTCTATTTGCCATTTTCTTTTCTTCATTTTATTTATGGTCTTGCCCGTTCAAGCGTCGTGCATTTAAAGGAGTTTTTTTTTTTTATATATATTACCCAATTTTCTGGTTATGATGCTAATATAAGATACTTTGTTAATTTGATGGACTATCAAAAAATAGTTAGTTAACATAGATGTGGAGCTTTAGGCTCACTACAGGTAAGTAGTTTGGAACCATTATAGATAAAAGAAAGGTTTGGATATAGGAAATCACTGCTCCGAATATGGTGCTGCTGTAACGGAGAGCTGGGTTGCTGATTTGAGTCTATATTCACATGACCACCAGAGACTGCCCTTTGAAAATAATGAGAAACTTTACTAGAATTCTACGGGTCTTTCTATTCTTCTAGAGAAAGGTAACAGCCTAACAAAATTTGTGGAACAGGAAATCAATTCCAAGTTGTCAAACTAAATTAAATTAGGGTAAAGTTTCTGAAATTCCTTCTAAAAAATATGGTTTATTATTAGGTGGACACTAAGACAATTTTGTAACCTAATCTTGGGGGTCATATTGCACAAGTTTGCAAATTTCTCTCTTTTCCTAATCGAGACAAAATAAAAATAGTATGGAAAAAATTCTCCTTTTGTTTCTGATAAAACTCAGCTCAAATAAGCCTTGGCCCAAATTATGGGGGTTGGCTCCTATTGTTTCTGATAATGCATTGATTTAACTAGGTTTATTGAAGCCAACAAAATGGTGTATCTTAAACTTACATAGTTGAACTGTTTGATACCTTTGCATTCGCGTGTCATCCATTTGCATTAACAATTTGTTGGTATCTCCAGTTTATTGCCTCTGCATGTGTGTGTGTTTCTGGCAACAATTGTATGTACCAATTCTTAATTTTTGCTTCAGAATCTGAACCTTTTATTTTGTTGCAGAATGAGATTTTACCAATGTTGCAATCTAGAAACTTGACGCTTACCTTTTCATCGGAAAGCTCTATTGAAGAAGAATTAAAAAGAGAAAGTACTGCAGATTATAACCATCCTGGTTAGGCCTCAAATATCTCTCTCTCCCCTTCTCTCAAGGCCTCAAATATCCAAGTATTGCCACTTGGATTATCCTCGTGGAAATGGCTAGAAGTTATTACTCTGCTTATGATTAATAAAGCACTTGATAGTTCAATCTATTTAAGCATGCTTTAGTATTTAAGCACACTTTGTGCCTGCTTTAGTTTATATCTATTTAAGCATACTTTGTGCTTGCTTTAGTATATACATGCAATCTATTTAAGCATACCCAACACTTGTAAATTGTTGGGTTATGGCTTGTTGATTCTAATTGCATATACTCTCATAGTCCTACCTATAAGAGCTTAGTAATCTCCTGTGGGACAAACTTAGAGTTCACTGTTTTTCTACTCTTTGCATTACAAAAGTCCTTTAATAAACAGTGTCTTGATATTGGAGAACTTCCCATTATTTAGTATATTCTTCTCCTGTGTACATGATACAATAGTTGATTAGCGTTTTGATGTAAATAATTGCTCACTGCTCCTCGCTTCTTGTGCTATAGGTATCACTACATGATGTATATTAATTACTTCTTAAGACTTTGAAATCCTTTTTTGTATTTCTTTTAATTTGCTATTCCTGATCAAAACTGATTTCTTTTCTTTTTTATTTTTCAATCTTGTAATTGAATTTTTTTTTTGGTCATCAATTCATTCTATCCCCCCACTCTTCCCAATCAGGCAACCACCCTTCTCAATTCATTCTATCACCCCATTTTTTTTCCTTTTTCCCACTTGGATTATCCTCAAATTTTGTAATGCGTATATGATTCATAGTTATTTTAGTTATAATAAAGCCTATCATATTATATTATACCTGCCTAGTGCCTACCCTCTATTTTTATATCGTATGTAGTTGGGAAAGATGGTCAATTTTTTTGAAGTGAGAGTGATAACTTGCTTAATCATTTAATATTAATATTGTTATATCGTCATTAAACTATTAACCAGACAGATTGGTGAAGGTTAATGCTACCCAAATGGAAAAACTGGAAATGACTAATTGCCCCCTTTGGTTTTATATTTTGGAACTCTGAGTGTTCATGCGCCACCTTGCTTCTATTGGACATTCTTTACAGGGACTCTATGATTACATCGATACTATGAACAAATGGTTTGAAGGGCTGATTGCTAAAGACATCAACATTACGAAAGAAATATATTCAGTTCAAAGTGTTGAGTTTGACCATCAGGTAAGTTGGTCGCAACTAGTTGTGTATCTTTTTCTTTAGCCCTTAGATTACTTAAAGCTATTCATGAAACTTGAAACCAATAGTTGATTTGAATCAGTTCTCAGTTAAGAGCTGAGAGTTTGGGATTGGTCCAATGACTTCACCCATACGTGAGCTTGCCTGATGAGTTGAAGTTCAATTGTGATTAATACGCTGTACATATGCTTTGTAGTGAAGTCCATGCATGTTCTCTTTTTGTTTCTTATGGTAAAACCCCTTTTCACAGGAGTTCATAAACTAGTTCAGAAATTACACTCTGCACAAGATCGCTAAGTAGAACCAGCCTTATTGGGTGCCAGAAGGCCCTCACCCGTTTCCTTCGAGCCCATGTAAAGAGCTTTCCAGTTGAATAGATATGATTTTGAAAACTGTATCACTTTTTTGTACTAGGTTGATTTAGGGGTGAACAACAATGACCAAATTATCTGCTCATTAATTTACTTTATTTTCTTTGCCATTTTCCATTGTCCATTGTGCTCACATTACTCTGATATTCTTGTCACAGTTGCCTATTTATTTGGCTTTCTTCACAATAACCAAACTACTTTCTTAACCCATGCCCTCTTATCAATTACTACTCAGTTTTTAAGTTTTGTTTAAATTTTGGTCGGCAATTGAATTGTTTCGGCATAAGTCCAATGTGTAAAGCTACAAATTAATGGACATGGTGTTTTTCTCGTTCTTTTTGCAGATATATGGGTACTATTGTTGGTACTTGGTACAAGTGACTTGGATCCCCTAGTGGCATGGTTCCATGTGGCAAGACACTAGTTGGTAGCTCATCGAGGTCTTTTATGATAAATTGGTGTAAACGTGCATTTTTATTGCTGCACATTACAAGACTTCAGAATTTGTTATGTTAGCGTCCATTACTTGTAATCATGCAAGGAATGACCGTGTCCATATTTGATTTGTTAGTTTAGGTTTGGATGTATATTTTGGATTCTACTTGTTTTTATTATTATGAATAATTTTTATTGTGTTTTGTATGAATTATTATGCTTGTTCATTAGGTGCAAATAAGAAAAGTGAAGCATGCACATGAATAAATTTTTTTTTTTTTTTGTGTATTAATATTTCTAACAGATGTATCTGTTAGTAAATCTGTTAGTCTTTTTTTATTTTTATTTTTTCTGTATATTACTAACGGATATATCCGTTAGTAATTCTTGACAAACTGTTAGTATTCAACCTAAATTTTTTAAAATTAGTTGAAAAAAAACGTTAGTAAATAGCTTTCTAACGGATATATCCGTTAGAAATCCTTTGATTTACTAACGGATTTACTAACGGATATGTCCGTTAGTAATTAATTTTACTAACGGACATATCCGTTAGTAAATCCGTTAGTAATATTACTAACGCTAAAATACTAACGGATATATCCGTTAGTAATATTTATTCTAACGGATATATCCGTTAGTAATGAGGCCATATGGTGTAGTGATACCCCCAGATTCTTCTTCTCATATTCCTTGTTACATGTTCGCACCCTCATCCGCAACCTTTGATGCAGATTTCCCTCCTCTCTAGTTCACTACATCAGAGGATCAAGTCAAGCATGAGCATAAAATCCCTACCTCTACTGTCATCAATCCAGATGGAACAAAGAAACCAATCTCTGCTGCTGAAGCAACTTTACTTTCTCGTGTTGTAATAGTGTGTAATAGTTTCCTTTGTCTGTACTTTTACTTTCTCGTGTTGTAACAGTGTGGAATAGTGTGCTCTGTCTGTTTGTCCTGTTACTCCTTGGAGATTCTCCCTTTTTTCTCTATAAAAGGGGTTTGCATCTTCCATTTGAGGGCAGAGGTTTGGAAGTTTAGGTTTGGAAGTTTGAATAATATTTTTCTTTGATCCTATAACTCTTTGGTCTACACATCCATGGCCGGCCCAATGGGGGGCCAGTGGGGCAACCGCCCCGGGCCACCAAAGTTTATCAAATTTTGAAGGCCCTAATAAAATTTTCATAATTACATTTTTACTTTGAGTTTTTTTTAGCATTTTACATTAGGTCTCCCTTAATTATGTTAAGTCGCTCCTCAACATATGTTTAGGCCCCAAAGGGGCCCAATGTCCAATTTAGTGTCATCAACTACATATATATTGATATACATACATATAAAACTCAAAATCAAAGGCCCCTAGAATTTTGAAAAATTACACTTTTAGTTCAAGAATTTGTTGAGTTTTAGAAATAGGCCTCCCAAGAATTTTGAAAGACACCGTACAATATTTAAGTTTTACAAATAGATTCTCATATTATAAGTAGATCCCAAAAAAATCGCCAATTATGTATAAGTAAACCCTAAAAAAATAGTCAATTATGTATAAGTAGACCCCAAAAAAATTGCCTCGGGGGCGCTGCCCCCGAACCCCCGAATAAGAGCCTCCCTTTTAGTAGTTCGTCCTGGGCCTCCAAATACTCAGGACCGACCCTGTACACATCCTCCCTCATCGCTCATGATATTTTTATCCGCATAGAGGGACAAGATCCACAATTTTATGAAAGGAGAAAGAAATTGATCATGCACACTCTAGTCCTCATATCTCTCATGAAAATTTTGTGAATATCGAGAGAGAAAGAAGATGCACAAGTTTTGCGAAAGAACGTGTCATGCACACTCTCCTCTCTCACGATGTTTTTATGAGCACACTCACACAAGGGTTATAAATGGAAAAACAAATTGGTTGGGAAAGAAGAACGAAATAGATGAGGAGCAAGAATTTACACAAAAAAAATCTTACAATACTTTTTAAAACAGGATTAACAAATTATTCAAAAGATATAATTTATCAGAAATGCTACATGCACTTCATATTGTACTCTAAATTGTACAACTGAGGGTATCTAAGCAAATAACCAAAGTTTTGTGGGACCCACTGATAAAAACTAAACACACAAATCTCTCATTTCCCCCAAATTCATTCAGATTTCATTTCCCCCCAAATTGAAACCCTAACATTGGTTACCCACCACAACCCCCGATACTCTCTCTCTCACTCTCGTCACCGGCGAGGAGCTCCCCACTGGCGACGAGCTCAACTATCTCTCTCCAGGTATGGCTCTCTCTCTCTCTCTCTCTCTCTCTCTCTCTCTCTCTCTCTCTCTGTCTCGCTCCATGTATTATGTGTATATGAACATTTGTGTGTGTGTCATTAATGAACTCTGTATATTGTTGAGTAATTTATCAACACTGGCACATCATTGCTTCTTGATCATTTGATTAGTGAAAGAGAAAGCACCACCTCCCACCTGTAGGAAAGCAACATGGGTTTTGGTTTCTCTCTCAACATTTTTCTAAATATGGTCCCCTTACGAATCAAATCTTCCCATGCCAAGTTTTAACAAAGCAAAACTAGATGTTGATTTGGTGGAATTATTATTTTTTTTTTAAACATGAAGATGAAACATAGGAATCATATACCTAAGTCCCAATATAATTGACAAATGGTTCAATGAAACGTGAAAGGGGTTAGAAATCTCATTAAATTATATTTTGCACCAATTTTTACCATGAAATTTCACTTGAAGCTCTATTCATATTTCATAGTGAGTGAATTTTTTTTTGGTGGTTAGTAATTTGTACTCGTTGAGATTCTGAATATTATAAGCTTTTTCTTTCCAATCTTTGTTTTGTTGCATATTATCAGCTTTTTCCTTTATATTTTCCTGTGCACTGGCCGCTGGTCGTGGAGTTGCACCTGGAAGAGGTGTTGTGCCTCCTGTACGGAGGTAAATGGGATCCCATCCCCATGTCTATGAAGTTATCGATTGCCTTGTAACCATTTCCCTTGGAACTTTCTTCATCTAGACCCGAAGTTATGGATTGCCTTGTAAATTTGTAATCATTTCCCTTGGAACTTCTTCATCTAAACCCCTCGCTTTTGTATCTTCTTCAAGTTAGTGTTAAGGGCATGACTTTTTGTTTAAAGAACTAAGAGTATGAGGATTTTAAGTTGGTTTTTGGTATATGCATAGTGGATTTTCTAATGTTCACTGTGATTAGGCCTTTCACTATCAACATTAAAACTAGTGGATGAGTGAGGGTGATAATACAATGTTTGTATATTTTGTGGTAGTTGATCATAAGGCAATGTAACTATAATTTAAGTTGAATCTAGAATGGTGTTGTGTAATGTGTAATTTTGTGGGGGTGCTCTGCTATTAGCCCTATCCATTGTCGAAAGATTCAAAAATTGTTTCTGAGCACTAGAGTTGATTTCACTCCAGAGCAGAAAGCAATATAACTTCTTAGCAAAAAAAAAAAAGAGAAAGCAATATAACTAGCCAAAATTATCAGTGGATAGAATCTGATAATGAAGTACTCTTAAAAAGTAGAATTGCATTTTGTTGCTTTCAAGCAAAAGAAGGAAATAAAACTTGTATGAGCTGAGAACTTGTGTCATGCATGGCATAAAAGCTGCTTCACGACAGTCGGGCGTGCTTTAATAAGGAAATTTTACTCAGCATAAGGAAAAATTAGACAAATCCACAATCAGGATGGTAAGTATGTCAAATACATGACCAGCAATTTTACATTCACAAATAAGTTCAAACAACAATCAAGAACTCTTTGATTGAAAGGTAAAAAAAAAACACCACCACCATTCTTAGTATGTTCAGAAACGAACATTAAGATAGAATAAACAAAAATCTCCCTTAAAAGTTAAATTTCTCAGCAACAAAATACACAACACTCACATATGTTCAAAAGTCAAGACCAAAGAGGCAACTTATGTTGCTCAGTTACACTCCCCCTACTCATCTCAAGTAGTTAATACTGTTACCATCAAAACTCATCACTAGGCTAAAATATAGCCTCTAAGAGAAAGTGAGCAGGTTCTGATTTTGCATCGTAACCATATTTAGATGTGCTATATTTCCGGTGTACACCTGTGAGTACTTTCCCAGTGCTAGATTTCTGATGGAAAGTTACCATCAGCCTCGAGCATTCCCTGCAGAAACCAGAGAAACAGTACTCATCAACCAAATAAGCATCTATCTAAATAACCGCTACATTAGTACTTTATATATGTATACATATATTGGGAGAACCACTTACAGTATTTGATCTTCCGTATTTGATCTTCCGAGTAGTTAGCACGTCTCTCACTGGTCTTACTCCGTTGCTTCGACCCACTGAGAGTGCTTTTAGCAGTGAAAATTGCTGCAGCTGCTAATAATTATAACCCTCAAGCCATCTCAGAATCTTGAAACCATAAGTAGGAAAATATAGCCAGAATTTACTGAACCAAAAAATTAAAACCAACCCATCATTGATCTTCATCCCCTAACAGAGGCCAAAACTAAAAACTAAGGAAAAAAAACAACTTTTAGAGAGAAAAATCATAAACCCAGTACCTAAAATTAAAAAAAAATAAAAATAAAAATAAAAAAAAACTGAAGCATAACCATTAATCTACACATCCAAAATTGATTATCATCAGACAACAATATCATTTGTTTACTCATATAATTTTGTAAGCATCCCAGTATATTGGAACTAGGATTATATATTACTCTATCTTCAACATGTTGGTTTGGAATCAAATGTAAGGGCATGAGATTCTGACCTCATGAAATTTCATGGTAAAAATTGGTGCAAAATATAATTTAATGAGATTTCTAACCTCTTTCACGTTTCATTGAACCATTTGTCAATTATATTGGGACTTAGGTATATGATTCCTATGTTTCATCTTCATGTTTTAAAAAAAAAAAAAAAAAATCCACCAAATCAACAACTAGTTTTGCTTTGTTAAAACTTGGCATGGGAAGATTTGATTCGTAAGGGGACCATATTTAGAAAAATGTTGAGAGAGAAACCAAAACCCATGTTGCTTTCCTACAGGTGGGAGGTGGTGCTTTCTCTTTCACTAATCAAATGATCAAGAAGCAATGATGTGCCAGTGTTGATAAATTACTCAACAATATACAGAGTTCATTAATGACACACACACAAATGTTCATATACACATAATACATGGAGCGTGAGACAGAGAGAGAGAGAGAGAGAGAGCCATACCTGGAGAGAGATAGTTGAGCTCGTCGCCAGTGGGGAGCTCCTCGCCGGTGACGAGAGTGAGAGAGAGAGTATCGGGGGTTGTGGTGGGTAACCAATGTTAGGGTTTCAATTTGGGGGGAAATGAAATCTGAATGAATTTGGGGGAAATGAGAGGTTTGTGTGTTTAGTTTTTATCAGTGGGTTCCACAAAACTTTGGTTATTTGCTTAGATACCCTCAGTTGTACAATTCAGAGTACAATATGAAGTGCATGTAGCATTTCTGATAATTTATTCTTAATTTGCAGTCACTGCTTTTGCTAAAATATTAAAATAGAAAGAGTAATGTGCATTCACATGTAGCAGTATATGTCACGGTCACTATCACAATATATGATACAACTGTGGAAACAATGGAAAAATCCAAAGAAATTCAAATTTGTTGATCATTTCTCACACAAAGATATATCTTGGTGACCCAATATCTTCGATGAATTAAAACTTGAAAGTGACCAATGATATATCACACCCTTTTAACTCTTTAACTCCTCCCCTTTTTTAGCGGTTGGAAATGTTTTATTTCAATTTTGTTGCTATTGTTAGCTAAGTTTTAATGAATGAAGTGAATTTTGTGGGATTTAGACCTTTTTAGGCCGACTTTTGTAATCTCCTTTAAAATTTCTTGGCCTATCTACAACATGATTAGTTTCTCTCTATGTAGAATACATTTTTGCTCACCCAGACCTCCACTGAGTGACATGTGTCTCATTTTATTTTCTTTTTGCCCTTATTTAATCAATATAATTATTAGAATGTCACTCAATAAATAGAGTGAGCAAAAATGCTCCTCTTTATGTATTACCTTTATAATAACGTAAAATCTGTTTTTTAAGTTAGGCTATTAAAAGCCGTAAATAAATGATCATATCATATTGTACATGAGCCTCAAATAACTTTATTTCGCACACCACGAATGACCAAAAGAAAAAAAAAAAAAAAAAAGTACACAAGAACAACCCTCTATTATTAATTGAATAACTTAAGATCTTGATTTTAAAATTAATTTTAATTTAGAATACATTTTTGCTCACGCTTCTCTACCATTGGCTAATGCAGTGGGACCCATGACTAAATGAGAATTAATTAATGGTGTAAAATATTGGATCCCACTGTATTAATCAATGAAAAAAAAGGGTGCACAAAAAGTGAGTAATTTTGGGGTGAGCAAACTGCACTCTTTAATTTACGCCAATTATTAATGGACTTAGATAAGTTTGTACCTTAACAATTGTTGATGTTGTTTTCAATTGAAATCCGTTGTCCTAACCTGAAATCAAGAAAACATGTAAAATTTGAAGTGATACAATTTATATGGGATATTACACTTTGCTAACCTATAGCTTGGGTCAAAATATTTGGGACTCAAATTTGTTAACTATAGCATTATTTTAATTTAGCACAATAATAACCACTTCTGCAACCATGAAAACATCTTATTTAATACGTCCTAGTAATTGTGGTTCAAAAATGTTATAATTTAGTCCTAATATGGAGTAACTTTAAAAATCACTTTAATTATAAAATCAAATTGTGTTAAGCCATTTTTTTACTCAAAAACAAAGGGCTTTCTGTTGAATTACAAAGTAGAGCGAGGTGCTTTACACCAAATTAAAAAAGTACCGAGTGACTTATATATATAAAAAAAATGATTTGTGACTAATGCACCTAATATCTTATTTTTATTTTTTAATTTTTTTCCAAGTTGGACATAGAGACAGTTGGATGTAAATTGAAATTAATGGCAAAAAAAAAAAAAAATAACTAGTCAATTGGCAAAATTAAGCCGTAAATAAATAAGCTAACTTGATATCTTTTTTTTTTTTTTTGCTCAGAACTAAATTGATATCAAAACATATACTACATAAATAAGCTACATGTAGTCTTAGATAATGTATATAGATATCAAATTTAGGACGTGTATTTAGGACGCTATCATTTAAAACACATTCCAAATCAAATTCAAGATGTACTAGGAAAAGGCTTCGGTCTAATTGTTTTAACTCAAAGCCCCCAGCCTCTTAACTCAAAGCCCCCAAATCTCTGTTCGCTGCCGCCATACACACTCTCTCTCTCTCTCTCTCTCTCTCTCTCTCTCTCTCTAGTCCCCACACTCTCTAGATTTCCTTCCTGTGTGTGAAAGCCTGTTTGGAAGATTACGTACACTTTTTGTCGAATACATATCTGGTAATATATAGTTGGAAGCTACCGATTGAAATTTTGATCTGGAAGAAAGAAAGAGGATGGGAATCGCCCTTCGTAGCAATGTGAGTTTTTCTTCTATTCTCTGCATTTATATATATATATACAGTATGTTTTTTGTTGAGATTGATATTCATCAACTGATTTTATATATGTATTTCAGTATTCTATATATATATATATATACACAGAGAGAGAGAGAGAGAGAGAGAGAGAGAGAGAGAGAGAGATCGAAGTTGTAAATCATATTCTAAACATATATATGTGATCGGATGCTATGAATTGTCTTTAATTGGTTCAGATCTCATGGGATAAGCCAACAAAGATTCACAACTTATCTGATGTTCGTTTGAGATGGGAACCATATATATGGTCCAAAAGAGATGGATCGAGAAAGCCTTTGAAGAAGCTCTACCTCGAGATTCCACCAGGGGGGTCAAAGAAATTATCTAAACGAAAATACTGCTTAAATATAGAAGATTATGTGTTTAATGATTTGCGTATCAATGTGTTTCCGGCATCACTCACACCAGAAGATCGTGCATGTTCGAGTATGGATGGAGATTACATTGAGTTGAATGATGAAATCAAGATTAACTATGTGCCGGGGGGACGAATTGAATTTGTCCCTCGGTTACCTTCAGTATATCATGTTTTCTCTGATTCTCAAAGGCAAAAGTAGTACTGTTTGATGACATGTATGGATATAATTAGGATAAGATTATATATGATGGTATATTTGGAGGACTGGTTGATATTTTAGAAATATTAGAGATGGTCCTTGAATAGGCATTTATTGTAGGTTGGTCCTAGTGGTTTTGCATCAATGAAAATACATGAAGACTCTGAAATTGGTCATTTTGCCTAATATTTTTGTAATGTTTATGACGTGAATACCCTTGTAGTTAAAATCATTATCAATTTTTATATAAAAAATGTAAAATCTGTCATGTTTTGGATTTGTAACCGTCCCATTAAACAGGATTCCAATAATAGTTACTTGAATAAATTTGATTTACTCCTAAATTTTAGCCTAGTTGAGTAAACTACAATTATGTGTGAATTTAATATCATAACTTGAATATTAGCAATGTAAAGGGAGGGCGTTTCTTTTGGTATTCTCTTATATTCCTTCTCGTGGAAGTCTAGTTTATCATATGAAGACTCTGTTGATTTTCCAACCTGCAAAGTTCCTAGATTTGCATGCATTGGTGGTTATTTTTGCTGTTTTATTTGAACAAGATCACGAGGTTAGAATATCATTAGTCATGATGCTCTTTTGATCGAATTGGTCATTATCTTTATTGATTTTTTTCCTAGATTCAAACATTGTCAATAGGTCTGAGAATTTTAAAGACTTACGATCACTACTTGCAATAGTTAAGTAGATTGTCTTAGAGGCATTTTCAAGTTCTGACACAGATCAATATGAGCAGTTTCAGGAGTGGTTCTATTTGTTTTGTGTATTCATAGATATTTTTGTTATGACAGTTCGTTTATAGTTAAGATAGACAAATATATCACCTTTATGTGATTTTCTTTAAGACTAAAAAGCCTGTTAAACAATGAAACTTTATCAAGAAAGGAAACCACATAAAGATGATATCTTTATCATGAAATGAAATCACATAAAGGTGATATATTTGTCATTGAAGTTTCCTTGTTAAAATTTCCGGCGTTATCAAGATGAGTCAAGTATTTTAGCACCTTAAAATGTGAGTAATTTGATTAGCCTAAGTTATATTTACACTGTGCTCTATTTTCTTGATAATCTTTATTGGGTTAACAGGCTGATTAGCTTTATTATTCAAATTTAACACCTTATCATTTGAGTAATATATTTGTTAACATTTTTAGGGTTATCAGGATTTTTAGATTTATTTCCCAAATTTATCACCTTAAAAAGTTGGAAGTTTGATTAGCCAAAACTAGCTTCACAATGTGTTTTATTTGCTAGATAAATTTTCCGTGTTTAACAGGCTGATTAGCTTTATTGTACAAATTTAACACCTTATCATTTGAGTAATTTTTTTGGTAACATTTTAGGGGTCATCACGTTTTTTAGATTTATTTCCCAAATTTATCACCTTAAAATGTGAGTAATTTGTACAACCAAATTTATCTTCTATAATGTGTTTTATTTGCTTGATAAATTTTCCAGGTTTAACAAACTGATTAGCTTTATCATACAAATTTATCACCTTATCATTTGAGTAATATCTTTGTTAACATTTTAGGGGTTATCACGTTTTTTAGATTTATTTCCCAAATTTATCACCTTAAAATGTGAGTAATTTGTACAGCCAAATTTATCTTCTATAATGTGTTTTATTTGCTTGATAAATTTTCCTGGTTTAACAGCTCATTATTTTTTATTTTGTTAATTTGTCACCTTAAAAGGTGTGAAATTCTATTAAGAATTTATTTGGTTTTTGTGCCTGGGTTGTTTTTAATCGTGGTCCTTGTGTGAAATTTCTGACTTTATCGGCAATAATACGTGCAATTTTGTATGTGGTATGTGTAATAGTTTTTTATTAGCTGAATTATATATATGTAAATTGTGGCTAATTTGTTTTGTTGCAGATTGTGTGTTTGAGAATATGGATCCGCAAATTACACTGTTGTTTTCGTATGGTGGTGAAGTTTCATTTACAAGTATGATGGAGAATACAGTGTTTGATGATTTAGTATCATTTGTTTCTCAAAGATGGCCAAGTATCAATGAAGATTTAATTACATTGACATATAGGATTCGTGGATACAATGATTGTTTGTTAGAGAGCGATGAGGATGTTAGGAAAATGGTTGTTATGTGTAACCATATGAACATAATTCGGGTTGACGTAAATGTTACTGTGATGGAGTTTGATAATGACTTAACGGATTCTGACGAGGAATTACATGATTGTGGAAGTGGTAGTTTGCAGGTTGTTGACAATTTTTTTTGTGAGCCTAGCTTTTATTCACATCGTGAGCAAATTTTAATGGGATCAGGTTGGAGTAGTTGTATTCAAGATATTGGGCAGAAGTTTGAAGGTGGTGCAGTTGAGTTTCGTAAGGCCATATGTAAGTTCTCAATAGAGGTTGGTTTCCAATTCAAGTTTATGAAGAATGATAAACAAAGAGTGACTGGTGTTTGTAAATATCGAGATGAGAAGGGGTGTAAGTGGCGCATTCATGCATCTAGGGAGTATGTTAATGGTTTCTTCTACATACGCACATTTGAAAAGTTACATACTTGTGGTGCTGTTGTTAGGATGTCCAAACACCCTCGTGTAACTTCAAAGTTGGTTGGTGATTTGATTGAAGACAAAATTAGGAGTGATCCATTGTTCCAGCCTATAAAAGTAATAGGGGAAATTAAGGACAAATATGGTCTTGACATCAACTACCATCATGCTTGGTTTGGTGTTGAGAATGCTAGGAGAGGTATATATGGTGATCATTCACATTCGTTTGACCAACTCAGATGGTATTTTGATCAAACACAGAGGGTCAATCCTGGTAGTCATATGGTGCTTGATGTGGATCAGAATACAAGAAGGTTTAGGCGGTGTTTTATTTCATTTGCTGCATGCCTAAATGGATTCAACTATATTAGGCCGTTGATTTTTTTTGGATGGGACGTTTTTGAAAGGTCTACACAAATGTGTTGTGTTGGGTGCTTGTGGTAAAACATTCAATCAAGGTTAGTAGTAGCATATGTTTTACTCAATATTGTTATCGTGTATCTTATTTTTGTTGATTATGTCATTACAGATTTTAAATGAAATAAAGCCTATGACGGTGTTGATAGTTTCATTTCCAGAATTTGGTAAGCTATTAATATACTTTACAATGAGTGTGTGATTTGTATGAGTAGACCTTTTTGTAAATTTTTATTGACATTATCTTGTTAGTTTTGTTTTTATTATTCAGAATGTATTTATTAATTAATTTAATATGGCAATACTTGGTGATTAATTTTGCTTAAGGTGCGATAAATTGTAGTTTTGTTGTGAAAATTCTAGTTTTGTCGCATGTTTATGTTTTCGTTGGTGTTTGTTTAAAAGTGTTCTTTTTTGTGAATTTTCTTGCAGAAGTCTACAATATTGCATTTGCAGTTGTTGGATCTGAGGACAAGGAAAATTGGTTGTGGTTTTTAAAAGAATTGAGGTGCATATTGGATCCTTTTCGAAAGATTACATTTATTTCTGATAGGCATCCTGGAATTATTGATGGAATTAAAGAGGTTTTTCCTAACGATTCCCATGGATTTTGCTTGTTTCATTTGAAGTTCAACTTATTGGACAAGCTTCGAGGGCTTAAATCTGGTTTTCGTAATCATTTAGTTTACATGATGTCAGAGTGTGCCTATGCACCAGACTTTGATACATACCACCAGAAATTGCAGTTGTTCCTGAAGGAAGGTGGACAACGTGTGAGTGATTTTTTGAGTAATATACCCATTGAACACTGGTGTAATGCCTTTTTCAGGGGCCAGCGATATGGGGAGATGTCCTCTAGTTTGGCGGAGTCGTGGAATAAAATGATCAATGAAGCACGCCATATGCCCATAACGAGCATGATCGATAGTATTCTTGTTAAGACTATGATGGAAATGGCTAAAATGAAGTTGTAGTGTCAAAAATGGGATGGTCTATTATGTCCTGAGATTCAAGGTCGTTTACAAGATGCATTGGATATTGACCGGACTTGGAGAGTTAGCTCAGCGAGTGAGTACTTGTATGAGGTTCACTGTGAGCCATCTATGCTTGTCAATATTGGAGAACATTTGTGTTCTTGTGGTAATTGGCAACATCATGGGTTTCCTTGTGAGCATGCTGTTACTGTTATTAACTGCAGGAGTGAGCAGACTGGGAAAACTTTATATGATTATACTGAGCCGTACTTTTATAAGAGAAACTACGAATTATCTATTTCTGAGCCAATCCACCCCATTGTTACCTTTGGCAAGCCGGTGATTGATCCTAATTATATTGGAATTATGCCACCTATAACGAAGAAGCAACCTGGAAGGCCGAAGAAGAAGAGGATCCCATCTAGGGGTGAGTTCGTACGTGCTGTTAGGTGTGGTAGATGTGGTAAGAAAGGACGTCACAATAGGAAGTCATGTAGGGAAGTGATTTGTAATTGATATTGGTTTTGATTGGTTTTTTGTGAGCAATTTAGACTTTGATGAAAATAACAATGTTGCTTTTATTTCATTATTAATAAATGCGTATTGGATTGAGTGTTTGATAAATATTGATAACTTTAGTATCTGGATGCATAATAGCTTCACATGAATAGTGTCAAATTTGGTTTTGATTGGATTTTGTGAGTAGTTTAGAGTTTGATGAAAATAACAATGTTACTATTATTACATTCTAAATACATGCGTATTGAATTGCGTTTTTGTATTGGATTTTGTGAGTAATTTAGAGGTTGATGAAGACAACAATGTTACTATTACCTCATTTTTAATACATTCGGATTGGATAGAGAGTTTGATAAACTGTGACAAATTTAGTATCTGAATACATAATAGCTTCATATGAATTGTTTATATTCCAATATTTTGTAAATGATTTCTGTAGACAGTATTGTACGGGTATTAAAACCGTATGGAAAGGTGTTAAAAAATGAGTTTTTTTTTATCATTTAGTACGTTAGTTTAACATACTGGAATCTCAGATATCGAACATCACAGGGTGATAAAACAAAGTGAATTTTGCTTGATTTGTATAGAAAAGTTTGAATGACAAAAAAGATTCTGTTTTGGTGGGAATTCTGGTTTGGTGTTATATGTCGATAAAATTTCTCAAAGATTCTCACTCCGATGTTTTGAGATCATCCATCTAGATCTGGGAAATTTGTTTCAACATATACATAGAAATACAGTAGTGTAGTTGCTGAATCAAATCGTTGAGCATGTTAGAAGAATTAACATAGTGGTCATTTTTGAGAGAGTAGACAAATGTGATTCCATTTTTACATATAAGGGTATGGACAAACATGTCGCCTAATAAAGTGTGAATTAATATTGCACATAAGTGAGAATAACTTTCTTAAAATTGCAAAAAAAAAAGAGCATTTATTTGCATAGAAAGTAGATACATTCAGTCTGCCTCCATCATGATTCATATGTTTATAAATAACACAAAATACGCCAATTATGTCTCGGAACATATATTATAGATATGAATTAACGGTAGCAACAGTGCTTAAAAACCCCTTCATCCAGCCATATTTGAATGCAGACTTTTGCCGCCCAGTTGGCCTTGTTTGATTGATATTAATTGAGTTTCCAAAGACTCCTTATAGTTTTCAGTTCCCCAAGATTGTTGAGATGTGTTCAGTAACACGTGCACCAATCCAACCCTAGCCTCTATTGTGTTACACTTGACTTTATCTTCATTATGTTGGAAGTATTTCGCAATTAGATCGCAGATTATAACACCATAGTCTAAAGATCCCGGGACTTGCTGATGTGAGCCAACGACATCAAACACTCTGGGAACTTCCTCATCAAGTGTCACCTTTGATACGTAGTTTTTCTGCAAAGCAGATTTATGTGTCATGTATTTACGGTAAGTATGTTAATCTGTGTATAGTCGGTGTGTGTTGTGTTTACCATATCTAGAAGGCCTTGTATGTATGGATCCTTGGTGGCAGTAGTCGTGGGCCTGAGGGAGTTGTAGTATTTCCATGTATGGAGTAGTATGTCAAACATAGCAAGTGTCCAATGTTCAGCTCCCATATTGTGCGCTCTACAGAGCAGTGGAAAGATCTTGTACATGTACTCACCGTTATCATTTCTAACATGTGGATCGACAATTGTTTCCAGTGCTTCAGTATCACCATTCTGTACCCATAACTGTGTGTGGTTTAATATTAGAAGAATGTTGGTTGAGATGTATGATGTATTAAATTTAGGTATTGTATATGTAAGATACCAAGCATAAACTATGGAAAACGTAACATCGTCCTGCATTGTTCATGGTGATTGAATCAAATTCGCCATGTGATTGGCGTGTCATCAATGTATCAGCAAAACAGTCAACCACCTATTCAAAGATATGTATGTGTCAAATTGTATGCAACTGAACTGTAGATATTGTTGAATATGAATTTTTTTTTTTTTTTGGTATTAGGGACAATTAAAGATATCACTCACATTTGTTGATATCGCCTTCATTAGGATAATTGAACATATATCAGAAGCCGTTACAACATCCTTCCCATCTGTCTTCGTGAAGACTGTTGTCCTATTGTTTCAAATGTTGTATTATATCAGTGTGAGAAAATGTGATGTGGGTATTAGAAACATGTAGAGTTCAACTTACAGTGTTCCATATGCATTTAGCATCTTCGGGATTTGGCTTTTGCTGGCTTTTGGAAGTGTCTTGAATACTTCTGACTTCTTTTACACTGGTAGCAACACCTTAATGTCTTTCATCTTGTCGAAATGGACTTGATCAACATCAATTGGATCTTCCTCCACTCCCTTTGGAGAGACTTCCTTCTTCTTTTCCTTATTATGGTACGCAGGTAATTCCATATCTGTGCGCTGTCTTTTTTGCCTTCTCCAATCCTGGTATACGAATTCTGACTTGACTGTAACTTTTCTTTTCTTTTTCCTGATATTCCTAACTAATGTGGGTGTTAAACGGATAGTACTCGGTCCTTTTACCCTTTGTGGTGTCTTGTATGACTTTCGCGTTACATCACCCTGTGTGAAATATTTGACAATAGAGAGTAATTACCAATTTTGAAATAGAATGGATTTAGTTCGAGTAATTATCAAAGATGAGGTTTAGTTATTTGCAAAGCGAGAAGCTCATTGATGTGTTGAAGCTTATAAAACCTTACCTTTTTCTTCAAACTTGAAATTGTCGCCAAGAGTTGTCTTATTGTGGACTTCTGCTTGTTCAACTCAGTTCTCAAACTTTCAATTTCTTTATCTTTTTGTTCCAGTCTTGTTTTCATTTCCTCAACACATCCTTTTTCTCACCTCTTCACCCTATTAAGTTGATCAGTGAGAAGTTTGATACGCAATGAGACTGCTATGTTGCTATGATATTGTGGCCCACTGTCATTTGAAGCTCCATCCTGTACATATCCAAACAACTCATTATATTCTGCATTTTTCTGTTCTAGATTATCCTTGAGCTTCTTCACTTCCTTCTCCAAGCTCATGGTAACAATTGAATAGAAATCATTTTCCCGAACGAGGCTTTTTATCACGCTTTGTGGGTCCGAGTTATCAATTTCCTTTGATTCAAAGAAAGATCGACATGTTCCATCACTGAGAGGGGAGGCAGCGATCTGTACGGGGTTGCCAACATCTGTATGCAATGGTGTTTTGATCTCATCTTCTTCAAATGTTAGATGTTTTGCAACCCGTTCTGTAATGGGTGTTTGTGCCTCCCGTACGCTTTTAATGGTTGTTTCTGGACTACAGAATTAGTACGGCTTCCACATTTCTAGCAGCATGCTCTGTGTAGATTGTTGCATTCGATCCTGTTTTAATGATATGTCATGAAGAATTCCTTCATTTGTTACTACACCGTGATGTACCATGCCCGAATTATTAAGTCTAGACTGTTTCACGGAACAGTCAGCCGTAGCTTTGTAGCACACCCCTTGTACATGGTTAGACTTCATAACAGGCATGAATTCACCCAGGTGTTGGTTGCGGGTAGTAGACATGGTCTCTCCACTGTATGGTTCTATGATGCCTATGACATTCACATTTGTTGATCTGTCTTCAAGGAGTTAGTCATTCATGCTGGTTGATTTCCTCACACCATCTACGTATGCATTGAAAGATAGAACTGTGAATGTTGAATCCTCGATCCTTATTCTATAAGGTTCGTAGATGAATGTTTCAAACAATGTTTCCACAATCTCCATTGCATTAACCTGATAACAAACAAAGCGAGTAATTCAAATTGGTTATGTTTTTTACCATTGAATATAGAAATTGTAAATATAACCAAGTTTTAATGCCCATTGTATTTTTACTAACAATTAATTTATCATTGTCTATTTTTCAGTGACTAGAAATTTATGTTTCTACCTTATTCCTTCCATTAGCATTCTAAATCTTATTCATTCCAATTCTAACATAATGTAATTCTTCATCGCAATTTGTGAAGTCATAATCAGACTATTTCATAATATCTGAATAAGTTTGTTGATCATTTTGAAGGACATTTACCTCTATCGGTGCTAAATATTCTAGATCTCTATTCCTTAGTCTTCTTTGAAGCTTCACCAAATCCCATTTTACGAAGCGGGGTATATCCTGGTAGTCTGGCTTTAAGTGCTTCTCTTTGAGCTAATCTTCATCATCATTCATTAACCTAAGATATTCACATAGCCACAGCTGCAATATATAAACAATTTTGTCAATAAATTCTTAATTATGAAATTTTAGTAATTGAAACTTAAAATTGTTATAATTTTCTTTTTGTACAATACCTGTAATAGCAGTGTGCAGCATGTCACTTTTGACGCATCTTTGTGGGATTTGCCAATAGAAGTGAACAATTCGTCTTGTAACGCCTTACACCAGTTGTATTCACGCATAATCTCTATATCTTTAGTATAGTGAACCAAACCCCATCTAACTCGATCACCACCTGTTGGGAACAATACGGTCGAACATAGTAGAAGGCACAACAATATCACTATGTCTTCAACTGAATCACGAGACATGTCGGATATCGTTTCTCTTATTGCTTTTTTGATTCTTGATATATGGACTTCTCCATTAGCTGAGAAATATCTTGTTACAAAATCCGAAATGACTTTCTGGGAGTATGTAAGGTCAATATTCCTACACCCGTTCACGATGCCAAATATCAACGAGATATCTGATGTTTCTAGCTTGATATCTTGACCTCCAACTGAAAAGGATTTGTTACTTGCGTTACAGAGCGGAATCATCTGCTTTGTAACCTTCTCGAACTTCCTACGATATGGCACCCGACCTGTTATGAATGCTTCAAAAATACCCCAGAATGGAGTACGTTGTAGCTCGTTGACCTTTCCAAAAGCTACGAAGCTACACCGAAATTTTTTCCCACGTGATGGCTTTGCAGGTCTTTCCCTTTCGCTTGACCGTGCTTGACAAGATAAACATATATTAGTTATGTGCATATTTCTTCTTAATTTGAGTGAGTAATTCCTGAATATGGAGCTAATGATTGTGCAGTTTATTTCCCCTCTTTCCCATAACTACTTGCAGAAACTTATGTAATATAATTTCAAAGAATCTAAACACCTGCAAGTGAGTAATTTTTATTATCCTATTGATAGCAAACAAGACTTTTTATATCTGAAACACAATATGAATATATCCTACTACAGTAGGATGAACATCTCTGATACGTTGTATTAGGATAATCTTGTAGGTGCATACTGCCAGCATCCTGTTATTATTGAGCTCTTGTTTTTTTTTTTCCCTTCTCATTCCTTTATTTTTTTCTCTAATGAGAATCGGTCTATTCTGATAATAATGTAATATAAAAAGTGTTTTGAGGGGTTTGTGTGTGTAAAAAATGCATATAAATTTTGTTATTCAGGGAACCAAATGTTCTGTATGCTAGTTTTTTTTTTTTTTTGGAATCTACTCTAGTCCATAGATCGTAGAGGTGACGGTTTTATAGAATCAGTTGTTCTAATAAGTAAAGAAGTTGGAAGATGAATAAGGATGATAGCTGAATCTACACAACACATACAATACATCATACATGGATAATGATAAATAAGGGAAATAACTCTAATCATTCTATTAAACCAGAATAGTTGAACAATAAAATTACTCACATTTTAGGGTTATAAATTTGGGAAATAACTCTAATCATCCTTATAAACCTGAAAATGTTTACAATGATATTACTCACATGATATTGTGGTATAATATTCTGGATATCTATATGTGCATTTGGTTATTGGTTATGTTAAATTTTCTACAAACAGACAGATTAGTAACTTTGATGGACAAATTTTGTTCTCTAATCCATATTGATTAGAAAAATTGAATCTATATGCTTTATATGGTGGAGTTTTAAAGATACTTTGATGATTTTTAGCTCAGGTTCATCAAATCAAAAGTTATAATTTTGCAAACACTAACTACACATAATTTACATGAATGCATTCTTAGTAATCTACTTTTGATGGTCAAATTAGGCACCCCAATAGCTATGATGAAAAGTTCGGTAAATGTACCCGTTATATGGGCTAGAAATTTGAATGATTTTTTGAACTATGATATATCTTGCAAAATAATCCTTCAAAGTGAGTAATTTTGTAAACCCTAATTTTGCCTTAAAAGACAGCATCTTTCATCTGTTACATGAAATGGATGTCAAGAAAGATCATATCAAGTAATATGCAACCAAATATATTTTTTTAAAGTTCTTTCAGGGTATGTATTCCAAGAATTATGACTTCTCACCTTTCTTAGACATCTTTGAAATTTGATTCGACCCTGATAGTGTCGTTATGCCTCCTTCACCATTGTTCTTCCAAGCTTGCTCTGATATGGGTGACCAGAAGTTGCAGAGTTCGGTGAGTAAAATTCTATATCTCTTTCTCTCTTTTATGGTAATCGCATAATCCTTGGAGAAGATTACTGGTTTTAAATTTGAATCCCTAATTACGTGTGGTTTGATATGGGAGTAATTTAAGCAGTTTAATGACCAATTTAAAAAATATACTCTAACCGTTGTAAATTGTAAACTATTTCTACAAGTATAAATAAATAAATGACCCCAAACGCCCTACTTTTCAACAACAAATCCCAAGAAGATATTAAAGCAAAAGTCAACCAAATGAGAACAACATTCAAGCCCAACAATCAGAAAATATTCTGCAGCCCAGTTGGTAAATTAAATTCAGATAAAAAAATTATACTAAAATACATGATAATTTTAAACTAATTGATCATCAAAGTTACAAAAATAATAATTACATAAATAATCAGAAGAAGACTAACATGTTATATACTCTTCATAGGATGTCGTCTAATTTGTAGGTTCGCCAAGATGAAAGAGAATGCTACATTTGAAGCTTTGAAATTTAAAAACAAAATCTAGTGATTCATACTGCCATTTAAAAATCACAGACAACATTCATGAGAGAGAGAGAGAGAGAGAGAGAGAGAGAGATAAGGAGTTGGCAAAAGAGAGATAGATTAACACAGGTAAAAGTAGAGGAGAAGCAGCAGCAAATAAAAGAGGACCTGAAGAGTCTTAAAGAATGTTCAAAGTGTCATGATTATGAGTTTTTTGGGTAAGTCTATTGTGAGAAGCTTCTCATATGAGAAGTCGGGTTTTAACCGTTAAATGAGCATCTAGCAATAAATGCATCTCCAGATTCTTAAGAATCTTATGACTGGATGCTTATCGATCTAACGGTTAAAACTCACCTTCTCATGTGAAAAACTGCTCACTATAGACTTGCCCCTCTTTAATTTTTTCCTTTCTAATCATGCATGGTTATAAGTTCACGGAATATGAGGGGACAATTCCAGGTGAAATGGTTTTCATATTGCAGTGAGTTTAACGTGGATTGGATGATATGGATTTGTCAAAAAATATGAAAATGGAAAAAGGGAAAAGCTAACAAAAAAAGTGAAAAAGAAGAAGAAAATCATCGAGGTTGCCACATGGCGCGATGAAGAGTGGGAATTAGTCTCAGCTTTTATAAATGTTAATCAACAACCCGTGCAAATGCACGGGAATTTGTTTAAAATAATTCCCCATAATAAAAATATTATGGAATCTGATAGTATAAATACAAAACCCGTGCAAATGCACGGGAATTTGTTTAAAATAATTCCCCATAATAAAAATATTATGGAATCTGATAGTATAAATACAAAAATACAATAATGCTACATTTTTTTAAGTTTAATCCTAGTGTATTTAATTCTCAGATGCTTTAACAGTTGTACCACATGTCGTGGTCGTGGTCGTGGTCGTGGTCGTGGTCGTGGTTGGTGAACATTTTATAGTATTGAGAATACATACCATTATTCAAAACAAAATAATAATAATAATAATAATAATAATAATAATAATAATAATTCAATATTAATATGGTTCTATATGGAACTCAAATTTTTAAATACATTAGGAAATTTTCCTTCCATTGGACCCCAATTTAAATAACCAAAAAAAAATAAAGAAGAAGAAAAGATTAAGCATTGCTTTATTAGATGCTTAAAGTCTTTCTTTCAAAAAATATAAAATAAAAAAACCACACTAACTTGTGCACATACACTTCACATATGTATTCCAATCCATAATTACCACCAATACCAAGTGCAAGCATAGTTAATGAAATTGATCTATATGATGACTTAAAACAACTAATTGAAGAAAAGGCCAGGAAAACCCAAAAAAATGAGATTGAACCGAACAGAATGCCATGTTTTCCCTCTTTCTCAAAACTATTGCTACTGTGTAAAGATTTGGAGGACTGAATATTGTATAGTCCTACTTCATTCCTATATTTTTAAAATATAAATGTAGTAAACCAACTTATACAACATCATTCCATGGAAAAAAAATGTAAATATGAGAATCATAACTTACGGCCAATACTTACCAATAGAAAAGGCAAACTCGTTATCGCTTATCCTCCAATCCGAGAAAAAGAAACTCATTTCGATTACAAAATCACCCAGAGTTGATGCACAAAGAAAAAGCAGAGAGAGAAGGATGAGGAATTGTGAGAAGCATCGCTTTGTAGATTTAGACTGATTAAGACTTTAAGAGACATTTTCCTAAAAATTGATTGACATATTCTTAAACTTTATCTAAATTGTTATCTCTCCATTCTTGCAATTAGAACAAAATGCACAGAGTAAGGAAGATGGAGAAGTGAGAGAAAGGAAAAAAAAAATTAGACAGAGAATGAGGGGGTGGCATTATGTTCATTGTGTGTATTATATGTATATACAAGATGTATTTAAGAGAGAGAGAGAGAGAGAGAGAGAGAGAAAGACCGTATAACGTGTGTATTATATATGTGTGTATTTAAGAGAGATTATGAGAGAGTTGCGAATAGGAAGATGAAATGTCTCACAGAGGAAGAGAAAAGAAGTCTTTGAAGTTGGTTGGTCTCTTCTTTATTGGATATATGTCAATGTGCATATGTTATTATATTAATATGTATTTATGAGAGAGTAAGAGAGAGAAAAAGAGACAATTAAGAGAGAGAAACATAGAGGACACAAATACGTAATCCTTGGTAAATAGGAAGATGAAAAACCTCACAGAGGAAGAGAAATAGTAAAATGAGAGAGAGAGAGAGAGAGAGAATGAAAAGAAGGGAAAAAAGAAGTAGAGAGAGAATATAAGAGATTTGGGCTTAGTGAAGCAAAAATTGCCACATAGGAATTTTTTACTGTGGAGAGAAAACTGATGTGGACAGCCTCAATTGAAGGCGTTTGCTTCAGCATTTATATATGTATAGGATTTATTACACATATAATATTGATGATGGGTTTCATTTTTAATTTGAGTGTCATGACGTGTATTTTATGCGGAGGTTTTGTATAGATGGCTATTGTGTGGAGTGTTGGGTTTTTGCCCTCAAACCATTACTTTATGTATGAGACATTGACATTTTAATATATGGATATCAGGTTTACATTTCATTATGTATGTTTCTTTCATGAGATGATTGTTAATCCTTAAGTGTCATAGTAAGTAATTCGTGTGTGTATGAGATACATACAAGTGAGATATGAATTACTATTCTTTGATACTTAGAACAATGTCACAGTGGATGATGAGATTGGATACCTCATCAGGTCTACACTGTAGCATAATTAACTACCATTGGATGGAGTGATTAATCTCAATCACTAGAGTGTAGCTCTTAGTTGATATGCTAGTGCTTATAGTGCATTGACGGACCTGAGTTTCCTATTGACGCTCAAGGCTGTCAACAGTCAATAGGAACTCATAACTTGTATAAGGTACGTGTTCTCAATCTTGAGACGATTAAGAACACAGACTGTGGATATGACTGCTTTGACTTACCAATCAGTGAGGTCTATAGAAGATCAACACCTGGGTATCTTGGGTATGTCATGTTCATAGGGTTGTGAACATATATTGTCAAGATAGAATCTACCCTCTGATTCAGAGTAAGCATTCCCTTGAGAATGTCACCAAGTCGATTACTGAGTACTGCAGTCTTGTTGATAAGAGTTATCAACATGTTTGGTAATCATGAGAGGTGAATGGGACTCAAGGAATACAAGAAGCAATCATGATTCAGGTTGACAGTAACTGTTATCCGACTACCTGAATATGATTACGAATGCTGACGGTAGAGGGACATTAGTACACCATACAAGTCTAGTTATCGCTTCAGATATGTTCTTTTGCGTTGGAGTTCAGTTATCATTTTATAGTGGAATAAACGTTAACTGACCAGTTAGTTAGTTTGCTGATCAAAGAGTTTGATCACGGTGATTAACAAACTGGTCTGAGCCAACAATAAAGAGCCTAGGAGGTCCCACTCTTAGCTCCGCCAGGATACTTGGAAAGACACTTGAGGAAGCTGTCAAGGCAGGTTCGATCGATTGAAGCTAGTTCGATCGATCGAAGTCATGGCAGGTTCGATCGATCGAGGATGGTTTGATCGATCGAAGATGATTCGATCGATCGAAGTCCTTTGATCGATTGAAGGTTAGGTCAGTTCTGGGAATCTATAAATAGGGTAGCTGCGTTCTGGAAAGGTTGTTCGTCGTTTTGGACGTCTATAGCTGCAGAAACTGTTTTATAGCCCCAAAACCTTCTCATTCCTCTCTATTAGAGATCCCACCGTCTCTAGTCTCTCCGGGAAGCATCCGTAGGAGACATAAGGGTGAAGACAACCTAGTAGAGGCTGCTGCATCACCAAGGAGGAAGAAAATCAGAATTGGGTTCAAGACACTAAGGTATAACTCTTGTCCCCTCTGTATGTACGCATCTATGGAATTGACGAGTAGTAGATCTTGGGCTACCAAATAAGTTTTATAACTAGATTATTTCCGCTGCGCGTTTAAAAATTAATTTAAACCTATTTTTCCATCAATTGGTATCAAAGCCACGCTCGTTTGGATCTATAGATGCGTTTTGGAACACTAGTTTTGATTTGCATGTTAATTTTAGAACTGTTTACGAAACTGCATTATCACAGATCTATTTCTGCAGTGTTATCGCAGCAGTATACAAATCTGTGATTGCATTGGATGCAAGATGGATTCGATCGATCGAAGTAGTCTCGATCGATCGAACATCTTCTGTTCTCAAGCGATCGAACAAGTTTCGATCGATCGAACTTTGGTTTGTACGATCGATTGAATAGGGTTCGATCGATCGATCGATCGAGAATGATTTTCTGTCCAGTTGATTTTTTCACAGTTTTGAATGTTTTAAAAATTATTTACTTTAGTTTCAAATTATTCTGTGAAATTTTTTTCAAACTTTTCTGTGAAATTAAAACTTCAATCGATTGAACATTGTTCAATCGATCGAAGGTTCGATCGATCGAACGTTTTTCGATCGATCGAAGTGTGACAGAGAGATAAGGTGCAGTTTTAAGTTCTAAAAAAAGTACGTAAAGAGTTTACGCTCTATGTGAATCAATTAGGGGTTCCAATAGATATATATGTTTGTTATATATGCATGGATGTATGTACGACTAACCCTTTTGCAGCAAGCTTAGTCGCTATCTCCCATGGCACCAAGGCTTTTAAATTTTTGAGATTGGTGCATATTGTAATTTAAGTTTGGTTTGGTTTTAAGACATATGTAAAGGGCGCTGCGACTTCAATCCTACGAAAAGGAAAGTCGCACCGGTTTCCCTAACCTTTTATTTTGTTGTTATTTCTATTTCAAGATAAATTGTAAGCTTCGAAAGAAGCATAGGACAAATGTAATAGAATTAGAAAATCCATGAAGATGGAGCAAGGAGCCGTTGTCCATAAAGATGGAGCTGAAGGCGATCAAACCAAAAGGAGGTTCTATGGACATAGAGCCATGGGAGATAGAGGCATCATTTGGATGTCTTTATTTTCAATTTTAGTTTTTTGTTTTATGTGCTTGGTTTGTGATTGGCGTTTTACATTGTTACTGCTTGCATGCACGTAAAACATGTTTTCTAAAATAAAATTCAAAAACCGTTTTAACGCATTAGTAAACATTGGATGTTTATGGGTAATGTGTAAAAACATTTTCTAAAAAGCAAAATCCTTAATTTCTAAATCTAGTGGGAGAGGGTCTTATTAATAAACACCCACGATCTTCCATTAACAGTTCACTGTAAGATGAGTGGTGCATTCTGTGTCACCTCGCCAGGGGTGATCATTCCATACGGAGGGTGCATTACTCATTGGTTACTAGATGTGAACTTCTTTAGATAGGATCAATCAGACGTGTTAGAGGGTGACCACCATACGGAGGCGCTACTTGAGACGGTTGTGATTGGATCTTAGTTAATGGTACACACTAGCTAAGCTATGGATAAGGGATCCCACACGGGGCATTATTCAGAAACTTAGAGATCGAAAAGGTTCGGGAGTCATAACTTGTTTTGCAAGAGTTGCATAGCGGACAAGTCATGATTAATCGAAAGATCGAACATTGACCACCACACGGAGGCTTTATTTTTTCCTTTCGATATTCCGGCGACTTTGTTTTAAAATAAGAGTTTTAAGGATTCTTTTATTTCAAACTGTCAAATTCTGATATCCATATTTATTTTGTTTGTTTGATTTTCAGTAATCAAAATGTCTGGATCTGCATTTAGTCCACTTGCCACCATACTCACTCAAAACAAGTTAACTGGAAATAACTACACTGAATGGAAATGTAACCTTGACATCGTATTAACTGTGAAGGATAACATATATGTCCTCACCCCAAGCCCTGAAGAACCCGCGGCAGACCTGAAGAACCCGCGGCAAATGCTTCGGCAGCTGCCAGACACGAGTTCGATAAATGGAAGAAGTCGAATGGAATGGCTCGTTGCTATATTCTGGCCTCAATGGCTGGTGTGTTGCAACACCAATTCCAATCGAATGATTCTGCCAGTGACATTATCACATCCCTGAAAAAGATGTTTGGGGAGCATGGCAGGCCTTCAGACAGGTAGCCATGCAAAAGATAATGAGTGCAAAGATGTCGGAAGGGACTCCAGTCAAAGAACCTGTTTTAAAAATGATTGGTTATTTAAACGAGCTGGAGACCCTAGGTGCCAACATCGATGCACAGACCCAAGTTGATATGATCCTCAATTTGTTGTCGCCTTCATTCGCTCAATTTAAACTTAACTATAATATGAATCAAATGAATTTTTCAATGAGCGAATTGATGAGTTCTCTTTTGGCAGCGGAAGGGGTGATCAAACCTGGGGTCAACGTTTTGAACGTTGAGAAAAGCTCTTCCTCTTCCCGATCTACACCGAAAGGAAAGAAAGGGAAGAAGAAGGCTGGCACTGTTGGTTCAAGTGTTGGACCGGTCCCTAAGATTGCAAAATCTAAGGGAAAAGGTAAGGGCAAAGGGAAGGTGGGTGGCCAAGGCAAAGGAAAGTGTTTCCAATGCGGTGAGAAAGGCCACTGGAAGAGGAACTGTCCAGAATTCTTAGCTATAAGAGTTCAAGGTATGATTGAATCACATGTGATTGAAGTAAGTTTTGTAACAGATACTTCAAACACTTGGTGCATTGATTCTAGTGCGACTAACCATATCTGTAATTCATTGCAGGGGTTCAGATCAACCAGTAGGTGCAGTGATGGGGAAATCGTACTTACTCTAGGTTCTAGCGCAACCGTTTCTGCGGTTGCTATAGGAGTCGTAGTTTTAGAATTTCTAGACAATAAAGTTTTGATTTTATCAGATGTACTTTACGTCCCTTCAATGAGACGTAATTTAATTTCAGTTTCTAATTTATCGAATAATGGTTATTCTTTTCATTTTGGAACTGAAGTTGTGATTAAAAAAAATAGTTCTTTTATATGTTCTGGTGTTAAATCAAATGGTTTGTATGTGATTACTCCCAATATTTCTAAAGATTCTTGCATGGAACTTAATAACTCAGTGGTAACTGTACCATCTAAAAGAAAGAGACCTTCCACTAATCCAACAAAGCTTTGGCATATGAGGCTTGGTCATATCAATCTAAATAGGATTGGTAGACTAGTCAAAGAAGGGGTCTTAGGCGATTTGGTTCTCAAACCGATGGAAGTCTGCGAGTCTTATTTAGAGGGTAAGATGACTAAAAGGCCCTTTCTTGCAAAGGGCAATAGAACCAATGCATTGTTGGAATTAGTTCATACTGATGTGTGTGGACCAATAAATATTAGAGCAAGGGGTGGTTATGAGTATTTCATAACATTTACTAATGACCACTCTAGGTATGGATATGTGTACCTAATGCAGCACAAGTCTGAAGCCTTTGAAAAGTTCAAAGAGTTCAGGGCTGAAGTGGAGAAGCAATTGGGCACACATATCAAGGCCATTTGATCTGATCGAGGTGGCGAGTACCTCTCTAATGAGTTTATTGATCACCTCGTACAGAATGGGATTCTGTCACAGTTGACTGCACCTGGTACGCCTCAGCAGAACGGTGTAGCGGAGAGAAGGAATCGGACTCTTTTAGACATGACTAGGTCAATGATGAGTTATTCTGAGTTGCCTTTATTCCTTTGGGGTTATGCTTTGGAAACCGCTGCATACATACTAAATCTAGTACCAAGCAAATCTGTTCCAAAGACACCACGGGAGATGTGGATTGGGCGCAAGCCTTCTTTGCCACATCTCCGGATATGGGGGTGTCCGGCACATGTGCTGAAAGGAAAGATGAGCAAATTGGATTCTAGATCGGAAGTATGTTACTTTGTGGGGTATCCAAAGGGTACTTATGGATGGTATTTTTATGATTCAAGGGAACAGAAAGTGTTTGTTAGTACAAATGTTGTTTTCTTAGAGGATGATTATATCATGAACTATAAACCTAAGGGAAGGATAGATATTAGAGAGATAGAAGGAGAGCCCTCAGTCCAACCCGTAGTTAATAACGATGTAAATCAAGAAAACACCTTTTCTTCACCTATTTCTGCACCGGTACCTCGTCGTAGTGGGATGATTATCAACCAGCCTAGCAGATACATGTTCATAGGAGAAGTTTTTGAAGCTGTCTCCATAGAATCTGAATCTGATCCTGCCACATACTAAGAGGCAATGGTTGATGTTGATTCAGCTCATTGGGTTAAAGCTATGAAGGCTGAATTGGAATCTATGGATTCTAATCAGGTCTGGGATCTTGTAGAACTTCCAGCCAATATTAAACCCATTGGCTTCAAGTGGGTCTATAAGAGGAAAAGAGGATCTGATGGAAAGGTTGAGACCTTTAAGGCAAGGCTTGTAGCGAAAGGTTATACTCAGAGGGAGGGCATTGACTATGAGGAAACCTTCTTGCCGGTGGCCATGTTCAAGTCCATCAGGATACTCTTATCCGTTGCTGCATGCCTAGATTATGAGATCTGGCAGATGGACGTCAAGACTGCATTCTTGAATGGCAATCTTGAGGAGGACATCTATATGCAACAACCAGAAGGGTTTATAGCTGGTCGGAAAGGTAACTTGGTATGCAAGTTGCAAAAGTCCATTTATGGGCTTAAGCAGGCATCTAGGAGTTGGAACATCCGATTTGACCAAGCGGTCAAGTCGTTTGGTTTCATACAGAATCTGGATGAACCTTGTGTATACAAGAAGTGTGAAGGGAAAGTGGTGGCTTTTCTTGTGCTTTACGTTGACGACATTCTACTCATTGGAAATGATGTAGCGGCATTGTCAACGATCAAGGTTTGGCTAGCTAGTACTTTCGATATGAAGGATCTAGGAGAGGCGAGCTATATTCTTGGGATAAAGCTCTTTCGGGATCGCAAGCGAAAGATAATGGGATTATCTCAAGCTGGTTATATCGATAAAGTGCTAACTAGGTTTTCAATGGATAATTCGAAGAAAGGTTTGTTACCTTTCAGGCGTGGTTTAGCGTTCTCCAAGGACCAGTGTCCAAAGACACAGGAGGAGAGGAATCGCATGACAGGAATTCCCTATGCTTCAGCAGTGGGGAGTCTCATGTATGCGATGTTATGCACTAGACCAGATATCTGCTTTGTCGTTGGCATGGTTAGTAGATATCAGTCGAATCCAGGTCCAGAGCACTGGACAGCCGTCAAGCACATTCTTAAGTACTTGAGAAGAACTAAAGATTATATGCTTATGTACGGTGGAAGTGAGTTAATTCCAGTGGGATACACTGACTCGGATTTTATGTCAGATAAAGATTCGAGGAAGTCGACGTCCGGTCATCTCTTTATCTTGGGAGGTGGTGCTGTTAGTTGGAGGAGCATTAAGCAGAAATGCATTGCAGACTCAACTACAGAAGCTGAGTATGTGGTTGCTTGTGAAGCCTCAAAGGAAGCTGTTTGGCTCAAGAAGTTTCTTATGGAACTCGAGGTGGTACCAGTGTTGCTGTCGCCTATTACGCTTTATTGTGATAATAGTGGGGTAGTGGCTCAGTCCAAGGAGCCAAGGAACCACGGAAAGGGAAAGCACGTAGAGCGGAAATATCATCTTATCCGAGATATTGTTCAACGTGGAGATGTGACTGTCACCAAGATTGCCACCGCTGACAATCTTGGTGATCCGTTTACAAAGGCCTTGCCACAGAAGGTCTTTGATCATCATCGAGATAGTCTAGGTCTCAGATGTAATCTTGTATGGTTGTGAATGCAAGTGGGAGGTTGTTGGGTTTTTGCCCTCAAACCATTACTTTATGTATGAGACATTGACATTTTAATATATGGATATCAGGTTTACATTTCATTATGTATGTTTCTTTCATGAGATGATTGTTAATCCTTAAGTGTCATAGTAAGTAATTCGTGTGTGTATGAGATACATACAAGTGAGATATGAATTACTATTCTTTGATACTTAGAACAATGTCACAGTGGATGATGAGATTGGATACCTCATCAGGTCTACACTGTAGCATAATTAACTACCATTGGATGGAGTGATTAATCTCAATCACTAGAGTGTAGCTCTTAGTTGATATGCTAGTGCTTATAGTGCATTGACGGACCTGAGTTTCCTATTGACGCTCAAGGCTGTCAACAGTCAATAGGAACTCATAACTTGTATAAGGTACGTGTTCTCAATCTTGAGACGATTAAGAACACAGACTGTGGATATGACTGCTTTGACTTACCAATCAGTGAGGTCTATAGAAGATCAACACCTGGGTATCTTGGGTATGTCATGTTCATAGGGTTGTGAACATATATTGTCAAGATAGAATCTACCCTCTGATTCAGAGTAAGCATTCCCTTGAGAATGTCAACAAGTCGATTACTGAGTACTGCAGTCTTGTTGATAAGAGTTATCAACATGTTTGGTAATCATGAGAGGTGAATGGGACTCAAGGAATACAAGAAGCAATCATGATTCAGGTTGACAGTAACTGTTATCCGACTACCTGAATATGATTACGAATGCTGACGGTAGAGGGACATTAGTACACCATACAAGTCTAGTTATCGCTTCAGATATGTTCTTTTGCGTTGGAGTTCAGTTATTATTTTATAGTGGAATAAACATTAACTGACCAGTTAGTTAGTTTGATTTCAAAGAGTTTGATCACGGTGATTAACAAACTGGTCTGAGCCAACAATAAAGAACCTAGGAGGTCCCACTCTTAGCTCTGCCAGGATACTTGGAAAGACACTTGAGGAAGCTGTCAAGGCAGGTTCGATCGATTGAAGCTAGTTCGATCGATCGAAGTCATGGCAGGTTCGATCGATCGAGGATGATTCGATCGATCGAAGATGATTCGATCGATCGAATGTTCGATCGATCGAAGTCCTTCGATCGATTGAAGGATAGGTCGGTTCTGGGAATCTATAAATAGGGCAGCTGCGTTCTGGAAAGGTTGTTCGTCATTTTAAACGTCTATAGCTGCAGAAACTGTTTTAGAGCCCCAAAACCTTCTCATTCCTCTCTATTAGAGATCCCACCGTCTCTAGTCTCTCCGGGAAGCATCCGTAGGAGACATAAGGGTGAAGACAACCTAGTAGAGGCTGCTGCATCACCAAGGAGGAAGAAAATCAGAATTGGGTTCAAGACACTAAGGTATAACTCTTGTCCCCTCTGTATGTACGCATCTATGGAATTGACGAGTAGTAGATCTTGGGCTACCAAATAAGTTTTATAACTAGATTATTTCCGCTGCGCGTTTAAAAATTAATTTAAACCTATTTTTCCATCATGGAGATCTTCTTGTAAAAATCTAACTGAATTGAATTGGAAGAAAACCAATCATTCACTTAAAAAAAATGGATCGAATCAAACCAAACCAAACAATTGACACCATACTCACTTCTCTGTCCTTTTAGCTAAGACACTCTACAACTCTGTTATTATTATTATTTTTTTGCACAGAAAAGTACTAATTTATATTAATGGATGGAAACCCATCAATGTTGTAGAAAACCATAACAAGGCCCCCAAACACTCTACAGTTCTGTTAGTTTGCAAATTCAGAGAAAGAAATGAAAACAAGAAAGAAAACAATTTTCCTTGTACTCTAACAGTTGTTTTCTTCGTAGCTTAAAAACATTAGAGAACGAAGGTTATCAAAATATAATGTCAACCGAAGATAATAGGAAGAGAACACTACAAGAAATGTGACTTTTTGTGGAGCGCATTCACGCCACAAATACTTTCCTTCGCGCCACAAAAAATCTTTTCCGAAGCATTCAACGCGTTGCTCGTGCGTTAGTTAATCCTGCGTCTCTGATAACGATTTGTGGCGCAGTCAACACGCTACAAATAAAAGTCGTTTGCATCAGAAATGGACATCTATTATTGGGTATCTAATGCCCCACAAATAGTATAATTATCTATGAAGCGTAAATTTTGCGTCGCAAATAATTACTATTTGTTGCGCGTTGACTGCGCCACAAATGGTTATCAAAAATTTAATGTAATTATATTTGCAACGCGCTCTGTGCGCCATAAATACTTTGAGCAAATTAGTCAAAGTAGCATTTGTGACACGACTTATGCGCCACAAATACCATAACCAAATTATATATGGTAGTATTTGTGACACAATAAGTGCACCACAAATACTACCTGCGAATTTAAAATTTAGATTTTTTTTCATATTGTATACCTGCTACAATATCAAATCAATAAATTTGCAATCATAAACAGAAATTTTAAGCTCACAAAATAGTCATTCACATTTTTAGAAGATAAATCGAATAATTCATACAAAATAAGTCAATAAAATCACTAAATAAATCCAACATATCCATCATGTTCAATTCTGTCCAAAATAAGTCACTAAAGTTTTAGTGTCTCCGAATTTATAAAAAAACCAAAAAACAAAATCAATCCAAGGTTGGCAATCTTCCAATAAACTCCATGACACATATAAAAAAAACATAATTGAGCATTTACAACCTGCAAGTAATAATAGATTATATATAAAACCAAAAAATAAAAAACTTATTATTCCCAAGTATTTGAAATTCTATTTTTTTTGCCTAACTCACAAACCGGGAATCCGATAAGGGTTCCGTTTATTCCCACAACTTTCTTTAGGTGTGTGTGAGGTGTCGGTGAAGTTCATTCCTTTCCAATCGGCGGTTCACCATTTCACCCGTCAAAACCAAAACTAAGTTTTGTGAAGGCTACATGTTGAAATTCTATTTTTTTTTCGCCTAATTCGCAAATCGGGAGTCCAATAAGGGTCCCGTTTGTTCCCACAACTTTCTTTAGGCGTGTATGAATTGTCGGTGAAGTTTCATTCCTTTCCGATCGCCAATTCACCGTTTCACCCGTCAAAACCCCGAAACAAAGTTTTATAAAGACCTAAGTGATTGAAGTTATATTTTTCCGCCCCGGAAATCCAATAAGAGTCCTATTTGTTCCCACAACTTTCTTTAGGTGGGTGAGAGGATTGGTGAAGTTCCGTTCCTTTCCAGTCGACAGCTCATCGTTTCACCCGTCAAAACCCTGAAACTAAGTTTTATGAAAGCTACGTGTTTAAAATTCTATTTTTTTTTTACTTAAATCGAAAATTGGGAATCCGACAAGGGTCCCATTTGTTCCCATAACTTTCTTTAGGCGTGTGTGAGGTGTCAGTGAAGTTCTGTTCCTTTCCAGTTGGTGGCTCACTGTTTCACCCGTCAAACCACGAAACTAAGTTTTATGAAGTCTATGTGTTTGAAATCTATTTTTTTACCTAATTCGCAAACCGGTAATCCAATAAGGGTACAATTTGTCCCTACAACTTTCTTTAGAGGTGTGAGAAGTGTCGGTGAATTTCCATTCCTTTCCAGTCGGCGGTTCACCATTTCACCCGTCAAAACCTCAAAATTAAGTTTTATGAAGGCTACATGTTTGAAATTCTTTTTTTTTCGCCCAATTTGCAAACTGGGAATCCGATAAGAGTCCTGTTTGTTCCCATAACTTTATTTAGGCGTGTGTGAGGTGTTGGTGATGTTCCGTTTCTTTTCGGTCAACGGTTCACCGTTTCACCCGTCAAAAACCCCTGAAACCAATTTTTATGAAGGCTACGTGTTTGAAATTTTATTTTTTCACCTAACTCGCAAATTCAGAGTTTGGTAAGGGTCCCGTTTGTTACCACAACTTTCTTTAGGCGTGTGTTAGGTGTTGGTGAAGTTCCATTCCATTACGGTCGGTGGTTCACCGTTTCACCCGTCAAAACCCCTGAAACTAATTTTTATGAAGGCTACGTGTTTGAAACTCTATTTTTTGCCTAACTCGCAAATCGGGATTTCGGTAAGGGTCCCGTTTGTACCACAACTTTCTTTAAGAGAAACTCCAGTTGGGGGTATGAAGTATATGGTTTAAATTAAAGTTGTTAAGTAACATCATATTCTTGGATGAAAATATCCAGAACAAGCCCTTATAAAAAATTTTGAAGCTATTTTTACAGCATTATGGAAGGATGGGCACAGTTTTAAGTCAAGATCAGATCAAACAACCAAGGACTAGGAAGACATTGCCAACCAACACACACAATAAAAATAAATAATGGGCTTTTCTCGAGCAACTCAACACATTCAGAGCTTAGAGATTTTTTCAAGCTTATAATTGACAAAAAGAGCTAAAGTGAGATTATATATGAAACTAGGGTCAGTAAACTACATATGGGAGAGCATGCAGAAACTAATAGGAAGAGAATTCTGATACTGACCACCATTTAAGTCTCATAAAAATACAGCATTAACGAATTCTATTGGAATAAAGGGTTGGAGGTCTTCTACACCTTCGCCAACACCCACAAACTTTACAGGGATGCCAAGCTCATCAACCACACTAACCTGCCAGCAGAAATAGTAATACATGGCACATAAATTACAAAACCTTTTCAGCATCGATGCATGAGAGCCAATGAGAGTTAGGCATCACAATAAAGGGATAAAAAAGAATTCTTGGGGAAAAACTGCTAGTATACCATGCACCCACCTCTAGCAGAACCGTCAAGGTTTGTCCAAATAAAACTTGTGATTCCAACGACCTGCAATTGAAGTTTTGGTCAAACAAAATACACAACAGTCTTAACTCAGTGTAGAAGTGGGAAAATAGGATATTATCATTAAAAATACTGCGAGTGATTTCCCCTCTAAGAACAAACACTCAATTCTAACTCTTCAATCACTATAGAACAAGAGTGTCTCTTAAAGAAGAGTAATGCTATGCTTCCCAAATATTGAATCTCAAATCCCAAATACATTGTTGGATTTGTGACAAAAACTCATAAGAAGACGAAGACGAAGATGAAGACAATAAACTAGAGAAGCTGCAATCTGCCCGAGTGGGCGAGGGAATGAGAGATCTCTGCTGGATATCCTGGAATGCCACCCATTGGAGAAGGGCACGTGTAGCAGCAACAGAAACTCTTGTTTCTTATTAGGTTTAGGTTTCCAAAGAGATAAGGTTTCCTATTCCTATATGGTTTCTTGTAGAAGAAGAGTTTTCTATTATTATAAGACTAGGATTTGTATCACTAGAAATATAGGATCAAATCCATAGGGGAGAGAGATCCCAATCTTAGAGAGAGAAGAGAAAATCCCACATAGAGAAGAGAGAGACTCTATAAAAAGAGTGAGGAAAATAATAGAAAAGAGAGAGGTGAGGGATTGGTTGTCTTGTAGGGTTTATTATCAATAGAGAGGTCATCTTTGCCTTAATTCTTTTGCTTGCTTTTCTATTGCCTTGTTCGTGTGATTGTTTTGTGATTATCGTGATCACACAAGGAGAGGTCTTGGACGGGTATATTGCTTGATCACTAATTATATCCCAACAAGTGGTATCAGAGCTGAGGTTCATGGTTCCATGGTAACTACAAACAATTCAATGGGTGATGCACGGATCGCGATAGAGAAGTTTGATGGTAAAAAAGAATTTTAACCTCTGGAAGGTGCGGATGAAGGATGCCTTGGTTCAACAAGGTGTTGCTGAGGCTTTATATGGCAAAGCTAATAAACCTACCAGGATGACCGATGCAGATTGGGATCGAAAAAACTCAAAAGTCGTAAGCACCATACACTTGAGTTTGGATGATGATGTGGTGTATGATGTGATTGAAGAAACCTCGGAGGAAGCGATGTGGAAGAAGCTAGAGGATCCTTACATGGGAAAGAACTTTACCAACCGGCTAGTATTGAAGCAGCATATGTACTTGTTCAAGCAGAAGGAGGAGGATGACCTTAAATAAAGGTCACATCGGTGCTTTCAACAAGTTGTTGTGCGACTTATCCAATGTAGGTGTAAAACTCGACGATGAAGACAAGGCAATTATTTTATTAACCTCGGTAAAGTCTTCCTACCCGTAGTTATTTAGCACAATGCTCTATGGGAAAGGTACTATTACATTAGAGCAGGTGAAGACGGCCTTATTCTCATGCGAGAAGATGGATAAGAAAAAAGAGACGAAGGAGGAAGCACAAGCCCTTGTTGCTCTCAACAAGAAGAAGAAGAAGAATTAGCGAGAAAAGAAAACCAATAGAGGAGGTGGTGGTGAAGGAGCACGAGATATTCGGCCGTGGAAGGAGAGAGAATGTTACTACTGTGGTGAAATTGGTCACATTATCTTTTGACTGTCCTCAAAGAAAGAAGGGTACTACTGTAAATGGAAAGGATGAGGGGAGAATTGATGTCGTTTATGATTATACTATGTCAATCGCAAGTGAAGAGAAGAGGACGAATGAATGGTTGCTTAATTCAACGTGTTTTTCCCATATTTGTTCACATAAAGAGTGGTTCTTGTCCTATCAACCGATTGAGGGAAAGGTCTATGGGGAACAACATAAGTGAGAAGGTGAAGAGAATTGGCACTATCATGATCAAGACTCTCAACGGCTTGACAAGGTTACTAAACGATGTCAGCCATGTTCCAGGCTTGAATAGGAATGTAATCTCTTTGGGTGTGTTAGACTCGAAAGGATGCTCCATTGTAGTGGGTAAGGGCATGATGAAGGTGAAGAGGAACTCAAGGGGCATGTTAGTGGGTAGAATGGTTGGGAACTTGTAATTTGTATATCCTTTTGGGAAATACAATGGTGAGCGGGAGTGGTCACAAAGGAGGTGAAGGAGAAGTAGGAGCCGGTGAAGAAGGCTCCAGCAACCTTAGTGACACCAACTATTTTTACAAGAGGTGAAGATGTAAGCCACAGCAATGAGGCCAAGTTTATGTGTCATTCCCATGGAGATGGAGAGAAGAAGAGTAGGGCAATCGTGCGATGGTCCAAAAAGATGACGAGAAAAGATGTTGGGCACTCGTACGTTGCTCCCATGGCATTGGTGAGATGAGATGTTGGGGTAAAGTCCAAGCCCAAGGTGGTGATGACTACCATGATGAAGATGATGATGTTGGTAACGGCCTTGGTGTAGCTTCATTGTTTCTTGGATCCATAGATGATGAGGATTTGAGAAACATCAAGTCTACATAGATGATGATAGGAAGGTGGCAAAGATGGTGAGGTGATGAGGATTGATAAATAACCCGAAGACAATGAGGTGATGATGGTGATGAGATTTTTGTCAAGGTGAAGAATGTTGGCTTTATGACAAAAACTCATAAGAAGACGAAGATGAAGACAAGAAACCAAAGAAGGTGCAGTCCGCCTGAGCGGACCACCCGGGCGGGTGAGGGAACGAGAGATCTCTGCTGGACATCCTGGAATGTTGCCTGCTGGAGAAGCCGCCCGAGCAGGCACTGACCAGCGGGCCGCCCGAGCGAGCACGGAAAGCAGTAGCAACAGAAACTCTTGTCTCATATTTCGTTTAGGTTTCCAAAGAGAAAGGGTTCCCTATTCCTATATGTTTCCTGTAGAAGAAGAGTTTCCTATTATTATAGGACTACGATTTGCATCACTATAAATATAGGATCAAATCCATAGGGGAAAGAGTTTCCAATCTTAGAGAGAGAAGAGAGAATCCCACACAATTGTATTTTCCTACGAGAAGAGAGAGACTCTAGAAAAAGAGTGAGGAAAAATAATGGAGAAGAGAGAGGTGAGGGATTGGTTGTCTTGTAGGGTTTATTATCAATAGAGAGGTCGTCTTTTCCTTCATTATTTTGCTTGCTTTTCTATTGCCTTGTTCGTGTGCTTGTTTTTTGATTGTCGTGACCACACAAGGAGAGGTCTTGGGTGGGTATATTGCTTGATCTCCAATTATATCCCAAAATTCATGTCGCAGTGAGACCACCTTCAATCACTGCCACATTTATTTGGGAAACATTTGGGATACCAAATTTGGGAGCATAGAATTACTCCTTAAAGAAATGATTAGTTTGATAAGTGAATGTGGTAACATGAACTAGGGAGCAGAAACAGGATAGGTCTGTGTATGTCCTGTGGGTTTCCTATCATTGGCAACAATTTGGAATTTCTAAATCAAGTTTCTTATCAACTAGGTAAAACAGATGTGGTTTGTTATTTTATTAGGGGTAGCAAAGAACTTTGGTATCTTACAAGTAGGATATAAGAAACACTTTTGGCCTTCTTTAACATAGGTATAATATTACAGAGGAAGCAAAAAACTGACAGCATATAAAGAGGGTGGAGAGGAAAAAAAGAAAAAACAATGTTAGTCATATTGCGTTCCACATACTATCTAAACTTTATGCATTCAACATTGGCTTTAATTGGTAGTTCTACTTTAGTTGTAAAGAAGGAAAAAAGGAAGAGAAAATTATGTAAATATTGAACAATGAAGAAAACTGAAACAAGCCAACATGCATGATCTCTATGTCCCCATATAGAATGAGTCACATAAAATGCTCTCTATCAAGATGCTTGCAACAATTCCCTGATATCATATCCTTTGAGCTGTACACAAGTAGATAGACAAAACTTTCAGCACTAATTGCAAAATAATATGCAAACAATAAGGTCCTATTTTGCCTATAAGGCTCCAAACTAAACAAGGGGGAACTCAGATAAATATTTGTGTGTGTGTGTGTGGGGGGGGGGGGGGGGGGGAAGTTCTGCTTCGTGATGCATTTAGTGTTATTACAAAGCATTTTGCATATGACAAAGAAACAAAAAGGTAAATAATTCACCTGAAGAAAGGTGAGAAGTAAGATTACTCCCGAGTTCTAGATCTTAGGTGTCGATTTGGTTCGCAGAGTCATCTCCTCCGGTGTCAATTTGGTTCGCACATAGCTTGTTCGCACAAATTTGGTGTCGATTTCTCATTTCGTTCGCCGCCATCTCCTCCAACTCTTCCAGTGCCAATGTAGTTCGCAACAATCTCTGGTTGCGAATATCTCCCATAGCATCGATCAAGAGAGAACTAGATCGGCACCATAAACAGAAAACCATATCCTCATTGATAGTGATGATGGAGATACTTACTGATCTTCGTCGATCATGTCGAAGGCTATGATGGTAACGACGGATTTAGTGAGCAAAAGTTATAATGACGTGAAATGCTAGAACGATGGTGGCATATCTGGTCACTGAAGCCTACGACACCTAAATTTTATTTAAGTGAGTTTTTTAATGTTTTAAGTGAAATTTCACTTAATATTTCGTGAACTTTCCGATATTAAGTAAAAGTTAGACATTAGTAAGAAAATTAATTGCCACAGACTTAGTAAAGTGAATTTCACTTGGCTCTTTTTTTTCTTCAAATTTCTACGGTGTCAATTGAAATTTTAAAAGATTTAGTTAAATGAAATTTTAATTAACTTTTTTTTTTCAAATTGCCCATCAATCGGCTGAAATTGCCACCGATTTAGTATTTTTTTTCTCAAATCGATTACGTGAAAATTCAATTAACTTTTTTTTCCATAAAATTTCTATCGGCGGTGGTATTATTTGGAAAGGTCTCGTCATGTAGATTCTAAGAATTTAATTTTGGGGCATTTAGCCAAAGGCCCCTAAAATCTATGGAATAAATTATAAAGCCCATGGCCCAAACCAATAGTTTCTAAACCTCCTCCAATGATACAAAGAAAAAAATAACCCTCTCTCTCCATAAACCCAACACATGAGACAGAAAATCAAAACCAGAAAAATGAAAAACCGTGATGGAGGTGACATGGTGGTAGAGGTGCTGCGATTATAGATGGAGGTGGCGATGGCGATGGTGATGGTGGTGCTGCGATGGTGATGGAGGTGACGATGGCGGTTGTGTTGTTGCGATAGTGATGAAGGTGACGTGGTGGAGGTGCTGCGATTGTAGATAGAGGTGACGATGGTGGTGGTGGTGGTGGTGCGATGGTGGTAGTGGAGGTGCTGCGATGGTAGTGGTGGTGCTGTGATGGTGGTGGTGATGACGATGGTAATGGAGGTGACGATGGTGTGATGTCGATGGCGACGACGGCCACGGCAACGACGACGATGATAGCAACGGTGATGGCGGTGCTGGTGCGGTGGTAGTGGTGGTGCGGTGGTGGTGCTTTGATGGTGGAAGTGGTGCTGTAAAATTATCTGTTTTCAAAAACAGATAATATTGTGGTACTGCTAGTGGTGGTGCTGTGATGGCAGTAGTTGTGAACTGTGCTATTATGGGGGTGGTGGTAGTGGTGGTGGTGATAGTGCGGTGGTGGTGGTGCTACAATGGTGGTGGTGATGCTGCAAAATTACCTGTTTTAGAAAACAGATAATATTATATGTTTTCAAAAATAGATAATATTGTGGTGCTGCTAGTGGTGGTCGTGGTGCTGCTATGACGGCGATAGTTGTGAACTGTGCTGTTATGGGGGTGCTGGTGGTGCGGTGGTGGTGCTCTGATGGTGGAGGTGGTGCTACAAAATTATCTATTTTAGATTATCTGTTTTCAAAAACAGATAATATTGTGGTGCCGCTGGTCGTGGTCGTGGTCGTGGTCGTGCTATGATGGCAGTGGTTGTGAACTATGTCGTTATGGGGGTGGGGGTGGTGGTGGTGGTGGTGGTGGTGGTGGTGGTAGTGGTGTTGCTCCGATGGTAGTGGTGGTGCTGCAAAATTATCTATTTTAGAAAACAGATAATATTGTGGTGGTGGTCATGGTGGTGCTGTGATGGCGATGGTTTGTGAACTGTGCTGTTATGAGGGTGCTGGTGGTAGTGGTGGTGGTGGTGGTGGTGGTGGTGGTGGTGCGGTGGTGGTGCTGCTGCTGCAAAATTATCTGTTTTCAAAAACAGATAATATTGTGGTGCTGCTGGTGGTGGTCGTGGTAGTGCTGTGATGACGGTGGTTGTGAATTGTGTTGTTAGGGGGTGGTGATGGTGGTGGTGCTGCTGCTGCTGGTGCTGCATAATTATCTGTTTTCAAAAATAGAATATATTATCTATTGAGCATGACAGATAATAACATCACAATGGTGCTGTTATGGGGTGGGGAGGGATGGTGGTGGTGCTGCTGCTACTGCTACTACTGCTGCTGCAGTGGTGGTGGTGTTGCGAAATTATCTATTTTCAGAAATATATAATATTGTGGTGGTGCTGTGATGGTGGTGGTGTTGTGATGGTGGTGGTTGTGATGCGATGGTGGTGATGACGGTCATGACGATGGTGGTGGTGATGGCGGTGACGATGGTGGTGGTGGTGGTGGTGATGACGATGGTGAGGTGACGACGATGGAGACGGCGATGGTTGTGGTAGTACGTGTTATGATGGTGATGGTGCTGGTGTTAGTGCTACGATGGTAGATGTGGTGGCGATGGTAGTGGTGCTGCAATGGTGACACGGTGGGGTGGGGTGGTGGTGCTGCAATGGTGGACACGGTGGCGAGGGTGGTGGCACTACAATGGTAGCAATGGTGGTGCTGCGATAGTGGTGGTGTTGCGATAGTGGTGGTGCTGCGATGGTGGCGATAGTGGTTCTGTGATGGCAGTGGTGGTGGCGCGGTGGTGATGGGGTGGCGTGCTGGCGATCATGCTGGTGGTGAAGATGACGATTGTGGTAGTGGTGGGGGTAGATTTGTGATAAAAATAAAAATAAAAATAAATAAATAAAAATTTAAAAAGAAGGGGTTTAAATTAAAAATAAATGAGCACTTTGGGTTTATATCGAAAAATAAGCCTGGTTGAGTTTTACGAACTATAGACCAATTTTAAGGGGTTTATCTCAAAATTTCCCTTTAATTGTTATTGAAAAAATAGGTGTCGGTTCAAAGTTTTGAATTTTGGAAGTTTAAATTTATTTTTTTGCTAAGCTTTAAAAGCTACAAGGACTTTCAAATAAACAATATAGAGGGTATTTTTGTCAACTCCAATAGCGTGGAACCTCTCCCTAACCAGAGAAATTATGCGTTGTTAAGCCTAAAAAAAAACCTCATCTTTTTTTTTTTTTTTTTGTGCTTGGAAAAAAGGGGAGAAGGGGGCAACCAGCGTAGCAACCCTCCCTGGGCGTAACCATAGGAGCCCCTCCCTGATGTAGAATGTCCGGTTTGAGCCAAAGCTACTGCCAGTGTAGGCGAGCCCGTCACCACACCCCCACCGAAACGAACAGTGAGCCAGAAGCCTATCCACATACCTCAGAAATCAAGCTTTACTCACGCAAGCGCTCTCAACTTACGTCTATAAGCCCCGTCCAACTGAGCTACCACCTCGGTGGTAAAAAAAAAAAAAGAATAAAGAAAAACCCTATCATAGTAGACTTGTCACTGACTAAGAAAAAATTGGCAAATAGAAACATTATAAATAGGAAAAAGAGACAGCAAAACCAAACACCGTAAAGTTGCCAGTTTTCTTTTCTAAATTTTCAAAATACAAAACATGTGTTGTTTTCCTTTTTTCCTTTTTTAATACATAAACAAAAGACAAATTATTTTCATTTTCGCCATTTCAATTTTTTATGAAAAAATTAAGGAAAATAGTAAGACATAACCCCCAAAAAGATGGTAATATTTTTCTTCTAAAACAAAAATGATAACCATAAGTGTGTTCAATTTTCATTTTTAAAAACATAAATAGAAAACTAAAAGTCACCACATTACCAAACGGACAAAAAACTACACACTAAGAGAGCCCATATGATAAAACTATACACTAAGAGCCCATAAATAGAAAATCTGAAAACCAATTTTTTGTGTTTTTTTTTTTTTTTTGGTCTTTATTTTTTAACTCTATTTCATGGCCTTTTTGAGGAGAGGAAAAAAAAATGATTAGCCAAATGAATTACCATGTAAAGCAAGAGAAACAAAACGACTACCCAACACATTATTGATTTTTGTTCTATCAAAACAAAAAATATATATATTATCGATTTTTGTTTTCAAAAAAAATAAAACAGAAGCAGAAATGAGTTCTAAAAGTCTGAAATCAGTAATTATGACATCAAATAAATAAATTCAGCTCTGTCTGCTTCCCCCAAATTCCCAACTGCAATATTATCTAAAACTAAACTTACAATAATTTAAAAGTGCTTAACAAATAAAAAACATAACAAAGCTAGCTCTCTCTCCTTCACTATCACTAAATATTTCATTACTCTACATAAGAACAATCCAAATGCCTCTTGAGAAACTTTTTCCCACTCTGCTCAACCACGCAATCATCCTCGAGATGCAGTACACACGCAGCCCGAGAAAAGGAACACATCAAGATGGCACTGTATATAGCAGAAGAAATTGCTCAAGATCATAACAAGGCACATAAAAGCATCTCCAACAGAAATTTCTAATTCACTCCACCAGACTCTCCCAAGTGTAAGAAGCAAAATAAAGAATCACCTTCTCACTTTTCAAATATGTTAAAGAGTCTTTGGGCTCTTCAAACTCATTTTTGGTCTTATTTTCCAATAAATGTAGAAGATTTGATATGCAAAAGCAATTTGTTTCGAAAGTCTCTTGTAGATACTTTAAACTTGGGAACGAAAGGTGGCTCCTCAAAGTGCCCACATAGGTCACTATAGTACAAGGCTGAAGAAAATTTTTAAGAGCCTATTGGAAATGCTTCAAGACCCTAAGCAGAAATCGACAATCCGTGAGTTATTCAGAAATTAAGGCATTTGCTAAAGCATTTGTTTTTCTCAATATCACCAAAAAAGTGAAATTGATTATCTTCTGAGCAAGAAAGGGTCATACTGTATGTGGAAGTATCAATCTGTTCTGGAAGCTCCTTAATATCCACCTCAAACCTTTCCTGAACCTGCAACACGAGAATCCCGACAATAATTAGAAAATGACTATCAAATGAACACGCGAGTCCCAAGGCGGTGAAAATCTATCTATTCACGAGTCTGAGGTTCATATAATTTTGAACGTTGAAGTTTTAAGTGGAAAATTTTCAACAAATTTGAACCTTGAGATTAAATAAACTGTGCTAAAAAGTTACTTTATTCATACATGCTCTTCGCATGTAATACATACATATATTATCTTTTAGTTTCTAATAAAAGTCAATCTCACATTCACAATTCAATACGAACCACAATTCATAATTTAGCAAACGGATTCACGATTTGACATGCATGGGCTATTTTAATCTCAGTATGACTAATTTGTTACCTGGTTAAGAACATCAGAGTCAGATGCGGATGATACAAACGTAATGGCAAGCCCTTTTGTGCCGAACCTACCAGCTCTGCCCACCTGTCAAGATTGAATCCAAGAAGAGAGGAGTAAGTGCAGAGTTGTAACTTCACGATTACGATACACTGGCCTACCAACTGCTCATAATGAAATGTAGCATAGCAAATTAGACATACACGGTGGAGGTAGGTATCAGCAGAATCTGGCATGTCATAGTTGATAACAATGTTTACACGCTCAATGTCGATTCCCCTTCCAACTAAATCAGTTGCCACAAGAATCCTTTTAAGCCCCTCCTTGAAACCCTTGTAGCGAGTCAACCTAAAGAAGACAACCAAAAAAATTATTATTATTTGACCTAGAGCATCATTAATAAGCAATAAAGATATTTTGTTGCACTCTCTCTCTCTTCTCAGAACACATGAGAAGACATCAAAATAGAGGGGCAAAGTCCCAAAAACCATGCTCCATGAGGATTAAGGGCGGTTAAAAAGCCAAAAAAACATAAATAAATAAGAATAAAGGAATACATCTCAAGAGCAGCCTGGAGATTACAAGAAAACATAACACAAAATATAAAGTTCTCTAGTGGATACCTACGTAGCACCGACACTTCAATTTGGGTTACGTATGTCGGTTCTCCAACGTGTCAAGACACGCGCAAAAAGGTGTCTTAATTTTTTTTGACATCAGACACGCCAGTCACATGTCGGAAAATGGCCGGACAAGGGGATGGGCAAGGCAAGGTAGCTCCGTTGAAAATCCTTTTAGGACTTCAACGTTCAAATCTTAAAATAATAAAATGGAAGATAAGTAGCGGGGTTATTTGATAGTCTGCGGAATTATGCCTTCTATTGTAAACTGCATATGTTTCAGCATTTATTTTGAAATTCTCTCTTTTTTTCCCCTTCCTCATATCTCTTCTTTTCTGGAATTTTTCTTGCTAAACTTTGGTTTTCTTTTTAATGTCTAGCAATTGAGGCTTGCAAAATTGGGGAACATTTTTTCTTTTGTTAATGTAAAAATCCCAATGATATTGTTGTGATTAATGAATTTTTAGACCAACTTTAACTGAACTAATGGTACATTCTTTTTTCTTTTTTTTTTAATCTTTGTATAAAAAAAAATTAAAATATATAGATATTCAATGTGTCCCCAACATATCCGGGTCCTACTTTTTGAGAAATTGCGTGTCCGAGTGTCAATGTTGTATTCGTGTAATTGTGTCCCTATGCTTCTTAGGTGGATACCCCAAAATTTGTTTCTGAATAAAATGCTAATACGTTTTTTAGTACTTTCTCCAAAAAGATGCACGACAATATGAAGAACTACTTCCATCAAGTTCTGCAAAATATTCCCACATGTGCTTCAACTTGTTGGGCAAAGAAGATGCAACAGACCCACGAGAGAGTTGTTCGCATGCCCTTCACTGCAAAATGTTGGGTCACGTGTGGCACATTGTCAAAGCAACCAATATATGGAGATAGCCAGTAACACCTACCTCCTCGTACATCCCCACACCAGTATAAGCCCCAATTTGGGTGGGGGATAGGCCAGTAAACGGATCCGATCTGGACCAGATCCACAAAAATCATATCCAGATCCGTTAACAAATCTACTATCCAAATTCGGTCCATTTATCCGTCGGATCTGCCTTATTTAATCTATATCCAGATTTGATCGGATCTGGATATTCGGATCTATCCAGATTTGATCGGATCTGAATATTCAGATCCGTTTGTCAGATCTAAAACGGCAACTTAGCTGCTTATATGTATTCTAGTATTACCATAAAAACTATTGTTTTTATTATCTTTCTTTATGCATAAACAAAAATCAATCAACGTTTAACCCATCAATCCACTTGATTATGTAGAAAACTCCTATCTTTAAATCAAAATAATATACCACTGAATAAAATATATATAATCTAGTGTATACTACATACGTTATTCAATTTTATATGTAATAGTAATCTTATCTAGTGTATTGTATGTATATTTTTTGTGCATAGTATATTGTTATTCGGATCCGAATCTTAGGCGGATCGGATACCATAAACCCATATCCGATCCGTCAACCTAACATTCTAAACGGATCAAGATATGGATATGGATATAGATCTAAAAAAAAGCTCAGATCCATCAAAAAATATTGGATCTAGATTGGATCCAGTCCATTGACAGGCCTGTGGGGGGGGGGAGGGTGGCACATAAATTCCAATTGTGAATACAGGGGAATTATCATTTCCACAACATTTACATACCTGAGAGTATTTATTAAATGGATTCAAACTATGAACCACCACCAAATCACATTGGCCATGTAACAAGTTATTAGTGGTAAACAATGAACCACCACCACCTGATACGAGATGCGGACATAATACATGTTAACACGCTCAATACAATCAGAAGAAGCCGCCGTGTCTATACACAAATCACGTGCATAAATGTAGTACTAGTGTACACACATTATTTCGTTGTTATTCATAAATCATAATATACACATATATAACATAAATATCAAGAATTCTAAGTGCAATTTAACATATCACAGATTTACCCATACATCCCAATTCTTGTTGTAGCAAGTATACTATAGTATTTCGTTACAAAAGAACTACTCCATTTCAATATTCAATATGAAACCACAATCCATAAATACCACATCTGAGATCTATCTTGCGAATATGGTTGTGTGATTTGGCAAATCTAACCCAGTAAACAAATCCTGGTTCAAGTCTCTCTGCTTCAGAGGTTGCAAACTAAAAGACTCTAAAATTGGTTCACTTCAACACCAAAGATCAGCAGCTCACTATGAAACACGGACTCTTCGAAAAGGCGGCCGCACCCGCGCTTAGTGCGCACCCCGTACTGGGTGCTCCGTGGATTCTTTGAGTTCTTTTGGAGAGTGGCTGTGGCTTTTTTTTGTAGCGTTCTTTTGAAAAATAGCACAAGTTCTTTATACAATTTTGAAAACTTTGGGGGTTTAAAAGGTAAATAATAAAAAATAATAATAGCAATTATCTAGGATATACACTAATGCACAAATAGTTATAAAATAATTTGTATATACTACTATTTGAAAGTTAAGTTTTAATATTTTATCCATGTAATCCCGCTGCACCCGCACATTTACTTTTTGGAAATTTGGTGAATCCCTCGCACCCGCATCCCCGTACCCAAATCCCCGCACCCGCATCGGTGCTACCTAGGCAGCTCACAAGTTTAAATCACATACATATTTTAAACTTGTGAGCTGCTGATCTTTGGACCCTACATATAGATAGTGCTCAATTTGAGGTGCTATGACGGGCCAACGTATTACATACATATTTTTTTGTTCCAGAAATGGGGGCCTTATTTTTACTTTCTTATCAAATAGGGACCCTAATTAACAGTAAAGAAAATGGGAAGCCCAGAACCGACCCTGCGTATAGCTAGTACTCAATTTAAACACGAGACCTAAATTATTTTAATAAGCAGGAAAATGTGGGAGAAAAAAATATCAGAAGACCAGTAATTCTACCCTTAAAACCCTGGTTTGAACAAATACACTAATAAATCTCAAAACTAACACATAACCTAGATAAATGCCTCTATGTTCACCAGACAAAAATCTGTAACAAAGGGCCCGAAACTTATTTACCTATACCGCCAAACAGTATAAAAATTAGGGTTCATTCACTTGTGCATAGAGCGCCTGACCTCAGACATTAAAAAACAGTCAAGTCTTTCAAAGAGAAAGGAGTATTTCAGTTAACTCGAACTAATAACAAGAATTTCTTAGCCCCTGGGCCTGAAATCATATTGGTACATTGCATAGTAGTACATTAACATTGACTCATTGTTGTTACAGTTTCAGCACGGCAAAAACACATCCTTTGTAAGACACCCAAACGGGCCAAGCCGATTCCCATACAACTCCAACGGATATCCAAATTCATCTTTACTTTGGTCCCAACTATATCATTTGACTTGGAGTCAGAATTTGACTTGGAGTCAGAATTGGTCAATAGATAAGTCTTCATACGTAAGAAATCAAGGTATTCTATTTTTTTAGTCGAAATTCCAGAAAGTGTTTGAATAGCAACCAGTGGTCCTACTCTTCTTATTTTATAGCAACCAGTGGTCATATTCTTCTTATTTTTCTCTTGCTTAAAATTCTCAAGTATCATTCACAATTTCAAAGCTTTTTTTTAAACCATGAATTCCAATTGCTTAGCTTCCAAACATAGCCTACCTACTTTTCATAACAAAATCAAACCATAAACCAACAGGTTTTAGTTATATTTCACCCACTCTTGCATAACTAGGATGCAAACCTATCACTACGAAAATGAGGGGTTGTGGAAACAGAAAAGAACCACAATGTGGCATATACTCCAATTCATTAAATAAATAAATGAATATATCACTTCACCAAAAGTTCACATACCATTTGTAACAGCTTTTAGAAGACCTTTCATTTAAAAAAAAAAAGGCAACTTCTAAATATTTTAACTTTTTGTCTAAAATCAGAAAGTTACAACGAAAAACGGAAGTATTTCGTATAACTTACTTTTTCTGATAGGTATTTCCGATGAAAATCTTTTGAAAATGACTTCACCTAAAACTTATTTTTGAGATGAGTTAAAGCAAAAAAAACTCCTCATTTGTAGATGAAATATGCATGGCAATTTCTCCAACAACAAAAAAAAAAAGAATACATGTATTCCACATACATAAGCATGTTACCAGTATATTTTGTACACGCAAATGCATAAATCTGAACTCAGATATATTAGGCTATTCGTATACAGGCATTTACAGGTACAAATATAAGAATTAGACATATATTTACACGCGTGCATGCACAAATAGAAGTGCACACAGGAGAAAAGAATATACAAGCTTCTGTGTATATATATGCATGCAGTGTTTAATACACATGTCTATGCAACCCTTACTCATAAATTGCCCGTATATGTCCATTGTTTGGAAGTACTTTCTGGAACAAACCAAACACTACCTTTTTTCTTCTTTGTTATTCTTACTGAAAATGCATTTCTTAATGCAATACTAGAATTGGAACAGCATCAATTTTAGATAGATTCCCTAATAGCATCATACAATAGGTAAGAATATAGATATGCATAGCGCAAGCCAACAGTTGAAAACACATTATATTATTGAGCCAAAATGAAATTGATACACAAATTAAATATATGGAACATTTTAATATTAATAAGTGGAAGGAGAGTACAAAAATACATACCTTTCTTCCTGGGACATTCCAGAGTGGATGCAGATAGAAGGGAAGTTGCACTCTACAAGTAACTTGTTAAGTTCAGCTGCTCTACTAACACTTTTGACAAAAATGACAACTTGGTTGAAGTCCAAGGCGTCTAGAAGGTCATTCAACTTGCGATTTTTCTCCAGCTCACTCAACTTGATGTAATGCTGATACGAAATTAAACATAACGATAGAATATGAGTATGGAACATTTATTACAGCAATTGAAAAGCAATGAATGTTATAGAAGTACCTGAACAAGACCGTGCAGAGTCAACTTGGCCTCATCATCCACGTAAATTTCCATTGGCTGAATGGGACAAAAGCCGTAAATAAAAAAAAAATTAAAAAAAATGCATATCAAAGACCAAAACAATGCTAGCCAAAAACCCAAAACAAAAAATACATTTTACAGAAAAAAGAGAGAAGCGAAATTGCGATAATATCAGTTGTCCTGGGAAATAACATGACCAACACCATGGCACCATCTCAACTAAAGCTGTCAAAATAAAACTAGTAAACCTATATATCAATTTTTCTATACCATGTTCAAAACCACAATATTGTGGATCACAAAAATGCAATGATAGGTAACATGAACCGTATAGTCAAAATCTATAGATAACATGCAGCTGAAATAAGATACTAATAATACATGATCTACATATATGACAGGACACAGGATTGCAATCTCCCTGCCAACTTGCTTGAAAACCATCACCAAAAAGAAGTGAGATGAGAGAGAAGAGAGACGAGAAACAAAAGGTCATTCATATGCCAGTTGTATCAACTATCAAGCATTACAGAAGAAAGATGGACTCAAATTTGTGAAGTGGTGATAGAATATTACGTCTTGCATAAACTTCTTGCAAACCGGCCTAATCTCCTTGCTTAGTGTTGCAGAGAACATCATAACCTGCTTATCATGAGGGGTCATCTTAAAAATCTCCTGTACATCTCTCCTCATGTCTGTAAACACAGCAATAAGAATGTACTATTTATAAACATACGAAACCATTAACCTGATTGCCACGGGCTCAAATTCTGAAACCTCTTCCATGTTGAAAATTTGAAGGAAAAAACATACCAAGTGACTCGAGCATTTTATCACACTCATCAAGGATAAAATGCCTCACATTCTTCAATCCAAGGTCTTTATCTCTTGCAAGAGCCAATATTCTTCCAGGAGTCCCAACGACAATATGAGGGCATTCATTCTTCAGTAAGTCTTTGTGATTCTTGATATTGACCCCACCATAGAAGACAGCAACCTTGATATCAGTTAAGTAGGTGCTGAATCTCTCAAATTCATGGCATATCTGTAAAAATGGAAGAGTTACTATAGACCAGATATTACCATCGGAAATGAATACACCATGTCATGAAAATGCTAGCATGGTTCCTAGAATGATCAGTCATAAGCTATGATGCACGGACACTTCAAAAATGGTGCCGCAGAGGAACTTAGTGCTTCGTGAGTTCTTCTGGTGTTTTGGGTGCGGCGAGGACAAGTGTGGGGTGTGGCTGAGCCATTTTTTTTTTTCGAAAACAGGGGGCCCAATTTCATCTTATTTTTATTTTATTTTTTGGGTCAAAACATGCACTGAAAGTGAATTAGTGATTAAAAGAAAGATGAAGACAGTGTGTTGTCATGTTCTGTGATTGCAATGTGTCTTTTTATTATTACTAAAAAAAGAATGAAGACAGTGATGTGTGTTGTCATGTTGTGTGATTGCAATGTATCCTTTTTTTTTTTTTCTAAACCAATTTAATTTCTGTTTCAGTTTTAAAATTTTCAGTTAAAATTTCTGATTTTAAAAACAATGAATATTCTTCTTTTTTTCCAGTTTAAGATTTTCAGTTAAAATTTCTTATTTTAAAAACATTGAATATTCTTCTTTTTTTCCAGCTATGATTTTTTTTGCTTGTGATGTTGTGGCAACTTTGGTTTACTTGCATAGTTGCATATGTGGATTTATGTTTATGAGTTTATAAATTGTTATTTGTGGCTTAATAAAAAAAATTAGAAAATTAGAAAAATAATTCATATATAGTAATATATAAAAATTTATATATATATTTTAAATATTTTATACAAGAACCCGCGCCCTTACTTTTGGGAAATTTGCCGAACTATCCGCACCCGCGTCCCCGCACCCGTACTGGTGCTTCCTAGGGCATAAGTCATCTCAAGTTTCATACAACCCAATACTATCCTCTATCCAGTACGACTCATGATTCACAGCTAGAACTTTGAACATTTGAATTTCAAATTTTGAGGGGAAAATTTTCAACATTTTGAGCTTTGAGCATTGACAACGCATGAAACTTTTGCTACTTTGTTATTTTGCTCATTCTACGCATTGTACATGTGTTTCTAAATGAATTTACACATACGCTATTATCTATTTTCTAATCTTAAATTCTTAATACACACACATATATTTATACACACACACATACATCTTACAGTTCAAGATTCCTGATTTTGGCTAACCCATTTGACAACAATGAACGCAAGAATATGCATTCTTCATATGCATGCTTTAAGCATCTGGATGCATGTTTTTATGCACAAAACATGTTCTTTTGAAAGGCATACATCAGAATAAACACCAAGACCTTCAATAAATACCTGATACGCTAATTCTCTTGTATGGCAAAGGACAAGAGCGGCAACTTGACCTGCAACAGGTTCAATCTGCTGCAGAGTTGATAGAACAAACACAGCAGTTTTTCCCATTCCGGACTTCGCTTGACAAATGACATCCATTCCCAAGATAGCTTGAGGTATGCACTCATGTTGCACTGGTGAATAAGCAAAGAAAATCGGAGCGGAAGAGTCCTCGTTAAAAATAAAAGACCTTCGAGACCCTTTTAATGGAAAGGTTTACCAAACCAGTTTTGTTGCTGAAATCATGAAATGGAAGTATTGTTTACCTGAAATATACATTTCAGACTAGTTAAAGCAAATCGATATCATCCATCAGCATCAATGAAAAAGAACAAGCAAAAGAAAAGTATGACAATCAGAAACAACTACATAAATTAGCCTACGAAGCTTGGATGACTCGGAACAAAATAACCTTCATTGCATGAACCATAAAAAACACACCCACCACCAACTTCAGTGATCGTAGAGAAGAAGAAAACTTAAATTTCTATCAGTCAATTATTACTAGGCTACTAGCATGCTTCCTCTACAGTTATCCACCTGGCTGCTGAACAAGAAAAACAAGCACCCAAATGCTCCAAGCTCTAGCCTGGAAATGAATGGTATATCAACTAACCTCAAAAGCTGCGAGTGACCCGTATTAAGTGTGGAAGCAGAGCTACATACAATAATGGTCATAAAATAGTTTATGTATACAAGTATATGCTGAAAAAACAATTTGTACTAATGGCCCTCTTTAAATAATCCATGCTAAAAAGTATGCCATACATTATGATTTGTTTATAAACATATACACGTGAATACAAAGGTTCCATCCCAAGATAATCTAAAACAACAAAAATCTTATCAAGAATTGAATCACCAACATACAAAACAACAATCAGAAGAAGGGGAAATGGAATGGGAACGTGGAAAGGCGCAAAACAGAGCAAGAGGACATGCAAACTCAGATTATATATAGAAAATTCTGAGGTAATTGGCAAACAGGCCAAGATAAGAAAAGAATCAACAGTATCACAACAAATGCAAGTGTAACGTCCAATAAGCACAGCAATCCCATAGGTAAGATCTAATTATTATTAGTATAAAAACAGAAAACAAAACAAATGTTGATGCTGTTGCACTCTATGAGACAGACGGATTGATGATATGATAGACACAGTGGAGAGAGGAGATGAAGAAATAAATAAACTGCAGCTTGTGCTTACGCAGCACTACTTAAAAGTAAGACCTTTGTATATACTATTACTATAAAAATGCTAAAATCATGTAAAAGCAGTCAAGATAATGATACATCTACGTCCAGTCAATCATAAACTTGCCTTCAGATGGATGTTCAAATCCTGAGTCTACAATGGCTCGAAGGAGCTCTGGCTTCAACAGGAAGTCTCTGAATCCCGAACTGTGAATTCCAACATAGCCCCTACATCACCAAAATATAGACCAAATACTTTAGTTTGATGTCCCAACAGCAGAAATCCCAACAGAAATGCAACAAATAAGGTAACCTAATGCTACAAAAGGACCTCCAATGCATATGCCACGGAACTATCCAGTTAGTCAAATTCAATGAATGTGGGGCAAATCATTAACCAAGACTAGGGACTGCAAAAACCTAAAAAAGCCATAGAAACAGAGTCCATGTCTATAGATGTTTAGCTGAATTCAATCTATAACCCCAAAAAAAAAAAAAAAAAAACTATCACTCACTCATTCTCTTGTCTAGTAAAATGCTCGGATATGTGATCCAAAATGCTCGGATATGTGATCCAAAAAAAAGGGCATGTCAACTCGCTCATGGAATAAAAGGATTTGTAAGAGCAACTCCAAGGGTAGTCATCAAATTTGGGTATCCAAAATGCTATTTGGTTACTTGAATAGTGTTTTACATACCAAATAAGTCTCATGCACTCCAACCACAGTAACCAAAACTAGTAGCCATTTTATTGTTTAATATATTTTGATGTATCCCAACCATAGATACATTAAAAATATTATTTTATTCACAAACCAATGGTTAGGATTATCCCACCAAATATGCATCCCCTCACTTTCTCTCTCCAAAGACTATAAGTTTGGAGACCCAAACTATGAGTTTGCATAATGGAACCCCTTTTGGATCCCCCATTGGAGTGCATTTTTTGGGATGAAGGGATGCATTTTAGCATCTTTTGGATTTGGATACCCATTTACATCCCCCATTGGAGTTGCTCTAAAATTATTGTAATACAGCCCATGCCTAGAAGAGGCTTATAACCTCAGTTCCCAACCGGCCCCTCAAAGATATTGAAGACTAAAGGTGCACAGCGATTGATGAATAGCACTACGAGGAGACTGTGAGCTAATACATATGGATTGTTTGCCAAAAAAGGTAGGAAATATAGGGAAATTTAAAGACCTGCTAGCAATTTCAAATTATCAATCCCTAAATCGAAACTAACAAGAGAATACGGGTTACGACTAGCATAACAGCCAGCTGTAAAACTTTAGAAAACTTACAAACAACAATCTGTTACACTGGTCTTATTCTTAACATTTTATAGCCAGCTGTATTTAGAACCAATTTAATCTTTTACCCTCATTTATATTGATACTTTGCAAGAGTGACATAATCATTCAGGGATACATTGGTAGTTTTCTTAACATTTTATTGTGGAATCTCTTCTCTTCTCAGTCTCTCCGATTTGCAGAGAACCAAAATCGGGCTCTTTTTCTCCGCACTTTCTCTCCAGTTCTATCCATTAACATTCTCTTCTCTCACAACTTAACTATCCAAAAGTGAGAATTGGAGAGAAAGTGGCGTCCTCTCTTCTCTTCTCTCCGATTCTCTCAAACCAACGAGATTGTTAACGCAATCAATAAAACGAAAGTGAGGAGAAAAAGAGCCCAATTTTGAGAAAAAGAGCCCGATTCTCTCAAACCAAACGAGATTTTTACCTCAGATTTTGGGCCAAAAACAAGAAAAAGTCGTTTTGGAAGTTTGATAAAACGAAAACGGGTGACAATTGATCACGATTCGCTAGCAGAAAAAGAACTTTCAGATTTTTTTAAACATTTTTCACATCAACACCTATATGATCAAGCCATCAAGAGCATCTCTCTCTCCTCTCTCTCTCTATATATATACACGTATATATATGCTATTGTTACAAGCTCAAATAAATTTTCTTGGATACCAACTCACATAGAAAATTTGTTACCATTTTCTTGATTGTTCGGATGAGCCGAGAAGAAGCAGAAGTTCGATCGTACAGCGCACGGGTGGGCTCAAGAACGTCGGAGTTCGAAGATCAGATCCGTCTCAACATGGAAAGAGGTCGTGACCTCTTCTCTCCTTATCCGAATATCCCTAATCAGTATTCCATGAAGATTTTAGTGTGAACTGTCGAGGTGCGGGAAACGCTAATTTCATAAGCAAATGTATAATCTCTTTAACACTCATTTCCCTTCCATTGTTGTTATGACTGAAACCAAAGTTCCGATTGCCCTATGGACCATTTTTTCAACAACCTTCGTCTAAGTGATTATGCTCATATCGACCCTATTGGCAGATCTGGGGGCAGTTGGGTTCTCTGAACCCAGAAGTTGTGAATGTTACTACCCTCCAAAAAGAAACCCAAGGCATCCATGTTTAAATAGCCCACAAAGACTATGATGGCTAGATCTTTTCTGCTATCTATGGAGCCCTAACCCCCGAAACAGAGACTTGCTATGGCAAAACATGGAAGATTTTGCTCACCCACAAAACAATCCATGGCTGGCTGCAGGGGGCTCAATGATTATGCTGATATCAGTGAGAGGAGAGGGTACACTGATTGTGATGTCAGGGCTAGAACGGTGAGATTCAATAACAATCTGAACGCATGCGGTCTTATGGACTTGGGTGCTACTGGCCCTAATATGACATGGACAAACGGTAGAAGAGGTATGGCTAATGTGATGGAAAGACTTGATAGAGCTGTGGCAAATGCTAGTTGGAGAACAAATTTCCCCGAAGCCGCTGTTCAGGTGCTTCCTAGGGTCTATTCGGACCATAACCCCCTTCTAATTCACTCTTCTGGTATTGTCTCTCCAACCCCTCGCTCCGATAGACCTTTTAGAATTGAGAATATGTGGCTTGAGCATCCAGATTTCCCGAATATTGTGGAGGAAACTTGGAATGCTAACCACCAAAATCTGTTAGATGCCAATGACTCTTTTAAGTCCAAAGCTAAAGAGTAGAACTCATCAACTTTTGGCAATATTTTTAAAAGGAAAAGAGTGATTTTGGCTAGATTAGCTGGAATCCAAAGAGCTTTAAGCCTCCATTACTCCCATAATCTTTTTCTGATGGAAAAACACCTTCAACAAGAATTTAAAGAAATTTTAAATCAGGAAGAGATTTTATGGCACCAAAAATTGAGGATAAAATGCCTGGCTCTTGGGGATTCTAATACCTCTTTCTTTCATCTATCTACCATTATCAAGCGTAAAAAAAACAAAATTCTAACTCATAAGAATGATAGTGATATTGGATTGAAAGACCTGACCTTCTCAAAAATCAGGTGAGGGACTTTTTTATGAATCTTTTGTATTTAGAAACAGATAGTATGGTAGTCCACAATATTACCCAGCCTGTTAGAAGACTTAGTGATGATGACAATAGGGCGCTCTGTCGCCCAATCACTGATTTAGAGATAAAAAGTGCACTTTTTGATATTGGTCCATCTAAGTATATCCTGGTCCTAATGGTATTAATGCCGGCTTTTACCAAAAAATTTGGCACCTTACAGCTCCTATAATCAAATTTGCTAAGAATGCTTTGCACAGCAGAGTTTTACTTCCACTGGTTAATAAAACTTTTGTGGCCTATTCCCAAAGTGAATAACCCTGAGTCCATCTCTAATTTCAGACCCATCAGTCTTTGTAACGTCTCTTATAAGATTATTACGAAGATTTTGACCAGAAGATTAAGACCCCTCCTTAATAATCTAATAAGTCTTACTCAAAGTAGCTTTATCCCAGGGAGAAATACCAAAGATAATATTATTATTACTCATGAAATTCCCCATACCTTGAGAGGTAGGAAGAGCAACAAAGGAGGAGTGATTTTAAAAATTGACTTTGAAAAAGCTTAGGAAACAATCCGATAGGATTTTTTAAAAGAGACCCTAGTGGCCTTCAACTTCCCCATCCCGTGGATTGATATTATCATGCAATGCACCACCACTATTGGGCTTCAAATTTTATTCAATGGTGCCCCCCTAGAAGGATTCAAACCTAAGAAGGGGTTAAGACAGGGAGATCCTATTTCCCCCTATCTTTTTATCTTTTGCATGGAAATCCTGGCTTCTATGATTGAAAGGCAAGTCAGTTCTGGGCAAAAGGTCAATCTGGCTAAATCTCGTATTTTCTTTTCTAAGAATACTAGAGGGAACACAATAAATTCCATACCTCGAAAAAGTGGATTCTCCAAAACCGAGGACCTAGGCAAATACTTGGGAATTCCCCTTCTGCATGGTAGAATTTCGAAAAACACTTTCAATTCTTCTATCTTAAAATTTCAGGAAAAAAAAAGCTCTCCAATTGGAAATCTCAGATGCTCTCTCTCGCAGGGAGAACTACTCTCATAAAATCTACTATGGAGGCTATTCCTAACCATCTTATGCATACTATGCTCCTTCCAATCTCAGTTTGCCAACAACTTGACAAATTGAACAGAGATTTTTTGTGGGGGGATCAAGCCCAGAAAAAGAAGATACACCTTGTTAATGGGATAAAATCTGTCTTGAGAAGAGACATGAGGGTTTGGGTCTCAGGAAAAATCACGAGAATAATCTGGCAATGCTTGGAAACCTTAGCTGGAATATCTTGAATGCGAAAGATAAAAGGTGATTTTGATGAAATATCTCAATGGCAACCCTCATGCGGAGTGGAAGGCCAAGAGAAGAAATTCAAACACCTGGAAAGGGATTCTAAGTACCAATAATCTGTAAAAAGAAGGGTTGAAATGGATCATTGGGAATGGTAAAAGTGTTGACGTTTGGAAGGATTGGTGGTGTGGTAATTTCACCATTTCAAAATCCTAACACTGAATATCCTACTTAAAATGTTGAAGACATTATTGAGGATAATGGCTCATGGAAACGGGAGAATATCCTTCAGTGGATTGCTGATGATAGGAAAAAAGAGATCCTCAACACCCCCCTTTCTAAATTTAGCACCACTGCAAATTTTCCTACTAGGGTTTTCTCTAGTAATGGAAAATTTAACTCTTCTAGTGCTTATGCTATTACTAGTGGGAACTCCACCCAACCCACTGAGAACATTTCGAAAGACTTATGGAAATGGAAGGTCCCTTATAGACTGTTTTATTTGGAAAAGTATCCTGAACAGACTCCCTTCTAAGGATCTTTTAGTAAGAAACATTACTCAGGACTCAAATTGCCCTAGATGTTCTTACTGGAAGGAAGATTCCTTGCATATCTTAAGGGATTGTAAGAAAGCTCGTAGCCTTTGGAATCTTGTCCTCCTCAGAGCAACTGATATCTCTAATCTTAATCTGAATATTGCTCAATGGATCCATGTTAGGATGAAGGATGATGACCAGAATGCTCACATTAATCTCCCTAATGATATTATCTTTATTGCAGGTTGTTGGCATCGTTGGAAAGACAGAAATAACATTGTTTTTAAAGCGAAATCAACCCATGAGAGGCAACTTGCCAAAATGTTGAAAGAGCTGGGCATTGATATTCTGAAAGCATTTCCCAAAACTAAGAATCTGAGTAACCAAAGTCATGATATTCAAATAAGATGGTTTCCTCCTATTGCATGTTCCTACAAGCTCAACACAGATGGGAGTAGCAGATGCAACCCAGGAAGGGGAGGAATTGGGGGCCTTATCAGGGACGACAAGGAAGATGAAGAGCTGGCTACTATGGGAACATCGAGCACTGTACCAGTCTGTACGCAGAAATGGCAAGCATCCGAGAGGGACTGTCCCTAGCCTACCACAAATGTTTCGTTAACATCACTGTGGAAACCGACTCCATGACAGCCTGCAACTTAATCCAAAATCAAGAAGCTAATCACCCTCTTAGAGTGATTATAGAAGATTGTAGATTTTTAATTCATGCTTGCAAGGGTAATATTACCCACATTTTGAGAGAAGGTAATAGGCGCGCGGACACTCTTGCAAAATTGGGGCTGATCAACTGAATCCACTCATTTTGTTAGATGCCCCAACTAGGGAACTTTGCATGCCTTTGATGGCGGACACTAGTGGAACTAGCTTCCCCCGTGGAAGCTAGTCGTTTGCTTTGTCCTTTTCATTTTTAACGGAAAAAAAAAAATCATTCCAAATGCATTAAAAGTTGTAATACACGGTGTGGCAGTGGTTGGTGATACCACATACCATTGTCCGTGGTACAATTGGTAAAGCATTTGGGAACCATACATCCATATATATATATGTGGAAAATATATTTGACATTGATACCTTTACCAAAGGTATTTTCTGTTTTTGTTTTTAATAATTTTTTTAAATCAACAATGTTACCAAACAAGTTTTCTGTTTTCATTTATAAAAACAAAAAACAAAAACTGGTTTTCATTTTAAAAAAACTTAAAACTAAAAACAGGAAACGTCACCATGCGAGCCCCGAGTTTTTCACAGTTAAATTGTATGTCTCCTAGGCCAGAAAATAAAACCAACCACCTAATTCTTTTTAACTCTTCTCCTAGTTTCTCACAGCAACCAGATATAACACAACTACCCAAAATTTTAAATATAGATGCAAGTAAGCAGATAAATAAATTAAAAAAAAAAACTACATGAAGACCCTAGAAAGTATTTAAAGAAAAAGTAAGAATGAATAACACTTGAGAAGAAAAAAGTCTAACGTGAAGTTTTTAATTTTTTGTGGTGCCTAAGGCTTTGTTTGGTTTGGGAATTCATTAAATAAAAAGAAAAGGAAAGGAAAACTAATTCCTTGTGATTTTTCTTGTGTTTCCGTCCATGCTTGAATAACATTGAAAGTTAAAATTTTCACAATATAAGTATAACTTGAGAAAAAATAGAGCTAGGTGATTCACAAAATTCAAATTTTTTATTCTATTTTACACTCCTTTTTTTTCTAGCTAGTTTCGTTACTAAATCCATGAACCAAACAGAGGTAAGAACCAAAATCATTTCAAAGTCAGATACTATCCCCAAGTAACTGTGAAAGCAATACAAGTGGCTCTACATATGTGTGTGTGTGTTTATATTCTAGGCAACCAAACAGCGATTATCCTTTTCCAAGTCAGTAAAAGCTTACTTTTTGACCGAATCAGCGTTGGGTTTGGCATTGACGGAGTCGGGGGCTTTGTCGTCTTCCTCTTCGTAGTCGAGAAGCTCTTCCTCGTAAGCTTCGTTGTCCTTCACTTCACCCATTTGTAGTCGTCCTACATCATCAAAGGATTGTATATGTTTTTAGGGTCAGTCAGAGGAGACTGGATTAGGGTTTTGAATTTCCAGGAAATCTGGAGGAAGATATTGAGCTGAGAGTGTGTGTAAACTACTGCATACCTTTGAGACTGATACAGAACAGGGGAGGAGCGATTGAGACGGGGGCGTCTGCGAAAACAGAGAGAGAGAGAGAGAGAGAGAGAGCCTTGGATCTAGGGTTAGGGTTGGAGACAGAGAGCAGAGTGTTGCTACTTGTACTTGCTAGGGTCACAAGTTACAAACTGATACTTATAAAAGCAGTTACGGTATCCCAAAGTACATTACTGCCCTCTCATTGGCCCGCCTTAGGGAAATTTTAAATTGTCCCCAAAATTTCTATGTTTTAAGAGCAACTCCAACCACATTACCCATAATCAATTTTTAGCTATTTTGGGGAACCAAAGTGCATTTTTTGAGCTCCAATAGATTCCCTAAATGGTTCTCCATTTTGGAGAACCCCTTTTTGGTTCTCCACATTTGAGGAGAGAGGGTGTGAATATGGGTAATTACCCATAAGTAAAATAATGAAAAATAATACATATCATATTCATTTAAGGAGAGAGAGTGCATTAAAATTTTCAATTTTTGTATAAAAATTAATGTAATAATTCATACCTCCCTATAATGGAGAACAAGATTGGAGTTGGGGCATAAAACTGATTAGCTAAAATAACTTTTTAGCTATTTTGGCTAAAAATTAGAGAATTTTTAAGTAATGTGATTGGAGATGCTCTAAGACCTCCTCTCCATTGATCCAAAAAAAAAAAGGGTAAATTGCAAATTACACCCCTGTAGTTTGAGTATTGTGCAAATTATATTCTATGGTTTTAATTTTGGCAATTTACACCCTACAGTTTGAAAATTGTGCAAAATCCACCCAATTACAAAAAAATAATAATAAATAACAAGGGCACAATGGGAATATCACATTATTTCCAGAGTAAAGATTGAGGCACACTCAAAGACACAACTTTTGGGACACAAACCAAGAGATGTGTCTATCTCTCTCTTGTGTCACTGTACAGATGTGTCTATCTCTCTCTTGTGTCACTTTACCCCCACAGTGACACAAGAAAGATATAGACACATTTCTTGGTTTGTGTCCCAAAAGTTGTGTTTTTTGGTGTGCCCCAAGTATTACCATTATTTCCAACCCAAAATAATCTCATATGCAAGGGTGGACTCTGGAGTATAGTTCAGCGGGAGCAGAAGCTTATACAGGGAATTTTTTTTTGGATAGAAATAGTATAATTCTATATGTTTATTTTTTTATTTTTTATTTTTGTACATAGTAATCTATCCTTTAATTGTTTCACGAATAATTTTGTATCATAAGCTTAATTAGTTATTTATATTTATAAATTTCATTGTCTCAGAACTCCTTATAGGCTTCTGCTTCCACTGAACTACACTTCTGGATCTGCCCCTGCACATGAGGTCATTTTGGACTGAAAATAATGTGATATTCTCATTGTGTCCTTGCTTTTTTTGTAATTTGGTGGATTTTGCACAATTTTCAAACTGTAGGGTGTAAATTGCCAAAATTGAAACTACATGGTGTAATTTGCACAACCCTCAAACTACAGGGGTATAACTTGCAATTTACCAACAAAAAAAAAAGACCTCCTATCCCCCTCTCCCCCAAGTGCGAGGGGATGGGTTCGAATCTCCACAAAAGAGAGTGGGAGGAGTTTTATTAGGCATTATACTAGGCACACAACACAAATCACGAACACATATTTTAAATACATGTAACTTGCTTCCCAAAAAAGTGTGGGTCATGTGTGAAAAATTCACACAGCACAGAGTGCATACATTTAAAACATGGTTGTGGTTTGTGTTATGATTGGTGTTGTGTGCGTAGCATTATTATTTATTAGGGGTGTTCATAAAAAATCGACCCCGAAACCAACCGACTGAATTGAGTGAACTGAGCTCATTCGGTCGGTTTTCAAACGTATAGTCCAAGAAGAAAACCGAACTGACCGACTGAAACACCCTAAAAACCCGACCGAACTGAACCTATTGGTCGATTTTATCATGTGACAAAACCGAGAAAAACCGACCGTGAACACCCCTAGATTTTATCCCCTCCTTTCTTTCAGAACTACCTTGTGTGCTCTTGTCGAGCTTGCCTCTTGGGTTCCTACTACTTGGATTATGTGTGTGTGGCGTGTGTCATCCAGATAAGTAATCTAAAAAAAAAAATCTAAAACCCATCTCCAATCCATTCCCAAATTTTTACTCAAATTTCACTTAAAATATGGGCAAAAGCTTGTTTTGGTATAAGGCTCTTTAATGGAACCACAATTTTTATGGTGTATTTAATAACCCAATTAAATACTGAAAATGAAAATCTTTCAGTACTTTTTTTTCAGTGGATTTGATAATGTACCGCTTAATTGAAAAAGTAGCTAAAAATTTACTGAAAACTTTAAGTGAAAAATTCTACAGCAAATAATTACTGAATGCAGTCTATTTCAATACTTGAAATACTATTTTCAGCTTTGTAAATTCTATCACTCAAAATTTTCTGTACTTAATTTTCAATTTTATCGAACGAACGTCCCTCACTCAATTCTTTTTATAAAATACCCATGTTGTCCTAAAATATTTCACACCTCTCTCATCTCAACACTTAACACAAAAATTTCTCACTATGTTCGTCTCTCTCTCATCTCCAAACACAAAGAAGCCGCGCGAGGACGAAGCCCAAGCTAGCGACAACGAAGACGGAATCAGTGATTCCATCGACGTCGTCTTCCCCCTTCCTTCCTTCCGGTGACCTGCTTGAACAGACCTTAGGTGAAGACTGTCTCAAAATTGTAGTTGTTGGGTATTTGATATCATGAACAGTGTGTGTTTCAATTTAGTATGAGATTGTAAAGCTTACTTTTGTATGTGTTTGGTTCTAAGATTGGAGATGATTTTAGGGGGTTTTGAACTAAAATTGGATTTGATATGGGTTTGGTTCTAGGATTGGAAGTGCTTTGATCACCCACTTATAAAAAAAATAAATCAATTAAAAAAAAACCTCACAATCTTAATTATTTTCGTAATTATGGAGACTACTCCCTTGTCAGACATGAAATCCTAATCATATTAAAGTTTCATACAAAAGTAATAATTTACCCTTAACGTAATTTAAATTTTTGATGAAATAAAAGCTTTTATTTGGTATTGAGGCGGGCCAGTACAATTAAAGTGATGTCCAACCAGAAAAGTGTAACCAACCCGAATTTTAAATTTGGGAACAGAACGAAATTTTCGATATATAATTCGGTCGATTATCGGCAGTGTTCTAAAAATCCTCCTAGGCCTCCGCCTAGGCCCTGCCTAGGCCCTAGGCCTTGCCCAACCGCCTGGATTTTCACCTAATCCTTGCAAAAATCCCACAGGGATTTAGGCCTGGTCTAGACCTGGCCTAGGACTCCTAGGCCGGCCCAAGAGGCCGCCTAGGCCTAGGCGGCCTCGGAGGCTTAGGGGTGGAATTGTCATTTTCTTGAAATAATAACAAGGGCAAGCCCTAATAATCCCCTAAGCCACCACACCACAGTCGTTCATTCAATTGACTACCAAGATTAAGAGAGAGAGAGAGAGAGAGAGAGAGAGAGAGAGACTGAAGACGACTCACGAGAACTTCATGAAGTCGATTTTGTATCTGATGAGGATACAGAGGAAGAGGGTGATGAGGAGTATGAGTTTGAGTCTGATGGAGAGAGAGTGTTAGAGCAATATGGAGAAGAAGAGTTGGAAGCTTAGTTTGAGTCTATTAGAATTGTTTCTGTATTATTTATTTTTCTTTAAATTACTAGGCCTCCGCCTAGGCCCCGCCTAGGCCTCCGCCTAGGCCCCTAGGCCCTAGGCCCCCCCTCGCGGCCCGCCTACCGCCTAGGGATTTTTAGAACACTGATTATCGGTACTGATTTCATCGACCCGAACTGAAATAATCTGAACCGAATATAGAAAAGCTCATCTGAATCGACCGATTGTCCACCCCTACTCATGATATGTATGTGTGGTTATTACATTGGAGGAGGGGGATTTGAATCATACCCTAATGCGTGGGAGTGTTGATGCTCCCAACTAGTATAACACTTAAGTTTAGATTTACACCAAAAATATGGCTTCTATATATTCTTATATACTAATATCAAGAAACAGAATATTAAATGGTATATTCACTCATATGAAAGTGCTTAACAGTAAATTTTGTGGTATTTTGACCAAAAAAAAAAAATTTTAATAAGTGTCACAACTAAACACCAGAAAATCAGAAAGAAAAATAATATTCTCCGTTCACAAACAACACAACGAAATGTTTTGAAAAAGTAAACTTGTTGCCATACTGTTCTCCTCATACGGTTGGGGCAGCTTACCCAAAAAAGAGAACCGAATAACCCATAGAAATAGTTTGATCACTCTCCATGCCTTTAGAAGATAAATACAGGGAATTGCTATACACCATCTTTTTTTGCTAAATACACCACTTTTACGCACAATTATTATTATTATTATTTTAATCTTTTACACTACAGGGTGGTGCATTTAGCAGAAAAGTTGGTGTGTGTACATATATATGTATTCAGAGAGCCACTAGAAGAAACAAAGCCATGAGATGCTTCAAAATTCAGGGGGGGGACCACAAAAACTAAACTGTCAAGCTTCAATTGGCCTATAACCACATATATAACCATCAATCAAATTAATGCAAGATAAAGACCAAGTGTCATCCACAAGCCAGGGTTAAAAATGCAATACAACAGTTATACATCCAGAAAGGCAAATCTACATAGAAGTTGCCGTTACGTGCGATAGACATAAAGTAAAACACGAGAGAGATTTAAAAAGGTTTACAACAATGCTCCACATGAGATCATAAAACACTATACGAGCCTTGGTGATCTTACTCTTAACTTCAAGAGATCCGAGGGGGTGACGAGCTTAAGGTTCAGAACTCAGTCGGAGGTTTTAACCTCACAAGTCTTTTGATTCTATCTTTGTCTGTGTTCTCCAGCAACCCCTTCAAAATAAAAGAACACAAATAGAGTTAACAAGAACTCAATTGACAAAATAATGCGAAACAAAAGGCAGATCATCGGGTCACATGAATAGAAAACAACAGATCTACAAAATAATATGGCCTTTTTCAGTAAAATCACAAGCATGACCCCGAGTATAGAGAACCATCAGATTCACAAAATTACATGGCCTTTTTCAATAAATTGACGAGTATGACCCCTAGTATAGAAACCCATCAGATTCACAAAATTACTAGCCATTTTAGTAAAATGACGAGCATGACCCAGCATATCCTATCGCATTGCTTTAGGCTGAAGACCATAAAATAGCCATGACAGATGGTGGTCACAGGTGCTTTTCATTTGTAGGCCAACCAAATCTGAAAAAAAAAACTTTTACACTACACATGTGTTCAAATTTCATGCGACTGTCCCACCATTTGACGGCCACTATGATTCCTCTATTACTATGGGACCCGCAAAATGCTCAAATCATAGTGTGCGTCCCACATATGTGACGGTCACATGCAATAATTTCTGGTCACCGGGACAATAATCAGACATCTAGTATTTAGCGTAGTGGACCATTTTGTCCAAAACTTCCAAAATAAATTTGAAAATGTTTTCGTTTTATTAAGGACTTGCATGGTAAAGTTGCAGCTTTTGGTTTTTTTTTTTGGGTTTTGTTTCCCCTGTCTTTTCATTTGTGACACGAATACCCCCTGCTCAGGACTAAGGCTTAGTTTGGCCCCCACGTGGCTTTTTAAAAGTAGCTTATGAAATTTATTATTAAGTTGTTTGATAATTTTGTACAAGTGACACATTACTCTTCAAAAAAATATCATGAAACCAAAAAGCAACCTTGAGCTTTTAAAAGCTCCATTCTAGAGCTTTTAAGAGCTTTGCAAAAATTGAACTAGTTTATGCGCTTTTAAAAGCTCCATTCTTGAACAAGGTTATGAGTTTTGCAAAAATTGAACTTAGGGCTTTTTTGGGGGGAGCTTAGGGCTTTTTTGGGGGAGTTTAAAAGCTCCCCCCAAAAAGCCCTAAGTTCAATTTTTGCTTACCAAATGAATTAACATGAAATTGTGCTTTAAAAAAGGAGAAGCACCAAAATGGTAGCCAAACTAAGCCTAATTTAGATATGATACAAGTGAACTGGGGATGGAAGAATCCCCCACTGAGAGTTTGAAAGGTATTACTAGATAGATCGAAGACTTAAAACTCATTAAAATATTTTCAATTCCGAAAACAATAGAATGAAATAATAGATACATTTCCTCACCTTCCACACAATCTCATCCAGGCACAAGCAAATCTTTCCGTACTTGTCTAGGAAAAGGCGCTCAGTTGGAGGCTTCCCACATACGTCCTTTACAGCTGAGGTTATGACAAAGATTGCTTCTGCCACTTGATAGAAAAATTAAAAGAAATATGTTATGGAAACAACCATGTAACAGCATCTCCACATCCTCAATAAAATAGCTAGCTGCCAAAATAGCCCGTCATCAACATCATTTTGAACTCGAGAATGTTATTTTGGGTAGCTAGCCATAATCTCTAAATGGGTTGCTAAGTTTGGAGCAGTGTTACCAGAAAACTGTCAGACCCTAGCGATCCGCGTTTTGGTACGATCGTTCCGAAATGTGGTACACTAGCGAATTGAAACGCCGATTTGGGCGTTTCCGCTTTAAAGCACCTAATATAGTAATAAGACCACCAAATTCTAGTGAACTTATAACACTACAAAATTCTCATCGATTAAAATTTCTCATTTAGAACTTTACTCGACAACAAAATGATTAAAAAATCGTTTCACGTTTTCATTTATCATATTACTTTCCCTCTTATGATCGGAAGAAGTATACCCCCACCGTACCACATTTTATAGCACGTGGCGATCCGCGCTCCCGATCCCGTTCCTCGTACCGAATCGATCCGCGATCCAAGTAAACTTGGTTTGGAGAACCAATTTGGCTACCCAAATTCTCTCCAAATCATAACTGTTAGTTCTCCAAATGTCAATTAGCACACAGATCTTCTCTCCCACATTTATTCATTCAACTCTGTTATATGTACGCATTTAATACATATTACATTCTCTCTCCATCTCTCTCTCCCACATTTATTCAACTCTTTTTCATACGTATTTATTGCTTAATACAGTCTCTCTCCAACCCTTTCTCTCCCATTGTCCCACATTTATTTTTAGCGTAGACTCACAAAATCCACTGTCCAAACAATAATGAAGCAAAATAGTTTCCTAAAATAGAAAGGCGGATGTTTAGCTAAAGTAGCAAACCAAAATAGCTAAGAGTGTTGAGAATGCTCTAAAGGACTCTGCACCTAGCCAATCACTACAATTGCCAAAAACTACCCAATGACAAAGGGCATACCAGTATACTACAGTACAAGAGGTTTTCCATCGTATCAACGGAAAAGAATTATGCATATTCTCATCCTTTTTCTTTCAGCAAAGCACTAGTGTACTGGTGTTAAGTCCCCATTTCTCTAACAGCTTAAGATGTTAGAGAATGTGCCCATAGTATATATCAAACTTCAACAAATGGAGTGCTCTACTAGGCAACATACCAGAAGTCAAAATAACACTTTCTTGGCTAGGGTAACAGCTTATTCTCATTTTTGCAAATATTATTTCATAATCCATCCAAATTATATATACTTACATGCAAGTTCATCATACTCATCCTTGCCAACAACAAAAACGCTCACATCTCCCAACACCGTGTAAACGATATAAACTGATCTGGAAAAAGGAATCAATAGATTAAACCAAGAGTAAACGAGAGAAACAATGTATGATTCTTAGAGAGAGAATGTCAGATTTTTTTTTTTATTAAACATTTAAAACTCCATAATGTAAAGGAGAAGGAAGGTCCTACGGTATGTAGGTTCATCCTGTACTTTATATATAGTTTCTGGCTCTATCTTCTATTTTAGGTTTTTGCTAATGTTTACAAAATAGAAAATGGTTATGGTCCCCTGTTTTGTAGTCCTCCTAGTGCTTCTGATCATTTAACAGTTAGTTCAGAAAATAAAAAAAATAATTTATTCGGGAAAAAAAGTAGAAATGAAGAGAAAGTTTTGGCATTTATATGTAAGATATTCAAATAAGAGAAGGGAAATTAGGTACTTGTGGCAAGCAACAAGGAGCTCTTCATTTTTTACACCTTTAAGATTATCTGCTCCCAGCTTAACTAAGAAAGATCGCCAATGCAGCCGCTCCTCGGCTGGGACTCCATTGAAACTGCATAACATCACAAAAGCTTTTTTCAACGCTTCAATTGTCCAATACTTAAACATTTCAGACTGGGCAGTCTTTTTTTTTTATCAGATTCTAAAGGTCCCAAAGTAGGTGGAAAATGACAGAAAATAATATTAATAACATTCTCTTGGAAGTTGCCCTGAACAGATATCGAAGAAAGATATGTTTGAAATGACACTTTCGGAATGCAATCTCACCAATAGTAACTACATCATCCTCTTCACCTCCAACTTATTTTAAAGATGTGTTCTAAAACAATTTTTTATTTTTTCAAAAAGCAAGTCTTACTCCTTCGACTTTTAAGTTGGAGATGGTGTTTTATATATGAGAACACGAGTCGGGGGTCGATGTAACAAAATGCTCTCAACTTCTATAGCAAATAACTCTCTCTATCATGTTTAATTCTCGGTCTCTTTTCCTCTTTTGATGTTTTTTCTGTCTATATCTAAAGTACATCAATATTGATACAAGTACTTCGGGAAAAAAGTTTGTTATGTTCCAAACGCAGCAAAATTCCTTGGCAATGGAACAGTTTCTGTTCTTGGGTTCCTAGGTCACCAACGATAGCATGGCCCATCGAAGTATCAAATATGGGTATTCCCTGCAAAATCAGGGAATTACAACAAAGTGGTCTTTCAAGATCAAATGCAAGTCCATGCTACAATGTGGTGTGATCTAGCTGCTGAGTGGAAAAAACAGAGACCAGCAACATAGATAGGAATCTAGCTTTAGCTTTAAAGGATACGGACCGGGATTAAGGGCCTGTTTGGGTTAGCTTTTAAAAATAATCATTCTTTGAATAAGAGATTCTTAAAAAGTTACAAATTGGAGCTTTTTTATAATTAAACTTTTTTTAGACAATAACTTATGAGTGCAAGTTATCCTGAAAAAAGCAATCCCAAACAGATTCTAAGAATAGCTTATTTTTTAAGGTTAGCTTCTCAGAGGAAACCACAACATATACCTATTCCATGAGGCCAAGTGGTGGCCCACTAGTAACGGGTCCATCCTTCCTTGCAATAGTTGCAAGTTTGAGCCTCACCACTCTCCTCTCCCTAATAAAAAGATACTCCATTTGATGTTCTCATTGGTACCAAATAAAAAGTTCATATCCCCTGATAATTAAGGGCATCATTAAGTTATTGTTGGTAGTGAAGTGAAGTACACATGCTTGGTTTCAAGTCTTTGAATAACTTTAAATCACATCTTCATACGTACCCCGTTCCCATGCCACTTGCTTCTTATAAAAAACGTAGGGAAAAAAAAATACGAAAGCAGTAACCCTTGCTAGATCTTTCAATTGAATCAAAATACTACGTACTACACCCTAGTTTTTCCTATTTCCAAAAACACAAATTAGGAGTTGAAAAATCATAATAATAATTCCTAATCACTAAGAGCATCTTCAATCGTGTATGATTATATAGGGTAAAACTAAGTTAAGTTCCTATACCAAACAACGAATTCACACAACGGTGTAATAAGCTAAACCGGAAGAGGGTATGCCGGCTAGGGTGGGCAGGTTGAAACAATGCCGTTTGACCCTCTTTTTTTTAATAAGTTCTTTGCCTTTAAAAAAAAATGTACAACAATTCCCAACTGGCAGAGGCTTTGCCGGCTGGCATTGCCAATGTCGGCTAGGGGTTTGGCCATAAAAAAAATTAATAATAAAATAATGATTCTAAACGGCAAAGGCTTTGCCGGCTGTAACCAAACAGCATTGTCTTTGCCGGTTGGTGTGTTGGGTAAGAAATTTAGTTGAATGGTAAAATTAGGTTTCTATACCATACAACTAACTTAACTTACCCTACAGCTACACCATTGGGGGTGTTTTTTTGCACAAAACTAACTTAACTTGCCTACCAACTACACCGTTGGAGATGCTCTAAGAGGCACTACCATTTTTTCAACTTCTCGCCTTATGAACACAGTTTTAATGCCAAACAATCCAAAGATAAGAGTTAATTTCTACTAGTGCATGCAATTGATTTCGCTATCAAATTTTACGAACGTAATCAGTAAATTACCGAAACAAATAAACAAAATTCTCAATTTAACATCATTTTGTAGAAAAAAGAAAAAAGTACACCATTGAATTGAGACAAATTACTGAATTTCGATTCTAAAAAAATCCCTAAATACAAACAAGCAATAAGCAGAATCAATTATGACGCTACACAAAAACATGTCCTGAATCATTCAATCAATGCAACAGCCTAAACAAACCGATGCATATCATAAAAAATCGAATGACAACAAAATGCAATTGGAGTCATAAGGAATTGAATAAAGTGTGATCCTCAAGATGAGTGGAAGAGATCTAAGCATACCGTTCGACCAAGATGTTGCCCTCTGAGTTCGCGAACAGGACGGCGAGCAGCATCTCTCTCTCTCTCTCTCTCCTCCTCCTCCAGGCTTCAACAGTAGAAGATGTGAGCAGAATTACCAAACTAACCTTTTGCTGAGTTTGCTTGTTTGTACTCTTGTGTTATGTTTGGTTGCAGGTATGGAGTTATCTTTGTTTAATGATAGGATATTTTAGTAGCTTGTCCCCAGTCACGGATTCGAATTTCCCTCAAGCGTAAAAACTTATTATTATTTTTTTTTGTGCAAAGGAAAGAAGTCAAATTAACTATCACGTGTAGGGGTGGCAATTTTCGACACGATACGGTAACCTGACACAAAAATAAACGGGTTTGGGTGACCCGTATAAGGGCACAGGTCATAAACGAGTCGACCCGTGTGACACGATTAATAAACGGGTTGAAGCGGGTCAACCCGTTTGACCCGATTAAGTTTTTAAGTGTTGTTGGGGCTTTTTTTTTTTTAGTTCTAAAAATAATTTTAATAATATGGAAGTCTAAAATACAAATAATATAAATAAGAATTAAAAAATATATTTTTTAAAACATATTTATTTAAAATTTATATATATAAAAACTAAAATTGTATTTTTTTTATTTTTTGTTTGCTCACAAAAAAAAAAGTAGTTACCAACTTACCAAACAAGTAAATTTATAGATAATAATTAATGACTAATATAACAAAAAAATAACAATTATTAATAACTAATAAGGGAGGGAGGAAGATGGAGCCTGGAAGCATTCATGCATCAAGCATTGTATAAAAAAAAATAATAATAAAATAATAAAATCAAATAAAATAAAAGGGAGGAAGTCCGCCAGGATTACTGGATTGGGAGGGATACAAATTAGTCAATTAGACAAATACAATTGTTAATCTTGATTCTTAATGAATGGCAAGTGGAAAAATTTCTTTATACAGTTAGTAAAAACAATATTTCTCCTTATTCATTTTGTTTGGAAATGCTTAGGTGTTAAGTTTATAATAGTTGGAGATTTAAGACGTACGTTTTAATAATTGATACATTTTATGAAAGACTTGTTTATATTCTTAGTAGGACTGTAAGCTTTTTTTCGAATAACCGAATCGAGCTAATCGGTCGGTTTTTTTAAAATTACCTACAACTAAAAAACCGATCCGACCGCACACATTGGCAAAATTGACCGAACCGACCACTTCGGTTGGTTTTCAAAACATGAAAAAATCGAAAATAAAAAAAAATAAAATCTGATCCGATCCGAACCGAACCGATGACACCATACACGGGTTAGACGGGTTAAACGGGTGACCCGTGTATGACTCGGCACGATTATAACCCGACACGACAATGACCCGACACGATAGTGACCCGACACGACCCGATTGCCACCCCTAATCACGTGGGAAGCAAATACTCACGGAGTCGGCCAAAGAAGGCATACATATTTCCCTAGGAGGGGCATCAAGCAAAACAAGAAGGTTAAACTGTTTTGCCCCTAAATTGGCAAGTAAATCCGCTCATCGGTTACCTTCACGTCTAGTGTGGTATATTGAACCTTTACATATATTAAACAAAAGAAAACAGTATCTAATTATCACTTTGAGGGGGTCATCACTTTCATTAGACATAATAAGTTGACAAACAGCCATTGAATCCGTTTCCACTATAATCCCTTCAAATCCTTGGTCTTTGGCTACGGCGAGTCCTTGTCTGATGCACTCAAGCTCAGTGTGCAAGCTTGTGCAATTAACGATGTATCCATAGTATCTTGTTTTCTAGTTCCCTCTATCATCTCTGATGAGGCCTCTAATTCCTCCTCTTCTTGGATTTCCTCTGCTGCTTCCATCTGTGCTGAGATTGTAGCTTCCTGCATTAATTAGGAGGGGACCATCATTATATCAGGTTCAACAACTTGTATGATAGGTATATCCCTTTTAAAAGCTTTTCTGAATGTCATGGGTCAGAGTAGAGGAGAGTTTGGCCAGTTGCCAGTCAGTAATCATGGTGTCATTGAAAACATAATAATTTCTTCCATACTAGCGTAAAAACTTATGAGTAATGTTACACCCACACCCACTTTACATCCACTTTACAATCACTCCTGGTGAACCCTACAGTATCATTGGGCCCACAGTGCCACCTAGAAGTTATTGTGAATAGGATTGAGTTTTTGGGTGTGAAGTAGGTGTGGTGTAGCATTACTCAAAACTTGTTGGGTCACACATAATATATAGGGCGAACTAAGTCGTTTGTGTGTTTTTTCACAAGCTATTTCAGGACCCTTAATTTTAGTGATCATGAGCTTTTTCAAGAGCCCTTTATAACTGTAGAGTTTAGATATATGTAGAGACTAGGGAGATCAGTATACAAGCCCTTTATCAAGTCTATTTATGAGGTTTTTCATTATCTTTCTAAAATTATATAGGTTCATAATAGACATATGTAAAGGTCAATATACAAGCCCTTTATCTAGCATATTAACAAGCTATTTCACGAGACTACAAACGAGCATCAATCAATCGTGTTCATGAACTCTGTCGAGCCGAATCATTCTTAGCCTTTATCGAATGGAGTAACGAGCCATTGTTAAACGGTTCGGCTCGTTTACACACAATAATTTAAGTTTTTAATAAGAGTCAAAGTATACCAACCGCCCATGTGGCCAAGTCATATCACCTCCCTTCCCCAGTGGGGAGGGTCCACACTAGGGAAGGGGAGGGGTTCGATTCTCCCTAGGGGAGAGTCTTTTCCCATATTTGTTCTTCAGTAAGTGTGTGGGGCTTATTGGGCTTTGTATGGGCCATTGAGGGGGCATAGGGATGGGTTGGGTTGGGGTGTGTGTGAGTGTGTGTGTCCAGCCATAATCCAGATAAGTATAAAAAAAAATTTTAAAAATTAAAATAAAAAGGGAGCCAGAGTGTGTTTAATAACCCAATTAAGTATTGACAATGAAAAGGTTTAGCACTTAATTTTTTTCAGTGTGTTTGATAATGTACTACTTAATTGAAAAAGTAGCCAATAATTCATTGGAAATGTTGAGTGAAAAACTCTACTGAAAATAATTGATGAATGAAGTCTATTTTAGTACTTGAAACATTGTTTTCACTGTTGCAAAATTCAATCGCTAAAATTTTCACTACTTAAAATTCAACACTTAATTTTCAGACGTAATTTTCAGTTTTATCAAACGGACCCTCAGTCAGCTTTGCATTGAATTTCAACATCAATCTAGCGAGGAGCGTGAAATTATTATGTCGTGATACATTGAAACACCTAGGTTATAAAAAAAAACTAAAATACACTTTTAGTACCCTGTAGTTTGCCCTAAGTTTTATTTTGGGCCCTGTAAAATTTTTTGTGTTATTTAAGGCCCTCTAGTTTGAACCGCATTTCAAATAAGGCCAAATATGAATGGAGTTAACAGAATATTGGATGGAAGTTGACACGTGGCCTTACATGGCCTCTTTGGACCCTTGCACACGTGAGAAGCCCTGTACAAATACCAAACGAACCCTAATTTTAGAAATTGGGGAAAATCTTGCGACAAGAAATTGGGAAAAATAAATCTGATAGAGAGGAAGAGAAGAAATTAGAAGAAATTCATAATTTTCTTCTTCAATCTTGACGAAGGTAAGCTTCTGCAAACACCATCTAAGCCCTAATTCAGTAATTAGGGTAATCTCAAGTGTAAGGTCGACCAACAGAGGGTCAAAGAGGGGAAAGGTTGAAGGCAGAAGGAACTCAGAGGCATCAAGTTCGAAAATGAGGTCAATTAGCAACTCAGAGGCATCGGTAGGCAACATTGTTTGCTATTGTGGAAGAAAGGCAGTAATGAAGACTTCTTGGACCGAGAAGAACCCAGGTCGAAGGTTCTACAATTGTCAACAACATCAAGATAATGGAGGTTGTAGATTCTTTGCATGGTATGATGACAAAATTTGTAACAGAGGAGAGCATGCCATCCTTAACCGGAGGGAAAAATTAAAGAAGTTAGAGAATGAGTTGGGGAGTCTGATTTGTAGAGAGGAAGAGTGTGCAGAACACATTGACATATTGAAGTCTACTATACAACAAAGAGAGAGTAAGGTGTCCAAGTTAGAGCTTGAGTTGTGTAGCTCTAGGATAAAACAAAGGTTGTATTTGTTTGTGTTAGTAGTTTCATGGTTTGTAATTATAATAGTATATGGAACCAAAAGATCCAATGAAAATGGAAGGGTAGGTAGTCAATGTACTGACCATAACAACAATATAGTTATTGTAGTGACGTAATAGCATTCTAATGAAAAATCCAGAATTCCAAAAACATGTCATACATTTCTGTTTGAATACTATAGAAAGGATCCATTACACTGTTAAACAAAAATACATAGTGGTGTTGATATAGCTGCACAACAATGACAAGAACCCATTACATATGTTCAAAGGGCCTTTTAAAGAGCTTGAATCACCTTTAGAAGACCTAGATTAGTCGGACATTGTCATCATCGGACTTAGAGGTAACACTCCCCTAAATTCGACAACCGGTCAAAATCGAGGTGTCTACAAACATCCGTTCGTTCGTCAGTTTTTCTCCAAATTTCATATTCGGACTCCTCGAGGTAAGAGCTACGTTTTTTATACTTCTTAGGCCTCGTTTAGCTAAGTTTTACGAAAATGATAATTCTAGAAATTTGGAAAAAACATATGAATACTTGTAGGAATCACTTCTAATCGAAGATCCGACGTTTAATCGGGCTACTAGTACTTTCCTCAAAGTTATAGGACAATTGCTCGAGGTATGAATTCTTGACTTATGACATATAGGGAATTTTGGATGTTTTAGATATTGTGAATGAAATTGTGATCTGGACAAAACTCATGTATTAACTTAGGCCCGTTAAATTCAGCGAGTACGTATGAATAGCATGTTTGTACGACTATGTGAGTATGCTAAATGGCTATGTGGGCCAAAGGGGAGTTTGGTAAAAGTTCATGCCGGGGTACGCCTCTCGATGTTTGAGAGTTATAGTAGTGACAATTACTTGCTTAGTTTGGGAACCGGCCCAGCCAAAGTAGTTGGATGCAATGGTTGAGTGACCTTAGCTAGCCATTGGCATCGCAATTTAAGATTTAAGACTTGCCGATATACTGGATGAATGCGTATCTCTCTCCCTAGAGACTAGTTGACGTGTTTTGGATGTTTAAAGCATGAATTGCCTCATATGCATATGTTTAGAATTGTGCACTCAGCATATTGTTGAGCAATGGAGACTTCATCCATTACAGGTGATAAGAAGAAAGGAAAGAAGAAACGGGAAGAGTAGGGCCGATGGGGATGTCGGGGATCACCTTTTGTACATGTTTTTGTTTTCAACGTTAATGTTGCAATAATGAAATTGTAAAGCTAGAACTATGTTTTGTTTGATTTGGAAACCTTGGAAGGATTTTGGAAAAGGTTGTAATATGTTACCAACTTCTTGTAGTTAGTTTTGTAATGAATCCAAACTTCTAGATTCGCCTCTTGAATACTTAACTTGTCAATTTCGAGTTTTGGATGCATATGAGTAAAGCTTTTGTGATTGATCCAAACAAGCCTTAAATTGTTTCATTTTTGTCTATTTTCTAATGTTTGGCAAGGTCTTTATAAGTACTTGTAACCTTGATATGGTTGGTTGAGAGTTGGATTGGAGTGTGGTAACTTAGAAGGGTTGTTTGACCCTTAAGCAAAATTCTGCCAAAGGGGGGAAGGAAATTTGCTGCAGGGTCATTTGACCGGTCGAACGGGGCAGTTCGACCAGTCAAAATTCGTGCTGCATGAGCACTTTTTCTACCTCTTCCAGAAATTATTTATATGTTTTGATTGGTTCTTAGAATTCCTTTGGGGACCCATTTTAACATAAATTCATTCGTTTCAAAATATAATCACGTTTTCAAATTTATATGGATTTTAAAACTCGGAGGGTATTATTTTCAAAGGAGTTATATACTCAATGTTGTTTTCAAGTTTCTTTCCGCTGTTGTAATCTTTTAAATGGATTGGATGAGTTTTGGTGGCATGCCACGTGTCTTATTTCTGCCCTTTGCGGGATAGGTCATGACATCTATTGGTATCAGAGCTATTGGTAACAAAACTTTGGAACTTTCGACGATGAGTGGAGTGTTGAGTGATTTGGCATATACTCTAGAGTGCAGTCACACATTGTAGAGATGTTTGATGCATATGGCATGTTGTCATACATACATGATTACAGTATTGCCATACATGCATTATGTTGAGGCATTCGTGAATCGGTGGAATTATACGGATGTAGAGTTGTGTGATGAAGTTTACTGTACGATATTATAGACCTTGTGTGGTGACACGAGGGAGAGATAATATCATGATAGTAATGAACCATTGAATTTTTAAACGAAAATAAAATTATTTTTGATCGAATCGGTGAATGTTTAAATGATAGTAATGAGTGTCCTTTGAGGGATTTAATCGAAAACGAGGTTCGAATAGTGAACAGCAGAACAGATGTCATTGTGGTTCACATGGAGGGCGACAAGTGATTGGTCATAGTTGAGTTTTTGAATTGGGATTAATTAATAAGAGTTCTGTTTTAGACAAGTGTTAAACTTTGTGACGTGAGATAATAGAGATGTATGGTTGGGCATTATGATAGAAAGGTAATCCAGCAACATGTATTGCTCGTGTATGGGATAGGTGAGAAATCTCTCACCTTATCTTACAGTATTAATCTACGGTATGATCGCACGGGTTATCTTATGGTTTTCTCTTTCGGTGTGTGGTGGATAGTTGAGGAATCCTTCAACTTGTTGTATGGTATATGGGATGGTTGGATGGTTGAGGAATCTCTCAACCTATCTTACGATATGTATTATGGCTGTTGAAGAATCTTCCAACGTATTTTACGGTGTTTGAGATGTTGGATGGTTGAGGAATCTCTCAACCAGTTTCGAATGGTTGTAATACCATAGTGGATTTGGACATAGTATGAGGATTAGTAACGAAAGCTACCGAATTGATTGTGGTATTTAAGGATTAACCTAAGACGAGGGGTTAAGAATGGAAATGATAGAGTATGCTTGGATAGTTGAAACTACAGTTGGTGGAAGCTTAGTCAAGGATGGACTTCTGAAGTAGTTGCTTAGATTTGATGATTATGTGCGTAAGAATTTAATGATAAGGATTGTTAGGGATATATACTAAAGCCATGCTTTATGTAGTTAATTTATTATTCATTTAATAAAATCAGTTATTCCATTTTATGAGAATCTGTGTGGGCAATTTTTGTATTGTATTGTATTGTTTATTTAATATTATGCAAGTGTGTCTCTCATTCTACATAGTAGGTGGTTTGGTGTGTAGAGTTCGGCTTACACACGGAAGATCAGACCATCAGATATTGTAAAATGTAAGATTTTGATTTACAGTCTTAGATGGGATTGGACACACCATCGGTAGGACTGTAGCATGATGTTGTAGTAGGTTTGTCTTGACTGCGGGAAACGGTATAGTTTCAGCTCACTATGCTGGTACACTTTGTGTATTAAACGGGACCGACTTGGGGTAATTATCTTTGTACTGACTTATAAGATAATTAATACCTCATGGCTATTATGAGTGCTTATGCTCTAAATTCTAAGTTAATTTATAAGCACGTACATTTGATATTTACGCTTTGATCCCTAAAAGGGTGAGATCCTTAAATGGGTCAATATCTCATTGGATTAGGTGACAATATTAATTGTATGGTAGATATTAATTAATGATAAAATCCATATCTCAATTTTAGGATTGATGATATCCCCTTGAGAAAGCTTATAAGTTTTGATTATGTCAAACCCTGTAGGTGGATTTTATATCCGACATATTAGATAAGTTAAGTAGAGGATCTCAAGGAATTTTAAGAGATTAATTAAATATGATTGTCAGTAATTATATTTAATTAATGGATATCTATAATCTTAACGTGAGGAAATAATAAGCATTTAATAACATGGAGCTTGAAATATATTTTTGAGATAATGGTAGGAGTACAATTATAATTCTTTAGTGGTATGAATTATAATTTATGGAAATAGAAATCTTATTCAGTTTGAATTAGGGTTTTCTAATTCCATAAGGAAGCCTATTCCATATTGACTTCTTATGGTCCCTATCGTAGCCTATATATATGTTGTTTTGGCTCTCTTCTCTTTTTACGTTTTTCTATCAAGAGTATTATAACTCGGAATAAAAAGGAGAGCGTTAAAGGGAGAATAGTAAACAGAAAGAATTTTGAAAGAGCCCACACTCTGTTCGACATTATGGTAGCAGAGGAATACGATAGAAGATCGTGAGCTATTATCAAGCCCGTGTTCTTGATTCATCTACTACAACAATTTATTTTTGCAGTTCAAGGTAACCCTAGTTCCGCCCTTGTAAGGTTATTATAGATTTCACGAAATTTTTTGCAGTACCAACTTATACGCACTGTCAACGGATTCTGGGAACGCAATTTCTTAGCAAAGGATAACATAGTCTGGAAGAGAAACTGTAGAACTTTTTGATGGAGAATAAATGAATGGAAATGAATAGGACTTAGATTTTTTTAGTGTTTTGAGGTGGTTCGTCAAAGGAAATAGAATAAATGAAGTAAGGATACGAGACTGGGAGTGATAGATAAGTGTGATTGATTAATCATGATAAGAGATTCAGAGGAATCAAGTCGATATCTAGATATCATAGAGATAAGAGGATCTTGATAGGGAATCATGCAGAGAAAGTGGTTACAGAGAGTTGTGGTCGCTCCTGGATTAACTTTACTTTCTCAGTAGTCAACTGTATTATCTCAGGTCCTATCAATCTTCTTTCTCCAACCTCGGTCCAACAAACCGGTGAACGACACTTACGTCCATACAAAGCTTCATACGGTGCCATCCCGATACTTGACTGAAAACCGTTGTTGTAAGCAAATTCGATTAATGGTAAGTGTTTCTCCCAATCACTCCCAAAATCTAGGACACACAATCTCAACATATCCTCTAAGGTCTGAATCGTCCGCTCTGACTGTCCGTCGGTCTGAGGATGAAATGCGGTACTAAAACTCAACTTCGTACCCATAGCTTCTTGCAAACTTCCCCAAAACCTTGATGTAAAACTACTATCACGATTTGATATAATCACTGCTGGAACCCCGTGTAGTCTTACAATCTCTTTCACATACAACTCTGCTAACTTGGACGGCTTAGTCGTCTTAATTGGAAGAAAATGAGCTGATTTCGTCAATCTGTCAACTATAACCCAAATTTTGTCGTTCTTGTTATGCGATCGCGGAAATCCGGATACAAAATCCATCATAATCTCATCTCATTTCCACTCTGACACTGGTAATGGTTGTAGTAGTCCTGTAGGTACTTGTCTTTTTGCCTTCACCTGTTGACATGCTGAACATTCGGACACAAACTTAGCAACCTCCCGCTTCATACCTCTCCACCAGAAGTTTTCTCGCAAGTTTCGGTACATCTTGTTACTTCCCGGATGAACTGAATATTTAGTACTGTGAGCCTCCTCTAAAAGTCGCTCTTTCAAGTCTTTTACGTTCGGTACACACAAACGATCCCTAAGTACTAATACTTCTTGTTTCATAATAAACCCCGGTCGTTTTCCCAAAGGTATCTCGTCTCTCATTCTACACAGGTAAACATCATTGAACTGTTCTGTTTTAATCTCATCTAGAATGTTTGGGTGTACTATGATCGCCATCATTAAACCATCATTGGTCCCTGGAATTACATCCAATTCTAAGCGTTCCATCTCCTTTATCAATTCTTTTTGTTGTGTTAGCTCGTCGGCTAAGTTCCTTGTCGTCTTCCGGCTTAACGCATCGGCTACTACATTCGCCTTTCCCGGATGGTACTCAATCGAAAGATCGTAATCCTTCATCAATTCCAACCATCTTCGCTGTCTCATATTCAAGTCCCGTTGGGTGAAAATATATTTCAAACTCTTATGGTCTGTGAATATCTCACACTTTTCCCCGTACAAGTAGTGTCTCCAAATTTTCAAGGCATGAATTACTGCGGCTAATTCAAGATCATGGGTCGGATAGTTAACCTCATGTGTCTTCAGCTGTCTAGAAGCATAAGCAACCACTTTACCACCTTGCATCAATACGCATCCCAACCCTTTATGCGACGCATCACTATAGATCACAAATCCTTCAGTTCCAGATGGTATTGTCAGAATAGGTGCTCTCGTCAATCGTGACTTCAATTCTTGAAAACTGTCCTCGCATTCCTGACTCCATTCAAATGTAACTCCCTTCCTCATCAATCTTGTCATAGGCAATGAAATCTTCGAGAAATGCTCAATAAAACGGCGGTAATATCCCGCTAATCCCAAGAAACTTTGAATTTTGGATACGGAAGTCGGTCTTTGCCAATTTGATACAGCTTCTACTTTGTGAGGATCAACTGATACTCCATTCTTGTCAATCACGTGACCAAGAAAAGTAATGCTAGGTAACCAAAATTCACATTTCTTGAATTTCCCAAATAACTGCTTCTCTCGTAATCTCTGAAGTATCAACCTCAAGTGGTTCTCGTGTTCTATCTCACTAGGTGAATAGATAAGGATATCGTCAATGAATACAATCACAAAGTCGTCGAAATAATCTTTGAATACTCGATTCATAAGGTCCATGAACGCAGCTGGTGCATTAGTAACTCCAAATGGCATAACTAAGAACTCATAGTGTCCATAACGCGTTCTGAAAGCTGTTTTCTCGACATCTTCGGCCTTCACTTTTAACTGATGATAACCCGATCTTAGGTCTATCTTGGAGAATACTTGTGCCCCACGAAGTTGATCAAATAAATCATCAATTCTGGGTAGTGGATACTTGTTCTTGATTGTCAACTTGTTCAATTCCCGATAATCCACACACATTCTCATTGAACCATCCTTCTTCTTTACAAACAACACTGGAGCTCCCCACGGCGAAATACTTGGTCGGATGAAACCTTTGTCAAGTAACTCTTGCAATTGAACTTTCAGTTCCTTCAATTCTACTGGTGCCATTCTATACGGTGTTTTGGATACCGGCCTTGAGTCTGGTATAACCTCAATAGTGAACTCGACCTCTCTCTCAATAAGGACATCTGGTAACTCATCAGGAAATACATCTGGATATTCTCGTACTATCGGAATGTCTTCTACTTTTAATTCGGTCGCTGAGACATCAGTCACTGAACATTAGAATCCTTGACATCCCTTTTTCAATAATTTTCCTGCTCGGATAGCTGAAACCAAGTACGGCGGAGGTGTAACCCCACTCCCTTGAAAACAAAAGTTCCCATATACTGGTGATCAAAAATTAACTTCTTTCCGCTCACAATCTATCGTAGCTTGGTTAAGGGCTAACCAATCCATCCCCAATATCACATCGAAATGATTCACCACAATCGGTATAAGGTCAACGGTCATCAACTTCTCGCCTAATTTGATTTCACAGTTCTTATATACAGTAGACGTCATTATCGATTTACTAAGGGGTACGGCAATAGACAATTCATATCCTAACGGTGCCGATTTAACATTCAAATTTTCAACAAAGACATGTGATACAAATGAATGTGTAGATCCTGAGTCAACAAGTATGCGTGCTAAGTGTGAACATACAAGCACCATACCTGAGACCACTGTCTCTGAAGCAGTCATATCCCCTGGGGTCATCTGATAAGCTCTTCCTTGACGTTGTTCAGTCCTTTGTCCCCCATCGTTAGTTTGTCTAGGCTTCGACCCACTAGAAGCCATAGAACTAGCTCCTTGCTGCGGACGCTTCCTCGGGCATTCCTTGGATTGATGTCCAAACATCCCACAATCGTAGCACTTGCCCTCATATCAGGTGTAGCACTTGCACTGTTCATCCCTTGGGTTTTGTTCTGGAAATTTGTCATAAAACATCGACCGGTGTGTGGCCGATTACACAATGGACACAACGGTATGTTACTTGCCGGCTTCCTGAACCCACTGAAACTAGAGTTAGAGCCTCTTGCAAACGGCCTCTTGAAAGGTCCACCATAGTTCCGGTCATTACCCTCGTGGTTTCTCTTTCCTTGTTGGCTTTGCTGATTTTGCCTCGATCTCTCCATTCCACTTTCGGCTACAAGTGCCGTTTGTTGTACTGCTGCTACAGTTGAATGTTCATAGGTTTCAACCCTCAAGCGGATATTATCCCTCAACCCATCTTCATATTTCCTTGCTCTATCTTCTTCTGTCAACACAGACCCTTTTCTAAACCTCAACAAAGCGTTATACCTTGAAGTGTATTCCGTCACAGTCATATCTCCTTGTCGGAGATTATCAAACTCTCTCTTCTTCGCATTAAGAGCAGCCCTTGGAAAGAATTGACGATTAAACTCTGCTTTGAATCCCTCCCAAGTTATTGGTGCTCTTTAGTCTAGGACGTTCACCCACCAGTTCTGGGCTTCACCCTTAAGCACATCACTGGCATTCTCAATTTTCTCCTTATCGGTCATCGGAATCGATCGGAAAATTCTCTCCATATCCATGATCCAATGTTCTGCGAGCGTTGGGTCGGGTGTCCCATGAAATTCCATCGGTTTCTTCCGGGCAAACTGTTCTGATATTGACCTCATACCCCTATTTTCAGGCGCATGTACTACAACTATCGGTTCTAGCTCCAATGGAGGTGTTGGAGGTAATCTGTCCGCTATATTTCGTATCATCTCTCCCATGTTCCCCATCATCTCTGCCATTTCATTCATACGTCGAGTATGTGGCGATAGTTCTCGCTCTTCGTCACTCATGATTTCAATCCTGTAGTTCTCAATGCATAAACACTATGCATGTACAACAATAACAATAGTATGTATGTAAAACAACATCCATATGCATCAAACATCTCTAAGATGCATGATGCAATTGAAAACATGTGGCAATCCACTCAACACTCCACTCGTCGTCGAACGTTCCCAAAGTTTTGTTACCTCAAGCTCTGATACCAATAAATGTCACGACCCATCCCACTACGCGTGGAATTAGGACACGTGGCACGCCACCAAGGCTCATCCAAACATTAATATAATTATACGCAGCGGAAAGAATTTCTTTAAAACAACCCTGATAGTTTAAAACTTAGGAAACATTTCCCTCAGAGTGGACGAATCCAAAGAAAATTGGAGTTGGAAAGAATTTTGTTCAATTGAAAGTGTTCACAAGAATCTATTTGAAAATGCAGAGGTTTAGTCGACTGTACAGTCGATTGTAATAGGGTCCAGTCGACTGCTCAGTCGACGGTGTCAAGCAGAACCTTAAATATATCATATTGCAAAGGGGTCCAGTCGACTGATCTGGAGACCCAGTCGACTGCTTTTCTATTTTAAGAAGCAGTGTCTAAAATCAACAGTGTTCAGTCGACTGCCCAAGGGGTCCAGTCGACTGCTTCTCTTATAATATACTATCAGTGACTCCATCCCACGAGGTCCAGTCGACTGACCCCTGGGTCCAGTCGACTGCTCCCCTGCTGGGCAGCCTGTGCTGAAAAATTAACAACCCATGCTACTCAATACCAACAATAATCCAACCACAACTGATTTTAACGTATTGAAACATAACTACAGACGTTCAATTACAAGATTACAATACTATAGAACTAATCTATGGTTCTATTACAACATATTACCAATCCTTACACAAGTTTAGGATTTAAAACAAAAACATATACAAGTGTTATCCCCGGCGTTCATCGGCCTCACTCATCACGCTTCTTCTTGCCCTTTTTCTTTTCACCTGCAATGGAGTACATCTCCACTGCTCAGCTATATGCTGAGCGTACAATTCTAAACAAATGCATATGGGCAATTCATGTTTTAAATATCTAATACACATAATTAGTCTTCGGGGAGAGAGATACGCATTCACCCAGTATATCGGCAAGTCTTAAATCTTAAACCGCGATGCCAATGGTTAGCCAAGAATCACTCAACCATTGCATCCATCTGCTCTGGTTAGCCACTTCCCACACCAAGCAAGTAGTCGTCACTACTGTAAACTCTCAAACATCGAGAGGCGTGCACCGGCGTAAAATTATATCAAACTCCCCTTTGACCCACATAGACATTTAGCATACTCACATAATCATGTCACCGTGCTTTTCTATACGTACTCGCTAAATTTAACGGGCCTAATTTAACACATAAGTTTGCCCGGATCACAAATCATACAAAATATCTAAAACATCCCAAATTGTCTATATTACATAGGTTCGGAATTCATATCTCGAGCTATAGCTCTCAAACTTCAGGAGAAGTACAAGAAGACCAAATAAACGTCAGATCTCCGATCTTAAACGATTCCTACAAGTATAAACATGTTTTTCCCAGATTCTTAAAATTAACTTTTCAGAAAAACTTTGCCAAACGTGGCCTAAGTAGTATCAAAACGTAGGTCTTACCTCCACGAGTTCGAATCTAGAATCTGGAGGAAAACTGACAGACGAACGATCGCCGTTTGTCGTCGCAAAGCCCGTGGCAACCAAATCTCCCTTCTCTCTCCTCTCTCTAGATATTTGTGGGTTTGGATGAGATTTCAATCTCATCCTCATCTATATATATATAGGCAACTTTCAGGGAATTAAGTTTACCTCCCCACAAGTTTCTCAAAACTTCTAATTAAATCCTGAAACGTCGCACACATCCATTTTAGGCTTTTACGAGTGAAAATTAGAATTTTCAAAAGTTTTTGACTAAGTCTCGTTTGGGTCCAAAATAACGTCCGAAAACTATATTCAGTGAAATCTCTACACAACCTACCTTTTTAGTTAACGTGGCACTCACGTTCTCACCACAGTTCTCAAAATGATATAACCATATCAAAATTTACCAGAATTATACTACACAGGTAAATTACTATTCATAAAGTACCAGATATTTCAAATAACATTTAATCACATAAATGTCATATAAATCTTACGAATGCCTCAATGGATATCGAATCACCGTGTCCTCACTTGACACCCTTCGTTGACCATGGTCAACCAATTCCTCAATTATTAATCAACATTAATAATTCTCACAATTCAAATATGCATTTTAAAATGAATGCATTTTCCGGGACGGGTGTGACAGATGACAATTGTTGAAGACAAAGGGGGAGAGAGTACTAGTGCGACGCACTACCGACTATGTGATGGTTATATAAACTGATGTTACCGTTATATGAATTCCTTAGGAAATGAAGATTGGAATTTGTTAAGAAATGAGAGATGTTTGAAACGTGTATCATTCTACAAGTATTTCGTGATTAGTAGGTTAAGGGATTGAATCTATAGTATACGAAATAGTTGGTTGAAGCATTGGCTTATCGACGGGATATATGTCTATAGTAGTACTCAGTTTTGGTTTACTTCAAGATGAAGGATCATATATGGTTGTTAACCAGTTGAGACATGTTGTAAACGACTTTTAGTCGAAAGAAAGATGGGTGAATGGGAGATGAGTCATTTGCCTTATTTTGGATGATTGAGATAAAACCTTTGAGTTTCAGAAAATATATGTGATAAATACGATGGAAGGATATGTGGGTTGATGTTGTGACATCGTGATGTGATTTAACGTCGGGTTTGACTATTTAGTATGTTATAATCAGTTATGGATGTTCTTACTTATCGAGATGCTTCGAGGTATTGTTAGGATTCAGTTTGAATCTTCAATCGGATTGAGATGGGGGCTCTGAGAATTTATTTTCCTTCAGAGCTCGGGGATTTATTTTTCTCGTGAGATTGTAATATCTCAGTAGAGATGTGTAATTTGTAATGAGACAAACGTTGGAAGTGCTTATGAGAAGTTGTCGTGACTTGGTGAGATGGTATAAGTTTGGGGATAACTTCCTTTTTGGAAAAGAGAGTTGTCACACCCATCCCAGAAAATCTAAATGTTTTAAAATGCAAAATCTGTTTTTGAGAATTATCAATGTTATTTGATAATTGTGAAAGTGGTTGACTATGGTCAACAGAAGGTGTCAAGTGAGGACACGGTAATCTAACACTCGATGAGACATTGACATGACTTAAATGGCATTTATGTTATTAAATGTTATTTGACGTAATCTGGTATATGTGAATAGTGATTTTACCTGTGTAGTATAATTTTTGATAACTTTGATCTTGTTTAAGATCATTTTGATTGGTTTATTGATAACGTTAGTGATACGTTGCATAAAAGGTAGGTTATCTAGAAATTCCATGAAAATAGTTTTCGGAACGTAATTATGGCGATAAACGGAACTTAGACGAAAACTTTTATAAGTTATAGTGTTCACTCATGAAGCAATGAATTAGACGTGTAAGACATTTCAGAAAATAATTAGAAGATTTGAGAACTCGTAAGGAGGTAAACGTAATTTCCAAAAGTGTTGCCTATATATAGAAAGTGTGAAGATATTTTCATTTCACAAAGTTTCCAAAACCTAAATCAAAAGGGGGATTTAGTTGCTTGGAGCTTCACGACGCCAATCGACGTCCGTTCGTTCGTCAGTGTTTCTCCAAATTTCATATTCGGACTCTTCGAGGTAAAAGCTACATTTTGATACTTCTTAGGCCTCGTTTGGCTACGTTTTACGAAAAAGCTAATTCTAGAAATTTGGGAAAAACATATGAATACTTGTAGGAATCACTTCTAATCGGAGATCCGACGTTTAATCGGGCTACTAGCACTTTACTCAAAGTTATAGGATAATTGCTCGAGGTATGAATTCTTGACTTATGACATATAGGGAATTTTGGATGTTTTAGATATTGTGAATGAAATTATGATCCGGGCAAAACTTATGTATTAACTTAGGCCAGTTAAATTCAGCGAGTACGTATGAATAACATGTTTGTATGACTATGTGAGTATGCTAAATGGCTATGTGGATCAAAGGGGAGTTTGGTACAAGTTTATGCGAGGGTACGCTTCTCGATGTTTGAGAGTTATAGTAGTGACAACTACTTGCTTAGTTTGGGAACCGGCCCAGCCAGAGCAGTTGGATACAATTATTGAGTGACCTTGGCTAGCCAATGGCATCATGGTTTAAGATTTAAGACTTGCCGATATACTGGATGAATGCGTATCTCTCTCCCTAGAGACTAGTTGACGTGTTTTAGATGTTTAAAGCATGAATTGCCTCATATGCATATGGTTAGAATTGTGCACTCAACATATAGCTGAGCAGTGGAGACTTTCTCCATTGCAGGTGATAAGAAGAAAGAAAAGGAGAAATGGGAAGAGTGAGGCCGATGGGGATACCGGGAATCATCTCTTGTACATGTTTTTGTTTTCAACGTTAATATTGCAATAATTAAATTGTAAAGCTAGAACCATGTTTTGTTTGATTTGGAAACCTTGGAAGGATTTCAGAAAAGTTATAATATGTTACCAATTTCTTGTAGTTAGTTTTGTAATAGAACTTCTAGATTCACCTCTTGAATACTTAACTTGTCAATTTCGACTTTTGGATGCACGTGAGTAAAGCTTTTGTGATTGGTCCAAACAAGCCTTAACTTGTTTCATTTCCGTTTCTTTTCTAATGTTTGGCAAGGTCTTTATAAGTACTTGTAACCTTGATATGGTTGGTTGGGAGTTGGATTGGAGTGTGGTAATTTGGAAGGGTTGTTTGACCATTAAGCAAAATTCTGCCAAAAGGAAAGAGGGGGGGGGGGGGGGGGGGTGGAGGAATTCTGTTGCTGGGCAGTTCGATTCGTGCTGCATGAACACTTTTTCTACCCCTTCTAAAAATTATTTAAATATTTTAATTGGTGTTTAGGGTACCTTTGGGATCCCTTTTAACATAAATTCATTCGTTTCAAAATATAATTACGTTTTCAAATTTATACGGATTTTACAACTCGGAGGGCATTGTTTTCAAAGGAGTTGTATACTCAATGTTGTTTTTAAGTTTCTTTCCGCTGCTGTAATCTTTTAAATGGATTGGATGAGCCTTGGTGGCGTTCCACGTGTCCTATTTCCGCTCGTAGCGGGATAGATCGTGATAAGCCTGGACGAGGAGGTGGCAGGTGGGCGATAAAAGCGGCCGGGTGGCGGTCAGGCGGAGGGATCGAGGACGAGGAGGTGGTAGCTGGGTGATGGAAGTGGCTGGGTGGTGGTCCGACAGGCAGCAGTGTGCCGCTCGCCGGAGTGGCCACTACAAAGAGGCTACCACTAGAAATATTTCTGATATGGAGGATCCACTAATAGTGGCAACCACAGAGTATACTCTTCTGATCTTCAAAGGTCACCGAGAGGAGGAAGAGGCCACCAAGAGTTTATAGCTCTAATACCATGTTAAAGTATTAGAGAGAGAGAGAGAGTTGAGAGAATAATACCAAAATGTATTATTGAGTTATGTGATAAACATTATAATGTGCAGCTTTATATAGATTAAGGGAGAATCCTAATTAAGAGAAAGAAGACTGCAACTGAATAGTATAACTAGGAGTACAATGTATCTAAAACATAATATATCTGAATATATGAATCTAGATTTATTATATTCTAACAATTTGGATAGTTGTACCAGTTACGAAATGTTCAAATTGATCGTGTGACAACTCACTCTATATATCATAGTGTCAAGTGATGAATTGAGAGTAGTTTAATTACATGGGGCTGATAGTTTAGTTAGCCCTTACATTGGGTAAGTTGAACCAATTACTAGGAATATTTATTTTCAGTGTCAATCTATATAATAAGGGAAGAATGGGTTTGTCTCCCCCCAAGACAAAGATAAAGAAAGGCTAGGATTGAATTTGGGATGTTTGTCTTTAAAGGCAAACAACGGCCGAGATCAACCCAATTTTTTTTTTTTTCAGTTTCAAATTTCAAACACAGTAACACAAAACCCCATACAGTCATACTCTCTCTCTCTATCATCTGTTTTCTCTCACACACCCTCTCTCTCGATCTCAGTCTCTCTCCCTCTCTTTTACTGCCCTCTACTCTCTCTCACTACTTTTGAAATCCCACCACCCACTACCACAGCCGAACCTCCACCTTCCTGCGCCGGCCAGCTTGTGCTTCCCCCCTCTTGGTAATCTCTCTCTCTCTCTCTCTCTCCTCTCGGTAATGTTTCCCCCCTCTCGGTAATCTCTCTCTCTGCCTATCTATCTATCTATCTATCTATCTAATTCTCTAGGGTTCCTAAATTCTTTTTTTCAACAAATTTTCAGGCCATTAAAGAAACCTAGGGCTCCATCTGAAAAGTTGGACTGAGGCAACAATTGGTTTAGCTTCTTGTTTTTTTTTTTTTAAAATTTTTAGTAGTTTAGCAGGAGGGGGAACCTTAAGATGTTTTGCTCTAGCCTTGAAAAAGAGATTGGCTACACTTTGATACTGTGTTATCCTGGTCAAAGTTGGTAAGCAGAGCTCTTTTATCTGGTGATACTTGAAATTATGTTGCTGCTAATTTTTTTTGTTACATTTGTATGATGGGTAGAACTTTCTTCGTCAATTTTCTTGGTTATGTGATTTTTCAGTTATCGTTGCGTCGTTTACCTTTTTTTGTGTTATCCTTTTCTTTGCGCCGTGGGATTTATGACTTTAAGATTTTGGTGTCTTTTCTATCTGCTATGGTTCCAAAATTGGAATTCAGTGTGTATTTGCCTTTTTCCTAATAGTTGTCAAGCCGGCTTAGGAACATAGCTTTAACAACTTCTTGGCCAGGTAGCTTAGCAAATGAATTGCACCTAAAAATTGATATCTTGGCCAAGTATCTTAGGAATATCGTTTGATCTGAAAATTGATATTTTAAACCCCTTTGTTCTCCTGTGAACAACGTGTGCATGTAACTATCTATATAAGTGGAGAGCATTTTTCACAACCCAAAAACTTCTCACTTGGTGTATAGTTCAGCAAAAACACTGGTGGGTCATTAACTGTCAGAGCAGATATTAGAAGAGGTAATATGTTCTCTCTCTCTCTCTCTCTCTCTCTCTCTCTCTCTCTCTCTCTCTCTCTTACCTAATAAAAATATTTACTTGCTTTTGTAGCTGATTTTGAAAGTTGTAGATAGTCATACTAGAATGTCCTTAACATTGCATTTGTATGATTGGGTTTTCTTGGGCTTTCATGCTAGACTGTTATTCTGAAATTCTAAAATTAGCATGGTTAAAATGTCCTTAGCATTGACTGTTGAATTGATGAGCTGTTACCAAAATTTTCGAAGCTTGGATAGGAAACTAATTGTGTAAACATTTTTTTTCCTTTTTATTAAATCTGGTAGTGCCTTTGGACTCATTGTAGAGCCTGCTGGGTAAGTATTCTCCCTATTTTTCCTGTTTCTTTCTCTATGTAAACACAAAATTATAGGAAATGAACCTGGTGTATCCAAGCATTTGACTACTGACTTTGAAATTATACATTTGTATCCCAGCATTTTTCTTTTCTATTTTTTTTTTGGTGGCTACGTTCAGTCAAGCACAAAGTTCATCATCAACTTTGGCCACTAGGTTTGGCATCAAACATTTGAAAAACACATTGTACTTTTCTTAAGTTTATCAATATTGAGCTTTGCATTTCAACCAAAAAAAAAATAAAAAGGGTGGTGGGGTGGTTGGGGAAGAAGAAGAAGTCAGACGCAATGATTTTCAATGTAAGAGAACTTGATTGGGCATGATCTTTTATTTGCAGAATTACCTTTTTGGAGCATTCTAGCCAGCGTGTAACATTTCAATCACCTATTCTGATGGGAATACTTGCAACCAGGTAAATCACTTTTTCTCATGTAAACGATGTTTACATTTTCTCGATAGCTAAATCACTTTTTTCTATATAATTCTCGCCCTTCTGTTCAATTTTTTAATCCAATTTTTCTATCTTTCTGACGGATCAAATGGGCATAAACACGTGGATTTTTTTTTATTTGGGCATGTATCCATTCCATTTAGTTCTTATCCTATTACTAGAGAGTGGGAAGATTGGTAGGCAGTGGTTGCTCAACTACAAGGCAACTTAGGTGACCGCCTAAGGCCCCCAAAATATTAAGGCCCCAATTTTCGTTAGAGGGCTGATGAAAAAGGGAATGCTGGTAAACATCTTATACATTGCATTGTGAATTGGATTTGCCAATTCCTTGCCTGAAACATATAGGGGGTGGGGGGTTGCAATTGGTAGTTTGCAAGGGCTGGAAATGTTTCCAGATAGACAAATGGACTGCTTTTGATTCTGATAATTTCAGTTTATTTCAGTCATGCATAGGGACTATTTTCCTTTAGGCTCTGTTTGGTGTTTTTCTCTAAATCCATATGTTTATGACATTTGTTTCATTGTTACGCTTAGGCAAACGTTTTTTTTTTTTTTTTTTTTTTTTTTTGTAGTGACCGCCACCAAGCTGATGTGCCCGCTACATTTCTGCATGGGAGAGAAAATGTAAGTATTGTGGAATTGTCATGATCAACTACTAAATCTTATCTGCCATAAATTGAATTTTTTTTTCTCTGTTTGTTTTGTATTGCAAGGATTTTCTAAAATCCAAGCAACTTGAATCCAGGTATCTACGCGGGCGCGTGCAACCATACCGCGCGCTCACACACAAACACACACATGACACACCTGTTATAGAAAAAGCACATGTCACGCCCCGGAGCAGCATAAATAGAGAAAAATAAATTTCCTTTATGGGTCCATAAGGAATGACAGGTGAAAGTCACTAATAATCCACACCACACAGTACTAGTCCAAAAGAAAAGCAACAGTAACCAACTGAGAATAACACACAGTGTTAACTATTACAAACTATCAGAGTATGGTCCACAGGATCACAACAGGTCTGAAGACAACAAATGTCCAAGTACCCATTAACAAAAGTTTAACAGAACAACTGAAATTAAATCTAATTATAACATCTTCAGTCTTCAACTGGCATTAGGATAATCCTTCCTGGTGTAATCGTCATCGGTGGGGCCTTCCTCTGGATAACACTCATCAGTGTACTGGTCATCACCTGTAAAACAAGGGGCAGGATATTCTGGACGGGGAATGTCCAGGCAATAAAAGGCCGTCAGCTTACTGAGAGCTGAGTGAGCATAAACTAACGAGGTACCAGTTATCTGAAGTAAACACAAGCTTATAAAAACAAGAGTTAACATCTTATTATAAAATAGCATTATCTTGTTCTTCTATTCATCCTTGTAAACCGACCCTTATCGTCTTATTACTCAAATACCGAACTCAACGTATTCAGATGTCATGAACAGACTCAATCGTTTAACTCTAGGGATACACCCTTATTCTGTCCATCGCTTTTAAGAGCAATGGTCCTGCTCACCGCATGTCATGGACTTCACGTCAGTCTGTCCCCAGCTTTTAAGAACAATGGTCCTGTTCACCGCATTTCAGGGATATAACGTTTCGAACAAGGCATATTAATCTATTGCCACGACTTAACGTCATCTACTAGTGATCCCAGCTCACCGCTTTTAAGAACCATGGTCCGGTTCACCGCTTTTAAGAGCATATCTCAGATCATCCAGTCTATCTTAAGACTTCTTGGTCCAGCTCACCGCTTTTAAGAACCATGGTCCGGTTCACCGCTTTTAAGAGCATATCGTGACCAATCATCCATCCACGTACCATTCCCGGAACTTACCAAACCTACTTACGTTCCATTCTACATCGACACATGACAATTCCCAATGTGGCCTGACTACTCGGATTAAAAGAAACGGATATCGAACTCACATCAGAATTAACACGTCACCCATGTCTTCATATTACTTTTTATTCTTTATCCATTAATCTTTGGTGTCACATTTCTCCTGTCTACCCCATAGTTGCATAATGGAAATTCCGAATTGGAAATCGAACAACTAAACCTCTTATATAATAAATAGGCAAAGGAAACCATGTACTGATCATGTCAATCGATTGGAACAAAAGTTCAATCGATTGGAACAAGAACTATATCAATCGATTGATAAACATGTCAATCGATTGGAACAATGTCAATCGATTGAAATCCTATTCAATCGATTGGGATGCAACTGATGTCAATCGATTGAGATTTATGTCAATCGATTGGAACTACGTCTTCTCCAGCAGTTTGTAAAAACAACATATATAAACGTGCACTACATGCATGTAACCCATCTAAACATCATAATAGCTTATATAAACTTCATATAAAGGGACCAAGTGAGTTAGAACTCACCTAGGGTGCGTTTGGGTGTGTTCCAACTTTGAAACCTTCAAACTCTCTCTCTCTTTCTCCTCTTCTCTGGCCTTCTTTCTCTCTGTCTTCCCTCTCCGTCTCCTTCTTTCTTCTTTCTTCTTCTTTCTTCTTCTTCTCTCAGTTGCCAAGGTAGTGTGTGTGTATGAGTGTGTATATAGATATAGAGATATAGATAGATATATGTATATATCTCACAAGAGTATGTCTCTCCCTCTCTCAAGGTCTGAAAAACAGCCCCAAGGCCACTAAATGAGACATATATATAGACATAAGGGAGTGCCACGCGTTTAAAGCTGAAGGAAAGAAGAAAACATTTCTCAGCTTATGTCAATCGATTGAGACACCAGTCAATCGATTGGCAACAGATATTTGTAGTCAATCGATTGGAAACAATGTCAATCGATTGAGATGAATAGCAATCGATTGGAAAGTTTGACACGTCATCACTTTTAGTCGGTAGAATGTAAATCGATTGGGATAACTTATCAATCGATTGGTATCAAAAAGTGTCAATCGATTGGGAATATGTCAATCGATTGGTATCAAAATTCACCAAAAAGGAAGAGAAAGTTTATACGAGTATAGAAATGAAATACCGGGTCTTACTAATATATCAAAATACAGGGTATTACATCATCCACCACTCAACAAAAGATTTCGTCCTCGAAATCCAAAAACAACAAGGTTTAAAATAAAAACGAAAACTTGTCGCGCATCTCTGACTCTAGTTCCCACGAAGCTTCTCCTTCATCGTGATGCTTCCACTGAATCTTGACTAACGGGATCTCCTTGTTCCTGAGTTTCTTGATTCCTCGATCTAGAATACGAACAGGTCCTTCATTGAACGTAACGTCGCTGTTGACTTCGATATCCTCAAAGTTGATCTCGTGCGCTGGGTTGTGAACACACTTCCTCAGCATACTGATGTGAAAAACGTTGTGCACTCCTGACATCTTTGGTGGCAACGCAAGGCGATAAGCAACTTTTCCAACACGCTCCAGAATCTCGAATGGTCCGATGAAACGTGGCGATAACTTGCCCCTTTTCTGACCAAATCTGACGATTCCTCGAACAGGTGAAACCTTGAGTAATACGTGATCTCCAACGACAAACTCCAAGTCTTTGCGTCGCTTGTCAGCATAACTCTTGTATCTGGTCTGGGCTGTCTTCATCTTCTCACGTACGACTTGAATCTTCTCACTGGTTTCCCGTACCATCTCTGGCCCAAGAAGTTGACTATCTCCGACTTCGGTCCAACATAGCGGCGATCGGCAAGGTCTTCCGTACAAAGCTTCAAACGGCGCCATATCTATGCTCGAATGATAACTATTATTATAGGCGAACTCAATCAGAGGTAAGTGCATCTCCCAAGAACTCTCAAAATCAATGACACAAGCGCGTAACATATCTTCCATCACTTGATTAACTCGTTCCGTCTGTCCATCTGTCTGTGGATGAAAAGCTGAACTCAAGTTCAATGTCGTTCCCATCGCTGTCTGGAGACTCTTCCAAAATTCTGCAGTAAAGCGCGAATCTCTGTCTGACACAATAGATACAGGCACTCCATGTAATCGTACAACATGTTGTAGATACATTCGGCTCAAACGTTCTACTGAGTACGTCATGCTATAGGCAATAAAATGTGCCGTCTTAGTAAGTCGATCCACGATTACCCATATAGCATCGTGATTCTGCTGTGACTTCGGCAATCCTACCACGAAATCCATGGTTATGTGTTCCCATTTCCATTGAGGAATAGGTAACGGCTGTAGAAGTCCAGGTGGTTTCTGATGTTCTGCCTTTACTTGTTTACAAGTAAGACACTGAGCTACATACTCTGCCACATTTCTCTTCATTCCTTCCCACCAAAAATTTCTCTTCAAGTCCTTGTACATCTTCGTACTTCCGGGGTGAATAGTCATTCGTGACTTATGTGCTTCATCTAATATTTCCTTCCGGAGATTTTCTTCATTAGGTACACAGAGTCTACCCTTACATCGTAAGGTTCCATCTGTACTTATACTCCAGACTTCTGGTTCCTTGGCTGACATCTTGGTGAACCATAACTTCAAATCCTCTGTTGTCTGTTGAGCCTCTTTGATACGACTGATCAAAGTCGGTTGTACCATAAGACATCCAAAATGTTGTCCTTTCATTGGCTCCACTGGCTGAAGATCAAATTCGGCTAAAACTTCTAATGCTCTCCATTCTCTAATTAGTAATGCAGCGATCACTAATCGAGGTTTACGGCTCAAAGCGTCTGCTACTACATTTGCTTTGCCGGGATGGTATTGCAAAGAAAAATCATAGTCTTTGAGTAACTCCATCCATCTCCGCTGTCGCATATTCAACTCCTTTTGAGAGAACAAATACTTCAAGCTCTTATGATCAGAAAATAAGTCAAACTTTTCTCCGTAGAGATAGTGTCTCCAAATTTTCAATGCAAACACTATTGCTGCTAATTCCAGATCATGCGTAGGATAATTCTTCTCATGTACCTTCAATTGTCTTGATCCATATGCGATAACATTTCCATCTTGCATAAGCACACATCCAAGTCCTTGGTACGATGCATCACTGTAGATCACATACTTCTCTCCACTCTTAGGTAATGCAAGTACTGGTGCAGAAGTTAATCTTTCTTTTAACTCCTGAAATGCACCCTCATGCTTGTCTGTCCATTCATACTTCGTCTCCTTCCTTGTTAAATTCGTCAATGGTCCTGCTATCTTGGAAAATCCTTCTACGAATCTTCGGTAATATCCTGCTAAACCCAGAAAACTTCTGACTTCGGTCGCATTTGTCGGTCTGTTCCAGCTTAAGACTGCATCAATCTTAGATGAGTCTACCGAAATACCTTCCTGAGATATAACGTGTCCCAAGAACTTGACTTCCTGTAGCCAAAACTCACACTTGCTGAACTTTGCATATAACTTGCTATCTCGAAGTGTCTGCAAGGCAACTTGTAAATGCTCCTTGTGATCCTCTTCTGTCTTTGAGTAGATCAGTATATCATCAATGAACACAATAATGAATTTATCCAGATATAGTCTGAATACTCTATTCATCAAGTCCATAAATACTGCTGGCGCATTCGTCAATCCAAAAGGCATAACTAGAAACTCGTAATGCCCGTATCTTGTCCTGAATGCAGTCTTCGATACATCGTCTGGTCGAACTAACAATTGGTGGTATCCTGAACGTAAATCGATCTTAGAAAAGATCCTAGATCCTTGTAACTGGTCGAATAGATCATCTATCCGAGGTAACGGATATCTATTCTTAATCGTAACCTTGTTCAACTCCCTGTAGTCTATACAGAGTCGAAATGTTCCGTCCTTCTTCTTTACAAACAGAACTGGTGCTCCCCAAGGTGACGTGCTTGGTCGAACAAATCCTAGATCCTCGAGTTCTTGAACTTGCTTCTTCAATTCTAACATCTCGGTTGGTGCCATCCTATATGGAGTCTTAGAAATAGGCAATGTACCAGGTACTAATTCCACACAGAAGTCTATTTCTCTTTTCGGTGGAAGTCCTTTAATATCCTGAAATACATCCTGAAAGTCTCGTGCAATAGGAATTTGATCCATCTTAAGCTCCGTACTCGTACTAATGATCGTAGCCAAATTACTCGTAAGGAACAGGTCGCTTGTCAGTTGACACTGAAATCTGATCGTCGGCTTTCCTTGTATTGGAAATACAATCGTTCTAGTAGGGCAATCCAGATTGGCATTGTACTTAGTTAACCAATCCATCCCTAGGATAACATCAAATTCTGACATCGACAGAACTACCAAGTCTGCTGGAAGATTCTTATCTCCCAAAGTCAAAGGGCAATCTCTACACACTTTACTCAACTTAACTGTCACTCCCAATGGTGACACAGCATTCAGTGTTGCCTCAAGTGTCTGGGGTTCTAAACCCAATTGACGTACAATCTTAACAGCAATAAAAGAACGTGCGGCTCCAGTATCAAATAAAGCTTTAACTGGACTATGAAAGAGTACAAGTGTACCTTCCATATGTTGCTGCTCATCAGCATTAAAGCCTGCTTCTCCTGGAATAATAGCATTCATCCTTGTTTGATCTGGAGGTCCTTGAATTCCTTGCACTGGTGCCCCGTAGTATCCTCCTCGTGGTGCACGACAATCCTTGCTCAAGTGTCCTGGTTTATTGCAGTTGCGACATACGATATCTGGCCTGCGATTAGGTCTGAAGACGGTGCAGTTCCTTGCAATATGTCCAGGCTTTCCACAGTTAAAACATCCTCCACTATTACTTGGCGGGGCTGTTAGTAATGCCTGCGGCTGTAGTTCTCGCTGTTGATTCTGCTGGGGTCGATTATAACTCTGCTGAGGTTTCCTGGTTCCTTCCCAGATTCTCTTATTTCCTTGAAAATTTTCCTGAGGTCTCCATCCTTGGGTATTTCTTGGTGGTCGATTAGGAAAATTTCTCTGTTGAAACCCTCGTGACGACTGAGGTCGATTTGTCTGTGATTGCTGTACTGGATTAGCATCCTTTTCTAATCCTGTAGCAAATCTAACAATTTCCTCATACGACTGGTTCAGATGACCAACCATCATATGTCTAAGGTGGGGGTTCAGTCCTTGGTGAAATCTCTTCACCTTCTTCTGCGGCGTGTCTATCATATGCTGAGCAAATCTGGATAGACGCTCGAACTGTGTTGTATATTCCCGTACATTCCATCCTCCTTGGATCAAATTTAGAAAGTTCCTTTCCTGTTGATCTCTCTCATCTTCTGGAAAATACTTATCCAAAAATCTGCCTTTGAATGTCTCCCATGGCATAGCTCTAGCGGCATCGATCCCAACAGTGGCTTGCTCAGCTTCCCACCAATCTGCGGCGGCATAGGTGAGCTGAAACGTAGCAAGGCGACGTTTCTCTTGTTCATTGCATTCCAATGCTCCAAATATCAACTCCATCTCTCTTATCCATTGCTCTGCTTTCCATGGTTCTGTTAGTCCATCAAACTTTTCGGGACGTAACCCACGAAAATTTGCTAACAGCTTATCTCCAGTCTGTCTTGGTGGCGGGGGTACAAGAGGTCTCTGGTGGGTGGATTGATTATATGTATCTCCCACATGCTCCATCCTCTGCATAAATGCTTCAAAAATTCCCGTTGGATCCATCCCTTCCGGTATAGGTGTTCCATTACGTGCTTGGTGATTTCTCAAGGGTCCTACCATGATGATAACGAGTATCGCCTACAAACGACATATTGATCAGCTGAAAGTCTTCTCGTAGAAACGAACTCAAGATAGAACAAGAACAGTAAAACTAACCATTCTACTAAACAACACATCACAATGCAACAACCGAAAATATAACAAAAGTACTGCTCGTATATATATATCAAAAGATGTACCGTATAGTACACACTAGTCAAACTGTGTACCATATGGGACAAGAGTTACAACAACTAAAGTCAGCTAATACTATACAAAGCTATGGTCAATAGCTATCTCTCAAGCTCCCAAAAATCTAGTGGACAACACGTCCTAACATAAACTAACAAAATCTACACCCTGCTGATCCTGACTCAAAAGTCGTCAGCATCTGATCCTGCTGGTGGTGCCTCGTCCTCTGGATCTATATCCATCTCCTCGAGTGGATCATCCTCAACTGGTGCGACAAGATCTCCAACTACTACCCCTATATCCCAATCCTCTATCATCTCTGCATCATCGTCCTCCATCACGTCTGCTATCGCCTGGTTAGCGACATCAACAGCTACTGCAGCAAAACCGTCAGCTATGTCAAGAGCTCCTGCTATAGCCACCTCTCCCATAACAAAATCTGCTGGCTGTGCTATCATCTGAGCTATCCATCCTACTGCCATATCGGCCATGGCTGCCATATGCATAATCGGTCCGGCTGGTATCTGAAGCACAACGGGTATCTCTGGCACAACTATCTCCTCGGGGTCATCTTCCTCATCTACTACTATGTCTGCCTCAATAGCCTCTGGGTCTGGTACGGGATCCTCCGGCTCAAACTCTGGCTCCTCGGGGTCATCCTCAGGGTCATCATCATCTGCATGCTCATCCTCTACTGGGCCCTCATCATCTATCGGATCCTCCTCTCCATCTCCATCCATGTCCTCATCGGGATGCTCATCCTCAGGCTCTAGATCCTCCTCATCCTCAATCGGCTCAGGCTCTGGCTCTGGCTCTGGGACGGGTACTGGTGATGGTGGGGCTGCTGGAGCTGCTGCTGGTGCAACTACGGGCTCTGGTGGACCGGCTACAATGGCTCTCAACTCAATCTCATCCATCTCTGGTTTACTCAAAACTAGTCGCAACATCTCCTGGCAAATGTCTCTGCCAACTCTCGCTAAGTGGTAAGCATCCATGCGCATCTGGGTCGGGTGAGTACTCCTGGTCACATAAAGTGCTCTCCACATGTCCTCCTCTAAATGTCGACTAGCTATCTGGCGTACACGCTCACGATAAAACTCTGGGTCAGCTGGCTCCACGGTATCTCCATGGATAATATGACCTCCATAAGCATCGGTAACAAACTGATGAAACTCCGGATCCATGCTATCCTGCAAAGGAAACTATCTATCGTCAGGAAGACGAACTTATCTTATACTCATATCTCATCTCAAAGAATCTTAACATACTAGGACCAGATGGTGTGGAAATACTTAGTGAACAAAAGTATCACAACCTAGAGTACCGAACGCAGGCTCTGATACCAAAAATCCTGTCACGCCCCGGAGCAGCATAAATAGAGAAAAATAAATTTCCTTTATGGGTCCATAAGGAATGACAGGTGAAAGTCACTAATAATCCACACCACACAGTACTAGTCCAAAAGAAAAGCAACAGTAACCAACTGAGAATAACACACAGTGTTAACTATTACAAACTATCAGAGTATGGTCCACAGGATCACAACAGGTCTGAAGACAACAAATGTCCAAGTACCCATTAACAAAAGTTTAACAGAACAACTGAAATTAAATCTAATTATAACATCTTCAGTCTTCAACTGGCATTAGGATAATCCTTCCTGGTGTAATCGTCATCGGTGGGGCCTTCCTCTGGATAACACTCATCAGTGTACTGGTCATCACCTGTAAAACAAGGGGCAGGATATTCTGGACGGGGAATGTCCAGGCAATAAAAGGCCGTCAGCTTACTGAGAGCTGAGTGAGCATAAACTAACGAGGTACCAGTTATCTGAAGTAAACACAAGCTTATAAAAACAAGAGTTAACATCTTATTATAAAATAACATTATCTTGTTCTTCTATTCATCCTTGTAAACCGACCCTTATCGTCTTATTACTCAAATACCGAACTCAACGTATTCAGATGTCATGAACAGACTCAATCGTTTAACTCTAGGGATACACCCTTATTCTGTCCATCGCTTTTAAGAGCAATGGTCCTGCTCACCGCATGTCATGGACTTCACGTCAGTCTGTCCCCAGCTTTTAAGAACAATGGTCCTGTTCACCGCATTTCAGGGATATAACGTTTCGAACAAGGCATATCAATCTATTGCCACGACTTAACGTCATCTACTAGTGATCCCAGCTCACCGCTTTTAAGAACCATGGTCCGGTTCACCGCTTTTAAGAGCATATCTCAGATCATCCAGTCTATCTTAAGACTTCTTGGTCCAGCTCACCGCTTTTAAGAACCATGGTCCGGTTCACCGCTTTTAAGAGCATATCGTGACCAATCATCCATCCACGTACCATTCCCGGAACTTACCAAACCTACTTACGTTCCATTCTACATCGACACATGACAATTCCCAATGTGGCCTGACTACTCGGATTAAAAGAAACGGATATCGAACTCACATCAGAATTAACACGTCACCCATGTCTTCATATTACTTTTTATTCTTTATCCATTAATCTTTGGTGTCACATTTCTCCTGTCTACCCCATAGTTGCATAATGGAAATTCCGAATTGGAAATCGAACAACTAAACCTCTTATATAATAAATAGGCAAAGGAAACCATGTACTGATCATGTCAATCGATTGGAACAAAAGTTCAATCGATTGGAACAAGAACTATATCAATCGATTGATAAACATGTCAATCGATTGGAACAATGTCAATCGATTGAAATCCTATTCAATCGATTGGGATGCAACTGATGTCAATCGATTGAGATTTATGTCAATCGATTGGAACTACGTCTTCTCCAGCAGTTTGTAAAAACAGCATATATAAACGTGCACTACATGCATGTAACCCATCTAAACATCATAATAGCTTATATAAACTTCATATAAAGGGACCAAGTGAGTTAGAACTCACCTAGGGTGCGTTTGGGTGTGTTCCAACTTTGAAACCTTCAAACTCTCTCTCTCTTTCTCCTCTTCTCTGGCCTTCTTTCTCTCTGTCTTCCCTCTCCGTCTCCTTCTTTCTTCTTTCTTCTTCTTTCTTCTTCTTCTCTCAGTTGCCAAGGTAGTGTGTGTGTATGAGTGTGTATATAGATATAGAGATATAGATAGATATATGTATATATCTCACAAGAGTATGTCTCTCCCTCTCTCAAGGTCTGAAAAACAGCCCCAAGGCCACTAAATGAGACATATATATAGACATAAGGGAGTGCCACGCGTTTAAAGCTGAAGGAAAGAAGAAAACATTTCTCAGCTTATGTCAATCGATTGAGACACCAGTCAATCGATTGGCAACAGATATTTGTAGTCAATCGATTGGAAACAATGTCAATCGATTGAGATGAATAGCAATCGATTGGAAAGTTTGACACGTCATCACTTTTAGTCGGTAGAATGTAAATCGATTGGGATAACTTATCAATCGATTGGTATCAAAAAGTGTCAATCGATTGGGAATATGTCAATCGATTGGTATCAAAATTCACCAAAAAGGAAGAGAAAGTTTATACGAGTATAGAAATGAAATACCGGGTCTTACTAATATATCAAAATACAGGGTATTACAGCACATAGAAAAGTGAATCTTTTGTGGGGTTGCCTGGAATTTGTTGAAAAGCATTTGATTTGAACATTTCAAGATTTTTGTTGAAAATCAGCAAATAGGTGACATAAAATTGGAAAAATGGATGAACTTCAGGTCTTTTCTTCTTCTGCTGCTTCTTTTTTCCCTTCCTTCCTCCCTCTAAATTAGAAGTAGAAAAGGATGGAGCTCAACTTTAAATTTGGTGATGGTGCTCAGGAGTGAGAGAGAGCTTTTGGGTTGTGGCAAAGAATTCAATGTGTTGTCTTTGCTTTATCATATTTACCTTCTGTTGAAATTTGTGAAATTAATTTTGTGCATGTGTTATCTCTTTCTTATTTAATCAACCAAATATGATTTGGTTTAGTTCTAGAAAAAATACATACATGCAACACTCTTGATAAGTGGAAGTGTGGAAATACAGCTTCAAGTCCAATTGTGTATATGCTTCTTCTTTTTATTTTTTGTTGATAAAACTCAGATTGGTGGATGTGCCAATGTTAATAGGTGGGCATTCAGTTGCCAATGGTAGATACAACTTTCCATCTCTTGGTATTGACTCCAAGTTAGGCATACATATGGAACACTGAAAAGATACTAAAATTGAAGGCCCAAGTTATTACGTGCAGTATAAATTTAAATTTCTTCTATTTGGTGACATGAATGTTTCATTAGGCATACAGATGGAACACTGAGGTATAATTTCTCTGCCATTGAAAGAAGATCATATGAGGTATAATTTCTTAAGAGCTTTTAATGAAAAAGATGAAAGTTCCATTTAGAAATATTGTTCACATCTCAAGATAATGCTTAAGATCACGTATTTGATCATTCCCAAAATTCATAGTAGGAAAATCATATTTTTGTGGAATAAATCTAAGCATTATAGAAAGTGCTTAGTGTTAAATATATTGCTGGCTAATTAGAATCTTGAGATTGATGATTATGTTGTTTACAATCCCACTTCTTTTTTTTTTTCTTTTTTTTTTTTTCCTACCTAACTGGGTTTTTTTCTATTGGTTTTGAAAAAGCTTGCTATTTTGATTAGTGAATGAATCTGACATTTTGTGCTGTCTTCTTCATTTGTAATTTGCAGGAATTTGATAACATGGGAGATCCTCAATTTTGTAGAGGTGATTCCTTTGGATGCTTTTGAGACGTGGAGACACCGAGTCTTCATTTACCATCAAAGAGCATAGTACTTCCTTCTATCATCTTTGATAACCTGTGATGATATTTATTTATGCTCAATTGTGATCGCAACCCATTTCCTGTAGTTTTAACACATGCTATATTATGTTTAGGCAAGGCAACAAATTGGGATAAATGAATAATGTATTTTTGTGGGTTTGTAGATTGCCTATACTGGTCCTGGAGTTATTTGTATTGCCACTGTAGTTCAATATTCACACACGAAATTGTTATGAAAATATATTGTCATTATTTGTCAGAAAGTGTCAACGGCATGCAAAGTTATCAAGTGCTGCACGTGGAGTTAGTTGCCGATGTCACACCATTATAATTATTTTGTAGTGCCTTTAGGCACGGGTTATACCTAGTAGACATCTAATGCTGAGTTCGGGTCCAATTTCTTTTACACATTTAGATACAACTTGGAGGAATGGCCCAAACAATCTCTTAAATTGTACACATTTAAGTTTCAACATAGTTGCATAAAGAGAAATTTGTCATTAAGAATCATTCTCTCTCCTTTTTTTTTTTTGCTAGAAATCATTCCCTCTTTCTCCCTCTTTGTAACCTACGTACTACATTTTCTAGAACATGATTATATATATATATATATATAAATATATAACAAAAGTTACCATAGGCTTTTTCTTTCATTTGAAAACGAGTACGTGTGTATTCAGTCCGCATCAGTTACATGTACTCGTTTTCGAATGAATAAAAAAGTCACTGTTAACTTGATGTAAAAAATAAATAAATAAAACTTGTTAAAATAAGGGAAATTAAATTATGTAGACACCCCTCATGTATTGTACTTTTTCACTAATACCCCTAAACTAAAAAGCTCAACAAACTGACCCCCTCAATTATTTGGAGAGGGTAATAAAGGTGGTCAATTTGAGAAGAAAAACAATAAGTTAAGGGGTCAACTTATTGAATTTTTAGTTTGGGAGTTGTTAGTGAAAAATAGCAATACGTGAAGGGGTGTCAGTATTTACCCTTAAAATAATTATACTAAAGTAATTTTATAAAATACAAGTGCATTAGTTTAGTACCCTCATTGTAAGCTTAATTTACTGTTATCATTATAATGCAATATTGATAAGCATTTTTGTTATACATATAAAACAAGCACTGAACTCAGTGCAAAGAACAAACTAAATCTGAAAAACATACTTATGACATATTGTGTTAATTGAACTTTTTTTTGACATCATATGTTAGTTGAACTTAATAAACAAAAATAAACGAATTTTTTCTGTTGGTGGATTAAAATAGTGAAAATGTTGTAGGTATAAATGTGATGGTTTCAGTAGCTACTTATGTTTAAATTGATGAATGTAATATGGCAGATACTGATTCATAAGAACGTAATGTGTATGTGGGTGGCTTTTAGCAATTTATTAACAAGCATCTATAAAGAGCTTATAAACAATTTCTGGTATAAGACATAAGTGGGATCATCTTTTTAAAGAATATTTTGTTCATTCGTCATTATTTTAACCAACATTCTTTATTTATTGCTAGATAAGATATTAGTGAACTTAAACTTTGAATTGAGTTGATTACACTTTGTAGCATTGTAGTTTATATTCGGTGGCATTTTACCCCTATAATTTAATAGTTTCTGCATAAGACTCTTTAAGTTTCTATTTTATGTCAATTTGGATCTTACGTCGGAATTGTTGACGGAATGCTGGCGAATTTCTTGAACGGATTATGATGTGTTTTGAATTGTTGGCTTAACGGTTTTGCAGGACTGGCCCTGGGACAAAGCGGCGAAGCCGTCTCATGAGGCCTTATTTTTAGGCCTATTTTCTCCTAATTTCTATAAAAATTTATCATTTTTAGGCCTATTTTCTTCTAATTTCTTCCTAATTTCTATAAATTTATCGTTTTTAGGCCTATTTTCTCCTAATTTCTTCCTAATTTCTATGAAACCTTATCATTTTTAGGCCTATGTTCTTCTAGTTTCTTCTTAATTTATATGAAACATAGTACAGAGTTCTCATTTTTTAGGCCCCTTTGAAAGTTCGCTTGAGGTCTCGACCAAATTTTGGTATATCAGGGTTGGCCTTGCGGCTTTGGGTTTTGATTTGAGGGTTGTTTGACTTTTGGCTTAATATCATTTTACCCCTACAAAAATGACTTGTAATTTATCCAAAGGTACAAGCAAAGTTGTTGAGTGCAAAAGGCACGCCGACTTAATCATTGGTTGAAGGTACGCATGATTAGAATTATTCGATAATGATATTAGATACGGGTTATACCTAATAGATTTACACAGCAGCAAACAAGTGACAAAAAAAAAAATAAAAATTTGCAGTACTTACATACACAATCTTGTATGTATGTTAGTATATATGTGTGTTGTTTTGAATCATCCCAATCCAAAAATATATCTCCTCATGGTTTTTTTTTTTTTCTTCCTTTACACATTTATTTTCCGTTTCTTCTCCATTTTCATGTTGATTTGTAACTAACACATTCTAAAACCTATGAATTAGTATAAGGGAACACTTTGGATTTTTTGGAACACTTCTTAGACAACATAGGTCCCAATATAAATGCACATAATATGGAGGGATTGTTGCACATGAAATTCAAAGTAGGAACAATTCAATTCCATTCTTATGATAGATAAAGCTACCTAACTCATATTGCTGATTAAATCACCATCAAATGCCACTTTGTCTTTCACCTAACTACTATATAATGGTACCATACTTGTGTTTTTAATACTAGATAAAAACATCAAATTAAGATTTACCCATTGTTTAGAGATGGAAAATTGATGATCAACCTACTTATTGGGGCTGTGCCCAGGACAAGTCATTTTAGTCTTTATGATCTTGTGAGATAATTCCATTTTAGCCACAAAATTGGGAACATCTAGTGAATGCTCTGAAAGCTCCAAATTATGTTCACATTTCCTTATGGACTAACACTAACTACCAGCTTGAACTGTGTTGCTGCCAAATTTTTTTTTTAAAGATATTAGTCCTCTAGTGCAGATATAGAAATATATACATATATGTATGTAATATCTTATATATATATATATATATTATATGTAGAAAGGATCACTATAGAATTTCATTGCAAAGATTTTCTCTTTCAAAACTAGTGAGAAAATCAGATTTTCCTTGCAAAGTTTAGATCGATGTGAAGTTAATAAACAGCATCATGATCAATCTCTCTAGGCTCATAATTGAGTCTATTTGTTATCTTTAGTACCAATTTGTTTATAAGACACCCAATTAAAAGAATTTTTTTTAAATGAACTAATAAAAGCACTTGCTTTTAATCACACGTGACAAATCTATTATGTTTCATTAATGTTTTGATTAGTTGGCTCTATGTTCATTTGTTTGTTTACTTATAGCAAAGGTTGCTTCCTAAAGGGAGATTAATTAAGGTGCCTTTTTCAATCTAATCATCGTTTGTTGTGACAATTATGTGCGAAAACGACTTATCATCTAGCTGACCCGGACACTCCTCTTGACTAGTTAGTTTTAAAAAAAAAAAAAGGCTTATATGATAGATGCACAACAAAAACCCACAACCAATTGCACAACCTGCTTAAAATTGTTGGACTTCGTGCTGAAAAAGTTGTACACACAAAAAGACAAAAAAAGGGATGTACAACTTTTTCAGCACGAAGTCCAATAATTTTAAGCAGGTTGTGCAATTGATTGTGGGTTTTTGTTGTGCATCTATCATTTTCCTTATTATATGACATATATAGTTGGATATAACGACATTAGAGTTGTCGAATGTTGTATGTTAGTATTTGCTCGCATCAGCTTTTGTTGACTATTTAATTATTTTGTCCCCAAATTTAATTATTCAATAATAATAATCATCTTTTTAACGGTCAATTTATTATGCTATCTACCATTTAACATCATTATCTAACTGATCCACATTTTCGCAACATGAATATAATATATATATATATATATATAGAGAGAGAGATTTATATTTCCTCACATCAACTTTGGCGTCTAATAAAGCATTTTGTTCCTACACGGTCGGCCCATTACATATCTGAGATTCTCAATCATTAACCATCATTTTATCCCCAAATTAGATTATCCATAAGCAATAGTCAATTTTTCTAACAACCAATTTATTATGTTATTGTACCATTTAACGTCATTATCAAAATAATCAACATTTGTTTAACATGGGGACTAATAAAGTATTTTGTTCATACTCGATCCATTTGATCTTTTTCAATCATTGATCATCGTTTTTATCCCCAAATTTGATTATTCCTTAAAAAAGACAATCTTTCTAAAGACCAATTTATTATGTTATTGATCGTTTAACGTTATTATCAAAATAATCAACACTTTTCCATGATATAAAATGCATAATGACTTTTGATGTTTCACTTGATCACTATAGTACATTTTGAATATAAAGGAGTCGTCTTTATCAATATATAATCGATCTTTTTTTGACAGAAAACTTTTAGGGGAAAATACCTTTTACACTCCTGTGGTTACACCCATTTTCTCATAATCCTTCTGTGGTTCATTTTGTAACACTTAACCCCCCTGTACTACGGACTAAAGTGAGACTGTTAACTTTTCTAACGGCAGTCCCACTTCAGTCATTAGTACAGGGGGGTTAAGTGTTACAAAAATGAACCACGTGGGGGTTATGAGAACATGGGTGTAACCATAGGGGGGTAAAATGTATTTTTCCCTAAAGAGTATGTATAGGGGCTTGGGGGGTATTAACGTCATTTCCTTTTTTTCCGTTAGAAAAGTTAACAGTCTCACTTTAGTCCGTAGTACAGGGGGTTAAGTGTTACAAAATAAACCACAGAGGGTTATGAGAAAATGAGTGTAACCACAGGGGTAAAAAGTTTTTTCCCCAAACTTTTACTATGCCTAATTTTCTCATTGAAGTAAGGTGCATGGTTAGTTCGAGATACATGTATGCATATATAGCACTCTAATGCAAAATTTATATTTTGTACGGGCTAAAGTCATAATTTCCAAGGGTCTATATATATATATATATATATTTTTTAATATTTTATTTTTAAAAAAGTTCAAAATCTATTTCTTACTTTTTCGATGTAAAATTACAGACTAGGTTTTCAAAATCAAGTTTTACTAACGCTAAAAAAAAAAGATAGAGATAAGAGAGAGACGCAAAAAAGAGAGTTTTTGCGAAAAAGAGAGAGAGGGAGCAGAGTTGGCCCTGCCTTTATTGAAAATAGGCGTGGGTCTAAAGCCCCCAACTAAGAACAAAATTTAAGGGCCTCATAATACTTGGTACTTTAGTATTAGTTATGTTATTCTTTCAACCTAAAGACCCAAAAGAGAAAAGAAGAAGAATACATAGCCTCTTACTTTTTTTATTTGATAAACCCCCCGGCCATTTACTGACAGTCACAGACTACATACTCACCTCTCTCTCTCTCTCTCTCTCTCTCTCTCTCTCTCTATTCTAACAGAGGCTCCACGCCCCACTCTCTCATTTAATCAACGGGTCAGCAAATAAAGAAAGAAGAGTAATGCTATGTTTTCCAAATTTTAATCTCAAAAGTGCTTTCCAAATGATCAACCATGCCTTTGTTGATTCAAGTTGAAGGTACTCCGATGCCTCAACTTTTACTACCTAAAATTGTTGAAGTATTAGACATTTTGCTACCTAAACTTGTGCTGATTCGTTAAAATTTATGTACTGAGTTTGAAATTTTCCTATATAACTAGTCATGCATTCCCTATACATGGAGGGGAAAAAAAAATTTCTTGCATTCGTATGTGTCACAACATATCCTGCTACATGCGGAAATAGAACACGTGGCACGCCACCAAAACTCATACAATTCATTCAAGAGGTAACTAGTAGCGGAAATAAGATAATTAGAAATCCCAATTTTAGAGTTATAAAAAGTTTTCCCCATTTGAAAATATTTAAAGAAACAATTTATTTTGAAAACAGCAAACCAGTCAACTGTAACGGGGTCCCAATCGACTGCTTTGGAAGTCACATAGGCCTTACAATTCAACAACGCAGCCCAGTTGACTGTGTAGGGGTCCCAAATTCTCAGTCGACTGGTACCTCTCCGGTCGACTGGACTAGATCCAGAAGAATGTCATATTTTGAAACATGTTTCAGTCGACTATTTTTCATCACCCTGTCAACTGTTTTCCTTTGAAAACTGAAAAGAAATTTTGTTAAAACAAGGGTCCAGTCGATTGTGTCGGGAACCCAGTCGACTGATTTATAAGAATTATGCACATTCTGCAGAATTTCAAATATATGATTCTCCAACCCAATTCCAACATAATCACAACTATATTTCAACGTTCTAAAACATAATTACAGGAGTGTTACCACAAACAATACTACGAATCCACCCTAAGATTTCTAAGTTAAGTATATGGTTTTAACTCCTCAAAATCCTTATTACAACTGTTAGCCCCAAGGGTTCTACCTTAAGTAATTTTGATGTTTAACAAACTATTAAGTTGAGTACTTATGATTGTACTTAGTGTCTTGTCCAAACAGAACTTAAGAATGATGATGGATATTCTATGGAAGCATTGTAGAAGACTATTTCCTTCCTGTATTGCTTGTATTGGACTTTATATGAAGTTGGTTAGATTGAATCTCAAAAAACAAGGGCTTAAAACTAAACAAAACATTCAAACTGTCAATCTGTTTTTCTAAGGAAAAACAGTAGACTGAAAATAAGTCCAGTCGACTGGACCCTTTATTTTTCAGTCGACCGGAACTGTCCTTCAGTCGACTGGTTTCTACATAAAAAAACAAGCATTCTGCTTGACACTTTTCAGTCGACCGGACCTCCTTTTTGTCGACTGTTTTTATGGCACAAACATGAAGTTCAAAAGTTCAGTCGACTGAACCGCGAGCCCAGTCGACTGGATTACTGCGCAGAAACAGTAACGGCTCTTTTCCTCTGTTTTGCTTTATGCATTTAATGCTCCCACCTATCTTAAACGTTCAGATTTTCTTGAGAGAGTATATATACTCAATTCAAATTGGTTGTTGGGATATCAATTACTCCTATTGAATACTCACTTATTGTATTCAAAGATTCTAGCCCTAATTATTTGAGATTCAAGCTTCTAGTTCTAGATTTGACATTGTAATCCCTTGAGAGCTATTATTGTGAGCTTTTATTATTTTCATCTACTCTACAAAGAGAGTGTTATTCAGTTGTAATCCAACCTTATTTAAATCCTTGAAGTTGTAAGAGGGTTGGTGTAACCCTTGCTCGAACTGAAGGGTTTTTTCATTGGAGGTGAAACAAAGAGTTCTAGAAGAACTTGTAAGGAGTGATTTAATCTTCACCCAAAGAAGATTGGTTAGTGGAATCCTCAAGAGGTGTTCTTGAGGGGTGGACATAGGCCGCGGTTTGCGGATTGCCGAACCACTTGAAAAACTTGGTTTGCAAGTGCCTCTTTCCCTTCTCTCTTTATTTATTGTTTTAATTAATTTTTGTGCTTGCTTTAAGTTTTAACTTGCCATTAATTGTTAGTAATCTTATTCATCCCCCCCCCCCCCCCCCAGGACTACTTTTGGGCCCCCCCCAGGACTACTTTTGGGCCAACAACAACATTTGGAATGGAAAATAAAAACATATATAAGAGACGTCCCTAGCATCTCCTCGGCCTCATTCTTCTCGCTTCTTCTTATTCTTCCTCTTATCACCTACAATGGAAGAAGTCTCTACTGCTCAGCTATATGTTGAGTGTACAATTCTAAATACATGCATATGAGGTAATTCATGATTTAAACATCTAAACCACATAAGTTAGTCTCTAGGGAGAAAGATACACATTCATTTGGTATATTGGCAAGTCTTAAATCTTAAACCGCGATGCCAATGGCTAGCCAAAGTCACTCAAACATTGCATCCAACCACTCTGGCTGGGCCAGTTCCAAAACCAAGCAAGTAGCCATCGCTACTAAAACTCTAAAACATCGAGAGGCGTGCCCCGGCATGAAATTATACCAAACTCCTCTTTGACTTACATAATCATTAAGCATACTCACATAGTCATACAAACATGTTATTCATACGTACTCGCTAAATTTAACGGGCCTAAATTAACACATAAGTTTTGCCCGGACCACAATTTTATACAGACACAATATCTAGAACATCCAAAATTCCTTATATGTCATAAGTCAAGAATTCATACCTCGAGCTACGGTCTTATAATTTCAGGGGAAGTACTAGTAGCCCGATTAAACGTTGAATCTTCGATCTCAAGTAATTCCTACAAGTATTAACATGTTTTTCGCAAATTTGTTAAATTACGATTTTCTAAAAAGTTTGTCAAACGTGGCCTAAGAGGTCAAAACGTAGATATTACCTCGAGGCGTCCAAATATGAAATTTGGAAGAAAACAAACAGGTAGAAGTCCGTCGATTTGCGTCTTGAAATTCTAAGCACTCAAAACCCCCAAATCTCCCAAGCTCTCAACGATTTGATTTTAGATAATTATAAAAAACATCTTAAGGTTTCTATATAGGCACAACTCTCGAGAATTACGTTTACCTCCACATATGTTCTCAAAACTTCTAATTGCCCCACGAAACGTCGCACACGTCCAAATTATTACTTTACAAGTGAAAACTATAAATTATAAAAGTTTCTGACTAAATTTCGTTTGCCGTCGTAATTAAGTTCTGAAAACTAATTTCGTGGAATTTCTACACAACCTACCCTTTTATGCAACGTATCACCTACATTCTTATTTTAACCTTCAAAGTGATCTAAGTCGAAATCAAAATTATCAAAAAACATACTAAACATGCATAATTCACTATTCACATATACCAGAAAATATCAAATAATATTTAAGTCATATAAATGTAATTTACTCATGTTGACCACACACGATTCTCTGATTACCGTGTACTCGATTGATACCTCACCGTTGACTCACGTCAACTCCATTCACAATTATCAAATGACATTGATAACTTTCAAAATTCATGTATGCATTTTAAAATAATAATTTTTTTCAGGACGGGTGTAACAATATGTGAGGACCCCTTTTTCAAATCTCACCTAAGGCCTCCAAAACCTCAGAACCCGCCCTAAGAGCGAGAGAATATAGAGAGAGCGGTAGTAAATAGAGATAAATAGTTTTTACTTGACGTGTTTTTTGTAGATATTAATATGATCTTGAAAAGAATAATTGTATTTGTCTTCATAAGTGAAAAATTGTCGAGTCTATGTATCCCATAAGAGCATCTCCAATGCACCATGTTATTTTCAGCATGCCAATTCTATTTTTTAGCATTGTTATAGTGTCAAATGTTATATTTTGACATTTCTGCTCCAATGCTACATGCCATTTCAAATGCTATAATTTCCAACTACTACTCCCAACCAGCATTCATCTTCCAAAAATATTTTTGGCATATGTCATTTGTCAAATTTCAAATGATCCCAATAATTGGTTTTCAAACAAGAAAATGATCACAACCATTGGCAGAATTGGCATATGCCATTTGTCATACCAAATTTGGCACGATATGTTATCTTGCCAAATTTTGGCATGACAAATAGTATGAGTTGGAGCAACTATTTTTACTTTTCATGCTATAATATAGAATTAGCATAGCAAATAACATAAAATTGGAGATGGTCTAAGACACCAAAATATATGTCAGAAAAAGAAAGTATGTAGCATACTTTCAAATCCCAAATTTTCTAGTCCTTTTCAATTCTTTTCAATTTTATTGTGGCAGGTCTTCTTTGGCATATTTACGATTAAAGTAAACTAAAGGTTTCTTTCCTTTGACATTTATTACTTTACATATAACATTATTAAATGATGAGTATACGTATTTATATATATAGAGAGTAACCAATATTACTAAAATAGAAAATCATTTTATATCAAAGTCAAGAGCACCCTTATTAAGATTGATTCCCTTTATCTCACACAAAACATTTTTCCAACACACAACCCCCTCCCCACCCAAAAAAAACAAAAAAAAAAAAAAAAAACAAAAAAAAAACAAAAAAAGGAAAAAAAAAAAAAAAACAAAATACAAAATATTTGAAGATTCATGACTAAGAATATTGTTGTACAAAGCAGTGAATATTAATTAGATCACTGCTCATATTTCTAACACTTCTCTCCTTCATTGTATCAGTGTTTTTTTGTCCACTCAAGTTTACTCACTCACAATCACCATTTTGACACATGTCTTATTTTATTTTCATTTTATCCGTATTTTCTCAAAACAAATATAAATGAGACACGTGTTAAAATATTGACGTTGGGTGTGCGATGGGTATGAAAAATACAATTATCTCCTTTACTAAATTTGGATCCTCAACAGCTAGCACCCTTTGTAAAGTGTGGTCATGTGGGTGCTGGCTGTCAAGAATCCAAAATCTAGTAAATGAGATAATTGAATTTTTCTTACCCATTGCACACCGGCCAACGTCTTTATTTCTTGGTCCTTTTAAGTAGCCAAGTGGGAGCTACACATAACTGCCCACAATGGCTACCAAATATCTAGACTCCCTTTACTATAGCAACCATCTTTATCAATTCAAGTAAATCTTACAGAACCTTTGTACTTCAGCACAGCAAGAGTCACAATTCCAAAGTTGGCCATTAATTATTGGGTCTACCAATATGTACAACACTTTTGGATAAATATTCCACAACTTCCATAATATTTATTTGAGTAGTGCTACACACACTCACTTTTTGACACACAGCTTTAAATGTATGTACCTTGTGTTGTGTAAGTAGTGCACAGAAAAGTGTGAAAAATTCAAACAGCACAAGGTACATGTGTTTAAAGCACAGTGTGTCAAAAAGTGGGTCAAAAAGTGTGTGTGCTAAACATTTCCCTATTTATTTACCAAAATATAGAGGGTAGGGTTTACCAAGGGTGAGTTGAATTTGATAAATTTCAAATAAGTGTTGAAAATAAAATTTAAATCTTTTTTTTAGCTGAATTGATAATATATATCACCGAAGAAGCAACCAAATATATATATATATATATATATATCTATATTGAAAACTTTAAGTAAGAAAAATATAGTGAAGAAACCATTAAGTTCAGCATATTTAAATACTTGAAACATTATTTTCAAAACTACTTATTTAATAAAGTGAAATTTTCAATATTTGATTTTTCGGTTTATCAAATGAGACATAAGGGAGCTCCAAATGCAAATTTACAGGCATATTCACCTTCTTATATATTTATTCGAAGAGAGCATTTTTGTTCACTCCCTCGCTCCTATTTTATGTCCCTTTTTTTACGACTGTCCCAACTTATATTGTTCACACAGAGTATTGAATAATCAAATTTTTTTATTATTTTTCAAAACTATCTTCATTAAATTAACTTGCCAACTATTTTCTTGAGCAAGCATGGGCAATTTTGAAAAAGACACTTTATTAGTTCCATGTGGATTGCAAATATTATGTTCCTATAAAGGTTTGCATTTTTACAAAAAAGACATATAAAATGGGATGAATAAAGTATAATTAAATGGTAGTTTAGAATCTGTCATCCAAAAAAAAAAAAGTAGTAGTTTAGAATCACAACCTCAATTAAGTACGGGGTAGTGCAAACCAATAAATGGGTGTCACATAACATAAAACACTAAACAACTGAGGATCCTTGAGACTGAATGCCCAAACAGTATCTATAAAAGTTGGGATTTTATAAAAAGACACATAAAAAGGATTGAATGAAGTATAATTAAATGGTGGTTCAGAATCACAACCTCGATCAGTTAAACAGTTAAGTAATAAATGGATGTCACATAAACATAAAACATTAAACTCAGGATCCTTCAGAGTAGGTCTGTACTCGAGCCGAGCTTTTCGAATTTGAACCGAGCTTTAAGAGTTGGCATCCTACTCAAGCTTGAGCTTGACTTGTTTATTATCGAGCCGCCGAGCCTAGCTATTATCGAGCTGAACCACGAGCCATTGCCGAGCGACTCAACTCATGTACGCCCCTAATAGCAAGTTTAAGCTGCTAAGCAAAACCCACGGACCAAGCTCAATGCTTGACAGTTGACATATATATATATATATATATACCTAAAACAATTGCTTGGCATATGAATTTAGGACTATGCACATCATAATATTCTAATATTCTTTCAATTTCAAATACTTTGCATTATACATATATTATATTTTTATAATTATCATATATATATATATAATATTCTTTCAATTTTAAATACTTAATTACATTATACATATATTATATTTTTTTTTATAATTATCATATATATATATATATCTATAAAATTAAACAAACTACTAAAGAGATTTTTCACGAGCTTACTATACGAGTTTTAATCGAACTGTTCGCAAACCTTATCAAGTCGAGCCCATTCGAGCCCATGTGTGCTCATGCTTGGCTTATTTATTAAACGAGCTTTGTATTCAAGCTCGAGCTTGGCTCATTTATTATACGAGCCAAGCCGAGCCGAGTTGTTATCAAGCCGAGCCACGAACCCTTATTAAGCAGCTCAACTCGTGTATACTCCTACTTTAAAAGTGACTACTCCGACAATGAGCATGTTTGTCTGTGCTTATGCTTATGCGATCTTGATCGTGATTGGTAGAACTGCTTAAAAGTAGAATTGCTTATTATGGTTTGGGTGTTTGGTTAATATGCTGTGAATTGATTAATCATAGAGATAATCTTGAAAAGCACCCCCACCTGCTTATTGTCAAACTGCTTTTTAGATCAAATCTACTTATATTTTTGCTGAAACAAATAAATCAATAAATAATTTGGGACATTAGAACTGCTTAAAATAAATAAATAATCAATGACAAACAGCCTCAATATCTATGTGACGCTTAACATATCACATAGGGGCTACTGGACTCCTTGAGCTGCCAAGGATCTGCGCCCCATTAAACATTGTTGCCAACTATTCATTACACAAAAATTGATACTTTAAGACAATGATTTAAACCATCAAATCAATAATTTTATCTCCATATATAGTCCATATCACCTCAATATTTAGGTGAAATGACGAGACAGATCAAACCGATCAAACGGGTAAATTAACAGATTTGATATAAACATATATATAGCATTGTTTTGACAACTTTAGTACACACGGTAGAGTTTAATAATGACATCCACTTATTTGTTGGAATCATCACATTTAATAATAATGATATCCGATTATTTGTTGGGATCATCACATCATCCAAATTATTAGTACCCGAAATACTAAAAATTATAATCAAATTATAGTAATAGCATCAATTCCTGTTTAGTAGTTCCTCAATCATTTGTAATGCAATTCTCTCCTCTTCGTTCATCCCATCTTCAACCAACTCCTCCTCCTCCTCCTCCTCCTCCTCCGTTGTGGCTGCCACTTCCCACGGTGTTTCTTGATTTTCCGGCGACACCAGCTCTTCCTTCTTCTCCAGCTCCACAGTCATGACCCAGTTGGAATCGGCCCGAGTTCCGGCCCTTTTTTGCCACACTCCGATGTGGGAATTTTCTGTGTCGAGCCTCAGGCATGTGAGAGAAGGAGATGGAGATTTACAACACTTGCGAAGCTTAGCACTGAGAATGGCCGAAGGAGCCGTTGATGATGACGACGACGACGACGACGATGTTGATGGTGATGGAGAGTTTTCATTGGTTGTTTCGTTGGCAATGATTGGAAAGTTTGTTTTTGCGTTTCGACCACTCATTAGTATCGCCGCCTCGTCATAGGCTCGAGCCGCCTCTTCGGCCGTCTCAAATGTCCCCAGCCACACCCTTCTCTTCCTGTACCACAAACAAAGAAAAATAGTGTGTGTGTCTATTTTTATATACATATATATATATATAAATATATGTACAAATGTATATATGTTGCACACAATAGTATGAGAGACTATGAATTACTCCCTCAATTTGTCTCATATCAGGAGTCATTTTTTCTGTAAATTCTAACTTTCAAGAAACTTTTTAATGCTGTCTTTTTGAAATTTAAAATTTGAGTATCATAATATATAAAAAAAATTTTAAATTAAAATTAAAATAAAAAAAGTGGGGGATTTTGTAGAATGAAAGGTGAACTTGAGTCTAAAAAAACAAAAAAAGGTGAACTTGAAAAATTTTGTAATATATTGATGTTTCAAATCGGACTATTTGATTATAATATAAAGAAATGGAATAAAAATGATTTGTAATTTGGGATGGATGGAATATTATCTAAGGAAACAATTCTAACTACTTCGAGGGAATCACATGAAAATTGAGTAATGCTATGCTTTTCAAATTTTTTTCTTCTCAAAAGTGTTTCTCAACACATGTTGCAGTGGACTCAGTTGATTTTGATTAGTTGATGTTGAAGTGATCTCACCATTATTAAAGAGGATCCCACTGTCACATGTGGTGGGAAAGGGAAAATTTTTAGAAAGCATATATAGTATTACTCATGAAAATTAAACAGGGTGTTATTAACCAAGGGAGTGGTGGTATTATAGTTGTTGGGAGTAACAACGTGTTTGATAATCCAATTATATATTATTTGACAATATAAGAAAGTAGCAGAAACTTTTTAGAGAGCCTACTTTTTTTTTTATAAAAAATGTTACTACTCCCTCCGTTCCATATTTAGAGTCTCTTTTGGGAATTCTAACTTATTAAGGGTTTAACTTTTTAATATTGCCCTTATTTGAAATTCAAAATTATAGTGTCACATAAAAAAAAAAAAAAAAAAAAGAAGGAAAAAGTTGGACATAATAAATGACAAATTTCAAAAGTGTGTATTAAAGTGCTTTGACTTTTCAAAGAAGACTCTTAAAATAGAATATCAAAAAATGACATCAAGGACTCTTAATATGAGACAAATGGAGTACTATTTTAAATAAAATGTTATTTTCAGTGAAATTCAATAATTTAAAACTAAAAAAAAAAAAAAATTAATTTTCAGATTTTTCAATAGGCCAAATTGTCATATATCCTCAATAGCCCCTTCTATTGAGGACAAGTTTGCGTTTAATTATACCTAGTGTTATTGTGTTAGACATGAGACATCTGATCAGGTTAGCCAAAAAAAAGAAAAAATATATATATAGGCGTGAGAGAGAATAGGAATAATGACGTGTTGTCTAGTACGTACACTTATACATACACACGTGTATGTGAGAGATCGAGATATGTATATGTGAGAAGAATAATGCTACACACACCCATTTGCACAACCATTTGCACAACACTGCTTAAAAATGTTGGACTTTGTGCTGAAAAGCATGCACACACAAAATGGTGTGCAGTGTGTGTGCAGACTTTTTAGCACAAAGTCCAACATTTTTAAGCAGTGTTGTGCAAATGGTTGTGCAAATGGGTGTGTGTAGCATTGTTGGTGTGAGAATTAAGTGTGGTCTAAAAGTTTGTGATTTAAAATGGGATGCCTAGTATTCGAGTGTACATATATAAATGTAGGTGTGTGAGATAGATTAACATGAAGAGTGTATGGAGGAGATTACAGTAAAGGGTGGCGAATCTCAGCTACCCAAGAGCCCCAGTGGCGTTGCCTGACGCCTCTGAACTTCTTTGATTGTACCATCTTATTTGTCAGATCATGAGAGACAAGAGAGAGAGAGAGAGAGAGAGAGAGAGAGAGAGAAGAATGTGGGGGGTGTGTGTGTGTGTTGTGAAACTGATCATGAGAAAGAGATGATATATAAAGGGTTGTAAATATGTACGAGTAGTTTGATAATGGCTGTCGGTGAGTTTACAGCTTTAATTGAATTGAGAGTCTTCAATTACTGAACCCTATTGTGGTCCACTATTACCCTCATCATTGTACTGTGATTTTGGCATTGATTTTATCAATTTATATTGAGAAACGAAAAGTATTTTTGAAACTAGACGAGAACACATATTATACACGAATTATGTTTTTTAAACGATTTACGGCTCATTTGGTCATTGTCGGACCAGTAAGTTTAGCTATACTTATTATGCAGTCTTAGAGATGACACATTTAGATTATCACAACTCTAAACTTTGGAAAAAGAAATGATATACTTCTTAAATTAAAATTTTAAATTTGATTTTCAAATACTCCATTTTAAAGTCATACCATATGCTTTGATAATGATTTGTGACACAATATATTATTGTATGCGGTATAACTGTTTAAGCATTTGAGAATCAAAATTTAAATTTAAATACGAGAAACATAGCATTACTCAAAGGGAAATAAACAAAGAAGAGCCTACAGAAAGAGGATTATAATATTAAATGAGATAAAAATACTTGGTAAGGCATATAACATAAGGACATTTATGGGTAGTACTTTTTCACTGCAAATGAAAGTCAATAACCAAATCTTTTTTTTTTCTTCGGAAAAAGAGTTAATTAAAAAGAAAAGTCAAACGGCATCTACAAGAGGACAAGGGGCATACCCCTGGATAAATAAGAAGAACAAGTAAGCATAGAGATCAACTCTAATTAACAAGGGATGAGAAACCATCAAGGCCTAAAGGCAAAAAGGGAAGCCCATCCCAACCAACTAAAAAGAACAAAAGCCAGCAAAACATCCAGAAATAATAAAGAAATACAAGCATGGATGAGAAGCAAAAAGGCTAAAACAATGCCCAACAAGCAAAGGGCACAACAAATGGTCACCCACGAAGGAGCCACTACCAAGTTTTGTGTCGGCCCTTAGGTCGACTGCCACTGAACTTCATCTTTGCCTCCCGTTTCTTTTGTCTGGAAGACATGAATATTACAGGAACATGAGTACCTTCCTCAACTGGTGTGTCAAGCTCATCCCCAATCTCATCATCCTCCATCTCAGGGTTAGGGTCCTCTCTAAGATCAAAAGGAGTAACAGTTTCTAAGCTCATTGAAGTTTGACTAATCTCTTCACTAACCCGGGATTGGTTAGGAACATATTGCCTTCCGTAGAGGCTGCCACGGGGGCCTTTCCCGTGGGAATGGGAGCTGGATCTTCTATTATATTTTTCCCTTTATCTTTTATAGTTACAACTTTCTAAATGCCAACTTCTGTCTTTCTTTGGGTAGTTCCTATGTGGAGCCAAGTAGGAATCTTGTTGAGGTCTAGTGCTTTGGTAAATGGGAGCTGCTCTGGGTCTTCGGTAAATGGGAGTTGCTCTCGGATTCGCGACTTTATTGCAATCATGTCCAAAAGTGGAGCACTTTGAACATCTAGGAGGGAACCATTGATATTCCACATTAATATCGTAAACACTGCCCCTATATAATCATCTTCAGTCTCAATTGTGAATTTTTTGATGAGGTCTTGATCACCCCTAACCTCAACACACACTCTAGCATAGGAAATACGCCTTCGGCTAGCAGTCATTCTGTCCACTCGTAGAGGTTTGCCAATAAAGTTGGAAATGAAACTAATACCTTTGGGATTCCAAAACTCCAATGGGATACCAAATAGATTAACCCAGATAGAGATTGAGTAAACTTGAAAATCACAATTATATATATCAAATATCAAATGCAATTCATAAGAATGTTAACAAATTATGACAAACACCAGGAGAAAATTACGGAATATAACATATGGATCAAGAGAGAGAGAGAGAGAGAGAGGGAGATGCATATACAATACATAGGTCTATAAATGTACAGGAAAAAGAACATTAAGTTAACATACAGTGCCGAAGAAAGAGAAGCATTACGAATTTAGGAGTCCAATCAAAGGTTGATAAAAGAAACAATCAAAAGCTCAGTCCAGTGCCCTTTAATTTTCTCTTAATCAGACCGTTTAGCTTCCAAGATAGAATGGTCAGGTTGCAAGGTTAGTAGTTTGGGAAGATCAAGTGCACGACGGTAATAATATCTGGAAGATCAAACAGTCTGTGGTCACAATAAATCTGTGAATTTTTTGTATAAAAAAAATTACGAAATGTCTAGCGAAAAAGAGAAAAACTTAAAAAATGCCAAGAGGTTTATTGTAGGAAGAGCTTTTGCTTTGACTTTTAGATATATCTAATAGATCTAATAGATAGATTGAGCTGTTCGGACTCTTGGAATTCTTGTTTGAAACTATAAGCTCAGGTGGTGGACTGCTTTGGAATTCTTGTTTGAAACTATAAGCTCAGGTGGTGGACTACTATGTGATTAAACTATTCCCCATATATATGTCAATAATTTCGTAGTAAAACAGTTCTTATTAGTCGGTTTCACCACATAACTTTAGTCGTGGACCAAAATAATTTCTCTCTAAGAATGGAGGTTTTGGGCCTACTTTCACTCTCTTTTTCTCTCCGGGCCCCCTCTCTCATATATGTCCCTTCTTCCTTGGGTGTTACCCGAGTAATGTTTGGAGTACAAACACTCTATTTCTCTCCTGTGTGATATTGTGGGGTCCATTAAAATTACCGAATTCCACAGTACTACCAATTTGCAATGAAATAAATGACTAATAGATTTATTTCAGTAACGCAAAAATTGGTTCCGCAGTTTAGTTCAGAATAATTTAATATTTGTGTAGATTCCTTTTAGTCACAAATGAGTTTATTATTATTATTATTATTATTTTATGTCTAGCTTAAGGCCTAGGTTGGGAAAGCCTAAAACAGAATAAGGTTCAGTTCAAGTCTTTCTATTTGGTTCTAGTGACACCAAGGTCATATATTGGTTTTGACAATAAACCAATTTTGTTAGACTGGGCACGAACTCGAATGCAAGAAATTGACTCTTGCAAAATACTTGGATATTGACTTTAATATGTAGAACTTGTTCAATTAAAACCGGTTCTTGACTTTTCGAAACAGCTCTAAAAAAGTCCCAATAATATATTATATATATATATATATATATGTTTATAATCAAACTAACATAATTCTGATTTCATGAGTAACAATAAAACTGAAACTTTATCCTGTGTTTATCTCTCCAAGAAATTATTCAGTGAGCCCGTCACACCACGTCATCATACTGGTGTGACACCTTAATTGTACGACGATATGTGACATTTAAAAGAAAGTAGACATGACATGTGTCTTTATAAAATTTCCAAATAATCATGCCCTCTATTTCCAGGGGCACAACTTCGATATATGTTATCTCCACATTTTTTAAAAAGCTACATGTCTTTATACGGTGTGACGGACTCACTGAATAACCTCTCAACAAGAAGGGCCTAGAAGAAGGCTTTGTGCCTAGCTAGTGGGGGATTGGATTTATAGTCCCATTTAATTGAATAGTCCGATGTTTGACAAGACCACTTTGCTCGGGACTAATTGTCCATTTTGAAATAATAATCTCCTATATGGGGGACTAAGTTTTACCATGAGAGAGATAATATTTAATCCTGAGACTATCAATTAAATTGGACTAAATATCCATTCCCTCCTCCGCCATCAAAACGTGGCCAAATAGTTTATTTAGGAACTTTGTGGAAAGAGTCATGACAATTTCGTGGTTCATATACTCAATCGGATCCTATTTTAAGTATTTACAAATAGGCCCTTAATTTTATATTAAATAATGTAAACTTGATTTATTTCACATTATTGTTGCTTTTATACTTTTGTCATTTTTAAAGTTGAATTATAAAACTTTGAACAATAAATCTTAGGAAAAACATTTACTCCACTAAATTGTTTAAATGTGTTAAGGGAACATAAACCAAATATGCTATGTTACTTCAATGAATAAACCAATAAAAAGTGGCCGAGTCATATGGGATAATTCTTAAATGAGTTTAGACGAGAATTAACTTGGTTTCTTTAAATAATACTCCCGATTTATGGGTGATTTATTACCCGACATCCAGAATTGGAACGTGGGATTCCTTATTGCCATAATAAAATATAATTCCTTCTAGCTCTGTTATATATTATAAAGAAACAAATATAGTTCCCCCATATATTTCACATAGTTATTTTGTACTCCAAAAAATTAAGAAAAATTTAGTGGAAAATCCCATTCTACCAATGTTTGTTGTAATAGACCCACCAATTGGTACTTCTCAATGATAGACCCTATAATTGTAAATGTTGTTAGAGATTAGTCCAAATTTTTCTATTATAGAATTATTAGATGTCTTTTCTACCCCTAACCTATATATACAGAATCGTATATATATACATACATATACATATATTTAATTAAGATTTAATGATTGAATCAGTTACCAAATTTGACCAAATCTTATCAAATCCCAATTGATATTGGTTACAATATATATATATATATATAGAGAAATTTTATCCTAATATTTTAGGATATTACTTTACAAAACGGTTACAAATGAATTTCACAATTTCTAATTCACAGTGTATTGCATATTCAATCTAGATATCACATCATAAATTAGTCTTTCTGCGGGTATTGAATTTTACACTGCAAATAGTTCATTGTTATGCTGTAACTGGTTTATTACTGTGAAATTTTACACTGCAACTGGTTTATTAGTGAAATTTTACACTGCAAAATTTCACTGTTTTCATTAAATCTGATTTTGACTTGCCATATATACACATTAATTCTGTTGGTTATGATAGGATTTTGACTTGCCAATATCTCATTTTGAATTAATATCCCATAATTATAGTTCTTTCCATTTTTTGTATTTGTGCCATAAATCACGTTAGGTTTTGAAAAAAAAAATTGTTGAAAAATTTGATCTCCTATCCCTTTATTTTTGGATATCTAATAAATGAAAATAAAGTCTTAGGATTTTACGTATCTACATTATGAGTTTGTCACATCTTGCTAATGCCATCCATGGGTTTTCTGTTCTACCAATTATCATTCATGACAGTATGTATTATACTGCATTCGTGAGAGTTTTAAGATTGAAGTAGATAACAATAGATCGAGGAGAAGATATCAACTTAATTGGAATAAATGAATGAATTTTTCACTGCGAGTAGTGTGAAATTTCACACTGCTAAATAATGTTTAGATTAAATTTTTCACTGCGAGTAGTATGAAATTTTAAACTGATACTACGAAAACCCTATTAAGATCAAAATGTTTTACATACTGCCACAAATCAAATTTGTTTCTCAAAAACATAAAGATTAAGAACAAATTAATCCAAGATCCACTCTCAAATATCAGTCAAGAGCACAAGACAAACAATTTGACAAAACACCTTGCATGCATCCAACATGACCACGCTACTCCACCCCAATCACATTAAAAAATAAGACCAATATAAAAGGCAAACAAATTTAAAGAAAAGAAAAAACCATCAATCCCACAATGAAACTATAGCAGATAACACCATTTCAAAAGCACCAATATGAATCCATCACATCCCTGCGAAGGTTGTGAAAGCCTTGAGCACGTCCAATAGAGAAAAGTATAAACATGGCTCTGCTGAAAAAAAAATTGACAAATTTGAGTTGGTTATCTTCTCCAAGATAGCTGCTTCTTTTTTGGTCTTCGTCAAACCATGCTGCGAAAGAGCAATAGTGTGAAATTTAATACGTCTGCAGTTTAATTTTGCACTACGGAATGAACGATCCATCAAAGTCAATTATTGTTGGAGAATTTTCACAGCACAGAAAGTTCTTGAGGAATTTTACAAAATTTCCAAACATGCAATAGTGAGTGCTAAATTCCAGACTGCAATCACACGCAAAAACTAATTTTTCCCCAAATCTTGTCTTCAATCCCACAATGAATGATCCATCAAAATCATACATCAACATGTAGTACCAAAATTTTACACGACTGAAAAAAAAACTCACCTTTTCTCCCCATTGTGGCTACTCGTCAAAGCCGTACGGCCGGAGCCTCACCGTCACGCTTTTTGGACGCCTAAGAAGTTTTTTAGCTTGCAATTAAATGTAGAACTGTATATGTTCTTAGAAGGAGGTGGACAATCAACTGATATGTAGTACATTTTTCTAGAGAGAGAGAGTATGAAACGTTGGTAAAGATGCAATATATATATATATATATCTATATATTATCTATATATAGTATTTACAATTTAAAAACCCTTGATTTTGGGTGAGTTTAAATGGGAAAGATTCTTTTGATGAGTCATAGGGGTAGTTTGGTCACTAAATAAACATTTGGACCTATCATTAAAATGTTGTATGGGTTGGGTCAATTACAACAATTTTAGAGTAGATTGGATTTATTACTAATTAACTCAAAAATTAATCTTTATTTTCTATTTTATTTCTCGTTTTAAAAGAAAACGAAAATTTACATAGCTTTAATACCTTTGGCAGTGAGGTTTGTTAATTGAGATTTGTTAGGAAGGACAAGGTCAAAGGAAAGAAAGATTTAATTGTGACCTGTTAAAAAGCCAACATATATATATATATATATATATATATAATCTCTCCATATTTGCCAAGTGGATGGTGAGAGTGGTCTAGGGGTGGATAAGAACAGAGCCGCTCAATAAGGGTTTGAAGTTCGTAACTTCGGTTCGATAAAAGTTAGGTTCGGCTCGCTCATTTGAGTTCGTAAACACGATGGATTAAGGCTCGCGAGCAAGCTCGGAAAAAAGCTCGTTAATGGTTTGATAAAGTGCTTGTGTAGTAACTTTTATGCATATTTTTATTATAAAACTATATAATTTTAGAGAAAATATGACGAATCTCGTAAATAGGGTTAACAAATGACTGATTAATCATTAAACTATATAGTTTTAAATGGCGCGCGAAAAAGCTCGTTAAAAAGCTCGCGATCATTTGAAAGCTCTGCTCATTTGAGCTTAGGAGCTCGTGAAAAAACTTGCAAACAAGCTCGGCTCGACTCGTGTCCACCCCTAGTGTGATCCAATTAAAATTCAAATAAACAACTATACACCTCAAAAAAGCACCACATCAACCAATACTTTTTTTTTTTTTTTTTTTAAACCCACACCACACTGTTTCATCACCAAGGGCTGAACCAATTCCCAACCAAAAGATTAACAGAATTCAAAGTTTTTCAATCCTCAGATAAGAACTGCGTATTCGTAAATCCAGTCATTAAGAGCACCATTTTTCTTTGGCATGATCAAAATGTGTGTACATACACATGTACACCCATATTATATATAACATACAAACTTACACACACAATACAAAATAGTGTAGCAAATGGTAATATACACACGAAACACACACACACACACACACATATATATATATATATATATATATGGGAAAATGCTAATATACTTCATGTGCCAACTAGCATAGCATAAAAGTCTCTACCATATTATTTAAATGAGGGTACTAAAATACTACAAATTAAAGTTACAATACTAAATTTTGTATGAAATTTTAGTAAAATTATTTTAATGTCCTCGTATTGAGATGTGCGACGCACTCTTATTGTGCATTTATTTTTTTTGACAAATTTTCTTGTGCATTTGAGAATGTTATTTTACCACACTGTGCTATTGTTAGGATTACATTATGGCCATTCTTATTTACAAAAGTCCAAGGCACGACATTAAAACATTAGGGCACTTAATCAATTTCAGTTTCAGTTTAGGTCCTTTAAAACTGTACTTTAGCTCCATTGTTTTTGGGACTTTAAAGTTATTCATCAGCAAAATACCAAGGAGGTCATTCCCAGGCCTATCCAAAACCCACTTGATAATACAGCCCAAAACAGAGCCCAAATTACTAGCTTAATATATAAGGGCCCATTTTGAGAATTTACTAAGGACCTCCAAAATTTCATACATGATAGCATGTCTACTGCAACGTGTGTTTGGGTTTCGAATTTATGATATAAATTTGGAAAACTATAACATTATTCTATTTATTTATTTATTATGATTATAAAGTGTGTTTGAAATACAGTTTCAAAGCTATATAATAACTCAATCAAGGGTGGACATTTTGGGAAATTTTGGTTTAAAGGTAATTCTAGATTTGTACATCGTGCAATGCGCGGGACAGTTGATATAATATAAACATTTGATAGATATAACTCTATAAAATCGTTCAAATCCAAGCGCTTTGTTGATAAAATAGAAAATTAATTACTAAATAACCTTGTGTTGAATTTTAAGTATTGCAAATTTAAAGCTACTGAATTTGCGATATTGATAATAATGATTTATATAGTAAAGTAAACTACATTCAATGATTTTTTTTCCGTTTAATTTATCAACAAAAAGAAAAGAAGAAAAGTCATGAAAGAGAAAGGAGAAAATCTCAACAAAAACTAATTTAAAAATTAAGATGTTGTTACAGAGAAATGTGGAATTTTTATTTATTTTTTTTTGGTTAGAACTCTTGCATTTGTAAAAGATATAGATTAGAGGGTAATACTTCAGATACACCGTACTCACATAACTTTAGACACACCCCACTCACATCACTCTGGTAGACCCCACAGTATCAGTGGACCCTACAATATCTTTCTCTCTTTCCATTGGTTCACCTTAGGGTGTGTCTAAGGTTGTATAGGTTTTGAGTGTGTCCCAAATATTACCCTAGATTAGAAAAGATATGATTTAAAAATCAGTAATGATATACTTTGATTTAATCGGTCAGGCTCTTAAGTAAACATGGTTGAGTGAACATACCCAGTGAACTTATTTTTTAGCCTAAAAGAACACATAGGTCGCGGGTTAGTGGAGCAGTCTGTTGGTTCTTTTAGACTAAAAAACAACTTCACTGGGTATGTTTATTTAACCATGTTCACTTAAGAACCACACCGTTGATTTAATACTATATATATATATATATGTGTGTGTGTATAAAAAATATGAAAGCTTATTGAGTTCTGGCAAATATTTAATTCCACTTTATATAATATATATATACATATATATATATATATGGGATTGAATTTTAGACGAATGAACCGCAGAAATAAGGATGCATGCAATCCATATATACGTTGTCGCCTAAGTGCACATGCTAATACTTGCTCTTCGTGGGAAATCATTCAATGAGCATGTCCCACCACACACTACAACAAATCTGGTTTTTTGCCATGCGCGGGTACGTGGCTAACAGTCAAAATGTGCGTGGCTAAAAGTATTTGCCATGCAGTCCGCGCGTTGCATGAGCGTGTGGGAAAGTGGGGTAACGAATAAATTAATGCGACGCAGTCAACGCGTTGCTAATATTATTTTTATTAGCGATTCTCCCGAGCGTGGCAAATAATCTACAAATGCGTTGTCTTGCTTAACAAAAATGACTGTGTCGCTAAAAGAAAGTTATTATTAGCGACGCAATGATACGTTGCTAATAGTGAGTGTAATCATCAACCACGCATTGGTGCATCGCTAATAAAATGGTATTTGCCACGCAACAAAGCGTGGCTAATACTATATTAAGTATTTCGATAATTATCAGCAACGCTCATATGCGTGGCCAATAAGGTAGCATTTGCCACGCTCATATGCGTGGCAATTAATCATTAAGTATTTCAAATGATTATTAGGCACGCAATAAATGTGCGTCACAAATATCCATACCAGATTTGATATATTCTTTTTTGTTTTTTTTAAATTTTTTTATTTGTACCAATAAACCTGCTAAAACTCCAATTCAATAACCAACAATAATTCTAATCTTCATAAATAAATTCCAATAATCTTCGTTTTCTTCGTTTCCTTCTTTTGAGAGGGAAATGGAAGGAGGGAAGTGAAAATTTATTTACCACACACACTAAACATGGCAAATACAAATAATATTATTTGCCACCCGTGTGGTGCGTGGCAGGTAATTTTAAAACTTTTTGCTACGCAAATGTACGTTGCAAATAATCACCCTTGACTTTTCTGAAAAATCGTTTCCCAAGTGCGTCGCTAATTAATTAATGCGTCGCAAGAAAATAGTATTTGCCACACAATCTGCGCGTGGCAAATTACATGGGTCACTGAAAAGCATATTTGTTGTAGTGACATGCTAATGTAGTGTGAATTGATCCTCTAATCTAAGTCATACACCTATCTTTATTTTCAGGAGATCATGAAAATTGGATAGTGGAATTTTAAGTTTGTTAACTGCTAATTATTTGTCATGATTTCCCAGCAAATACATTAAAATGTCATACTATATCAGCATGCTAACATAGTAACACAGTCTTGAGAAGTTATTCTGTCACTGACATGGTATGACGTCCAAATTACATGTGGCTACTAAAATTAAAAAAAGTTGACAAATAGGGAATGATGTGCCCCTAAAAATAGGAGACCATAATTTGCTTAAAATCCACAAGTAATTTTCGTGCCACATTACTTTGATGGCCATATGACGCTATGGACATAGTATGATGAACTCACTAAATATTTCTCAACAATCTAATTTAATACTTCTCCGAAGGGCTACCCAGTGGGTGTATTCAAATCGATTACTTATGTACCTCATTCACAAAATGATGACATGGTACATTTTAATTGGATTCTTTACGTCTGTCACAAAGTCTTACTCTTTCGCTTTATATATACAAGGTATATGCCCATGCATTTGCACGGAATGCCCATGCATTTGCCCGTGCAAATGCACGGGATGACATGGTGCATTTTATTTTTTTATTTTTAAAGTGATACAGGATAATGGAAACATAGAAAAATACGAAGTTGTATATATATATATATATATACATATTTAAGAGAAGAAGTTGCATATCTATTAACATATGTAAATAATGATCTAATTGGTTTGAACATAATAACATTTTTTTCATAGTATAACTTAATATAAAATATTCAAAAGAATGAGCTACATATAATAATGTAACACCCGTACCCGGAAAAGGGTTAAATATTTATTTTTAGTATGCATTAATTTATAATTAGTGTGTAAAAATGGATTAAGGGGAGGCTTGGACTCACCCGTGAAACAAAAGTGTTTGGTAAATGACACAATTGGAAAGTCTCCAGTGAGGTGGGATAGGTAATGAAGTGGGATCCAGTGAAGGGCCGAGTATTAAAATTTGCATTTTGTATGTTAAATGCATTTATATGAATACATGAATACTTGTTTAAGGATGCTTTCATATTATGATGATATATGTGTTAGCATTTGGTAGTAGGTTGAATACCTACATAAGGATATAAATGGAAATGGTTCAAAATTAGTAGGTGCAATAGCAACTTTTATTAAATATGTGGGACACATACAAAACTTAGACAAACCCTCATTAGATAATTGGGTAGTTAATGGAGTGTTTGGGGGATTCCATAATAAGAACTTAAGAAATTCCAGGGGTATAAACGAAAAGAGAAGAAAATGAGGGTTTGACACCTCATGTAAGTTGCATGGGTTTGTGTGTGAGTCAAGGGAGTTTCATTTATAGAAAATAAAGAAAAGAAAGAGAGAGCTCAGAGAGAGACGACGAAATTCTGAGACGCCGACGCCGTTTATTCGTCGTTCCGTCGCCGCCATTCGTTCAATTCGCGAACCGAAGCCATATTCGGACTCGTGGAGGCGAGACGATTGTTTCTATACCTTTAATTTACATTTTAATCATCGTAATTTTGGTAGCTCATACTAATCGGTGACATGCAATTCTTCGAGTTCATGTAGGATTTACTTTGGAGTAGGAATTGAGCATGGATTTGGTAAAATTCAGCATTTCTCTAGCTTAAATTGGGCATAATCTAAGTAAGGTGAGTTTTCTAACTAAAGTTGATTGTGCTTAAATGTGTTTAATGCTTCAATGGTGTTTAGAGATGATAACTAATGTTTAGAGTTCATGAAGATGTATTGTTGTGAATTTGCATGTTAACTATATGAGAATTTTCATGCCTAGGTGCTTACATGCCTATATATTTTTGTGGTAATCAACGGGTACCGGGTAAATGATTCATAGTTGGGAGTAATAAGAGAGGGGAAGATGAAGAATCCAATAAATACGGAAGTCCAAGGAATAAAAGTGACCACGAGACCAAGGGACATCTTCGGGTTTGAATGAATCATTGAACCGGTGACTTGGCGATTACGAATATGTGATATGTGTTTAATTGCAGCATTACACGTACTAAGCATTCAGTCATATTTAGATTGCTCACTAAGTGTAATGCTTAAGAAAACCGTTTTCCTTTTCTGTTGTGGTAAATAACATCCACCGCAGGTTCAGAACAATACCCGGAGAGGAAATGGTGAGCGTTGGAAGAGATGGGAGAGATTTGGGACTTATGTACATTATCTCTCTTTAAATTTGTAATAATGTAAATTGTAGTTCTTATGATGACAATGTTAATACTTTTGTTGTACCCATAAAACTTGAGTCCTTAAACTTGTAAATTGGTAGTTTTCGGTTAAACTTGAAGAATTTATGTAAATATCCATGTTTTGGGTAATTTTGGTGCGAGTTATTAGGTTGGACCATTCCGGCAAGTCCGGATGGTGTCGCAAATGTTGTAGACGAGTTCCATCTGTTATTATGATGTTAATTATGATTTTGAGTTTATGTCCAACAAGTTTCATAAACATTTTTAAGAATTGAATTTCAAAACCTATTTTGATCCAAAGGAGTTGAACTCATGGTTATTTTGATCCAATTATGATTGTGTTTATGTCAACTATGCTTGGTTAATGTTTAAACATGTTTAGGAGTGTGTTTGGAGTGGTTTCCTAATATTCCATGATGCTTTGGTTAAGTTTGAATATGAGTTGAACATGTAAAATAGGATTTTCAGCAGCAGAATTGCATTCTGCAGAACGCGGATCGATCCGAGCATAAAGGGCGGATCAATCTGGTAGTTCTGGGGGAACAATCTGTGGAAGGAATCAAAAGTGGATCGATCCGGGCTAACGGGCGGATCGATCTGGTATTCTTAAGGGACAATCTGTGAGAGGAATAACAAGATGGATCGATACAGGCTTAACGGGCGGATCGATCCGCTTGCCAATTTTTCTCTGTTCGTCTTTATGAAAACGTATATATCTTTTTCTAGAAAATTCGGATTCATGCGCTATTTTTGGCATTAGAATTGGGACTCAAAGATTTAATTTTTGGTTTAAAATTTTACTATCATTCTTTAATCACCATTCTGCCCTTGGGTTGTTTTGTCACAGCAAGTTTTTTTATGTTGGTTCAAATCATGTTTTTCATTAATAATTAATATGGTTCCTTGTTCATTAGTGTATTTTGGGTGTGTATAGCCTTGTTACACGTATCCTAATTTGTCGGGGGTGGGTTGGGGTATGACAATTTTTGGTATCAAAGTAATAGGCTAGAGCCTTTGGGGATGAGAGATGTACGACGCATAGTGTGCACACAACGAAACGTAGCTACATGATCATGCATACACGTTTACTTAGCATGCTTTAAATGTTGATTAGCATGCCATATGGTCCTTCAAAAGTAACATGTGTGTGTATGTAATATAATATGGGTGCCAAGCATAATGTTTGGAGGTAAGACCTCAAACTGAATGGAACAGGTCGAAAGAGCAATCGAAGGATTGGTACAAGTAGCAGAGACACGTTTGGTTGAGGAGAGATCGGTACAACCAAATTCGAATATGAGGGAGGATGTTGTTACCATCTCGAAATTTTATAAGTAGAAGCCAACAATATTTTGTGGGGGAGGCTGATCCGATAAAAGAAAACTTTTAGATCTCGGATATGGAGAAAATTTTTAGGGTATTACTATGTACGGAGGAACAGAAAGTTTGATTTGCGGCCGACACGTTAAAAGATGAAGCGCAATTTTGGAGGCGTACCAGCTAGGCCCAGGGCAACCGACAACGTTGGATCGATTTCTTGAGATTTTCAATGACCAATACTTTCAGGAATCATTTGGAGATCAGAAAGCATAGGAGTTTATGGAATTGGTACAAGGGGGAAAGTCAGTTCGAGACTATCCAACGCAGTACATGAGTTTGGGAAGGTTTGCGGGGGATATGATAACAACTGAAAAAGTGAAAGCAAGGAAATTTGTGGCAGGGCTTCGAAATAATATTCGGGGACTAGTGATTATGTTCCGACCAGAGACGTTTGCTAAGGCGCTTGATATTGCCTCCATATCTGAAAGAGATCTTGGGTACACTCCAAACTTGCCACCACCATCAGGTCAACAAAGCAAAAGGACTGGATCAAGTCAGTTCAGTGGTCAGGGGAGTACAAAAAGGCAAAGTCCGAGAGGATCATCGGCTAGTATCGGTAGTGGTTCTAGTGGGAACTAACCAATGTGTCAGATTTGTCAAAAATTTCATTGGGGACAGTGCAATCAACTTCCAAACTCTAATACGTGTAATATTTGTCATCAACTAGGGCACATGGCAAGAAATTTTCCCAATCAGAATGTGGATATGAGGGGTCAATGCTTTACTTGCAAGGAGTTGGGGCACCAAGCTAAAGACTATCCTACCAAACATCAAGGAGCTGCAGGTTCTGGTTCATATGCGACAAGTGCCATTACACTGAGACCTACTCAGCAACCTCTAAGGAGAGAGCAGCGAGAGGCAAGATCATATCATCTTAGGCTGGAAGAGACTGCTTCTGTCGACACCGTTGTTTCAGGTATAGTTCCCATTTGCTCACACCTAGCAAATGTACTTATAGATTCAGGATCACATCACTTCACTAAGCAACTAGATAAACCATTAGAATTTCTAGACTATAATCTACCTATTGTAATACCATTGGGGGCTCCTTTGATTAGTTCGGGTATGTTTAGAAAACGTGAGTTTAACATGAATGGTAAGGAGTTATTTGTTGATTTGGTACCATTGGTAATCCAACATTTCGATGTTATATTGGGTATGGATTGGTTAGCGGCTAATCACTCAAATATTGATTGTAACAATAAAGGGGTGGTATTCCGTGTTCCATATCAAGAAGTGTTTTATTTCCAAGGCAGGGGTGTTGTAGCACCACCATACATTGTGTCAGCCATTGAGGCTTGTCGATTATTAAAGAAGGGTTGTCTGGGATTTCTATGTAGTATACTTGATACTAGAGGTCTTGATTTATAACTTGAAGTTATTCTAGTAGTTAGCGAATTTACGGATGTGTTTTCGGAGGAGTTGCCTAGTGTGTTGATTGAGCGAGAGATTGAGTTTGGTATCGATGTTATGCCTGGAATGCAACCTATTTCACGAGCACCATATCGAATGGCACCAGTTGAGTTGAAAAAGTCATAGATTCAGTTGCAAGAATTGTTGGACAAGGGTTTCATTCGGCTTAGTGTGTCTTCATGGGGTGTGGCGGTGTTATTTGTGAAGAAGAAGGATGGTACAATGCAGATGTGCATCAACTACCGGGAAATCAACAAGGTAACAATCAAGAATAAATATCTGTTGCCACGCATTGACGACCTATTCGACCAACTTCAGGGAGCACAAGTATTCTCGAAAGTTAATTTAAGATCTGGGTACCATCAATTGAAAGTTAAAGCCGAGGATGTAGAGAAAATAGCCTTTAGGACCCGATACGGACACTATGAGGTGATGCCCTTAGGGGTTACTAATGCGCCTGCCGCCTTCATAGATTTAATGAATCGGGTGTTCAATTCATTTTTGGATGAGTTTGTGTTAGTCTTTATTGATGACATTCTTATTTATTTCAAGAGTCTGGAGGAGCACGAGCGACACTTGAGATTAGTTTTGCAGCGACTTCAAGAAAAATAGTTGTTTGGAAAGTTAAAGAAAAACGAGTTTTGGTTGACGAGTGCAACTTTTCTAGGACATGTGTGATCTCCAAAGAGGGTATTTCTGTAGACGAATGTGTCAGAGATTCGAAGTTTCTTTGGGTTAGTTGGATATTATAGATGATTTGTCAAAGACTTTTTCAGAATTCCGACTCCAATGACAAAGTTGATGAGAAAGGATGTACCGTTCGAATGGAACATAGAGTGTGAAGATTGCTTCCTAGCATTGAAGGAGAAGTTAACTACGGTACCAATCCTTGCAATTCCGATAAGTACCAAAATTTTCAGAATTTACAGCGATGCTTCTCATCAAGGTTTGGGATGTATTTTAACACAAGATGACAAAGTGATAGCTTATGCTTCACGGCAGTTGAGGCCTCACAAGAAAAATTACCCAACACATGATTTGGAGTTAGTGGCGGTAATCTTTGCTTTGAAAATTTGGAGGCATTAGCTGTATGGGGAGACATATGAAATCTTCACCGACCATAAGAGCCTAAAATACTTATTCACTCATAGGGACCTTAACATGCGACAAAGAAGATGGTTGGAACTCATGAAAAAAAAAGCTTAAAAATTTAGTATCACCCTGGGAAAGTGAATGTAGTCGCTGATGCCTTGAGCCGGAAGTGATCGGAAAACTTATTTTATACCTTGATGGGACAGGAAAATTTGGTAAAGGAATTTGAACAATTAAAACTTGAAGTAAGTCCTAGAATTGAAGGTGGTTTAATGGCTGCGATTGTGGCACAGCCGAGTTTAATTGGTAAAATCAAGACTAATCAGCTTTTAGACCCAAAATTCAAGAAGATTATGGATGAATTACCTGAGGGTAAATGGTTAGAGTTTAACTTCCACGATGGTGTTTTGCGATACATCAACCGTTTATGTGTGCCTCAGATTAGAGATTTGAGGAATAAAGTTATGGCAGAAGTTCACAATACCAGATATTCAATACATCCAAGTAGCACCAAAATGTACAAAGACCTACGAGAGATTTATTGGTGGAGTGGTATAAAGCGAGAAGTCACGGAATTTGTATCTAAATGTATGACTTGCCAAAAGGTAAAAATGGAACATCAACGACCCGGGGGAGAACTACATCCTTTGAAGATACCAGAATGGAAGTGGGATCATATCATAATGGATTTTGTCTCGGGGTTACTAAAATCTCAAAAGTCGAATGATAGCATTTGGGTCATCGTAGACCGGTTGACTAAGTCAGCCCATTTCCTATCTATCAAGACCAAAGATCCATCAAAACTGGTAGAGATTTATATCAGAGAGAGTATTAGACTTCACGGGGCACCAGTATCGATAGTATCAGATCGTGACACTCAGTTCATGTCGAGGTTTTGGGAGAGTTTACAGAAAGCTATGGGGAAATCTCTGTATTTTTGCACTACTTTTCATCCCTAGACCGATGGTCAGTCCGAAAGAGTAATTCAGATTTTGGAAGATATGTTGAGAGTATGTGTTATGGATTTCAGGGCCAATTGGGAGACTCATTTGCCGCTAATAGAGTTTTCCTACAGCAATAGTTTCCAAAGCATTGGAATGGTGCCTTATGAGGCATTGTATGGCAGAAAGTGTAGATCGCCAGTTTGTTGGACAGAAATTGGTGCAAAATAGCTTTTTGGGACCAAAGATAATGTAAATTACTACCGTTAAGATTAAATTGATTAAACAGCGATTGCAAATGGCTAAGAGTCGTTATAAAGTTATGCGGATACGGATAGAAGACCATTGGAGTTCAAGGTAGGTGACTATGTGTTTCTGAAATATCGCCTTCAGAAGGCATAGCACGTTTTGGTAAGCGAGGTAAGCTCAGTCCGAGATATGTTGGACTATATTTGATTCTTAATCGAGTAGGACCATTAGCTTATCGCTTGGAATTGCCACAAGAGTTGGCGAATGTTCATAACGTGTTTCATGTGTTGATGCTTCGCCGTTATGTATCGGATTTGAGACATGTCATCATCCAGAGCCATTGGAAATTCGAGAGGATATGACTTATGTGGAGCATCCAGTGCGAATCCTTGATAGAAAGGATCAAGTGTTAAGAGCCAAGGTAATTCTGCTTGTGATGGTTCAATGGCGGAGCCATTCAGTCAAGGAGATTACTTGGGAACGCAAAGATGAGATCCGAGCAAAATACCTGCACTTATTCGAAACTTGAGGTAAGAGTAAGTTTGGGGACTAAACTTCCTTTTAAGGAGGGAGAAACGTAACACCCGTACCCGAAAAAGGGTTAAATATTTTATTTTTAGTATGTATTAATTTATATAATTAGTGTGCAAAAATGGATAAAGGGGAGGCTTGGACTCACCCGTGAAACAAAAGTGTTCGGTAAAGGACACAATTGGAAAAGTCCCCAGTGAGGTGGGATAGGTAATGAAGTGGGACCCAGTGAAGAGCCGAGTATTAAAATTTGCATTTTGTGTGTTAATGCATTTATATGAATACATGAATACTTGTTTAAGGATGCTTTCATATTATGATGATATAAGTGTTAGCATTTGGTAGTAGGTTGAAATCCCACATAAGGGTATAAATGGAAATGATTCAAAATTAGTAGGTGCAATGGCAACTTTTATCAAATATGTGGGACCCATACGAAACTTAAACAAACACTCATTAGATAATTGGGTAGTTAGTGGAGTGTTTGGGGGATTTCATAATAAGAACTTAAGAAATTCCGAGGGTATAAACGAAAAGAGAGGAAAATGAGGATTTGACACCTCACGTAAGTTGCATGGGTGTGTGTATCTTTTTTTGAAGATGTGAGAGAGAGCCCCATCTTCTTCCTCTCTTTCTACTCTTAATTGAAGTACTTGGTTATTGGGCGATGCAAGGAGTGGGGACTCTTCTAGTGGAACAAAGAAAAGAATCTAAAAGCATGAAACTTTCTAATTTTCTAGTTATGTAACACAATCACTATCATTGTGAGCATTACCTTGACATGGTAATTTAGCTGTCAAGTGTTAAGTTTAAATGCTAATTCGGGCTTAAAAATAACGAAGTCTATCCATTTTGTTAAGGGAGTCTCATTTACAAAAAATAAAGAAAAGAAAGAGAGAGCTCAGAGAGATACGACGAGATTCCGAGACACCGACGCCATTTATTCGCCGTTCCGTCCCCGTCGTTCGTCCAATTCACGACCGAAGCCATATTCGGACTCGTGGAGGTAAGACAATCATTTCTATCATTTAATTTACGTTTTAATCGTCGTAATTTTGGTAGTTCATACTAATCGGTAACACGCGGTTCGCCGAGTTCATGTAGGATTTACTTTGGAATAGGATTTGAGTGTGGATTTGGTAAAATTCAACATTTCTCTAGCTTAAATTGGGTATAATCTGAGTAAGGTGAGTTTTCTAATTAAAATTGATTGTGCCTAAATGTGTTTAATGCTTCAATGGTGTTTAGAGATGATAACTAATGTTTAGAGTTCATAAAGATGTATTATTGTGAATTTGCATGTTAACTATATGAGAATTTTCATGCTTATGTGCTTACATGCCTATATGTTTTTGTGGTAATCAACGGGTACCGAGTAAATGATTCATTGTTGTGAGTAATAAGGGAGGTGAAGAGAATGAATCCGATAAATACGGAAGTCCAAGGAATAGAAGTGACTACGGGACCAAGGGAGGTCTTCGGGTCTGAATGAATCATTGAACCGGTGACTCGGCGATTACGAATATGTGATATGTGTTTAATTATCGCATTACATGTACTAAGCATTCAGTCATATTTAGATTGCTCACTAAGCGTAATGCTTAAGAAACCCATTTTCCTTTTCTGTTGTCGTAAATAACAACCACCACAGGTTCGGAGCAATACCCGGAGAGGAAATGACGAGCGTTGGGAGAGATGGGAGAGATTTGGGACTTATGTATATTCTATCTTTAAATTTGTAATATGATGTAAATTGTAGTTCTTATGATGACAATTAGTACTTTTGTTGTACCCATGAAACTTGAGTCCTTAAACTTGTAATTTGGTCGTTTGAGGTTAAACTTGAAGAATTTGTGTAAATATCCATGTTTTGGGTAAGTTTGATGCGAGTTATTAGGTTGGACCATTCCGGCAAGTCCGGATGGTGTCGCAAGTGTTGTAGACGAGTTCCATATGTTATTATGATGTTAATTATGGTTTTGAGTTCATGTCCAATAAGTTTCATAAACTTTTATAAGAATTGATTTTCAAAACCTATTTTGAACATGGTTGTTTTGATCCGATTATGATTGTATTTATGTCAACTATGCTTGGTTAATGTTTAAACATGTTTAGGAGTGTGTTTGGAGTGGTTTCCTAATGTTCCATGATGTTTTGGTTAAGTTTGAATATGAGTTGAACATGTAAAATAGGATTTTCAGCAGCAGAATTGCATTCTGCAGAGCGCGGATCGATCCGGAAATAAGGGAGGATCGATCCGGCAGTTCTGGGGAATAATATGCGGAAGGAATCAAAATATGGATCGATCCGAGCTAAAGGGCGGATCAATCCAGTCTTCTTAAGGGACAATCTGTGAGAGGAATTACAAGATGGATCGATCTGAGCTTAAAGCGTGGATCGATCCGCTTGCAAATTTTTCTCTGTTCGCCTTTACGAAAACATATATATCTTTTTCTAGAAAATTCAGATTTACGCATCGTTTTTTGAGTTAGAACCGGGACTCAAAGATTTATCTTTTGGTTTAAAATTTTACTATCATTCTTTAATGACCATTCTGCCCTTGGGCTGTTTTGTCACATCAAGTTCTTTTATGTTGGTTCAAATCAAGTTTTTCATTAATTATTAACATGGTTCTTTGTTCATTTGTGTATTTTGGGTGCGTATAGCCTTGTTACACGTATCCTAATCTTTCGGGGGTGGGTTGGGGTATGACAAATAATTTGCACCAACTTAAAACCATGAGTTACAATAATTGGCCATTGAATCAGAAGCTACATTGACCCTATTTGTTGCAACTTAAAAGCTGTAAATTGTAGCCTATAGCTTAGAAAAAGCTTAAATGGAGTGTTTAGTGTGGCTGGTAGCTTCAGAACTTAAACCTTTTAAGGGTGTTTTGGACAATTACACAACAAATAAGCTATTTGACAGCTTGTGTTACCAAACATCACAACAACATAATCACTACTTTTGAAAAACTGCATCAAACAGGTTCACAACTTATTTTCAGCTCTAAAAGCTATAATCTGTTAAGCTAAAAGCTATAATCTATCCAGTTAAGCTGCAACAAACGGGGCCATTATTGTGTTATCGGACTTAAATTTATAGTACAACCTCAGCTTTTAAAATAACAAAGGAATAAATCACTCTTATACAATAAATGATGCATGCTTATGGTAATAATAAATTATAACTCTATTTGTCAAACTTTAATTACAGAAATAAATCGTAGCTAATTTATTTGAAATGCTTGTTTAAACATAATCTAAAAACCAAGAACACTAAAAATTCATGTGTCTATAAACAAGTTTCCATAAAACATAAAGGTAAATGGTATAAATTATTTATATTAGGATTGTTATTTTCATATAGATTTGGATTCAACAAACCTTTAGCTTCTTCAGACTGAATGCATGAAGTAAAGACTGCAAGATCCGAAATTGCAAAAAAAAAATGTGGAATCACGTGTAGTTAAACAAAATTGGATCAATTTTCTAATCTTGCCAAAAAAAAAAAATACAGTTAAACTAATGAGACTGCATCCTATATCTATCATTAAATATATTTGTAGAACTAATACTTATGTTGTGTAGCTGTGGACACGCGGAGTCGGTTGTCTACTCTTTCAGTTCGTTTGAAATTGATTTTGATCAAAGAAAGAAAAGGAAGGTCTGTTGAAAATAGATACAGAGTCACCACTTGGTCTTTAGGGAACTAATAAACCCAATTTGACTCACCCAAATAGATAAAGGCACCGGCCTTTCATAACCAAAGAGCTCGGCTCGAGGTTTTGGTACGAGAGAGGAAGGAGCCTTTGTCGTGACTAAAACACCCTCAACTCACCCCGTCTCTTGACGAGCCTCAATTAGCATCCAAATAGTCATCTTATACTATGTTTGGTTCGACAATTAATGCTATGATAGTATATTACATAACATAAGAATCTTAAAATGGAAGATCAAAAGATAAGATATGGTTCATAAGATCTAAGCCAAATATCACACAATGCAAAAATGAAAGATCACACAAACAAACCTAGGAAAAATCGTCTAATCACATATCAAGTAATCAAGTTTTCCTAATCTAAAGGAGACATGAATTGTTCTTGAAACAAATAGTCAAATAAATCAAAATAATGATGCATGTTAATTTTTGAGAAAAAGAAGACCTCTCAATCCCTGAGACAGATGAGAAAGGAAGATTAGATCGAGGGAAAACATGAGTGTATGATCAAGCTCATTCCTTATAATCATCTTAGATTAGGAGTTACAAAAGCCCCAAATTTTGCATGGATGCAATGTATGATCCTAGAATGTGCAAAGGTTGTAGTGTGTTTGTGTATATGGGTTTTCTAAGGTGCTTAGAAGTCTAAAAGATGAATTAATTCATGGATAAAACCATCATGGGATATGTACAAATATAGTATGGATCACTTTCTAGGATATGAACTAATTTGAAGTAATATAAGCATCAAATCAAACGATGGAAGTAAAAGTATACTTGCTATGAATAGTGGACATAACAGTGACTTGATTTTTTGAAAATTGAAAAGTAGGGTTAGAAATGTTTTCAATACATGATTTTTTATGGAGATCATCCTTATTGTGTCTAGAACACATATCAAAAATAAAATCCTCAATAACTATTACAGATTGAGAGAAATCAATAAACCATAGAGGTCACTCAGAAACAGAATCCGTATTGTAGACTGAAATGTCAAAAAATATTAGAAAATGAAAACAAAACATCTACAGGCCCATATTATACAGAAAGTTTCCTAAGACACTTAAGTTCAAGGAAAAAATGAGTTGGGATCACTCCTTTTGGAAAATTGTTCTGTAAAATAAGTTGAGAGTCAACCAAGTTGCTGTGACAGTAAAGGCAGAACATCTGGAGAGAATGTTTGGACCCAAATGGACCCCTTCCAAGTGTTTTCAAGTCAAACCAAAAATCATGGGTGTTCTCTAATGAGTTAGGAAGGCTTTTCAAGTGGTCTCATGTTAATGCTTTGAGTATTGAGTCTTAGAGAAATTTTTGAACTCAGATTGTTCATTGCTTTGAAGATTTTGGGAAGAACTAGGGTTTTATTCTTTGAAATCAAAATGATGGATTTAAGAGGGGTTTTGAAGTAGAGGTTTTGAAAGTATATTTTCAGCACTTATATGGAGATTATGACCACTTGAAATATCAATATTGAACTCATGTCAACAACCTCCAAGATTGTTGGAGAGCATTGCTTCCATTTGAGCATAACCCAAAGAATACTTTGGAAGTATTGGGGTTTTAATCATCATCTATCAAACATGTTTTTGAGGTTAAAAGCTACTATCCATAAGGATTCACTCACCTCAAACTTCATGTCATCACTTAGATGATGATGAACTATAAGTAAAACAAAGAAAATAAAAAAGAAATGAGGTAAGAGGAGATGAACATTGTATATAAGCAAGAAAATAAACAATCAATAGATGATATTCAATGGTGGAACCACAAGCATTCAACCTCTCATATATGTGTGTATGTGGGTGTAGATTGCTCTCTAAAACTCAAAGTAGAAGAAGAAAATGAATTGAAATATTTTGAACACAAGTTAGTTTTGAGAAAACTAATTGAAACTCACATTTGGATTGGATTTTGAAGAAGAAAATCTCTATTCCTCTCTATTTCTCCCTAACTCTCTATATCTCTCTCTAATGGCTTCCAAGTTCCTCCTAAAATGGAAGCGAATGGGCCTCCTTTATAGGCCAACTTGGGGAGGTATTTTGGATTTTAAAAAGTCTCTAATTGGTCTAAAATCTTCAGGATTTCAAAACTATGTCCTTTTGTTTATTGAAAATGTGAATTAAAACCCAAAAATTAACCAAAATTTACAAAACAAAAATTGAAAAATGACTCAGAGTGCCGCCATGGCACTCGGCCACTGCCGCCGCGGCAGTCAACCCCCCCCGTTGACCATAATTTGCATTTTGGCCCTCAGAACTCCCGAAATTCACGAAACGGCCCCATTTCGTCTGAAATTCACAGAAAATTCATACGAAATCCAAATTGAGATTGTATCGAGGTCTAATTTCCATTAAAAAAAGTTTAAAGTGAGTCACTTTGGAAAGTTTTGCAGTATTCATGATAAAAGCCGATTTGATCGCAATTTTCACCTTCAAAAATTCATAACAAATTCGTTTTAAGTTCAGAAATTATGTGCGATATACCGTTGAAAAGCTATAGACCTCTAGTATTTGGTAAAAATATTTCAATATAGAAAATATGACTTTGACTTTTGGTTAAACTTGCAGTCAAATCAGTCAAATAGTACATTTCCAAGAAGCTATGGAAGTTGTAGGAGCCTCTAGAGACTGACGTTTCCGTTCGATCTTCTTTTAAAACATATTTTAAGACTTTTCACATAATCTAGGATGATCTCAGAACTTTGGGCGAATTCGAATGATTTTGGTCAAACTCTGGTCAAACTTGGTCAAACCTTGGTCAAACCGGTCAACGGAGACTTTTCGGGAACATCCCGGGACTTCCGGGGGTCTCTGGGAGCATACGATTTCAAATATTTATTTTTTAAAATACTTTGTTTTAATAACATCGAATAATTTCTGAGATTCTGGGTCAATCCAGAGAGTTTTGAGCTTTTAGAGGCATTTTGGTCATTCTTTGATTTCTTGAGAGTTAGAGGCATTCTCTGAAAATCCGATCTTTCTAACCGTTGAGTTGACATGCTTGTGGCCTCCTAAATCTATTAACCGACAAAATGGGGTGTCTACAGTAGCATCCTCAATTGACCAAAAATAATAGAGTGAGAATAGGGGGAAAAAAAAAGAGGAGAGAAAATAGTAGACGATATTTACTTAGAATTGGGGACAAAAAGAAGAGTAATGGTACATTGTTCTCTTTGGTTTATAAAGCAACTATAAATTGGAAGAGAATATTTTGATTTTTCATTCACGTAGAGTATATTTTTTTGTAGCTAACAAACATACCAATGAGACTTATCTTTCACATTCACATCTAATATAGATTTAATTCTGTGAGTTCAATATTATTAGATGAGTGAAATCTTATTAATAAAAAAATTTGTAAATCTCTTAGAGAAAAGTTCTTCATCAACTAAATTGGTTTGATTCGAATTAATTTAGAATAATGTATTCCTTTTTCCTCCATAAAATTTTAATGCTAAATTCAACTCAATTCTGTGAGTTCAATATTATTAGATGAGAGGAATCTTATCTATAAAAAAATTTTGTAAATCTCTTAGAGAAAAGTTCTTTATCAACCAAATTGGTTTGATTCAAATTTAGAATAGTGCATTCCATTTTTCTCCATAAAATTCTAATGCTAAATTCAACTTTTCGGGTAAAAAACCACATTTTATTTAGATTAAATTTTACATATCCAATCAACAAAATAATAACAACAACAACAACAACAACAACAACAACAACAACTAACTCTTCTTGAGAAGCAATCTTCACTTGCTCTTCTAATCTTCTTCAAATTAATCTTCATAACTCCTTCAAAGAAAACTAAAAACTAAAGTCAAATTTCAAAGCCAAAAAGAAAGATAGTTATACTTGTGTAGAAAATAATTTATTTTTGTATGATTTATATAGAGAGATAAAGCTTGAATCATGTAAATCTATTTGAAATTTAAAAAGAGGAAATGTGTTATTTATTTCAAATTTGAAAAGTATCATCCATATTTTAATGGGTTTTATTAACAACCACATAAATTACACCCCCAATATTCATAAGTCACAAACAAAAATTTGTTATGACAGTCTTATAAATAATGTTGTGACCGATCTTATCTATACATCCAATATATATTTATACATATATGCATACATAAATCAAAGCATTATACCTTTTAAAAATTGAACTGAATTTGAGGAATCAAACAAACGTATAAAAAAAAAAAACCTAAAAACTACTTATAAGTATCCAACATATCCAAAAAATTTAAATTTTAATATAATAAAAGAATAAAGAAAAAAAAGGGTCATTTAGAGAAAATTACACAGGTGCTTAGGTGGCAAAAAGCAAAAGCTTTTGTTTTCATATATATATATATATATTAGATTAGATATATATATATATATAAATATGATTTGGTTTAATTGTAATTAAACTCACTCTATATAGTTGGCCCACAACTTGTTCTTCCCACTTCTTAATTTGACACGATTTTTTAAAGAACATAAATTATATTCCGTACTATGTAATATATTATTCCAATTATAATCCAATTTACTCTAAATATTTGGTCTAATACTTTTTTCTTCCACAATATTTGGTCAAACTCATTTTTTCTTTATTCTTAGTTTAACCCTATAGACCGGCCATCATCTCCATTCCAACCCAAAATCCTGGTTCCACCTTGAACTGAAAGGAGGTAATATGGCAATTGGCACTATTGAGACAGGCACTTTTAGCATTGGGTTTGCAGGAAAAATAGCTCAACTAAAGTGACACCAACATGTAATGAGCAAAATGTGATATGTGTGTGTGTGTGTGTGTGTGTGTGAGAGAGAGAGAGAGAGAGAGAGAGAGAATAACAGAGATCCCTCCATTCTTTCAACAGTTCAAAAAATTTCTACAAGCACTTACACTAGTTTTGTGATCTGTATTCACCAATATTATATCACCTTCTTTGGCCATACCTTCCAACCTTTTGACAATAACAGTTCCCCTAATAAATAAGAATCATTGAACCAAGTTGAATTGAATAGATATCTTTGATGAAAAATTGAATAGATATCTTTGAGTATCTCCAATTGCGGTTGTATTTTAAGTTGCCAAAATATCATTGTGTGGTAAATTGAACAGCGCTATAGCAATCTCGATCATAAGTGCACTCCAACTATAAATGATAAAGTGAGTTAGCACTATTTAAATGCATCATGCACTTTTAAGAGTTTAATGAATTTTCAGGGATTCTACACAGTGGCGGAGCTAGAAATTTAGGGGGGATGGACGCACATATAGTGGCCGACTTACATGGGGGTTCGGGAGAAGTGCTCCCGAGATGAAGTTTTGGATCTATGTATATATTTACATATATCTCATTTTTTTAAATGACAAGGATGATTGTATATTTTGATTTATAAGATTGATTGATGGTTAAACTATTTGGGTTGGACTATATTTATAAGTTACAAATAGCTATTGAAGTTTTCAATAATTTTGGAATAATTGTTTAAAATTACATCTACAAACCAAACCAAACCAAACCAAACCAAGCCTTGTGTCCAAATCAGTTGGGGTCGGCTGTATGAATAATTTTTCTCCATTCTGCACGATCAAGAGCTATATGTTCATTTAAATTATATAAATTCATATCTTGTTGCACTACATATTCCCAAGTCAGTCTAGGTCTACCTCTCCCTCTAACCATTCCAGGCACTACGATCTTATCACTCTTTCGCACAGGTGCATCTACAGGTCTTCGTTGCACATGGCTGAACCATCTAAGTCTATTCTCCCTCAACTTATCCTCAATATGTGTCACTCCTACAGTCTCTCGGATGTACTCATTTCTAGTTCTATCTTTCCTAGTCTTACCACACATCCATCTTAGAATCCTCATAATTAATTTTTTTTCAAGATTTTGTAAGGGTTAAGTATTTAAATTTTCAAACTTACATACAGTTATAGAACATTTTCAATAATTTTGTTAGGAGTCAGGGCGCCATAGCACATAAGTAGCTCTACCACTAATTGTACATGAGTCTGTGTCCAGTATAATAGATCTCTTAAAACTGATTATTTGTTAAACCAATATAACCTTAATTTATATATTAAAAAAAACCAAATAAAAGAGAGAGAGAGAGAGAGAGAGAGAGAGAGAGAGAGAGAGAGAGAGACTGTGGGAGTAATACAAGAACCGGTTCTGTCGATAACAAGAACCACTCCTAGTTGATTTTGTTTTGTATATTTGCTTTCTAAGCACCTAGGAGCTATGTCTTTGGCTTAAAAATACCCTAAAATCTGATTATTTAGTAAAACTAAACATCACACGGATTTTTATTAGAACTAAATAAAAATAAGATTTAGTATGAGCTATTGGCTACAATGGATAAGAAACTTCAAACAAACAGCGACTAAACTTAGGATCGAAGCACGTACAAATACGTTGTCTGAAAAACAAGTTTACGTCTCACACACTGTTGTTTTGTGGACTACGATGCCTTGTTCTTAAGGATACTACCATCTAACAATTGAAGTATAACTTAACTTCAATTGTTCTGTAGAATACATGTATATGACTTACTCTCAATAGACTCTAGAATAGATAAAGAAGAGAAGATCAAAATCTGTGAAAAGTATGTCAAACTAACTATCTATATAGGATATATATAGAGGTGTTTATTGGGTAAGAGATGTCTCTCCACGCAAATGGTTGTGTCCCAACACCTATACACTAAGTATATAACTGTATATACACGTTTATCAACCATTAGAATAGTAGAAGTTTAACCAAATTTGAAATTTCTACATAAAAAGCTGTGACTCTTCACAAACAGGGTCCGGTCGATCGGTCGAATAGGGTCGGTTGAACGGTCGAATGCCCCTCTGCCTGAACTTGTTTACAAACTTCATATAGCCGTTGACCTGGTCGACCGGTCGAAAGGACCCGGTCGACCGGTCGAAAACCCCTCTGCTAGAATCTTGAAACTTAAGGTTCCAAACCTTTCCCTGAGCATTGGGCCGGTCCATAGCGATCCTAACGATCCTCTTGAGCTTACATAAGCTCCCATTCACATCCTAAATCTAACAATCCCCCACATGTGAATGATTATGGCTAACTAAACAAAAACAAAATACAATAAAACTACGAGAGTAATTCACGGACTTGCGACGCATTAGGATAGTGTCTTTTGGACTTGAACTTTCCCTTAGTGAATATCTACTGGATTTACTCGGTGACACAGTGTACATTAAGTATTGAACTGGTCAGCCTTTTCGTATAAACCAACACTAGACAACACACCACTTATCCTTATACATATCAATTCATTCGGCTGTGTTCATTTTGGTCCTGAACATGATCCTTAGTCATGAGAACTCTTAGAGAACCAAGACTTTGAAGTTCTCATAGAAGCGACCCCACTTCCATTCTCATATAGGTGATACCAATTAAGAGTACTATCATTACTCATCAATATCATTAAATGTCAGTACATAACCTCAACTAATTTTATTACACACTTGAACAATATACATAAATGATGCCACAATAAATGTGTGTTTACAACATGATCTGACCCAACTAGTTTTCCTATTAAATCTAGATCTTGGGATCTGTAGTCAACTACGTTAGGTTTCTGCCAGGTTATTCAAGGTATTGGCTTTAGGCCCATTCCTTTCGTCGTATATTGAACTTGATCTCTAGGCAAACCTTTCGTAAGAGGATCTACAATGTTTTCCTTTGACTTAACATAGTCAATCGTGATTACACCACTAGATAGCAACTGCTTGATTGTGTTGTGTCTTCGTCTTATCTGTCTTAACTTGCCATTATACATGACATTCTTAGCTACAAAAGATTCCGCATTGCAGTCACAATGCACAACTATGGCCATTTCTAGCATTGGCCATAACGGAATATCTTCTAGGAAGTTCCAAAGCCATTCGGCTTCCTCACCTGCCTTATCTAAGGCAATGAATTCTGATTCCATCATCGAACATGCTATACACGTTTGCTTAGTTGATTTTCAAGAAATCGTTGCTCCACCTAAAGTGAATATATATCCACTTGTGGACTTCGTCTCTTGACTATCTGAAATCAAATTCACATCAGAATATCCCTCTACCATGGATAGGTATCATGTGTATTGCAAACCATAGCTGATGGTATGCTTTAGATATCTTAACAATCTCACAAGAGCGTCCTAATAATCTCTACCCGGATTGCTAGTGTATCTAGCAAGCCTTCCCACCGAATATGCAATATTTGGACGTGTACAATTCATAATGTACATCAAACTCCCGATTACTTGTGAGTACTCAATTTGAGATATGCTTTCACCCATATTCTTCTCCAACCTACAATTAGAATCAAACGGTGCTACGATCGATTTGCAATCCAATTGTCCAAATTTCTTTAATATTTTCTCAACATAATGTGATTGTGTGAGAAGATATCCTTCGGAAGTTTGTCTCACTTGTATGCCAAGAATAACATAAGCTTTACCCATGTCTGTCATGTCAAAGCTTGAGCTTAACATTTTCTTGGTTTCATTGATTACTTTCTTACTCATTCCCGTAATAAGTAAGTCATCAACATACAAGCATACAATAACAAATGAGCTTTCAAACTCCTTGACATACATACACTTATCGTATTCATTGATTTGGAAACCATTTGCGATCATGGTGTGGTCGAATTTCTCATGCCATTGCTTTGGAGCTTGTTTCAAACCATAAAGAGACTTAATGAGTCGACACACTTTATGTTCTTGTCCCTTTACAAAAACCCTTCTGGTTGTTCTAGATTGATCTCCTTCTCTAGATCTCCATTAAGGAACGCAGTCTTCACATCCATTTGATGTAACTCTAGGTTATAGACGGCGGCTATAGCGATTACCATCCTAATGGAAGTAATCACAGTAACCAGAGAATAAGTATTAAAGAAATCTATTCCCTCTTTTTGACTATAGCCTTTTTCGACTAGTCTAGTTTTGTACTTATCTATGGTACCATCGGCTTTGAGTTTCTTCTTAAAAATTTATTTGCAACCAATTGGTTTATTACATGGAGGTAAGTCAACCAACTCCCACGTATGGTTTTTCATAATGGAGTCCGCCTCACTATTTACCGCTTCTTGCCAACAAGGCACTTTGGGTGTACTCATAACCTCGTTGAATGTTTGAGGTTCACCTATGGTAACTAGTGTCACAAAATTCAGTCCAAAAGAAGTAGCTTTCCTAACTCTTTTTCTCTTTCTAGGAGCAACTTTGATTTCTTCGTCATTCTTAGAACTTGAAGAAATCTCTTCAATACTTCTTTTAGGTGCTGAATTTTGTCTTTCTTCCCTAAAAGGAAAGATGTGTTTGAAGAACTCAACATCTACCAATTCCATGAATGTGATGACACGAATGTCTACATTCTCAGACTTAACCACAAGGAATCGATATGCAGCACTATTTTTAGCATAACTAATAAATACACAATCTACGGTCTTGGGTCCTAGTTTCGTTCGGTTTAGGAAGCGGTACTTGTACCTTAGCTAGACACCCCACACTTTGAGCTTTTTATATGAGGGAACTCTACCTTTCCAAACTCCATAAGGAGACTTGCTAGTCTTCTTATATGGAATTCTATTAAGAATGACATTTTCCGTAAGAATGGCATCTCCCCATAAGTTGTGTGGCACACCCGAGCTATTTAGCATAGCATTTGCCATTTCCTTGAGAGTTCTATTTTCCTTGAGAGCTACACCATTTTGTTGTGGCGTATATGGCGCAGTGGTTTCATGAATAACCCCATTATTAGCACAATATTCGGCTAATAGAGTTGAATCACATTCACCTTCTCTATCCGATCTTACTCGTTTTATTGTTCTAGATAATTGATTTTGAATTTTAGCTCTATATATCTTAAACATATCCATTGTTTCATCTTTATAATTAAGTAAATAAACATAACAATATCTACTACTATCATCTATGAATGTAACAAAATATTTCCTTTCACCTCTTGTTGGAGTTAGTTTTAAATCACAGAAGTCGGTATGAATTAAGTCTAGTAATTCACTTGTTCTATCTATAGATTTAAATGGCTTTCTAGTAAATTTTGTTTCTACACATGTTTCACATCTATGTGATTTGTCATATTCAAATTTGGGCAATAATCCAAGATTAATCATTTTATGCATGTATTTGAAATTCACATGTCCTAATCTAGAATGCCACAATGAATATAACTCAACAATATAAGAAGAAGAAGCTATAGCATTCTCATTATTAATAATTTTAGGAGTACAATTGATCTTGAAGAGCCCTTCATTAAGATAACCCTTTCCTATATGCATTCCTCCTTTAGTTAGTACAAACTTATCGGATATGAAGACAAGCTTGAATCCTTTCTTACTAAGCACATGACCCGAAACCAAATTCTTCTGACTTTCGGGAACATGCAATACATCTAAAAGAGTCATTTCCTTTCCGGAAGTGAACTTTATAACCACATTGCCTTTGCCTTTAACGGTCGCAGTCGCAACATTTCCCATATAAAGACTCTCACTACCACCCGACTTTGTGTAGGTAGAAAACATGTTTCTATCCCTAGAAATGTGCTTGGTTATCCATCCACCAACCTTTTGAATCGGTTACAACACAAGACTCCATGATTACTGCCGCAAGGTCGTCATGTCTATCATGTTAGCTTAGTTAGGCTTCTTGTTCCCATTCGGTCCTTTCTTATGACAACATTCGCTAGCACGATGTCCGGGTATTCCACATACCCAACAATTCCCTTTTATCTTCTTTGGATCTCGGTCCTTAGACCAATTGTATGTAGATTTCCTTTTTCCTCCCTTAGTCTTAGACTTAGAAGTGGGTTTTGAGGACTCACCTTCAACAAGATTTGCTTTAAGTTCCAAAGTACCTTGCTAACCCTTCTTGTCTCCCTTGTGATTATCTTATTTAATTCTCAAACGAACCACCAAATCCTCCATCGAAAGTCCTTACGCTTGTGCTTGAGATAGCTTTTGAATTCTTTCCACAAAGGCGGCAACTTCTCAATTATAGATGCCACTTGAAATGGTTCACTGATAGCCATCCCGTCCAAGATGATTTGGTTGGTGATCACTTGAATCTCTTCCAATTACTTGACCACCAGAATTGAGTCCACCATTTTAAAGTCCAAAAATCTGCCCACTATGAACTTCTTTGTACCGGCATCCTCGGTCTTGTACTTTTTCTCTAAGGATTTCCATAACTCTTTGGCGGTGGTGATAGTCGAATAGACGTTGTAGAGAACATCTTGTAGCCCATTTAGAATATAATTACGACATAGAAAAATCGGAATGGTTCCATGCTTCTAATGCAGCTTCTTTTACTTTTAAAGGATTTTCTGTAGGAACCACCGGTTTCTCTTGTTGTAGCATGTGTGCAAGATTGAGCATTATGAGATAGAACATCATCTTCATTTACCATCTCTTGAAGTCCTCTCCCTTGAACTTCTCTGGTATTTCGGCATGAGTATTCTTGACAATAGTTATAGTAGAAATAGTTTATCCAGCCATTATTCCATCTATTAAACTTGTTTTTTGATTGTTGACTATAATGGATAAGAAACTTCAAACAAATAGCGACTAAAATTATGATCGAAGCACGTACAAATACGTTTTCCAAAAACCAAGTTTACGTCCCACACACTATTGTTTTGTGGACTACGATGCCTTGTTCTTGAGGATGCTAAGATCTAACAATCGAAGTACAAGTTAATTTCAATTGTTTTGCTGAATATATGTATATGACTTGCTCTCAATAGACTCTAGAATAGATGAAGAAAAGAAGATCAAAATCTGTGAAAAGTATATCAAAATAACTATCTGTATAGTATATATATAGAGGTGTCTATAGGGTAAGAGATGTCTCTCTACTCAAATAGTTGTGTCCCAACACCTATACACTAAGTATATAATTGTATATACACGTTTATCAGCCATTAGAATAGTAGAAGTTCAACCAAATTCGAAATTCTACATGAAAAGTTGTGACTTTTCATAAACAGGGTCCGGTCGACCGGTCGAATGGGGTCGGTCGACCCGTTGAATGACCCTCTACCTGAACTTGTTTACAAACTTCATATAGTCGTTGATCCGGTCGACCGATCGAAAGGACCCAGTTGACCGGTCGAAAACCTTTCTGCTAGAATCTTGAAACTTAAGGTTCCAAACATTTACCTGAGCATTGGGCCAATCCATAGCGATCCTAACGATCCCCTTGAACTAACTCCTATTCATACACCGAATCTAACGATTACACACTACATTCATCAATCCCAAAAGGCCATATAGACTAGGCTTAAGAGCACAAGCCCACGATGAATCATAAACAAAGAATAATGCATGGTGAAGGTATAAATAAAGGATCTAGCTTAGGCCTGCAAAAAAAGGTCTTAGTGCAAGAAAATGGGTTCGGACGATCTTGATGTAGTCTATTCCTGAAAGCAACATAATATTCCAGGCATTTAAAAAAAAAAAAAAACAACAACAACAACAACAAATGAAAAAAAACAAAAAACAAAAACAATACACATTCAGGCAACAAAGCCCACTGAGCTAGGTTTTTTTTTGGTAACCTTTGGGTAAGTGACTTCTATTCTCTTTATTTTTATTTTGATGTTTTAAAAAAAAATTACAAAGGGGAGGGAGTCTTGAACTCTTCACCAAAGGAGTTGTCACGCCCCGACGTAGCATAAATAAGGAAAGCGTTTAATTTCCTTTATGGACCCGTAGATCGCGACAGTTTGAAGGATCGATTCCGTCCCAAACGTCGAACAACAAAACATAATAATCAGAGTAGAGCAATCAAAGCTTACAAATTATTCTAACTTAATGAGTATTACAGCACGGGTCATCTAAAGGCACAGATCGCCTTGAAATAAAACAATAGCTTAATGTCTGTTACAGTCATCCTTATAACACAAACAGTTTAAAACTTAAAAACATATAATAAATAAACAGTTTCCTCATTCCGAAAGCAGCCATTCTCAATTAGCATAGTCATACGATTCCTCCTGGTTATAACCTGAAAAGCCTGGACACGAATATCCAGAACGCATCAACGTCGTCAGCTTCAAGAAGCTGGTGAGTATTAAAAACATAACTTTGAATGTAAAACATACCCATTTACCTTTTTCCATTTTTCAATATGTAAAATCAATCGTTAAACCGCAGAAAGAATTCATTTTATAAAAACAACAAGGAATATTTTAAAAGTCGATAATTCATGAAACATATAATTGTGTATGAGACAATGCACCACACTCATCTTGCCAACTCTTTTCTCTCAATAGACACAACAACCCACTATCTTACTCCTGGTATCTTTGAAACACTCAGATAGCCACACTTTAGCAACGGGGCGCCAAGGAGTGTCCAGTTTGCCTCACACTTTGGTCCGGGTACCAGGGAGTGTCCATTGCCTCACACTTTGAATACCTAAACCGCCATGCCAATACCGGAGCAACCTCACACAGTATCCAGACTCGGGTATCAGGGAGTGTCCGTAGGCCACACTTTAGCACTACCATGGGTGCCAGGGAATGTCCAAGTTCGGCGTCACACACTTTAACGCTTCCATGGGCGTCATGGAGTGTCCATATTTGCCACCGTCGCATTTCAAAGATACCCTCACCACAATCTCAATCACAACCACAACCACAATCACAAACACAATCTCAATCTCAATCTCGTACTCTTTCCACACTGACCATTACTCTTTTCCACACTGACTACCACACCCCATGCATGTACAACTGACTCCACATGTATGTCATGAAACCTTAATAAATATAAAGTACTGGGAATGATAACCATGGATATACGAGAAGAAATCAAATCTTATGTGAAACAACCAGTGAATTCATCAAAGAATGCTTTAATCTACTTTTATCGCTATTAGAACACAAGTGAGTCTACTTTGAAGCAATGCCCTAAAAAATGAGTTATAATTTTTGTACATTAATTACATACCAAAAGAAAGGTCTTTGAGTCTAGTTTCCAACGCTTCAAACCGTGCGCAATTTTGAGTTTTCTAGAGGAAGTTATGGTCGTTTTACTAAAAGTCGTCAGTGCTGAAAAATGTCAATCGATTGACAAAAGTGTCAATCGATTGGAACATATGTCAATCGATTGGAACCCATGTCAATCGATTGGAACTCATATCAATCGATTGGAACCCATACGAATCGATTGGCATCAGCAGTTTCTCCCCTGTTACGAATTTAGAGCCTATTTTTGACCCATTTTCAAATCTGAAAGCAAACATGACTTGTAATATATGGATTTCTTCATTTATCCGCAAGGATTATGAATACGCGATCGGTTTTAACTAATTTCAATCGTAGCTCTCGGATTTCACGTAAAACCGAGAGGTGACAAAACTTTAAATCAACGGTACGTCGCGATACGGATGAATTAGCGTAGTATTCGAACCACAGCTTAATGGGACTAAGATCTTTCATTCCCAATTCACAGAATTGATTTTGGTTAAGTTTGAAAAATTACCATTTTTGAGCTTCAAGCTTTCATACGAAAATTAACAATGGTGTTCTTCAAATTAGACTAAACTAACAGTAAATAAATATGAGATTACATTCCAAGTGAGTTTAGAATACTCACAGATTGAAGATAAAAGTAATAGATTGAGAGAGATAATCAAAATAGGGTGACCCACTTCAAGCTTTCAAGCTATGGAGGTTGGGCTCTTCTCTCTCTCTCTCTAAAATTCTGCAAGAACTCTTAGACTCACTCTAGTTTTCTGTGTATTTCAGTTTGTGAGAGTATAGATTTTGTGTGACCAAAAATGTGTATATATAGAATTTAATCTAGCAATACTTGGAGCCCAAGCTCCTTCAAACATACTCTACAAATTCAATAGCAAAAGTAATTACATAATGACACTAATATACATATACGGGCTATACATACAACAATTAGCTTCTCCAGATTTTAAAGGGTCATGTAGGCTAATAGGGGTCAAGATTAGGAGTGTTTGGGAATGAGAGCTTATGGCATAAACTAATACACAACATAGGAGCACAACCAAACAAGGCCTATACAATCATTAGCAACATTAAATAGTTATAAAGCAATTGTCCAATCAGTCACTTCCAAAATCTATGGGAGTTCAACACATCGTGAACAGTTTTGAATATAAACTGGTATTTTCGTGACACGGTGTCCATCATAAAAATATAGAAAATTCATTTTACTGTAGGAAACGGTTTTCTGGTTTTATAAAAATACAGTTAGAATTAAAAGAAAACATTCTCACCGTTTTGAAATACAGATTTGAAATTCAATACAGGTGTTGCTAAATTTCATATAATCGCAGTTTGACCCCAAAAGTAATTTCAATTATGAGATCAGTCAAGAAATAAATTTCACACATAAGAATTGAAATTAAAATAAGAGCAGAAAATGAAATCTGATTTTAAATATGACAATGCAATGTACAGATTAATTAAATGAAAAATGCAGGTTATTACACCCTTCTTCCCTTAAACAGGATTCGTCCCCTAAATCAAGACTAACTAGTCATGAAATAACTCCGGGTACTTCTTCCTCATATCAGCTTCAACTTCCCACGAGGCTTCATTCTCGTCATGGTGATTCCACTGAACCTTCACCAACGGAATGTCCTTAATCCTCAACTTCTTGATACTCTGATCTAGAATCTTCACGGGCCTCTCTTTGTAAGAAACGTTATGACTCGTCTCAATATTGTCATAACTAACCACATGTGAGGGGTCTCGTATGTACTTCCTCAACATACTCACGTGAAACACGTTGTGAACCCCAGACATCTTTGGTGGTAGCGCCAGTCGATAAGCCACTTTCCCGACACGTTCCAAAATCTCAAATGGTCTGATGAAACGCGGAGCTAACTTCCCTCTCTTGAGACCAAAACGTACCACTCCTCGGGTTGGTGAAACCTTAAGGAGTACGTGATCTCCAACACTAAACTCCAAATCTTTCCGGCGTCGATCGGCATAACTCTTATATCGGCTCTGAGCGGTTCTCATCCTCTCCTTGACCAAAGAAATTTTTTCGTTGGTTTCTCTAACCAAATCTGGTCCCAACAATTCTGTGTCCCCAACCTCTGCCCAACACAATGGGGAAGGACATGGTCGTCCATACAATGCTTCGAACGGAGCCATACCGATACTCGTGTGATAACTGTTGTTATAGGCAAATTCAACCAACGGCAAGTGTGTTTCCCAAGATTCTTCAAAATCAATAACACAAGCCCTAAGCATATCCTCTATGATCTGATTAACACGCTCAGTTTGTCCATCAGTCTGAGGGTGAAAAGCAGTACTCATCTTAAGCGAGGTTCCCATAGCTTCTTGCAGACTTTCCCAAAATCCAGAGGTAAAACGTGCGTCACGGTCTGACACTATTGACACAGGTGCGCCGTGAAGTCGCACAACTTGTTGTATGTACATCCGGCTCATCTTCTCTACCGGGTATGTCATACTGTAGGCAATGAAATGAGCTGATTTCGTCAATCGATCCACGATTACCCAAATAGCGTCATGATTTTGCTGTGACCGAGGCAATCCTACTACAAAATCCATCGTAATGTGCTCCCACTTCCAACCAGGAATAGGTAGTGGTTGCAACAATCCCGACAGTCTCTGATGTTCGGCCTTGACTTGCTGACACGTCAAACACTTGGATACAAACTCGGCCACGTCCTTCTTCATACCTTCCCACCAGAAATTTCTCTTCAAATCTTTGTACATCTTTGTCCCTCCTGGGTGAACTGTATATCTTGACTTATGTGCTTCTTCCAGGATATCCTTCCTAAGCTCTCCATCACCTAGCACACATAATCTATTCCTGCAACGATACCCTCCATCGACTCCCACCTTCCATTCTGTCGGGTCTTTTTCTGACATCTTCACGAACCATGTCTGAAACTTCTCATCTTCTTTCTGAGCTCCAATAATGCGGTCAATAAGAACAGGCTGTAGGATAAGACATCTGAAAAGTTGTCCCTCTCCTTCTCCAGCACTCTGTACATCAAACTCTGCCAATGTCTCCAAAGCTCGCCACTCTCTAACCATTAAGGAGGCGATCGTCTCACGAGTCTGTCGACTCAGGGCATCAGCAACCACATTGGCTTTACCTGGGTGGTATTCTAACGTGAAGTCGTAATCTTTGATCAACTCCATCCATCTGCGCTGCCTCATGTTCAATTCTTTCTGTGTGAACAAGTATTTCAGGCTCTTGTGATCGGAGAATAAATCAAACTTCTCACCGTAGAGATAGTGTCTCCAAATCTTGAGTGCAAATACTACTGCCGCCAACTCCAAATCATGAATAGGATAGTTCAACTCATTTGGCTTCAGCTGTCTGGATCCATAGGCTATAACTCTGCCATCTTGCATAAGTACACACCCCAGTCCTTGATATGACGCGTCACTAAAGATAGTGAACTTCTCATCAGGCTTGGGTATTGCTAGTACCGGCGCGGTAGTGAGTCTCTCTTTCAACTCTAGAAAGGCCCGCTCATGCTTCTCTGTCCACTCGAACTTCAAATTCTTCTTCGTCAACCTAGTCAATGGTGCGGCTATTTTAGAGAATCCCTCAACAAATCTTCTGTAATAGCCTGCGAGTCCAAGAAAACTTCTAACCTCTGTAGGGTTGCTCGGCCTAACCCAGTTTGACACAGCATCGGTCTTGGACGAATCCACTGAAATTCCTTGAGATGACACCTTGTGTCCCAAAAGTTTCACTTCTTGCAACCAGAACTCACACTTACTGAACTTGGCATACAAGTGGTGGTCCTTGAGCGTCTGCATCGCAATCCGTAGATGTTGTTCGTGTTCTTCTCCTGACTTAGAATAGATCAAAATATCCTCTATAAAGACAATGACAAATTGATCCAAATAAGGCTTGAACACTCTGTTCATCAGATCCATAAACACTACCGGGGCGTTCGTCATTCCAAACGACATCACCAGAAATTCACAATGACCATATCAGGTTCTGAAAGCAGTCTTAGGTATATCTTCCTTTCGTACCCTCAATTGATGATATCCCGACCTTAGGTCTATCTTGGAAAAGGTCGTAGCTCCTTGTAGTTGATCAAACAAATCGTCAATCCGAGGTAAGGGATACTTGTTCTTGATAGTTACTCGGTTCAATTCTCTGTAGTCGATACACAACCGAAGTGTTCCGTCCTTCTTCTTCACGAATAACACTGGTGCTCCCCAAGGCGATGTACTTGGACGTACAAAACCTAGGTTCTCGAGCTCTTGAACTTGTTCCTTCAATTCTAATAGTTCTGTGGGGGCCATTCTGTAGGGAACCTTGGTGATCGGTACGGTACCCGGTATAAGCTCAATACAGAACTCTATACTTCTCTCGGGCGACAAACCAGAAATGTCTTGAAATACTTCTTCGAAGTCCTTGACTACAGGTATAGATGACACTGTCGCTTCTGTACTGATGACTTCGATGTTGGCTAAACATCTCGTGAGGAACATATCTCCCGAAGGATTACATTGAAAATCAAAGGGTTGATTCTCATTGTCGGGGAATGTAATTCTCTTCCTCGCACAATCCAACTTCACTTGATTCTGAGAGAGCCAATCCATTCCTAGGATTATGTCGAACTCATTCATCGATAAGACAATCAACTTTGCAGGGATTTCACGGTCTCCTAACCGTAAGGGACAATCCTTGCACACATGTCCTAATCTGACTGCAGCTCCTAGTGGCGAAGTAGCCTTCAAAGCTTTCTCTAAGCGATGAGGTAAAATACCCAACCTCCGAATTGTATTAACAGATATGAACGAAAGAGCAGCACCCGTATCAAATAACACTTTAACATGAGAGTTAAACAGAGTTAATGTACCTTCTACTACTTGCTGATCAGGTTGAGCTTCTCCATAATCTCCTTCTTTGTACATAGTTCCATCATATCCAGCGGCATCAGGGATAACAGCATTCAAGAGGGTCAGTTCTTTTTTACCATAAGTCACCTGCTTAGGAGCAGTGCAGAACCTACTGATGTGACCTGGTTCACCACAGTTGAAGTAGACTATCCCTTGCTGAGCAGCACGCCTTGGTGCCTTGCAATCACGAGCCAGATGTCCAGGGTTGCCACAATTGAAGCACTTTCCACTACTACTTCTTTCTCCTACTCGGGGTTGAGTCGGATAGGTAATAGCCTGGGATCTTCTTGCTTCCATCGAAATTCCTCTTCTGCCCTTGGGTACGATTCACTGGTGGTCTATTCCCAAAATTACCCCTGTGAGGCGGTCGGAATTCAAATTATTTTCGGCTCACTCGAGCATCCTCTTCCAGATCGGTAGCCAAACCAACAAGTCCTTCAAACGATTTATCTAAGTGGCCGAGAGTCAGGCGACGAATCTGCGGTGTCAGCCCTTGGTTATACTTACGGATCTTTTTCTCCTCAGTATCAACCAGGTGTGGAGCAAACCGAGAGAGTCTTTCAAACTGTGTGGTGTACTCTTGCACCGACTTGGTTCCTTGCGTCAGATCCATGAATTCCTTCTCTCTTCTATGCCTCTCCGTAGCCGAGAAATACTTCTCCAAAAATCTCCCCTTGAACGCAGTCCACGACATTCCCATTGCAGCTCCATTCCCGATAGTAGCTATGACCGAATCCCACCAATCTGCGGCAGCATCGGTCAACTGAAACGTAGCTAATCTCCTATTGTCCATCTCATTGCACTGGACAGTCTCGAACATACGGTCCATCTGTCTTAACCATTGTTCGGCCTTCCAGGGTTCTGCGGTACCCGCAAACTGCTCGGGCCTTAGTGCACGGAATCTCTCCAGCAATTTGTCTCCAGTCTGGCGGTCTCGTCGGTTTTCATTCTGATTACTAACCCTTTTGAGACGTCTAATGAAAGCTTCAAATATTCCTGTGGGATCGGCGGCCTCAGGTGCTCCTTCGATCAAATTTCTATTCCTCCTTAGTCCTCCAGCCATTCTATGCATGATATTGATAGTAGAATGAGAAACATGCATGCAACAGTACTATGAAGCAATTCAAATGATGACAATATCCAAAAGAGTATATTATATATAACTTCTGTCAAGTAGATACAAAAAGCATGTATGGTTAGATCAATGCCTACCCTATCTAGATGCATGGGTTATGACGTATGCAAGAGTTAATGTTACAAAAATGGGATCATTGCCCTACGCTCAAATGCATGTAATTATAGTTGCAAAAAGAGATAGAGCTAATAGTCAAAACAGTCAATATATATACAAGGCGATATCTAAACGGCCAGTCATCGCCGTAGGTAGCCATCAACAGATCAAGCGAGTCGGTCTGATGAAAACGCTGAACATGGGAGGGGCCTGCCCCAAAGTTACAGCTATGAGTGGTCATCAATGAAGCAAGTCCAGGAGCATCTGCCTCAGGCAAGGCTGGCTCAAGTACAAGTGCCTCCTCAAGGTCGACTGCAAAGTCATCCCATCCTAAGCCATCCTTCTCGGCGTCCTCGGAAATAGGAGCGAACACAACGTCAACGTCACCGTCATCCTCAACAGCGAGGACGACCGGTGGAGGCACCTCCAGCTGTGCAAGGTGGTCCTGCACAACCTGAACCTCGAGAGGTAAGTAGAAGGCATTGCTGTTAACCAAGCGAACCATCTCAACGAGCACTAAACGCTGGATCTCTATAAAGTAAAGAATCTCGAGGCGAGCAAGGGACAGGTCGACCAGTCCTAATATGTGAATCTGATGCCAGAGGTCCAACTCGACGGTAGCAGCTGCACGCTACCCAACAGTAGTGAAATAAAGGGTCGCCGAAGCCGGCACTATCGCTCCCACAGTAACCCAATGCCTTCCAAAAGCATCAGGTACAAACAGGGGCCGAGCTGGATCCATACTTGAAAAGGTACTACTTAAGTCAGAACAAAGATAATCTTAGGCGTTTGGGTTCTGAGTCTATCCTCCATGTTGTATCATCGGGTGTGTAACACTTAATGGAATGTGGAATCGGGTCTATACTGGTAAACCCTAACCTGGCTAAACTATCTTGAGATAAATAATAACCTGGCTCTGATACCACTAAATCCTGTCACGCCCCGATGTAGCATAAATAAGGAAAGCGTTTAATTTCCTTTATGGACCCGTAGGTCGTGACAGTTTGAAGGATCGATTCCGTCCCAAACGTCGAACAACAAAACATAATAATCAGAGTAGAGCAATCAAAGCTTACAAATTATTCTAACTTAATGAGTATTACAGCACGGGTCATCTAAAGGCACAGACCGCCTTGAAATAAAACAATAGCTTAATGTCTGTTACAGTCATCCTTATAACACAAACAGTTTAAAACTTAAAAACATATAATAAATAAACAGTTTCCTCATTCCGAAAGCAGCCATTCTCAATTAGCATAGTCGTACGATTCCTCCTGGTTATAACCTGAAAAGCCTGGACACGAATAACCAGGACGCATCAACGTCGTCAGCTTCAAGAAGCTGGTGAGTATTAAAAACATAACTTTGAATGTAAAACATACCCATTTACCTTTTTCCATTTTTCAATATGTAAAATCAATCGTTAAACCGCGGAAAGAATTCATTTTATAAAAACAACAAGGAATATTTTAAAAGTCGATAATTCATGAAACATATAATTGTGTATGAGACAATGCACCACACTCATCTTGTCGACTCTTTTCTCTCAATAGACACAACAACCCACTATCTTACTCCTGGTATCTTTGTAACACTCAGATAGCCATACTTTAGCAACGGGGCGCCAGGGAGTGTCCAGTTTGCCTCACACTTTGGTCCGGGGTACCAGGGAGTGTCCATTGCCTCACACTTTGAATACCTAAACCGCCATGCAAATACCGGAGCAACCTCACGCAATATCCAGACTCGGGTATCAGGGAGTGTCCGTAGGCCACACTTTAGCACTACCATGGGTGCCAGGGAATGTCCAAGTTCGGCGTCACACACTTTAACGCTTCCATGGGCGTCATGGAGTGTTCATATTTGCCACCGTCGCATTTCAAAGATACCCTCACTGCAATCTCAACCACAACCACAATCACAAACACAATCTCAATCTCAATCTCAATCTCGTACTCTTTCCACACTGACCATTACTCTTTTCCACACTGACTACCACACCCCATGCATGTACAACTGACTCCACATGTATGTCATGAAACCTTAATAAATATAAAGTACTGGGAATGATAACCATGGATATACGAGAAGAAATCAAATCTTATGTGAAACAACCAGTGAATTCATCAAAGAATGCTTTAATCTACTTTTATCGCTATTAGAACACAAGTGAGTCTACTTTGAAGCAATGCCCTCAAAAATGAGTTATAATTTTTGTACATGAATTACATACCAAAAGAAAGGTCGTTGAGTCTAGTTTCCAACGCTTCAAACCGTGCGCGATTTCGAGTTTCCTAGAGGAAGTTATGGCCGTTTTACTAAAAGTCGTCAGTGCTGAAAAATGTCAATCGATTGACAAAAGTGTCAATCGATTGGAACATATGTCAATCGATTGGAACCCATGTCAATCGATTGGAACTCATATCAATCGATTGGCATCAGCAGTTTCTCCCCTGTTACGAATTTAGAGCCTATTTTTGACCCATTTTCAAATCTGAAAGCAAACATGACTTGTAATATATGGACTTCTTCATTTATCCGCAAGGATTATGAATATGCGATCGGTTTTAACTAATTTCAATCGTAGTTCTCGGATTTCACGTAAAATCGAGAGGTGACAAAACTTTAAATCAACGGTACGTCGCGATACGGATGAATTTGGCCGTAGCATTCGAACCACAGCTTAATGGGACTAAGATCTTTCATTCCCAATTCACAGAATTGATTTTGGTTAAGTTTGAAAAATTACCATTTTTGAGCTTCAAGCTTTCATACGAAAATTAACAATGGTGTTCTTCAAATTAGACTAAACTAACAGTAAATAAATATGAGATTACATTCCAAGTGAGTTTAGAATACTCACAGATTGAAGATAAAAGTAATAGATTGAGAGAGATAATCAAAATAGGGTGACCCACTTCAAGCTTTCAAGCTATGGAGGTTGGGCTCTTCTCTCTCTCTCTAAAATTCTGCAAGAACTCTTAGACTCACTCTAGTTTTCTGTGTATTTCAGTTTGTGAGAGTATAGATTTTGTGTGACCAAAAATGTGTATATATAGAATTTAATCTAGCAATACTTGGAGCCCAAGCTCCTTCAAACATACTCTACAAATTCAATAGCAAAAGTAATTACATAATGACACTAATATACATATACGGGCTATACATACAACAATTAGCTTCTCCAGATTTTAAAGGGTCATGTAGGCTAATAGGGGTCAAGATTAGGAGTGTTTGGGAATGAGAGCTTATAGCATAAACTAATACACAACATAGGAGCACAACCAAACAAGGCCTATACAATCATTAGCAACATTAAATAGTTATAAAGCAATTGTCCAATCAGTCACTTCCAAAATCTGTGGGAGTTCAACACATCGTGAACAGTTTTGAACATAAACTGGTATTTTCGTGACACGGTGTTCATCATAAAAATATAGAAAATTCATTTTACTGTAGGAAACGGTTTTCGGGTTTTATAAAAATACAGTTAGAATTAAAAGAAAACATTCTCACCGTTTTGAAATACAGATTTGAAATTCAATACAGGTGTTGCTAAATTTCATATAATCGCAGTTTGACCCCAAAAGTAATTTCAATTATGAGATCAGTCAAGAAATAAATTTCACACATAAGAATTGAAATTAAAATAAGAGCAGAAAATGAAATTTGATTTTAAATATGACAATGCAATGTACAGATTAATTAAATGAAAAATGCAGGTTATTACAGGAGTGGAAAGATTGGTGTTGGTCAACTTACATAGAACGTGATTCTTTATTCTCTTTTTTGTCTTTTAAGTTTGGTAAAAACATCGAACTCACTAATTATTGTTTTTTCAGAAACATTTTTTTTAACTATTTCATACTGTGATTGGTCCCATGTATATCTCATGGACAACATAGCAAACGTGTTTTTATGGATATTGCTGGTAGCTCATGATTTTAGTCCAACTTCATGTGCTTAAATAGTACCATAGCGAGAATATGGTCTGATTGAGAATCTGTTATTGGATTAAATATGGATCTACCTGTTTCATCCAGAATTTTAATGATCTTATTAAATTTTTAGAAATACACGATTTAGTCCTTCAGATTTTAGTCAACATATATTTAGTCACTTTAACTTTTTAAACTCTTAAATTCATCCTTAATCATTAAGAAAATATAGGAATTAGTCCTTTGCCCCAAATATCTGTATCTTTTATGGACAAAATTACCCTTATCTTTATATATATATATATATATATGTGTGTGTGTGTGTGTGTGTATTAATCATCACCTTAGAATTAGAAATCTATATTCTATTAGTATAATACAGAAGAATTATAATACGTGGCATACAAAGAGCCACTTCAGTCAAATTTGTAAATCTATCATGTTAGAAGAATCCAAAAGAACACATGGCAAACAAAGAGCCACTTTAGCAAAATTTTAAAACTCATCATGTTGGTCAAAGAAGCCAGTTCATCTCTCAGCGTCAAAGAGGGCAGACTCTCTCTTCCCTGTGCAAAGTCTGTATTACATTTTCCCCTTCCCTTAAAAACAGTCCCTCCATTAAAGCAATCAATATATATCTCCATATATCTCTCTTAAAGATCAATTCCTCTCTCTCCCAATCAAAGTACTAAATCTTTCCTGTATATAATTTCTTCCCTAAAAGACAGCCCTAATTGCAAAAACACTGAAAAAGTCCCAATTTCTCTCTTACGACACACATAAGAAATAGCCTCCAATCCAGCATTCAAACATTGAAGAACAAATCCATATTGGATAATAATGATTCAGATTATTCCCAATAAAGGGTCACTCATTCATCCTTAATCAACACCGGCTCCTTCAGACTTTATTCAAGTTATTTTGTAAGTTTTTTTCTACCTTTAACAATTTGTAAATTATGATTACTCTCTTTGACTTGGGTTATCTGATTATATATGTAATCTGTTTTATTAGTAATTTCCAGAAATTTCTGAAAAATTTGTCTGATGGTTGATGAATTAAAATCCTGGTGGAGGGTTTGTCTGCACTTGGTGTCCGTAGATTTTGAGAGTTCTTTCCTTTTTCTTAATTTTTTTTTGGTATATAGTACTTTTAGTAATGTCCTGGGAAAATTTTCTATTTTCTGGTTCAGTTCAAATCTGCAACTTTCTTATTTGGTTGAGATTTTAGCTTCTATGATTAGAGCATGTATTACTTCTCTCAAAATTTCACAACAGATAGGTTTCAAATTTGGGGCACGGTTTTGTTGCTAGGCACCAGCTTTTGTGTTCAGATGTCTTTTCTTGATATTTTGTTATCAACATACAAGTTTATTTTTAACTATTGGACTACAGTTATGAATGGAGGAGACTTGTTTTTGTTCATGCTTCATTTTATTTTTGCAGGGGATATATATGTTGGAATTCACAATTCTGGATTCAGAGAGATTACCTTTTGAGGCCAGAGCTTCTACATGCTATTGTGGACTCAGGATTTGAGCATCCTCAACAAAGGCAAGATACCTTCTCATTTAGTGATTCTTTCATTGTTTAAATACAACTAAAGTTTTTTTTCAAAAGATACTACATATTTACATCAATCTTTATTCTTTTGGCATTTGTGGTAATTGTGTTCATGTATAGTTTCAATCTATTTGAACCTACAACACTAGGTTCATCTATTTAGTGCAAATTTATATTTTCTTTTATGAACATTAATCGGATTTTGTTGAAGAAATATCATATGCGTTTCATGCACCTATAATTATTATAAGTCAGTCGCTCATGGACCATGTTAGCATTGAAAATCAATATTTTGCATGTAACTTTATTTTTGGGTTATTTAGAATAATTTTGAGGAAACAATTTTGTTTCAAATAAGTTATGAGTAAATAGTTTCCATTGAATTGTTTTGTTTACTTAAGAAAATAGTTTTCATTTTATCAGTTTAGATTAATAACAAAACATTTTTCCCCCTCAGCAAAGACGTATTATTTTTCAAATAAAAACTACCACTAATGAAGTTAACATTTATAATATTCAATTGTTTTCTTCTGAGGCTTACATAGTTGATCACATTGAAGTTAGAAATAAATCTAATCAACTAAAACAATGAGAGATAGAGAATAAATAAGTAACAAATTGCCAAAGATTTTAGCATCATATATATGGTGGCCTTGGAATTTATCTCATTTGTTGTTTTTTTTTTTTTTTATTTCAAAACAATTGTTTGTTGCAGAGAAAAAATGGAATAAACGGAGAAAGTATTCAAGATTTCATTTAAAGCCATTCTTACTGAAATTTCCCCACAATTAGGAATACATCCTCCAAAGTACGCGTTGTGCCAAATAAGTGAAAATACTTTTTCTGCAAGCGTGTATATTAAAGGCATCATTCATCGCGCAACCGTCACGTACATTGGACGCTATCGAAAAGAGAAGAATGAGGCTGAGAAAGATGCAACACGAATTGCAATTCAAGAACTGAAAAAACTATATAACTTTCATGTTGACGATGTGAACTTTGAAGCGTTTCAACGTGCACAAGGAAATTTTGAAGATTTAGAACATCTCTACGAAGAACTTCTGAAGAATTACAAAAAACTAGAGAATGAGTTGAAAAACCTTAAGGGAATTGAAGGAACAGGCTCATCAGCCTCTAATTAACTGTATAATTTCCTTATGAATTGTTGAATAAATTAACAAATAATTGTGTAACGAATACACATGACTATTGAAGTTGGAATTGCAATGTTATTGAAGTAATTGATTTTGGAATTGCAATGTTATTGCAGTTATGAATTTTGGTTTTTACATCACAATATAACATGCTTGCCTTAATAATGTTCTTGCATGAGTACAGTTAGGCAACGAAATACACATAGTCACTTATCTCTGTTTGGAATAAATACTACATAGAGATTTTCATTACAAAATTGCATGCATGTCTAATCTAAAGTAGGCATACATTCATTAAGCTACTAAACATTGAACGTTGTATTGAAGGATTAATTGTGTAACACGATTCAACCTACCTAACCTATAATCCATATTAATTATAGCCATATTTGTAATTTAGCGATGGTTTTCTAATGAAAGTAAAGTTTTTTCCTTTTTTAAATCATGTTGATTCCATTATTTGAAAATTATGGAAAACATCAATGGGAAGCTATTATGGTACATAACATTATTTTACCTCCCAATGATTTTAGCATCTCTTTCCAAGTTGGTTAAACTAAAGGTACGCTATGTACTAGCAACCAATAGTAATGGCCTTATCAATTTATTATAAAAGTGATAGACTTTTGAATACGTTATGATGTTTAATTTAGTGACTCTTGATCAATAATTTATACAACTATTGTGGATTGGATGATGTCCTTTAGATGGTAGTTAAACCTATAGCTAAATGAATATTTTCCATACATTAGTTGGTCTACATGGACGCTGCTGAACGTGGTAGACAAGCTAGGCAACTGAGGAGATTCATAGTAGCACAATGCAGAAATAGTACCAAAATCTGACACCACAAGATGAAAACAATACCCAATCGATTGGCTTCTCATTTTGTCGCGACATGAGTGTCGTGAATGCTATTTCCTCCCGATCGATTGTGAATGTGGACGGGACCATAGAAACTAGAACTCAAATTGCCAATCCAACCAGTGGTTTAAGATCTCAGCAAATTTTTCAAGAAGGAGAGGACTCCTCAAATGTAGGGCAGCTTTTAAGGAATAATCGACGAGGTCATATGTTACTTGAATAGTTTTGTATATTGACTTTGACTTGATTAAAGTAATTCATAATAATGTACATAATCATTATATAACTAATCCTTTAAATACACATAACAATTGAATAGGAAGAACGGAACCACAAAACAACCATTCATATGTAAGACAAAGGCGGAGGTTGTTTGATGGTCAGCGAAGTGCTGAAATAGTTCTTGATCCAAATGGGGAAGGGACCCCTTACATTCACTCAGGTATTTTAATTCTATAAATGCCTAAGTAATAATTTAGTACAATAAATGAATCTAATAAACAAGAAACACCTTAGGATACAACACAGAAGATGAAGATATGTCACTAACAGAGCAACACAATGAAAGAAGGATTAGAACTGATAGAATTCAACATGGCCAAACAAGTAAGTGTATGTTATTTCACAACCCATAAACTTCCATGAATGATTGAATAACTATTGCTAAAGTCAACTTTTTAATCAAAATATGAAAATTTACTGAATCTTGGAACTTCGGAGAACCAAAAGAAGAATGTCACCATTGTGGAGCCATACTTTGGTACGAAGAACGAACTGTGAAATCTAAAAATCTATCTAACCCAAAGTTTTTGTTATGTTGTGGAGAAGGAAAAGTCGAGTTGCCTATACTCAAGACAAGCCCATAATTTGTAGAAATGCTATTAACTTTTGAAGACACGCTATCAAAAAAGTTTAGAGATAACATAAGAGCATACAATTCCATGTTTGCATTCACATCAATGGGAGAAAACATTAACAATACTATAAACAATGGTAGAGCGCCATACGCATTTCGTATAAACGGCCAAAACCATCACTTGATTGGGTCATTGCTACCAATAACAGGTCGAAGACCTAGATTTTCTCAGTTATATATCTATGATAGCCAAAAATAAGGTATCAAATATGATAAGAGCGGTTACTTCAGGAAGTGAGAATCAAAATTTGGATGCTGGTATTGTTGAGGGATTGATAAAGACGTTTGACGAACATAACGTGCTTGCTAAAGTCTTTAGAATGGCAAGAGAACGTTTTCAAGAGACAGATATGACGTCCGTTCGGATTAGACTTCTCGCAACTCGAAATAAAGATGGCAGACATTATAATTTGCCAAAATTTTCAGAAGTCGCTGCTCTAATTGTTGGAGATTTTGATGAGATTGATGAGCACCGTGATGACATTATTGAGCATAGGACTTCAGGTTTGAAAAGGATCACCGAATTACATCCTAGCTTCATGGCTATGTAATACCCAATATTGTTACCATATGCTGAGGATGGATATAGAACCAACATCATGCATCGAACTTCTCCAACAAGTTGCCAAACTAATAGAGCTTATGTCACTATGAGAGAATACTACACATTTAGAATTCAACATCGCCGAATTGAAGGGCATACATTACTTCAAGGATATCGACTATTTCAACAATTCTTGGTTGATGCACATACATGCATCGAAGAAGAAAGGTTGCGATGGGTTAGAAACAACCAAACAAAACTCAAAGCTGAACTTTAAAAGGTCTGAGGGATGCAGTCGTAAGAGGAGACACAACTCCTACATCAGTTGGAAGAAGAATAGTTCTCCCATCAACTTTTATAGGAAGCCGTAGATACATACATGGCTCAGAACTATCAAGATGCAATGGCTATATGTAGATGGACAGGCCCACCAGATTTATTCATCACCTTCACTTCAACCCTAAGTGGCAGGAGATACAAAGTTATCTACGAATGATTCCTGGACAAAAATTGGAGGATAGGCCTGATATTATTGCACGTGTTTTTAAGATAAAACTAGACGAGTTTATGAAAGACTTAAGGAAAGGAAATCACTTTGGAAGAGTTAAAGCAGGTATGTTAAATAACATTAATTCCAAAAATGTAATGCAATTTTTGAACCAGTCAAAATAAATTACTAATTATGATGCGTTATCTTTCACAACAATTTACACAATTGAATTCCAAAAAAGGGGCCTTCTGCTTGCTCATATTCTCCTTTTCCTACATGCTGATAATAAGTACCCAACTCCATATGATATTGACAGAATAATATCAGTTGAGCTACCTGATAAGAACGATAAAGTGGCATATGAAGCAATAGTTCAGTTTATGATCCATGGTCCATGTGGTTCATCAAATCCAAGGTCACCTTGTTTGATTGAGAACAAGTGTTCAAAACACTTTCCAAAAAGATATTGCAGCCAAACAACAGTCACAGAAGATGGATTTCCAATTTATAGAAGGCAAAGAAGTACAAATATTACAGTGAAAAACAATGTTGAACTCGACAATAGGTATGTAATACCTCATAATCTCGATTTGGTTGTGAAATATGAGGCACATATTAATGTCGAGTGGTGTAACCAATCAAGGTCAATAAAGCATTTGTTTAAATATATAAACAAAGGACCTGATAGATCAACATTGCTAATTAAAGAAAATTCACCTAATGGAACGACTGCTGAAAATCCCAGGGGTCGACAGATTGATGAAATTAAAACTTACTTGGATTGTCGTTACTTATCAGCATCTGAGGCAAGTTGGCAAATATTTCAATTTGACATACAATACAGAGATATAGGTGTTGAGAGATTATCATTCCACCTTCCCAATGAACACACAATAACGTTTGAAGATGAAGACGAGTTACAAAACGTCACTAATAGAACAAACGTTATGAAAATGATATTCACTGAGTGGATGCGTACAAATGCATTGTATGAACACTACAACAAAATAGGCCTTTAAAGACAGAAAAAAGTGTTGCAATAGGTCGCAAAATGTGTCACTAGTTGTTATACCAACACTAACTTAAGTGTCATAATAGGTGTTGTCGCTAAGCCTTATTGAGACACTTACCCAAGTATTGGTAAAATTGTCAGTAAAGGTTACTTTATAACGACAAAGAAAAAGTGTCATTAAAAGTGTCACTAAATGTTACTTAACATATATTTGTGAGTAATGACAAAACAAAAGTGTCATTAGAATTGTCACTAGAAGCTACTTTTACTAACACATATATATATATATGTTTGTGTCTCTATGAGTGTCACTAGAAAATACACTATTTTTTTTTTTCCTAACAGTCTACCAAGTTTTGAACTTTTGACCTCATTGAATGTGTAGCAGTCTTGATTCCGCTTGACCAAATACTCAACTTTCAACTACAAGTACGGAAATTATTTATTTGTATATAATAAAATCATGTACTATTAACATATGTTTAAAGTATTAAACACCATTAGTAATATATTTACTTATTTTTATATTATATATTACTATAGTTATTATTATTGAATGCATTTATTTAATTTATTATTTAAGTAATTAATTTTTATTAAATTTAATAATATGGAGTACTAACAAAATAATTATGTATCCAATACAAATAGAATATCAATACAGTCCAGGGGCATAATTATTTTTTGAACATTTAAAATCACCTTATATTTATGTCACCAAACACCTACATAATATTTTCTTCCACCGTAACCACTTTTATAATACATTACCCAAACATCATGACTATTATAATCTATTCTGAAAAAAGTAATTTCAAAGCTATCGCTATCGCAATTGCAAAGCGGAAGCCACCCTAAATTGGCTAAATTGGGCTGTATATTTTCCCTTGTGTTTTCTTTAATGTTTAAATAACATTAAAGATTTAAAAAAAATTAGACAGAATTATCGACGTCGTTTTATAAAGTAGGACTGAGGGCAAATGTTAAAATTTCAAATGCCGTTAATTAACGGCAACGGTTTTACAAATACCGTTATTTATCGGTATTTTGTATGAAAATGATGTTAAGTATTGGCATTTAACTACCAAGCACTGGTATTTGCAATCGCTCTTTAAAATCTTGGTAATTAACAATACATAATTTTAAAAAAAAAATGTTAGTAATCAAAGGTATATTTTTAAACGCTGGGACATGCCATTTTTCTTGTTATGTTAAATTATTTATTTATTTATTTATTGAGGCAATTCTCTCTTTATAAAGAAAAAAATTAATCAGTGTTATTATTTTGTACTTTGAATACACTTATTTTCCTTTGTAGAGACAGAAAATTATGTGTTTTTCAAGTAACTTCTAAAGTCTTGTTTTTTTTTTTCGAGACGGATAATTATGTGTCCTTACAAATAACTTCTAAAGACACTTATTTTCTCTTTTAAAGACAAAAAATCATATGTCCTTACAAGTAACTTCTAAAGACAATTAATTCTTTTGTAGAGACAAAAAAATTATGTGTCCTTACAAGTAACTTTTAAAGACAAATATTTTCATTTGTAGAGACGGAAAATTATGTGTCATTACAAGTAACTTCTAAAGACACTTTTATTTTTTGTCTCAAAATAAATGTCTCTATAGGCCATTTTTGTTGTAGTGGAAGATGCACGTGAACTCACTTACACTAAGTTCCCAACAAGATGGGTTTGGCATCAAAAGAAGGACATGGTTTGGAAGAGGAGACAAAAAGGAAAATGTATAAGACGCATCTTCTTTGCACACCCTACCTCAGGTGAGAGATTCTATCTTCGAATTGATGCTTTTAAATATAGTAAGAGGACCGCGTTCTGAGGAGGAAATCAGAACTGTTAATGGTGTCATTCATCCTACTTTTAGAGAAGCTTGCTATGCAATGGGCCTGTTAGAAAGTGATAATGAATGGCATGAAGTTATAGACGAAGCAAGCCAATGGGCAAGTGGCCATCAACTAAGGGAACTTTTTGTAACCATGTTGTTATTTTGTGAAGTCTCAAACCCATTGTATCTTTGGGAGGCAAACTGGAAACATCTTTCGGAAGATATATTATTTCGTCAAAGAAGAATGTTTGGATTTGAAGCCCTCACTCTCAATGATACCCAGCTTCAGAATTATGCACTTTACGAAATCAAACAAATCTTCAATAGGAATGATAGAACCCTAAAGGATTTTCCATCCCTACCTTTTCCTGACCTAACATTGATAAGGGAAGTAACAACAGGCTTCTAATTGAAGAATTGAATTACGATAGACAAGCACTCTCAAATGAACATCGTGAATTATATGAAGGATTAAATTCGCAGCAAAAGGATGTTTATGCATCTGTCCTCCAATCTATCTATAGCAATGAAGGAAAATTATTTTTTGTGTATGGTAGTAGAGGAACAGGAAAAACATATTTGTGGAAAATAATTATACCTCGATTACGGTCAGAAGGAAAAATTGTACTAGTAGTAGCCTCTTTTGGAATTGCAGCACTACTACTACTAGGTGGCAGAACAACACACTCAAGATTCAAGATACCATTAAATCTTCACAATGAATCATGTTGTGATATCAGTCAGGGGACCCAACTAGCAGAGCTTATTTGTAAAGCAAGTTTGATCATTTGGGATGTAGCACCAATGGTACACAAGCATGCATTTGAGGCTGTTGATCGAACACTTAGGGATATAATGCGCTTTGAAGATCCAAACTCATCCACAAAAGCATTTGGGGGTAAAACATTTGTGCTTGGAGGTGACTTTAGATAGGTTTTACCAGTATTCCCCAGAGGTAGTAGAGGGGATACTGTACAAGCCTCAATAAACAAGTCAACCCTGTGGAGAAAGTGTCATTTGTTTGTTTTAATAAGAAATATGAGACTAAGGATAAGTTAATTAGATTTTGAAGACTTGTAAAGAATGACAGAGTTTAGCAAATTGATACTAGATCTCGGAGATGGAATGCTTACTACCACTACAAATGAGGATGAAGATGAGCCTTATTGGATTAAAATTCTCGATGATCTCACTATTCGATGTGATAACGATCCAATAACTGAAATAATCGATGTTGTTTACCCAGAGTTATTGAATCATTACAAGGAAGAAGTGTACCTAAGAGAGAGAGCAATATTATGTCCAACAAATGATTGTGCCGATGATATTAATGCTCACATACTTTCGCTCATTCCTGGAGAATATAAAAAGTACCGCAGCACTGACACAATATGTCCATCTTCTGCTGCAGTGGCTGACCAAGAGATATTATATCCACCTGAATTTCTACATACACTTTCATTCCCCGGCATACCTAATCATGAACTTGAGCTTAAAGTAGGCGTGCCGATAATAATCTTGAGGAATATCAACCAGACACTTGGAATTTGTAAAGGCACAAGATTAATAGTGACACACTTGGGAAATTGGGTTATCGAGGCTGAGATAATTACTGGTAGCCACGTTGGAACAAAGGTTACCATACCACGAATAGTTATGTCTCCTAATCAATCAAAATGACCATTTATTTTGAGACGGCGACAACTACCAATTAAAATATGTTTTGCTATGACAATTAACAAAAGTCAAGGGTAAACATTCAAGACTGTTGGAGTGTACTTGCCAAGGCCTGTTTTCAGTCATGGCCAGCTTTATGTGGCTGTATCAAGAGTAACATCTCGGGAAGGATTGAAAATTTTAGTTCCTGATAGATCTATGCAAGGATCTACAAAAAATGTAGTCTTCGAAGAAATATTTGAAAATCTTCCAAGAGGTAAGCAAAATAAAATAAAGTGTAATCCAGATTTAAGTTATTGCAAGGCTTTATTACTCATACCTTTAATCACAAATAACTAATTTTTGCACTATACATTTTTCTCAGGTGTAATAACTCAAAGATGAAATCCTTCAATTGCGTGGAACAACTTTCTCCAACAAGAGAAAATTGGAAGATTAAAGTAAGAGCAACAAGAATTTGGGATGCAGTAAATGCGAAGAACAACAATGACCTCCTTAGTTTAGATCTAATCCTCTTGGATGAACATGTAAGTAGTACTCTAAATTTAACGTAGACGATTGCCATATATGAAATAAAAATAGTAAATATGCTTATACAAAACATTACAGGGACAACATATTCATGCCTCAATATGGAAAACCTTAGTGCCAAAGTTTAGACCACTTCTTCTTGAAGGACGTGTTTATTTGGTATCATTTTTCAAAGTTGTCCATAGCAAGGGTTACTACAGGCCGATAGACCAAACTTACAAAATAAACTTCACTACCGCAACTACAGTGAAGGAGATAGAGGAAGGTAGTAAGAACATTCAACCACACAAGTTTGAACTGGTCAAATTTGAAGATATACCATTACGGTACGGCAATAACATATTCTTGATAGGTAACCACTACCACAACTTTAGTAATGCTATTTCATATAAGGCTACGAGTCCTATGATATAAATACAACTTTTTTTTTACAGATGTTGTTGGAAGAATTGTTGCCGCAACAAAGATAGAGGAAGTTCAATCAACAAATTCAGTGTTAAAGAGAAGAAATATTGAGTTCCTGGACAAAAGGTGAGCTCTTAAACTACTCAAACTTTATCATATTAGCATTCACTTTAATGAGCAAATTATTTTTCACATTACAGCAACAACAAGATGCAAATTACTCTTTGGGCGGGCTGTGCTTTTGAACTCAACGAGGAAATAGCATTCAACAGTGGATCTGTTACAGTCTTGATGATCACATCAACCATCGTCAAACAATATAATGGTATACAACTGTGATAAAAAAACTGTTAATTATCATGTTGTTGTCTTTATTGTAGAAACTTTGTAATTTAATACCAATACAAGTTAAACATATCTAGCCTCATCAAGTGCTACAAAGATCTACACAAATCTGCAAATTCCTGAGGTCGCAGAGATAATTGAAAGGTGCGTATACTATACTGTGTACATTTATTCCCTTGCGAAAAATTAAATTCTCTTGAACATCATATCAACTTTTGACATTTCTATTTGGCCAAAAAAATGAAGTGCAACATCAGAAGATTGCCAAGTTAGAGAATTACAAAGCCCTACGAAGAAGGAGCTCCAAATTGATGACTTGATATTTAAAAAAAGACTGAACATCTCAGAACTATTGAAGATTTCTTCTGTACATGACAATGAGGTAAACGTGAACGCTTACAATCCTCATTAGTAGAAAGCAAGTTATTACCCTAATAATTACATTGCAGGGATCAATGTACTCTATCAAGGCAACGATAATGAAGATCGAAACTAATTTTGGCTGGTTCTACATATCGTGCCCTAAGCATCGAAACAATATAATGCAAAATGAAACAGCATTTTGGTGTGTTCAGTGTGGAGGAGAGGTTCAACATCCACAACCGAGGTACTCACTGTCATGTGAATTGAAAAAACAAATGCAAGAAGAAAAATTAATTAAGTTTATTTTGGATTTTAAATGCAGGTATAAGCTGCAAACAGAAGTTGCAAACCATAGTGGGTCTACAACAGTTGTCATGTTTGATAAGATTGTTGAGAAAATCATTGGCCAACTGGTCCAAATGCTTATTCAAGGCTCAATAGAGGTAAAGAAATAAATTGCCCATCCTAAAGTAACATAATTTGTACACATACAACAAATAGAAACAAAAACCTATTTCCTTTCACTGGCCATGAAGAAGCAGTAGAAATCCTGGAAAAGCTGATTGGAAGTACATTTATATTCCTTACAAGACTCAACTCTTACAACACCACAAGAGGAAGGCAAAACTACACCACAACAAAGATTCTTCCATTACAATCTACCTTGGAATCTCAAAGAATGTTACATATCATCCAACATGTCAGAAAAAATAGATGAACCTATGCATATATTAAAGAAAATGTCCTTATACGCTAAAACTTACTCAATCTTTAAAAACAGGACCTTACCCACCAGGGACCTTCAGAGGCTACTTTAGAATTGATACAACAGGACAAAGGCAACTACTCCAAATCAGCCACACCAAGCAAAGATATTGAATATGAACGAATGAATAAAAAATTGCGCATTGAATAGTAAGTAAAAATTACAATTCTTTCATCTTTTAATCACTATGGTAGAAAATTGCAACATTTTGATCTGTTTGTTTGTATATATTTATGATTGTTTTCTATGCAGGAGCTTCAATGCGATATCTACAAGAGAATGCATTTCGTGTGCGCATGTTGAGGATGGGCTGAATAAATTCTAAGTAGTGATATTGATAATATCGAAATTTGTGATTCCAAACTAGATACTTGATTACGTTTACATAAACGCATTATATTTTGAGCATGACTTATCTTTAAGATTGTTTCTGAAGTATTTGGTTGGTTTATTTAGTGTGGAACCATAATTTTGGACTATGCTTTTGATATTTATTCCAATTGTTTGCAACTCATGCATGCTGTCTTCAAGTTTGTTTGGTTTTTTTTGTAAAAAGTGAGGAACCATAATTTGGGACATGGTTTTTGGCTAGAATCTATTAGGCCGTAACTAAAATTGTATCTCTTACAGCAAAGCTCCCGTGCATTGCACGGGTTAAACAGCTAGTTGTAAATTAAAATGCAAGATTTGTTTCTTTAGCTCTCTCACTATCTCACTCTGATTCACACACACACACACACACACACACACACACTCTCTCTCTCTCTCTCTCTCTCTCTCTCTCTCCTTTACCATTACCCCATACTCACACGTTACATAATTATTTACATTACCTTCTTCCCAAATCAATCAGCAACAACCCCATATCGTATATTATACATATAGTATATATTCCCATGTAGTATATATTGTCTTGGTATTTATGGCCCTAATGGTGATCAAATGTAGCACGATGCATTGAAACTCAAGGATTTGATAGTTGGTTAGCCCAATGGTTTCAAAATATCAAAGATGGGGTCACCAAAAATGTACAAAAGATTGGAATAGCTATTACAGAAAAGTTTAACAATGTCAAAGATGGGGAAGTGGAAAATGTAAAAAAAAAAAAGTGAAAGATGGGTAACAAAAAAGGCAGTGATCTCCATCTTGCTGCCTTCCTCAACCATCGAGCCATGTTTGTGCAAAGCGTGGGTGAATTAAGGTCGTTGATCATGATATCTTTCTTAGTGGGTCGGTCTCACGTGAATTAATTGTATATTGATTTGTGCGGATGTTTATGTTTCGAGTTTTGAAAGTGAGAAATTTTTTTGTTTTGTTTTGTTTTGGTTTTTTTTTTTTTTTTTTTTTGTATTATTAAACTTTCATCAAAAGTCTAGAACTGAGCATTTCTCACAAAAAAGAGAAATTTGCATTAACAAGTGACAAATTTGTCATTAGAACAATTGAAAATTTTCATTAGTACATTACACACTTAAAAGTGAGAATTTCTCACCATAAAAGTGAGAATTTCTCACCACTTCGTAAAAATTTTGTTACAAAAATTTAAAAATAGTGAGAATTTCTCACCACTTTTGTAAGGTTTTTTGTTACAGAACAGTAAAAAATAATGAGAATTTCTCACCACTGATGTCTTTTAAACTTAGAAATTCCTCATTATTGTTAGAAGTGACAAAAAATTCCTTAATTTAGTAATGTGTAAATATTGGTTGCAACTGGAATTTCTCACTTATAGTCTGTGATGTATTTTAAAATAAGGAATTTCTCACTTTTAATTCTCTCTCTCTCTCTCTCTCTCTCTCTCTCTATATATATATATATATATATATATCAAATTTGGGTTTGAATTTCAAAACCCCTGATTTATGGGCGTGAGGGTATTTCTCTCTCTCTCTCTCTCTCTCTCTATATATATATATATATATCTATATCTATATATACATATACAACAAATATTGGTTTTGAATTTCAAAATCCTAATTTATGGGAGTAGGGGTATTTTGGTCCTCAAAATGGGTGAGGGACTGATTGCTAAGTTGACTTATGGAATGGATCAATTTCTAGAAACGGCTACAATAAAGGACTGAAATCTAAAGGACCTTAAATTTTTATTTATAATAACAAAATATTGAATACAAATTATCTCTTGTTTATGGTAACTCTTTTTACTTTTATTTGTTAGCTTTAAATAGTACTTATGGATATTAAAGATTTGCATCCCTTCAATTTCTTTGATAAGTTAATTTCATCTTTATTGAATTATATACTTCTATTATTTTCTAAGTCAAATGAAGCTTTTTTCGGTGAATTGCTTCATTTTTATTTTTGTCATTGTTTATATTTAATTAAATTTTTTTTTTATCAAATAGTTAACAAACCAAATTAGAATAAACATGCTTAGATAAGCATTTCCAAACAGCTCCAACACGAAAAAGGTATAAGAACACGTACATAATAAAATATTCTATTTTTGGTGCTAAAATATTGTGCCGTTTGAAAAATAGCGATTTTGAAAAACATTGCAATTTGCAAAATTTTAATACAATAGTTTGACATCACTTTAATAAACTTTGTACATGGATGTATCCTAGTCCAGTCAAGCAAAGTCGGGTGGTTTTTTTTTTTTTTTGTAATAATAAATAAGCATGCAAAGAAGTTTTTGGGTACCGTATATTAGGTCCAAAAGCTCTACATACAGGGGATTACTTTTGCTGGATACCACATAGGCGCATTGGCACACCGAAAGTATAAAAAATTCCTGAGTCACATGAAATCAGAGAATTATTTCATAATTTCATTTACTGTTACACGATGTAATGTTTTCTGTTATCTTTTATTACTGTAGGGCCTACATAGAGCGACAATTTAGTTTAGTTGATAAAAATTCTCTCCATCTCACAAATTTTGACACTTATGTTTTCGCACGAGACCAATATACCAAAATTATAAAATAAATAAATAAAATACTGTGAGACTTGTATAAGATCCAAAGATACTCAAATTGCAGTAAAAGTAGCACCGAGTGTTACGATCCAATATATAGCAGCTGCAACGCGTCGGTCTGTTTCAACGGATACTCTTCTAATTTTGGCCAACATGAATATAGGATTGAATGGTGATGAGAGCATTTTTACTCACTTAAAAATGGTCACTCCTTGTTTACTCTGGCTCTATTGGGTGATATGTGTCCTATTTTAGTAATTATGTTGATAATTTAGGGAAAAATAAGAATAAAATGTAACATATGTCACTCAACTAAGGCCTAAGTGAGCAATCGATGATCATTTTGGAGTGAACAAAAATGATCTCTTAAAAACATCATTTCGTTTTCCAAGTTGGGAAAAGGACAAACTTTGGGCAAGGGCCATTTGTGATTTTTACAACAGTCTATGTTGTATTTTTTTTTTTTTGTGAAGCCCATCCATTTTTGGTTATTTGTAATCTCCCCTAACTTTATATAAATCTTTTCAAGATCCATGAATATTGCTGTAATTCTTAGGATTTGGAATTTTATCTTGAGATCAATGTTTAAAACCTGGACCAATTGTTTCATTCAATTGAGCTCGATCGGCCAAGGAAACATTCCAATTTGAACCAGTAATCGGAAGATTATCAGTACGTATTATTTATTTTTTTAAAGATGGAAAAAGGACAATTGAACCAGATAATCACGTAGTTGAATCAGAAAATTGAAAAACTTTTATTTTCATTTAGTACTTTAATTTTTTAATTTATAACTATGATATCATTCAATTTCGATTGACCCAATAGTTGAATGGTAATCCGTTCATTTGTACGGTTCAAAAAATAGTTATATTTTCAAAACATTGATTGAGATAACGCATGTCAAATTCTACATATTTTACTAACACAAAATAGATATTCCATATTAGAATTTAATGAAAAATGAATCAGTACTTACCATAAAATGTTCCTAGTTTAATGCACTATAAATCGTTTATATTTTTATGCGGAGTTGGGGGATTGTGTGGTGACTGCATTCGGCTATTAAGGAGACTAAAGTATTAGTTCATTTTATGTCACGCCCTGGAGCAGCAAAAATAAAAAATAAATAATTTTCCTTTTTGGGTCCATAAGGAATGACGGGTGAATGTCACTAATTGTCCACCCACACAGTACTAACCAACAAAATAAATTGGAATAGTAACAAGTGTATATATATATAATAACAATTCTATCCATTACAATATCATAGTGGTCCTCAGGATCACAACAGGTCTGGAGACAATATATGCCCAAGTACCTGTTACAAAAGCTTGACAGAAATAACGTAAATATAAACTAGATATAACTTCTTCATCTCTAGCTGGCGTAAAGATAGTCGTCAGCGTAATAATACTCCCCGACATAATCGTCATTGGTGGGGCCACCCTTTGCATAATCTAACTCCGAGTAGGAGCCATCATCGTAGGCTCCATCACCTGCATTAATAGGGACAAAGTAGTATGGACGGGGAATGTCTAGGCATAAATGCCGTCAGCGTACTTCAGCTAAGTGAATAGAAACTCCCACAGTATCACAGGTATAAAATCATTACCAATTATGCACGAAATAAAGTAGTGATACTAATAATATCTTTTCCTAATCACTATCTGATTCTTATCGTCTTCCAAGTCTAAGACTGACTGTACCAATCCCGATTGACTATACCGAACTGATTATATCATCACGACATACTAGTGTTCTTGTTCACTGCTTTTAAGAACTCTTACTGTTCACCGCTTTTAAAAACTCTTGGAAACACTAGACATCGATCTCATATAACGACTAGTCTCTGGACGTACCAATACTCTTGTTCACCGCTTTTAAGAACTTATGTTGTTCACCATTTTTAAGAACGCTTGCGAGTACTATACACCCATAGCTCCCAAGATCACTACTAGTTCATGGACGCAACAATACTATTGTTCACCGCTTTTAAGAACTCTTACTGTTCACTGCTTTTAAGAATGCTTGCGAGTATCGTCCGTTCATAAATCAATATGTATTTGCACTCTTCTTCAATGCCTGCGAGTACAACACATAACACTCACATCCCATGCAGATGTGTTCACAACCAACGCCTGACACTGACATACTTGCATCGAAAACAACTAATATCCCGCTGACTCAGTCACCAGGTTATCCAAGGTTACCCACCGTTATACCTCAAACCTTATCTCGTTGTCGCGTCGTATTATTACTAACGTTCCGAACACTACTACGTTTCTCACCACATTATCTCGGTCTCATTATTGTATCCCATTACTCCCGTAATCCATAATATCGCATAATAAAACATGGAACATCAACTTAACAGCTAAGCATTATGAATTATAAACTAAAGGAAATAACCAAGTTCTGTTTGGTTTGATCGATTGAAGTCATCTCAATCGATTGAAGAAAGTGAAGATCGATTGAAGTATTCTTGATCGATTGAAGTGAAGGTGATCTCAATCGATTGAACCTAGTTCGATCGCTCGAAGGTCGTCTTCTCCAGATTTCGGCAGTGAACGTCCAGAGTACTAAGGCATGTTTAGGATCAATATTAAATGTCCAAAACATTGTAAAACATTACACAAATGCTACTAAGTGAGTTTGGAACTCATCGAACGTCGTAAGGGTGTGTTTGGTACTTACAAAGCTTCATTGGCCTCCAATGGTGGCTCATTCTCTCTCTCTCTCTCTCTCTCTCTCTCTCTCTCTCTCTCTACTCTTTATTCTTCCTCTTCTCCTTCTTCTCTATCTGTCTGTCTCTCTCTCTCTGTCTCTCTAACTGTATATATACGTGTATATATGTATATATATATGAGTGTGTGTATTTATATAACAAAACTCTCTCTCTCTAAATTCCCTGAATTGAACAAACACTCTTACACACGAAAAATGGTTCATATATAGAGAGAGAAAAGGTGCAAGGTGGCTGTGTTTGCGTGAAACATGAGATTTATGATAATCACAAGTTCGATCGATTGAAGATGGTTCGATCGATCGAAGGCAGATCGGCCGGTTTTGATCGATTGAAGTAGGAAACATGTAATAAAATCAGGTCGGTAGGGTTTTGATTGATTGAACAAAGTTCGATCACTTGAACTTAAGAATGCTCGATCGCTTGAAAGGACTTCGATCGATTGAAGGTAAAATTTCAAGTATAATCAAAGAAAGTATATAGAATCTCTTCATATTAATAATTACTAAAAATGTAGGGTACTTTAATTGAATAGTCCTTGGACAGTTAATACCATACTCTTAGGCCCTTTGTTGTGCATGATTAAATGGGCATAGGGGGAGATCTGACTATTAGCTCATCTTCATTAAATAGCCTGGTGTTTGGATTGCCAATCTAAAATGAGACTATTAGTCCATGTTCGCTAAATAGTCCTTTGGGCTACCAATTATCCCATGAGGGTAGGGCTAAGTTATTTGGGTTTAGTCCAATTGCAATGAACTATTTGTCCAATCTCCCCAAAGTCATCTGCCAAAAGACAGCGAAAGATCGTCTTGGGTTTAAATATGGATGACTCTTTATTTAGTTATTTTTTTTGCTAAAATAATGACTATTTAGTTAAAATGAACTATTAGTCCCCGTATATATATATATATATATGTATAGGATTACAACGGAAGAAAGGGAATTTGAACGTACACCTAAGGCATAGAAGGAGTTGGTGTCGTTCAATTCAAATAAGCCATCAGTGCTATTAGTCTTCGTATTTAAGCAAACTCAAACAATAAATATTTCATTTAAAATAAACTGTTAGTCCAATCCCGCCCTCATTCCTGCAAAACAAACATTGAGGAAAACTACTCCATTAAAATGGAATAAGGCTTAGTTTGACCCCTCATTTTGGTGCTTCTCCTTTTTTAAAAGTAATATATTCATGGTAATTCATTTGGTAAATAGTTTATGAATTTTGCAAAAATTGAACTTAGGGTTTTTTTGGAGTGAGTTTTTAAAAGCTTTAGAATGGAGCTTTTAAAAGCTTAAGGTTGCTTTTTGATTTTATGATATCTTTTTGAAGAATAATGTGTCACTTGAATAAAATTATCGAACAACCTATTAAAAAATGTAGCTTTTGTAAATTGTAACAATGGGTCATGGATATCATAGCAAAAATCCTAAAAATAGCATAAACATCCGATCCTATCCTTTTGTAGTTAGTAATATGAATATGATGATGCAAAAAAAAAAAAAAAGAGCATATATATATATATATTTTTTTTTTGTTGGAGAACTTTGCTCTAGAACTGGTTTCACGGATCCCTTGCGCCTTTCCCACCTCTCTCTACAGCGAAGATCGGATCACACCGCTTCGATTTCTACCATTTTCACGTTATTATTTTTCTCAATCCAAAATTAGTTCTCTTTTAACTCCAAATTTCACTCACTTTTTACTCAGAATTCATCATCATCATCATATGATCTCTCTCCTAAGTTTTGCCTATTCAATTCCAATCATATGTGTATGATGTTCAGCTTGCTTTATTAGGGATTCTATTGTATCCAAACTCACTCAACAAATTCTGTGCTTGTGTATGCAATTTGATGATAATCAATCCCCACAAATTTGGTTTTTGTTTGTAGAATGACATGGTGCACTACACTATACTATACCCATTTGGTTCAACTTCAATACATAATTGTGAAATAAAAATATTAAACTGTATATATAAATCAGTTTAATGGGATCAACTTAGTAAATAATAGTTTTCAAAAGCATTAAACTGTATATATAAATCAGTTTTCTCATGAGTCATGACTAACATGTATCCCCGCGCGCGCCGTGCCCTGTGTATGTGTGTGTATGTACATATGTATATGTATGCAAAATCCAGAGGTGACTAATGAAAGTTTATTTGGTCTTCTGCAGTTGAAGAATGGCTCAGACTCTGCTTCACGGAACGCTTCATGTTACCATCTATGAGGTCGATAGGCTGCACGGCGATGGAGGCGGCCCTAGCTTCTTCCGGAAGGTATATATATGTATATATGTATATGATCCGAATGCTGTGAATTGCCGAGCATTTTTATGATTGTTTTCTCGATTTTTTGTGTGAGTGATTTGTGTCTATATTAACACTCTGTTTGGATTGAGTGAAGTGGAGAGAAGAGAGAAGAAGCTCATTAAGAGAAATGATGGTTGTCGATCTCCACCCCGTTTGGATTGAGAGAAGAGAACAGAAGAGAAACTTAAATTTCTCTTGTTTGTTTAGCTTTCATAAGAGAAGAGAAAAGAAAGTACATGGGTCAATTTACTCTTTCATCCTTTTCTAAATAATGATATTTGTAAGTACAAAAATATATAATGATATCTCAGTCTTTTATACTGTACAGTATTTAATTAATTTTTTCTTCTTCTCTCCGGAATCTCTCCGATTTGGAGAGAAACAAAAGTGCGTTCTTTTCTCTCCACTTTCATTCCATTTCTCTTCTCTTCTCTCCCCACTTAAGTTACCGAGTAATTCTTTGGTGACAACTTTCATACAACTTTCATACAACCTCCTAAAAAGATGTGTCTATCTCTCTCCTGTGATGTCACTGGACCCCACAGTGACACAAGAGAGAGATAGACACATCTTTTGGAAGGTTGTATGAAAGTTGTATGAAAGTTGTCACCAAATAATTACCCTAAGTTACCAAACGAGAGACATGGAGAGAAAGTTGTCCCTTTTTTCTTCTTTTCTCTCGATTTCCCTCAATCCATAAGTGTAAATAAAAGCAGGTTTATTTATTCTTGACTACTTGAGGAAAGAAAATGAAGACATAAATAGGCATTCCCAAGGTGGAGCCAGATTTTTTTTTTTATTGGGAGATGGAGGATGGACACACATGTACTGGCAGACCTATACGGACGTTCGGGTGAACTGATCTCTTATTCTAATTTGAAAATCTTGACTGATGGTAAAACAATTTTGGTTGAACTAAATTGAGAAGTGATAAGAAAAGTTGATGGAACAAATATTTAAGATGGTTGAATTACAACTAGACCAACATATTACACTTTTTTTTTTCTTTTTCTTTTTTTCCCAAAATTTCGGAGGGGCTAATTACCCATATTTTATGTCAATTAAAATTCCGGGTGGCTACAGCCCTTGGACATTCTTCTTTGTGTGCATAGAACCTATGCCGTGTTTGGAATGACTTCTTTTGAATTTATTCTTCCAAATTGTAATTATGTCGTGTTTGGAATGACTTCTTTTGAATGAATTCTTACAATTGTAAGCACATCATACACTTCATTCTTTAGCGTATCTTTAAGATGCATACTAATACAGTTTTTACTTTTTAAAAAATGTAAGTCTTGCGCTCACTTTTAAATTGGAGCTGGTACTTCGTATATCGAGAACATAGTTTGGAATTTAATAAAGTCTCCTGCTCATAACTTGTATTGCAAATAACTCTCGATCTATCATGTTCTATCTCCATCTATGCCTTTCTTTCATTTTTTTTTATTCCTCTCGGTATCTCTAAAGTATATCAATATTATACATGTTCGGCAAAAACAATGTCACTTCCGCGCCAATACAAAAAGTAGCCCTAGTTGTCATGGTGCTTTATTCTTTCTGTTTACTGTCCCTGAAAGCTTCCTCTTCTCTGTTTCCTTCTTTTTCCCCTGTAATGGAGCCCTGATAAGTGATAATCAATCTGTGTTAATAATGCTTGCCAGCACCAAATGTACCTTTATAAAGTTTGGTTATAATATTTAGTAGGAATTGTATCTGAACAGGCCCTCAGATAAAGAAAGTTCCCAAAAGTGTTGCTGCATTGTTTTCCATATCCCTTGTTTGCAATGTCGCATCTCTTAATTTTCACAGGCTAGAGAATTTTTTATGTTGATAATTTTTATTTTTTTCAACTTGGCAATTCATGCCTGACGTGATAGACATGTTCTAATCCAATCAGCAAATCGATTTTGCTCCTTTTCTTCCGTTAAAAATTTCGTACTATTGTTATGATGTACATTGAAAATAACATGAATGAATGAAGTAACTACATTTTAGCATTATCTTAACAACAATGCTAGGGGCACAAACAAATCTCACAAACACTTACTCACAGTCTATCTCTCTCCTGGGTGGCACTGTGGGGTTCGGAGTGCCTCCCAAGAGAGAGATAGACTGTGGGTGTAACTTGTAAGTGTTTGTGAGATTTGGTTGTGCCCCAAATATTACTCTTATCTTAATACATAATCTACAATAACAATATACTGGACGATTTTAGAATTGGTTAGTTTTATAACCTCCATTACGCTGTAAGTTCTGCTTTTTCATTTTAATTAGGATGCAATAAACTATTAGTCGCTTTCTTTTTGCAATTTGAGTTTGATATTTATGTTGCTTACTGTTTCGTATGGTCATGCCTACACATTGTGTGCATGTCTATTTTGTTTTTGTTTATTTTCTTGTGGGGATTGATTGAAAGGGAAAAAAAATTATGCTTGATTTTCATGATGCTATGCTGAATCCAAAAATGCCGCCCAAAGTTTGATTTGGTACTAGATCTATGTATCGTTTTCCCTACATTATGCCGTATGTCTTGTTAATTTTGCTGCTAATGACCAAAAAGGCCTTTAAGGTTTTCCATTTACTGGGTTTAATTTTCATACTGCAAAAAATCTAACCAGTAAGAAAAATGAAATGGTTTTATTGAATATTACTAGGCTTAATATTTTTGCTGTTGAATTCCACATGTGAACTGGAATTTACCTAAACAGTACATAAGTTGAAAGAAATCTAAAGCAACACGCAGAGTTGGGCTAACCAAGATGCGAGTGCATAGCTAGAGTATGCTTGTATCGTTATTGGCCTGTTTAGTTTTTCTTGAAATATGTGATAATGATCATGGATTATTTATGCACGAGTTGTGGATAAAGACTTAAGGAATTTAGTTTCTATTGCTTTCTGAACAGTTTAGGTGCTAACAATAGGTTTAATATCTTTTAATCTTGATTGAACTTCTAGCTGTTCCTCACCCTCCCCTTGCAGTTCAATTGTTTTATCTATCTGTTGTTTTAAATATCCGACAACTGGAGACTTGACCGATTCAAGCTGATATTATTTGGAATTTGCAAATTTCATTGCTGCAAGTTTCCTGGAAAATTGAAAACTTCACCCCGATACACAAGTTCAATATCTTTTGATGTGTGTAGTCATTGTTTGGATATTTGTTCATTAACTTTAATTTGCTCTGCTATTTGTCATTATTCAAGGAGAGTTTGGTTAAACTAATACTAAAGTATGTTTCTTTTTCAATTAACCTGTTGCACATTTGGGCTTTCAGTTCCTCCGAGGTTTGAAGTCTGTATTTTCTTGCAAAAATTGGCCTTTTATGTACTTCTTAATTTTCTTTTTCTTTTTTTCTTATCCAAGACATCTCATTTGCTGAAAATCCACCATATTTAAGATGTAAAATTATGATCTTTTGTGATAAATCCAGAATCCAAATGGTGCTTTATTTGTTTCTGTGAGGGAATTTGTCTTTTTAGTTTTTCCCTATTGTCAAATTCTCTTTCAGTGGAGCGAATTAAATGAAATGAATTTCTGTTTTCTTGATATTCGTGTTTTATTAAACTCAATGGTGAGAAGTTTGATTTTTTAAGCATTTTCTGTTTGTTGTGCTTAACGTTCTCCTATGCTTTGATTCTACATTTGGAATATTGAAGACCAATGTTCATAACAAGATTTAAAAGTCTGTTTTGTGACACCATAGATTGTTACCTTGGATTCAAAAAGTTTAAATTTTCACTATTGATTGACATATCTTGCTTTTTGGTGAGCTTCTTCTTGTAGCTTAGGGAGAACATTGAGGAGACCGTTGGTTTTGGCCAAGGAACCCCCAAAATATATGCAAGTGTTGATCTTGAAAAGGCTAGGGTTGGGAGGACTAGAATGATCGAAAATGAACCGAACAACCCGAGGTGGTACGAATCTTTTCACATATATTGCGCCCATAAGGCTTCAAATGTCATATTCACTGTCAAAGACAATAATCCAATTGGGGCTACTTTAATTGGAAGAGCTTATGTACCGGTTCATGAACTCTTGGACGGGGAAGAAGTGGATAGATGGGTTGAGATCTTGGACGAGGACAAAAATCCTATAACCGCTGGTTCCAAAATCCATGTGAAGTTGCAATTTTTCGATGTTACTCGTGATCGTAATTGGGCTCGGGGAATCCGAAGTTCCAAGTTTCCGGGAGTTCCTTACACATTCTATTCTCAGAGACAAGGTTGTCGGGTTTTCTTGTACCAAGACGCTCATGTGCCAGACAAATTTGTCCCAAAAATTCCTCTTTCCGGTGGCAAGTATTATGAGCCCCATAGATGCTGGGAAGATGTGTTTGATGCAATCACTAATGCAAAACACATTATATATATAACTGGCTGGTCTGTATATACTGAAATTAGCCTCATAAGAGACTCAAGGAGGCAAAAGCCAGGAGGAGACATCACCATTGGTGAGCTACTCAAGAAAAAGGCGAGCGAAGGTGTCAGAGTTTGTATGCTTGTTTGGGATGACCGAACCTCGGTGGGCTTACTAAAGAAAGATGGATTAATGGCTACCCATGACGAAGAAACTGAACTTTACTTCCAAAACACCGATGTGCATTGCGTTTTATGCCCTCGTAATCCCGATGATGGTGGAAGCATAGTTCAAGATCTACAAATTTCCACTATGTTCACCCATCACCAAAAGATTGTAGTGGTGGACACTGAAATGCCTAGTGAAGGATCACAAAGGAGGAGGATTATGAGTTTCGTTGGGGGTCTCGATCTTTGTGATGGCCGATATGATTCCCCGTTCCACTCACTTTTCAGAACATTAGATACGGCCCACCACGATGATTTTCATCAGCCGAACTTCACCGGTGCTTTGATCACCAAAGGAGGACCAAGAGAGCCTTGGCACGACATCCACTCCCGGCTTGAGGGACCCATTGCTTGGGACGTTTTGTTTAACTTCGAGCAGAGATGGAGAAAACAAGGTGGTAAAGACGTGTTAATTCACATGAGAGAGCTCGATGATATTATTATCCCCCCATCTCCAATTATGTTCCCGGATGATCACGAGACATGGAATGTTCAGTTATTCCGATCCATCGATGGTGGGGCCGCTTTCGGATTCCCAGATTCTCCCGAAGATGCAGCCAGAGCTGGTCTTGTTAGCGGGAAAGATAATATAATCGACCGAAGCATTCAAGATGCTTATATACACGCTATCCGACGAGCAAAACACTTTATATACATTGAAAACCAGTATTTTCTTGGAAGCTCATTTGGGTGGAATTCAAATGATATAAAGGTGGAGGACATTGGTGCTTTGCATTTAATTCCGAAGGAACTTTCATTAAAGATTGTTAGTAAGATCGAGGCCGGTGAGAGGTTCACCGTCTATATAGTGGTCCCAATGTGGCCCGAGGGAATTCCAGAGAGTGCTTCGGTTCAGGCAATATTGGATTGGCAGAGGAGAACTATGGAGATGATGTATAAAGATATTGTTCAGGCTCTCAGAGCCAAGGGTATTGAGGAGGATCCTAGGAATTATTTGACATTTTTTTGCCTTGGTAATCGGGAGGTGAAGAAGAGTGGAGAATATGAACCTTCTGAAAAGCCAGATCCTGATACGGATTATATTAGAGCCCAAGAGGCCAGGCGTTTCATGATCTATGTTCATACCAAGATGATGATAGGTAAGTGGTGGATTTAAATTTAAATTTGGTAATCTGTCAAAAAACTTCTGCTAAAATTTTGCCTTCCAACAAACCCGACTTATTTTTCGCTTTTTTCCTTCACTAAGAAAATTTCAAATCTGTTCAAAATGTTGTCACATTGTTATGCCGTAGGCCTTTTTTTTTCTTCGGAAAATTGGTTAATTAAACGAAAAAGAGAGTACAAATGTACAAGGGGCATACCCCAGGATATACAATAAGCGCAGAAGAGATGAGATAAGGAAACACCAACAAAACAAGCAGGGGGAATGCCGTAGGACTTTGCATTCTTGATTATCACGATTTGAACAACGCATTTTGCTTTAGGCTTCATTTGGTTTGCGGATTGACACAAAGAAAAGGAAAAGGAAAGAAAAGAGTTTCGTTATTATTTTCCGTAGTGTTGTGTTTCCTCCATTGTTAAATAATAAAAGAAAGTAAATATTTTCAAAAAAGGAATGCAAGAAGAGAGGAAGGGCAGTGATCATAGAGTTCAAAGGTTTTAGTTTATTTTCACTCTATTTTGTTTTCCTTCCTATTTTCCTCATTGCTTTCCTTATTAATCAAACAAACAAAAGTGCTTTGTTCAAGTTTCTTTTCCTTTCCCTCACTAATTCCATGAACCAAACACTGCTTCAAATGGCAGGAATGAGATCAAATGTTGTAATGTAGCCCTTTGCATTCTTCAATATCGTTGCTTTTGGTGATGTTATTTTGTTGTCTGAATGCAATAAGCACAAAACCATGAATACAATAAGATGAACTTTCGAGTTGACCAGTATCTGTTTATTTGCAGTTGACGACGAATACATAATAATTGGATCTGCTAATATCAACCAACGATCCATGGATGGTGCAAGGGACTCTGAAATTGCCATGGGAGCCTACCAGCCATATCATCTTGCAACCCGACAACCAGCTCGTGGCCAGGTCCACGGTTTCCGAATGGCTTTATGGTACGAACACCTCGGAATGCTAGACGACACCTTCCTTCACCCAGAAAGTACCGAATGTGCCATAAAGGTGAATCAGATTGCTGACAAGTACTGGGATCTATATTCGAGTGAAAATCTCGAAACTGATCTTCCCGGTCACTTGCTTCGCTATCCGGTCGGAGTAGCGAGTGAAGGCGATGTCACCGAGCTTCCGGGAACTGAGTTCTTCCCAGATACCAAGGCGCGTGTTCTTGGTGCAAAATCGGATTATCTTCCTCCTATCCTTACTACATGATCATAAATGTTCTTATTTGGTAGTACTTTCTTAGAAATAAATTCAACGTTTTTCCTTTTTATTTTACAACGTTAGTGTTCTGAGTAGGGCTGGCGAAACGGTATTGTGATCTGGGTGTCACGGGTTTGAAACACCGGAACAACTTACGTTTATATCTAACTCTTCCGAGACCTTGCAGAGGCTGGAAATGCACTGCTTGCGGTTTTAGTGTTTCTTGTAGGTCAATAAATTATGTTGTGTCACAATCTGTGGAGATTTAATGATTGTTCTGCAGATAGGTTCATATCAGGTGTTACAAGTGGTGATAGCAATTTTGTGATTTTGATGCTGACAAAACATTATCTTTCAAGATTTGATGTGCTCTATTTCAAATCAACAATTTTATTATTCTGAGTTGCTTCTGCTATCTTTTGAGCTATGTAAATCAGATATCCATTGGTTTAAAAATTTGGTGGTGATGGTGATCATCTTGAATTTCTTAATCAGGTGTGATAATTGTGAGTTAGATGTGACCTTGGTGCTAAATTTTCATAAAAATTTCTCTTCTTTGCTTGGTATTTTATTAGCATTAAACTCGAATTATACTCTTCATTTTTACTGTCTTAGTGTTTCTAGTAGGGTTGGCCCAAGGGTAAAATTTGATCCATTTTGACTTAGGTGTCACGCTTAGACCTGAACCGGTATGACTCATACCGGACCCATACACGCAGGAGCAGATTTAGAAGATCATTCTAAGGGGACTTGATACTGGGGTTCGGGGGCAACTGTCCGAAATTTTCTTTTTTGGACCTATTTATACTTATTTTGTGTATATTTTAAGACCTAATATGACAAATTTATAATGTCAGAGGGAGTTTTGGACCTATTTATACATATTTTGTGAAAATTTTGAATTGCGGGGGGGGGGGGGGTGCTTTATAATTTTTCAGGAGGTTTAACTATTAAAAAAAAATCAGTACAAATGTGCAATTTTTCAAAAACTGGGGGTGCGCTTAAGCTCCCCCAACCATACACGTAAATTCGCCCCTGCATGCATAAACGCCCCTAGTCACAAGTTTGAAACTCAGTGGTTCGCTAGTAAAGGCGATGTCACTAAGCTTCCGGGAAGTAAGCACTTCCTGGATACCAAGGTGCGCGTTCTTGGTGCTAAATCTGATTATCTTCCTCCTATCCTTACTACATGATCATAAATTTTCTTCTTTGGTTGGTACTTGGTTAAAAATAAATCCAAATTTTTTATCCTCTTTATTTTACAACATTAGTGTTTCTAGTAGAGTTAGCGCAACGGTATTGTGATGTGGGTGTCACAGGGTTCGAAACACAGGACAACTATGTTATATTTAACTCTTTCGAGGCCTCGCAGTGACTGAAGACTCGTGCAATGGATTTGGTTTTAGTGCTTCTTGTGGGTCAATAAATTATGTTGTGCCACAGTCCGCAGAGTTTTTATGATTGTACTGCAGATATGTTTATATCAGGTGTTACAAAGGGTTGGTATGCAGTTTTGTGATTTGATGCGGACAAAACATTACCTTTCAAGGTTTGATGTGCTCTATGTTCCTTGTTAACTCAAATCAACAATTTTGTTATTGTGAATTGTTCTGCTATTTTTTGAACAATGTAGATTAGATATCAATTGCTTAAAAACTTTGGTGGTGATGGTGATCATGTTGAATTTCTTAATTAGGTGTGACAATATTGAGTTAGATGACCTTGGTGCTAAATCTGAAATAAAAAAATATAAAATAAAAAAAATCTCTTCTGTGCTTGGTATTTTATTAGCATTAAACTCAAATTATTCTCTTAATTTTACATCATTAGTGTTTCTTGTAGGGTTGGCCCAATGGTATGGTTGATCTATTTTGACCTGGGTGTCACGGTCTAGACCTCTACTGCAAATATTTTGATTCGGATCGGGACTATTTCACTTTTGATTCGGGTTTTGTTCTGTTGTTTATTGACTGTGTGTTGACTAAGGGTGTAAACAGTTCGGTTCGGTGTGGTTTTTGGCAAAACCGATTGATTTCGGTTCGGTTCGGTTCGGTTCAAAAGGTGTAAATTTTTTGTTCGATTTCGATTTTACACTGCACAAACTAAATGAAAACCGACCGAACTGATCGGTTCGGTTTGGCGCGTCAGTTTGATTCGTTTTCTTTCACCCCTAGTGTTGACGGTTCAACTCTGAGTATAACACAGACCAAATCCATACACGCCCCTATTCACAGCTTTGAAACTCAATGATTAGATGCTCATACAGTGGGTATTGATTTTTTTTTAGTCAGGGCAGTGGGTATTGTTTCTAATAGTGGGTAATTAGTCATGTTGTCATGTTAATGTTATAATTTACTGTAGTTGCATTCAAACATGTTATAAAGAGTCGGTTAAGTATCACTTAAATAGAACTTGGTTCAGTCTAAGTCTTGCTTGTTATTCATTTGATTTTAATATAATTCATGATGGCTTGAAATATTAAAAATATATATATATATATATATACATACACAGGGAGGCTCTCCAACAGACTAGTTTTTAGCAACGAAATTCTATCGCTAAAACTGGTGAATACATTTTTGTTACTAAAAGTGAAAATATTTTAGCGAAGAAAAAAAATATCTTTTGTGATGAAATTTCGTCGCTAAAACTGGTCCATTAACGAGCCAACCCACTCCTAAACCTCCCTATATATATATTGATAAATTTTAGAGATATAATAGGTTGGGCATGTACCTTTGTGTAAGAAATAGTCGTTACCAAACACTTAAATTTGTAACTCTGGGTTCATTTCTTACTTCTTAATTATACAGTATGTTCAACTTACTTTAAAGATCATCCTGATACAATTTCTTAATTCCTTTAAAAAAAATCAAGTCCTAAGTACTTCCACTTTTTAAGATGGAGTTGAAAACCACTTCACCCTCCTCAATTGTTTATGTGGTTGTTTAGTTTATATCATATTTTGATTGCAAGTTTTATCGTTGTCATGCTTCCCAAAACATGCCCTAAAATAGTACAGAACAAAAGAGGTTAATGATTCAAGACTAATGGAGAAGTCATTCGGTGTGACCGTAACATAATGTGATAAAAAGAAGTTGTGACATAATATGTTGCATAAAATCAGCAACTACTTGTCATGCTTATCTAAAAAGAAATGCCACATATTATTGGAGTGTCACATTAGGTTATCATGCTGAATAATTTTGTAATGAGTACCACTTTGAATTCTACGTAATGCTACGGTTCTCAAATTTTAGATCTCAAATACTTCCCAAATATATATATATATATGATAGTAGAACTAGTTTCTATAATGGTGGGACCATTTCAATATCATCTAATCAAAATCTATTAAACATACTGTCACATGTATCTGGGAAACATTTGAGATCCTAAATTTAAATTGCCTAATATCAATCTATTTTGATATATCTACTATACTATAAAAAACGAATAAGCAAGCACGTCAAAAAATATGAACTTCCTCTTTTGCCCTCTACTACACCATAATTACCCATATATCTATCTATACTTCGTAAGGATATATTGACTTGTCTGAGGGTAAATCTGTCATTTTGGACAAATAATTACATTCAAGTCAGCTTTTGAAATTTTAATTAATATAATAATGAGATTTTAATCAACAATCTTATGTCTAATTACATTTGGATCAACAATTTTTGGGATATTTATTAGACTTCAAAAAAGTCAACAAAAGTGGCTATTTTGGTGGCTATTTAGGAATTGGTCACTAATATTTATAATTTGGTCAACTTCTCTCAAATGAGGTTTCAATCAACAATTTGTGTCTAATTATATTTGGATCAATAATTTTTGGGATATTTATTATTCAATTCATAAGAAGTAAAAAAATTTTGGCTATTTTAGTGGTTATTTAGGAATTGGTCACTAATATTTACAATTTGCTGAACTTCTTCTTTCAAATTTAGGATTCATATATTGTAATATGTGTAATTGCATTTAGGTCAGCAAGTTTTGGAATATTTATTATTCATTTTAAAAAAGTTTTAAAAAGTGATTATTTTAGTGGCTATTTAGGAATTGGTCACTAATCTCATATTTTGGTCAACTTCTTCTCTAAAATTTAAGTTCTGGTATATTTAAAATGTCAAATAAAGTGGCTTTTTTAGTAGCTATTATGAATTGGTCACTAATATTTACATTTTGGTCAACTTCTTTCCTCAAATTCAGGATTTATAGATTGTATTCGAATATCAATTAAGGCCTACAAACACATTCATGCCCTTTTTTTTTAGAGGAAATACCCTACTTGTGTCATATATTTTTATTAGTGCTTTATTAGGTACCTTTATTACTCATTTATAAGATAGTCAGAATTATCAACTTCTTCCGTAAGAAGAGTTTTAGATTAAATAGTTACATTTACAATTTCCTATTAATTTAACTGTTTTAACATCTTATTATACACTTTTAACAACCACTTAACCACAAAACGACACAATTAAATTTCCTGCGCATATATATAAAAATAGGGCCAAAATAAGGTCTAAAAAAATAGGGCTTTATATATGCATGTATTTATATATATATATATATATATATATAAATAAGACCAAAAAAGGGCCTAAAAAAAAATTTCTTGACTTGGAATGAGGCCTTGTTTGGTTAAAATACATGTATTAAATATAAAAATAAGGCCAAAAATAGAGCCTAAAAAAATAGGAGCAAAAAATGGCCTAAAAAAATAGGACCAAATACACAGAGAGAGAGAGAGAGCGAGAGAGAGAGAGAGAGATTAGGCTCACACACGTACAAACTCGCACACCGGCGACGCACACACATACTGACACAAAATGATTCGGAAGATGAAAGAGCAATGAAAAGGGAAACCTAGGGGTGTGTTTTGGAACGGAAATTCCGATTCCGACCAATTCCGATCCGAAAATTTCCGATTTTGGCAAGTAAAAATACATTCCGAATTCCGAAATTCCGAATTCCGAAAATTCCAGAAAATTTCGGATCGGAATCGGAATTTTTTTTCAGAATTCCGAAAATTCCGAAAATATGCCGAAAATATTCCGAAAAATATATTCCGAAAATTTTCCGAAAAAATTCCGAAATATTCCGAAAAAATTCCGAAAAATTCCGAAATTACCTTACACTATTTGTCCCACATCGGTTAGCCATGAAAAAGGATAAGGAATGTGAGTCTATAAATTAGTCCCAACTTGATCCACATTAGTCCAAGCACTAAGCTTGTATCGAAAAATTCCGAAAATTTCCGAAATTTTTCCGAAAATATCCGATTCCGAAAAATTCCGAAAAAATTTCGAAATTTTCCGAAAATGATCCGATTTCGAAAATTCCAAAAATTCCGAAATTTCGGAATCGGAACGGAAAATGAAAATTCCGAATTTTCGGAATAAGAATCGGAACGCCGAAATAATTTCCGAAAATTTCGAAATTTTTTCCGAAGCCCCTATTTCCGATCCGATCCGGCCGAAACACACCCCTAAAAAAACCCCAAATTCAGAAGACCTAATTTGGAGGAATCTGAGAAAATCCAGGTACTTCTTATTTTTTCTTCTCTCGGTTAATTACTCTCTTCTTCTTTCTCTCTCTCTTTCTTCCTCTCTATTTTTGAGTCGCGAGTTTCCCTAGAGAAAATAATTGTCGCCAAAATGTGTCATTCACACCATTTGATAACGAAAGAAAAGGTACCCGCCACGAAAAGGTACCCGCCAAAAACTCATTCGGGAATGAAGTACCAACTGAACCAAGTGGTATTTAGGGGTCTCGATCTTACCATTTCTCTTTAACCAAATGGTACTAAGACAATAAGACATCTCTCTCTCTCTCTCTCTCTCTCTCTCTCACACACACACACACACATATACAGATCTCTCCCTCTCTCAATGGCTGTGGAAAGTGGCTGTTTGTCAATGTACATGGTAGTAGTACTTTCATTAATGTTAAATCGATCATATGGTTTGCAGTACATGGTTGGGGATACAGTATGGACCGTTCCACCTACCAACGATTTCTACATTAATTGGTCCTCCTCTCATTCTTTTTACGTCGGCGACAGTCTTGGTAAATCTAATCTCTTCTTTAATTTTATTACACTGTTACTTCTGGTTAAAGGTGTCCCACTTGTTTGAGTCATCGCCCCATTTGTTTGTGTTATATTAAGAGCATGTATATCAATTGTCTGAGTCTGGAATGCAGAGAAGTAAGGGACTGTTTGATTGTCCTTGAATGAAATAATTCTATTCATGTTTCCGTACACAATTTTATAAAAAAAAGATGAAGAGCTTGAATTCATTCATGGTGATGAATTTCGCCTCACAAGAAGAAATATGGAGAAATCTCCCATATTTGTAAATGGATTCATTCATGGTGATGAATTTCGCCTTTTAACTTCTGCACAAAATTTGAATGAAACCATTCAATTTGAAGGGACAACCAAACTGAGCCTAAAGCTTTTGAATTATAGAATACTAGTCGTGGAACGCTTGTGCAGTGCAATTATCTATGTAATTTTCTCCTAGACTTAAAAATAATAAAGTAAAATTTCAAATTTAGTTCCAAATGAAAACAGATGTGTATAGAGAAAGTAGAAGATGATCCCGTCTTGAACCTCCATACCTTCCATTCCAAAGCTTCTTATTGTCAGCACAACATTTTTCTTGGTTTGTATTTACAATGGCATTTTTTTTTAGAGGTGGTTGGTGTAATGTGTTGGACTGTGCAAAGAAGGTACAGGTAGATGATGGGTTGGTTGTATTGTGGCATTTGTGATTTGATATGCATAATGACCATGCAGACCTCTTTTATTAATTTTTTTTTAGGAGATAAACTTAAGGATTTAATTGTAAATATCATTGGTTGAAAAATATAAATTGGTACCCCTACCTTTCTTTTAATTTATATATTAGTACATAGAACCGTCTAATTTTTATGAAATATCAATAATTGAATGCAAGCTAATGGAGCTTGGAGTATAAATTGCATGAAGTTTAAAATTCTATAAAAGGGTGATTTTCGGCTTTTCTAAAACAAATTGGTGACCTCGTCTAATTTAGCTATATTATTTTTATTAGTGTTTTGGAAGCATAATATTACTCCTTTCTAGTAATTACTTGAATATTATATAGTTTCCTTACTTTTGGGTTGCAGTTTTTGAGTTTCAGACAGGAGTTCACGATGTGATGCTTGTGTCAGAATCCGCTTACCAGAATTGTTCATCAGACAATCCATACTGGGCTTTCGTGCATGGTCCGGCTATGGTTCCATTGATCCGTAAAGGCGTGTTTCACTTCATACGCAGCGCCTCAGACTACTGTCGTCAAGGCCAAAAGCTATACATTGTGGTCCAGGAAGGCTCACCAGTACCACCTTATATACCAGATGTACCACCTGCTTCATCACCATCAATTGCTTATTTAGACGCCAGTTCTGAGTCTTATGTGCCTCGGGGGGATGCTGAGGATGCTATTGCTCTTGCTCCTACTTATTCTTCTCAAACATCACAGCATAACACAATAGTAAAACTTATTGTAATAATAGAGTCCTTTTTGGTTGGGCTTATCCTATTGCTCTTGCTCCTAATTATTCTTCTCAAGCATTACATCCTAACTCATTCTTAATACTTTTTGTAATAGTGTCCTTTTTGGTTGGGCTTATGCACTGTGCTTTTTGATGTTATAGTACTACATACAAATGACATTGCCAATTGAAAATTTGTAAAAAAAATAAATTAGAATAGTACTACAGTTCCCAAATTTCTTTGTTAAATGCTTTATTAGTTGTGTCTTCCCATAAAAAAAAAAAAAAAAAAAAAAAAAAAAAAAAAATCATCATTGGTCTCCATTGTTGTTAAATGTAGTAAAACTATCAAAATGTTTGCAAATGAATTTTGCCGATTTCAATTTTTCTTTTTTCGCGAGTTTATTGTTCTCTCTCTCTCTCTGTGTTAATTGTTTGGTGTTGTGTTTTCACGAGAATATAGGTTTCGGGGCTGGGATGGGAACCGGGTGAAACCCCAAGTGATAGACATGGCATGGAGCATATTTTTATCATATTGACTTAAATTGGTGCATTAGTTAATCACAACAATCACGAAAAAGAACAACGAAAAGAAAAGAAATGTATCAATTATTTATTAACTCATTACACAATTGAAAAGAAGATTCATTATTGATCAAATCCCTCTATATACTTTATATGTTAGGTTTGGTAAAATAAAAAAAAAAATTTAAAAAAACTATTCTTAATTATTGATAAATATATATTGATACACCCAAAATTATGGGCAGTTTCCTACTCAGTTTGGAAGACTAATGGAAAGTGCAACTGTTTCCTAATCCAATTAGGAAACCCCCACAATTAATGTCAATCAATCCTAATACAATTAGGAAACCTACTTGATTGGTGTCAATCACATCCTAATGGGATTATACTTCCTTATCTATGTATGAGTAGGTCTCTTACATCTATAAAAGAGGCCTCTCACCCCCCATTGAAGGGGCCAATAATCTGTAGTCTACACAGCACCTCTACAAAATTCACCATTATACGCATACTCCCGGCCGGTATTACTGGTAGTGCCGCCCCTCTTTGTTGGCTCACCAGGCCCGCCGGTGATCTGCTAGTGAACGTGCTCAGACACACCCGTGGACGTAGGTACCTTCATTAACAGGGCCGAACCACATACAAAAAATAGTCTCTCTCTCTCCCTCCTAAATTGCTTTACTTTACTGTTACCAATTTTTGGCATCATCACCAATTTTTGGCATCATCAGCTTGGCGCCGTCTGTGGGAAACGACAATTCTTCTCATCAACAAATTCTTGACTGATCAATATGCCACCAAAGAAGGGAAAGAAGGCTGCGCATCAGTCCGACCGGGATGTTCCTTCGGCCCCGGCGTCGACTGCAGCAATCCTGACATCTGAGCAAATCACCGCAACCCTCACACAACTCTTGGAGGGCCAGCGTCAAATCCAGCAACAGATCGAAGCACTGCTAGCCCAGCAAAGCAATCCTCCAACGGCCGGGAAGCGACCCGGGAACGTTGCGTACGGTCGAGAACTAATCTTGACCCGACAACATGCCCGAGCCAACCCGTCCCGTGTTGAGGATGCCAGAGACATCAACAGCGGGCGTGGTGCCCGAAAGGAAAGGCAGGAGCATATGGCCCGGGAATCAGTCCGGGGTCACTCGGTCAAGAGCCGAGTTGTCCCTAGGCGAACGGTTACCCGAAGTCATAGCCGAGCCCGATCCCAGAGGACAGCACCCCGCCATGAAGAAGAAGCCTCTTCCACCAACCCGACCAGTTCCTCAGATACCGGTCGGGAAGGAGTTGAAGCCCGAATCAAGGACTTACAGAAGCAGATCGATGGAGTGGCCAAAAAGCTTGATCAAAACTGTGTTCCGAATCAAGCCAATACCGAGACAGAGTCACCATTCTCCAGCCAGATCACGAGGTTCTCCATCTCGCGCAAATTCAAGCAGCCTCGGCTAGATTCATACAACGGCTCGGGAAGCCCGGTCGACCACGTCCAGACCTACAAGGTCCAGATGGCTCTAGCAACCAACTCCGATGAGCTACACTGCCTAGCCTTCCCCAGCACTTTGAAAGGCCCGGCCATGCAGTGGTTCTACTCCTTGGAGCCCCGATCGGTCTGCAGTTTCAAACAACTCAGCAAGCAGTTCATCAACCAGTTCGCCGGTATGCATGAGCGGCCAAAGCCAGACATGCAGCTACTGACAGTCAGACAACGGAACAATGAGTCCCTCAAGGAGTTCACCGACCGGTTCAACCAACAGAAGCTTCAAATCCGCAATCTGAACGAGACAATTGCCATCCTAGCCTTCTGCTCGGGAGTTCAACACACCAAGCGCGCCGAGTCGTTCCACAAAAACCGACCGGAAACTTTGGTTGAGCTCTCTGAGAGGGTTGGAAAATATATTGACACTGAAGAGTTTCTGAAGACCAAATACACCGAGCAAGAAAGCAACGAGTCTTCCAGAAGTAAGCGAAAGCGAGATCAGCCCGGGAGTTCTGACAGTTCTTCCAGTTCACAGCGGTCTGAGTCCGGCAATTCCGACCCGACCACCGGTTCACAGCAGTTCGGGTCAGACAGCCCCGACCGGACCTCCAGCTCACAACAGGCATGGTTCGACAGTCCCGACCTGACCTCCAGTTCACATCGATCAGGATCAAGCAGTTCCGGCTTTGCCTCCAGCACATAAAAATCAAGAGCCCGATGATCCTGATCCGACCCCCTGTCTCCATCATTCTAGATGAGCCCGACTACAGTGGTACTTGCCTGATCACCGCGTAAGGCTTCACCGATTGTCAGAGTTCATACAAAGTCCTCGGGCCTAACCCCGAGGCATCTACAAAGTCCTCGTGCATGACCCCGAGGCATCTACGAAGTCCTCGGGCCTAACCCCGAGGCATGCAAAGACCTCGGGCCTAACCCCGAGGCATCTCAAAAGACCTCGGGCTCCGAACCCAGGCACTCAAAAGACCTCGGGCTCCGAACCCAGGCACTCAAAAGACCTCGGGCTCCGAACCCAGGCACTCAAAAGACCTCGAGCTCCGAACTCAGGCACTCAAAAGACCTCGGGGTCACGCCCGAGGCACCGGCTTCGCTTAGGTCCAACCGACGATGGGGGCAAACCCCCTAGGTGGCTGATGATGGCAAGCTTCAAAAGACCCTGCAACCACCATGTTCCAGGTCGGTTACCTACAGATCATAGCCTCTTTAAGACCCTCGTCTTAGCGAAAGCTTGGGGGGCAAGATGGCGTAGTGAACTAAACAGGTAATCACACCGGGTATCTACAGGCCTCGCGGATAACCAAGTCAAAATCTTGGACAACCCGAGCACCTACAGTACTCAGAGGCATTAACTCCACTTAGGTCCAGACCGACGATAGAGGTGACTAAAATCTCTTAGGTTGGCCGACGATAGAGGAGCAAAAGGACCCTAAAGCACCGTGATTTAGGTCGGCTCCACCAACATGGTCAAGCTCTTCTCCCAACAGTCTTGACGAAGGCTGTCCGGGCGGAAGACAACCATCCTGGGGAGTTAACATGAAAAAAGGACCCTAGAGCAATACGCTTTAGGTTGGCTTTTCCAACATGGTAAAATCCTTCTACCCACAGCCTTGACGAAGGTTTACGGGCAGAAGATAACCATCTTGGGAGCTAACTCAAGCAAAAAAGACTCCGAAGTAGGCCGAGTCTCAACTCTCGGTCACTTCCCGAGCATTCAAAGACTCCGGATTAGGCCGGGTCTCAACTCCCGGTCAGTTCCCGAGCACCTAAAAGTCCCGAGCTAGGCAAGGACTCAACTCTCAGCCAGTTTCCGAGGACTCACCAGGCTCAGAAGCCCCGAGGCAGCTTCCACAGGCACTCAGACAGCGGCAAGTAACATCAAACTGATTTCCAAACTTGCCCCGATATAGCATCTGGCCAATCTTGGAAATGGGGGGCAGCTGATACACCCAAAATTATGGGCAGTTTCCTACTCAGTTTGGAAGACTAATGGAAAGTGCAACTGTTTCCTAATCCAATTAGGAAACCCCCACAATTAATGTCAATCAATCCTAATACAATTAGGAAACCTACTTGATTGGTGTCAATCACATCCTAATGGGATTATACTTCCTTATCTATGTATGAGTAGGTCTCTTACATCTATAAAAGAGGCCTCTCACCCCCCATTGAAGGGGCCAATAATCTGTAGTCTACACAGCACCTCTACAAAATTCACCATTATACGCATACTCCCGGCCGGTATTACTGGTAGTGCCGCCCCTCTTTGTTGGCTCACCAGGCCCGCCGGTGATCTGCTAGTGAACGTGCTCAGACACACCCGTGGACGTAGGTACCTTCATTAACAGGGCCGAACCACATACAAAAAATAGTCTCTCTCTCTCCCTCCTAAATTGCTTTACTTTACTGTTACCAATTTTTGGCATCATCACCAATTTTTGGCATCATCATATATATATACAGTCAGGTTTAGTAGTCAGGTTCTAAAGACGGCACGCTCTTACCTTACCTGTGTTTTGGCCTTGGATCGTGTTTCATTAAGGACAATTTAATTATTTCACAGTTTTTAAACACGATTCCACAGTTTCAAAAACAGAGGTCGAGAATCTTTGTATTATGTGTAATGTATTTGGATGCAAATTGCATAGTATGACCGCATCCAGTATTTTTTTTTATATTAATTTATTTCTTTTTCAAGCCGCATCCACTATTTGAAATTCCCAAAAAGAGCAAACATAAGTTGAAAATTACCAATTAGGCAAAATGAAAGCCCAGCCACAATTTCACCATTTGAAATTACCAAAAAGTACAAACGAAGTTTGAAAAATACCAATGTAGCAAAATCAATTTGAAACTGCACGGAAACCGAGTGATGCCTATCACAATCCACCAATTTAGTTTGAAAAACAAATCAAACGATTTGAATATCAATCATAATGGTGAGCACAAAAAAGGAAAATCCCTTATTTTAAGAGATTATTATCCACTTAGCAGTTAATACCCATTACCTTTAATTACCATACACATCAATATCTATTTACATATATACTAGGTTATTGACACATGTTTGGCACATTGCTTCTGAAATATGTTTCTACAATTGTGTGTGATCTAATTTTATGTGCCTATCTTTACGTTTTCAAGTATTTTAATTTTGTTCTCTTTTGAAAAAAATACTACAATATTTTTATGAGTTATTTTTGTGTCCATATATTCAAAGTTCCTTAACGGACAAGATTTTTGAAATAGTAGATAATACATACAAATGACCGACCAAAGGAGTCACTATTTATAGTTATTTCATTTATGACTTTTTGCTATATTATTTTACAGTTCGGGTGTGCTAGAGCCTTGTGAGAGGTAGACTCAAACTTGCAAAAAAACAAAATTTTCTAAAATTAGTTGTGTGAGCGATACACAAGGTTTCATATTATATAAGTTCTAACAGGTGAGGTGATCCTATGATAGTGTTGAAGACATCCATACAAGTGATGAAACACAATAAGAGAAATTAAATAAAAAGTGGATTTTTATTTAATGAAAGAAAAGAAATTACAAGAATACAATTAAGAATGTTAAGAATGCTTTTTGGATGAGGTCTATCGAGAGAGACGCACAGTGTCTTGATAGCTTGGCTAGCCTGTCAATTTATAGCGGCCTGGACTGGTAATGATAAGGCGATAAAATCTTATGAATAATAATCTGGTAAAAAATATCAGATTTATCTCTATAAATCTGATCATGAATGTGGCCCGAATTATGGCTTCATTCGGCTTCCTAAGCAAGTAAAAATATTATCCCCCTTAAATCAGATAATATATGTAATACTTGTATCCAGAAAATTGAAGTAATATTTAATTTGCATGAATTAATTAGTATAATTAATTGTATGTGATGATTTGGGTAAGTTGCAGTTACCCCGATGTGATAAGTGCTTGATAGATGGCACAGTTGGACAAAAGTGAAACGGGAGCCATGGGAGATCCAGATTGGATAAATTGCTATTAGTTGTATTTATGTGATTAAATGGTGGACATGTAAATGTAAATGTGTATATTATAATACATGTTGATATTATATGATTATTTAATTGATAAAATGTTAAGTACTTTAATATTTTATTATTGTTCATGATTATGCACTTGTGAATGCGTAATTGAACACGTGACATAATTGGTAAACTAATTTGTACTTTTTATAATATTTGGGACCACATTTAGGATCATTGTAGTATGATCCATACATGTGCCACCTAGGTGACACATGGCGGTGATAGGGGAATGCATGCATACTTAGCTATGCCTAACAAAAAGAAAAAAAGAAGACGAAAGAAATAGAGAAAAACGTGTGGGTGTGTGTAGTATTATATATATATATATATATATATACTAGATATTACCCATGGTTAAAGTCATTTTCGAACAATTCAAACCATACCTGCGATCTATGCTCGCAGTCTATTTGATAATGAGCAATGGCTCAAATCCCTTAACCCTTTCAACAATAACTGACAACTAATCATTTCTCCGACCCAATAACTAACTCCATGTGCCTTCTAAAATTCACTTAGTAACTTTATTGACAAAATCTAACACATGAGTTTGGCTAGAATAACAAAAAGGCAGTTAAAATACAACTGAAGATACAATGGATAGAAAGTTGAAATACATTACCATTAAAAATAAAATGAAAATTAAAAGCTGAGTCCTAATTAGATCAAGAAGCTCACACACACATCTTCTCAAACCAAATACCCCACCTGTTGCATAGATTAATATTCATTCCACCTATTGCACATTGTTGCTTACTTGCTTCAAACCAACAAAAGTATAAAAAAAAAAAAAAAAAACAAAAACAAAAAAAAAAAAAAAAAAAAAAAAAAAAGCATATGCCCAAATTAGATAACGATTCACAAATTAGTATTGATAGTCTTGAAATCAGTCCAAACCTTTGAACACTCGTCAATAGCTTTGATAGTAGCCTTGAAATCGCTAGCATTCAACTTCTCTTTGCACGCTTGTACTTCTGCTCAAAATCCACAATTATTATTAAGGTTGAAGAAAACGGCGATTGCCAAAATCCATCAAGCTTTTTCTCGACATCAATTTGGGTCTCTGATCATGAGACAGTCAAAATCTGTAATTAAAAAAAAAAACAAATAAGTAGAAGCCAAAAATAACAAAAGACCTTGAAGAATGACTTAAAGATCAGAGAGAGAGAGAGAGAGAGAGAGAGAGAGATGAACTTCTCTTCTTCTTACACTTTCTCATCAACCAAACATAACAAATATCCCTCGAAGAAAAACATAGAGAGTAGATAAAGCATAAAGTGAAAATTTTGAAACCATGAATCGAGAATGGACATGGCCAAAACTCTCCAAAAAAAAAAAAAAAAACACAGCCAATTCCAGCAACTTGTTCAACCATGATATTAGTACATATACATATGGTGGTGGAGTCAATGGACAAAAGAAGATAAGATATGAGAAGAGAAAATATATTTACCAGGCCCATGTAGTTTACCTGTCATTGCCAAGAACATTCCAAAACTATATATAATTGCTCTCTTTTTTCTGAATTAAATAAAATAAACATAGGGAATCCGCCAAATAATCATCCATAATCCCTAATTTCTTATCCTTATCCAACTAATCAATTAAATGCGATTTCTCAAATGATGTTACCCAAATTCTTCCAGAAGTAGTTGAAGTCCGGCCGAATGCAAATTTCCTGAAAATCACCCAAAACAACAAGAAAGGCCACCAGGGGGGTTATTCACCCGAGGCCTCCTCCGATGCCAAAGCTAGTATATATATATATATAGATAAGCATTGCTTACACTTGAAAGCATAGCTTACTCTTGAATCCCAAAATTTCTTTTCCATGTACATTTAACAATTGTATCACCTTTAACTATAGTGATTTTAAATCACATTCCTTGTGGTCGAGTGATAAGCTTCTTGAGTGTACTATTTATGAAATTTAGTGTTAGAGTCATGAGGAGCGTGGTTACTGGAGAATTCAACCGGCAACTCCAAGGCCTCGAGGAATTAATTGAGATGCTCGCGAACTGGCCCGGACACCCCTGATTACCAAAAAAATAAAACTATAGTGATCTTTATTGAAACTTGGTTTACATGGAAACACAATCAATGCATTTGGAAATTTAAATCGCATTTGAAATTCAAATTTACAAACCATAACATTACTCTTGATTTAATACGAAGTAATTTTATGATTTTTAAGGGGAATTGCTATGTACACCCGTGTATTTGCTATGTAACATTCCTTTATTCTAGTCATGTTTCTTCTAAAAATTCTCACTTTTGTAAAGTTGAGCGGTGTACATAGCAAAATTAGCGGTGTACATAACAATTTCCTTTTTAAATTTAAAATAGGGTTAATTGCAAAAACACCCCCTCAACTATGACCCGTTTTTGAGTACACCCCCTGATTTAAAAAAGTGAACAACTTCACCCCCTCAACTATCAATTTTTTTTTAGTCTCAAACGCTGTTAATGGAAGTAATGAAATGACGCATATACCCTTGGTCTGAATTGCAAAAACACCCCCTCAACTATGACCCATTTTCGAGTACACCCCCTGATCTAAAAAAAGTGAATAACTTCACCCCATTCCCCTCCCTCTCTCTCTTTCTCTATCTCTCTCTCTCTCTGCAACTTTTCTCTCTAAATTATAAGGTCCCAATTTAAAAAAAAAAAACTATTTGTAATATGTTGGTCCAAAAAATCAACCCCACAATTTAGAAAAAATAACTACATATAAACATTGGTCCAACTGTAATCCAACACACCCTAAACATTTGTCCCAACTTATTTACATCTCATCTCTTAGTTTAGTCTACACAAATTGTTTTACCATCATGCCAAACTTTACAAATTTCAATCAACTATCAACCCTTATTACTGTTAGGCTTTATTTGGTTCATGGATTTAGTGAGGGAGAGAAAAGAAGAAATGAAATCGACAAAGAAAATTAGTTCTCAGGTATTTTCCCTTCTATTTCATCCATGATTAATAATATCGAAAACTAATAATATTTAAAATATGAGTAATGTTGTGCTTATCAAATTTTGTATCCTAGGTGGTTCTCAAACACGTGGTAGTAGGCCCACCTGATTTTGATTGGAGGATGCTGAAGTCGTTCCACCATTATTGAAGTTGGTCTTGCCGTTATATGTATTTGGAAACCATTTGAGATACAAAATTTGAGAAGCATAACATTACTCTTTCCTTGTAATTAAGCCAATGTATTACATATAATAAGGTTTTTTGGGTCTATTTGTAATTACGCCAATATATTACATATAATAAGTTTTTTTTTTTTTTTTTTCAAATTTTGGGAGAATGAAGTATAATTGGACCAACATCTTACATATAAAATCATTTTCTTTTAGCCTAACTGATATTTTTGGAGGGCTATATAACAAGTTTACTTATTTTGGGGGGGGGCAAAGCTTAATAAAATTTAAAAATTTCCTAAAATACACATGTAAAAGTGTAATTTTTCAAAAAGCCAAGGGTCTCCCCCCCCTTCCGCCACTAGTCGTGGTGGTGTGGGGCAAGGGAATGAGAGAGAGAGGGAGAAGGGAGAGTGAGAAATCAGGATAGACTGTAAAGAGAGATCAAACTCATTTTGGACACAAAGGGTAAAATTGTCCATTTTTGCTCTCACGTGATGGGCACATGCCCATTTTCATTTGCAAACAAACGAAGAGGGTCAACTTGTCGAATAAAACAATCGGAGGGGGTCAACTTGTCGGAAAAAAAAAAAGTTCAAGACATGGAGTTGAAAACGGGTCATAGTTGAGAGAGTGTTTTTGAAATTAACCCTTTAAAATATTCCAAATACTATAAGATAATATTACATACTGTACCGTAATTATTGCTAAAGCATATAATACATCTGTCAAAAATATTTAAAAATCAAATTAAAAATTCAAATTTGATAAAATGGGATTATTCATCCACATTAACAGCCCCCCCCTTCCCCAAAATAAAAAAATAAAAAAAAAAAAAGGAAAAAAAAACTATATAGAGACCGTGTGGGCCACCTAAACCAACTGGGTCTGGAACTCCAAATCGTTCAATCCAAACACCACTCTTCATTTCCATTCCAAAAGACAAAATGAGGACTAGATTCTTACACATATTCTATAATCCTCCAAAGAAACACACAACACACATCTATATATATTCTATAATCCCCCAAAGACAGCTCTAAAGGGGCATACTCTCTTTATTAAAGTGAGTGTTCTATTTTGACCGTCTGATTATGTTAAAAAAATTATAAATTAAAAAAACTATCCTTTATAAAATACAATCTGACAGTCAAAACAAAAACATATTAAAGAGAGGCCTCTTTGCTACACAGATAGTTATATGTGTACAACGGTACAAAGGCTGTTTTGTATCTCATCATAAACGATATTCCTTCTGCATTTATCCCCACCCCAAATTAAATTCCACAGCAGCCTCTACTGTACATAAATAAAACACTGTTTTGTGTACACACACACATATATAGATATTCTCTTTTCTTGATTTAATAAACCCAAAATGTCATCTATTCTGAGCGCAACTGGTGTTGTCTTTGCAACGGCGGCCGTGATCTTCCTCATCCTTCGCCGGAATATAAATTTCTCGCCAACCCATATTTCCGGCAATCAAAATTCTCCACCTTCAAATCAAATTCTGCGTTCCTGCTTATCTTCAGGTAGTTGGGTTACTTTTTCCTTCTCATTCCTCTGTCTCTCTCTATCTATACACACACACACACACATGCATATATAGGTGTGTCATGTGTGTAAGTATTTATGTAAATGTAGTACAATACATTTTGTACCCTTTTGCACTTTTGATCTTAGTTTCAAATTTAAGCAATTTGATCATTAAGTTAATAAGCTTGTTGCTCTGTCACAAATCAATTCATGACTAAAATTTAGAGTTCAGATTTCAAGTGCACAAAGGTTTTTTTTTTAGGCTATTTGGCACTTTGATCTGTAATTTTAAAATTTGATCTGCGCGCGTACACATACAAAAAAAAAATTTAAAAATTAACTGTACTTTAAATTTAAATAATTTTGTCCTCAAACTGATAAATTTGTTGCTCCGTCACAATTTATATGCAATATTGACTGAATTAGAGTTTAGATATCAAGTGCGTAAAGTTGCTAGTTTGAGAGAATGCATTTTGTATCTTCAAATTATCTACTGTTTTGCACTTTGATCTGTGATTTTAAATTTATGCCATTTGCTCCTTAATCTATATTTATATTAACTTTTAGTTTTACCACCTCAGTGGTTACATAGTTACATGGTACCTGTTTTTCAGAAACCATTTGGTTTTCAATGAATAATTTAAAATGATTTTTTTGTAAATTCTGTACAAGCATTTGTTAAAAAAAAAAAAAAAATGTTCAAAATATGATACGATCGGAGTATTTGTAATGGTGTGATGACATATAAGATAAATTTAAGCTAAGTTCCTATACAGAAAGTAGAAGTCACACAGTGGTGTAAGAAGCAACCCAGTAGAGGGCGTGCCGCCTAGGGTGGGTCGGTAGAGGCATTGTCATTTAGTAATTTTTTAAAAATTTTGTTAATCAAATCTTCACTCATTTTTTGGTAAAAAAAAAAAATCCAAAAGGCAAAGTCTTTGCCGACCGCTGCGGGACAACATTGCCTTTGCTGGCTGGGTGGAATACGGCAATATTGTCTTTGGCGTTTGGCTGTATGGTGAGTGAATTTAGTGAAATGGTAAACATAAGTTTCACTATCATACACCCATCTAAGTTCCTATACCAAAAACATCATTGGATGACCCTGTAGGCTAAAAAACCTAAGTTCTTATACAAATTTAACACCACTTGTATAACACCCGTATTTGTGTTATTGCTTTTGCATTTCATTGTCATGCATGATAATGTGATGTGGCGTGTCTTTTGGCATATGTTTGGGTGAGTTTTGACTCACGAGTTGATTTGGGTGTCTGTATTAGAGAACCCTTTGAAACTGTAGTGATTGAGGATTTGTTGTTGTGACGTCTCTCCGAGTATGAGACGGTCACTGTGGAACATTTTAAATATTTATCTGAAAATAAATGTTTACCTGTGTATTTCAATATCTGTATTAATTTTCGTTTTAGAATTTATATCTGTTGCTAGTTTTAGTATCCTGGTGAGAACGAATTAATACGCTATTAATTTGGTAGGCTAATTAGCAACTTCGGAAACGTCATGTAGAAATTCGCGTTTTAGCGACCAAACGAAACTTAGTTGAAAACTTTTATAATTTTGAGGTTTCACTTATAAAGCTATGAATAATCTGTGTAGAAAGTTTTAGAGACTGATTAGGAGTTTGAAAACTCGTGGGGAGGTAAACGTAATTTCCGAGAGTTTTGCCTATATATAGATAGAGATGAGTGAGATATTTTACAAAGCTTACAACCTAAGTTTCCAAAAAGAGGCCAAGGGAGATTTTGTTGCTTCGAGCTTTGGGACGCCAAACGACGACCTTCCGTCAGTTTGTTTTCTCCCAGATTTCATATTCGAGCTCCTCGAGGTAAGAGCTTCGTTTTGATATATGTTAGGACTTGTTTGGCCAAGTTTTCCGAAAAGTTGTTTCCTAGAATTTTTCATAAAAGTTGATAAATGGAATTTTGATTCATAGGAATTGTACTAGACGGACTTCTGCACGGTCTTTGTACACGGGTTTTCTTTGAATCGAAGTTTAAGAGTATAAATCGGAGGTGAGTGATTCAACTATATTTTTGGAATGGTTTCTTGACATGTATTCATGTGATGTTTGAATAACATGTATTAATACTTAGAGATATCTTGTGTAGTTCATATTGAGCATTTATATTGATAAGTAGGCCCAATAGCACGATGAAATGTTTTGATTACCGCGAGCATGGTGATATGTAATTGAGCATGTTAAGTTGCTTATTTGGGTCAGAAGGAGCACGTAGTCACCATGCCATTTTGTGGAGACGATATAGGCATTAAGGTCGCACGATTGAAGAGAAAAATCGTGGGTCTTACCCTTTTGCGTGGACTTATTGGCGAGGAGTCGCAGATTGGGAATATGGACGGGCACGTGAGTCTCCGGCGACTAGTATGAATTGTAGAGATGTGAATGCGGACATGTTTATCATTCATGTGCATATGTTGTGTTATTCACTAAGCGTTAGCTTAAATAAATCGAATATGTGTGGTTATTCAAAGAACCATTTCAGGTGTAAATGCTGGCGAGGAATCACAGAAGTGAGCACGTGGGTTGGGAGTTCTTTTAGAAGGCAACTTGAACGTTAATCTTGTAGTTTTGGGACAATAGGAATGTTGTAATAAGAATTCTTATGGTTTTTAGTTATGTTTAACTTGGTAGGTTAGAACGAATCTAAAATTATGTAATAGTTAGTAACATGTTGTAACTGTGCTTCGGTAATATGTTAATACAGTTAGGATTGCTTTGGAGTACTTTTGGAAGTGTGTGTTTGATCCCCGTTTGAATTTAAAAAGCTTTTAAACTTGAAAATGCTGCAGAATGTGCTGCTGCCAGGGGATCAGTCGACTGGTTTGTTGAACAGTCGACTAGAGCATCCTTTTTAGCAACTCTCTGCATCGTTTCATAGAGGATCAGTCGACTGGGTCCCCGATACAGTCGACTGGATCATGGTTTTTAAAACTGATATTTTTGACCAGGCTAGACTTCAGTCGACCGGACTTTACCAGTCGACTGAAATTTTGAAGCCCCAGTCGACTGGATGTAGAAAGCAGTCGACTGGATGGTGTTTTAAAACCCAACTTTCTGCTGGACCAGGATCAGTCGACTGGATCCGAGGATCAATCGACTGGACAGATGGTTTTCAAAAAGACTTATTTTTTTCCGCTGCATGTGTCACGACCCATCCCACTACGCGTGGAAATAGGACACGTGGCACGCCACCAAGGCTCATCCAAACAATCATATAATAATACGCAGCGGAAAGAACTTTAAAACAACACTGGTATTTAAAACTTAGGGAACATTACCCTCTGAGTTTGTAAAATCCATTGAAAACAGAGTTATAAAAAAAGTTTCGTTCAATCAAAAGTGTTCACAAGAATCCATTTCAAAATACAGAGGTTCAGTCGACTGCCCAGTCGACTGTACTAGGGTCCAGTCGACTGTGCCTGGCAGAAACTAAAACCCTAAATCCTCAACAGAGGTCCAGTCGACTGCCCAGTCAACTGCTTTTCTATTATTAGAAGCAGTAGCCAAAATCAACAGTGGTTCAGTCGACTGATGAAGGGGTCCAGTCGACTGCTTTTCTATTATTCACTTTCAGTGTCTCAACCACACGAGATCCAGTCGACTGACTCTGGGTCCAGTCGACTGCTCCCCTGCTAGCAGCCCTGTGATGAAATATACTAACACATGCTTCTCAATACCAACAACAATCCCAACCATAACTGAATTCCAACATTCAAAACATAAATACAGACGTTCAATTACAAGATTCCGGTACTACGGAACTAATCCATGATTCTATTACAACATCCTATAATATTCAAATCCTTACACAAGTCTAGGATTTAAAACAAAAACATATACAAGGTGATTCTCCGGCGTTCATCGGCCTCACTCATCGCGCTTCTTCTTATCCTTCTTCTTACCTGCAATGGAGTACATCTCCACTGCTCAGCTATATGCTGAGCGTGCAAGTTCTAACATGTGCAATATATGATAAAACATGCTTTAATCTCATAAATCATACAATAGTCTCTAGGGAGAAAAATACGCATTCATCCGGTAGCGGCAAGTCCAAGCCTTAAACTGCGATACCAATAGCAAGTCCAAGTCTATCAACCATTGTATCCACAAGTGCCATGGCAAGTCCAAGTCTATCAACCATGCACAGTAGCCGTCGCTACTAAATTCTCAAACATCGAGAAGCTTACTCCGGCATGAATTTGTATAAGACTCCCCTTCGACCCACATAGACAACTTAACGTGCTCGCATAAATTTAGACATGCTTTTCACAATTTAGCGCGTGCATAATTAACGGGCCTACAATTAACACATGGATTTTGCCCGGATCACAATTTCGTCGTCGAAATATAAAACATGTATTCCTCTATATTTCACAAGTTAGGACTTCATACCTCGTGCGATTTCCCCCAAACTTTGAAGGATCGACTAGGAGGCTAAATAATCGTCGGATTTCGAATTTGGGACAATTCCTACAAGTTTATACCTGTTTTTCCCAAAAGTCTAAAATTAAGATCTTAACAAAAATTGGCCAAACATGACCTAAGTGGTATCAAAACGTAGATCTTACCTCCACGAGTTCAAATCTGAAATCTGGAGAAAATCTGACAGACGAACGGTCGTCGATCGGCGTCGCAAAGCCCGTTGGCTCCAAATCTCCCTTCTCTCTCCTCTCTCTAGATATTATAAAAGTTGTGAATGAGAATGAAATCTCATCCACTTCTATTTATAGGCAAACTTCTCGAAAATTGTGTTTACCTCCCCGCAAGTTTCTCAAAACTTCTCATTCACCCATGAAACTTCGCACACGTCCATTTTATAACTTTACGAGTGAAAACTATAAATTTCAAAAGTTTCCGACTAGGTTTCGTTTGGGTCCAAAATAACGTCCGAAAACTATATTCTGTGGAATCTCTACACAATCTACCTTTTCAATCAGCGTATCACTCACGTTCTCACCACAGTTCTCAAAATGATATAATGATATCAAAGATTACTAGAATTCCCACAACACAGATAAAATTACTATTCAACAAATACCAGATAAAGTCAAATAACATTTAATCACATAAATGTCATTTAGTCATGCCCATGCAATATGAACTTCCATGTTCCCGTGTCCTCACTGACACCTTACCGTTGACTCACCGTCAACCACAACTCGAATTATTAATAACATTAATAACTCCAAAATCTCAAATGATGCATTTTTCAAAATCGTAAATTTCTGGAACGGGTGTGACAACTCTCCCCTCCAAAAAGGAAGTTTGTCCCCAAACTTTACCTCATGCGTTGAATAAGTATGGATACTCATTCCTCATGTCTTCCTCACTTTCCCATGTAGCCTCTTCCACCGTATGACTACGCCATAGCACTTTCACCATTGTAATAGTCTTAGTTCTCAATACTTGTTCTTTGCGATCTAGAATCTCCACTGGTTGTTCCACATAAGTCAAGTCCTCCTGAATTTGCAACGGTTCAGGTATAATGATCTTACTCGTATCAGTCACGCATCGTCTCAACATCGACACGTGAAATACGTTATGCACATGTTCCAACCCTGACGACAAGGCCAAACGGTAAGCCACTGGACCTACTCTCTCTAGGATCTCAAAAGGTCCTATAAATCTTGGATTGAGCTTTCTCCTCTTTCCAAATCGCACAATGCCTTTTAAGGCGATACTCGCAAATATACGAAATCTCCCACTTCAAAATTCATCGGTCGTCATTTAGAGTCCGCATAACTCTTATATCGGCTCTGAGCTACCTTGAGTCGCTCTTGAATCAACTTTATCTTTTCAGTAGTCACCTGTACTATCTCAGGTCCTAATAACTTCCTTTCTCCAACCTCGGTCCAACAAATCGGTGATCGACACTTACGGCCATACAAAGCTTCATATGGTGCCATACAATACTTGATTGAAATCCGTTGTTGTACGCAAATTCAATTAAGGGCAAGTGGTGCTCCCAATCACTCCCAAAGTCTAATACACACAATCTCAACATATCTTCCAAGGTCTGAATCATACGTTCTGACTGTCCATCGGTCTGAGGATGAAATGCAGTACTGAAACTTAATTTCGTACCCATAGCTTCTTGCAAACTTCCCCAAAATCTTGACGTAAAACTACTATCACGATTTGACACAATCACAGCTGGGACTCCATGTAGTCTTACAATCTCTTTCACATACAATTCCGCTAACTTGGATGGTTTAGTCGTCTTGATTGGTAGAAAATGAGCTGACTTGGTTAATCGGTCAACTATAACCCAAATCTTATCATTCTTATTGATTGATCGTGGAAATCCTGAAACAAAATCCTTCGTGATCTCGTCCCATTTCCATTCCGACACTGGCAAAGGTTGTAGTAACCCCGCGGGTACTTGTCTCTCTACCTTGACCTGTTGACATGCCGAACATTCGGATACAAACTTGGCAACTTCACGCTTCATACCCTTCCACCAAAAGTTTTCCCTCAGGTTCCTGTACATCTTATTACTTCCCGGGTGCACTGAATATCTCGTACTATGAGCTTCTTCTAGAATTCTCTCTCTCAAGTCTTTCACATTTGGTATACATAATCGATTTCCCAGTTTCAACGTTCCTTGTTCCAACACAAAACCAGGTCGCTTCCCCAAAGGTATCTCATCCCTCATTTTGCACAAATAGACATCGTTGAATTGTTCTTTCTGAATCTCATCAATAATATCTGGGTGTGCCATGATTGCCATCATTAAGCCACCACTAACCTTTGGTATTACATCCAAGTCCAAACGTTCCATTTCTTTTACTAATTCCTTTTGTTGCGTTAGCTCATCGGCTAAGTTCCTCGGCGTCTTCCGGCTTAATGCATCGGCGACTACATTCGCCTTTCCCGGATGGTACTCAATCGAAAGATCGTAATCCTTCATCAACTCCAACCATCTTCGTTGTCTCATGTTCAAGTCCCTTTGGGTGAAAATGTATTTCAAACTCTTGTGGTCTGTGAATATCTCACACTTTTCTCCGTACAAGTAATGTCTCCAAATCTTCAAAGCATGAATTACCGCGGTTAATTCAAGATCATGGGTCGGATAATTAATCTCATGTGTCTTCAACTGTCTAGAAGCATAAGCAATCACTTTACCCCCTTGCATCAACACGCATCCCAACCCTTGATGCGACGCATCACTATAGATCACAAACCCCTCAGTTCCAGATGGTATTGTCAATATCGGTGCTCTCGTCAAACGTGACTTCAATTCTTGAAAACCGTCCTCGCATTCCTGACTCCATTCAAAAGTAACTCCCTTTCTCATCAACCTTGTCATAGGCAATGAAATCTTCGAGAAATGTTCAATAAAACGGCGGTAGTATCCCGCTAATCCCAAGAAACTTCGAATTTCAGATACGGAAGTCGGTCTTTGCCAATTTGATACAACTTCTACTTTGTGAGGATCAACTGAAACTCCATTCTTATCAATCACGTGACCAAGAAAAGTAATACTAGACAACCAAAATTCACATTTCTTGAATTTACCAAATAATTGTTTCTCTCGTAATCTCTGAAGTATCAACCTCAAGTGGTTCTCGTGTGTTATCTCACTTGGCGAATAAACAAGGATATCGTCGATGAACACTATCACAAAATCATCCAAATAGTCCTTAAAGACTCGGTTCATAAGATCCATGAACGCGGCTGGTGCATTGGTAACTCCAAATGGCATAACTAAGAACTCATAGTGTCCATAACGCGTTCTGAAAGCTGTTTTCTCAACATCTTCGGCCTTCACTTTCAACTGATGATAACCTGATCTTAGGTCTATTTTGGAGAATACTTGTGCCCCACGAAGTTGATCAAATAAGTCATCAATTCTGGGTAGTAGATACTTGTTCTTGATTGTCAATTTGTTCAGTTCCCGATAATCCACACACATTCTCATTGAACCATCTTTCTTCTTTACAAACAACACTGGAGCTCCCCAAGGCGATACACTTGGTCGAATGAAACCCTTGTCAAGTAACTCTTGTAGTTGAACTTTCAGTTCCTTCAATTCTACTGGTGCCATTCTATACGGTGCTTTGGATACCGGCCTTGAGTCTGGTATAATCTCAATAGTGAACTCGACCTCTCTCTCAATAAGAACATCTGGTAGCTCATCAGGAAATACATCTGAATATTCTCGCACTATCGGAATGTCTTCTACTTTTAATTCAGTCGCCGAGACATCAGTCACTAAACATAGAAATCCATGACATCCCTTTTTCAATAACTTTCCCGCTCGGATAGCTGAAATCAAGTACGGCGGCGGTGTAACCCCACTTCCTTGAAAACAAAAGTTCCCATATATCGGTGATCGAAAATTAACCTCTTTCCATTCACAGTCTATCGTAGCTTGGTTAAGGGCTAACCAATCCATTCCCAGTATCACATCAAAATGATTCACCCCAATCGGTATAAGGTCTACGGTCATCAACTTCTCACCTAATTTGATCTCACAGTTCTTATATACAGTAGATGTCATTATCGCTTTACTAAGTGGCACAGCAATAGACAAATCATATCCTAACGGTGCCGATTTAACGTTCAAATGTTCAACAAAAGCATGTGATACAAATGAATGCGTAGATCCCGAGTCAACAAGTATGCGGGCTAAGTGCGAACATACAAGCACCATACCTGAGACTACTGTCTCGGAAGCAGTCATATCTCCTGGGTTCATCTGATATGCTCTTCCTTGACGTTGTTCCATTCTTTGTCCTCCGTCATTGGATTGTCTAGGCTTCGACCCACTGGAAGCCATAGAACTAGCTCCTTGCTGAGGATACTTCCTCGGGCAATCCCTGGCTTGGTGCCCAAATACTCCACAATCATAACACTTGCCTCTCATGTCGGGTGTTGAATTTGCACTACCCCCGCCTTGGCTCCTGTTCTGGGGTTTGGTCATGAAACATCGGCCTGAGTGTGGTCGGTTGCAAAGTGAACACAACGGTATGTTACTTGGCGTCCTCCTGAATTCACTGAAACTAGAACCAGAGCCTCTTTGAAACGGCCTCTTGAAAGATCCGCCTTGGTTCCTATCCCCACTCTCATTGCTTCGTTTTTCGTGCTGATTCTGCCTCGACCTTTCCATCCCACTCTCGGCCACTAGCGCCGTTTGTTGTACTGCCGCCACAGTCGAATGTTCGTAGGTTTCCACCCTTAAACGAATATTTTCCCTTAAACCTTCTTCGAATTTCCTTGCTCTATCTTCCTCCTCTAGTACTGAACCCTTGCCAAACCTCAACAACGCATTGTACTTGGAAGTATATTCGGTTACAGTCATATCTCCTTGCTTCAAGTTATCAAATTCTCGCTTCTTCGCATTGTAGGCGGCACGCGGAAAGAACCGGCGATTGAATTCTGCCTTGAACCCTTCCCAAGTAATCGGTGCCCCTTGATCTAGTACATTTACCCACCAGTTCTAGGCTTCGCCCTTCAATACATCACTTGCATTTTCCATCTTCTCCCTATCGGTCATCGGGATAGATCGGAAGATTCGTTCCTTGTCCATTATCCAATGTTCTGCGAGCGTTGGATCGGGTGTCCCATGAAATTCCATCGGTTTCTTGCGAGCAAACTGTTCAGATATTGATCTCATACCCCTATTTTCGGGTGCATGTACTACAGTTATTGGTTCCACTTCAATGTGAGGTGTGGGAGGCAGTCGCTCTGATATATTCCGTATCATTTCCCCCATATTTTCCATCATTTCTGCCATTTCATTCATTCGTCGGGTATGGGGTGATAACTCTCGGTCATCCATGATTACAACCCTGTAGTTCTCAATGCATAAACACTATGCATGCACAATAATAACAATATCATGTATGTAAAACAACATCCATAGGCATCAAACATCTCTAAGATGTATGAATGAAATTTAAAACATGTGACAATTCACTCAACACTCCACTCGTCGTCGAACGTTCCCAAAGTTTTGTTACCTCTAGCTCTGATACCAATAAATGTCACGACCCATCCCACTACGCGTGGAAATAGGACACGTGGGACGCCACCAAGGCTCATCCAAACAATCATATAATAATACGCAGCGGAAAGAACTTTAAAACAACACTGGTATTTAAAACTTAGGGAACATTACCCTCTGAGTTTGTAAAATCCATTGAAAACAGAGTTATAAAAAAAGTTTCGTTCAATCAAAAGTGTTCACAAGAATCCATTTCAAAATACAGAGGTTCAGTCGACTGCCCAGTCGACTGTACTAGGGTCCAGTCGACTGTGCCTGGCAGAAACTAAAACCCTAAATCCTCAACAGAGGTCCAGTCGACTGCCCAGTCAACTGCTTTTCTATTATTAGAAGCAGTAGCCAAAATCAACAGTGGTTCAGTCGACTGATGAAGGGGTCCAGTCGACTGCTTTTCTATTATTCACTTTCAGTGTCTCAACCACACGAGATCCAGTCGACTGACCCTGGGTCCAGTCGACTGCTCCCCTGCTGGCAGCCCTGTGATGAAATATACTAACACATGCTTCTCAATACCAACAACAATCCCAACCATAACTGAATTCCAACATTCAAAACATAAATACAAACGTTCAATTACAAGATTCCGGTACTACGGAACTAATCCATGATTCTATTACAACATCCTACAATATTCAAATCCTTACACAAGTCTAGGATTTAAAACAAAAACATATACAAGGTGATTCCATGGCGTTCATCGGCCTCACTCATCACGCTTCTTCTTATCCTTCTTCTTACCTGCAATGGAGTACATCTCCACTGCTCAGCTATATGCTGAGTGTGCAAGTTCTAACATGTGCAATATATGATAAAACATGCTTTAATCTCATAAATCATACAATAGTCTCTAGGGAGAAAAATACGCATTCATCCGGTAGCGGCAAGTTCAAGCCTTAAACCGCGATACCAATGGCAAGTCCAAGTCTATCAACCATTGTATCCACAAGTGTCATGGCAAGTCCAAGTCTATCAACCATGCACAGTAGTCGTCGCTACTAAATTCTCAAACATCAAGAAGCTTACTCCAGCATGAATTTGTATAAGACTCCCCTTCGACCCACATAGACAACTTAACGTGCTCGCATAAATTTAGACATGCTTTTCATAATTTAGCGCGTGCATAATTAACGGGCCTATAATTAACACATGGATTTTGCCCGGATCACAATTTCGTCGTCGAAATATAAAACATGTATTCCTCTATATTTCACAAGTTAGGACTTCATACCTCGTGCGATTTCCCCCAAACTTTGAAGGATCGACTAGGAGGCTAAATAATCGTCGGATTTCAAATTTGGGACAATTCCTACAAGTTTATACCTGTTTTTCCCAAAAGTCTAAAATTAAGATCTTAACAAAAATTGGCCAAACATGACCTAAGTGGTATCAAAATGCAGATCTTACCTCCACGAGTTCAAATCTGAAATCTGGAGAAAATCTGACAGACGAACGGTCGTCGATCGGCGTCGCAAAGCCCGTTGGCTCCAAATCTCCCTTCTCTCTCCTCTCTCTAGATATTATAAAAGTTGTGGATGAGAATGAAATCTCATCCACTTCTATTTATAGGCAAACTTCTCAGAAATTGTGTTTACCTCCCCGCAAGTTTCTCAAAACTTCTCATTCACCCATGAAACTTCGCACACGTCCATTTTATAACTTTACGAGTGAAAACTATAAATTTCAAAAGTTTCCGACTAGGTTTCGTTTGGGTCCAAAATAACGTCCGAAAACTATATTCTGTGGATGTCACGCCCCGACGTAGCATAATTCAGGAAAGCATTTAATTTCCTTTATGGACTCGTAGGTCGTGACAAGTGAGTATGACCAATTGTCCCTGCAACAAATAACTTAACAACATTTCTAAAAGAAAGGATACTAATAAACATAAGCTCCGAAATTTAAAACTTACTAAACTATTACATAGGTCAATGTCTTAGGCACAAAACGCCCTTATTCAAAAGCTATTCTCCAGTCTATTACAACTTCAGAAAATGAAAGACATAGGAAATAATAAGCAGCCTCCTGGAAAGTTCCCTGCCTCTAACTAGCGTAGTCGAAGTACCCTGGCTGCTCCTACCCCTGAAAATCTGGACATACAGTCCAGGACGCATCAACGCCGTCAGCTTATGAAAGCTGGTGGTAAAATAAACAAGTGCTCGCAATGTATATATAAGTAAATAAACAACGGTACCATTTAACTTTAACAGTAATATATTCAAGGTTCCAATTCCAACATAATCACGGGGGAATATAGTAATAAATAAGTACGGAATTGTACATGAATTGTGAAACATCTTATTTTGCCAATTCTTTCCTTTAGAACAATCAAATTAAATCAACACATCATTTCAGCTACCAGAAGTAATAAGTATTCAGTCATCCAATTCATACGCTACACTCTCGCCTCCAATACCAGGAATACTATCCGATCGGTGTTGGAGTCATACACCACACTACTGCCTCAGATACCAGGAATACTATCCGATCGATATCTAGACCAAACACAACCAACCATCGCTCCAGATATCAGGAATACTATCCGATCAATATCCGAAACGCGCGCCTTAGATACCAGGAATACTATCCGATCGATATCTAAGTCGTACACAACACTATTACCATCGCTTCGGATATCAGGAATACTATCCGATCAATATCCGAAACGCGCGCCTTAGATACCAGGAATACTATCCGATCGATATCTAAGTCGTACACAACACTATTACCATCGCTTCGGATATCAGGAATACTATCCGATCAATATCCGAAACGCGCGCCTTAGATACCAGGAATACTATCCGATCGATATCTAAGTCGTACACAACACTGTCGCCTCCAATACCAGGAATACTATCCGATCGATATTGAGGTCGCACACCAAAACGCCACCCTTTATTCTTTTCACGCTTTCTCACACACATGCATGTCGACACAACCTTGACCCAAATATGTATGTCAATGTTCATAGTTTTGCAGTATCGGTTAATAATCTCAAAGCTGAATATACGTTCAACATAAATCTCGATCTTAATCGTTCTTACAAGTCCAAAGTCTAACAGTGAGCCTTTAAAACAGTGTATTTGTTAAACAGTCCTTTAAAATTTCCCAAAACATTTTCCAAACAGTCCCTTAACAAAAATCACACAAACTGCCAAAACTGCCACCTCGCGCGAGCGGGTCGCGCGAGCGAGGGGGAGGGAAAATCGCGCGAGCGGATCGCGCGCGCGGAGGGGCTGGACAGGTCGCGCGAGCGGATCGCGCGCGCGAGGAGGGGGAAAGGTCCGCGCGAGCGGGCCGCGCGAGCGAGCCTCGCGCGAGCGGGTCGCGCTCGCGAGTTCTTGCAGAATGTCATCTTCTTCGTCTTCTCCCCTGTTTTCAGTTTCTGACTGTATTTTTACCCATTTCCAGTTTCTGTTTCCAACATGTCATATGATATACGGTTTTCTTCGGTTTTCCGCGTAGATTACGAATACGCGATCAATTTTAATTAATACGGATTGTATCTCTTGATTTTCGTGATTAAAGTTAGAGTGACAAAACTTAAAATCATCAATACGTCGCCATACGGATGAATTACTCCGTAGGATTCGAACCGTAGCCTATTGGGATCAATATCTTTCAATTACAATTCACGGATTCGATTTTGATTAACTTTTTCAAAGCTCCATTTTTAAGCTCTAATGGTGTATCATATATATATACACATATATACACATATACATACAGAAATACACATATATAAACATGGTGAGTGAGTTTATAATACTCACAGAGGCTAATTATACAGAGAATTTTGAGAACGAGAATTCCGCCGAATAATCCGTCGTCTATGAAATTCACTCCCCCGTTCTTGATTTTGAGATATATATAGCTATATATATCTATGTATGTGACAGTGTATATATATATATATATATATAATCTGTATGTGTGTGTGTGTTTGATTTTGAGAGGAAGAGAGAACAATGGAGAGTTATGGAGAGAATGAGAGATACAGTGAGTGAGAGAGAGACACACTGTTACATATATATAAACAGATATGTTTGGGCTCCAAGTTAGGGGAAGAATTCTCCCGGTGAGGTTGAGCTCACGTGCTCCCTCACCCAAGACGCGGTATAAGGCGTAATTTGAAATTAAAACTGGTATTTTTATGGTTGAAAATAAAATGCAGAAAATTATATTAACATAGGAATTAAATTCCCGGTTATACAAAAATATAGATATCGATTTTGAAACCACAGAAAATATTTCCTATATTTTCAAATATTACGGTTTGGCCCCAGATAAATATTTATAAATAGAAATTAAAACAGATGCTCATGGAAATGAAATGCCGTATTTATTTATTAATGATAATAAAATACAGGGCGTTACAGTGGAATCTCTACACAACCTACCTTTTCAATCAGCGTATCACTCACGTTCTCACCACAGTTCTCAAAATGATATAATGATATCAAAGATTACTAGAATTCCCACAACACAGATAAAATTACTATTCAACAAATACCAGATAAAGTCAAATAACATTTAATCACATAAATGTCATTTAGTCATGCCCATGCAATATGAACTTCCATGTTCCCGTGTCCTCACTGACACCTTACCGTTGACTCACCGTCAACCACAACTCGAATTATTAATAACATTAATAATTCCAAAATCTCAAATGATGCATTTTTCAAAATCGTAAATTTCTGGAATGGGTGTGACAGTATGTGTTCTTCAAACTAAAATTTTTGGGAACGTTAATGATTTGGTTTAGCCTCGGTGGCGTGCCACGGGCTTCGGTTCAGCTATTGTGGGACCGGGCTGTGACATTTAGTGGTATCAAAGCATAAGTTTAGAGCCTTGGGAACGAGTGACGTTATATTTGTTGAGTAACGTCGAGTGGAGCGTGTAATTATGAAGATAATTGTTATCATTGTAGAAATGCTTCATGTGTTAGCATTTATTGATTGTGATGAACTGTGCGCATATATCTATATTGTGGCATCGCATGCATGGTCATTATGCATTGAACTCAACAGAGGAATATTTGAAACATTATGGCGGATCTGCCGAGAGAATTGTCACCGCATTCGCGGATGGACCAAATAGTGAATATGGTGGGAAATTTCATACAAGCGGTAAGTGAAAGAGAACAGATGAACGTTCAGCCTCTACAAGTGGAAATTCGTTATATCAATGCACCACCGGCATTGCAACCTCAACACACAATCGTGGAACAGTTTCATAAGCGAAAATCGACCTTGTATCATGGACAGGTTGACATAGACTTGGCTGATCATTGGATGATGGACATGGAAAGACATTTCCGTCAGGTAAAATGTACTGATGAGGAGAAAATTTTATGCGCATCCGATACGTTGATGGGCGAAGCATTAGATTAGTGGAACAACGTACTTGAACAAGGGAAGCCGACCACTTGGGAAGCATTTAACGAAGAATTCAACAAACGTTTCTTTCCACAATCTGCTTATACTCAGAAACGCCAAGAGTTTGCAAGTCTGGTTCAGGGAGACATGACTGTGAGTGAGTATGTATCCCGTTACAATGCCTTATTACGATTTGGGAAAACTACCATTCCGACTGATAGGGATAAAGCTCGTAAGTTTGAGGAAGGACTTAGGGAGAATATCCGTGGCCGTGTGGATATGTTACAACACCCGACCATTTCTCTCGTTGAGGAAGCTGCTCGTATTGCTTAGAAAAGTGTCGACAGATATCGACAGGGACAACAAGGGAAGAGAGCAAATGACAGTAGAGGTAAGAGTCAAGGGAATGCGAAGAAACCGTTTACACAAGGTTCGGGATCATATACGAGTAGCCAAGGAGGGAGTACGTTCATGGGGGACTCGAGACCGTTGTATCCAACATGTAACCTGCGACACAGAGGAACTTGCTACCAATTAAGCACATGTTACTTTTGCAAGCAGTTAGGACACATATCCCGCAATTTTCCTTTGAATGCAAACTCGACCGCACCAATTACCTTTCCGAATACGAAGAGCTACAACCCAGAAACGAGAGGAAAATGTTTTGAGTGTGGACAACCAAGACACATAGCAAAGAACTGTCTGAGTAAGAGACAAACGGGGATGAGTACCGGGGCATCAAGTGTGCCAAGCGAATCAAGGGTAGAACCTCGAGTGGATAAAGGGAAAGGAGTCGTGCAACAGCAAGGACGATACTTCCAGCTTAGGTCGGGGAATACGGATGATACCGTCGTATCAGGTATTCTTCCTATTTGTTCGTATCCTGCACGTATACTTATGGATTCTGGTTCAACGCATTCATTCGTATCACGTGATTTTGTTAAGCATTTAACTGTTAAGTCAGAACCGCTAGGATATGACTTGTGTGTATCATTGCCTAGTAGTGAACCGCTAGTTACTTCTTCGATATTCAAGTCATGTGAGATCAAGATAGGTGATAAAGTCTTGAGCGTTGATTTGATTCCGTTGACGGTGAATTACTTTGATGTTATCTTGGGTATGGATTGGTTGTCGGTTAATCAAGCCAGAATCGATTGTGAACAGAAACGGGTTATAAGTTTCTATCCGTCTGGGCGAGAAGAGTTTACTTTTCAGGGTAAGGGAGTGACCTTACCGCCGTATTTGATATCGGCGATTCAAGCAAGTAAGATGTTGAAGAAGGGTTGTTCGGGTTTCTTATGTTCAATTGTCGACACGCGAGTTCTTGGACGACTAATAGAAGACATTTCAGTAGTTCGAGAATTTCCAGATGTTTTTCCCGATGAGTTACCCGACATATTGATTGAAAGAGAACTTGAGTTCACAGTAGAAGTAGTACCAAGGTCACAACCGATATCTAAAGCGCCGTACCGAATGGCACCGATAGAGTTGAAAGAATTGAAGGTTCAGTTACAAGAACTACTTGAGAAGGGTTTTATCCGACCGAGTGTCTCGCCGTGGGGAGCTCCAGTCTTGTTTGTGAAGAAAAAAGATGGAACAATGCGTATGTGCATCAACTATCGAGAGTTGAATAAGTTGACCGTCAAGAACAAGTATCCGTTGGCGCGAATAGATGACTTGTTTGATCAGTTACAAGGGGCTCAGGTATTTTCGAAGATCGACTTGAGATCCAGTTACCATCAGTTGAAAGTCAAAGAGGAAGATGTTGAGAAGACAGCTTTCAGGACTCGATATGGTCACTTTGAATGTTTTGTTATGCCATTTGGAGTGACTAATGCACCAGCTACTTTCATGGACTTGATGAACTGTGTTTTCAAGGATTATTTAGATGAGTTCGTTATCGTGTTCATAGATGACATCCTAATCTACTCCAAAAGCGTTGAGGATCACGAGCATCATTTGCGATTAGCTTTACAACGATTGCGTGAAAAGAGATTATTCGGCAAATTAAAGAAGTGCGAGTTTTGGTTGACCGAAATAGCTTTCCTTGGACATATAGTGTCAGCAAAGGGGATTTCTGTAGACCCTCAGAAGATAGAAGCAGTTACTAACTGGGTGAGACCAACGAATGTGACAAACTTTCGAAGTTTCCTAGGATTAGCTGGGTATTATCGGAGATTTGTAAAAGACTTTTCGCATATAGCAATGCCGATGACACAGTTAATGAGGAAAGATATTGTTTTTGTTTGGAGTCCAGAATGTGAAGAAAGTTTCCAAGAATTGAAGGGTCGACTAGTGAAAGCACCAATATTAGCCGTTCCGTCAGAGACCGAAGGATTTATTATTTACAGTGATGCTTCATATAGAGGTTTAGGTTGCATTCTTATGCAAAGTGATAAAGTTATTGCATATGCGTCAAGATAACTTAAACCGCACGAGAAGAATTATCTAACACATGATCTAGAATTGGCCGTCGTGATTTTTGCATTGAAGATTTGGCATCATTACCTATATGGGGAGAAATGTAAGATCTATACGGATCACAAGAGTTTGAAGTACCTGTTTACACAACGAGATTTGAACATTAGGCAAAGGAGATGGTTAGAGTTGATGAAGGACTATGATTTATCAATTCAGTATCATCCGGGCATGGCGAATGTCGTCGCCGATGCCCTTAGTCGCAAAGTACCAACCAACACCGCATCAGATTTGACTTCTCAGAAAGAACTGATACGAGATATAGAGAATTTAGAGCTTGAAGTGATACCGAGGATTGAAATTGGCTTGATGTCGACGATGGTGGCACAACCACTCTTGATTCACGAGATCGTAGAGAAACAACTTCAAGATGTGGCTTTGAAGAAGATTTGTGATGAGATTCCGAGGGGAAAACAACCGGGATTTACTTTTGAGAATGATGTTTTGAGATTGAGGGGTAGAATTTGTGTGCCTAACGAGAAGGAGTTGAAACGGAACATTCTAGAAGAAGCACACAATACGAAGTACACCGTTCATCTGGGAAGCACCAAGATGTATAGAGATTTGAGACATGTTTATTGGTGGCCGGGAATGAAGAGAGAAATAGCACGTTATGTTTCGCGTTGTGCTAGTTGTCAACAAGTAAAGGCCGAACGCCAAGTACCCTCGGGATTGTTACAACCGTTACCGATAGCCGAGTGGAAATGGGAGCACATAACAATGGATTTTGTTAGTGTGTTTCCGAGATCGAAGAGATCGAACACTATTATTTGGGTGATCGTTGATCGTTTGACGAAGTCGTCGCACTTCTTACCAATCCGAACAACTAAGCCAATGATGTTAGCTAAGTTGTATATTCGCAAAATTGTGAGACTACATGGTATCCCAGTTTCTATTGTTTCAGATAGGGATAGTAGTTTTACATCGAAGTTTTGGAGAGCCTTGCAAGAAGCAATGGGTACCAAATTACACTTTAGTACCACTTTTCATCCTCAGACTGATGGCCAATCAGAGAGAGTAATTCAGATTTTGGAAGACATGCTTCGGTTATGTGTACTTGATTTCCAGGGTGATTGGGAAAACCACCTGCCGTTAATTGAGTTCGCATATAACAACAGTTTTCAGTCGAGTATTGGAATGGCTCCTTATGAAGCTTTATATGGTCGTGTATGTCGTTCACCAATTAGTTGGACAGAGGTGGGAGAAAGAAAGATTGAAGGGCCAAAAATTGTACAAGAAATGACGGATAAGATAAAGGTAATTAGAAAACGGTTACTGACAGCCCAGAGTAGGTATAAGAGTTATGCCGATAAGCGCAGACGGCCGTTGGAATTCGATGTAGGAGACTTGGTGTATTTGAAAGTGTCACCTTCAAAGGGAATAACCAGATTTGGTAGATACGGGAAACTCAACTCGAGATATGTAGGACCTTTTGAAATTATTGGGAGAGTTGGACCCGTAGCTTATCGTTTGAAATTGCCGAGTGAGTATGCTCAAGTGCATAACGTATTTCATGTATCATTGTTACGTAAACATTTAGTAGAGGATAGGGAACAAGTGATGGCTCCGACGCCGAATGAGATTCAGAGTGATTTGACGTATGTTGCGTATCCGGTAGAAATCTTGGATCGGAAGGATCAAGTCTTACGGAACAAGGTAATATCGAAAGTGAAAGTGTTATGGCGTAGCCAAACTACGGAAGAGATGACGTGTAAAATAGAAGATGAGATGCGTACTCAGTATCCGCAACTTTTTGAGACATGAGGTATAAGTTTGGGGACAAACTTCTTTTAAGGGGGAGAGTATTATAACACCCGTATTTATGTTATTGCTTTTGCATTTCATTGTCATGCATGATAATGTGATGTGGCGTGTCTTTTGGCATATGTTTGGGTGAGTTTTGACTCACGAGTTGATTTGGGCGTCTGTATTAGAGAACCCTTTGAAACTGTAGTGATTGAGGATTTGTTGTTGTGACGTCTCTCCGAGTATGAGACGGTCACTGTGGAACATTTTAAATGTTTATCTGAAAATAAATGTTTACCTGTGTATTTCAATATCTGTATTAATTTCCGTTTTAGAATTTATATCTGTTGCTAGTTTTAGTATCCTGGTGAGAACGAATTAACACGCTATTAATTTGGTAGGCTAATTAGCAACTTCGGAAACGTCATGTAGAAATTCGCGTTTTAGCGACCAAACGAAACTTAGTCGAAAACTTTTATAATTTTGAGGTTTCACTTATAAAGCTATGAATAAGCTGTGTAGAAAGTTTTAGAGACTGATTAGGAGTTTTGAAAACTCGTGGGGAGGTAAACGTAATTCCCGAGAGTTTTGCCTATATATAGATAGAGATGAGTGAGATATTTTACAAAGCTTACAACCTAAGTTTTCAAAAAGAGGCCAAGGAAGATTTTGTTGCTTCGAGCTTTGCGACGCCAAATGACGACCTTCCGTCAGTTTGTTTTCTCCCAGATTTCATAATCGAGCTCCTCGAGGTAAGAGCTTCGTTTTGATATATGTTAGGACTTGTTTGGCCAAGTTTTCCGAAAAGTTGTTTCCTAGAATTTTTCATAAAAGTTGATATATGGAATTTTGATTCATAGGAATTGTACTAGACGGACTTCTGCACGTTCTTTGTACACAGATTTTCTTTGAATCGAAGTTTAAGAGCATAAATCGGAGGTGAGTGATTCAACTATGTTTTTGGAATGGTTTCTTGACATGTATTCATGTGATGTTTGAATAGCATGTATTAATACTTAGAGATATCTTGTGTAGTTCATATTGGGCATTTATATTGATAAGTAGGCCCAATAGCACGATAAAATGTTTTGATTACCGCGAGCATGGTGATATGTAATTGAGCATGTTAAGTTGCTTATTTGAGTCAGAAGGAGCACGTGGTCACCGTGCCATTTTGTGGAGCCGATATAGGCATTAAGGTCGCACGATTGAAGAGAAGAATCGTGGGTCTTACCCTTTCGCGTGGACTTATTGGCGAGGAGTCGCAGATTGGGAATATGGACGGGCACGTGAGTCTCCGGCGACTAGTATAAATTGTAGAGATGTGAATGCGGACATGTTTATCATTCATGTGCATATGTTGTGTTATTCACTAAGCGTTAGCTTAAACAAATCGAATATGTGTGGTTATTCAAATAACCATTTCAGGTGTAAATGCTGGCGATGAATCACAGAAGTGAGCACGTGGGTTGGGAGTTCTTTTAGAAGGCAACTTGAACGTTAATCTTGTAGTTTTGGGACAATAGGAATGTTGTAATAAGAATTCTTATGGTTTTTAGTTATGTTTAACTTGGTAGGTTAGAACGAATCTAAAATGTTGTAATAGTTAGTAACATGTTGTAACTGTGCTTCGGTAATATGTTAATACAGTTAGGATTGCTTTGGAGTACTTTTGGAAGTGTGTGTTTGATCCCCGTTTGAATTTAAAAAGCTTTTAAACTTGAAAATGCTGCAGAATGTGTTGCTGCCAGGGGATCAGTCGACTGGTTTGTTGAACAGTCGACTGGAGCATCCTTTTTAGCAACTCTCTGCATCGTTTCATAGAGGATTAGTCGACTGGGTCCCCGACACAGTCGATTGGATCATGGTTTTCAAAACTGATATTTTTGGCCAGGCTGGACTTCAGTCGACCGGACTTTACCAGTCGACTGAAATTTTGAAGCCCCAGTCGCAGTTGACTAGATGTAGAAAGCAGTCGACTGGATGGTGTTTTAAAACCCAACTTTCTGCTGGACCAGGATCAGTCGACTGGATCCGAGGATCAGTCGACTGGACAGATGGTTTTCAAAATGACTTATTTTATTCCGCTGCATGTGTTCTTCAAACTAAAATTTTTGGGAACGTTAATGATTTGGTTTAGCCTCGATGGCATGCCACGGGCTTCGGTTCCGCTATTGTGGGACCGGGCTGTGACAACTTGAGATGCTCTCACTGCCAAATAAGTTGTATGCAACTATGAAAGTTTTGTTGGATAAGCTACATGTTGGAATTTCAAGTAAGATACATCAGGCAAACAAAATTATCTATGTATTATTTTTATAAGATAATTTTAGTATAGGAACCTAAGTGTAAAATGGTATATAGTTTGAGGTTGTAAAATGTATTAATTTATACACAGAGGACTATTATCTCTATAGTATAGAAGGGATAGTTTTCTGACTATGATTCTTTAGACTATTGATGTGGGTCATTTAGAGGTGCAAGTTGAAACGGAAATTTAGATTTCGATTAGAGAGATTCCAATTTTGACAAAATAAAAGTAATTCTGAATTTCGAAAATCTTGAAACTCTTCACACTTTTCATACCTTTAGCATTTTTCTCCATCCTCTCCCTGTACATCGTTCTTCTTCTCTCAACCCTCCCTCTCTCTAAATAAAATATGTATCTAAATATAAATATTATAAATTTATTTTTATATAAATATAGTTAATTTAGGTTTAAACAAACTTTCATTAGGTGATATTTTCAGCTCATTTTAGAGTTGAAAATTTTTGGTGTTCGATATCCTTAATGCATATTGTAACTCTTTAACTTATGGTTTATGACAACGAGTGTTTCAATTGTATATTGGCATGGACAAACATATATATAATTAAAATTTCAAAAAATTTACAGACACCATGGCCCCTGCCTCCACAAATTTCAATCATGTTAACGAGGGTATTACTTTAGGCCATGTTTGGATGTCAGTAATCTTGGCCGAGAATGGGTACCTCATTTCCATTCGTAAGATTACTATGTTTGGGGCAACATTTATTGGGATTCATAATTGGGTATTGCATTCTCATGGGTGACAAAATCCCAATAAGAATGAGTAACTCATTCCCTTAATCAATGGTGGTATTGTGATTTCCATTGGAATTAGTCATACTTAACAAGGAAAGAATGCAATTTTTGGTATTGTACAATTACTATTATATGTAATTATTTATTACATAATTTGGCATTAAATACATTTGAAGCTTGACCCAATTACCAACAATTGCCAAATAATAATGTATAATTGAATTTCTCTACTATTCAAAACTCGGGTATCGCGATTATTACCAGTAATAGGATACCTAATGCCATCATTGATTACTTCCATCCAAATGGGAGTTCTTTAACAAAATTAATTTAGTGTACTCAATTTATTAACATGCCAAAAAAAGTGTGTACTTTTAGGGCTCGCATTGTAACGTTTCCTATTTTGAGTTTTCAGTTTTTTAAAAACGAAAATCAGTTTTGGTTTTTTTTTTTTTTGAAAAAAAACAAAAACTTGTTTGGTAACATTATTGTTTTTTTTTTTTAAAAAACAAAAAAAGGAAACTCAAAACGACTTTTTGCTGTTTTCATTTTTTACCCAAAATTTGAAAACGTTTTTTGAAAACAAAAAACAAAAACGTTACAAAACGTGTTTTCAATTTTCGTTTTCTAAAAAACGAAAACAAAAACAAAAACAGAAAACAGAAAACAGAAAACGACAACGTTACCAAACGAGCCCTTAGTGTGTAGTTTGGTAGGTTAGGATTTCCCCTATATATATATACATGTACGTGTACTATATATTTGTGTATACATAACAAAGACGTGAGGAAGAGGATATTTTATATATGTGATGTTTAAATATTGGTGTGTAGATGACAAGAAAAGAGAGAGAAAGAAGAAAAGAGTTCAATTTGCTGATGGAGTGGAGGACAAACAGGGAAAATGTGAGGAGTTGAGAGGAGAGAGAGAGAGAAACCAGAGGTAATTCAAACAACTTGCAGGATGGAAAAAATTTATGAAATCCAGGGAATGCCGATGAATCGGGTAGCTTTGTACAATGGAATTATCAGAGATCGTATGCAAAGAATGGAATGCTCTTATTAGTTTAAAAATATATATATATATATATGCATTGTTAATTTTGTTTTATGTTTGTTTATGGTAGTGTTGTAAAAAAGGATGATTTTTTTTTTTTAAATACGAATTTAAATTGACTGTGTGTTCGGATAGTGACCTCTTATGAGTTTGTGATGTCATGACAGCAAAATGACAATTGTAACGAATATTTTTTCTCCTTTCAATGAATTTAAATACTCCTATCAAAACTTGGAGAAATTATCTCTCGTGACAATCGCATTCGACTTTTATTTTATTTTATTTTATTTTATGTGATTTGAATATTCTGTTGGTTATGCATGAGTCCTATGGCAATGAAAAGATCACTGAAGCCAAGGATATGTTTAGGTAAATAAAACTAAGGTATTGATTTAGCCAGCACATTCACAAACCCACCCTCTTTAGCCCACCCCAGAGCCCACTCTCACCTTTCAACTCTACATATTTAGTCCAACACATTTTCTTCTCTTTTTTCAGTCTAGCCCAACTCAAATGTTAATAAAAGAAAAAGAAAAAAAGAAGTTATATAGTATATTGGCACCATTATAGTACAATTCATTCTAAATAGAGAGCATTTTTGCTCACCCAAAAAATGAAACACCAATGCTCACCCAAACATTCCATTGACCTATACAGTGGGACCCAGGATTAAATAAAATGAGATGCTTGGGTGAGCATTGGTGTACCATATTTTGGGTGAGCAAAAGTATTTTGTTCTAAATTTTTGGCCCAACACTTTTTTTCCTTAAATATTTGGTTCGACGCATTGTTCACTCACTGCTTAGTTTAGCCCTACCAACCCAAGCTTTACAAATTATAACGAAAATTCTCCAGAGAGGGTGCCCTCTCTTTATTAAAGAGAGGGCCTCTGTTTTGACCGTTGGATTGTATTTAAAAACTGGATTTGACGGCCAAAACAAATGCCCTCTCTTTAATGAAGAGAAAAAGCCCTCTTTAGAGCTTGACTGCAAATTATAAATTATTTATAATCAACAATCAACTCTTCCTAACCAAATATATGTCTACATAGACCAAAAATCAAAACCAAAAATTCGAGTCGTTGTCCTGGACCCTCTACTATATGGATTTCCAACCCATCCCAGTATAATATAATGGGTCCGCTTTTGGTAACAGTCACATCAAATAATTTCTCCAAAACTTGGTTCATAATGTATGTGATGCTTGATTTATAAAATTTGTGTCATGAATTTCATAACTTTATTTTGTGATTAGTACTTGAATCCTAAAGAAGGTAATTTAGAATCATTAAAAAGCTGACATTGTTTCAAGATTGATTAACTGCATGGTTATCAAATTTGGTCTACACGTGTTAAAATACATTATTTAGGTCCATTTGACAATAAACTTTGCTTCTACGATTAAGTTGCAAAGGCCGTTTTGATTGAAAGCCCCTTGGTAGTTTTTTGATAATCACAAATCTCTGTGATTGACACATATCATTCTGTTATTGTTTGCACCCAATTTTGACCAATTGGTCATATTGATTTTACGACACATGTGTGACTTGTTATTGAATTAATATTTGACCGAAATAAATTTGATCTAAAGTAATGCTTGCACCCTTATCTTGAATTTAATAAATTTGGTTGACTAAATTAAGGATATATTATGAACCCAATTAAATTCGGACAAACGATATTATTTTGACTTATTGTGTTGACCCGATAGTATTGTGACATTATTATGTTAACAAGAAGATAATTGCTATATCTATATATTGAAGACTGGCCAAGCAAGAAAAACACCCTACGACTCCCACTGCTACTTCATGCATTAAAATCATTTATTTTATTGTATTTTCCTAAGTGCTCGTGCAACACTCGCTCGTAAAAATTATTTTAACTATATTTAGTATGTATTATTAATTATTTAATAATGATCTGAGTATATATGAGATGTGGACCTTGACCCACTAAGTTGATTACGGGTGTCAACTCAACCCTTCTCCGCAAACTCTTTCTTGGATGCGCAAAACAACCTATTACCCTTTCCGACGATTCGGTGACCTTTGACACGTTACACCTGATTGCACGTAATCTTGACTTTCGCCTTAGAGGAGGATTCTTCCCATCCAGCCCCCTAGGGGAGGAAGCTTAACCCAATCTTGACTACCTAGCCTATCCAGCCTCAGATGCGTCTCATGAGTCTAAGAATATAGAACTCACTTCATACCTAGCTACTAGGAACATCCTAGCTAGTCAAATACGAAGGAAAGAGCTGAGAAAAACATAAGTGAGAACTCAGATGTGGCCAAAATAGCAGTCTCAAATTGGGACATGTGTTGAATGTTTCATTTGTGTTGGGACATTGATGAGAATATCCTTATGTGACTAAATGGTTATTAAGGCTTATGTGATTTATAATTATATTGATTTAATAATATGTCAATTGTTAGAGACCACTTCCATGGTCAGTTTGGGGTACTTTTGTTAGGTAAATTGGACACGTTGTATAATTAGTAGGTTAATTAGCAATTTCATAATATTATATGAGACCACTTATGGGATCCATGTGACATATAGACAAATACCCATTTAAGTTTGGAATAATTTTAATACAATTCATAACTTGCAGGAGCGTAATAATAATTAACCAGAATTATTGGGGGCTTTATAATAAAAACAAAAAAAAATAGTTTTAATAAGGATCCAGAAGCTTGTGGATGAAGACCAAGTCTTCATATTTTGCGTTAGATTTAAGTCGGCCGAAAATGGAGTACGAGCTCGCAGGTTTTGCCGAGCTTTGCAACGACGATTCACTAATCAAACGACGTCCATTCTCTATTCTGTTTATATATACGGACTCCTGGAGGTGAGTCTAGTGTTTTGGTACTGTTTGCACCGAAAAAAGTACACTTTTTAAGGTCAAAATCGGTAGAGGCCGATTGGAATTTTTAATCGGACTCATGAGACCGATTGCAAAAAATTAATGGATGTTTGGTTCAAAGCTGGTCGAACATCACTGTAATCAGACTGACCAACCTCTTGGGTAGTCATTAATTCAGTCTGGCCTAGGCTTTGTTTGGCACTTTAATTCTATCGGGCTGCATGTGGAGTCAACAAGCAGTTTAGGCTTTGTCATCGGGCTGATTGGTCTACTGCCAGTGTGCTATAGGTTGTTAATTAAGTCCAAACTTAGCACACCTCCACAGCATGCCATTTACATGCCCAAACGGGCTTCAAGGCCCATTATCAACGTCAACCCTCATTTGGTTATAAGCATTTCGGACATGCTTCGGTGGGGGACACTCGATATTATGTCTCAGTATTAATGTCTATCGGGCTGCATGTTTCCAAAGTCACCACCTTGTTTGATTTGATTCAATTGGAAATTATACGGTGGGCCACTTATGGAAATATATCACTCCTAACATTTCTCTATGTGATAATATTACCATATTGTTGATAAGGGAAGATATTGAAGATAATATTATCACTATTGGGATATTTCAATAAAAGGAAAGATAACATCAAATATTATCTGTTATGGGAAACATTTTCTAATATGGAAGATTATGATAATATCAAAATATTATATACATATATATATATATATATATCTGTATATCTTTTGCTTGGAGGGTAAGTCAGCCGTATCAAGCCAAGATTCGGACCACATTCGTTTGAGCTTATTATGGAGGAAAATATGGTATTTTATACCAGATAATTATAGAAATCAAGAGCAGATTTTGGGAGATAAAACTGGTAAAATTTACCAGATTATTGTTCTTTGAAGATCAACATGCCTTATTTGTACCAGTTAGGCCACTATAAATCAGCAGGCAGGCCAAGCTGTCAAGTCACTCCGCGTCATCTCGACAAACCGCATCCAAAAAGCATTCTACAATGCGTTCTTAGCTTTTTTAGGCAAAATAAAAGCGTTCTTTTATTTTCTTAGCTTTTTTACATACTTCTTGTAATTTATTTTCTTTAATTAAATAAAAGTCTATTTTATTTAATTTATCTTTCATCACTTGTATGGCTTGTGTGCTTTAATACTGCCATAGGATTTTAGGTGAGGGTACTTTCCTACTCGCCACACACAATCACCCGTTAGAAGTCAGATCATAAAGCCTTGAGTATCACTCACTCAAGCGATATAGGAAATTAGTTTGCACAACTCGAACCACTTTTGGTTCTGGCACGCCCGCGCAACTTACAACAAACATTTTTGGTTCTGGCACGCCCGTGCAAATTACAAGAAAACATTTTGGCACGCCTGGTGGGACCGCCAAGTGATGAGCCATACATATACTGAAGCATGGCTACACTTCTACAACAACCAGATTGGTTGGCGAAATGAGTCAATACGCCAATTTTGTGAAGAAATCTATCGTCTCTGCAACGATGGATATTGGAATGAAACTGGTCATCTTTATAATGAGATAGACCGTTTTGAGGCCGACATGCGATTTTTTAATCAGGAAATAAGCCTCCTCAAAGCTTCGAGTGGAGCTGATGAACCGCCGCCCGAGGGAAATTCGTTCATGTCTCTAGACGATTTTCTATACAGTGATTGGCGAAAGAAGCTACTTTGTGACAACATTTATCGTGCTCTTGAAGATATGAAGGCGTTCTCGAGAGAACAGCAGGCAAAGCTTAGCCGATTTGAAGAAGGCATGAAAGCAAGTCTGGAAATACTAGAAGCTCAAGAGCAAAAGATCAAATAATTTTTAAAGTCAAAACAACGGCCCGAGAAGGCCGATGTTACCACTCTAAATCAAGAGACTGATGTCTCTGGTCATCTTGATTCCACTCTGTCCAAACCGCTAGGGGGGCAAGACGGCAAAAAAATAAATAAAGAGCCGAATAATCTTATTTCGGCCATAGAGCTCCTCACCGACATTGAAGAAGACGATGAAGCACCCGGGGGGCAAATTTAAGACAAGCCTCACAATTTTGTTGAGGCCGAAAGAGAATAGCGTGATAGGCCGAGTGATCCCGTATCGGCCATAAAGCCTCCAAGTGATGAGGATGATGATGATGAAGACCCCCTTGGTGATGAAGAAATCAGCGATGAAGTGCTCGGGGGGCAAGCTTCACCGAGACCGATTGATTCTAAATCGGTCCATGAAGCTTTTGAACATATTTCCTTGAGGAAATTCACCCTTAAGGAGTTGTTCAAATTTTTCGGTCTAATAATAGTGACCGATTATTATTTTTATTTTAAGCCAATTAATTATTTGGCTTGGGTTGATTTACATCCACGATGGCTGTGTGGATGTCACCAAAAAATAATTATTATTTGGTGGTTGTTCTTGCACCAATACTACTATCAAAAGGGATTGAAAAAGTACTAAAGGCCAAACACAAAATTAATTCGGTCAAAATAAATAATATTCGGACTGTCCTCTAGATCGAAGAAGAGAGAGAAAAAAAAAGAAAAAAAAAAGAGGCGGAGTGGTGATTTACATCTGTGTTGTGTCATCTGGATCTCGGTGGAGTGGAATTTTTAGTTGTGAATGGTGGGTCCAAGGTTGTATAGCTATTGATACTCATTTATCTGATAAAGGTGACTTTTAAAGCATGTGGTGGGATCAACTATGTTCATTTATGATTGCCATAAATTGTTTCAAGTAGCTTAGAGCAAGTATGGCATCCATTAGCTATATGGGCCCAAAAATCTCAAGAAGGCGAGTCATGATCTGTCCGAATTTAAACATTAATTTGGTTATTGTGTTAATCAGACTGCAAGGTGAGACCGATATGACATGCACGGTCCATTGGTAGGAGATTGGTCACATGAAAGCAAAGGGGGAGCTCGATGTAGTAGCTATTGAAATTTGTCCCATGGAGTTTGCGCCTGGAAGCTAAAGAGTAGTCAGTTGGTGGGATCCATTTGATGATAGGCCAAAATATTTGGTGAGCTGCTAAAGTAAAATGGCAACAATTATGGTGGGCCTAGCATGTTGGTCCTAATCTTGAGTTTCAGAGGAAGCATCGATCTGGTAAATAATATGGCTATTCAAAATTCAAGCTTTTCATTTTAAATAGCCAGGGGGCAATTGTTTGCACCTAAAAAAGTACATTTTTTAAGGTCAAAATTGGTAAAGGCCGATTGGAATTTTTAATCGGACTCATGAGACCGATTGCAAAAAATTAATGGATGTTTGGTTCAAAGCTGGTCGAGCATCACTGTAATCGGACTAACCAACCTCTTGGGTAGTCATTAATTCAGTCTGGTCTAGGCTTTGTTTGGCACTTTAATTCTATCGGGCTGCATGTGGAGTCAACAAGCAGTTTAGGCTTTGTCATCAGGCTGATTGGTCTACTGCCAGTCTGCTATATGTTGTTAATTAAGTCCAAATTCAGCACACCTCCACAGCATGCCATTTACATGCCCAAACGGGTTTCAAGGCCCATTATCAACGTCAACCCTCATTTGGTTATAAGCATTTCGGACATGCTTCGGTGGGGGCCACTCGATATTATGTCTCAGTATTAATGTCTATCGGGCTGCATGTTTCCAAAGTCACCACCTTGTTTGATTTGATTCAATTAGAAATTATATGGTGGGCCACTTATGGAAATATATCACTCCTAACATTTCTCTATGTGATAATATTACCATATTGTTGATAAGGGAAGATATTGAAGATAATATTACCACTATTGGGATATTTCAATAAAAGGAAAGATAATATCAAATATTATCTGTTATGGGAAACATTATCTAATATGGAAGATTATGATAATATCATAATATTATATATATCTGTATATCTTTTGCTTGGAGGGTAAGTCAGCCGTATCAAGCCAAGATTCGGACCACATTCGTTTGAGCCTATTATGGAGGAAAATCTGGTATTTTATACCAGATAATTATAGAAATCAAGAGCAGATTTTGGGAGATAAAGCTGGTAAAATTTACCAGATTATTGTTCTTTGAAGATCAACATGCCTTATTTGTACCAGTTAGGCCACTATAAATCAGCAGGTAGGCCAAGCTGTCAAGTCACTCCGCGTCATCTCGATACTCCGCATTCAAACAGCATTCCTAAAGCATTCAACATGCATTCTTAGTTTTTCTAGGCAAATAAAAAGCATCCTTTTTATTTTTCTTAGGCTTTCTTAGCTTTCAATTACATTATTGTAATTTCTTTTCTTTTTAATTAAATAAAAGTCCATTTTATTTAATTTCTTGTTCATCACTTGTATGGCTTGTATGCTTCAATACTGCCATAGGACTTTTGGTGAGGGTACTTTCCTACTCACCACACACAATCGTTTAATTAGAAGTCATATCTAAAGCCTTGTGTATCACTCACACAAGCAATATAGGAAATTAGTTTGCACACACTCGAACCACTTTTGGTTATGGCATGCCCGCGCAAATTACAAGCAAACATGTACCAATTTTATTGAGTTTGGTAACAGTTTTTCCGTGACCTGTTTTGGGGTGATGGCTTATAAATTATTATATATATGTAGGATTTATACCTAAAGCACAAAAGGGCTCTAATCTCAAGTTTAGGAGCGATTTCCAAGAGGTGAGTGATATTAATTATGATATTTGGATGGTTCCATGTTTGGGTTCATTTGAGATATAAAACCATGTTAATTAGCTTAATAAAGCTTATTTAGTTTTATTGGATAAAATTCATGTGATTAAATTAGGCCTAATTTGATAGTGAAAGCACGATGTGATGTTTAAATGAGCATGTTCAGTTGCTTACTTGGGTCAATGGAATTGTTAGTTCTATACCACCATGAGATAATCGATGTGGTGATGACTACGGCCGCCAGAGACCTATGGGACCGCATGTGTGGAGGCGTGGACCATGATTAGGTCACGTGGGCTTAGGGAGTGGAGCCGCGGGCTTGTTGGTAGTGGTAGAAGTGAACTAGTAATTGGCAGAGACTATTGTTGGTTGTAATGAGATGAAATTGGACATGTTTATTATCCATGAACATAATTAGTGTTATTCACAAGCATATACCTTATATATTGTAGTGGTTATTAAATAACCATGGTAGGTATTCAAGGAGGAACTCAAAAGGAAAGAAATGGAACTGGCGAGTATTTGTGGGCGTGGGTTTATAATTGAATTCTTGTTTAATAGACTTTTGTTTAATAAGTAAAATTAGTAGAATATTGTAATCAATTATTTATTTGGGTTTGTGTAGTAAAAAGATAACGGCTTGAATTCTTGTAATATGGGGGATGTATTATGTATACTGATTTGGGGCTGAGGTTATATTCTATGTACCTTGCATAGTTGGATTGGGGCAACGAACTCGGTGTTTCTACTCGACGAGTTTGAAATGAATTGATTATAAATAACACTTTCCTAAAGTATTTTAAAACTGTGTTAAGAACTCATGAAGTTCAGGGTTATGACCCGAACATGTTTTATATGTTTCCGAATATTTACAATATTTTAAAATGATTGAAAGAGGTATAGGTTCGAGTAGGTTGAATGAGACTTAGGCAAAAATTCTACAGCATGGGAAGAATTCTGCCTAGGTCCCATTCGACTGGTCGAACACCCCTCTGCCCAAACTTTATTTTTCTTAATTCCGATGTTCGGTTTAACTTCTAATTCGGTATGAGGGTACATTTGGGGACTCTTTAACCTACAAAAATATTACTTTTGAAAACAGATTTTGTTAAGGTGAGTTTGAGTGTGTGTGTGTGTGTGTGTGTGTGTGTGTGTGTGTGTGTGTGTGTGTTCAAACCTTTAAAAATAAAATAAAATAGTGTGTTGAGTTCTTTGGTCAAAACTTTTATTATAGTGATTTCCGCAACTTTAATGACTTGGGACGAGCTTTGATGGTGTGACACTACATGTCCTAGATTCACACGTGTGGTTCGGGGCGTGACATTTAGTAGTATTGGAGCAATAGGCTAGAAACTTGGGTACGAGAAACAACTACTTGAGATTGACGTGCATGTTACAATGTGTAGTTGCATATATAAAAGCATATATGCATAAGATAAAATTGGCATAACATATCATTGTTTATTAAATGATAGTATGACATGTGTTGCATGATATTGGCATGTGCATCATGATGCATGTTCTTATCTACATTATAAGATGTAAAGAAATGAGGAGATGTTTGTTTAAGTTGGGATCAAGGGCAGGTGTATGAGTGGGCTCCCCCGGGCTGCAGAACCCCACCCCCCTTTAAATTTGAAAAAATAAAATAGTACATGTGATATTTTAACCCAAATGTAATTTAGCCCTCCCCAAAATTCGAGAATTTTTTTAGTACATAATATTTTAGGCCATACGTAGTCTACCCCACCCCTATTAAGTGTTCCAAACTCAATTTGAGATCATACCTTATTAATAAATAGACACCAAAATGTATAAATATAAACCTAAAAGATAATATTGTTCTTAAATCAACAGAATTTGACACCATATTTTATTCTCAAATATGTATAAATAGACCAAAAAAAATAATTTCAGGGACCCCCGCATAGCTTCCTCAACTCCCCTACCCCCCCCCCCCCCCCCCCCCCCTCCCCCCCAAAAAAAAAAAAAAAAACTTCCTGGCTCCGCCCTTGGCTGGGATGACATGTTGAATTTGATGATAAGAATAAGTTTTATGTGGTATGTTGCTCATGATTGAAGCAAATTGAAATTATGAAGAAAAAAAATCATGGGATTTATAAGAATGTTAAAAGTGGCTACTATTGGTCAAATCCAGGAAGTGAAAACGGTAAATTCTGAGTTAATGATTGAATGAGTATAGAGGGATGGTACCTCTGTGGAAGTTAATGGTGTTATGTGGGGGTATTACTCCGGAATATATTGTGGTTGTCTGTTATAGGAAGAAATTAATTGTGGGTTATCGGGTTTTGCTGGAACTTCTAATTTCTGGAATTGACTGGGATTTGTACAAATATTCTTTTCTGGGAATTTGGGTTGTGTTATGAACACTTGACGCTTAAGAATGGTTATGGAAAAATAATGATGATAAGCTATATAGCGAGTCTTTTGGGTATTCTTATATATGGATATTCGTTATTAAGTATGTGATCGGGTATTCTTATATATGGACATTCGTTATTCTATTTTCGACAATGGTTCGGGTTTCGGGATTTCTTTATTATGGAGAGTCTTCTTATTATTTGTTGATTCTTTAGCATTGGGAAATTCTAGTATTGGGAATTGTGGATATCTTATGTTATATATATTATTGGCATTATGGATATCTATTTTATCAATGCTGCTTATGGTGGGTTTTCTTATGATTCTCCTAATTCTCCGATGAGGGGTATGATTATAGTGGCCTGAGTTCCTACAAGATTGATCTTGTGAGTATGGTATTAGGGGCACTGTCATGACCCAAGTCTCGCTCAGTAAAATATTGTTCGCTTTGGGCCAAAATCCGCACGGATTTGTTCCTGGGCCACTACCCAAAAGGCCTCTTACTAGGGAGACTTGGAATCACACATATATAGCACATTACTTTTCCACACCCAGGCGATGTGGGATAAACTTCCCATAGTGTGTAGCCTGCTAACACTTACTGCAGTCACAAAGGCACCTACAGTAGCCCACCCACAACACCAGGGTCGTTACATTCCACTCCCCTTAGGGCCCAACGTCCATGTTGGCACACTTTCGGCTAGGTCTAGCTCTGATACCATTCTGTCACGACCCAAGTCTCACTTAGTAAGATATTGTCCGCTTTGGGCCCAAACCCGCACGGATTTGTTATTGGGCCACTACCCAAAAGGCCTCTTACTAGGGAGACTTGGAACCACACATATATAGCACATTACTTTTTCATACTCAGACGATGTGGGATAAACTTCCCATAGTGTGTAGCCTGCCAGCACTTACTGCAGCCACAAAGGCACCTACAGTAGCCCGCCCACAACACCAGGGTCGTTACAAGCACCCATTATGTGGTTGCTATTTATTTGGTTTATTTATCAGGAGATTTGTATCCTTATTTTGTTTGGGGGTACACAGAGAACTCAGGGTATTCTTGAGATTGAGGTGTATATGAGGTTTGCTGGGATTACTGGAAATAGAGGACTTATACGGTTGTTCGTATTATATGAATTTGTTGAGTAATCTCTCAACCATATAATTAATATTCTTATTGGGTTTGAAGAACCTCTCAACCCTATTATGGCATTGTATTGACTCGTTATTCTAATTGGATTTGAGGAATCTCTCAACCCTATTATAGTATATTGATGTTTGTTAGTGATTTGAGTAAGGTTGGGATCAATTGAGAAAATTTGAATAGTTGTATATTTGGTGTGTCAACGTAGAATGCAAGGATTGGATAGAAATTGTGTGATTATTAATTGTGATGACAAACGATTGGAGAATGAGTAAATGGGTAAAAATGAATTAATTAACCATAAGAATTAGGACAAGGATCTACTTCTGTAAGTGAAGGGTTGTTTGGATAGTTATAAAAAGGATGCATAATTCAAAAGGGATTCGAGATTTAGATAATGGGAAAAAGGACCGAATGGATACATTTTAGAAAAGGGATAGAAAAGTTATGTTTGGAACTAAATATAGTTACAATAGATTACTTGGATGATAATTGAGATTTATTCCTAAGATTTGGAATGATTGGTTTGAGTTGTAGAATTGTAGTGAAACGGAGGATTCATACAAATAGGATGTAGCATTATGAAAGGGAGAAATTTAAAGTTATTATATATATATAAAGACATTTTCTTTTATAAATGTGAAGTGATTTTGTAATGACCCGTAGATTTAAAACATAATTTCATTAGAAAAAATACCAGTTTTGAAAATTTTACAGTATAATATTTACCTGTGTGTGCGAGGGAGCATGAGCTCAACCACATGGGATAATTTCCCATGTGTATCTTGGACCTCAAATCAAAATTTCGGCAGTGTGTTTGTGCGTGTGTGCAGTGTGTGTAGTGTGTATTTCGTGTGTATGTGTGGGGAGCTTATTCTTGAAGCCACTTGGTGGCCAAGTGTAATAGATTCTATATATATACACTACCTAACCCAACACAAACTCTCATCTCAACACTCTCTGCCTCTCCACAACTCTCTCAGCCACACACACACACACACACATATTACTACATATATTCACACACACACACACCCATATATTTGTCGCGCCCGCTCTTTCGGCACAGCCTGGCTGTCGGTGTGGGCCTGGCTTTTTTTTTTTGAAATTGGGTGAAATGCGACGAATTTTATTGGAAGATGCTCAAATTTCCATTTAGTAGAAGTAGAAAGATGCTCAAATTTCCATTTATCAAAGTTATTGAACAACTTGATAAACGGGAATATTTGGTAAAAAAGAAAAATAAAATTTCTTTATTTGTTTTCTATTTTTTATTCTTTTTTTTTCTTAGAAGTTTTCTAATATACTAGGATTTATTCATTTGAAAAATATCAAAACCCCCAAATGAAAGAGATAGAAGGAAAGTTTTACAAAAATTCATGTCAGAGTGCAGTTTTTTTCACAGCTTTGAGAGAAATCTTCCAAAAATGGAATGGAGAGGTTCTGTTGTTCCCAATTTTTTAAAATTTTGAGAGAAAGTTCCCAAATGAGTCTAGTTTCCATGATAGAAAACCATTTTGCAATATCTTTTGGAGATTGGGAGAAATTGAGTTTAGAAGCACCATTACTCAGAAATAGGAACTGCACTGTCGACTGAAATTGGACGATTTTTTACAAATGCTAAACTGATCCAAAAAAAATCAAAAACATCCACAGACGTAGTTAAGAGGCTATAGTTAATGAACAAAAAAAATGGAGTGAAGAAAAAATCTTGAAGTAGTCCAAACAGTGAACGTGATCTAGTGTCACTGCTGTGATGTTTCTGGCAGATTGTATGCCTTGTGTATTTGTGCTTTAAAAATAGTCATGATTTTTTAAAATTCTGAGAAAAATCATAGACCAATATCATTGAGTTAAGAACACTCTCCAATTAGTTTCATTTGATTTGAATCAAAAATGAATTCGTGGTGATACCTTGATTATCATCACAGCAGTGAACTTTGGCAAAATGGACTTGGTTCTTCAATGGTGATTGAATTTGAGAAGAGAGATGAGAAGGAGGTGAGGGAGTGGGGTTCTCCCCCCTTTGTGCAGATGGGAATGTGGTGTATATATTGGAAATAATAGAAGAGGGGGAGGAATAAAGAAAGAAAAAGAAGGTGAGTGGGAGACAAAGGAAGAAGTGATAGGAAAAAGAAAAGAAATGATAGGAATGGGATCCTAGCATGTGTTGGGTGTTTTCATTTTTTTTTTCTCTTCTATAAATCCACCAAAAGTGTTTTGTCAAAAAAATGTGGAGCAATAGTTGTGTGCAATAGTCATGTGTGGTCGGGTGCATGTGAGATTGTTGACCTTTTGACCCCATAGTTTTGACTTGCAATATCTTTTCCATTTGAGGTCAGATTGAGATGATTCAAAAAAATGACAGGCTAGTGTCAATGAGCACTTTATTTTTGAAATGACTGGGTTGGGCAAAAATTGGGTGTCTATAGCTACCCCTCTTTGTCATGCTTTGCGAAGCAAATCGTGACAAAGACAGGAGATACCACATTTTTGTCGCATTTTCTTTTAAGTGATGAGAATAAGTAAAAAGACGTGCCAAAGTAGGCAAGTAAATATGAGGTGCTAACGTTGGCGAATGAATGTGAAATGCCATCGTAGGCAAGTTAGTTTGAGGTGCCAATGTAGGCAAGTGAATGTGAAATGGCATCGTAGGCAAGTGAGTGTGAGGTGCCAACGTAGGCAAGTGGTGATTGTGAATTGCCATCGTAGGCAAGTGAGTATGAGGTGCCAATGTAGGCAAGTGAATGTGAAATGCCATCGTAGGCAAGTGAGTTTGAGGTGCTAATGTAGGCAAGTGAATGTGAAATGCCATCGTAGGCAAGTTAGTTTGAGGTGCCAATGTAGGCAAGTGAATATGAGATGCCATCGTAGGCAAGTGGGTATGAAGTGCCAATGTAGGCAAGTGAATATGAGATGCCATCGTAGGCAAGTGAGTGTGAGATGCCATCGTAGGCAAGTAAATATGAGATGTCATCGTAGGCAAGTGAGTGTGAGATGCCATCGTAGGCAAGTGAATGTGAAATGCCATCGTAGGCAAGTGTGAGAGGTGCCAATGTAGGCAAGTGAATGTGAGTACCACCAGAGTACGCAAATAGCTCCGCTGGGGATTGAGAGCATTAACAGAAAGGGTGAACGACTTTGTTGGAGATTCATGTGAGAATCGAGTAGAAGAGGGATGGTGTAGTCCAGAAGTGCATAACCGCGTAATCTCAAACTCTAACCAAAAATATAGTAAAGTGAGGGTATGGTCGAGCTCTTAAAGCTACCTACGTATCTCCCATCGGGAGAATCAGACCGAGCATAGTTCGTACGAACCTGGATAGCTGATAGATGGTGAGAGACGGTGTAGTCGAGAAGTGCGAAGCCGCATAATCTCAAACTTTAACCGAGAATGTAAAAGTAAGGGTATGGTTGAGCTCTTAGAGCTGCCTACGTATCTCCCATCGGGAAAATCAGACCGAGCGTAGTTCATGTATGCTGGGGAAAGAGGGATGTAGCCAGGAAGTGTGAAGCCGCGTAATCCTAAACTAAGGTTGATGTTAATGATAACGAGATGCCACTTGACGGACTTACTCCCGACGGTGATATTGTGAACAGGATGCCTCTTGACGGACATCCCGGTAGTGAGATTGTGAAATAGGATGCCTCCTGATGGACTCACTCCAGTGCTGAAGATGTAAACGGGACGCCGCTTGACGGACTCATTCCCAATAGTGATATTGTCAACAGGATGCCCCTTGACGGATTCACTCCTGTGTAGACGGACTCATTCCCAATAGTGAGATTGTGAAATAGGATGCCCCTTAACGGACTCACTCTTGTGCTGAAGATGTAAACGGGACGCCACTTGACGGACTCATTCCCAATAGTGAGATTGTGAACAGGATGCCCCTTAACGGACTCAATCTTGTGTCTAGATGAGATGAACAGGACGCCACTTGACGGACTCACACTTGAAGTTGGATGATATGAACAGGATGTCCCTTGACAGAGACTGGATGAGATGAACTTGGTGATCCCGAGTACGGGACATACTTCTTGATGATCCGTAGAGGAGAAGTTGATTTGACATGTGGATCTGAGCAGGGTTGTTGTTGTAGAGTTGGCGAGCCTGAGTAAAGGCCGCATGAAGTGGGAGATCTTGGAAGTATGTTGGGCCAGTGGTTAGGCTTTTGGAAGTATGTTGGGCCAGTAGTTGGGCTTTAGAAGTTAGGCCAATGGTTGGGCTTTGGAAGTTGGGCCAGTGGTTAGGCTTTTGGAAGTGTTGGGCTAGTGGTTAGGCTTTTGGAAGTTAGGCCAGTGGCTGGGCTTTAGAAGTTGGGCCAGTAGTTGGGCTTTGGAAGTTGGGCCAGTGGTTAGGCTTTTGGAAGTGTTGGGCCAGTGGTTAGGCTTTTGGAAGTTGTGCCAGTGGCTGGGCTTTAGAAGTTGGGCCAGTAGTTGGGCTTTGGAAGCAAGTTGGGCCAGTGGTTAGGCTTTGGAAGTTGGGCCAGTAGTTGGGCTTTGGAAGTTGAACCAGTGGTTGGGCTTTGGAAGTTGGGCCAGTAGTTGGGCTTTGGAAGTTTGGGCCAGTGGTGAGTGTTCTCCTTACAAGGGTGATCGAGGTATCAGGACCAGTTGCCCCTATTACAAAAGATATGCATTTTCTGCTATGCTGTAAAGTATGAATGATTTTTGTTTTTGTTTTTTAATGCAATGTACAGAGTATTTATAAAAGTATTTGATGCATGAGTTAATCATCTGCGAAGGAATGTTCATAAGTTAGTGGATATTGTCTGTCTTGTTGCTTGTTGGAACACTAGAAGGCAACGTATTTGACCGTATGAGCTCAGTGCCCCAGTATTCGGTGAATGCCCAGTCCTTGTCCGTATTTGCTACATCGAAAGTTTTGCCATAGTCTTGATTCATAGCACCTTTTTTTATTAGGTTTGCACTACGCCGGCCGGACTATCTTGAAATTGACAGTATGTGATGGCTCATGTCTTTGAAATGATGCAAAAGTATGATTTAATAAATCCAACAAGATTTGTGTCAATCAGAGTGGACTTTTAGTGGGTTGTATTGTAGACCAGGGTCATTGGTTAAGAAATGAAGGATCGCATGAAGGCTCAAAGTTTTTTTTTGAAAGGTCAATGCCTGAGATCACCTTATACTCTATTTTTTTCGTTTTGCCTGCCCCAATCTAGTATGGGGTGAGTATTACCGAGTGTAATGTGACTTGGGGGGAATTGCCCCAGTTCAAAGCGAGTATCCAAGTTGGATAGTATTCTGTGGATTTGTCCAGCTTCAGTATTTTTTTTCTTTTCTTTCTTTTTTTCTTTTTTTTTTTTTGCTTTTTTCGTTGAGCTTCATTTTTTTTTCATTGCCCTAGTGCGGGGGGTGATCCTCAGGGGGTTTGAATTTGGAAAGAGATTTTTATTGTATGGTTCAAGTGGGCTAGCAAGTGAATAATAGTGTATGGATAGCTGAAATGATTGCCTCTCATCATTTTGACACAAACATAGTTGGATTTTAGAAATCATATATGTGCAACATTGAAGTTCGTGCAATGTTATGGGGAACAATGGACCGCCCCGCTTGGTATTTGATGATGTGTGGCATGCCTTGAGTTGAGGTATTTCTGCCCCTGAGAGTGTACTATCCATATGCTATAGTGGTAGAGCAGCATGCACTTGTGATGATGAGCAATGTCAGACACTGTAATGATTAATCATGGTCTTACAGCCTTTTTGGCGTGTTCTATCATGTGTTGTGTCCAAAAGTCCAATGCGATGTCCAAACTGGCTTCAACAAGTTATGAGACAGCCATATCCAATGAATCATGAGATTTTAAAGCAAGATGATGAAAAAAAACCCTTTTTTTTTGCTTTTTTTTTTTTTTTTAACTTTTTTTTTTTATAAAAGAAATATATGTACTTATGCAAAGCAAACAATGCACATATTTAGTAGTGGAGAAACTGCCCCTGTGTGGCATTTTGATGCCTTGTAAGGAGTGGAATTTTAGGCAGTGGGTGAAGTATTGGCCTTTTGCGAGAGTGACCAAAGGCTTGTAGGTGTATCAGACTGTTGGTAAAGGGTTTAGAAACAATGCATGTACTGGATGGATGGGAACAACACATATGATTGGTTGCTCATGTATTTACACAATCCTTGACATTCTCTTTTTTTTTATGATTTTTTTTTTGATACAAAAAGAGAACAACAAGAAAACTCTTACATTTCATCAACCCATTGTTCATTGGTAAAGATAACCCACCCCAACAAAAATGATTTGAATCACAGGCGGTCCGAGCTTCCAAGAACATTTTTTCCGAATCTTTATGGCCTTCTTCATTACCAGACGGTTTGAGCCAGAAGAAAGCTACAGCCGCCATAGCCATCCAAAGAAGAATGCACGCTTCGCAGAGTAGAATTATCTCACCCAAATCCATGTTGTTCTCAAAATTATTTTTTGAAAGAGCACCCCTACGCCTAAAACAAGATCAAACCTCTGGTCTTGGTGAAAGACAATGAGTATGGTAAGGGGAGAGAAGTGAGAGAAAGATGAGTGGGTAAGAAGGGAGAGGAGACAGAGATGCAGAGATGAGGGAAGAGTTGCGTTCGAGGAGGAGGAGTGAATAAGAAATGAGGGAGAGAGAATATTTATACTCTTTTTTCTTTCCACCGGCACGTTCTCTCTCTCTCCCCATCTTTTCTTCTTCTCTTTTTCTTTTTCTTTTCTTTTCTTTTCTTTTTCCGACAATCTCTCTCTCTCCTCCTTTATTCTTTTGACTTCTTTTTTTTTTGCTTTTCGTGACCGACAATCTCTCTCTCTCCTCCTTTACTTTTTTTTGTGGTGTGCCGACAATCTCTCTCTCTCTCTCTCTCTCTCCTCCTTTACCTTTTTTTTTTATAATATTTTTGTTTTTTTGTTTTTGTTTTTTGAAAAAGTAAGAATGTGTTTGAGAAGGTAGAGCAGCCTATTGATTTGGCAATGAGACGATTTGGACAGTTACGAATATCAGTGTTCGCAGTATGGATCTGCGTGTGCTGTCATTGTATCGAATTAGGCTTGAATGAAGGATTAGAAATGACCAAACATGCCTTTTTTCTGACTTGGGACACATGTCAGCCTTTAAGCTGACTCAGATAGATAATAGCAAATACAAGTGGATTATGAAAGTGATGATGAGGAAATAGAATCCTCATTTTAGAAAGTGCACTTATGTTACCAACAGGAGATAGTATTTCCACAGCTGATACTTGAACTGATAGCCCAACGTGAGGGTACATTGCATAAGAAGCGAAGATAGTGCGAAGGAGGATTTTTTTTTTTTTTTTTAATATGAAAATTTACAATGATACAAATGTACATTTGGATTTTGCTGAGTGGGAACTGAGTTCTGCCAACGTGAGGCTTCCTTCCAGAGATCGAATGCTAACGACATCCTACGCGCTTTTCAGCAACCATATAGATCCTATAGTCCGTTCCACAGAACCCTGGGTTAATGTTCTTCAGGACTTACTTCTGAGGACAATACCGTCCTGGGATGCTTACCCTCCCAGTTGCCCTATAAAACAATACCCAACGATCCAAACTACATTAAGCTGGTGGAGGGACACGCATAGTAAGACATGTGGGCTCAATCCCACGCACACTCGATGTACAGGGACTACCTCGAATAAGGACCCTGATGTTCATTCCCCTTTTTTTAAAAAAAATTATTGAAATTTTTTTTTTATTTTTTGAATATTTTTTTTTATTTTTTTTTTTTAAAAAAAAAACAAAAAAAAGAGCCTTAATTCTAAGGCTCATACCACCTCGTGAATTTTCTTCTCTTTTCTTTGAAGGCATGTTGATTCTCCATCTTGTCAATTAAATCTAAGAAGGAGTTTTGAGCTAAGTTATTGACAGTGAGGAAAGAGTAAGGATCAGTGGATGGAGTAGGTGGTTTTGACGAACTCATTTGAAGATTTAGAGAGAGATTTGGATATTTTGGGACCCCTGATTTTTCTGTTTGATTCAAGGGAATTTGAGACTTGCCAGATTGCAAGTGTTGGACTAGATCAGACCAGTGGGAGCAATTTGGAGTAGCAGAGAGGGTGTGGGTAGGACTAGCGACTAGAGAGCTCGTGTTGGAAGTAGAGGGATCTAACAAACCTGGAGAATTTTGGTGGTTGTTACTAGATTGCGAGTGCTGGACTAGATCAGACCAACAAGAATGAGAAGATGTTGGACAGATTTGAGTGACATGAGGAATATGGGTAGGGCTAGGAATTTTAGAAGAGATTTGAGCAGTTGTGATGGGAGAAATGAGATTTGAGTATTTTTGAAGAATTTCTATGTTGCAATTCGGATCTTCCATGGCGTACTTGAGCCAAGGATCCAGATCAGGCTCTTTGGATTGTTTGGGTGATTCTTCTTTTGATTGAGCTTGAAGTTGTGAAACTTGTTCCTCCAGTTCTCGAACTTGTTGTTCAAGGAGAAAGATATAAGAAACACATCCCAAGATGGGCTCCTGAAGCCTAGTTGTGGCTTCATATACAAGGGAGTTGATAGTTTGTTGGTGATCTGCCTTGGATACATTTTGAATAAGGCGTAAAAAGTTCCTGTATCAAAAAAATCTATGAATTGCCCCATAATCCTTGTTACTTCCTTCGTACCGAAAGTAGGGAGCCAAGGGACAATCAGTTCGGCACTGTCTTCTATTATATATACATGCACTACAACGATGATATGTTGGGTCCATAACTCTCTTCACACCCATTTTTTTTGTTATGATTCTCTGTTTCCTCTTCTTGATCTCTATGAGAAGCTCCTGTACAGGGTTTGTTTTAGCTTCCTCTTATTCAGATTAGAGTTTTTTTTTTTTTTTAGTTTTTCCAAGAAGAGGGATGAATCTCTACAGAGGGATGGAAGGAGGAGGAGAAGAAAAAAGAGAGGAAGATAGTGAAACAGAGAGAGGTTCGTCAAAGAGAGAGGGATGATGTGTGAGAAGGACAGAGAAAGAGGGGGTATGGGGGGTTTTTAAAATAAGGGGAAGAGAGAGGTCATTGAGAGTGATAGAAAGAGAGAAAGGAAGGGGGTGTTGAGAAAGAGAGAGAGAGAGAGAGAGTTTGTGAGAGCGACAGATAGAGAGGGAGCAGGTGAGAAAGAGAAAGAGAGAGTGGAGAGAGAGAGGGGGGGTGTCCATGAGAGTGACAGAGAGAGTGTGTGTCGGTGAGAGAGACAGAAAGAGAGGGTGTAGGTGGGAAAGAAAAGAGAGAGACAGAGAGAGAGGGTCCATGAGAGTGACAGAGAGAGGGATCAGGTGGTAAAGAAAAAAAGAAAGAGGGAAAGGGAGAGAGAGGGGGTCAGTGAGACTGACACACGCACACAGAGAGAGAGAGAGAGAGAGCACGTGGAGAGAGTGAGAGCACGTACAGAGAGTGACATTACTCGATATTGATGCACACATAGAGAGTGAGAGCATGTGGAAAAAGTGATGTATCAACATTGATGCATGTGTAGAGAGTGAGAGCATGTGGCGAGGCTGATGTCTAATGAAAACTTAAATCAGGCATGGTCCCCATACCTTCAAACCTCCAGCGCCGAAGCACTTTCTCAGGTTGGTGGTTCGAGCGGAGGAAATTTCGGTGCTGGTACCGGCGGTACTACCGCAACGGCCATGCCACTTACTAATCCTCCTATCTAATCTTAAAGGGTTTCAATTTCATAACGGGTTATGTTATGCTTGATGCAAGTGTGTAGTGTGCATGATAGTGAAAGATCTTGGCATTGGCCTTTGCAATTTTGGTATTGGCCTTGCAATGTTGGCGTTGGCCTTGCAATTTATTTCAGCCTGAGTTGCGAACACCTGTACAAAAGAATATGAATTTACAAAGAAAAGGTAAAATAAAAAAAATTGTTAGTACAAACGAAATGCCCCATTGTAACAAAAATCACTAAAGTGATGGCCTGATTCTTCTTAAGTATTCCCCAGCAGAGTCGCCAGCTGTCTCGCCCGCTCTTTCGGCACAGCCTGGCTGTCGGTGTGGGCCTGGCTTTTTTTTTTTAAATTGGGTGAAATGCGACGAATTTTATTGGGAGTGGTGAAAAGAGTATGGTAGGGCCTATTTGAAATATTCAGAGTCGCCACCTAACATTTGGAGTGTTAGGACCCCTGCAAAGACAATTAAAGTAATTCATCTTTGACTTTTGAAAAACATGTTTTAAGAAAGTGGGCCATTTAAAAGTATGACTCTGAATAGCCATGCGAAAACCAGATATCTTTTAAAAAATGGGTTCGGGGACTCAATTATGTCGAGGGAAGGTGTTAGGCACCCTCGAACATCCATGCAAAGCACGGTTACCAATTCTAGTGATTTTTATGACAATGGGGCATAAGTGAAAGATAATAGAGTGTGAGGATGTACAAGAAAATAAAAAAAAAAAAAAAAAAAAAAAGATGTGGTTATGGCCGCACCCAAGTGAGGGATTGCATACGTATCTCAGGTCGAGAATCAGGCTGTACGTAGTTCTATGCTTTGTACATGTGTGTGTGTACGTGTGTGTGTGTGTGTGTGTGTGCAAGTGTTTTAAAAAAAGTTGATCAATCTAGACCGTGTAAGTGCGAAGTAGTATTTTGAGCAAAGATGGTGTAGCTAGGAACTTTAACCTGTACGGTGTAGTCCTAGGCTTTAACCTTTGAAGTAGTGAGTTTTGAAAAGTGATTTGGGTGAAAAATGGTGTAACTAGAAATTTTAGAAAGTGATTGAGATTAAAACGAACTTATGCAAGCAAGTGAAGAATGAAGTGTTTGTTTTTTTGTATTTTTATATTTTTTCATTTTTCTGTTCTTTTATTCCTATGCCGGAAGTAAGGGTCGGTGCCCAAAGAAAGAAAAGAGATTATTTTGTATTTTTTTTTTGTTTTCTTTTTTTTTTTGTTTTTATATTTTTGATTTTATACCGGAAGAAAGGGACAGTGCCCAAATAATTGAAATGAGAATTTTTTTTGTATTTTTATTTTTTTTATGCCGAAAGTAAGGGTCGGTGCCCAAAAGAAAAATGTTCGAATTTCCTTTTATCAAAGCTATTGATCAACTTGATAAATTAGGCATATTCGGTTTTAGTAGAAGTAGAAAGATGCTCAAATTTCCATTTATCAAAGTTATTGAACAACTTGATAAACGTGAATATTTGGTAAAAAAGAAAAATAAAATTTCTTTTTTTGTTTTCTATTTTTTATTCTTTTTTTTTCTTAGAAGTTTTCTAATATACTAGGATTTATTCATTTGAAAAATATCAAAACCCCCAAATGAAAGAGATAGAAGGAAAGTTTTACAAAAATTCATGTCAGAGTGCAGTTTTTTTCACAGCTTTGAGAGAAATCTTCCAAAAATGGAATGGAGAGGTTTTGTTGTTCCCAATTTTTTGAAATTTTGAGAGAAAGTTCCCAAATGAGTCTAGTTTTCATGATAGCTAGAAAACCATTTTGCAATATCTTTTGGAGATTGGGAGAAATTGAGTTTAGAAGCACCATTACTCAGAAATAGGAACTGCACTGTCGACTGAAATTGGACGATTTTTTACAAATGCTAAACTGATCCAAAAAAAATCAAAAACATCCACAGACGTAGTTAAGAGGCTATAGTTAATGGACAAAAAAAATGGAGTGAAGAAAAAATCTTGAAGTAGTCCAAACAGTGAACGTGATCTAGTGTCACTGCTGTGATGTTTCTGGCTGATTGTATGCCTTGTGTATTTGTGCTTTAAAAATAGTCATATGATTTTTTAAAATTCTGAGAAAAATCATAGACCAATATCATTGAGTTAAGAACACTCTCCAATTAGTTTCATTTGATTTGAATCAAAAATGAATTCGTGGTGATACCTTGATTATCATCACAGCAGTGAACTTTGGCAAAATGGACTTGGTTCTTCAATGGTGATTGAATTTGAGAAGAGAGATGAGAAGGAGGTGAGGGAGTGGGGTTCTCCCCCCTTTGTGCAGATGGGAATGTGGTGTATATATTGGAAATAATAGAAGAGGGGGAGGAATAAAGAAAGAAAAAGAAGGTGAGTGGGAGACAAAGGAAGAAGTGATAGGAAAAAGAAAAGAAATGATAGGAATGGGATCCTAGCATGTGTTGGGTGTTTTCATTTTTTTTTCTCTTCTATAAATCCACCGAAAGTGTTTTGTCAAAAAAATGTGGAGCAATAGTTGTGAGCAATCGTCATGTGTGGTCGGGTGCATGTGAGATTGTTGACCTTTTGACCCCATAGTTTTGACTTGCAATATCTTTTCCATTTGAGGTCAGATTGAGATGATTCAAAAAAATGACAAGCTAGTGTCAATGAGCACTTTATTTTTGAAATGACTGGGTTGGACAAAAATGGGGTGTCTATAATATTTATATATATGGACAGATTCATATTTATATATATACAAGGAGTAATTCCATTCAAGAGCTTGGATTTGGTATCCTTATCATCAGAATTTCGATTTGGGTAAACTTTCTGTTGAAATTTCATTTTTGAATTTAAGTTTTATATAGCTTTGTTGATATATATATTTATATAGAATTTTATGTATCTATATATATATCGTTAAGGGTCCGAAAATAGCAAGCAGAGAAACTATAACAGAAACGTGATTTCTTTATATTAAATGAAAGGTCTCGATCCCACGAGGCTCCCTTTTGAATTTCAAAAGCTAATTTATAGCGGTTGCGATGAACGGTCAAATTAAAGTTTTGCCACCATTCGGTTTTTCGATAAAATTGAGAGATACGTTTGATTTCAATAAAAACCGATTTCATATTTGAAATCTACGCAGAAAAAGGAAGAGATTCATATATTGGAAGTCCTGTTTTGGTTAAGTTTTTAAAATGGGTAAAAACCAGCCTTTGATTTCAAAACAGGGGAAGAAAAAGGAAGAAGACATTTCTGTGACATCTCGCGCGCGCAACCCGCGCGAGTGAGGTGTCACGTGGGCGTCCCGCGCATGCGACCAGGCTATTTTCCGAAAAACTGTTTTAAATTAAATCCGTGGCTTTTCTGTACAAATTTGCCCGAGCGGCCCGCGCGAGCGAGGTTCCGCGCAAGCGGCCCGCGCGCGCGACCTCATGCATTTTAGTAAAATCTCATGTTTCTTATACTTGATTCAGATATGAGCTAAGGGACCTTGTACCTTAAGCTTTAAGAGTTGCACTTTACTTTAAAAGTAGTTGTACTTGTGCTAGAAATATTATTCCTCACTTATATACGCGCATTATTGTATATCAAGATTTGAAACAAATTGAGCAGTTCCGGATTCTATTCTGATTAATTATTCAGTCTATCCTCGGTGAACAGTAGTTCCGTATAACCCTCAATAAAGTTGTACAACATGTTAATAGTGTACTCATATGTTTACATGAGCTATGATGCTTTAAGTGTTTACTTGAGCTAATATGCCTTAAGTGGTTATTTGATTGCTATACTTTATGTGTTTACTTGGATGAATTTAGCATGTCTATTGTGTTTCTTCAAATTGATAGCATGCATTTATAATCTGTCCTATGAAATATTGAATATGTCTGGATACTTAGAGCTCGCATATGTGATAACATTTCATAAGCATGAGCATGAACACGAAAATCAGAATAATGATTTTTGGGATGAAAAACCGTAGAGGCTTTCAATTTTTGAAAAAGGAGGATCTTAGAGACTTCTAGGTTTTGAAAAGGGAAGGCTTTAGAGGCTTCTGTGCATAAAACCCTCTAGGAGGGATTTCGTTTTGAAAAGATAGAAATCCCGGATTTGTGGATAGGCATGTGAGATGGGTACCACTAGGAACTCGAATTGTGGGATGTGCTGCAAGAAACCCCCGTAACGTAAAGGCTAGGTCTCCATGTAATTTGTAAGGCCCAAAGTCCCGCACGTTTGAGGCTAGGCCTACGTGGACGGGAAGCCCATGGTCCGGGTAATGATATTGACGATTGAGGGTGAGTGTTTGAAAAGGCATGAAAAATGATTTTTCATACATGACATTGGCATTCATTGCACTCACGCATGTTATATAACAAATGTTATTGTGTGGTTATATGACTATACGAGCCTTTTGGCTTGTGGACTATTAAACCTTTCTTTCAGGTGATATAGATAAGGGCAAGTCCCGGGGTAGAGTTTACTCGTGAAAACCCCGTTTGGGGAAGAAATTGTGAAATTGTGATACCTTGTATTTTGATTTCAGAACATTCTTGAAAACCTTGGGTTTTTACTTTAAGAATTTCTGAAGTTTGAGGAAAAAAAGGTAGATCATTGTATTACTCTTCGACATGTGAAACCACATTTGACTTTCTATTTAAAAGTTGTTTTATAAAGTTTGAGAAGAAGTGTGATAAATGTTTATCAGATCTGTATGTTTTCCGTTGTACTGTTGTTCATTTGATGAAACGATAAAGAGTTTCTCTTAATGTCTCTTAAATTGACAAGCAAAGCCTTTCAAAAGACTAGTTTAATGCTTCCGCTATTGTTTTAATCAAAGCTGTGAGTCTTTAAAGATTTTGATTTTCCATCAACGATTTTGAAAAAGGCTATTCTATGCTTCCGCAGTAACCCTCAGAGTCTAGGACTCGAAGCATTACAAGTATGCTTAGTTCTTCCGCTCTTGGTAATTATTTTATTTTATTAGACACCCCTTCGCCTGTGGAACCCATGGTGGGGCGGGCCGTCACAGACTTTGGGGATGGAGGTGAGTATATTAGAATGGTCACCACGACTTTGTCAATTTTCAATTATGTTGAAGGATTTTTAGGAAATTTTAGAATACATTTTCAAATGATTTTAAGTATTTGAAAAATAAATGCTTTAAATATTTTCCATTCGAGAGAGAAGTTGCAATAAATGTTTGAGGATATATCAAATGGGTTGGGGGTTGATAGGATATGTTTAACACTTCCGACACATCAAGTTTTGCTTGAACAATTGGGTTTTCGTGGAGAAAATATGGACAGGGTTGCTATGCAGTTTGTTGGTGGAGTTTGGAATTTCAAGTGTTCAAATATGTGAAACTTGGTCTATGAAGCTTGGAACGCATGTCATTTTCGCCGATGAATTTTTTATTAAAAATATTTTATTTTGGTGTACGACTTGAAAAAATAAATAAATATATTTTTGAATGACTATTCGACCCTCTGGGTTTATTAAATGCAAAAGTTTAGAAAGATTTTAAACAAAAGTTTAAACTAGCCGTGATTGGTTGAGGGATGACGATATGGTAATGTTTAGTTGACTGAATGAACTGACCGTGTATACGGATGAGTTTTAGAATTCAAAAAGTTTGAGTCGAATTGGGAAGATTCGTAAATTTCATAAATGAGAGGTAATTCGTGGGACATGATTTTTGGAAGTTTACTATAGATTGCAATTTGAGGATAGTGGTGTTATGACTAGTTGAATTTGTGCAAATTAGGTTGTGAAGGGCATCTTAGATTTCCAAGTAAGAGATGAAAAGACTTATCGAAGGGAGATCTTATTTGTTGGACATATTTCAAGGATGGTAAGTGATGTTGTCAATATCAAGATATAAAAGTATACTTTACTTTTCTAAAGATTTGTAGTGTGGAAGTAAAGGTCGAACCCACAGAGATTGAATTACTACGACTTTTAATTTTAAAACCTAAGTCTAATTAATTATGAAAACGAGATTTTGATTTTGAATTTAATTAAACTAAGAACAATAAAATAAATCTAAATTATGAAAGCGATTTAAAAGTATTTTTCTAAATATGTTTAAAGGAACCTAGGATTGCAAATCCACCACTAGCTTCATAATAGGAATATTTATGCATTCAATTAGATTATTAAGTTGGATGATAATGGAGAATTGTAGCTACAAGCCCAATTCCTCCGTCAAGAAAATAACTATGGTTCAAGCACCAACATAATCCATCTTCGGTTAGCACGAATTATCCCACACTAAACTAGGGTTGTGGTATAATCCATCTAATCTAGGCATGGACTATTCGGATACTTGATAGCACAATTCAATAAAGCACCATTACATGTAAATAATCTAAACAAGCATAGCAAGTATAGATCATTGAGCACATCACAGTCAAAATAGATCTAAGACAAGAATAAACTTTGAAAGTAATGATTTAATCAATAGAAGTACAATTTTATTATAAAAAAATCCTCTAAACATGTAATTATCATCCATACATAATAAATCTAAAATAAAAATATAAATAACACCCTATTACTTGGCTAGGGTTTCATTGAAACCCTAGATCTAGAGTTTAGTTGTCCATAGAATTGATGAATAGCAAGAGGTTGATGGAGGAGGCCATGGGAATCCTTGGTCTTCTTCTTCTTCTCCTTGCTTTTCTCTCTTCAATGGCTGAAAATAATGTATAATATGGCTGTATATTGATGTGTATAATGATGTGTAATGATTTGTATATCTCAAGTTGATTTAGAATAGGATTTGTATAGAGTTTGGAAGGATTTAGGAAGCTTTCCTAAGTCAAATCGCGCTAAAATTGTTGTTTTTACGTTTCTGGACGTATTTAACCAATTCGGATCGCACAGGGCTCTTCAGGGCTTCAAAATACACAACTTTGACTTTTTCAAAGAGTCGCTCGCGCGGGTCGCGCGAGCGGGTCGCTCCAGCGACCTGGGCATTTTCCAGAATTTTCTCAGATTTTTCGCTGCTCTGCACCACTTTCGTAGAATTGCGATAACTTTTGACTCGGACCTCGGATTGACTCACCGTTTACGGCCACGCGTCCGTAACTCGATGATCTACATTTTATATCTCTGGAGAAATTTCTCAAATCTGAAGTATTACTTGTCAAAAATGCAATTTTCCGAGGCTGTTACAACATTCTTCCTTCACCGGAACCATCTTTTAAGCCCAGAATGACTTCCAAAGCCACTAATCATTGGATTTTTGTGCATTTTCATGTTAAAGCTCCAAAATCTACAAAATATAGAATACCTTTTAAAAATCACTTAATAATTACATGAAATGGGCTAACAAAGCGTATTTTTAGGACTATAAACGGCAACTATTTGTCGCCGATCAATAAGAATGGTGGTTAATGAATTGAATTTATTTGTAGAGGGTTGTAAGAGATGTACTCGAACAAGTGTAGTACAATCTATGCTTAGAAGGCAAGGAAACGAGACTAGATGAAAGTGGACCATTACTGTAAAGTTTGTAAATGGTGGTTGATAAAAGGAAGACTGGAAAAGTTGGGTCTCTAGAGTTTTAGTGATAAAAAAAAAACACTCGTTTTGTTTGGGGAAAATGGAATTTGGTAGTGAGAAGGGAAGTTGTTGGAAGTTATTTAGAAGTTTGGAAATCTTTTGTGAAGTTGTATGATACATGACGGGGATTGTACGGTTATGAAACGACTACATTTATGGTGTTTGACTTTGGGATTTAGATCGAACTTGAAATTTCTAAAGTAAAAATTTGGAGAAATGTTGAGCATTTGGATATGGTAAATTGAGAAGTTGTGAGGTTGACAGATTTATCTTGAGTATTGTCTTAAATTGGACTTGATTTTTGATATGTGAATTGAAAATACATAATGTAGACACCCCATTTTTGCCCAACCCAGTCATTTCAAAAATAAAGTGCTCATCGACACTAGCCTGTCATTTTTTGAATCATCTCAATCTGACCTCAAATGGAAAAGATATTACAAGTCAAAAATATGGGGTCAAAAGGTTAAACATCCTACGTGCACTCAACCGCACTACATAGAATCGATCTATGGCATTAGATGCCCTTTTCTTCCTCATTACACAGCTCAAAAGTTGAGACATCTCAACTTTATTTTCCTTTCATCCTCTTTTGTTTTCTTAGATCTAACATTATCACACCCACCGAAAGAGGCCAACTTCATTTTTTTTTGTTTTATAAAATGATGATTCACATCTACACAAGAGGGGGGAAGAACCCCACTCCCTCACCTCCTTCTCATCTCTCTTCTCAAATTCAATCACCATTGAAGGACCAAGTCCATTTTGCTAAAGTTCACTGCTGTGATGATAATCAATGTATCACCACGAATTCATTTTTTATTCAAATCAAATGAAACCAATTGGAGATGTTCTTAACTCAATGATATTGGTCTATGATTTTTCTCAGAATTTGAACAAATCATATGGCCCATTTCTAAAGCACAAATACACAAGGTATACAATCTGCCAGAAACATCACAGCAGTGACACTAGATCACGTTCACTGTTTGTACTACTTCAAGATTTTTCTTCACTCCATTATTTTCGTCGATTAACTATAGCCTCTTAACTACGTCTGTGATTTTTTTTGATTTTTTTTGGGATCAGTTTAGTTTTTGTAAAAAATCGTCCAATTTCAGTCGACAGTGCAGTCTCTATTTCTGAGTAAGGGTGCTTCTAAACTCAATTTCTCCCAATCTCCAAAAGATATTGCAAAATGGTTTTCTATCATGGAAACTAGACTCATTTGGGAACTTTCTCTCAAAATTTCAAAAAATTGGGAACAACAGAACCTGTCCATTCCATTTTTGGAAGACTTCTCTTAAAGCTGTGAAAAAACTGCACTCTGACATGAATTTTTGTAAAACTTTCATTCTATCTCTTTCATTTGGGGTTTTGATCTTTTTCAAATGAATAAATCCTAGTATATTAGAAAACTTCTAAGAAAAAAGAATAAAAAACAGAAAACAAAAAAAAAAAGAAATTTTATTTTTCTTTTTTTATCAAATAGTCACGTTTATCAAGTTGTTCAATAACTTTGATAAATGGAAATTTGAGCATCTTTTTATTTCTACTAAAACCGAATATGCCTAATTTATCAAGTTGATCAATAACTTTGATAAAAGGAAATTCGAACATTTTTCTTTTGGGCACCGACCCTTACTTCCGCATAAAAAATCAAAAATACAAAAAAACCTATTTTCTTTCTTTTGGGCACCGACTCTTACTTCCGGCATAAAAAATCAAAAATACAAAAAAAAAAAACCTCTTTTCTTTCTTTTGGGCACCGACCCTTACTTCCGGCATAAAAAATCAAAAATACAAAAAAATCTCTTTTCTTTCTTTAGGGCGCCGACCCTTATTTTCGGCATAAAAAAATAAAAATACAAAAAAAAAATTATCTTTTCTTTGTTTTGGGCACCGACCATTACTTCCGGCATAAAAAATCAAAAATACAAAAAAAAATCTATTTTTTTTCTTTTGGGGCACCGACCCTTACTTTCGGCATAAAAAAAATCAAAAATACAAAAAAAAAAAAAAAAAAAAAAACCTCTTTTTCTTTCTTTTGGGCACCGACCCTTAATTTTCGGCATAAAAAATAAAAATAAAAATACAAAAAAAAATCTTTTTTCTTTGTTTTAGGCACCGACCCTTATTTTCGGCATAAAAAATAAAAAATACAAAAAAAATCTCTTTTCTTTCTTTTGGGCACCGACCCTTACTTCTGGCATAGGAATAAAAGAACAGAAAGAAAATACAAATTACAAAAAAAAAAAAAAAAAAAACACTTCACTCTCCATTCACTTGCACAAACTCATTTCAATCTCAATCACTTTCCAAAATTCCTAGGTACACCATTTTTCACTCAAATCATTTTTCAAAACTCACTACTTCAAAGGTTAAAGCCTAAGACTACACCGTACAGGTTAAAGTTCCTAGCTACACCATCTTTGCTCAAAAAACTACTTCACACTTACACGGTCTAGATCGACCAACTTTTTTAAAACACTTGCACACACACACACACACACACATGTACAAAGCCTAGAACTACGTACGGCCTGATTCTCGACTTGAGATACGTATGCAACCCCTCACTTGGGTGCGGCCATAACCACATCTTTTTTTATTTTCTTGTACATCCTCACACTCTATTATCTTTCACTTATGCCCCATTGTCATGAAAATCACTAGAATTGGTAACCGTGCTTTGCATGGATGTTCGAGGATGCCTAACACCTTCCCTCGACATAATCGAGTCCCCGAACCCATATTTTAAAAAGATCTCTGGTTTTCGCATGGCTATTCAGAGTCACACTTTTAAAGGGCCAACTTTTCTCAAAACTGTTTTTTTCAAAAGTCAGAGATGAATTACTTTAATTGTCTTTGCAGGTGGCGACTCTGAACATTTAAATAGGCCCTACTGTACTTTTTTCACCACTCCTAATAAAAATCAAGTCGCAATTCACCCACTCTCAGGAAGCCGGGCCCACCCTGACAGCCAGGCTGTGCCGAAAGAGCGGGCGCGACAGTTGGCGACTCTGCTGGGGATTGTCACACTTAAGAGGACTCAGGCCGTCACTTTAGTGATTCTCATTACAATGGGGCATTTTTTTTACTAACAATTTTGTTTTATCTTGTCTTTTGTGAATTCGTATTCTTTTGCACAAGTGTTCACGACTCAGGCTAAAATAAAATTGCAAGACCGACGCCAAAATTGCAAGACCAATGCCAAAATTTGCAAAGGCCAATGCCTAAGTCATTTTGCACACTACACACTAGCATGCAAGCATAACATAACCCTTCCTCAAGAGGAAACCTTGTAAAATTAGATAGGAAGATGAGAATGTGGCATGGCCATCGCGGTGTCACCATCGGTACCGCACAGAAAACTCTCCCGCTCGAGCCACCAACCTAAGAAAGAGCTTCGGCGCTGGAGGTTTGAAGGTTTGGGGACCATGCATGATTTAAGTTTCCATTAGACATCAGCCTCTCCACATGCTCTCACTCTCTACACATGCATCAATGTTGATACATCACTTTCTCCACATGCTCTCACTCTCTGTACGTGCTCTCACTGTCACGCCCCGACGTAGCATAAATAAGGAAAGCGTTTAATTTCCTTTATGGACCCGTAGGTCGCGACAGTTTGAAGGATCGATTCCGTCCCAAACGTCGAACAACAAAACATAATAATCAGAGCAGAGCAAACAAGGCTTATAAAAATTCTCTAACTTATTACATATTACAACACGAGGTCATCTAAAGGCACAGACCGCCTTGAAACAAAACAATAACTTAGTGTCTATTAAAGTCATCCTTAAAACAAAACAGTTTAAAACTTAAACATAAAACTTAAAGCATATAATTAATAAACAGTTTCTCTCATTCCAAAAGCAGCCATTCTCAATTAGCATAGTCGTACGATTCCTCCTGGTTATAACCTGAAAAGCCTGAACACGAATGTCCAGGACGCATCAACGTCGTCAGCTTCAAGAAGCTGGTGAGTATTAAAAACATAACTTTGAATGTAAAACATACTCATTTACCATTTTCCAATTCCCATTTAAATTCACCAGTTTATATTTTAGATAAAGAGCTTGTTTAGAAAACAACCACAACATTATTTAAAAGATAAATTCACACATATGTGACCGTGTATGAGAACGATGCACCATCTCATCTGACCGACTCTTTTCTCTCGACAAAACCCAACAACCCACTATCTTACTCCTGGTATCTTTGAAACACTAAGATAGCCACACTTTAGCAACGGGGCGCCAGGGAGTGTCCAGTTTGCCTCACACTTTGGTCCGGGGTACCAGGGAGTGTCCAATGCCTCACACTTTGAATACCCTCGCCACAATCTCATCCACAACCACAACTACAACCACAATCACAAACACAACCACAACCACAACCACAACCACAAACACAGACTCAATCACAACCACAACCACAACCACAACCACAACCACAAACTCAATCTCATACTCTTTCCACACTACCATTACTCTTTTCCACACTGACTAACACCCACATGCATGTACCACTGACTCCATATGAATGACATGGACTTAAACATAAGCAAAATGCTGAATTAAATAAACAACACGCGTACGGGGATTGATAACTCGTAATTCATTGTTTTGATCATTCAAACATAACCAATAGAGTTCTGATTAACTAGATTTCCCAAATAGAACCTTAACAGTATATAAAAATTGAACCAAACAGTCCCTAAATACAAAATAGGCATAAACCAGAATCTGCCAGGGGTCGCTCGCGCGGGCCGCTCGCGCGATATGCCGAATTTTTCATTTTATATAAACTTTTCTGTCTGCCTGAACAAGCCAAGGTCGCGCGCGCGGATCGCTCGCGCGAAGGGTTCCTCGCGCGACCCTCGCTCGCGCGACTTGCCTAAATTCCATTTTATATAAATAAACTTTTCTGTCTGCCTGGGGAAACAAGGATCGCGCGCGCGATCGTGGCGCGAGGTGAAGCTGAGGCTTCTTCTTCCCCGCAGAAACTGCTCTATTTCAGCTTGAGGGGTCCAAATTGACCCTTTTTTGAAATTGAAAGTATATAGGGCATATAATATATGATTCTCTTCGGTTTTTCACAAGGATTATGATTCCAAAATCAATTTAACACCATTTGATCCATAGCTCTCCAATTTTATGAAAAACTAAAACATGTCAAAACTTCATTTCTAATATACTTTGTGGTATGAACAAATTAGGCTCTATAACTTGAACTATATACTCTATATACTATAATCTTTGATATTCAACTCTGAAAACGAATTTAGATTAAGTTTTGAAAATCTTGATTTTAAAGCTCAAGCTTCCATGGACGAAATTTGAAATGGAGGATTGTAATTTACAATCATATACATAGAAAACAAGTATAATTAACATTCTTAGTGAGTTAGAAATACTCACTTAGATAAGGGTAGCAAGGATTGTTGAGAAAGAACTAAGATAAAGGAAATCCACCACAAGCTTTAGCTATGGTGATTGAAGCTTTCCCTCTCTAAAATAAAATCTGTAGAACTCTCTGTGTAACTCTCTAAACTCCCTCAATTTCCTCTTTGTATTGGTAATGTGCAGTGTGTGAATGAGGGAGTATGTGAGAGTATAAATAGGAGGATAAGAGAGGTGAACTTGGGCTCTAAGCAAATTTTAAAGACTCACTTAGCAAGCTTAATTGGGTTACAAAACCTTAATTACTAACTCTTGGCTATTAAACTGCAGAGGTGTATGTGTGTGATATATAATTATACAGATTTTCATACGTAAACATACATCCTCAAGTACTGAAGGGGCAACATAGGTGTGTAGGGGTTATAAGCTAGAAGTGTTTGGGAAAATAGAGCTTATGGCATAAGAATATACACACAAAATTGCAATATCCAAACAAAGCATATTCAATGATTACTTGCCATAAATAGCAATAAAGCAAATGTCATGTCCTTGCTTTACATCACTTCCAAAATCTGTGGAAGTTTAGCACAGCGCGGACAGTTTTAAACATAAACTGGTATTTTCGTGGCGCGGTGTTCGTCACAAAAATACAGAAGATTCATTTTAACGTAGGAAACGATTTTCTGGTTTCATAAAAATACTGATTGGGTTAAAAGAAAATGCTTCCACCATTTTGAAATACAGATTTGAAATTCAATACAGGTGTTGCTAAATTTTTATAAAATTGCAATTTGACCCCAAAAAGAACTTTAATTATGAAATAGATCAAGGAATCAGTTTTAACATGTAATAATTGTAAATAACAATGAGATCAACAATACAGATTAATCATTGAAATTCAAATTGAATTTAAATATGTCAAATGCAATTACAAGAAATTAAATGAAAATGCAGGTTATTACACCCTTCCTCCCTTAAACAGGATTTCGTCCCCGAAATCAAGACTAACTAGTCCTGAAACAATTCTGGGTACTTCTTCCGCATATCAGCTTCAACTTCCCACGAGGCTTTATTCTCGTCATGGTGATTCCACTGAACCTTCACCAACGGAATGTCCTTATTCCTCAGCTTCTTGATACTCTGATCCAGAATCTTCACAGGTCTCTCCTTGTAAGAAATGTTATGACTCGTCTCAATATCGTCATAACTAACCACATGTGAGGGGTCTCGTATGTACTTCCTCAACATACTCACATAAAACACGTTGTGAACCCTAGACATCTTTGGTGGTAGCGCCAGTCGATAAGCTACTCTCCCGCCACGTTCCAAAATCTCGAACGGTCCGATGAAACGCGGAGCTAACTTCCCTCTCTTGAGGCCGAAGCGTACTACTCCTTGGGTTGGTGAAACTTTAAGGAGCACGTGATCTCCAGCACTGAACTCCAAATCCTTCCGACGTCGATCGGCATAACTCTTATACCGGCTCTGGGCGGTTCTCATCCTTTCCTTGACCAAAGAAATCTTCTCGTTGGTTTCTCTAACCAAATCTGGTCCCAACAATTCTGTATCCCCAACTTCTGCCCAACACAATGGGGAACGGCATGGTCGTCCGTACAATGCTTTGAACGGAGCCATCCTGATACTCGTATGATAGCTGTTGTTATAGGCAAATTCAACCAACGGCAAGTGCGTCTCCCAAGATTCTTCAAAATCGATAACACAAGCCCTAAGCATATCTTCCATGATCTGATTAACACGCTCAGTTTGCCCATCTGTCTGAGGGTGAAAAGCAGTACTCACCTTGAGCGAGGTTCCCATTACTTCTTGCAGACTTTCCCAAAATCCAGAAGTAAAACGTGCGTCACGGTCTGACACAATCGACGCAGGTGCACCGTGAAGTCGCACAACTTGTTGTATGTACATCCGGCTCATCTTTTCTACCGGGTATGTCATACTGTAAGCAATGAAATGAGCTAACTTCATCAAACGATCCACGATTACCCAAATAGCGTCATGATTCTGTTGCGATCGAGGCAATCCTACTACAAAATCCATCGTAATGTGCTCCCACTTCCAACCAGGAATAGGTAGCGGTTGCAACAATCCTGACAGTCTCTGATGTTCGGCTTTGACTTGCTGACATGTCAAACACTTGGATACAAATTCGGCCACGTCTTTCTTCATACCTTCCCACCAGAAATTTCTCTTCAAATCTTTGTACATCTTAGTTCCTCCCGGGTGATCTGTATACCTTGATTTATGCTTCTTCCAGGATATCCTTCCTTAACTCTCCATCACCTGGCATACATAATCTATTTCTACACCGATATCCTCCATCGACTCCCACTTTCCATTTTGTCGGGTCTTTCTCTGACATCTTTACGAACCAGGCTTGAAACTTCTCATCTTCTTTCTGAGCTCCAAAAATACGATCGATAAGTACAGGCTGTAGGGTAAGACATCCGAACAATTGTCCTTCTCCTTCTTCAGTACTCTGTACATCGAACTCTGCCAAGATCTCCAACGCTCGCCACTCTCTCACCATTAATGTGGCGATCGTCTCACGAGTCTGTCGACTCAGGGCATCAGCAACCACATTGGCATTACCCAGGTGGTATTCCAATGTGAAGTTGTAATCTTTGATCAGCTCCATCCATCTGCGTTGCCTCATGTTCAACTCTTTCTGTGTGAACAAATATTTCAAACTCTTGTGATCGGAGAACAAATCAAACTTCTCACCGTAGAGATAATGTCTCCAAATCTTGAGTGCAAATACTACTACCGCCAACTCCAAATCATGAATAGGATAGTTCAACTCATTCGGCTTCAGCTGTCTGGATCCATAGGCAATAACTCTGCCATCTTGCATAAGTACACACCCTAACCCTTGATATGATGCGTCACTAAAGATAGTGAACTTTTCATCAGGCTTGGGTATTGCTAGTACCGGCGCGGTAGTGAGTCTCTCTTTCAACTCTAGAAAGGCGCGCTCATGCTTCTCTGTCCACTCGAACTTCAGATTCTTCTTCGTCAACCCAGTCAATGGTGCAGCTATTTTAGAAAATCCCTCAACGAATCTTCTGTAATAGCCTGCGAGTCCAAGAAAACTCCGAACTTCTGTAGGGTTGCTCGGTCTAACCCAGTTGGACACAGCATCGGTCTTGGACGAATCTACAGAAATTCCTTGAGATGACACCTTGTGTCCCAAAAATTTCACTTCTTGTAACCAGAACTCACACTTACTGAACTTGGCATACAATTGATGGTCCTTGAGCGTCTGTATCGCAATCCGTAGATGTTGCTCGTGTTCTTCTTCTGACTTAGAATAGATCAAAATATCATCTATAAAGACGATGACAAACTGATCCAAATAAGGTTTGAACACTCTGTTCATCAGATCCATAAACACTGCCGGGGCGTTCGTCATTCCGAACGGCATCACCAGAAATTCATAATGACCATATCGGGTTCTGAAAGCAGTCTTAGGTATATCTTCCTTTCGTACCCTCAATTGATGATATCCCGACCTTAGGTCTATCTTGGAAAATGTCGTAGCTCCTTGTAGTTAATCAAACAAATAGTCAATCCGAGGCAAGGGATACTTGTTCTTGATAGTCACTCGGTTCAATTCTCTGTAGTCGATACATAACCGTAGCGTTCCGTCCTTCTTCTTCACAAACAACACCGGTGCTCCCCAAGGCGATGTACTTGGACGTACAAAACCTAGGTTCTCGAGCTCTTGAACTTGTTCCTTCAATTCTAATAGTTCGGTGGGGGCCATTCTGTAGGGAACCTTGGTGATCGGTACGGTACCCGGTATAAGCTCAATACAGAACTCTATACTTCTCTCGGGCGGCAAACCAGAAACGTCTTGAAATACTTCTTCGAAGTCCTTGACTACAGGTATAGATGAAGCTGTCACCTCTGCACTGACGACTTCGATGTTAGCTAAACATCTCGTGAGGAACATATCTCCCGAAGGGTTACATTGAAAATCAAAGGGTTGATTCTCATTGTCGGGGAATGTAATTCTCTTCCTCCCATAATCCAACTTCACTTGATTCTGAGAGAGCCAATCCATTCCTAGGATTATGTCGAACTCCTTCATCGATAGGATGATCAACCTTGCAGGGATTTCATGGTCTCCTAACCGTAGAGGACAATCCTTGCACACGTGTCCTAAACTGACTGCGGCTCCTAATGGCGAAGTAGCCTTCAAAGCTTTCTCTAAGCGATGAGGTAAGATACCCAATCTCCGAATTGTATTAATAGATATGAACGAAAGAGCAGCACCCGTATCAAATGACACTTTAACATGGGAGTTAAACAGAGTTAATGTACCTTCCACTGCTTGCTAATCAGGTTGAGCTTCTCCATAATCTCCTTCTTCGTACACAGTTCCATCATATCCAGCGGCATCAGGGATAACAACATTCAAGCGAGTCTGACCCTGTTGACCATAAGTCACCTGCTTAGGAGCAGTGCAGAACCTACTGATGTGACCTGGTTCACCACAGTTGAAGTAGACTATCCCTTGCTGAGCAGCACGCCTTGGTGCCTTACAATCACGAGCCAAATGACCAGGGTTGCCACAGTTGAAGCACTTTCCACTACTACTTCCTTCTCCTACTCGGGGTTGAGTTGGATAGGTAATAGCCTGGGTCTTCTTGCTTCCGTCAAAATTCCTCTTCTGCCCTTGGGTACGGTTCATTGGTAGTCTATTCCCAAAATTACCCCTTTGAGGCGGTCGGAAATCAAATTGCTTACGGTTCACTCGGGCATCCTCTTCCAGATCGGTAGCCAAACCAACAAGTCCTTCAAAAGATTTATCTAGGTGGCCGAGAGTCCGGCGACGAATCTGCGGTGTCAGCCCTTGGTTATACTTCCAGATCTTCTTCTCTTCAGTATCAACCAGGTGTGGAGCGAACCAAGACAGTCTTTCGAACTGTATGGTGTACTCTTGCACCGACTTGGTTCCTTGCGTCAGATCCATGAATTCCTTCTCTCTTATGTGCCTCTCCGTAGCCAGGAAATACTTTTCCAGAAATCTCCCCTTGAACGCAGTCCACGTCATCTCCATTGCAGCTCCATTCCCGATAGTAGCTATGACCGAATCCCACCAATCTGCGGCAGCATCGGTCAACTGAAACGTAGCCAATCTCCTCTTGTCCATCTCGTTACACTGGACAGCTTCAAACATGCGGTCCATCTGTCTTAACCACTGTTCCGCTTTCCAGGGTTCCGCGGTACCCGCAAACTGCTCGGGCCTTAGTGCACGGAATCTCTCTAGCAATTTGTCTCCAGTTTGACGGTCTCGTCGGTTGTCATTCGTATTACCGATTCTTTCCAACTGTCTGATAAACGCTTCGAACATCCCTGTAGGATCGGCTGCCTTGGGTGCTCCCTTGATCAAGTTCCTGTTCCTCCTTAGTCCTCCAGCCATTCTATGCATGATAGTGGTAGTAGAATGAGAAACATGCATACAACAGTGCTATGAAGCAATTCAAATGACGACAATATTCAAAAGAGTATATCTTATATATAACTTCTTGTCAAGTTGATACAAAAAGCATGTAAGGCCAGATCAATGCCTACCCTACCTGTATGGGTTAGGATGCATGCAAGAGTTAATGTTACAAAAATGGGTCATTGCCCTACACTCTAATGCATGTAATTACAGCTGCAAAAAGAGATAGAGCTAACAGTCAAAAGTAGTTAATATGTACAAGGCCGTAACTAGAACGTCAATCGTCTCCGTAAGCAGCTATCAGGAGATCCAGCGAGTCGACGGGGCGAAATCGCTGAGCCTGAAAGGGGCCCACTCCATCATAGCCTGGAGAGGTTGAAGATGAAGCAGGCGCAGGGGCATCTGCCTCAACTAGCATCTCCTCAGGTAAGGCTAGCTCAAGTGCTAGCTCAGCCTCGAGCTCAGCGGCGAGATCGTCTAGACCTATGCCGTCCTCTAAAATCTCTCCACCTACTGGGACCACATGAACAATCCCATCATCGTCCTCAGCAATGGGAACTACTGGTGGGGGCATCTCTAACTGAGTCAGATGGGCGTGCACAATCTAGATCTCGAGGGGGAGATAGAAAGCATCACTATCAATCAACCTCAAAATCTCGACCAAAACCAAGCGCTGAGCCTCTGCAAAGTAACGAAGCTCTAGGCGATTACGAGTCAGGTCGACTAAGCCTACCACATGAACCTGGTGCCATAAATCAGATACTACGGTCGCTGTGGCCAACTACTCAATGGCCGCATGATATAAGTCGAGAAAGATTGGGATCACTGCCCCAGGTGTCACAAAGTGTCCTCCAAATCTGTCTGGTACATATAGCGGATGAGCTGGATCCATACCTGATAAAAAGGTACTACTTAAGTCAGAACAAAAATAATCTTAGGCATTTGGGTTCTGAGTCTATCCTCCCTGTCGTATCATCGGGTGTGTAACACTTAATGGAATGTGGAATCGGGTCTATACTGGTAAACCCTAACCTGGCTAAACTATCTTGAGATAAATCATAACCTGGCTCTGATACCACTAAATCCTGTCACGCCCCGACGTAGCATAAATAAGGAAAGCGTTTAATTTCCTTTATGGACCCGTAGGTCGCGATAGTTTGAAGGATCGATTCCGTCCCAAACGTCGAACAACAAAACATAATAATCAGAGCAGAGCAAACAAGGCTTATAAAAATTCTCTAACTTATTACATATTACAACACGAGGTCATCTAAAGGCACAGACCGCCTTGAAACAAAACAATAACTTAGTGTCTATTAAAGTCATCCTTAAAACAAAACAGTTTAAAACTTAAACATAAAACTTAAAGCATATAATTAATAAACAGTTTCTCTCATTCCAAAAGCAGCCATTCTCAATTAGCATAGTCGTACGATTCCTCCTGGTTATAACCTGAAAAGCCTGAACACGAATGTCCAGGACGCATCAACGTCGTCAGCTTCAAGAAGCTGGTGAGTATTAAAAAAATAACTTTGAATGTAAAACATACTCATTTACCATTTTCCAATTCCCATTTAAATTCACCAGTTTATATTTTAGATAAAGAGCTTGTTTAGAAAACAACCACAACATTATTTAAAAGATAAATTCACACATATGTGACCGTGTATGAGAACGATGCACCATCTCATCTGACCGACTCTTTTCTCTCGACAAAACCCAACAACCCACTATCTTACTCCTGGTATCTTTGAAACACTAAGATAGCCACACTTTAGCAACGGGGCGCCAGGGAGTGTCCAGTTTGCCTCACACTTTGGTCCGAGGTACCAGGGAGTGTCCAATGCCTCACACTTTGAATACCCTCGCCACAATCTCATCCACAACCACAACTACAACCACAATCACAAACACAACCACAACCACAACCACAACCACAAACACAGACTCAATCACAAACACAACCACAACCACAACCACAAACTCAATCTCATACTCTTTCCACACTACCATTACTCTTTTCCACACTGACTAACACCCACATGCATGTACCACTGACTCCATATGAATGACATGGACTTAAACATAAGCAAAATGCTTACTTAAATGAACAACACGCGTTCGGGGATTGATAACTCGTAATTCATTGTTTTGATCATTCAAACATAACCAATAGATTTCTGATTAACTAGATTTCCCAAACAGAACCATAACAGTATATAAAAATTGAACCAAACAGTCCCTAAATACAAAACAGGCATAAACCAGAATCTGCCAGGGGTCGCGCGCGCGGATCGCTCGCGCGACGGGTCGCTCGCGCGGGCCGCTCGCGCCATATGCCGTATTTTTCATTTTATATAAACTTTTCTGTCTGCCTGAACAAGCCAAGGTCGCGCGCGCGGATCGCTCGCGCAAAGGGTTCCTCGCGCGACCCTCGCTCGCGCGACTTGCCTAAATTCCATTTTATATAAATAAACTTTTCTGTCTGCCTAGGGAAACAAGGATCGCGCGCACGGATCGCTCGTGCGAAGGGTCGCTCGCGCGGGCCGCTCGCGCGACCCTCGCGCGCGCGATCGTGGCGCGAGGTGAAGCTGAGGCTTCTTCTTCCCCGCAGAAACTGCTCTGTTTCAGCTTAAGGGGTCCAAATTGACCCATTTTCGAAATTGAAAGTATATAGGGCATATAATATATGATTATCTTCGGTTTTTCACAAGGATTATGATTCCAAAATCAATTTAACACCATTTGATCCATAGCTCTCCAATTTTATGAAAAACTAAAACATGTCAAAACTTCATTTCTAATATACTTTGTGGTATGAACAAATTAGGCTCTATAACTTGAACTATATACTCTATATACTATAATCTTTGATATTCAACTCTGAAAACGAATTTAGATTAAGTTTTGAAAATCTTGATTTTGAAGCTCAAGCTTCCATGGACGAAATTTGAAATGGAGGATTGTAATTTACAATCATATACATAGCAAACAAGTATAATTAACATTCTTAGTAAGTTAGAAATACTCACTTAGATAAGGGTAGCAAGGATTGTTGAGAAAGAACTAAGATAAAGGAAATCCACCACAAGCTTTAGCTATGGTGATTGAAGCTTTCTTTCTCTAAAATAAAATCTGTAGAACTCTCTGTGTAACTCTCTAAACTCCCTCAATTTCCTCTTTGTATTGGTAATGTGCAGTGTGTGAATGAGGGAGTATGTGAGAGTATAAATAGGAGGATAAGAGAGGTGAACTTGGGCTCCAAGCAAATTTTAAAGACTCACTTAGCAAGCTTAATTGGGTTACAAAACCTTAATTACTAACTCTTGGCTATTAAACTGCAGAGGTGTATGTGTGTGATATATAATTATACAGATTTTCATACGTAAACATACATCCTCAAGTACTGAAGGGGCAACATAGGTGTGTAGGGGTTATAAGCTAGAAGTGTTTGGGAAAATAGAGCTTATGGCATAAGAATATACACACAAAATTACAATATCCAAACAAAGCATATTCAATGATTACTTGCCATAAATAGCAATAAAGCAAATGTCATGTCCTTGCTTTACATCACTTCCAAAATCTGTGGAAGTTTAGCACAGCGCGGACAGTTTTAAACATAAACTGGTATTTTTCGTGGCGCGGTGTTCGTCACAAAAATACAGAAGATTCATTTTAACGTAGGAAACGATTTTCTGGTTTCATAAAAATACTGATTGGGTTAAAAGAAAATGCTTCCACCATTTTGAAATACAGATTTGAAATTCAATACAGGTGTTGCTAAATTTTTATAAAATTACAATTTGACCCCAAAAAGAATTTTAATTATGAAATAGATCAAGGAATCAGTTTTAACATGTAAGAATTGTAAATAACAATGAGATCAACAATACAGATTAATCATGGAAATTCAAATTGAATTTAAATATGTCAAATGCAATTACAAGAAATTAAATGAAAATGCAGGTTATTACACTCACTCTCTCCCCCTCTCTCTCTCTCTCTCTCTCTCTCTCTCTCTCTCTCTCTCTCTCTCTTTTCTTTCCCACCTGCTCCCTCTCTTTCTACCTCGCTCACCGACACACACTCTCTCTCTATCACTCTCATGGACATTCCCCATCTCTCTCTCCACTCTCTCTTTCTTTTTCTCACCTGCTCCCTCTCTTTCTATCGCTCTCACAGACTCTCTCTCTCAACGCCCCCTCCCTTTATCTCTTTCTATCACTCTCAATGACCTCTCTCTTCCCCTCATTTTAAAACCCCCTCATATCCCCCTCTTTCTCTGTCCTTCTCACACATCTCTCTCTCTAATGAACCTCTCTCTGGTCTCCCTCTCTCAGTCTCACTCTCCTCCTCTCTTTCTTCTTCTTCCCCTCCTTTTCTATCTCTAAACTCGTCTCTCTTCTTGAAAAAAAAAAAACCTCACCCAACCTAGATCTGAAACAAGCCCTATACAGGAGCTTCCCAGAGAGATTGAGAAGAGGAGCAGAGAATAATACCAAAATGGCTTTTAACACAAATCGTTGTGGTGTCTGTAAGGATAATAGAAGACGGTGCAGAAGTGATTGTCCCTTGGCTCCCTACTTTCAGTATGCAGGAAGTGTGAGGGATTATGAAGCCATTCACGAGTTCTTGGGAAGCACGAGCTTTCTATGCCTTATTAAAAAGGTATCCGATGCAGACCATCGACAAACTATCTGCTCCCTTGTGTATGAAGCCACATCTAGACTTCAGGATCCGGTTTTGGGTCTGTTTCTTACATCTTTTTCCTCGAACAACAAGTTCTAGAACTGAAGGAACAGGTTTCACAACTCCAAGCTCAGTCAAAAGAAGAATCACCCAAACAATCCCAAGATCCTAATCTGGATCCTTGGCTCAGTTATGCCATAGAAGGTCTAGATCACAACATAGAAATTCTTCAAAATTGTTCCAATTTCATTTCTCCCACCACAACTGCTCCAATCTCCTTGGAAATCTCTAGCCCTATCCATATTCCTCCTGTTACTCAAACTTGTACGACCTCTTCTCATTCTCGTTGGTCTGATCTAGTCCAGCACGCGCAATCTAGCAACAACCACCAAAATTCTCTAGGTCTGTTAGATCTCCCTACTTCCAACACGAGCTCTCCAGTCTCTAGTCCTACCCATGCCCTCTCTACTACTCCAAATTGCTCCCACTGGTCTGATCTAGTCGAACACTTGCAATCTGGCAAGTCTCAAATTCCCTTGAATCAAACAGAAAAATCAGGGGTCCCGAAATATCCAAATCTTTCTGTAAATCTTCAAGCGAGTTCGTCAAAACCACCTACTCCATCCACTGATCCTTACTCTTTCCTCATTGTCAATAACTTAGCTCAAAACTCCTTCTTGGATTTAATTGACAAGATGGAGAATCAACATGCCTTTAAAGAAAAGAGAAGAAAACTCACGAGGTGGTATGAGCCATAGAGTGGAATGAACATCACGGTCCGTATTCGAGGTAGTCCTTGTATGTCGAGTGTGCGTGGGATTGAGCCCACATGTCTTACTACGCGTGTCCCTCCACCAGCTTAATGTAGTTTGGATCTTTGGGTACTATTTTACAAGGCAACTGGGAGGGTAAGCATCCTAGGACGGTATTGTCCTCAGAAGTAAGTCCTGAAGAACATTCACCCAGGGTTCTGTGGAACGGACTATAGGATCTATATGGTTGCTGAAAAGCGCGTAGGATGTCGTTAGCATTCGACCTTTGGAAGGAAGCCTCACATTGGCAGAACTCCGCTCCCACTCAGCAAAATCCAAATGTACATTTGTATCATTGTAACTTTTCATTTTTTTTTTCTCTTTCTTTAAAAAAATTCCTCCTTGGCACTATTTTCGCTTCTTATGCAATGTACCCTCACATTGGCCTATCAGTTCAAGAATCAGCTGTGGAAGTACTATCTCTTGTTAGTAACATAAGTGCACTTTCTAAAAAGAGGGTTCTAATCCCCATCACTTTCACGATCCACTTGTGTTTGCTATCATCAATTTGAACTAGCTCAAAGGCTGACATGACATGCTTGATCATTCCTAATCCTTCATTCAGGCCTAATTCGATACAATGGCAGCACGTACAAGTCAAAATTACGAACATTGATATTATCAAGTCCAAGCAATACTGACATATTCGCAACTATCCAAATCATCTCGTTGCCAAGTCATTGCCAAATCAATAGGCTGCTCTACTCTCTTAAATACACTTTTACTCTCTTCCAAAACAAAACAAAAAGCAAAAAGCAAAAAGCAAAAAGCAAAAAGAAAAAGAAAATTGAAAAGAAGAAAGAGAGAGTGTATCGGTCATGAGAAAGGAAGAAAAAAGGAAAAGAAAAAGAAAAAGGAGAGGAGAGAGAGAAAGTGTTAGAAAAAAAAAAAGAAACAAAAAAATAGAAAAGTCAAAAAAAATAAAGAGAAAAGAGGAGAGAGGGAGATTGTCGGTCACGAGAAAGTCAAAAATAAAAAAGGAAAAGAAAGAGAAAAAGGAGAAGAGGAGAGAGAGAGAAAGCGTCGGTGGAGAGGGAGAAGAAAGAGCATAAAACCTACCCTCACTTTTCTCCCTCATTCCTCTCATCCTTCTTCTCAACTAATCTCTGCATCTCTGTCTCCTCTCCCTTCTTACTCACTCATCTTTCTCTCACTTCTCTCCCCTCACCATACTCATTGTCTTTCACCATTGTACCAGAAGTTTGATCTTGTTTTAGGCGTGGGGGTACTCTTTTTAAAAAAAACAATTTGGAGAACAACATGGATTTGGGTGAGATAATTCTACTCTGCGAAGCGTGCATTCTTCTTTGGATGGCTATTGCGGCTGCTATAACACCCGTATTTGTGTTATTGTTTTTGCATTACATTGTCATATATGATAATGTGATGTGGCGTGTCTTTTGGCACATGGTTGAGTGAGTTTTGACTCACGAGTCGTTTTGGGGTGTCTGTGTTAGAGGACTCTCTGAGAATTTGTTAGTGAGTGTTTTGTGGTTGTGAAGTCTCTCCGAGTATGAGACGGTCACTGAGGAACATTTTAAATGTTTATCTAGAAATAAATGTTTATCTGTGTATTTCAATATTTGTATTATTTTCTGGCTTAGAATATATTTCTGTTGTTAGATTTAGCATCCTGGTGAGGACGAATGAACACGCTATTAATTTGGTAGGTTAATTAGCAACTTCGGAAACGTCATGTAGAAATTCGCATTTTAGCGACCAAACAAAACTTAGTCGAAAACTTTTATAATTTTGAGGTTTCACTTGTAAAGCTATGAATAAGCTGTATAGAAAGTTTCAGAGACTGATTAGGAGTTTTGAAAACTCGTGGGGAGGTAAACGTAATTCCCGAGAGTTTTGCCTATATATAGATAGAGATGGTTGGGATATTTTTATAAGTTCTTAACCTAAATTCCAAAAAGGGGGCCATAGGGAGATTTTGGAGCTTAGAGCTTTGCGACGCCAAACGACGACCTTCTGTCAGTCTGTTTTCTCCCAGATTTCAAATTCGAGCTCCTCGAGGTAAGAGCTTTGTTTTGATATCTATTAGGGCCTGTTTGGCTAAGTTTTTTGAAAAGTCATTTTCTAGAATTTTTCATAAAAGTTGATAAATGGAATTTTGATCCATAGGAATTGTACTAGATGGACTTCTACACGTTCTTTGTACACGGGTTTTCTTTGGATCGAAGTTTAAGAGCGTAAATCGGAGGTGAGTGATCCAACTATGTTTTGGAATGATTTCTTGGCGTGTATTCATGTTATGTTTGAATAGCATGTATTTAATTCATAGATATATACTGTGTAGTTCATATTGGGCAATTGTATTGATAAGTAGGCCCAATAGCACGATGAAATGTTTGATTTCCGCAAGCATGGTGATATGTATTTGAGCATGTTAAGTTGCTTATGTGGGTCAGAAGGAGCATGTGGTCACCGTGCCATTTTGTGGAGCCGATATAGGCATTAAGGTCGCACGATTGAAGAGAAGAATCGTAGGTCTTACCCTTTCGCGTGGACTTATTGGCGAGGAGTCGCGGATTGGGAGTATGGACGGGCACGTGAGTCTCCCGCGACTAGTATGAATTGTAGAGATGTGAATGCGGACATGTTTATCATTCATGTGCATATGTTGTTTTATTCACTAAGCGTTAGCTTAAACAAATCAAATATCTGTGATATTCAAATAACCATTTCAGGTGTTAATGCTGGCGAGGAATCAGAGAAGTGAGCACGTGGGTTCAGAGTTCGATTAGAAGGCAACCCGAATGTTGATCTTGTAGTTTTGGAACAATAGGAATGTTGTAATAAGGATTTGAATGTTTTAACTTATGTTTAACTTAGTATGTTAGAATGGACCTAAAGCATGGTAATAGTTGGTAACATGTTGTAATTATACTTTGGTAATGTTTTAATACAGCTAGGATTACTTTGATGTGAGGTTGGAGTGTGTGGTTAACACTTTGTTGTTTTAAAAAGCTTTTAAAACTTGTTTCTCTACAGATTGGGCTGCTGTCAGGGGAGCAGTCGACTGGTTCAGTGTCCAGTCGACTGGACCCTTGTGCCTGCTAGCTATTGATTTTTAATATGGCAAAAGCAGTCGACTGGGCCCTGCCTCAGTCGACTGGACCTCTGAAGGTTTATGTGTTCATTTTGTTTCAGCTTGCTTCAATCGACCGAAGGGGGAATTCAGTCGACTGAAAGTTGGAGGCCCCAGTCGACTGGACCCCAGTCTCAGTCGACTGGATGGTCTGTTAAACCTTTTTGAAAACTCTCTGCTTTCTTCAGTCGACTGAGGTCCCAACCCAGTCGACTGGACCCCTAGTTTTAAAATGTGTTTTATTTTTCCGTTGCGTGTGTTTTTCAAACTAAATTTTGGTAATGTTAATGAATTGGGTTAGCCTCGGTGGCGTGCCACAGGCTCCGGTTCCGCGATTGTGGGACCGGGCTGTGACAGCTGCAGCTTACTTCTGGCTTAAACCGTCTGGTAATGAAGAAGGCCATAAATATTAGGAAAAAATGTTCTTGGAAGCTCGGACCGTCCCTGTGATTCAAATCATTTGTTGGGGTGGGTTATCTTTACCAATGAACAATGGGTTGATGAAATGTAAGAGTTTTCTTCTTGTTCTCTTTTTGCTCTTATATGTATCAAAGAAATATCATCAATAAAAAGAGAATGTCAAGGATTATGTAAATACATGAGCAACTAATCATATGTGTTGTTCCCATCCATCCAGTCCATGCATGGTTTCTAAACCCTTTACCAACAGTCTGATACACCCACAAGCCTTTGGTTACTCTCGCAAAAGGCCAATACTTCACCCACTGCCTCAAATTCCACTCCTTACAAGGCATCAAAATGCCACACAGGGGCAGTTTCTCCACTACTAAATATATGCATTGTTTGCTTTGCATAAGTACATATATTTCTTTTATAAAAAAGAAACAAGTTCAAAAAAAAAAAAAAGCAAAAAGAAAAGAAAAAGCTTTTTTCATCATCTTGCTTTAAAATCTCATGATTCATTGGATATGGCTGTCTTGTAACTTGTTGAAGCCAATTTGGACATCGCATTGGACTTTTGGACACAACACACGATAGAACACGCCAAAAAGGTTGTAAGGCCATGATTAATCATTATAGTGTCTGACATTGCTCATCATCGCAAGTGCATGCTGCTCTACCACTGTAGCATATGGACAGTACACTCTCAGAGGCAGAAATACCTCAACTCAAGGCATGCCACACATCATCAAATACCAAGCGGGGCGGCCCACTGTTCCTCATAACATTGCACGAACTTCAATGTTGCACATATATGATTTCTAAAATCCAACTATGTTTGTGTCAAAATGATGAGAGGCAATCATTTCAGCTATCCATACACTATTATTCACTTGCTAGCCCACTTGAGCCATACAATAAAAATCTCTTTCCAATTTCAAACCCCCTGAGGATCACCCCCACACTAGGGCAATGAAAAAAAAACTCAACGAAAAAAAAATACGAAAGCTGGACAAATCCATAGAATACTATCCAACTTGGATACTCGCTTTGAACTGGGGCAATTCCCCCCAAGTCATATTACACTCGGTAATACTCACCCCCACACTAGATTGGGGCAGACAAAAAGAAAAAAAAATAGAGCATAAGGTGATCTCGGGCATCGACCTTTCAAAAAAAAACTTTGAGCCTTCATGCGATTCTTCATTTCTTAACCCATGACCCTGGCCTACAATACCACCCACTAAAAGTCCACTCTGTGACACAAGTCTTGTTGGATTTATTAAATCATACTTTTGCATCATTCCAAAGACATGGGTCATCACATACTGTCAATTTCAAGATAGTCCGACGGGCGTAGTGAAAACCTAAGAAAAAAGGTGCTATGAATCAAGACTATGGAAAAACTGTCGATGCGGCAAATACGTACAAGGACTGGGCATTCACCGAATACTGGGGCACTGAGCTCATACGGTCAAATACGTTGCCTTCTAGTGTTCCAACAAGCAACAAGACAGACAATATCCACTAACTTATGAACATTCCTTCGCAGATGATAAATTCATGCATCAAATACTTTTGTAAATACTCTGTACATTGCATTACAAAAAAACAAAAAAAACAAAAATCATTCATACTTTACAGCATAGCAGAAAATGCATATCTTTTGTAATAGGGGCAACTGGTCCTGATACCTCCATCATCCTTGTAAGGAGAACACTCACTACTGGCCCAAGCTTTCAAAGCCCAACTACTGGCCCAACTTCCAAAGCCCAACCACTGGTCCAACTTCAAAGCCCAACCACTGGCCCAACTTCCAAAGCCCCACTACTGGCCCAAACTTCCAAAGCCCAACTACTAGCCCAACTTCCAAAGCCTAACCACTGGCCTAACTTACTTCCAAAGCCCAACTACTGGTCCAACTTTCAAAGCCCAACCACTGGCCAAACTTCCAAAGCCCAACTACTGGCCCAACTTCCAAAACCTCACCACTGGCCCAACATACTTCCAAAGCCCAACCCCTGGCCCAACATACTTCCAAGACCTCTCACTTCATGCAGCCTTTGCTCAGGCTTGCCAACTCTACAATAACCCCTCTGCTCAGGTCCACATATCAAATCAACCTCTCCTCTATGGATCATCAAGAGATACTTCTCGTACTCGGAATCAACCTGATCATCTCATCCAGTCTCAGGTATAAGTCTGTCAAGGGGCATCCTGTTCATACCTTTAAACTCAGGAGTGAGTTCGTCAAGTGGCATCCTATTCACACTATCTATCATCGGAATCAGGAGTAGGTCCGTCAAGTGGTGTCCTATTCACACTATCTATCACCAGAATTAGGAGTGAGTCCGTCAAGTGGTATCCTATTCACACTATCAATCATCAGAATCAGGAGTGAGTCCATCAAGGGGCATCCTATTCATGTCATCGTCTATCATTCAATATCAGGAGTGAGTCCATCAAGTGGCATCCTGTTCATATCACCTACCATCAGGTATAAGTCCCTTAAACGACAATAAACTTACATCGGCATCAAGCATCAGGTATTTCTCTTACCCTCCCGCACTCTATAGCAATCACGCGCATCGCATTTTGCTATCCTCACCTTTTCACGACGATCACGCATACTGCATTTTGCTAATTTCAAAACTCTTTACAGCAATCACGCCTTACTCGGCATTTTGCTCTCTCATATCTTCAACAATCACGCACATCGCATTCTGTTGATCTTGTCTCCACAGCGAACACCCGTCTCAGATTTTGCTACTCTCATCTCTCACCTTCACGGCAATCACGCGTATCGCATTTTTTCTGATTCATCTTTTATTTTACAAGCAATCACGCCTCGCCGGGCATTTTGCTTCTCTTGTCCCAAAGCAATCACGCCCCATGTGGCATTTTGCTTTCCCGTACCCCCAACCAGTCACGCATATCGCATTCTGTTGCTCTCGAACCTCTTTTCTCACAGTAATCATGCCCCACGTGGAATTTTTCTCACAAATCTCACAGCAATCACGCCTCACGTGGCATTTTGCTCTCTCATACTCCCAGCAGTCACACGTATCGCATTCTGTTGGACCTTATCTCCACGGCAATTACCTGTATCGGACTTTGTTATTCTCGTCTCTTATATTCAAGGCAATCACGTGAATCGCATTTTGCAACTCTAAAACTTCACAGCAATCACGCCCCGACGCGGCATTTTGCTCTCTTATTTCACAGCGATCACGCTCCACGTGGCATTTCGCTATCTCACACACAGCAGTCGCGCCCCGACGTGGCATTTTGCTCTCTCGTCTCACACTTTTCATCACTCTTATTTTATCGTAGCATGAACTACGCTCTGTCTGATTCTCCCGACGGGAGATACGTAGGCAGCTCTAAGAGCTCGACCATACCCTTACTTTTACATTCTCGGTTAAAGTTTGAGATTATGTGGCTTCGCACTTCTCGACTACACCGTCTCTCACCATATATCAGCTACCCAGATTCGTACGAACTACGCTCGGTCCGATTCTCCCGACGGGAGATACGTAGGCAGCTTTAGGAACTCGACTATACCCTCACTTTACTACATTTGCGGTTAGAGTTTGAGATTACGCGGTTATGCACTTCTTGACTACACCATCCCTCTTCTACTCGATTCTCACGCGAATCTCCAACAGAGTTGTTCACCCTTTCTGGTAACGCTCTCAATCCCCAGCAGAGCTATTTGCCTACTCTGGTGGTACCCACAATCCTCACTTGCCTACATTGGCACCTCATACTCATTTGCCTACGATGGCATTTCACATTCACTCGCCTACGTTGGCACCTCATACCCACTTGCCTACGATGGCATTTCACATGCACTCACCTACGTTGGCACCTCATACCCACTTGCCTACGATGGCATTTCACATTCACTCACCTACGTTGGCACCTCATACTCACTTGCCTACTTTGGCACGTCTTTTACTTATTCTCATCACTTAAAAGAAAATGCGGCAAAAATGTGGTGTCTCCTATCTTTGTCATGATTTGCTTCGCAAAGCATGACAAAGAGGGGTAGCTGTAGACACCCCATTTTTGCCCAACCCAGTCATTTCAAAAATAAAGTGCTCATTGACACTAGCCTATCATTTTTTTGAATCATCTCAATCTGACCTCAAATGGAAAAGATATTGCAAGTAAAAAATATGGGGTCAAAAGGTTAAAAATCCTACGTGCACTCAACCACACCACATAGAATCTATGGCATTGGATGCCCTTTCCTTCCTCATTACACAGCTCAAAAGTTGAGATATCTCAACTTTATTTTCCTTTCATCCTCTTTTGTTTTCTTAGATCTAACATTATCACACCCACCGAAAGAGGCCAACTTCATTTTTTTTTGTTTTATAAACTGATGATTCACATCTACACAAGAGGGGGGAAGAACCCCACTCCCTCACCTCCTTCTCATCTCTCTTCTCAAATTCAATCATCATTGAAGGAACAAGTCCATTTTGCTAAAGTTCACTGCTGTGATGATAATCAAGGTATCACCACGAATTCATTTTTGATTCAAATCAAATGAAACCAATTGGAGAGTGTTCTTAACTCAATGATATTGGTCTATGATTTTTCTCAGAATTTGAAAAAATCATATGACCCATTTTTAAAGCACAAATACACAAGGCATACAATCTGCCAGAAACATCACAGCAGTGACACTAGATCACGTTCACTGTTTGGACTACTTTAAGATTTTTTTCTTCACTTCATTTTTTTCGTCGATTAACTATAGCCTCTTAACTACGTCTGTGATTTTTTTTTTGATTTTTTTGGGATCAGTTTAGTTTTTGTAAAAAATCGTCCAATTTCAGTCGACAGTGCAGTCCCTATTTCTGAGTAAGGGTGCTTCTAAACTCAATTTCTCCCAATCTCCAAAAGATATTGCAAAATGGTTTTCTATCATGGAAACTATACTCATTTGGGAACTTTCTCTCAAAATTTCAAAAAATTGGGAACAACAGAACCTCTCCATTCTATTTTTGGAAGACTTCTCTCAAAGCTGTGAAAAAACTGCACTCTGACATGAATTTTTGTAAAACTTTCCTTCTATCTCTTTCATTTAGGGTTTTGATCTTTTTCAAATGAATAAATCCTAGTATATTAGAAAACTTCTAAGAAAAAAGAATAAAAAATAGAAAACAGAAAAAGAAATTTTATTTTTCTTTTTTATCAAATATTCACGTTTATCAAGTTATTCAATAACTTTGATAAATGGAAACTTGAGCATCTTTTTATTTCTTCTAAAACCGAATATGCCTAATTTATCAAGTTGATCAATAACTTTGATAAAAGGAAATTCGAACATTTTTCTTTTGGGCACCGACCCTTACTTCAGCATAAAAATCAAAAATACAAAAAAACCAATTTTTTTTCTTTTGGGCACCGACCCTTACTTCTGGCATAAAAAATCAAAAATACAAAAAAAAACCTCTTTTCTTTCTTTTGGGCACCGACCCTTACTTCCGACATAAAAAATCAAAAATACAAAAAAAATATTTTTCTTTCTTTTGGGCACCGACCCTTATTTTCGGCATAAAAAATAAAAATAAAAATACAAAAAAAAAATCTCTTTTCTTTGTTTTGGGCACCAACCCTTACTTCCGGCATAAAAAATCAAAAATACAAAAAAAAATCTATTTTCTTTCTTTTGGGCACCGACCCTTATTTCCGGCATAAAAAATCAAAAATACAAAAAAAAAAAAAAAAAAAAACCTCTTTTCTTTCTTTTGGGCACCGACCCTTATTTTCGGCATAAAAAATAAAAATACAAAAAAAAAATCTTTTTTCTTTGTTTTGGGCACTGACCCTTATTTTCGGCATAAAATAAAAAAAATTCAAAAAAAAATCTCTTTTCTTTCTTTTGGGCACTGACCCTTACTTCCGGCATAGGAATAAAAGAACATAAAAAAAAATACAAATTACAAAAAAAAAAAAAAAAAAAAAAAAAAAAAAAAAAAAAAAACTCTACTCTCCACTCACTTGCACAAACTCATTTCAATCTCAATCACTTTCCAAAATTCCTACTTACACCATTTTTCACTCAAATCATTTTTCAAAACTCACTACTTCAAAGGTTAAAGCCTAGGACTACACCGTACAAGTTAAAGTTCCTAGCTACACCATCTTTGCTCAAAAAACTACGTCACACTTACACGGTCTAGATCGACCAACTTTTTTAAAACACTTGCACACACACACACACACACACACACACACACACACATACATATACAAAGCATAGAACTACGTACGGCCTGATTCTCGACTTGAGATACATATGCAACCCCTCACTTGGGTGCGGCCATAACCACATCTTTTTTTATTTTCTTCTACATCCTCACACTCTATTATCTTTCACTTATGCCCCATTATCATGAAAATCACTAGAATTGGTAACCGTGCTTTGCATGGATGTTCGAGGATGCCTAACACCTTTCCTCGACATAATCGAGTCCTCGAACCCATATTTTAAAAAGATCTCTGATTTTCGCATGGCTATTCAGAGTCACACTTTTAAAGGGCCAACTTTTCTCAAAACTGTTTTTTTCAAAAGTCAGAGATGAATTACTTTAATTGTCTTTGCAGGGGTCCTAACACTCCAAATGTTAGGTGGCGACTCTGAACATTTAAATAGGTCCTATCGTACTTTTTTCACCACTCCTAATAACAATCAAGTCACAAATCACCCACTCTCAGGAAGCCGGGCCCACCCTGTGGACCACTGGGGATGAGGGGCGGATCCTGACGCTCTCCCTCGATAGTGTCCCGGGACGGATCCCAAGGAGCACACTTCAGGGAAAACTAGGACTTCCTCACGCGATCCTAGAGACAAAGAGTCGCCACCTAATTTTTATCGGGAATTAGGAAACCCAAGTTTGACTCGCCCAAAATTGAATAAGGTTACTCGCCCTTCATTACCAGAAACAAGGTTCGGGGGTCTTGGTACGAGAGGGGAAGGAGCCCAAGCAGGACTAAAGCACCCCCTCCTCGCCCTACCGAATGGTAGGCCTTGATTCAAATATCCTTGTTATTAATTCATAATAGATGTTGTTTCCTCAAACATACTAGATAGGTATATACATGGCAAAAAGAAACATCTAATGAAAATCATTTCAAGAGACTAAATCAAGTAGAAAGCGGATGCTCATGCAACACAAGGGAGAAGTATACTCACAGTGGCTAGTCCCGCCCGGGACCGATGCAAATAAAGTAAACATGTCATGATATGCAAAGGGAACGAGAAGACTTACATTGGTTGACTCAAGCGGAGTCGCGAAAGCAAAAAGAATGGAAACGTGCAATGCAATCATGCAACAATCCTAGATAAGATGTCTCTAACAAATAATCATATAAACGGAGACTACCCTAAAGGAAATGTGTCGTTGAAATCAAAGTTGTAAACCTAGAAAAATTCTAAAAGAAAGGATAGAGATAGTACATGATACATGGGCACTAAGCCACATGTAGACGAGGCAAACCACAAATCGACGTCCGGGTCCAAGGCACTTAATTCTCTGCACTAAGACACCAAATAATACCCAAAGCATTGCAAAAATACAAGCAAACAAATGATATGCATGATAAACAAAGAAAACATGTCATCAATCAAATTTCCAGATTCAGCAACCTCTAATGAATCCTATCAAAAGTGGTTTTAAACATGAGCTGGATAAAAACCCTTTTACAGAAAGTTAGATACATGTCTTAGGGAACTTCTCCAAAAAGTGGGACCTCAATATCAATTTTATTGTTTGAGAAATAAATGTTTTGGGAACAGTGGATCAGGACTGTCCACTGTTCTTGTAAAAATCATAATTAAATCTACAAAAATCATATGAAGCTCTATTTGGTGTCAAAAGAAAGCTATTTCATTGTAGTATATGATAAAAATAAACCCATGGACATTCTGTAATCACAAGGTTTCTGAAAAAGTGTTTTAAACAGACTCTGTTATTCTGGAAATTTGGTATCATTTGACAAATGAATGCAAAACATAATAGAAGTATAATAGAAGTTCATGAATCATGTTAACCAAGTTGATTTAAGCTTTTGATCTCTCATCCATTTATCCTAGGTGATTTCTAAACCAAGTTTTATTCATCAATTGTTGTTGAGTGATCAAGATATGACCATTTTGTATACATAATCATATTTGTAATTAAACTTAGAAAATTCCAGAATAGTTGTATCAACTTTAAACGCTTAGAAAACGATCCTAACTTGATCGTATGCTCACGATTTTACATCGGCATATAGATATATGAGTTAGGAATCATCCCCAAAAAGCGGAACGTCGATAACTATTATAGATTTTCTGAAATTCAAGCGCAAAGAGACGATGTTCAAATCTGTCAACCGATTTCTCAACAATTTCTAAAAATAGTATATGAATCCTAAAAGCTCTCAAAACGGACCGGATGAAAGCTAATTCATCAAAGTTTACCCAGAAAATTTGAAATCCATCAAACTATGGGTTTTGATGGACCAAATCTAATGGACAAAACCAATCTGCTTTGCTGAATTTTTATCTAGTTCATTTTAAAGTGTGAGGAAAACATTTTAGTGATAGTTGAAGCTTATTAGAGAGATCAAACTCATAGATCAACTTAATTATCATGATTCCCAATCAATTTAGCCCTCAAGTTCTATGAAGAACTTTTAGATCAAGGATCAAAGGGACTTATAAATATCATGTTGGAGATGAAATTCAATAGGAATCCTAGGTAATAGGAATAATCAAGAGATAGGTATGAACATAGAAATCATCCTTCTCATAGATCATATTTCCAAACCATCATGGAATTCAAAATAGATATATGTATATATATATATAATCATGTATGCATGAATCTAAACTAAAATTGAAGAATGAAACCAAAATTGAAAATCAAAGTGAAAAACAATCTCTAATTGTAAATTATCAATAAAAATCAAAGAGATTTGGATCTAACTATGTGAGTGTGTGAAGAACATGAGAGGAAGAAGATGAGTGTTCTAATAAGTAGAAATAGAACTAAGTTAGATCCAAATCTTATAGATCTATATATACAAAGTAGGAATTAGAGATGAACTATAGTGTTTACCTCTTGGAGGATTCTCAATTACAAGACCAAAATTGATTTGAAGATCTTCTTCTTCAAGTGTTATTCAAGTGTTCTTCAAGCACTCATCCATGGAAGTTGAGGGAGGCAATTGATGTTCAAATTGTGGTCTAATTAGCCTAAGTTAATCTAAATTCAATTCATAATTTTCTCTCTCTAGAATTCACCTAAATTGAAAGTATATTCAAAGTATACTTATCTCTCTTGTATGTGCTTCTATGTGTGTTTGTATCTCTAAGTATATTCGAGTGTATCTCTTCCAAGTGTCTAGTGTGTTAAGATGTGATCTCATATGAGATGTATGAGATCTTATATAGAGTTTTGAAGACTTAGCTCTTAAGTATCAGGGTTAAAACAGGATTTTTAGAGCTTAAAAGAGGGTTAAAATGGCCATTTCGGAGCTTTAAACGCAATTTCCAGGCAATTTCCTCGCAGTGGGAAGCTTCTAGAAGGGTCTGGAACTCAAAAAGCTCCGTGGAGGACACAAATGAAAGTGGCGGTTATGGTGGGACCCGCCACCCCCATACCCAAAACCGCCACTTACTATTCTTGCTCCTCTGGTCACCCACAAACCCTGTTTCAAAAATCACGTGCACTGCTTTTCCAGATTTTTGTAAAAATGCTTTTTGGTGTCCGAAATCGTCCGTTTACGTACCGTTGGAAAGCTGTCAGGTTGAATTTCAGTATAAAAATATTTCCAGAGGTTTTATAATGAGAATTGAAGTCCAATTGAAGTCCGGAAGTCCTCCGGAACTTTCGTCGTCTTTTTGAAATCAAATGACGTCTTTTCCAAAATTGCTTTCAAATGTGCGTCGATTTCGAACTTTTCTTTAAAATTGAATCTCTGGATACCTAGAATACTGCATTTAGAACACTTAATGTTCATATAACCCTGAGAGAATATGAATTCTGAGAGATGATTTTGACAAAACCGGGATTTATCCATGGAAAAGGGCTTTTCTGAGCTTGAAGTCACTTTCTGAAGTCCGATCTTCTGATTGTGTGGAATCCAGTACCTTCCACGGGGTACTTTTCATCATCGAATCCTCCAAGACGTTGTCCACCCTAAATCCTATCAGTGTGGTCAAAATTGGGTGTCTACAGTTTGCCCCTCTTTGGCAGAGCTTGTTGTGAACAACGTGAACTGCAAGTGAGTGCCAAAGCCTTGAAGGCACCCAAATAACCATACTGAGAGGTTTTAGGAAAAACAAAAAATTCGCAAAATCAAGAAATTCAAAATCAGAGAAAATCAAGAAATTACGAATGCAAGAATGCAATGCAATGCTGGGTAGAGGCGGCTAAGTTGAAGCTGATGCTGGTCGTGCTCCGCTGGAGCTGCCTACGTATCCTTTCCAGGAATCAGACCAGGGCGTAGTTCAAGCGCGCGGGAAAACGGAAAACAAACAACAACAATGCGGATGAAATGCTCCTATCCTAGGATGCTGGTGCAGTATGAAAACATGAAATGTGAAAGTGCTGGAGGAATCATCCTCAAGGGTTCCCTAGATGCAAAATCTAATGCAAAGGATGCAACGACTCTCTCTCACAGTCGAATATGCTAAAGGTATCTTGGATGATTCTCGAGGTTTTTTGTCAAAGTTATTCTTCTGATCTTAAGGCTCGTAGGCGTCATCTGTATCCTGGACGACTCTTGAAATAGCGAAGTATCTTGGATGAATTCTGAGTCATGTCAAACAACTGGACGATTGCTGGTGTAGAGTCCTTCTGCTGGGGACGATTACTGATGTAGAGTCCTTCTGCTGGGGACGATTGTTGATGTAGAGTCCTTCTGCTGGGGACGATTGCTGAAATAGGTCCTTCTTCTGTGGACGATTGCTGATGTAGAGTCCTTCTGCTGGGGACGATTTGCTGATGTAGAGTCCTTTTGCTGGGGACGATTGCTGGTGTAGAGTCCTTCTGCTGGGGACGATTGTTGATGTAGAGTCCTTCTGCTGGGGACGATTGCTGAAATAGGTCCTTCTTCTGTGGACGATTGCTGATGTAGAGTCCTTCTGCTGGGGACGATTGCTGGTGTAGAGTCCTTCTGCTGGGGACGATTGCTGATGTAGAGTCCTTCTGCTGGGGACGATTGCTGATGTAGAGTCCTTTTGCTGGGGACGATTGCTGATGTAGAGTCCTTCTGCTGGGGACGATTGCTGATGTAGAGTCCTTTTGCTGGGGACGATTGCTGATGTAGAGTCCTTTTGCTGGGGACAAATCTTCTGAAACAGGTCTCTCTGCCGGAGACAAATCTTCTGCTCTTCTGAAACAGGTCCTTCTTCTAGACAAATCTTCTGTAACAGGTCTGGAAACAAGTCTTCTGAAACAGGTCTCTCTGCCGGAGACAAATCTTCTGTTCTTCTGAAACAGGCCCTTTTTCCGAGGACAAATCTTCTGTGGCAGGTCTAGAAACAGGTCTCTCTGCCGGAGACAAATCCTCTGTTCTTCTGAAACAGGCCCTTCTTCTGAGGACAAATCTTCTGTTCTGATGCACGGATTCTGAGAGATACACAAATTCTGAGAGATGACCCTTCTTCTGAGAGCAACCCACGGATACACGATTCTGATTTTGAGAGAAACCCTACATTCTGGAGGCAACCCACGATTCTGAGAGAAACCCTACATTCTGAGAGCAACCCACGGATACACGATTCTTGGCATAAACCTTGTATTCTGGAGGCGACCCACGATTCTGATTCTGAGAGAAACCCTACATTCTGGAGGCAACCCACGATTCTGAGAGAAACCCTACATTCTGGAGGCAACCCTGGATACATGATGCTTGGCATAAACCTTGTATTCTGGAGGCGATTTTGATGCTCAAATTCTGAGAGATACCCTTTATCTGGAGGCAACCCGTGGATACATGATGCTTGCGAGAAACTTAATTCTGAAAGTTTTCTACTGGGGAGATCCTATGATTCTGAGAGATGCACGAATTCTGTATACCTTGACAATATCTGGAAATTCTCTGCTTGAGGAGATATCTGAGGTTTCTGGGACGCGAGCACATATTCTGGAGGCCCTGCTGATTCTTTCTGAGACTCATATTGGTGCTTCGACCAACGCAATCATTCTTGCAACACGTCAGGCTTACTCTAACCCTTTCTGAACATCTCGCATTCTGACCCATCTTCTGAAAGTCCTTTCTGGATGTAATTCTCAAGCGACAGTAGACTCAAATGTCCATTTTCTAAGACAACTCATAATCAATCCCAAAACGACGGGAGTTTGCCGTTTCTCGGCCACTTTCAGGCTGCGGTGCCTTTGATTCTTCTCATCTGGGGGACTTTTTTCAATTCTTGAATGGATTTTTACCAAGATTCAAATCTCCAGAGGTCCTCCAGACCAATTCCAACAAGTTTCGAGCACTCTTTATGCATCAAGATTGGACCAATCTGTGGTCAAAATAAATTGTGGGGTCAATTTGCAGAGAGTAGAGCTGGTTTAACAAAGGCACAAATAATATGCGGAAAATGCTGCTGAAGTGCATGTCAAATGCAGAGCATGATTAGTGTTTGATCTAAATCCAACTTTCTTGACGAGGCAGGCCTTCTTGGCAATTCATACATCTAGATCCCAATCTTAAAGCAAAACTCAAATCCTAACTCTTAGGCTGTTCAAGTCTCCTGATATCTCAATTCTGATCCGTGACTGATAGGTACTCAAAAGACCTGATGACTGGAGAGAGGATTCTTCTTGAGGGTCCCTCTGTTCTTGAGTGGTATCTTGGAGAGAGAGTAGCTCCTCAGACTGATTTGGAGGATCGTCTCTTAGTGCCACAGGATCCGCCTTCTTGTGTGAGGTCGGCGCAGAATTTGGAAGATGAAGATCTTATTAATGCTTTGAACGGAATTCCTTCAGCCTCTTTTACTCTGTTTGAGGAGAACTATGACGTCTTCAGGGTTACTCATCTGATGCCTAATTTCCCGCTCTCGGATGACCCGCAGGTATTTCACGACTTCTTCATTTCTGATCGAATGCTTGCTTTATCTTATTTCTCATCATCATTTGCAGGGGAGTTCTTTTGTGGATGGCCCTGGTCGACCTCTACCTCTCATTCCTCCTTGTGATTGGCGAGCCTCGACCATGCTGCGCGGAGTTATATCTTCTGTAGAGATCCCCCGTGATCTTGTAGAGCCTCAGCTAGTTTCAGAACAACATGAGTCCGTTCCCCGAGCCGTTTTCAATGAAGAGCGAGCTTATGCACAGAATCTGAGGGCTTGGAGCCTTGCTCGTGAGGGACATGTAAGTAATTTCTGAACTCATTACCTCTGATTCTTCTGATCTTTCTGACCATATCTTTCTTCTCTTTGCAGTGGGATGGCATGTGCCAGACTTACATAGATCGTGATGCGGCCCTGGTAAATTTCTTGACCTTTTCTTCTTATCTCATTGCTTTTTCAAACCCCTATACTGATTCTTTTCTTCCACAGGTGGCTCAAGTTAGGCAGCTTCAATCACAGTTGGAGCGGATGAATGCAGGCCCTTCTGGTGGGGCTGGTGGGTCTAGGCGAAGGCGCCAAATTGAAGATGATGATAGCTCTACGGCCTCAGATATGCCTGCTCGGTACCCACGGGCTACTCGTCGTCGCTGATGATGATCATATGCACCCATGACTATCTTTCTGTTTTTCTTGCTTTCTGTGCTGAGACTGATGTTGATGTATTCTGTCTGAGACTTGATGGGCTTGTACTCTTGACTTTGCTTGATGCTGTTTTATGCTATCCTTCTGTTTCGCTTTGCATCCCTTGTCACGAGACTGATTTGATTGACACTTTGCACACTGAGACACAGGACTCGATTTTACAGGGAAAGGAAATTTCTGACGATTTCCTCTTTCTCGACAATGTCTTTTGACTTGGATATTTGAATTTTCTAAGGATTTGCATGTTTTGAAAATGAGATTTTATCGTGTAGCAGGATATTGTGTTGGCTTTGCATGTAATCTTGAAGCTTTTGAAAATTTTCCACATAATGTTTCAGTCTTGACATTAGATTCACATCTTTAGATTGCTAAAAAACTTTTCAACTTAATATCAAGAATTACCAGATTTTTCACTTAGGTGCTTTAATTCTGATAGCCAAGTGATCCAGAGAGGACAGGTAGCGAGGTATGGGCAAACGACAGTTTGCCCCTAGTTGACAGAGATAAATGGAAGTTTGGGCAAACGCAGTTTGCCCCTAGTGTGGCAGTGATGTCTTGAGGCTTTGGGCAAACTTGAAAGTTTGCCCCTAGTTTGCAAGGTTCAGGGATCGAGAGCCAGGAAAGCTCGCCTACTTATCCCCAAGTGGGAATCAGATCCAAAGTAGTTCGGCCAGGTCTTGAAAGAAAGTATGGTTGAGGGTTTCAGGAGCAGTGACCGAACCGAGCAGGTTGCCTACATATCCCCAAGTGGGAATCAGGTCAAGTGTAGTTCCTCGAATGCTGGAGGTTTTGAAAGAACAGGTTTTGAAAGAAAAAGGCTTTTAAGCATAGTATCTCTTGAGACGGTCAATGTTGATTGGCTGATTGAACTCAACTCCATCTAGATCCATCAGGTATGCCGCTCCTCCAGAGAGAAGCTTCTTGATGACGTATGGGCCAACCCAATTTGGCTTGAATTTCCCTCTAGGATCGAAAACGGATGCTTTTAAGGCTTTAAGCACAAGGTCGCCTTCCTCAAGTTTTCTTGGACGGACCTTCTTGTTGAATGCTCGAGCTATTCTTCTCTGATACACATGCACATGATCAATTGCGGCCAACCTTTTCTCATCAAGTAACATTAGCTCCTCATATCTATCTCTTAGCCAATCAAATTCTGGAATCTCGGATTCTGCCACAACTCTCAAAGATGGTAGTTCTATTTCAACTGGGAGTACTGCTTCCATTCCGTAAGCCAATGAATAAGGAGTGGCTCCTGTAGATGTTCGGATAGATGTTCTGTATCCCCACAGTGCATATGGTAACTTCTCATGCCAATCTCGGTATGTATCAGTCATCTTTCTTAGGATCGTCTTCAAATTCTTATTAGCTGCTTCAACTGCCCCATTTGTTTGTGGCCTATACGGCGCTGACATGTGGTGCATGATCTTGTATTCTTCTAGTAGATCCAAAACCTCTTTCTGGAAGTGACTGCCATGATCGGATATCAACTCATGAGGGACCCCGTATCGGCAGATTATATTTCTTCTGATAAATCTGGCCACATCTTTAGCCTTCAATGTCGCATAAGACTCTGCTTCCACCCATTTTGTGAAATAATCAATTGCTACCAGGATGTATTGATGCCCATTAGACGCCTTCGGGGTTACTTCTCCAATAACATCTATTCCCCAAACTGAGAATGGCCAAGGGGTAGTCATGTTGTATAGCAGTGACGGCGGCACATGCTTCATATTGGCATGGATCTGACATTTGTGACATTTTCTGACATATTCATAGCAGTCCTTGTCCATAGTAGTCCAATAATATCCTTGTCGGATGATCTTCTTAGCTAACATGTGTCCACTCATATGAGGACCACACACCCCTTCGTGAATTTGCTCCATCATCTTTCTCGCACTGTTTCCATACAGACATGTCAAGTTGAATCCATTGTGAGATCTCTTCAATAGATTTCCGCCACAAATCATGAATTGAGCCGAGAATCTTCTTATGGCTCTCTTGTCTTTCTCAGAGGCGCCTTCCGGATATTCCCCATTTTCAATGAAGTTCCACACGTCAGTGTACCACGGAAGTTCTTCTGCTTCTTCTATTTCCCCAATCATCTCATAAGACGGCTTTTCCCTTTGTTCAATCATCAAAGGAGTTAGCTTTATCCCCACAGGAATCTCAATCATTGACGCTAAAGTAGCCAAAGAGTCTGCTAGCTGATTTTCTTCTCGAGGCAGGTAGAAGAACGTGATATGCAAGAAACGAGTTCGTAAAGAATCAAGATACTCATGATAGGGTTTTAACTTCTCTTCCTTGACTTTCCAATCTCCTCGAACTTGGGATATGATCAAATTGGAATCCCCGAATACATCAAGTTTCCTTACCTCCAAAGTCAATGCGGCTTCTAGCCCCAAGATACAAGCTTCATACTCAGCAGTGTTGTTGGTGGAAGTGTACTTCAGCTTAATAGAGAACGGGGTATGTGCTCCTTCAGGGGATACAAGGATGATCCCCACTCCATATCCTTTCTGGTTTGCAGCTCCATCAAAATACATTTTCCACACATCTTCTTTTAATTCCATCAATCCTTCGTCAGGGAACATGAACTCTCCTTCGTTTTCCAGATTTATCGGATGTTCTGCTAAATGTTCTGCGACAGCCCTTCCTTTAACAGATTTACTCGTAGCATGTATCAAGTCAAACTCAGATAGCATCAATGTCCATCGGGAGATTCTTCCGGTCAATGCTGGTTTTTCAAATAGGTACTTCAAAGGATCCATTCGGGAGATTAAAACAACAGGGAAGGCCAACATATAATGCCTCAGACGACGAGTGGCCCAAACCAAAGCCCAACATGTCTTTTCTAACGGAGAATACTTCAATTCGTATCCAGTCATCCTTTTACTTAAGTAGTAAATGGCTTTCTCTGTACGCCCTTCATCTCCTTCTTGGGCTAACATGCATCCCATAGCATTCTCTGACATGGATAAGTACAACAGCAAAGGCTTCCCTGACTTCGGGGGTGAAAGAACCGGTGGGTTTGATAAATAAGCCTTGATCTTGTCAAAAGCTTCTTGACATTGATTGTCCCATTCGAATTTCTTCCCTTTTCTCAACAAGCTGAAAAGCGGATCGCAAGTAGCAGTGAGCTTAGATATGAAGCGGCTGATGAATTGGATTCTTCCCAGAAATCCTCTTACTTCCTTTTCATTTGTCGGAGGCGGCATATCCATAATAGCCTTGATCTTTGTGGGGTCAACCTCAATTCCTCTCTGTGTGATGAGAAATCCTAGCAGCTTTCCGGTGGTAACTCCAAAAGTACACTTCTGTGGATTCAATCTCATTCTGTATTTCCTTAATCTTTCAAAGAACTTGGCGAGTGCTGTTAAATGCCCACTTCTTTCTTTGGACTTAACAATCATATCATCCACATAAACTTCTAACTCTTTATGGATCATGTCATGTAACAAAGTAGTAGCAGCTCTCTGATAGGTCGCTCCGGCATTCTTTAACCCAAATGGCATTACTCGGTAGCAATACGTCCCCCAGTGAGTTGTGAATGTAGTCTTTTCTCTGTCTTCGGGTGCCATTAAAATCTGATTGTACCCTGAGAAACCATCCATGAATGATAACAACTCATGCCCCGCGGTGCTATCTACCAGAACATCTATGTGTGGAAGCGGAAAATCATCCTTAGGACTAGCCTTGTTTAGATCTCTGAAGTCAACACATACACGGATCCTTCCATCCTTCTTTGGCACAGGAACTATATTGGCTATCCATTCCGGATATTGGGTTACCATCAGGAATCCAGCTTTCAATTGTTTCTCAACTTCTTCTTTGATCTTCAAAGTCCATTCGGGTCTCATGCGTCTCAACTTTTGCTTAACAGGTTTTGAATTTGGAAAGAGAGGGATGTGGTGTTGGACAATCTCTGGATCGATGCCTGGCATATCTTGGTAGGACCAAGCGAAAACATCTTTAAATTCTTTTAATAAGTTGATTAGTTCATTGCTTTCTTGTGAAGTGAGTGTGGTGCCAATATGAACATTTTGTGGATTATCTTCATTATCCAAGTTTATTAGCAAAGTTTCTTCAATAATCTTGCATGCAGATTCATTTTCATTTTCAATTAATCTTTGCAAATCCTCAGAAATTTCAAAATCAAGATCATCAGACACAGAAGAGTAAGCAAAATCCTCGTTCATTTCATTAACATTTTTGGGTACATCAAAAGCAAAAGCAGACTCAACATCATGGCTCATATTGGCCTTTACAGACTTCCGGGGAAATGGGGGAGGGGATTTGTTGACTTCCGATTCTATCACCCAATTGTTCAGAGCTCCCTCTATTGGCTTGATTTCTTTCACATTTCCCAGTGCTTCTTCGGCATCCATCAGCATGTTCAGCTCTTCATCCATTAGCATGTTCAAATCATCACTTGTCATCAGCTCAGCCCAGTCCTTCCTTTCTTTCTTGATAGGCGGAGTATACAAGAACGGATCCTCATAGTCGGAGAACTCATGTTTGAAGAAAATCTCAAATCCAGGCTTAATGTTCTTGGTAGCCGGATCATACCATGGTTCAGGGAACCCACAGAAGGGAAAGTCATCGCCTTCTTTCACGAAGTATCCATTCAGGATTCTTGGCCCAGAAACAACCATCGGCCCTTTTCCTTTTGTCATCTTCTTCTTATCTTCTTCAGTCAATTGATACCCAAGCCCAGATTTATCTTTCTGTTCGTGGAAGTTCGGTGGTTCAGTTATTCCTTGTTGACGACGACCTAGTCCCATTCCAGGAAAATAGTTCATCTTCCGCACCATATGAGCCACTTTAGGATTGGCATACTGGTCAAAGTACAATGGCATGACTTCAGGGATCCAATTCTGTCCCACTTCTTCTTGTAGATCTTTGGCAACCGGGTTTCCCTTCTCGAACATCTTTCTATATTCGCGTCCGGTGATGAACGGCTTCTTTTTCTTGATCGGAGTGATTTCTTCGCCCCAGACAGATGCATCAGGAAGTTTCTTCTCATAGCTGAGTCGATCCCAAACGGATTTCTTTTTCTTAGCTCCTTCATTTATCATTCCCACAAAGTTGAATCCTCCTAATTCATTTTCTTCTTCCGGTGTTTGGACTTCTAGCACAGGACCATGGCTTGTCCCTTCTTCTTTGATCCAGCTATCCCCAAAGATTGTTACCACATCCTCTTTCCAGATGAACTTGACTTTCTGGTGGAGAGTGGAGGCGACTGCATCATTCACATGTAACCACGGACGTCCCAATAGCAGATTAAAGCTAGCCGGAATATCAATCACTTGGAAATCAGCTTCTTTGTTTAATGGCCCGACTTCAATTTTCAACTTAATCATTCCCACAATGGCCCTTTTGGTGTTATCATAGGCCCTCACAGTTTGTGTTGATGGCAAGAGTTCTGAAATAGACAACCCCATTCTGAGAGCTGTTTGGAGAGGACATACATTCAAGGCTGACCCATTATCTACCAAGCAGACCGGTACTCTATTCCCCAGGCAATGTACAGTGATGTAGAGAGCTCTGTTGTGGTGTGCCCCTTCCGGCGGTAAATCTTCATCTGTGAATGTGATTACAGGCTTACAAGGCTTTGAAGAGATCATGTTTACTAGATCTTCGGGAGTAGTATTGACAGAAACATCCAAACGATTGAGAGTATCGAGCATGGCCTGCCTGTGTTTGTGAGAGGTCATAAGTAATCCCCATACTGAGATCCAAGCTTGTGTTTTCTTCAATTGCTTTAGGATTTCATCTTCTTCTTCGCTCACGGCTCCTTTACCAGCCTCTTTTGCTTTGACGACTTCTTTCTCATTCCATGTTTCTTTTCCACGATTTTCTAACTCATGGGGCTTGAAATGACGTCCGGAACGGGTCAAGTGGTTTGCTTCATTGGTGATCCAGATAGACTCAAGTTCTTTGGCTAACTTTTCGGTGCCAACAGTGATTTTCCAAACAGAATCATCGGGGATTATGGTATTATTAACGGAATCATCCTCATCATCATACCACCAATCTTCTTCTTCTTCCATCATTGCAATAAGATCGTCATCTTTGATTTCAAGGTTCTCGACAGGCTTTAGCAATTCTTCTATCGGCTCAGTGCTTTGTTTCTCGGTGACTGCTTCTATGGGCTTTTCTTCCTCATACCAGATCGAGTCGTCGGTGATGGCATTGGGATCCCACCATTCAATTGTAAGATTTCCGTTGGCTATTTCTTCTTCAAAAGCCAGTGCTTCTTCGACCCATTCTTCCTCTTCCATATTCCTCAAGATGCAAATTGCAGCGTCTTCCGGAAGTTGAACATCCATAGCTGGTTGATTCGAGGATGTGATGTAGATCTTTGGGTTATAAATCTGAGATCCTTCTTCTACAAAGTTAACATTTGGCATGTTCCCCTTATGATTAGGGAGAGGATTCTTCTGAACATTTGGCTGAGAGGGAGGAGGGGAGATGACCCCTTTTTCAATCAAGTCTTCAATTTCATGGCGAAGTCTCCAGCATCTATCTGTGCTATGTCCACGGCCTTGATGAAAGTCACAAAAGAACTCTGTTTTGAAACCCGGTGGAAGTGGATTTGGCTCTGGTTTAGGTTCCAATTTCTGCAAGTACCCTTTTTCTATCATTCTTTCAAGTGCGGCGCTTAGTGGCATCCCCAAGTCGGAAAATTCTCTTTTCTCTCTCGACTGTTTCTGATTTTGACTTCCTCTTGCATTAGCCATACTTCGACGCTCTTTCTGAAAAGGCTGAGGAGATAGTGTGTTGACGTCAGCAGACTGATGATAGACTGGCCTTTCTGTCTTTCTGTATCGATTGCTCGTGCTTTCTTTCTTGATCTTTCCATCTCTAATGGCATCTTCTATCAAAGTTCCCACATCAAACAGCTGTTCGAAACTCACAATGGACTGAAATTCTAGCCTTTCCAAGTATTCGGGCTGTAGATTCTTGATGATCATTCGGACCTGATCTTTTTCCGCTGGCCTGCTAGTCATTTGAGCAGCTTTAGCTCTCCAACGAGTAAGGAAACCTGCGAAGGATTCCCTGTACTCTTGTCGGGTGGTTTCTAGATCTCTTGCAGTTACATCAAACAACTGGTTATATGAATATTGAGCCACGAAAGCTTTGGCCAATGCCTCCCAATCTCTGGTTATGGCTGGTTCCAACGTCAAGTACCATGAAAGTGCTGCTCCACTCAAAACTCTTGGAAACAATAGAGCGAAGAGGTCAGATCCAATGCCCATGGGCTGCAAAGTTCCTACATAAAGCCTCAGATAGCTCTTTGGATTTCCGGTTCCATTGAAAAATTCAATATGCGGCATCTTAAACTTCTCTGGGAGTTTGGCTTTTGGAGCGTCACACAACCCTTCAACATCGAACAAATACTCATCCACCCCTTTGCTCTTTCTGATCACACTCTCTAGTTTGTCGATCTTGGCCAACTTGTCCTGAATTTCCTGATCTAGTTGAACCTTTGGTTGAACTGTCTCCCCAAAATCTTCTTCTTCATGATGCTCTGGAGGTGGTGGTGGTGGATTAGTTAGCTGCTCAATCATTCTCATCATAGTGGCAAGTTGTTCTCGATTCTGCTCCCTGCTCTGATCCAAGGCAGCTTGCATTGCGGCCAATCTGGCTTCCATATCCGCTTCGTATGTCATATCTTCAACCCTAGTCGACTCGGCTGTTCCTTCTTCTAACCCTGATCTGATCAAACGGCTGTTCGGAGCTCTGACCCAGAAAGGAGTACAACTTTTCGGTCCTATCTTTTCTTATCTGGTTTATTTAGGGATTTTCAAATAATCAGGTATCTTTATTGCAAAAGAATTTTTCAAAGAATGATATAAGAAGGTGGATTTACAAAGATGGAAATCATAAATGGAAAATCATTTCCTTTTTCAAAAACATTTTTCTTAAAATCAAAGAAATCTTTTCAAGCTTTCAAAATTCTGAGGAAAACAAAACTTTTCTTTTTTTTTTAAAAGTATATTAGAGGCGTCGCACTCGTGAGTCGTATATGCAATGCTTGTGTAGTGCATGCAATGCAGATGAAATGCAATCTAATCTAAATGCAATGCACCTTAATCTAGCTTAGACCTAGCACATCAGCACATAAGCACATAAGATTCCTTGAGTATGCTAATCACCCTACTAATCCAATCATTATCCAAGGATTTTGAGTTTTGAAATTCTTGATGGTTCGGGTTTGAAAATTGAAATTTTTCATGAAAATCTTTGAAAGAGATGGGGAGATTTGTAATTTTCAAAAGAATTTTTGAACCATCAATGCTTGTGGTGAGAAATCATGATTCTTAAAAATTGAGGTGGGAATTTTGAAATTCTAAGATCTGAGAGGAAGATTTTGAAATTGAATCATCATGATTTCTTGAAGACCAAAGTAAAATTTTTTTTGAAATTCTCTAAAATCTAGGAGAATTTGAAATTGAATCATCAAAGTGTGATCATGATTTCTGGAAATAGGAATTTTGAAATTCTCTAAAATCTAAGGAGAATTTTGGAAAGATTTTGTGAAAGTGAATCTCAAAGCAAATTTTCAAAAGGGATATTCTTGGAATTTTCAAAAGACTTGGGATTTTCAAAGAAGTGCTTATAATTTCAAAAATTTACAAAATTGTCCTCAAATAATGATTGGATGTTCGGATAAAGACCATACTATCCTAGAGGAATCCACCATACAAGGTTTGATGATGCCTTCGCATACACGTCCTCATCATCCACATAATCCCTTACGGGCAAGCGCAAGTAATTCATCACATTGTCCTAATCAAAGATGATAATCAAGATCCTAATTGAAGTGTTCTATAGAAACTATATGCAAAGGCCGGGTTTTAGTCTCATAAAGGGTCCATTAGCAAGCTCAGCGGTGTGGTTGACCGCCTCCCCGAGGGCGTGCCGTTCACACATAGGCTCTATATACCGCACGCGGTACAAGGCTAACGGTGACTACATGCTACCAAAACTCTTGACAAATAGAGGAAAGAGGGCCCTCTATCTTCAAGGCAATGATCTCAAGCAGTCGCGGTGAAAGAACAATGCAAGTGCAAATGCAGGCAGAAACAACATGATTATTGAATTAATAACAAGGATATTCATTGGTTCAAGTCAAACCCTCGAAGAACAAGAAACCATCGGTTTCATGTTCAAATCCCCAGTGGAGTCGCCAGATTGTGGACCACTGGGGATGAGGGGCGGATCCTGACGCTCTCCCTCGATAGTGTCCCGGGACGGATCCCAAGGAGCACACTTCAGGGAAAACTAGGACTTCCTCACGCGATCCTAGAGACAAAGAGTCGCCACCTAATTTTTATCGGGAATTAGGAAACCCAAGTTTGACTCGCCCAAAATTGAATAAGGTTACTCGCCCTTCATTACCAGAAACAAGGTTCGGGGGTCTTGGTACGAGAGGGGAAGGAGCCCAAGCAGGACTAAAGCACCCCCTCCTCGCCCTACCGAATGGTAGGCCTTGATTCAAATATCCTTGTTATTAATTCATAATAGATGTTGTTTCCTCAAACATACTAGATAGGTATATACATGGCAAAAAGAAACATCTAATGAAAATCATTTCAAGAGACTAAATCAAGTAGAAAGCGGATGCTCATGCAACACAAGGGAGAAGTATACTCACAGTGGCTAGTCCCGCCCGGGACCGATGCAAATAAAGTAAACATGTCATGATATGCAAAGGGAACGAGAAGACTTACATTGGTTGACTCAAGCGGAGTCGCGAAAGCAAAAAGAATGGAAACGTGCAATGCAATCATGCAACAATCCTAGATAAGATGTCTCTAACAAATAATCATATAAACGGAGACTACCCTAAAGGAAATGTGTCGTTGAAATCAAAGTTGTAAACCTAGAAAAATTCTAAAAGAAAGGATAGAGATAGTACATGATACATGGGCACTAAGCCACATGTAGACGAGGCAAACCACAAATCGACGTCCGGGTCCAAGGCACTTAATTCTCTGCACTAAGACACCAAAGAATACCCAAAGCATTGCAAAAATACAAGCAAACAAATGATATGCATGATAAACAAAGAAAATATGTCATCAATCAAATTTCCAGATTCAGCAACCTCTAATGAATCCTATCAAAAGTGGTTTTAAACATGAGCTGGATAAAAACCCTTTTACAGAAAGTTAGATACATGTCTTAGGGAACTTCTCCAAAAAGTGGGACCTCAATATCAATTTTATTGTTTGAGAAATAAATGTTTTGGGAACAGTGGATCAGGACTGTCCACTGTTCTTGTAAAAATCATAATTAAATCTACAAAAATCATATGAAGCTCTATTTGGTGTCAAAAGAAAGCTATTTCATTGTAGTATATGATAAAAATAAACCCATGGACATTCTGTAATCACAAGGTTTCTGAAAAAGTGTTTTAAACAGACTCTGTTATTCTGGAAATTTGGTATCATTTGACAAATGAATGCAAAACATAATAGAAGTATAATAGAAGTTCATGAATCATGTTAACCAAGTTGATTTAAGCTTTTGATCTCTCATCCATTTATCCTAGGTGATTTCTAAACCAAGTTTTATTCATCAATTGTTGTTGAGTGATCAAGGTATGACCATTTTGTATACATAATCATATTTGTAATTAAACTTAGAAAATTCCAGAATAGTTGTATCAACTTTAAACGCTTAGAAAACGATCCTAACTCGATCGTATGCTCACGATTTTACATCGGCATATAGATATATGAGTTAGGAATCATCCCCAAAAAGCGGAACGTCGATAACTATTATAGATTTTCTGAAATTCAAGCGCAAAGAGACGATGTTCAAATCTGTCAACCGATTTCTCAACAATTTCTAAAAATAGTATATGAATCCTAAAAGCTCTCAAAACGGACCGGATGAAAGCTAATTCATCAAAGTTTACCCAGAAAATTTGAAATCCATCAAACTATGGGTTTTGATGGACCAAATCTAATGGACAAAACCAATCTGCTTTGCTGAATTTTTATCTAGTTCATTTTAAAGTGTGAGGAAAACATTTTAGTGATAGTTGAAGCTTATTAGAGAGATCAAACTCATAGATCAACTTAATTATCATGATTCCCAATCAATTTAGCCCTCAAGTTCTATGAAGAACTTTTAGATCAAGGATCAAAGGGACTTATAAATATCATGTTGGAGATGAAATTCAATAGGAATCCTAGGTAATAGGAATAATCAAGAGATAGGTATGAACATAGAAATCATCCTTCTCATAGATCATATTTCCAAACCATCATGGAATTCAAAATAGATATATGTATATATATATAATCATGTATGCATGAATCTAAACTAAAATTGAAGAATGAAACCAAAATTGAAAATCAAAGTGAAAAACAATCTCTAATTGTAAATTATCAATAAAAATCAAAGAGATTTGGATCTAACTATGTGAGTGTGTGAAGAACATGAGAGGAAGAAGATGAGTGTTCTAATAAGTAGAAATAGAACTAAGTTAGATCCAAATCTTATAGATCTATATATACAAAGTAGGAATTAGAGATGAACTATAGTGTTTACCTCTTGGAGGATTCTCAATTACAAGACCAAAATTGATTTGAAGATCTTCTTCTTCAAGTGTTATTCAAGTGTTCTTCAAGCACTCATCCATGGAAGTTGAGGGAGGCAATTGATGTTCAAATTGTGGTCTAATTAGCCTAAGTTAATCTAAATTCAATTCATAATTTTCTCTCTCTAGAATTCACCTAAATTGAAAGTATATTCAAAGTATACTTATCTCTCTTGTATGTGCTTCTATGTGTGTTTGTATCTCTAAGTATATTCGAGTGTATCTCTTCCAAGTGTCTAGTGTGTTAAGATGTGATCTCATATGAGATGTATGAGATCTTATATAGAGTTTTGAAGACTTAGCTCTTAAGTTTCAGGGTTAAAACAGGATTTTTAGAGCTTAAAAGAGGGTTAAAATGGCCATTTCGGAGCTTTAAACGCAATTTCCAGGCAATTTCCTCGCAGTGGGAAGCTTCTAGAAGGGTCTGGAACTCAAAAAGCTCCGTGGAGGACACAAATGAAAGTGGCGGTTATGGTGGGACCCGCCACCCCCATACCCAAAACCGCCACTTACTATTCTTGCTCCTCTGGTCACCCACAAACCCTGTTTCAAAAATCACGTGCACTGCTTTTCCAGATTTTTGTAAAAATGCTTTTTGGTGTCCGAAATCGTCCGTTTACGTACCGTTGGAAAGCTGTCAGGTTGAATTTCAGTATAAAAATATTTCCAGAGGTTTTATAATGAGAATTGAAGTCCAATTGAAGTCCGGAAGTCCTCCGGAACTTTCGTCGTCTTTTTGAAATCAAATGACGTCTTTTCCAAAATTGCTTTCAAATGTGCGTCGATTTCGAACTTTTCTTTAAAATTGAATCTCTGGATACCTAGAATACTGCGTTTAGAACACTTAATGTTCATATAACCCTGAGAGAATATGAATTCTGAGAGATGATTTTGACAAAACCGGGATTTATCCATGGAAAAGGGCTTTTCTGAGCTTGAAGTCACTTTCCGAAGTCCGATCTTCTGATTGTGTGGAATCCAGTACCTTCCACGGGGTACTTTTCATCATCGAATCCTCCAAGACGTTGTCCACCCTAAATCCTATCAGTGTGGTCAAAATTGGGTGTCTACACACCCTGACAGCCAGGCTGCGCCGAAAGAGCGAGCGCGACACATAAGGACATACAAGATTCAAGGTTTGGAGAATTAGGAAATGAATGATGTTTGGGTAATACTCTGGACACACCCAAAGACACAACTTTTGGGACACAACCCAAGAGATGTGTCTATCTCTCTCTTGTGTCACTATGGGGTCCAGTGACATCACAGGAGAGATATAGATACATCTCTTGGGTTGTGTCCCAAAAGTTGTGTCTTTGGGTGTGTCCCAATCTTTATTCATGATGTTTTGACAGGCGTAGAGTGGATGATAATGGCAGCTGTGGTTAGTTGATACTTGTAATTAAAGTGATAGATTTTGAGAACCATCTCAAGAAATTTTTTGGGGATTAGCGAAAAAATAAGATTATGTTGTATATCAGAATATATGTGGATACACTAAGGGTTGCATAAAAATTATTGCGTAGAGAGTTGAAATTTGGGTTGTCAAAAAAAATCCAGAATTGTTTATGTTGAATAGAAAGGGTTCGGTATAACCAAAAAGGGATCGGGGATGGCAAAGTGATAACTTATTAAGGGTAAGGAACTGGTAAGAATTCCTGAAATGGCATATGTGATTGTCTTTGCTGCATTGCTTCTAAAGACGTTGTGAGTAAATGAAAATGGATGTTATGAGCTGAAAGAACTATGGGATTGGAGTTGTGATTGAATGGGTAAACTTAGATCTTAAAGGACAAATATATGTGATGGATTTCAAGTGTGATTAGAAATTGCATGTGATGGTGATAAAATTTGTGATTAATGTCAGTTGATGGTTAAAGTGTCTGAATTGTGCCTGACGAGGTATTTGGGGGTATTTAAGACTATCAATATGGTCAAGACAAGAATGAAAACGGGCATTGTGGGACCGTGGAATTTTGATATGAATTGAGATGATGGGTTGATCAATGGATGTTATATATTTGTGTACTGAACTACAGATTCTATGATATAATCTGTGAGAGGGAATCATGTATTAGCACGTGAAGGGTTTTTGGGTATATGAGACCTGATCGATGTGTATTAAGCATTCAAAGGGAATTTTCAATCTAAAATATCTAGTATTGCAGGCTACGGTTATTTTATTGGTTGAGTTTAATGTAATGATCACTCGATCGAGAAAGCCATATGTGATTTGTGATCTGCTGACTTGTGCAATGACGCAAGCTTGAGTACAAACTTCTTTTTAAGGAGGGCAGAGATGTAACACCCACTCCCACGAATCATTTTAATCATATTTAGCATGCATTATTAATTATTTAATGATGATCTGAGTATATATGAAATATGGGCCAGACCCACTAAGTTGATTATGAGTGTCTGGTGGGAACCCAGAAGTGGCCAAAGTGACAGTCTCAAATTGGGACATGTGTTGAATGTTCCATTTGTGATGTGACAGTGATGAGAAAATTCTTATGTGACTAAATGGTTATTAAGGCTTATGTGATTTATTATTATATTAATTTAATAATATGTCAATTGTTAGAGACCACTTCCGTGGTCAGTTTAGGGTACTTTTGTGAGTGCGAATTGGACACGTTGCATAATTAGTAGGTTAATTAACAATTTCATAATATTATATGAGACGACCTATAGGACCCAAGCGAGACAAAGACAAACACTCATTTAGGTTTGGGATAGTTTTAATACAATTCATAACTTACAGGGGCGTAATAATAATTATCCGAAACTATTGGGGGCTTCATAATAAAAATAAAAAAAATTGATTTTAATATATAAAGGATTTAGAAGCTTGTGGTTTAAAAGCTCGGACGAAAATGACGTATGAGCTCGCGGGTTTTGCTAAGCTTCGCGACGACGATTCATTGATCAAACGGCGCCCGTTCTCAATTCTGTTTATATATTCGGACTCCTGGAGGTGAGTCTAACGTTTTGGTACAAATTTTATTGAGTTTGGTGACAGTTTTTCCATCACCTATTTTGGGGTGATGGCTTATAATTCATTATATATATGTATGATTTATACCTAAAGCATAATAGGAATCTAATCTCAAGTTTAGGAGCGATTTCCAAGAGGTGAGTGGCATTAATTATGATATATGGATAATTCCATATTTAGGTTCATTTGGGATGTAGGAGCGTGTTAATTAGCTTAATAAAGCCTATTTAGTTTCTTATTTGGCAAAATTCATGTGATTAAATTAGGCTCAATTTGATTGTGAAACATGGAGTGATGTTTAAATGAGCATGTTGAGTTGCTTATTTGGGTCAATGGAATTGCTAGTTCTATACCACTATGAGATAATAGATGTGGTGACTACCACGGATGCCAGAGACCTATGGGACCGTACATGTGGAGGCATGGGTCATTACTAGGTCACGTGGGCTTAAGGAGTGGAGTCGCGAGCTAGTTGGTAGTGGTGGAAGTGAACTAGTAATTGACAGAGACTATAGTTAGTTGTAATGAGATGAAATTGGACATGTTTATTATCCATGAGCATAATTCGTGTTATTCACAAGCATATAGCTTATATATTGTAGTGATTATTGAATAATCATTGTAGGTGTTCAAGGAGGAACTCATAAGGAAAGAAATGGAATTTGTGAGTATTCATGGGCGTGGGATTATAATTGAATTCTTGTTTAATATACTTATATTTAATGAATAAAATTAGTAGAATATTGTAATCAATTATATATTGGGTTTGTGTAGTAAAGAGATAGCGGCTTGAATTCTTGTAATATGAGGACGTATTATGTTGCCTGATTTTGGGCTGAGGTTATATTCTATGTACCATGCATAGTTGGATTGGGGCGACGAACTCGGAGTTTCTACTTGACGATTTGACATGAATTGATTATAAATATTGTGTTAAGAACTCATGAAGTTCGGGGTTATGACCCGAACATGTTTTTACATGTTTTCGGAACATTCACAATGTTTTAAATTGATTAAAAGATGTGTGGGTTCGAGTGGGTTGAATGAGACTTAGGCAAAATTCTGCAGTAGGGGAGAAATTCTGCCCAAGTCCCATTCGACCAGTTGAACACCCCTCTGCTCAAACTTTGTTTCTCTTAATTTTGATTTCCGGTTTAACTTCTAATTAGGTATGAGGGTACATTTGGGGACCCTTTAACCTACAATAATATTACTTTTGAAAACAGATTTTGTTAAGGTGAGTTTGAGTGTGTGTGTGTGTGTGTTCAAACCTTTGAAAATAAAATAAAATAATGTGTTGAGTTCTTTGGCCAAAACTTTTATTATAGTAATTTTCGCAACTTTAATGACATGGGACGAGTCTTGGTGGCGTGCCATGTGTCCTAGATTCACATGTGTGGATTCGGGGCATGATAGCTCATGTAGTTCTACATCTCTTATCCACCTTTTAACATTCAGATTTTTATGTAATTTGCCTTTCAATTTTCTTTAGTTATCCACGCTCTTTAATATAATAAAAGTCTACTTTAATTCATGTCTAGCATTTCCGTTTTCCTCTTTCCATTTCAAATTCAATTTGCCTTCACTCACTTTTTCCTTTCCATCACTTGGTTGAATTTTGAAGTCCCTTCATTGAGGTGAGTGCAACCTCAAGGGAAGTGTTATCTCTACTTCCCAATAATCGTCTGATCACTCTCACACCACTCTTAGGAGTAAGTTTAGTTACATGTTTGAGTTGTCGTACAAAGCCCTAGCCCACGCACATGCAAGTAATTATTTTTTTAGCCAAGTAGTTATTGAATTACAGAAATTGGTTTGCCAAACAATTTTATTTTAACTTTTGAAATTGCATAGTTACTTATGCTCTCCATCACCATATGTAGTTTCATTAAAAGTGGTTTTAGATGTTTCTATTCATCACATGTGTTAGAACTTAATTTGACATATCACTTCGACAACTTTGTCAAATATTATTATTATTTGGTCAGAATCTTATTATCACAAAGTTGTATGAAGATTATTGCTATCGCAGAAAGAGTCTTATATATCGAACTCTGCAGTAGTGAAAACATGCCGTCCTTGGACTAAGATTTGTTTTTATGTATATATTGGGCAAGAAAAGAAAATTTTAAGGAGAAAGTACTTTTTTTCCTTTTTTGGTTACGAAGGAAAATAATGAAGAAAAAAAAACATATAGAGGGACATGAGTTAAAATTTTTAAATGTTGTGAGTCGCTCTTATCTCTTTTTTGGAAGGTGATCGCCGGGCGCACTCTCAGCCCTAGAGAATTTTACGAGATTTACAGCACACCATCTTTTTTCATTTTGCAATTTTATAGGGTGTTGACAGGCGCCATCTTCTCCTATATGTTACAGTTAATGCAATTGTTAAACGTTCTCTAATATGACTATGAAAGTAATTTTTGTTATTTGAAGTTTTTCATTAAAAATGTTTTTGATTTTTATTTTAGGGTTATCTAGAGAATTTTGCTTATACGGTTAACTTTGTCAGATTTTCATATTTGACAGAGAAGTTTAGTATAATTATACAAATCATGAGAAATTCTTATATTTTTACATTACTTAAGGGAGGTCAATGTAATTTACCCTAACTTCTGTTTTTGGCTAAGGCCATCTCCAATCCCTACCCAAATTTTAATTAAATTTGGATAAAAACTTAATTTGGTACAAGGCTCTTAGTGCTGATATCGGTCGGCTTTGGTTGGTTTTCATCACCATATTCTCGCCGAACCGAAGCAATCAATTTTGCTAGAGTGTGCACCGATTTCGGCCGACAACTTCGGTGCAAGGTGATACATCAACCATTGCAACAGGCTATCGGTTCAGTCGACCTATGGGTTTGAGAAATTTTTTTCAACACATAAATATCAAAGAGTCTTAAATCTACAAATAATTGAAAAAGAAATTTACATTCAAAGTTCAAACAATAAGAAGTGGAATTCGAAAGTCAAACAGAGTGAATGGATTCCAAATGTTCAAAGATCTAAACATAAAACAACAAACATGGACTAAAATGTGTGTAACCAAAGAGAGGAGAGAAGGGATTCGAAACAATGTGTGTATGTGTGTGTGTGTAAGAGAGAGAGAGAGGAGGGGGGGGGGGAGAGAGAGAGAGAGAGAGAGAGAGAGAGAGAGAAGGAGGAGGATTTCAAAACTATGATTATTACTTACATATTATGGTCGCGAACAAGAAGAGTTGCAGAATGAGAGAATTAGAGAACGATGATGGTGATGGTGACTGCCGATTGGTGAGGGTTCACGAACAAAAAGCTCAAGCCTCAAGCCATGGAGGATTTAGGGCACAACACAGTGTAAGGTTAGAAAAGTGACAAACGAAATGAGAGAGAGAGAGAGAGAGAGAGAGAGAGAGAGAGGGTTGTCTTTGTAAAGTGTGTTATAACTAGGGTAGTGTATTGGGTTAGGTTACCTCAAAAGTCAAAAGTAGGGATAAGTCATAAAGTTGGTTTTGCTTTCTTTTTGAGAAGTGCAATACTACAGAGTGCAGACTGAAATTAAGGGATAAATGTATATTATATATATGTATATTATAAACGAAGTTCAAAGCTTCTGTAATATTCGGTCGGTGCGGTCGGCTCTTGAAAATTTTAAGGAAACACTGAGCGCTGAACTAAAATTCGGTATAGATTTTTAGCAAACTGACCACCAACTGTGGGATTTTAAAACCGGCCAAAGCCGTAGAGTTCGGTCGATATCGGTCGGTCGATTCGGCCAAACAATTTTTTTGATCAGCCCTAAAGGCTCTCTGAGAGCTTCAATTTTTACTCAAATCTTTTTTGAAAATTCTCATTTCATTCCAAAACATTTCACACCCCTTTCTGGTTTGTAGATACACATACAAATCTCTCTCTCTCTCTCTCCGAGCACAAAAATAGGAGATCTGTACTCTTCCTCTCTCAGTTCTCTCATCTCTCCACATAAAATATCTCTCTCTTTAAACAAACAACTACACAAATGAAGACGACGCCGGCGACCAAGACGAAGCCGTATGACCAAGACGAACCTGCAACGATAGAGGCAGTGTCAATTGGAAGCAGATCTTCTCCTCCTCTGACTTCATCACTGTGTCTTCTCCTTCTGACTGGTGCACCTTATTTGCCAAATAGAGCCGTTGGAGATTTGGTATGATGAACACCATGGTTTCAAATTTGATATAGAATTTGGATAAAACTGAGTTTGGATATAGGATTGGAAGAGATTACTGAGGGTTTAAAATCAAATTTGAATTTGATATGATTTTGGTTATCAGATTGGAGATGGCCTAAGCCACATTCAAATGATTTTGCTGACATGGCAAGATAAGATTAAATTTATTTTCCTTTGCTGTATTTATTACTTCTACAATCTTTTCAATTGGCCTAATTATAAAATACACCCTTGAAGTTTGGTATTTGTCTCAGTTCACTTATTACAATTTCAATTGTGTTAATTTGGTCCTTGAAACTGTAAATAGAAGCAATTTAGTCCAAAATATCTAATTTTATGAGAAAAATTGACAGAATTTGCCCACTAATGTGCACAATTACGTTAATAAAGCATGTGCGGAGATTGGTGACTTTTCATTTTTACCCTTAAAATGTGTGAAAGTGCATAACATATGGGTAAAATAATTTTTCTTACAGAATTAGATATTTGGATCAAATTTTTTTTTATTTAAAACTTCAAATACCAAATTGACATAATTGAAATTATAAATAAAAAAATGAGACATGACCTAAACTTAGTGTATTACAATTATTAATACAAGGCACACAACAAAATTCGTATTGAAATTACAATCGTAACAATTGATTTCGGTGAGACTTCGGGTATTATTGATTGTGCGTTGCACAACTCGTTTGTAATTAAGCCATCTATTTTTGCCTCTCTTGGTCTTGGTCCTTGGACAAGACGAGAGAAGAAGCAACGAGAGAAAGGCCAGTTTAAGGGTGAACCGTTCACAGATTCAGAAGCCACTCGATTTCGGGTAGGAGAGAGAAATCCATGGCAGAGTCCCTCAGGTCTCTCTCTCTCTCTCTCTCTATCTCTCTCTCACAATACATATACATATGTGTATATTATTGTTTGCAATTTGTTTATATATTGTGTGTATTTTGTAATCGGAGCTTTCTTTTTGTTATTGCTTCTTATGAATCGCAGGAGGACTTTGTGATCTTTCCTTCCTGAATTCGATGTTTCTGGTGGGAGCACTCTTACGTTTCGGATCTGTTACTGCTTGGATAATTCGTTTGGTCGTATGCATGGGGTAAAGTACTCCTATTTCTTCCTATATATATATATATATGTGTGTGTGTGTGTGTGTGTGTGTGTAAATTGATGATCTGATTAAATTTAAAGAATGAGGATCTGTTGTGGTTTGGTCAAGTTTGCAGATTTTTTTTTTAAATTACAATAGAATCAATTCAAAATATTAATCTCAAAATATCTGTGTTGGTTTGTAGATTGCCTACTACCTCCGGATGATATTGACTCGGCCTTCTCTGTAGTAGTGTAGTTGCTTGAGAAAATTGAAGAGGGGTAACGATAATGGGAGTTTTGAATATTATGCTGTACTGTGTTCTTTGAGCATTCATTTTGTGTATAAAAAAAAAAACCTTACTGCCTTCTGAAGTTGAAAATGTGAAAAAAGAAAGAAAGAAAAAAAAGCCCCCTTCATGAAGTAGCTGATTGAGGCTTAGTTAGTTTTAGTGTGGTTGGATTTGGTGGGGGGTTGTGCGTTCTATTTGTTGATATAAGTGGGGATTAAGATCATGTTTGAGATAGGTTTTTTGGGGTAACAGTAACTTCTAAAAACCTTAGAAAGCTGTTTTAGGCATGTTTTTTTTAGCATGTTTAGAAAGCTGTGACTGTTTGGATTGGCTTTTCACAGCTATTTAAAAATCTACTTCCTCTTTAAAGAATACAATATAGTCTTTTAAAATTGGAGCTTTTTAAAAATCTATTTTTTTTTTCCCAATAACTAGTTTTTTAAAAAAATTTTTACAAGCTAACCCAAATGGGATCGAAATGGGTTGTTTCTCTTCTGGATTTGAGATTATTTGTTTGTGGTCAACACAAATTTGATGAAAATTTTTCGAATGATCTTGAAGTCTCTTTTCAGCTTGAAAAACACTACTATTTTCTTTTTCTATTTTTCCTCACTAAAGAAGCATGGTTCTAGTTTTTGGAATTTAGTATGTATTGGGTCCTTTCTGGACATTCATCACAGACTATTTAGCGGTAGAAGTTCACAATTTGTCTCCACCCCTAACAGAAGCCTAAGTGCTCTTCATATAGCCCCATCTTAAAAGACTTGTTGGGAGATCAAGTGAACTTCCAGCATTTACCATATAACTGTGTATAATAAATTATGGTGATGCACATTTTGACATACTTCGACATGATTCAATCTCAGAAACTTGTAATTTTTGGTATCGATGTTGTAATTTCAAGCTTTGATGAGTTAAATTTGCTTACCTAGGAATTTAATTTTAAGTCAAATGAAGGTTAATATCTTTGACTTTGCTTGTGTTATTGATGTTTTTGAGAAAAATAATTGTAACATTTGTCTTAAAAATGTTTTCACTGAGCAAGAAAGTAGTTTCATGATGTCATTCTTATGTACTAATAAATTCCAGGACTTGCATCAAAAGCTGAATAGCGGACAACTGAAAAATGTACGACTTTTTATAGTACTAGGAGAAAATTTGACGTACAAGTAACCAAAGTTCAATGTAAATAGACACCTCAAATAACAACATAATTCTAGCAAGACGATTGAATTCAATAAATCTAATGGAAGAGCTCTGCTTGACACAGGTTTTATGCTTAAGTTGTCTTGGTACTTCAGCAATTTAGAAGTTTGTCTGTCAGATCCTAAATCTTCTGACCATATATTTATGGCTCTTTTTTTATATATTATTATTATTTCCTTTTATGTACAGATATCATAGAATTTTGCCATTCCATTTCTTCTGCACACATTCTCTTCATGAGTAAAAATCTTTGGGGACCAAGTAATTCAATTTGGGACATGTCAACTCTAATTCTTGGTTCCGTATTCGAGTATAAAAGGGCAAAATGTAACTATGAAGTTGGAATTGAATATTAAAAGTGAGTGTGCGGCGTGCGTAGATAGCACTTTACCTTGTGGAGGAGGAGATCGGTGTTGTTAGTTGTTACCATGCATACCTGTCAGTCTGTCACTTTTTTTAGCTACTTTTGCTGCCCTTTTCTGTTCTGTCTGAGACTCTGAGTAACTTGGGCTGTTTGAATTTCAGATTTGTATGGTTCCCACCTAAATATTGAATTTTCTTTATGTAAGTTAATATGTATCCTATGCCTTTACTAAGAAACAATAGGTAGGATAATCACCTGAGAAGCAATTGACTGCCTGTTTTATTTCAGGATTTATGTTTAGTGATCAATCGTTGCATATTAAATATATCTTATTCTAGTTTTCATGTACTAGGACTTATCTTCAATAATATGCGACTTACTTCTGAATGTTCTTTGCAAGTCCATCCTTGCCAAAGAAACAGATGAAAGATTTATTTGATTCTAGTCAAATGTGTGCGCGCGTGTGTGTGTTTTATTTTTTGTGCCTTTTGAATTTGCGCTCACAATATTTTTCTCCTCTCTCTCTGGTTGCGCAACCTTTAGATGTTTCTGTTCAACAGATTCTTTTCCTTCTTGCTGCTACTCCATCCCTCCCTGCCCTGATTCCTTCCCACCTGTTAGACATTCTTGCTTGCTGCCCTTTCAAATATAGAAATAATAGAACTAGCTAACTACCATTCCTTCTTTACTTTTAATTTTTTTGTCCTTAGGAGTCATTTTTTTTTGTCCTTTGGAGTCATTTTTTTGGGACTCACATGCGAATCATTGAATGGTTTCGAGTTTTCAGCATGTTTGTATAACCAAACAAATCCATCTCTCTCTCTCTCTCTCATGCTTATCATTTTTACTTACGAGGGAGAGTTAAGGATAGGTGGGTTGCTTGAAATGTCTAAATTCTGTATGAACTGAATGTATGCCTCTGTGTGTGTGTGTGTGTTTTTTTTTTACTCTATGTGAAATGTGATCTCTTACAGAACCTGATATTTGTAACAGAGCAGTGGCTGTCTGGGAGGTCATACTAAGCCCAAATTGACTACGGCAATTGACGGGCCATTGAAAGGACAAAGGCTTCAAGGTCCGACAGTCTCAAAACGTAGCATATCAGAAGATTTTTGGACCACTAGCACTTGTGATATCGAAAACAGTGCAATTATGTCACGGGGAAGCATCTCGTCAATCAGCGCATCAAACCAGGCTATCGATCCTCATGGAAATAGCAGTGGGAACACACCTTCTGAATATGTTAATCATGGCAAGTTCACATTGCGCCTTGGATTTACTGACCTTATGCGTGTATAATGTCCATGTATATGACTGGATGTGCACATCATAGCGGAAGGTGGTGAGTGGTGACCCACTTTTGGTTGGAGGGATCTCAATGGGAACCCATCTAGACTATTAAGATTATTAGGTCCTCTTGGATTGGTTACGGATTTTGCATTTAGGGAGAAGCGGAAGCTCTAACTAAGGGCCCGATGGAAATTAAGAAGATTCCATTAAAACCTTGACGCAAGACACGTCAAGAAATCGAAATATTGAGGATTTGATAATGAACAATGAAGAAAAATAAGAAGAATAGATAGAAATCTTGGAGTCCACCAAGAAAAGAGAAAAAACTTTTGGAATCCACCAAGATCTTTTGGAGTCCACCAAGACCGTAGGCTCTCAAAGAGAAAACTCAATTTTTATGCATCATCATAAACTCTTTCATACAATAACTTGACACCCTATTTATAGTGCATAAGATACCGAAAGCTTCCAAAAAGATAAAATTTCCTAAGGATAATTATTACCTAAATCAAAACTACCTAAGATAATATCCTAAAAGATACCTAAATCAAAACTACCTAAGATAAGATCAGATATTTATTCCTAATTGATATTTATTCTTAAAATGAAAACTTTCTAAACCTAAATAAACAATTAAAATACAAAATCCTCCCGGATCAAATACAATTATTATGAAAATCTCCTTTTGATCCATATCAAACCCCTAATCAGCTTCCCGTATCACGTTTGTGTTGAAGAACTTCTAGTCCTGCTTCAGCCAAAATGTGTTTTGGGACTCTAAAGTGCAGTTTAAATTAATCCATACAAGCTAATATATGTGTTTTTTTGCGTCCCATAAGCACACTTGGAGCCCAAACGCCAAGACATGCATTTGGGGAGTGCTTCCAAACAGGCCCGAGAGTACAATCTAATTGAATTCATTTGTTCTTTTTCACTTCATTGTTAAGTGTTTGACTGCAATTTTGTCTACCATACGGTCCTCATTAGTTGCTATAAAATTCCTTCACAGTCTTGTCAGTTTTGTGTCCCTTTCCTGTAATCTGTGTCATTTTTCCTTGTATTTGTGTCTGATCTTGAATATCTTCATTGTAGGTCTTCTTCTATGGAACCAATCTAGGCAGCAGTGGCTAGGAAATAAAAGGTCTGATAATCGGGCACAACAGCTTCGTGAACCTAAATTAAGGTAAATTTGTGGGTTTGAATTAGTCAACATTAGCAGGATGTGTTGACTGTTGTGAGCAAATGAAAAATTAATCATCTTATCACCTGTTCAAGTTAATGAAAATTTAAGCCTTTTTTTTTTTTGTCTAATTTGGAGGAATCTCTAGACTGGGTTTGGTTGGGGACCATGAGAAAAATGTGATGATAATATGTCTGGAATGAAGTTGTCTTACATTGTGTAACGCTTTTGTTTGTGCACTAGGAATTCTGTGTTCAAGGCTCAATTTGCCGGAATGTTCATATATTATTATTGGGTAAATTACACTTTACACCCCTGTTTGGGTGTGATGTCACTTCGGTCCTTCAAGTTTCAATTTTGTCACTTTGGTCCTTACTGTTTTAGTTTAGGTTCAATTTAGTCCATTCATGAAAATTTCTTACAAATTTTGACAAAAATAGGTCATGTGATGCACATATGAGGTATCATTAGGGGCATAATGGTAAATTTGCTTAAAGAAATTACACTTTACACACCTACATTGAACCTAAATTAGTCAAAATTTGTAAGAAAATTTGATGAATGGACTAATATGGAACCTAAACTAAAACTGTAAGGGCCGAAGTGACAAAATTGGAATTACAGAGACCAAAGCGAAATCACACCCAAACTACAAGGGTGCAAAATTTAATTTACCCATTATTATTATTTTTTATTTTTTCTTTATTTCCTTGATCTTTTTCCAAATTTTCTTTTTGGTTTAATATTCGGTACTTTGGGGATGTCTTTTAGATATCTTATTACTCGTAGATTTGAAAACATCTTTGTGATATGTACTATATTTTTTTTCCTGAAATACATATTACTGATTTACAAATTACAAGTCATGAATATGTTTCTTGTATTATGTCGGCACTCACTCACTCTCGCTGTGGTAAAATAATATTGTGGCTTTGCAGTTGGAATGCAACATACGACAGTTTGCTAGGGAGCAACAAGCGATTCCCCCAGCGTATACCTCTCTCTGTAAGTCCCTCCACTTTTGAGATGGTTTAACGAATCTGATGCAATTGTTTGTGACATGCTTACATCCACAAAATTTCTCTCTACACCCACTTGTACAACACTTTATGTGGGTGTAGAGAAATTGGGCGGGTGTTTTTTGCGGCTCTCTTTAGGGCCCTACTGAAAACGTGTTTGTTAAATCGTTTTTGCTTTTCTTTCTCTGTGTTTTTTTTTTTGTTTAATAAACGAGAACCAACAAGGTATTTTGTACCTGTTTCCGTTTTTCTAATCGACAACGAAATTGGGCCAGAAAACAAAAACAAAAAAGGAGTAATTTTCAGTTTCAGTTTCGTTTTTATAAGAAATCAAAACTATTTTCTGCCCGCAGAATTTAGAAAACTGAAAATGTTACCATACGGGGCCCTTAATGAACTGGGTATAATTTTTCGTAACAATCTCCTCCTACATTTCCAAATTAACAGGAAATGGTAGACTTTCTTGTGGACATTTGGGAGCAAGAAGGGATGTATGATTGAGAAACAGGGGAGGGATTTTGGGATGGTTGGTTTGATATTTGAACCCACCTTACATGTTACAGATTTCAAAATTGTTTCCATAACTGGAAGGCAATTCCTCAAAGTACAGTTTGTATTCAAAATTTGCTGACTGTAACAAAATTATCACGTGCCCGTGCTGATCCTTTTACTCCATAGTTCTCTTAGACATCTGGAAAATATGTTATTCGAGAAGTGTACTACTATGTAAGAGAGTGGAAGTATGGGGATCTAATGTAATTTTATACACACATATGCATGTTAAATGAATGATTGGAGAGAGCCAGATAGGGATGACCCCTTGAACCATGGTGTAGGTTGGAGATTGGAGAATTAATGTGGTTCCAGGGCAGTGGGCTGCTAAACGGGTTGGTCGGCTCGGTTTTGAGGCAAACCATCGACCTAAACAAAGACTCGGTTTTATTGAACAATGACGTTCAATAAAACCGTCAGGTGACTGTGGTGGTTGGTTTTCCTCGTTTGTGGTTTGGCTTTCGGTTGGGCCGGTTGACAGAGGAGGGAGATTGGGTGAGAGTCCTAAATCTATACAAGCCCTAATTCCATTACACCTTAGGGGGAGAGATCTCTCTCTCTCTCTCTCTGTGTGTGTGTGTGTGTGTGTGTGTGTGTGGAAAAATTAGTAGATATTACAACTTGCATAAAAACCAAAGTTTGCAACAACCAAAAGACGAGATACAATGGGAGAGAGAGGTATATTGAGGTTTGGGGCTGCAGGCCTTTTTTTTTTTCTTTCTTTCTTTTTTTTTTTTTTTTAAAGAATTCTTGCTCTAAGTTTGAAACTTTGAATGGAAAGGTCTGAATTTTCTGAGCGAATGAATGAATGGGATTTTATGTGATATTTTCAGTGCATGTTTATTCCATAAAACTACAATACATCATTTAAAGAAAAACTATACATCATTTAAGAAAAAACCACGGTCGGTTTGTTTTCGCGGTTCTCTCTTTGTGCGAACTATTGGCCGACCGTGAAACTGGTCATTTCTTCACCTGTAAACCGCCAACCAAAATAAAGTTGATCGTGATGTGTCGGTCGGTTCGACTTGGGTTGTATTATTGGTTCCGGCTGGTTTTTGCCCACCCCTCTTCAAACATATCTTTTTTTTTTTTTTTTTTTCCCCTTCTGAAAACCCTCTTCAATCATATCCTTGTAGGCAGTACAAGGAAACGGGGCAGAAACGTGCTAATTTTAGTCTTGGTTTAAAGCTCTGCTGTAATCTCAGAAAACCCATCTGGAAAGAAAAAAAGGGGGAAAAAATGCGTCAACTATTGCCCTTGACCTTTGTAAAATGTGTAACAATATCCTATATGGATTTTTTCACCAATTTTAATAGATGTCTCTTGACAGTAGCTAGGGATTCTGCTTGGTAATGTTAAGAAGTTTCATAGAAAATATGGTGGAATAAGAAAAACAATGTTAAGACTCCGTTATAGTAGTTAGTTGTTTTCACTTGTTTGTTGTTAACATTCCTATATGGAAATTTGTTAAAAAGCTGGAATCATAACAAAATCAGTTTGAATTAAGAAACAAATCACAGACGCTTTCTCTTGTATTGTTATTTTCGGCAAGCTTAAAATCGGAGCTAGAAAGTTGGCAAAAAGTAAGGAACAAATATTAATTCCCCGAAAAAAGTAACAAATATTAATTAAATAATAGGAAAATTAACGGGAAAAAAATTAATTTTAGTTCAACCTTTTGCTTCAACCTATTGATTAATTAATATTTCAACTTTGCAGTCATTTTCTGTTTAATATTACTGGGTATACACATTTTTTGACACTCTTATATTTTAAATACATGTATCTTGTATTGTTTGAATTTTTCACACTTTGTTGTGCATTACTCACACAATACAGAGTACATGTATTTAAAATTGTGTCAAAAAGTATGTAGAAAAATGTGGGTGTAGTAGTGCTCTTTCCTGTTTCCCAAATATGAAAATTACTAGGGGAAATTAAGTAACAAATATTGATTTTGGAAGGACTAGGGAACAGGGATTAATTGAGAATAGAAACAGGGATTGGATAGTTGGGTCAAGCAAGGTTGGACTCAAATCCCCAATTTGAACCAGTGCCATTTCAGCCTAAAAGCCTTCTTGAGAAAGCCCTTATGGCCAATGCAAATCAAAAGATGGGCTGAGATAATCTAAGTTGGGTAGTTCTATTGACCTAACTCATTGACAACTGTGATTTAGCAGGAAGCTTGTGGAGAAGCCAAAATATGTGGGCTTTGGCGATTGTACATTTTATGGTTTTTAAAAGGAAAACTGAAATGATATTGGGCACGTTACGTAAACGTCAGTTTTTAGGTTTTGTTTTCAATATTTTGGATGGGAGCACTTTTTGTTCACCAAAAATTGGTTCACCGTTATTCACCCGTGCCTTCATTGAAATTGATTCACCGTTATTCATTCTCATTTTGCCCTTATATTAGACATATGTCAGACAGTAAAAGTATGGATGAGTAATGGTTAACCAAATTTGGGTGAACAAAAGGGATCTCTATTTTGAATTTGAATACGAAAATTGGAAACATGATTTGATTGGTATCTTTTACTACTTTTTTTAAAACAACAAAATTGGGGCAAAAAACATAAACAAGAGCCTCTGGATTTCAAATTTTTTTAAAACAAAATAAAAACCAAAAGAGTAAATTATATTTTACACCATTGTAGTTTGGATGCGTTTTCATTTTGGTTCTTGTAGATTTAAATTTTGTCAATTTGGTCCTTACAGTTTCAGTTTAGATTCAATATAGTCTATTTATCAAATTTTCTTACAATTTTTGACAGATTTAGGTCTTGTGATGCACACGTGAGGTATCATTAGGGGCATAATGGTAAATTTACTTAGATAAATTGCACGTTAAACACCTATATTGAACCTGATTATGTCTAAAATTATAGAAAATTTTCATGAATGGACGACATTGAACATAAACTGAAATTGTAAGGACCATTGACAAAATTAAAATTGTAAGGACCAAAATAACATCACATTCAAACTATAAGGGTGTAAAGTGTAATTTACGTCAAAAAGGAAAAACTATATTTTACACCTCTGTATATAAAAAATTGTTTTTCATTTTCAAAATTTTAAAAAATAAAAACTGCAACGTTACAAATTGGCCCGTACGAAATGCGAGCGGATGTGTTGAAAACTTGAAATTTGGTAACTTAAAGTGAATTTAGAATATTCCGTTTGGGATTTAGAAAAGAAAAAGAAAATTATAAATCATGGCATTGAATCTCTATCTTCCTCTTACAGATGAAGTAATGAACCAATAGGGCAATCAAACATGAATTTAGAATATTTGGTTTGGAATTTAGAGAGAAAAGGAAATTAAATTAAGAAATTACGGCATCTCTCTCTTCTCTCTCTCTTATAGATGAACTGATGAACCAATATGCCAATTGTATAAGTTTCTTTATAGAGATCAAACACATAGCATTTATTTATGGACAATGTTATTATGAGAAGCTTCTCAAATACACAAGCACTCCACAATTGTTGGAAAATGTTTGGTTTCGAGATAGTAAATAATAATATTATTAAATAATAATTTAATCACAATTTCAATAAAATTTGGACAATCTAACTGCTTTGAGAACTTGTGCATATAAAAAGCTTCTCACAATAGCAGCCCTTCGTTTCTTAGAACCGTGCCATGTTTTTTTCCCAACAATGGACTACGCACCCCAATTTTAGTGAGTATTAAATTTTTTATGAGTAATGCTACACTTTTCAAATGGAAAATGTTATTCACACTCCAAAACTACAAATGAAGTGATGAACCAATAGGGCAATCAAACATGAATTTAGAATATTTGGTTTGGAATTTAGAGAAGAAAAGGAAAAGAAATTAAGAAATGGCTGACATCTCTCTTCTCTCTCTCTTATAGATGAAGTGATGAACCAATAGGGTGATTGTATAAGTTTCTTTATAGAGAGCAAACACCCAGCATTTATTTATGGACAATGGTCACAATGCTATTATGAGAAGTTTCTCATATGCACAAGTACTCCACAATTGTTGGAAAATGTTTGGTTTCGAGATAGTAAATAAAAATATTATTAAATAATAATTAAATCACAATATCAATAAAATTTGGACAATCTAACTGCTTTGAGTACTTGTGCATATAAAAAGCTTCTCATAATAGCAACCCTTTGTTTCGTAGAACCGTGCCATTTTTTTTTCCCAACAATGGACTATGCACCCCAATTTTAGTAAGAGTATTAAATTTATATGAGTAGTGCTACACTTTTCAAATGGGAAATGTTATTCGCACTTCAAAACTTATTAATTGCACTCTATGGTAACACTCTCAAAGCATGTAGTATCATGCACAATATGCACTCCATAGAGTGCATTTAGTAATCCATGTAGTGCGAATAGCAATTCCTTTTCAAATTTAGGTGCCAAAAAATAGTTAATAATATTAGGATCATTTGATTTTATTAAAAGTTGTGTTAAGTGTGCTTGTATGGTCTCACATGTGTTGAAAACAAAGAATTACTGAATTTTTAATAGAAGTTATTTTGAATAGTCCCAATTAGAGCCATGTGTGGGGCAAAAATCAAGAGGTATAAAGAGATTTAGGCCATGTTTAGTTGAAGGGTTTAGTGAAGGAAAAGAAATTAAATAATAGAGGAAAATATATAGTTTTTACTTTATTGCTTAGGAAGGAAACAATGAGAAAAATAGAGAAGTAAAGAAAATACAATGGAAAAATTGGGACAACACTTCAGTGTTGTTTGTGTTGTTCTCTCTCACAAAAGTGGGCTCCATTACTAAAAAATTGTCTTTTTAAAAAATATTTTATAATTTTTGGGATCTACTTTTGTAAGAGAAAACAGCACTAAAGTGCTATCTGAAAAATTGATAATAGTTTTCAAATTTGAGTCACTTCTCTTTCTCTTTTCTTGAATGATTATTAGATGTCGAAAATTTTTATTTTAATATTGCTTAAACATGAAGAAAATCACTCATGAGTCAGTTACTCTAACCTTTTCCTTCTTTTTTTTTGGTAGAGGTGATGGTGGATGAGCGAGGTGGCCTGTGGTAGTGGCAACTATGAGTGAGAGAGAGAGAGAGAGAGAGAGAGAGAGAGAGAGAGAGAGAGATGTTTTCTTTTTCTTTTTCTTTTTCTTTTTTTTGGGTGGGGGGTGCCACCACCAACATTAACCTAAACTCAAATACCAACTCACCCCCCCCCCCCTCTCTCTCTCTCTCTCTCTCTCTATATATATATATATATGTATATATGCACATCTAACGCCATCCCAACCTCTCTCTATCTCTTCTCACCACCACCTCTACCACGGGCTATTTCCCTCATCCACCATTGTCTCTACAAAAAAAAAAGTAGGTTTTTGGAAGGAGTAACTTAACAAACATATCAAGAGCAACTCACGAAATGTAAGGAGCAACGTTGCTCTTTCCGTTTGGTGAGTTTCTCTCGATACGTTCGGTGAAAGGGAGAGAGAGGTTGGGGTTTGGGTGGGGTTTGGTGGTGGCGGTGGCGGCAGCAGGTGTAACACCCACTCCCGTGGGTAGAAATTAATTGCATTTAGCATGCATATTAATATTTTATTAATGATGTGATTAATTGTGTTAAGTGAGTTTTAACTCACTAAGATGATTAGGGGTGTCCAGATTGGAGCCCAGTGATAGGCCAAAGTAGCAGTCCCAGTTTTGGACAGTAATAATAGGTACTCGTGTGATGGGACAGATATGAAAAATAATCATTATGTGTTTAACTATTTATTAAGGCATATGTGAATATTTTAACATGTTGATTTTATAGCATGTTAATTGTTAGAGACCATTTCTATGGTCCGGTAGGGATACCTTTGTGAGGGAGAATTGGACACGTTGCATAGTAGGTTAATTAGCAACTTCATAAATTATGTGGGACCATTTATGGGACCTATACGTGACATAGATAAACACCCATTTAAGTTTGAGATCATTTTAGTAAGTTTTATTTACAAGTAGGGGTATAAATGTAAAATTGAAAAAAACCTGGGGAGGCAAACATAAAAATGGTAACATGTGGCTTACATGCCATGTGACATGTGGCAATGTTGACTCATCACCACTAACCTCCTTAATGTAAACAAAACATGTACAGAAGAGATTCACGCAGTCTCGACGACGATTGACGCGTTTGACGACGATTGACGCGTTTAACGACGAGCAATCTCAAAATAAGCTGCATATTTGGACTCCTAGAGGTGAGTGTAACGCCCCGACCGCCGAAGTGCAAGGAAAGAAAGATACAAAAGGAAAGAATGATAAAAGGTCATTTGTGTTAGCTGAACTTTTAACAGTTTGTAAATAATTATGCCATTAGAAATTTCATATTCCATCCACGTTATCCCATGTAAAACGTAATTCCGGACAACTTTTCCCGACTAATATTTTCTCAGATCCGTACCATTTGGGCAGAAAAAGCTCACTGCTACAATCAGTCCCAGGATTAATTTTCTATGTTGCTGAAACTTTAAAAAAAATTTCGCCACTCATATATTTTGAAATCTGATAGTCCGTCCTCGCTGTCCCATGTAAAACGTAATTCCGGACAACTTTTCCCGACTGATATTTTCTCAGTTCCTCACCATTTGGACAGAAAATAAGAATAACAGTAGCAGTATTTTTTTTTGACAGCAGTTTTGACAGCATTTTGGCAGCATTTCGCATGCGTGCCCATTTCCGTTAAATCCTCGGATTTTGCATCTAAAACATACATACACAAGTCTGAAAAGGTGTATAACATGTGTGTAAACCAACCGGGACTTTATACGTTCGAAACATAATGAGAACGAGAGGTAAAAGAGGTAATAGAGAGAAAGAAGGGGAGAGGGAGAGATTGGGAGAGATAGGGAGAGAGACAGAGGGAAGGTATTTTAAGCACACACGCACATGTATTTCCACATTCAGAAACATTTTAAAAAGAAATACCATTCCAACATGAGTAAAAGAAAAGAAAGTTTGGGAAATGGAACGAGATTAGAGAGGGAAAATGGGGGAGGGAGATTTTAAGACATTTCCTTTAAAAGAAAAAAGGACAAATCCGGCAAGGATTAAAATCAACACACATGCATAAGGCATTGAAAGAGATTCTATATAAACGTCAAAGAGCTTCAAGTCTTTAAAAGAGTTAGAATACATCCAAGTCAAGAGATATTAAGACAAAAGAGAGGTTCTTTGCAACACACATGAAGTTTTAAATATGTACACAACACAACGACGCGGCTAACAAGTGCCGGTCCCAAAAGAAAGTGAGTCTAGCTATTACAGATTTCATATTCAATGTTCATATGAATTAGTACATGCAATTCTATTGATCTAATCCTATTCCATGATACTAGATCACATAAATTACATGTCCTCCTTTCCATCCACGAGCTAGCTCTCAAAACAAAGTCCTCCAACAAGAGGCTTCAAAAAGAGGATACCTTTAATCCCACCCTTTACTCGGACTTGGGGTCTTTCCCCTTATCAATATTTCCTGCAAAAAGATTTGGGATCGTAGTCCCTTAGCGCGACGGATAAGTAGATAATGTATGTAAAGACACAAAGTAATTTCTATGACTAAGAATGAAATGCGATGCAATGAGGTTGCCACCGAGGCGATGCAAATGTAAGGCTTCTTGGCCATGCATGTAATCGTTCACTCCCCTCGTTACCGGACTGCGAGCAATCCCCCACTGGGAACTTAGCATACTAACCTTCCGATAGCTAGTCGGCTATAAGTTAGCGTTTGGCACGTTCTTAGGTACGTCCACCCTGTCTCACATCACAACCCGCATCCGGATTTCCATATCATCTCATTTTATGCCCTTCTTCGTGAGGGATCTTTTCAACGCATATCATGTGTATGCAATGTTTTTGCCGATATGGCACAAATGCTATGAATCCCTTTGATTCACTCAACCAATGTCAATGCTTGTGCAATGTCATGTCCACTAATCGATGTATGATGTCTTATGCATTATTGTTAAGAAATCAAAGGAACAATAATGAAATTCATTTTATGAGTTCAAATGTAATATTAACCCATTATGCTCCATAATAGTACTAAGCTAGAATTAAGCACATTTTGCACACCTTGAATCACAAATGATAGAATTTGTATAGTAACTCATGATCTCTACACATGCAATTCCAATAACCAAAGCTAACATCTCCAACTTAACTTCTAACATGGATTTCAACTAGCAAGTAGACAAGTAGGCACATAGATATTAACTTAAGCATGTAAATCACATAGTTCCATTCTAAGTTAAGAAATTTAAAGAGAACTAGGTTAGGGCAATTGATCTAATCCAAGGGTTTCACCAACAAGTTTTGCAATTCATACTTAGAAATAGGAATTAAAGTGTATCAATACATAGAAAATCTACCTTGTTCTTGGAGAAATCCAAAGAACTCCCAATTCCAACTTAGGGCTTGAGAAAAAAGAGAAAGAGAACTTCTATTTGCTTCTAATCTTCACCAAGTTGAAACCCTTAGCTTCTAGCACCTTGAATCCCTAAGAAAATGAAGGCCTTCAAGCTCTTGATTTGCTTCCATGGAGAAATTTTTTTGAGAGGGGAAGAGAAGGAAAGAAGAAGGAGATGAAGAGGTGAAAGAATAAAGAGATGAGAGAAAAATGAAGTAAAAGAAATGGGTTTACTCCCCCAAGATGGCCGGCCAAAAGAGTGTAGAGAGAGAGAGTGTATGTATTGTTTGTGTGTGGTCAAAATTTAAGTAGCTAAAATGTGGGTCCCAAGGTATGGTCCAATTGCACAAAGTTTTAAACATGTGGGTACATTTATATCTATGTAAGCAATAATACAACACTAATTTTTTTTTCAAGTTGGGAAAAAAATAATATAAAAAAAAATAATTGGGTCCAAATTTATGTATAAATTACTAAAATACCCCTTATTAAATTACGGGTCATTACAATCTACCCCCCTTAAAAGAATTCCGTCCCGGAATTCAAAACACAAACAAGACAATAACCACAAACCATCAATAGATCATCAACTCAATTTAGCAGTAAATCACAATGCGTATGCCGTGTTTAGATTAACTTACCTCAATCGGCGAAGAGATGGGGATAACGAGACCTCATCTCTGACTCTGTCTCCCAAGTCGATTCTTCAACGTTGTGATGGTCCCACTGAACTCGAACCAAAGGAATCGTCCGGCCTCTAAGAATGCGGTCCTTCCTCTCAAGTATGCGAAGGGGTTGTTCCTCGTAGGAAACGTCTTGATCTACCTCGATCTCTTTCCAATCCAGAATGTGCGAAGAATTCTCTTGATACTTCCGCAACATCGAAACGTGAAAAACGTTATGAACCTTTGAAAGCTGAGGTGGAAGGGCTAATCGGTAGGCAACTTCACCAATCTTATCAAGAATTTCAAATGGCCCAATGAACCTTGGTGATGGTTTTCCCTTCTTCCCGAATCGAAGTACTCCACGTCTAGGTGAAACCTTAAGAAACACATGATCACCGGGACGGAGAGGTAGTGGCTGACGACGACGATCGGCATATGACTTCTGACGGCTCTGCGCTGTAATCAATCTTTTCCGAATAATGTCAATCTTCTCGGACGTCTCACGAATCAAATCAGGACCCAAGATGGATGACTCGCCAACCTCAGTCCAACACAAAGGAGATCTACAGGGTCGGCCATACAAGGCCTCAAACGGCGCCATTTGAATACTAGACTGATAGCTATTGTTGTAGGCGAATTCCACTATCGGCAAGTGGTCTTCCCAAGTACCCCCAAAATCCATAACGCAAGCTCGCAACATGTCCTCCAGAATCTGGATGGTACGCTCGGACTGTCCGTCCGTCTGCGGGTGAAATGCTGTGCTCAACAAAAGCTGGGTCCCCAAAGCCTTCTGAAGGCTCTGCCAGAATTTAGAAACGAACCTAGAGTCGCGGTCAGAAACAATTGAGACTGGAATACCATGAAGCCTTACGATTTCACGAACGTATAACTTGCTAAGAACATCAATAGAATCCGTCACTTTGATGGGCAAGAAATGTGCAGATTTGGTTAAGCGGTCAACGATCACCCAAATAGCATCGTGCTGACGAAAAGTCCTCGGGAGTGCAGTAACGAAATCCATAGCGATATGCTCCCATTTCCACTCCGGAATAGGAAGAGGCTGAAGTAAACCTGGAGGTCGCTGATGTTCAGCCTTTACCTGCTGACATGTCAGACAACTGGATATAAACTCTGCAACGGATCATTTCATCCCTTTCCACCAAAACTGACGACGCAAGTCTTGATACATCTTCGTGCCACCTGGATGCACTGCTAGGCGAGAATGATGAAATTCCTTCAAGACCTCTTCACGACAAGCTGTAGGAATATAAGGTCTACCTTTAAATCTTACTCCGTGCTCAGGACTAAAAGTCCACCCAACAATCGCTTCACCACTAGAGATACGTGATCGAAGTGATTCGGTCTCATCATCAGACTGCTGGGCCTCCAAAACTCGACTTAAAAGCGTTGGTTGAGCAACCAAAGCGAATAGTGTAGCACGCCCATCGGCCTCTGCAAGATGAACATCGAAGTCTCTAAGTTGTTACAGCATCTTCCATTCTCGAACTGCTATAGAAGCCAAAGTAGAACGAGGTTTCCTGCTAAGAGCATCGGCCACGACATTAGCCTTTCCGGGATGATACTGTAGATCAAAATCATAATCTTCCAAGTACTCCATCCATCGCCGTTGCCTCAAATTCAAGTCACGTTGTGTGAAGATATACTTAAGGCTCTTGTGATCAGAGAAAACTTCAAATCGCTCACCATAAAGATAATGTCTCCAACTCTTCAACGCGAAGACCACAGCTGCAAGTTCCAAATCGTGCGTAGGATAATTTGACTCGTGAGGTTTCAACTGTCGAGAACCATAGGCAACAACCTTGCCTCCTTGCATCAAAACACATCCAAGACCCTCTTTCGAAGCATCACAATACACAGCATATTCCAATCCTCGCTCGGGTATAACTAGAATAGGCGTCGAGGTCAACTGAGTCTTCAATTGTTGGAAAGCTTGTTCGCAAGATTCGGTCCATACAAATTTCGTCCCTTTACGTGTAAGCTTGGTCATAGGCATGGCTATGCGCGAAAAATCCTTCACAAAACGTCGATAATAACCCGCTAGTCCCAAAAAACTTCGAACTTCAAAAACATTCTTCGGTGGTTGCCAATCCATCACAGCTTCAATCTTTGATGGATCCACAGAAACTCCATCACTAGACACGACGTGCCCAAGAAACTTTACTTCAGGTAGGCAAAATTCACACTTAGAAAACTTGGCATACAAGCGGTGTTCTCTCAAAGTATGTAAAACGATGCGAAGATGCTCCTCGTGTTTCTCCCTAGAAGACGAATATATGAGAATGTCATCAATGAATACAATAACAAACTTGTCAAGATAAGAGTGAAATATACGATTCATCAAGTCCATGAATGCGGCAGGAGCATTCGTTAAACCAAAAGGCATCACAAGAAACTCAAAGTGACCATAACGTGAACGGAAGGCTGTCTTGGGAATATCTTGCTCTTGTATTCTTAATTGATGGTAGCCCGATCTCAGGTCGATCTTCGAAAAACACGTTGATCCTCGAAGTTGATCAAATAAGTCATCGATCCTTGGAAGTGGATACTTATTCTTTATTGTAGCTCGATTCAACTTGCGGTAGTCTATACACAGTCGCAAAGATCCATCCTTCTTTTTGGCAAAGAGAACCGGTGCTCCCCAAGGCGAAGCACTAGGGCGAATAAATCCTTTGTCCTGAAGATCTTCTAGTTGAGACTTCAACTCTTTCAACTCAGCAGGAGCCATTCGATACGGCGGAATAGAAATAGGAGATGTACCCGGAATAAGGTCTATTGTGAATTCGATCTCGCGAATGGGTGGTAAGCCAGGCAAATCCTCAGGAAATACATCAATGAACTCACAAACAACAGGAGGAAACTCTCCATGAGTCACCCTATTCTCATCAACCAACAAGCTAGCCAAATAATCATTATGTCCTCCCTTCCCATGCAAAAGATGTAAGGGTGAAGTCGGGAAGCTAGGACGATCCCCCAAAAACACACAAGTCTCTCCTGACGGAGCAAGGAAGGTGACTCTCCTACGAAAGCAGTCAATGAAAGCGCGATAAGCGCTAAGCCAATCCATACCAAGTATCACATCAAAACTAGACATATCAATTATAATGAAGTCAACTTTAAGATTTTGGTCCGATATGATAAGCTCACAATTTCGACATACAAGGTCTATTGGAACCAATCCTCCAACAGGAGTGTCTACGGTGAGCGTAGAACCTAAATGGCCTACCTCCAACCCTAACGCCGATGCAAATGCAGACGATATGAATGAATGAGATGCCCCAGTATCAAAGAGAACCGATGCCCTAGAATTGAACACTAGTAATGTACCTCGGATGACAGACGGTTCAGGGGTGTCGGAAGATGTAGCAGTACCAAGATTGTACACTTGCGGTGGAGTGGCGAGAGCTTGCTGTCCACCTCTGAAAGATCCTAGCAATGGGTACTGTTGACCCTTGGAAACACTGGGTCTAGAGCTCTGAGCAGTAGGTGGTATAGGCGGTGATGGTAGAAGCGAAGGCCTAACACTCTGCTGGTGATGTCCCATAATAGAAGGTGCAGATTGCACAGATTGCTTGAAAGGGCAGTTCTTGAGAAGATGATTGGGATCACCACAACCGAAACATACCCTTGGCCCTAGGTGATGCCCACCACGGGCTGATGTAGAATGTCGAGAACCACGAGCCTGTGAACGCTGAGCCTGAGGTCGAGAAGCAGTGGGTGCTGGATACGAATGATGTGTAGTATAAGAGGACTGTTGTTGCTGTCGAGGAGCCTCATACCTTGGCTTCTTGTTCTGAGGACCACTAGATGATTCGGTATGAGATCCTTTGGTTGGAGGACGAGCGTCTCTAATCTTCTTGGAACTATTATACTCCTCTTCAAAGATCATTGCTTTCTGTACCACTTGGTTATAGGTCGGGAGCTCGAAACCCATAACCTTTCCACGAAGACCCGGTCGAAGTGCGCGCTCAAATGTTCTTGCCTTGGTAGCATCATTGGATGTGATATCAGGTGCAAATCGCGCTAAGTCCCCAAAGCGGGCCTCAAAATCGGCAACAGACATATCTCCTTGCTGAAAAGATAAGAATTCCACCCTCTTAGCATTGCGTGCATGGTCCGGAAAATACTTCCCAAGAAATAGGCTTTCAAAAGTGCCCCAAGTCATACCCTCAAGAGCATTAGTCGTCAAAACAAGGTCCCACCAAATCTGAGCTCTACCAGAGAATTGAAAAGTAGCAGCATCAATGCGAAGATGTCCTCTACGAGCCCGATATGATCAAAGATGCGGACAATCCTTTTCAGCCAAAGCTCAGCTCCGACTGGGTCAGGATCACCCGAGAAAATGGGAGGATTACGCTTCTCAAACTCCCTCATCACTGATAGAACTCTGGGCTCCGCCGGTGCTAAAGGAACAATAGGCTCCGCAACAGGAGGAGGCTCCTGAACCACTGAGGCGACGGGAGGAGGTTGCAGAATTTCATTTCGGGCCGCTCGGGCAGCTTGAGTGAACTCCCGCATGGCTTCAGCCATCTCACGAAAGAATTGAGCTTCCCCAGGAATTCCACCAAAAGCATCGCCGGGGGCGGAGGAAGAAGAAGAAGCCTCTACCCCACGGCCACCAGCGCCAACACGACCTCGAGCACGGCCTCTAGCACGACCTGCTGGACGGCCCCTAGCACGACCTCTCACTCGAGGAGGCATCACTAAACACAAGAAAACACAAAGACGTAAGCACAAAGGCATATGGTCATGCGAACATCTAATCTTGAAGGCATGTAACATAAATCGAGTGAACATACCCTCTCCAAAACATTCCTATATAAGTTAATATACTTCACATTGGCATTTATGCACATAATCATGTCGGCATGCAATCATCTAAGCAAGTCAACTACAACACATGCCTTGAATTCAAGTAATGAAATTAACACCTCAAAACACGAAGCAAAAGTCATATAAAGACCCAAATGAACTCCCAGAGCACCAAGGTATTCGAACCCGGTTAGCTCTGATACCAATCTGTAACGCCCCGACCGCCGAAGTGCAAGGAAAGAAAGATACAAAAGGAAAGAATGATAAAAGGTCATTTGTGTTAGCTGAACTTTTAACAGTTTGTAAATAATTATGCCATTAGAAATTTCATATTCCATCCGCGCTGTCCCATGTAAAACGTAATTCCGGACAACTTTTCCCGACTAATATTTTCTCAGATCCGCACCATTTGGGCAGAAAAAGCTCACTGCTACAATCAGTCCCAGGATTAATTTTCTATGTTGCTGAAACTTTAAAAAGATTTTCGACACTCATATATTTTGAAATCTGATATTCCGTTTGCGGTGTCCCATGTAAAACGTAATTCCGGACAACTTTTCCCGACTGATATTTTCTCAGTTCCTCACCGTTTGGACAGAAAATAAGAATAACAGTAGCAGTATTTTTTTTTTACAGCAGTTTTGACAGCATTTTGGCAGCATTTCGCATGCGTGCCCATTTCCGTTAAATCCTCGGATTTTGCATCTAAAACATACATACACAAGTCTGAAAAGGTGTATAACATGTGTGTAAACCAACCGGGATTTTATACGTTCGAAACATAATGAGAACGAGAGGTAAAAGAGGTAATAGAGAGAAAGAAGGGGAGAGGGAGAGATTGGGAGAGATAGGGAGAGAGACAGAGGGAATGTATTCTAAGCACACACGCACATGTATTTCCACATTCAGAAACATTTTAAAAAGAAATACCATTCCAACATGAGTAAAAGAAAAGAAAGTTTGGGAAATGGAACGAGATTAGAGAGAGGGAAAATGGGGGAGGGAGATTTTAAGACATTTCCTTTAAAAGAAGAAAGGACAAATCCGGCAAGGATTAAAATCAACACACATGCATAAGGCATTGAAAGAGATTCTATATAAACGTCAAAGAGCTTCAAGTCTTTAAAAGAGTTAGAATACATCCAAGTCAAGAGATATTAAGACAAAAGAGAGGTTCTTTGCAACACACATGAAGTTTTAAATATGTACACAACACAACGACGCGGCTAACAAGTGCCGGTCCCAAAAGAAAGTGAGTCTAGCTATTACAGATTTCATATTCAATGTTCATATGAATTAGTACATGCAATTCTATTGATCTAATCCTATTCCATGATACTAGATCACATAAATTACATGTCCTCCTTTCCATCCATGAGCTAGCTCTCAAAACAAAGTCCTCCAACAAGAGGCTTCAAAAAGAGGATACCTTTAATCCCACCCTTTACTCGGACTTGGGGTCTTTCCCCTTATCAATATTTCCTGCAAAAAGATTTGGGATCGTAGTCCCTTAGCGCGACGGCTAAGTAGATAATGTATGTAAAGACACAAAGTAATTTCTATGACTAAGAATGAAATGCGATGCAATGAGGTTGCCACCGAGGCGATGCAAATGTAAGGCTTCTTGGCCATGCATGTAATCGTTCACTCCCCTCGTTACCGGACTGCGAGCAATCCCCCACTGGGAACTTAGCATACTAACCTTCCGATAGCTAGTCGGCTATAAGTTAGCGTTTGGCACGTTCTTAGGTACGTCCACCCTGTCTCACATCACAACCCGCATCCGGATTTTCATATCATCTCATTTTATGCCCTTCTTCGTGAGGGATCTTTTCAACGCATATCATGTGTATGCAATGTTTTTGCCGATATGGCACAAATGCTATGAATCCCTTTGATTCACTCAACCAATGTCAATGCTTGTGCAATGTCATGTCCACTAATCGATGTATGATGTCTTATGCATTATTGTTAAGAAATCAAAGGAACAATAATGAAATTCATTTTATGAGTTCAAATGTAATATTAACCCATTATGCTCCATAATAGTACTAAGCTAGAATTAAGCACATTTTGCACACCTTGAATCACAAATGATAGAATTTGTATAGTAACTCATGATCTCTACACATGCAATTCCAATAACCAAAGCTAACATCTCCAACTTAACTTCTAACATGGATTTCAACTAGCAAGTAGACAAGTAGGCACATAGATATTAACTTAAGCATGTAAATCACATAGTTCCATTCTAAGTTAAGAAATTTAAAGAGAACTAGGTTAGGGCAATTGATCTAATCCAAGGGTTTCACCAACAAGTTTTGCAATTCATACTTAGAAATAGGAATTAAAGTGTATCAATACATAGAAAATCTACCTTGTTCTTGGAGAAATCCAAAGAACTCCCAATTCCAACTTAGGGCTTGAGAAAAAAGAGAAAGAGAACTTCTATTTGCTTCTAATCTTCACCAAGTTGAAACCCTTAGCTTCTAGCACCTTGAATCCCTAAGAAAATGAAGGCCTTCAAGCTCTTGATTTGCTTCCATGGAGAAATTTTTTTGAGAGGGGAAGAGAAGGAAAGAAGAAGGAGATGAAGAGGTGAAAGAATAAAGAGATGAGAGAAAAATGAAGTAAAAGAAATGGGTTTACTCCCCCAAGATGGCCGGCCAAAAGAGTGTAGAGAGAGAGAGTGTATGTATTGTTTGTGTGTGGTCAAAATTTAAGTAGCTAAAATGTGGGTCCCAAGGTATGGTCCAATTGCACAAAGTTTTAAACATGTGGGTACATTTATATCTATGTAAGCAATAATACAACACTAATTTTTTTTTCAAGTTGGGAAAAAAATAATATAAAAAAAAAATAATTGGGTCCAAATTTATGTATAAATTACTAAAATACCCCTTATTAAATTACGGGTCATTACAGTGAGTCTAACGCACTGGTATAAATCTTATTGCGTTTTGAGACCATTTTTCTGCGCCCCAATTTGGGAACTTAGCTCACAATTTGCTAATTTGTAGATAGGAATTGTACCTGGAATATACTAGGCTCTTAATTATGCAATTAGGAGCGAAACCCTTGAGGTGAGTGACAATAATTATACAGTTTGGATAATTGGATGTTTAGAATTATCTTTGTAATAATATGCATGTCTATTTGTATAAATTAGCATGTTTAGTTATTATTGGGCAAACTCACGTGATTAATAAGACCCATTGATATGGTGATAGCATGATGTGATGAATTTTGTGAGCATGTCGAGTTGTATATTTGGGTCAAAGGAGAACTTGTACTTGCCATCGAAGTGATGAGACCAGGTGCCAAAAATTGGCCATGAGGTTGCATGCCTGAAAGGAAGAGGTGTGGATCTCGGTTTGTCACGCAAACTATTGAAGTAGTCGTGGGCTAACGTGAAAGGGTGGCTGGTACTTGCGTTCCTGGAGACCATAGTGATGTATAGAAAATGTCACGACCCATCCCACTATGCGTGGAAATAGGACACGTGGCACGCCACCAAGACTCATCCAATTCACTGAATAATTATACGCAGCAGAAAAAGAACTTAAAAGCAATTTTGAGTGTTAAAACTTTAGGGAACGATACCTTCCGAGTTGTAAAATCCGTATAAAATTAAAAACTCAATTATATTTTGAAACGAGTGATTTTATGTTGAAAGGAGTCCCAAAGGTACCCTAGAAACCAATCAAAACTTTTTTAAAATTTACGGAAAAGGTAGAAAAAAATTTCTGGCAGGGTGCATTTCAACTAGTGGAATGACCCCATTCGACCGGTCGAATGACCCTTTAACAGAATTCTACCCAACGCTGCAGAATTTTGCTAAGGCATCAAACAACCACACCACTCCAAATATGCATACAATTCCAAACTTCACAAGCTATAACATGCTATCAAAACCAAAGTTTAGACATTATTAATCCATGAACAGAACCTAGAGCGGAACAAGCTAGGGCTTGTTTGGCGTAATTCACAAAACTCTATCCATTTTCCTTTAAACTTCAAAATTAACAGGTCAAGCATTCAAAACACGAATCCGTAATTTTGGATTCATTACAACATAACTAAAAAGAGTTTTTGTACTTACTACAACATCTTGGAACCCATGCTACACATTCCAGGTCAATTACATAGTTCTAGCTATTTGAAACGCTCACTATTACAAGACTTGGAAAATAAAGCAAAAACATATACAAGAGGATCCCCGACATTCCTCGGCCTCACTCCTCATGCTTCTTTTTCCCTTTCTTCTTGTCGCTGCAATGGAGTAAATCTCCACTACTCAGCTATATGCTGAGTGCACAATTTCTAACATATGCATATATGATAAAACATGCTTTAATCTCATAATCACATAAATAGTCTGTAGGGAAAAAATACACCTTCATCCGGTAGCGGCAAGTCCAAGCCTTAAACCGCGATGTCAATAGCTAGTCCAAGGCTACAACCATTACATCCCCAAGTGCCCTGGCAAGTCCAAGCCTTAAACCATGCACAGTAGCCGTCGCTACTAAAATTCTCAAACATCGAGAAGCTTACTCCAGCATGAATTTGTATAAGTCTGCCCTTTGATCCACATAACATCTCAACGTGCTCGTGTAAAATTAGACATGCTTTTCACATTTAAGCGCGTGCATAATTAACGGGCCTAAGATTAACACATGAATTTTGCTCGGATCAGAATTTTGTCATCGAAATATAAAACATGTATTTCACGTATATAACATAGACTAGAAATTCATACCTCGAGCTATCAGCGTATAACTTTGAGGGAACGACTAGGAGTCCGATTAACGTCAAATCTGCGATTCTACGCAGAACCCACAAGTTTACACGCGTTTTTCCCAAATTCTTAGATTTAGAGATTTATAAAAATTTAGCCAAACGTGGCCTAATGACTTTCAAAATGTAGCCCTTACCTCGGGGAATCCAAATATGAAATTTGGTTGAAAAACAAACGGGCAGAAGTCCATTGATTTGCGTCAAGAAGCAAGCCACCAATTACCTCTTGATTTAGGTTTTGAGAAACTTTTGAAATGAAAAATATCTAGAGCTTGCTATATATAGACAAAATTCTCAGAAATAATGTTTACCTCCCCACGAGTTTTTCAAAACTTCTAATTATTCTCCGAAACGTTGCACACGACCATTTTATCTCTTCACGAGTGAAACCTTTAAATTATAGAAGTTTTCGCCTAAATTCCATTTGTCGCCGTAATTACGTTCCGAAAATTATTTTCGTGGAATTTCTAAATAATATACCTTTTATGCAACGTATCACATTTGTTATCTCTAATTCGTTCCAATTGATCTCTAACAAGATCAAACTATCATAAAAGTACCCAAAATAGGTATATTGCCCTATTCACATAATCCAGATAAAAATCAAATAACATTTAGTCACATAAATGCCATTTAAATCGAGTCAAAGCAATATGAAGTACCATGTTCCCGTGTCTTCAATGACACCTTACCGTTGACCTACAGTCAACCTCACCTCAGATTATTAATAAACATTAAAATCTCAGCATCTCCATTATGCATGTTAAAAAACAATGAAATTCTGGAACGAGTGTGACAACTCTCCCCTCCAAAAAGGAAGTCTGTCTCTAAACTTATACCATCTCATCAACTCACAGAGACTTCACATAAATGCTTCCAACATTTGTCTCGACACAAACCATACATTTCTACTGAGATATCACAATCTCTCGAGGAAAATAAATCCTCAAGTTCTGAAGGAAAATAAATTCTCAGAGTCTCCGTCTCAATTCGATTGAAGGGTCACACCGAACACTAGCAATACCTCGAAACATCTCGATGAATAAAAGCATCAATACCTGAGTATAACCTACTCCATAGCCAGCCCTGACATTCAATCCCATCGCGATGTCACAATGTCAACTCCCATATGCCTTCATTGTACTTATCACATTTCATTTCCGAAACTCAAAAGTTTCATCACAATACTCAAACCCAAGGAAACAATTCATCTATCCTTCACCTATCTTGCTTTTTGTCTAAAAGTCGTTGACAACACGTCTTAGCTGGTGAACAATCATACGCGATTCTTCATCTTGAAGTGAACCAAAACTGAATACTATCATACATACATACTATGTCGATAAGTCAATATCTCAACCAACTATTTCATATTCCATAGATTCAATCTCTTATCTTGCTAATCGCAAAATACTTATAGAATGACACATTTTCAAATATCTCTCATTTCTTATCAAATTCCAATCTTCCTTTCCTAAGGAATTCATATAACGTTACATCAGTTTACATAACTATCAATTAGTCAGCAACACGTCGCACTCATACTCCCTCTCTCTGTCTCTAACAATTGTCATCATTCCATTTTGGTTAACCAACCTCGTATTATACTTCAAATCATACATGTTTTGTAAGACGTCCAGATTCTTAATTGAAAGTTTCACACCACTTCACTTCCTCGAGACTACATAATGCCCCGAATTACCCCCGGTGAGATCAAACACATTCGTCGTTTATCTCTCCAAAGTCTGTACTCGAACAACCGTCGATTGCTCTAGAAGGTCGCACCTTACAATTTCGATTTAAAACTTTTAAAAAAGTCAAATGCATTTCTCATTCATGTTTTAAAATAATTTATTTTGAAATCTTACCTAACACTTTCATCTCTTTCACAACATAGTTACCCCAATATCCGTCGCAACAAATAACGTTGTTAACCCAAATTAACTTAGTTAGTCAATCATACACGTACCACAGAGCTCTTCAAAACATATTCACATGCTCAGCACGTACTTTGTTCCTCTCTCAAACCTTTGACCATTCATAATCCATTTCTGATACACGTTGTGGACACATACCCCGAGTCAATTACTTTTCTGTCAAAGATCTCAACTATAGTGTAATACATTCTTGTCTCATACCCTACTTGTTCGCCATCCTTTAGTTTATCAGTCCAGATGGATCCACTAACATCACGTAGCTATACAATTCCCTAAATCTCTTGTGTTTCGCTTTCACCTTTACATAAGCCCATACCAATCATACTCCTGTATCTACACTCATATTGAGTTTCTGACAACCTTTCACATTAAGCGTATATTCCTCGTATAACATCTCAAGGCACCATACCTTATTCAATAATTTATTTTTTCATAACTTTAGTCAGCCTGACTTAACTCCAATTCAGATTCTCTAATCCTTTATCTTTGCTATTCTGATCTCAACTTCATTGTTCTCGAAGAATCTGTTGTTCGAGTATTCATACTATTCCCGTAACCATCTAAAAACAACTCAGTAATTTGATCTTCCCAATCAAGTACCATAGTCTCACTGTTGTCAATAAATTCCCTATTGACTTCCAATTCACATACCTTTCGTGACAATGCTCAAAGTCACCCACTCTCACTCCGGGTACTAATGTCAACACATTCATAACTATTGTGTTCAAGTGCTTCACACTTTACGGATCTCATCAAGTTCCTGATCGTTCAAAACTTCAAATCATTCATAACCTCGGGTTAATACTTAAACCAAGATCAAGTTCCCTTTAGAACAATACTCAAGTCAACTCGTTTAGTGGTACTACCTCCAGCTTATTAAGTCCAAGTGTACAACATTTCACTAACCCCTTACTTTAGAATTCCCAAGTTTATAATATGCTCACGTAGAACTCATTCATTTGAAAAACACTATTGTGTACCAAGCACTAAGCATACCATATTCTTCCACGATGCTCGTCTTCCGAAGTCTACTTGATACCTTTATTACAAGTATTTAATACAAATTTTCTTACTCAAACAAAAGTTTTATTTTAAAATATTTTAAACATTTTTAAATTTTCTTGGGGTAAAATCCGACATTCTCAAAACCCTCCAACTTCGTTGGAATTCTAGACAACTGAGACAACATTCCATTGATTCCACCACTGTCCCCTAACCACTTTATATTCCTACTATCATATCCGATAATGTACTCGTACTACCAAGTCTTCATCCCACTTTTACCGTTCCTGTTCACTTTCTCATCAAAGCTTCATCTTCCCAATTTACATTTTCATCTCTCTAACTTGACTTACCCAAAGTCACTTTACTCCTCTATCAATTTTACCACCGCTCTCATTCAGTATCGTAATATATATCGTACTCCAATTCCCCGTTGACCACAACTCGCTTCAAACACTCAATGATATTTTAAAAGCATTAAAAGAATTCCATTTTAGTTGAAATACACCAATTAGCAATGAAAGCATGGATTAGACATCTTAAATGAACTTTTCTGTGACAAAACAGCCCAAGGGAAAAATGGTCATTTAGAAAATATCATTAAATTTTACATCAAAAGATAGCTCTTTAAGTCCCGGTTCCAACGCAAAAAATGGTGCGCGAATCCGAATTTTCTAGAAAGAGTTATGACTGTTTCTGTAAAACTCGACGAAAAATGTTTCCAAAATCACTGTTTGGGTCAGAGGAGTGTTCGACCGGTCGAACTGCCCCTTTCAACCGGTCGAAGTACCCCTAGACCATATTTTCTTCCATTTAACATCTTTAGAAGTCCCCAAACTCATAAGGCATTTGGGGCTACTTCCCAACCACTTTGGAACCACCAAAAAGTGCTCGAAAATATCAAAAACTCATCGAACCAAGCAAGGTTCATGGTTATCCACACTACAATTCACTATAATAAAGATCTTCTTTATAGGATTTCCTACCAAGATTCCCTTATCCTTATGATATACAATATCAATTTGATTTCTCCGAATCTCTTATCACGTTTAATCACTCACACTTATTTTTTAATCACAGTCTCATATCCTTACTTCCTTTATTCTATTTTGTTTGACGAACCACCTCAAAACACCAAGAAATCCTTAGTCTTATTCATTTCCATTCATTTATTCTCCACTAAGGAGTTCTATAGTTTCTCTTCCGGCCTATGTTATCCTTATCATTATATTCATATGCACATAATCATTAAATCTAAGCAACTGCTTTAGAGGTCCATCCTCGACTATGCTTCCACCAATTGTAGTTTCAACTATTCAAGCATACTCTATCATTTCCATTCTCAACCCCTCGTCATGGGTTAATCCTTAAATCCAACCTTTCCACTTATACCCTCCACCGGTAGCATCTGTTACCAATCCTCCTATCATATCTAAATCTACTATGGTACCACAAGAACTCGAAGCCAGGTTCAGTTGAGAGATTCCTCAACAACCATGAAACTCACAATCTGTTAAGATATTCCTCAACCCCCAATACATATCATAAGATAGGTTGAGCGATTCATCAACCATCCAATTACCTCAATACCGTATAATCAGTTGAAAGATTCTTCAACTGCCCGTCATACACCATATATACCGTAAGATAAAACAGTAAAATAACACTGCAGGATGACACCGTAAGATAAGGTGAGAGATTCCTCACCTGCCCCATACATGAGCAATACATGCTGTTGGACTATCTTTCTGTCATAACACCCAACTGTACATCTCTAATTTCCCACATTCTGACATTTAACCCATGTCTGAAGCAGAACTCTTATCAATCAATTCTAATCCCAACGCTCAACTATGAGCAATCACTTTCGCCTTCTGTGTGAACTCCCAATGAAATCCTTTCGATAGTTCACTACTCGGACTCGTTCTCGGTTAATACCCTCAAAGAGCACTCATTACCATCATTTACAACATTCACCGATTCGATAAAAAATTCACTCAGTTTTGTTTAAAAATTCAACGGTTCCTCACCACCACTATGTCATCTCTCCCTCGTGTCCCTATACACGGTCTATATATGATAACGCCCGGTAAGCCTTATCCCATCATATAGCTCTACATCCGCATGATTCCACCAATTCACGAATGCATAAATATTATGCATGTATGACAATAACATAATCGTGTATGTATAACAACATATTATATGCATCAAAAATCTCTTCAATATGTAAATGCATTCTAGAATATGTGTTAATTCACTCAACACTCCACTCGACGTCGAACGTTCCCAAAATTTTGATACCTATAGCTCTGATACCAATAAATGTCACGACCCATCCCACTATGCGTGAAAATAGGATACATGGCACGCCGCCAAGGCTCATCCAATTCACTAAATAACCAAACGCAGCAGAAAAAGAACTCAAAAACAACTTTGAGTGTAAAAACTTTAGGGAACAATACCTCCCGAGTTGTAAAATCCGTATAAAATTAAAACTCAATTATATTTTAAAATGAGTGATTTTATGTTGAAAGGGGTCCCCAAGGTACCCTAGGAACCAATCAAAACCTTTTTAAAATTTTCAGAAAAGGTAGAAAAAGATTTTTGGTAGGGGGCATTTCGACCGGTCGAACGACCCCATTCGACCGATCGAATGACCATTTAGCAGAACTCTGCCCAAAGTTGCAAAATTTTGCTAAGGCATCACACAACCATCACTTAATATACCATTCCAAACATGCATACAATCCCAAACTTCACAAGCTATAACATTCTATCAAAACCAAAGTTTAGACATTACTAATCCATGAACAGAACCAATAGTGGAACAAGTTAGGGCTTGTTTGGCGCAATTCATAAAACTCTATCCATTTTCCTTTAAACTTCAAAATTAACAGGTCAAGCATTCAAAACACGAATCCATGAGTTCGGATTCATTACAACATAACTAAAAAGAGTTTTTGTACTTACTACAACATCATGGAACCCATACTACACATTCTAGGTCAATTACATAGTTCTAGCTATTCGAAAGGCTCACTATTACAAGACTTGGAAAAGAAAGTAAAAACATATATAAGAGGATCCCCGACATTCCTCGGCCTCACTCCTCACTCCTCACGCTTCTTTTTCTCTTTCTTCTTGTCACCTGCAATGGAGCAAATCTCCACTGCTCAGCTATATGCTGAGTGCACAATTTCTAACATATGCATATATGACAAAACATACTTTAGTCTCATAATCACATAAATAGTCTCTAGAGAGAAAAACACGCCTTCATCTGGTAACGGCAAGTCCAAGTCTTAAACCACGATGTCAATGGCTAGTCCAAGCCTACAACCATTACATCTCCAAGTGCCGTGGCAAGTCCAAGCCTTAAACCATGTACAGTAGTCGTCGCTACTAAAATTTTCAAACATCGATAATCTTACTCCGGCATGAATTTGTATAAGTCCTCCCTTTGACCCACATAGACAACTCAACGTGCTCGCATAAAAGTACACATGCTTTTCACATTTAAGCACGTGCATAATTAACAGGCCTAAAATTAACACATGAATTTTTCCCGAATCACAATTTTGTCGTTGAAATATAAAACATGTATTTCACCTATATAACATAGGCTAGAAATTCATACCTCAAGCTATCGTCGTAACTTTGAGGGAACGACTAGGAGCCCGATTAAACGTCAAATCTCTGATCCTACGCAAAACCTACAAGTTTACACGTGTTTTCCCCAAATTCCTAGATTTAGAGATTTATAAAAACTTAGCTAAACGTGGCCTAATGACTTTCAAAATGTAGCCCTATCTCGGGGAATCCAAATATGAAATTTAGTTGAAAAAAAACGGGCAGAAGTCCATTGATTTGCGTCAAGAAGCTCTAAGCCACCAATCACATCTTGATTTAGGTTTTGAGAAACTTTTGAAATGAAAAATATATAGAGCTTGCTATATATAGACAAAATTCTCATAAATAATGTTTACCTCCCTACGAGTTTTTCAAAACTTCTAATTATTCTCCGAAACGTTGCACATGGCCATTTTATCTCTTCACGAGTGAAACTATAAATTATAGAAGTTTTCGCCTAAGTTCTGTTTGTTGCCGTAATTACATTCTGAAAACTATTTTCATGAAATTTCTAGATAACCTACCTTTTATGCAATGTATCACATTGGTGATCTCTAATTCGTTCCAATTGATCTCTAACAAGATCAAACTATTAGGAAAGCACCCAAAATAGGTATATTGCCCTATTCACATAATCCAGATAAAAATCAAATAACATTTAGTCACATAAATACTATTTAAATTGAGTCAAAGCAATATGAAGTACCATGTTCCCGTGTCTTCACTGACACCTTATCGTTGGCCTACAGTCAACCTCACCTCAGATTATTAATAAACATTAATAATCTCAACATCTCCATTATGTATGTTAAAAAATAATGAAATTTTGGAACGGGTGTGACAGAAAAAGATGAGATTGAGCCTGTCTATTATTCATGTCTTTAATTGTTGGCATTCACCAGCATATAGCTGATATATTGTAGTGGTTATTGAATAACCATTGTAGGTGATAAAGGAAAATCGGCAAAGGAATAAGAAAAAGGAATCAGTGAGGCAACGTGGGGGAAATCAGAGATGGTGTTTGTTAATGTTGATAGCTTCATGTTTGTATTAGAACTTGTAGTAGGAAATGAATAACTTGTGTTTTGAAGTAATATAATCAGTTGGGTTGTAGCTTATGTTTTGACAAGTTAAGTTTGAATGTTGGCACAAACCTTTGTAATCTGGTAGTAGTGTGAGCGGAACTTGTTTCATATTTTATCGGTTTCTTATCCGGGTTTACATTTTGTATAATAATGGTTGAATAACTCGTGGCTATTTTAATATGGTTAGGGTAATGTTTTGAGCATTGCTAGTGTTGAGTATGTATTACTTTATGGTGTGCTGTACATGTTTAGTTTGATCTTGGTTTAAAATAGAATAGGGGTCTGCTGAGAAATAGGTTTTGCTGTTGCGAATCAGTCGACCAGAGGCTCAACTCAATTGACTGAACCGTATAGCAAAATGCCATATATCTGGAATTGGGGTGTCCAGTCGACTGGATCCGATGTTAAGTCGACTGAACCTCAAAATTCTCAGTCAACTGGATCTATCAATCAACCGGATCAGTTGGTTCTCAGAATCTGCTCTCGGCAATTTGCATTTCCAGTCAACCGGGTCCCCGATTAGTCTACTGGATAACCTATTACAAATTGATTTGTTTTCAAAAGTGTTTTAAGAGTGGATGAATGTTTATAACTCTAATTTTAAACTTAATAATGGATCTTTAGGGGTATAATAGAAGCCTTGGTGGGTGCCACATGACCTAGAATCGTATGTGCATTTCTAGGACGTGACATTTAGTGATATTAGAGCAATATGCTTAGAAATTTGGGTATGAGAGACGACGACTTGAGGGAAACTGATAAAGATGAGTAATTAGATGCATATCATGAATGCATAAGATATGTGATATGAATGTTTTATGTTACATTGGCATAACATGCATGGTATTTATGTGAGTTGATTGACATGTAAGAACTGGCAGACCCAAACCAAAAACATTCACTACATTCGAGGTTGGATCACTTGGAGGACATTGTGAGTAATTTTGTCAGAGCCGCCAGTGATAGAATACCAATGGGTGACATTAGACCTGCAAATCTACGACATAAACGAGGGTTTATTGAGTAGTTTTACAAGTGGAAGCCACTTCAGTTTGAGGGAGGTCCTAATACATCATTAGCCGATCATTGGTTAATGGATATGGAATATATTTTCCGAGCTGTGGAGTTTACAGACGCTGAAAAGATTATGTGTACCACTGATACCCTAAAAGGGGGAGCTCAGAGTTGGTGGACTTAACCAAATTGCCTAAGGACCGCTAGAGACGTGGAGAAGGTTTGAAAAAGAGTTCAACAAACAGTACTTTCCAGCATCGACAAAGACACAATTGAGTTGGGAATTTGCAAATTTGCAACAAGGAGACATGTCTGTTAATGAATATGCTACGAAGCACAATGATCTACTCTTCTTTGGATACCAGTTTGTTCCAAGAGAGGTTGATAAGGCTCGGAAGTTTGAGGAGGGGTAGAGGGATAACATTCGCAGTCATGTTGATACACTTCAACACCAAGTGTGGCCGGTGTTCAAGATGTAGCCTTGTTAGTAGATAGGGATATTGAGAAATTCCGACAAGGGTAACAAGGAATGCAGGCATATGAAGACAAGTGAAAAGGGCAAGGGTTCTCTAAGAAGACATTTTCACAGGGTTTAGGCTTGGGTACAAGAAATCAATGGAGAAATACATACTTTAGAGAGACTACTCCATTGTGCCCAGCATGTAACCGACGACACATGGGAGTTTGCCATCAAACTTTGGTATGTAAAATTTGTAAGAAATTGGGGCATGTAGCAAGATTCTTTCCACAAGTAAGAGCTTAGAGTACTGGAGGTTCTCACTCAGATATGAGAGGGCGAGGTTACATTTGTGGGGTATCAGGACATCAAGCCAAGGACTGTCCAACAAAGAAGCAACAAAGCACAAGTTCAATGGATACAACCGGGGCAAGGTCCGGAACTAACGTGGATAAGGGAAAGGGTGTTGAGTCAAGGCAAAGGAGGTTTTACCAGTTGGCACCAGAAGACATTTCAACTACCGACTCTGTCGTATCAGGTATGTTACATATTTGTTCGCATCTAGCTCATGTTTTGATAGATTCGGGGTTGACTCACTCTTTTGTTTCATGTGAGTTTGTTAAACATTTACATGGCATATTCAAACCTTTAGGATATGATTTGTCGGTATCTCTACCACTCAGTAAACCAATGACGACATCTACAATTTTCAAGGCATGTGACATCCGAGTAGAAGATAGAACATTAACCGCTGACCTAATACCGTTGACTGTTAATTATTTTGATGTGATTTTGGGTATGGATTGGTTATCTGCGAACCAAGCCTTCGTTGATTGTGAACGAAAAAGAGTTATTTTTCGACCACTGGGGCAGGGAGAATTTATTTTAGGGAATTGGTATCGTAGCACCACCATTTTTGGTGTTATAGCACCACCAATTTTGGTGTTGGCAATTCGGGCGGGTAAACTGTTAAAACAAGGTTGTCAGGGATTCTTATACTCAATAATTGATACACGAGTTACGGGCACCAAGGTAGAAGATATATCAATGGTACGGGAGTTTCCTGCTGTATTTCTCGAGGACTTGCCAGATGAATTGATTGAACGAGAAATAGAATTCCCTATTGAGGTAGCTTCAGAGACACATCCTATATCAAAGATGCCGTACAGAATGGCACCAGTGGAACTTAAAGAACTAAAAATTCAACTACAGGAGTTACTAGACAAGGGGTTCATCTGACCTAGTGTATCGCCGTGGGGTTGTGGACATGCGGAATCGGTTATCCACTTTTAGTTTTGAAATTGATTTGAAGAAATGAAAAGAAAAGGTCTGTTGAAAATAGATACAGAGTCACTACTTGGTCTTTAAGGAACTAAGAAACCTAATTTTTGACTCACCCAAATGGATAAAGGGCACCGGTCCTTCATAATCAAAGAACTTGGCTCGGGGTTTTGGTACGAGAGAGGAAGGAGCCTTGCCACGACTAAAACACCCTCAACTCGCCCCGTCTTTAGACAGGCCTCAATTAGCATCCAAATAATCATCTTTTACTACGCTTGGTTTGACAATAAATACTATGATAGTATATTACATCACATAAGAATCTTGAAATGGAAGATCAAAAGATAAGATATCATTCATAATATCTAAATCAAATATCACACAATGCAAAAAGTGAAAGATCACACAAACAAACCTAGGAAAAATCGTCTAATCACATATTAAGTAATGAAGTTCTCCTAGTCTAAAGGGGGACATGGATTGTTCTTGAAACAAATAATCAAAGAAAACAAAAATATGCTTAGCAAGCTAGAATGATGCATGTTAATCGTTGAGAAAAGAAGACCGCTCAATCCCCAGGACGGATGATGAAAGATGAATAGATCAAAAGGAGAAGCATGAACGTATGATCAAGTTCATTCCTTATAATCTCCTTATATTAGGAGTCACAAAAACTCCAAATCTTGCATGGATGCAGTGTATGATCCTAGAATGTGCAAAGGTTGTAGTGTGTTTGTGTACATGGACTTTCTAAAGTGACTTAGAAGTCTAGAGTATGCATGAATGTATGAAGAAAATTATTGTAGGATGTATACGAATGTAGTATGAACTACTTCCTAAGATATGAGCTAATTTGGAGTGCATGTAAGCATCAAATCAAAGAAAAGAACTCAAAACATGCTTGCTGTGAATAGTGGACAGAATAGTGAGTTGTTTTTGTAAAAATGGAAAGGTGGGGTTAGGAATGTTTTTAGTTCATGATTTTTTATGGAGATCATCGTTATTGTGTCTAGAACACATATCAAAAAGTCAAGCTACGATAACTATTACAGATTGAGAGAAATCATATAAAAAGAGAGGTTATTCAGATACAGAGTTCGTACTGTCGACTGAAATGTTGAAAAATGTTAGAAAATAAAAACAAAACATCTAGATGCCCATATTATACAGAAAGTTCCACAAAACACTGAAGTTCAAGGGAACAATGAGTTGGGACCACTTATTTTGGAAAGTTTTCTGGAAAAACAAGTTGAAAGTCAACCAAGCTGTTGTAACAGTAAAAATAGAATGTCTGGAATGAATATTTGGGCCAAATTGGACCCTTCCAAGTGTTTCCAAGTCAAACCAAAAATCGTGGGTGTTCTCTAATGAGTCAGGAAGACTTTCCAAGTGGTCTTGCATCCATACATTGAGTATTGAACTCACAATAATATTTTAAAGTTGAAGAACTCACTGTTTTGAAGATTTCTTGAGAAAGCAAAGTCTATTTCTTGGAATCCAAATATTAGGGATTTAAGAGGGGTTTTGAAATATTTTTTGAAAGCACATTTCCAGCACTAAAAGGGGATTAAAACCACTTGGGAAACCAACATCAAAGTCATCATCAAGAACTCCCAATATTGTTGGGAGAGTATTGTTTATTTTGAACATAACTTCAAGAATACATAGGAGTGTATGGGAGTTAGAATCATCATCTATCAAACATGTTTTTGAGGTCAAGAGCTACTATCCATAAGGATTCACCCACCTCAAATACCATGTCATTATCTAGATAATGATGCACTAGCAAGTAATCAAAGAAAAATAAAAAAGAAATGGGATAAGAAGAGATGACAAATGACAAAGAAATCAAAATAGAAATGAGATGGGGGATAGATTATGCAAATGAAAATGAACCAAAATAGAAATGGATGTTGAGAAGAGATTATGCTAGGATGTAAAGAAATCAAAATAGAAATACGGTTGAGAAGGGAAAATGCAAGTATGATAAGGAAAAATAAAAAGAAATGTGATTAAGAAAGAGAAACAAGCATATAATCAATAGTTTATCAATGGTGGAACCACAAGCATTCAACCTCACATATATGTGTATATATGTGTGTTCTTCTCTCTAACTCATTGGAAACTCAAAGAATATAAATAAAATGGATTGAAAGCTTGAAAACACAAGTTTAGTTTTGAGAAAATTAATTGAAACTCACATTTGGATTGGATTTTGAAGAAGAAAATCTCTATTCCTCTCTCTATTTCTCCCTAACTCTCTATATCTCTCTCTAATGGCTTCCAAGTTCTTCCCTAAATGGAAGTAAATGGGTCTCCTTTATTGGTCAATTTGGGGAGGTAATTGGGATTAGAAAAAGTCTCTCATTGGTCCATGAAGTTCAGAATATCAAAACTATGACGTTTTATTTGTTGGAAATTTGAATTAAAACTCAAAAATTAACTAAAAATTACAAAAAAAAAAAATGAAAAAACACTCAGAGTCCCGCCGTGGCACTTGGCCACTGCCGTCGCGGCAGTCAACCCCCCCGTTGACCAGATTTTGCACTTAGGCCCCCAGAACTCTCAGAATTCGCGAAACGGCCCTATTTCGTCCAAAATTCACAGAAAATTCATACGAAATCCAAATTGAGATTGTGATATACTGTTGGAAAGCTATTGAGGTCTACTTTCCATAAAAAAAATAGTTTGGAGTTAGGTCACTTTGGAAAGTTTTTCAGTATTCGCGATAAAAGCCGAATTAATCGCACTTTTCACTTTCAGAAACTCATAACAAATTCGTTTTAGATCCAAATATTTTGTGCGATATACCGTTGGAAAGCTATTGACCTCTAGTATTTGATAAAAATATTTCAACGTTGAAAAGGAAATTTTGATTTTTGATCAAACTTGCAGTCAAATCAGTTAAACAGTGCACTTCTAGGAAATCCTGGGAAGTTCTGGGAGCCTTCGGAGCCTGACGTTTTCGTCCGATTTCCTTTTAAAATATTTTTTAAAGACTTTTTACATGATTTAAGATGATCTCGAAACTTTTGGGCGAATTCAGATGATTTGGTCAAACCCTGGTCAAACCGGTCAACGGGGACTTTTCGGCTTTGCGAGATGATGTTTTCAAATATTTATCTTTTAAAATAATTTTTATTTTATTTTGAACGACATCGAATGATTTATGAGATTCTGGGCCAATTCGGAGAGTTTTGGGCTTTTAGGGGTATTTTGGTCATTTCTTTTGACTTCTTGAGAGTTAGAGGCAATCTCTAAAAATCCGATCTTTTTAATCATCGAGGTTTGACATACTTGTGGCCTCCTAAATCTGTTAGCCAACAAAATGGGGTTATCTACAGGGGTGCACCGGTCTTATTTGTTAAGAAGAAAGATGGAACCATGAGGATGTGTATTGACTACCGCGAATTGAACAAGCTGACTATCAAGAATAAATATTCGTTGCCCAGAATTGATGATTTGTTTGATCAACTTCAAGGAGCTCAGGTATTTTCTAAAATTAACTTACGGTCAGGCTACCATCAGCTGAAAGTGAAGGAGGGGAATGTAAAGAAAACTGCATTTAGGACCCTCTATGGTCACTATGAGTTTCTTGTCATGCCATTTGGAATTACTCATGCACCGGCAACATTCATGGATCTGATGAACCGGGTATTTAAAGATTACTTGGATGTGTTCGTGATCATTTTCATTGATGACATTTTGATATATTCTAAGAGTGTGGAAGCCCATGAAAGGCATCTTTGATTAATTTTGCAACGACTCCGAGAAAAGAAGCTATTTGGGAAGTTGAAGAAATGTGAGTTCTGGTTAATCGAGATTGCATTTTTGGGCCATGTAATATCAAAGGAGGGTGTATTAGTAGATCCACAGAAAATTGAAGCTATAGCTTGGAATCCGCCGACAAATGTGTCAGAAGTGAGAAGTTTCTTAGGATTAGCTGGTTACTACCGCAGGTTCGTGGAAAATTTCTCAAGAATTGCAACACCTATGACTCGACTAATGAGGAAAGATGTGCCATTTGTTTGGAGTCCTGAGTGTGAAGAAAGTTTTATGGAGTTGAAGACGTGACTTATGTCAACACCGATCTTGACCATTCCTTCAGGTACTGAGGGGGTTAGTATTTATAGTGATGCTTTGCATTGAGGGTTGGGATGTGTCTTGATGCAAAATGATAAAGTCATTGCCTATGCTTTGCGACAACTGAGGCCACATGAAGTCAACTATCCGACGCATGACTTGGAGTTAGCAGCTGTGATATTTGCCGGCGACATTATCTATACGGGGAAAAGTGTGAGATTTACATTGATCACAAGAGTTTGAAGTATCTTTTCACCCAGAGAGACTTGAACATGTGGCAGAGGCATTGGCTAGAATTAATGAAAGACTACGACGTGACTATTCATTATCATCCGGGAAAGGCCAATGTAGTGGCCGATGTGCTAAATCGGAAATCAACAAGTAATTTGATCTATGCCTTGACTACTCAGGAGAAATTAATACGGGAAATGGAGAAGCTAAAATTGGAAGTAATCCTAGAGACTAGAGATGCCTTGATGTCAACTATCATTGCAGAGCCATCCTTGGTAGATGAGATACGAAGCAAACAACTTTAAGATCCAGAGCTGAAAAAGATTCGTGATGGTATACCAGAAGGTAAGCAGCCAAAGTTCACCTTTGACAACGGTATATTGAAGTTCAGGAATCGGGTTTGTGTACCCAATGTAGATCGAATCAAAGAAACAGTTCTAGAATAGGCGCACAACCCCAAGTTTTCAATTCATCTGGGAAGCACGAAAATGTACCGCGATTTACGGGAAATCTATTGGTGGTCAAGTATGAAGCGGGAGGTAGCGGAATATGTAGCCAAGTGTGTAGTTTGTCAACAGGCACTACAACAAAAATGGCCTACAGAGACACTTATTTTGAGACAAAAAATAAAAGTGTCTTTAAAAGTGACTAGTAAGGACACATAATTTTCTGTCTCTACAAAAGAAAATAATTGTCTTTAGAAGTTACTTGTAAAGACACATAATTATTGGTCTCTACAAAATAAAATAATTGTCTTTAGAAGTTACTTATAATGACATATACTTTTTTGTCTCTACAAAAGAAAATAAGTGTCTTTAGAAGTTACTTGGAAGGACACATAATTTTTCGTCTTTACAAAAAAAAAAAGTGTCTTTAGAAGTTACTTTTAAGAATTAGGGGTGCAACTCAGGCGGGACCCAAAGGGTTTTGGCTCTGCCTAGGCCCGAGCCCGAATTCAAGCAGTCTGCCCAAGCCCGAGCCCGACATAAATCCGAACTTGCCAACCCGAGCCCGGTTTGTGAATTAGTTCTCCAACCCGAGCCCGAGCCAGAGCCCGAGCCCGAATTACAATTTTTTTTGGTGCAAATTGATTTTTAGTATGTAAACAACAATATGTAGTGTACCAAATCTATTTTTTTTGTTTAGATTTGAGAAAAAACATTCATATATTAATTTAGTGCTAGAATAATATCTAAAAGTGTATTATTATCACTAAAAAATACTAGAATATAATGTAAAAAATAATACATATATAGAATTCGGGCTAAGGCTCGGGTTCCATGGGTTAGCAAAATTCTGCCCAAGCCCGGCTCGAATTGAATTCGGGCTTGCATTTTTCTGCCCAAGCCCGCCCATGGTGAAAGTATCACAGGCCCAAGCCCAGTAATTTTTGGGCCGGGCCCGGGTTGACCACGGGTTAACCCGCCCGAGTTGCACCCCTAGTAAGAATACACAATTTTCCGTCTCTACCAAAGAAAATTAGTGTATTCAAAAGTATTAGATACCGACACTTATTATTTCTGTCTTTATAAAAGAGATAACAGTCTCAAGAAAAATATATATATATATATTGCACTGCAAGAAAAGAGCATATCCTGGCATTTATTTGCCAGCAATTAACAAAACGCCTTTAATTGCCCACATTTAAAAAAAAGTGCTGTTAATTACTGGGATTTCAAATGCTGATAATTAATTAACAGCATTTGCATACAAAATGCCGATAATTAACGGCATTTTTAAACCAATGCCATTAATTAATAACGTTTGAAATTTAAATGTTCTAATTGTAAGTAATATTTTTTACGCGTATATATATATATATATATATCTATATAATCCGGCCAAGACTAATCTTAATTGGGATTGGTTATTTGGTTAGGAGTAATGCTATGCTTCCCAAATCTAAATCTCAAATTCTCATCCCAAATGATGTTGGACCAATCAAAATTTAGTGGGCCCATTAGCCACTGTGGGGTCAGTTCAACATCCTCCAATCAAAATTCAATGGGCCTACTGCCACAACATTTGGGATGGGGATTTGGGATTTGGATTTGGAAAGCATAGTCTTTCGTTAGTAATAGTTTTTGAGTAATGCTATGCTTCTTAAATTTGCATCCCAAAAGTGCTTCTCAAATGATGTGGCAGTGAGACCAAGTAAACAACTTCCAATCAAAATTCAATTGGTCCCACTATACTAAACTTGGCCCCACTGTCACATTATTTTGAAAACACATATTTTTGGAATAGAAATTTGGGCAATATAGCATTACTCACAATTTTTAGGGAAGAAAAGCTGTATTTGTATTAAAAATAAACTAAATAGCTAATAGTTTTGAAAGGATTTAGCTGCCAAAAATTTATTCACTAAATTTAGGCCTGTAAACGGATCGAATTTGGATCCGATCTGATCCGAATCCGAAAGTAAATATCCGATAAGAAAATCCGAATTTTTTGTTAGCAAACGGATCGGATTCGGATATCACAAATCCGAATCCGATCCGTTTAGTTCCCCTTGTTTTGTGAAAATTACAATTTAGCTCCCCCTATTTTGTGAAAATTACATAATGACCCTACACTATAAATTTTTTTTGGTACTTAACGGATATTCGATTAGAGAAAAAAAAAAAAAAAAAAAAATTTTTGGTGCTTAACGGATATCCGATTAAAAATTTCCTTTGGTGCTTAACGGATATCCAATTAATAAATTAAAAAAAAAACTTGATTTGCTTAAGGGGTTTTTTTTATTGCTTAACGGATATCCGGCGGATATCCGAATCCTAACAAATTCGGATTCGGATTTTGGTTAACGGATTTTTTATCGAATCGGATTCAGATTTAGTTAACGGATTCTTATCGGATTCGGATATCACAAATCCGATCCGGATTCGATCCATTTATAGGCCTACACTAAATCAACTGAAAGTTTTTTTACTTTTAGAAGTCCAATAGACGCGGGAAACGAAAGTTTATTGACGTGGGAAACGAAAGTTGATTCCCTCCTTCACTTGCATGATCATCCTCATTGAAGAGAGAGACGCACTGCTCGTCCGAGAGAGAGAGAGAGAGAGAGAGAGAGAGAGAGAGAGAGAGAGAGAAAATCCGATCGTTCGACGCTACGCAGACGCAGTGATGAGGTATGTATTTCCCTAATTGTTTTGATATGTAAACATTGCCCAAGGTTAGGGTTTTTGTAGAACTCCATTTTTCAAATGCATGACCTTCATCTCAACCAATTGATATTAATATAAGCTAATTTACAATGTGAAATGGTGGGTTTCTTTTCTAATTCTGTCTTATTAGGTGCAAGTCTCATTTTATTGGGAATCTGGTGAATTATTCTTTAATTTTTGGTTCCTAATATGGGCATTCAACTGCTCAGTGTTTGATTGGTCGGTTTTTTGTGATTGGCATGATTTGCTGGATTTTGTTTTTGGAGTTTTGGTTCTGCATTGGGCTTGCTTTGTATAGATTGTCTTTAATTTGGCTTGTTTGAGTTGGGATTTGTTAGTAAATAGGATTTGTTCTATAGACGCTAAAAAATGGCACTTCCAATCTTCCCCTAACATATTGAAGTTGTCAAAGAAAAGTCTATTTTGATTCCGAATCTTTAGGATTTAACTCAATGCCATGGACAAACTGGAGAATTTTGGACAGAGAACTTATTATAGCAAGATCTCCATTCTAAATTTGAATATCAAATTAAGAATCCTAGGTTTTTTCATTCACTTTGTGTTCAAATTGAAACTAATATCAGGAGAAGAGGAATACTAGTACTGGTATGAGTTAATCTAGTTAGAAAGATATATATGGTAGACTCGTAGAGTGGTATTTGATTAAGAATTTTAACATCCAAATAGAATAAATGGAGAAATGATTCAACATTTTCATCTTTTTTTTTTACACCTTTTCTTTTTTAAATTTTTAGTTCCTTTTCTCACTTCTTTTTTCATTTTCTTGTGCTTTAATTTTTTTTCCTAGCTAGTACTTTATATGGTTCATAGACATGGTGAGAAAATGAAAGAAGAAAAAAAATTGTGTAAAAACATTTGGGTTAATAATGAAAGTGGTGTAAACAATAAAGGAAGGAAAGAAAATAGGAGAAAACTAAATTAAATATTATTGTCCCTTCCTTTTTCTTGTGTTTTTTTACTGTATTTCGTAAATATTCTATTTTCTAGTATTCTTTAAGAGTAATGCTATGTTTTCCAAATTTTATCCCAAAAGTGCTTCCCAAATGATATGACAGTGTAGGGCCGACCCTGAGATGCCAAAATTTGGCCGAGGCCTCAGGCGAACTTTCAAAGGGGCCTAAAAAATGAGGCCTCTATACTAAGTTTCATAGAAATTAGGAAGAAATTAGAAGAAAATAGGCCTAAAAATGATAAGTTTTATAAAAATTAGGAAGAAATTAGAAGAAAATAGGCCTAAAAACGACAAGCTTCATAGAAATTAGGAAGAAATTAAAAGAAAATAGGCCTAAAAATAAAAGTTTTATAGAAATTAAAAGAAAATAGGCCTAAAAATGAGACCCCATGCGACGGCTTCCCCTCTTTGCCTCAAGACCGGCGCTGTGGCAGTGGGGCCATGTCTAATACAGTGGGACCAATTGAATTTTGATTGAAAGTTATTTACCTGACTCCACTGCCACATCATTTGGGAAGCACTTTTGGGATAGAAATTGGGAAGCATAACATTACTCATTCTTTAAATATGGAGGGATACACTGAAAACACTAGGCAGATAGTTTTCTTTTTCCTTCATAAATTCACTAGCCAAATGAAGCCTAAGGAACTTAATAAGAAGAATGTGAAGGAAAAAGATAATTGGATGTAAAGAAATAAAAATATTAAAGTTTTACAAGTCAGGTTCCTTTCTAAAATTGTTGAGTAGTCTTGTAGATATGGCAACCTTAAAAAAAATTGGACCAACTCTATATGTGCAGCCCCAAGGAAAACTCATTTCTACATTTGTTAAGAATAAGATGAAAATTGGCTTCAATCAACATGTATGTGTACTTATTCCGATACATTTACTAATCAACACCAATGCGTCATGTTTAATATGGTTCGGGTGTGATTGAAAACTGAAATATTGGGTCGGTTTGGGTCCTTGTAATTTATTCTTGGGCTCCTCTGTTTCAATAGAATTTTTGTTTAGAATAGTGTAGAGAGATCAATTATTATTATTATTAATTTTTTTTAGCCCCTCTTTTGCATATATGATAATTTTACATATTTTTCAGTTATGAATAAGAGTTGGATTAACCAACCACGGTTGTCAGAGTCATACATGGAAGGTGTTAAACAATTTCTTAACTTTTCCTTTGAGAACGTGGGACGCGAGGGAAAGATATTATGTCCTTGTATAAAATGTGTCAATACTTTCCGAAGAACACGCGAACAAGTATTTGATCACTTGATTTGTGAGGGATTTCTTCAGGGTTATACCAATTGGGTCTTTCATGGAGAGTCTATGCAAACATCAAATAGTGCACATGAAAGTGCTAGGAGTGAAGAATTTAATGTGCATGACGACATGCATGGTTTATTGCATGATGCATTAGGAATCCCAAGCCAAACCGATGATGATGATGATATGTTTTGCGATGATCCTGGGCAAAGTGTAGATAGTCCTAATCCAAATGCTAAGAAATTTTATAACTTTCTAAAAGATGCAGAACAAGAGTTGTACCCAGGCTGCACCGAGTTTAGTAAGCTCTCTTTTGTTATTCATTTATATCACTTGAAATGCCTTAATGGATGGAGCAACAAGTCGTTCACCATGTTGCTTGAATTGCTTAAAAGAGCACTCCCTCCCGGTGAAAAGTTACCCAAGTCCTTTTATGAAACGAAGCAGATGATTGGAGAATTAGGACTTAGCTATGAAAAAATTGATGCTTGTCCAAATGATTGTATGTTATATTGGAAGGAAAAGGCAACAGATTCTTCTTGCTCTATATGTGGTGCTTCTAGGTATAAAACTGAAGAAAATCACCCTGAAATGGATACAACAAGTTCAAGAACCAAAAAATCAAAATGTTCAAAGAGCCCTGCAAAGGTATTGCGTTACTTCCCATTAAAACCAAGGCTTCAGAGACTCTTTATGTCATCAAAGACAGCATCGGATATGACTTGGCATAAGAGAGAGCGTTGCAACGATGGGATTCTAAGGCATCCTGCCGACTCTCCAGCTTGGAAGCACTTGGACACGCAATACCCAAATTTTTCATCAGATCCTCGCAATGTCAGACTTGGATTGGCATCCGATGGTTTTAATCCATTTAGAACTATGAATATCAATCACAGTACGTGGCCTGTTGTTTTGATGCCATATAACTTACCACCGTGGATGTGTATGAAGAAAGAATATACTATGTTGTCATTACTTATTCCTGGTCCTTCTGCTCCTGGAAATAATATTGATGTGTACTTACAACCTATGATTGAGGAGTTGAAGGAATTATGGAATGATGGTGTGGAGACATACGATGTATCAAGTAAGAAAAACTTCCGACTACGTGCAACAGTGTTATGGACAATTAATGACTTCCCTGCTTACGCTAATTTATCTGGGTGGAGTACTAAAGGAGAATTAGCTTGTCCTTCTTGCAACAAAGACACCAAGTCTGATTGGTTGTCTAATGGTGGGAAATACTGTTATATGGGTCATCGTCGATTTTTGGATCCCAATCATAAGTTTCGATATGAAAAAAAGGCTTTCAATGGCGAGGTAGAGTTTGATCATTCCCCATCTCCACCTACAGGACCTACTGTATTAAGTCAAGTGGAGGGCATCAATGTAACTTTTGGGAAAAAAAAATGAAAACCAATCAAGTATGAATAGGAAAAGATTGGTGAACAAGATTCATTTCTTAATTGGAAGAAGAAGAGTATATTCTTTGAGTTGCCTTATTGGGAGCCTAATTTGTTGCGTCATAATATCGATGTGATGCATGTTGAGAAGAATATATGCGATAGTATTCTGGGGGGCATTGTTGAATATTGATGGAAAAACAAAGGATGGTTTAAAAGCACGACTTGATCTAATGGATATGAACAACATTCGAGGGGAACTTCACCCAAAGCAGCGTGATAACAACAAAATATATTTGCCTCCTGCTTGCTATACAATGTCTCCAAAGGAAAAAAAGACATTTTGCAAGGTCTTAAAGGATGTAAAAGTTCTTGATGGTTATTCATCTGACATATCACGTAGTGTACAGTGCAAAAAACATAAAATTTTATCGCTTAAGAGTCATGATTGTTATATTATCATGCAACAACTACTACCATTAGCAGTGAGGAAGACTTTACCAAAGGAAGTGAGCTCAGTTTTGATTGAGCTAAGTGAGTTCTTCCGAATTTTATGCTCTAGTGTTAATAGAGTTGAAGATTTGGAGCGACTAGAAAATTGTATTGCGATCACACTTTGCCATCTGGAAAGAATTTTCTCGCTGTCTTTTTTTGACATTATGGTCCATTTGGCTATTCACTTACCAACTGAAGCAAAAATAGCAGGTCCTGTCGTATATCAATGGATGTACCCTATTGAAAGGTGTGTTATTCTGAATATAATTTTATCTTTCTAACTTAAATAAGTTGTGTTAGTTATGTTTATACTTTTTTATTTGCAAAATTGTGAGCATAGGTACCTGGGAACATTGAAATCTTATGTGCGTAATAGAGCTCATCCAGAGGGTTCAATTGCAGAAGGATACTTAGCCGAGGAATGTTTGACATTCTGCTCAAGATACCTTAAGGATGTTGAGACGGGATTCAATAAACCATCGAGAAATAGTGATAATGGTAGTGTTCATTTAGAAAGAATGTCACCCATTGTCTCAACACAAGGCAAACATATCGGTGCTTCGGAGATGGTTACATTAGATGATATTCCATGGGCGCAAGCACACTGCTATGTGCTATTTAATTGTGATGCAGTCACCCCTTTTATTTAGTAAAGTCCTAGAACTTTGTAACTCAAGTATCTAAAAATGAATAGGCTTATTGTTAATGTAATAGGTAATCTATAACTTTATTTGAATGCAGAGAACACTTGTCTGTAATTAAGAGACAAAATCATCGTAAACGACTACGTGAAAGAGATATACAACGCATTCAAAATGAAACATTTCATGAATGGTTCAAGTCTCATGTAAGTTCTAACCCATTTCTTTATAAAAACTTCTAACACTCCCAATTTAAGATGGTGAATAACTTCTATTTTTAATGCACTAGATTACAGAATTGGAGCTGGAGAAAAGTGAGCAAGTTACTGAACAAATCAAATGGCTTGCAAGGGGTCCAAACAAAGTTGCAAAGAGATTTAAGGGCTTTATTGTCAATGGCTTCAGATTTCATACAAAAGAACTTGAAAGGAATAGAAGAAGACAAAATAGTGGAGTTGTAATTACTGTAGAAACATCAAGTTTTGCGAGTGCAAAGGATAGCAATCCTGTTACAGGCAATGTGGTTTACTATGGTGTGTTAAAAGACATCATTGAATTGAATTATTACGATAAATTCAAAGTGGTCCTGTTCAAGTGTGACTGGGTGGATGTATATCAAGGTAGAGGAATAAAGTATGATGAGTATGGATTTACACTTATGAACCCAAAACAACTAATAGCAACCGGTGAACAATTAGGTTATGAGCCTTTTGTGTCAGCATCTCATGCTCAACAAGTGTTTTATGTGCAAGACCCATTAGAAAGTGATTGGCATGCTGTTATCAAGACCAAACCTAGAGATTTATTTGATATGGGTGACAAAGTTGCAGCTGATATAACAGATGCACACCGTTAAATGGACTTATCTGCTTTGCATAACACATGGGTGGATGATAATGGCCAACAGATTTGGGTGAGAGAAAGGGTAGATGGGAGCACTATTGATAAATCAGTACAAAAACAAGCGGTGATTGGTCAGCTTCATGAAACTGGTTCCAACTCGGACAATAATGACAGTTGAATTAGTGTTATGTTTAGTACTTGATCACGTTTATTTTTTATTACTTGTTTTTTTTTCCTAGTTCTTATTTAAGTTACCTGCAAGCATAAATCTTCTTGGAATTTATAATAAGTTTTTTATGTTCAATTATATCTCTAGTCTTTGTTGGTCCCAAACAATAATGTTGTTTACCATTTGTATTTTTAATTTACATAATAGCTTAAAATGAAACGTAAGGTCAGCAGTGCTAATATATTGGAATGGGATCAATTAAGCCATAATCCTCAAGAGGTCTGTCACGCTTCAGAACTATTGGAGGATGATATTAATGATTCAGGTAAATGAGTAAGTTTCCATAAATAGATTAAAATTTTTATTGATCTATATTGGTTTCTAACAATTTATTAATCTATATTATGTAGATGCTTTACCAGTGGAGAAGAAGATAAGGGGACCCACCCGTTGTAGTGATATTTGGAATATGCTTGAAGGTCAAAAGATCACAATCACGGTGAATAAAAATGGTCAACCAATCGGATGTAATGGAAGAAAGTTGGCTGACTTTTTGGGAACTTTGGCAAGGAATAATAATCTCACGCCACTCAATTACAATGATTGGCATCTGATTTCAAATGATTGTAAGGATGAAGTTTGGAATATGGTTCAGGTATAACATATACACACATACACCTGAACATAATCCTTTAATTTGATACGACTTTTAAGATAACAAAAGTCTAAAGGGGTTATTGTTAGCAGTCTCTATTATTTAAGTACTTATTTACTTTATTTTGTGTCATCTAGAGTAAATTTGACATCCCCATTTGTAGCAAGAAGTGGGTTCTACAATCTTTAGCAAAGAAATGGAGGAGCCATAAATCTGATCTAAAGGCGAACTTTTATGAGGGAAAAGACTATCATTATGCGCTTCGGAATCCTCCTAAAGAAGTCCAAAAATCGCACTGGGAATGGCTTGTTAGAGACTAGAAATCTGATGATGGAAAGGTACATTCACAATGATACTAATAATAGTAATCCATGACTTAAATGTATAAGTGTTGCCAATCAAATTTAATATTTATTCTTATAATAAATTTGAGTATCTGTCATCTTGTAATACTAATAAGTTAATGATTTCCACTATAGAAACGAAATGCCAGGAATAAGAAAAATCGATCAAAACTCAAATTTGTACACACCGGAGGATCAAAATCCCAAGCACGCCTACTTGATGAGATGGTAGTACTTTATAATATTCACAAGTTTTAAGTTTAAGTTTGGTTTATATTTATTAATTCCCATAATATGTTTGTATCGTTATAGGCTAGAAGTAGGCGAGATAAATCTGAACCTAGTAAGGCAGAAGTATTTGTGAGGACCTATAAAAGAAATGATAATACTCCTGTGAACTCGGCATCAAAGGTGGCCATCGTAAGGATATGTTTCTTCTTTAAACATTTGTCAATTTTTGTTTTGAATAGTGACTGTTTATTAATTTGTTGTTATTCATTAAAGATTAGGAATAAGTATATGTTTCAATTGATATGTAGGGACAACTTGAGGCTTTGGCAATTCCTCAAGGAGAGACCTTAAACTTTGATAACATTACGGATGCCCAATTTGCTGATATAGTGGGAGAGGATAAGAATGGGCATGCTAAAACTTACGGATTAGTCGTTAAGCCGACTCGATTACGTGATAGAATGAAGGAGTCAACTTTTAATGATGCGGGTAGGAGTCCACAGGCTGAGTTGATAGTTGAAATGCAGGACAAGATATATAGCCAAACTGAGTTGATAAAGAAAATGCAAGAGAAGATCAATGGCCAGACTGTGTTGATTGAGAAAATGCAAGACAAGTTTAATGGCTTAGAGCAGTTGCAAGCAACTATGGGAACATTTATGTCTTTGATTCCCGATTCTTTTCATTCGAAAGTAGTTTCAACAAGTAGACCATCGAATGGCTTTAAAACGGTAAAATCTAACTATTTATTGCATTTACTACTTATTATGATTGCAATATATTAAAGAAAAGTTAAAAATCAGCTCTTTGGTTTTTGTTTCCAACCTAAACTATTTGTGGTTTTTCATTTGTCAGTTTATACAAAAATTCATTGACTCATGCTTAGGGTTGAGTTATGAATGGTTATATTTTTATTACTAGATATATGTAAGTAATTGAATGATCGTTCATTTTCTACTTTAGATGACCAGCCAAAATCAAAGTCTGGAAGATTTCCAAGAAGACAATAATAATGGGTCGAACAATCATGGTCACAATCGTCCAGCAAATAGACCATCTACTCGATTGAATGGCAGTAAACGGTAAACCACAATTGTGCTTTTATGTTTTTTTATTAATTATTCATGACCTGATTGCAATAAAGAAATATTGGAAAGATTAGTTAAAAGAGTGGCTCTTAAGTTCTTGTTTCTAGTTTAGGGTTCTAAGTCTTGTCTTTCATTTGTTTATGTTACATACTTAAAGTTGTGTAAGAAATAATCATAGTGTTTATATGTAATTAGTTGATTAGATTGCATATTTTCTTCCTTAGGTAACCACGAGAGATCCGAGTTTAGATGTGCTTCAAGAAGATGACAGTAATGATCAAACAATCACAATCAATTTTTTTCGACGATTGTTCCAGCAAGTAGACCATCTAATCCACTGAATGGCTCTATACAGGTAAACCTAATTCCATTTATTGCATTTCTTCCCTTTTTTTTTTCTTTCTTTGTCATGCCATTTCTTATTCTTTATTGCACATGATTGTATTATTAAATGTACGAATGAATAGTGACAAAACTAACTCTTTGCTTCTTGTTTCTAGTCTCGGTTGTTAGTGTTCGTCCATTTCTTTTGTTATTTTCTGTGTAGATGCAACATTCAAAGACCTTTGACAAGTAATGCGTACTTTATTCCATAGTATTTTTTACATTAGGTATGTGTAACCTAATTGGATGGGTTCACTATGCTAATTTAGATAACCGTAAAAAAAAGGAATGGGCTTGAAAAAGATGATCAATTTTGTTCGACGATTGTTCCAGCAAATAGACAATCTAATCAACTGAATGGCTCTGTACAGGTAAACCAATTCCATTTATTGCATTTCTTCCTTTCTTTTTTTTTTTTCTTTCTTTGGCATCCATTTCTTATTCTTTACTGCACATGATTGTACTATTAAATGTACGAATGAATAGTGACAAAACTAACTCTTTACTTCTTGTTTCTAGTCTCGGTTGTTAGTGTTCGTCCTTTTCTTTTGTTATTTTCTGTGTAGATGCAACATTCAAACACCTTTGACAAGTAATGCGTGCTTTATTCCATAGTATTTTTTATATTAGATATGTGTAACCTAATTGGATGGGTTCATTATGCTTTAGATAACCGCAAAAAAAAAAGGAATGAGCTTGAAAAAGATGGTAAGAATGGGCTGAAAAATCAGGAGGTGTCAAACTATGAGAAAGAAAGACTAGAGAGGATTAAAGAGAATAATGCAAGAATGGAGGCTTTGGGATTGCATAACATTGCAAAGTTGATGGTTTCTTCTCAAAAACAGAATAAGTGCAAAGCAAAGGAGACCATGGTTGAGGAAGATGACTTGTACAAGCCTTTCGAAGGAGATGAGGATTCTGAAATTGGAGAAGGTATGGAATGAAGTTCTTGTTTATTTAAAAGATGATGAAAATTAAATCTTATGCTTCTTGGTAATCATTTTGTATAGTTGTCTAGTTGCTTGAATGAGACATACTACATTATTTTCTAACTTTTCTGTGGGTTTTTTTGTGTGTGTGTGCGCGCGCGCGCGTGTGTATACGTTTCATGAATTATTCTTGGTAATCACGTTATTTTCTGACTTTTCTATGTTTTTTTTTTTTTTTTTTTCATTTTTAGGTTTCATGAATTAGCTTGGTGGACCTTATTAAGCAAGTATCACATTTTGAAGTTGGCGAAGATTAATCGTGGGAGACAAGTTTTTATTGATTGGGTTGTATTGAACATGTCTTTTTGGTTGGAGTTCAAAACATTTTTGAATTATTTAAAGTTTGATATGGAACATATAATCAACTTTAGATGGTGGATGTTTTATGTTTAATTGGCTTTTTAAAAATATTTTATATGGAATCATTAATATTATTATTTTATTGTTAAAGCATTTTCTATTTGTGGTGGATGGATATGAATTTTACATATTTATGAATTCTATTGAAAGCTAATTAGGTATTGTTGACAATAAAATGTCATTGGAGTTTATGATTCTAGTAACAGTCATGGCAACAGGAACATAATGTCTTTACAAATGCAACTTCTTGTGAAAGTAGTGGCAAGCACAATATACTATCCTTACAAATGCAACTTCTAGCGACATTCATAGCGACACAAATATGTGATAATAAAAGTAGCTTCTAGTGACAGTTCTAATGACACTTTTAATTTGTCATTACTCACAAATATGTCACTTCAAAAGTAACATTTAGCAACACTTGTAATTGTTAGGGATGTATACTAAAAGCCATGCTTTATGTAGTTAATTTATTATTTTAATAAAATCAGTTATTCCATTTTTATGAGAATCTGTGTGGGCAATGTTTGTATTATATTATTTATTTAATATTATGCATGTGTGTCTCTCATTCTACATAGTAGGTGGTTTGGTGTGTAGAGTTCGGCTTACACACGGAAGATCAGACCACCAGATATTGTAGAATGTAAGATTTTGGTTTACAGTCTTAGATGGGATTGGACACACCATCGGTAGGACTGCAGCATGGTGTTGTAGTAGGTTTGTCTTGACTGCGGAAAACGGTATAGTTTCAACTCATTATGCTGGTACTCTTTGTGTATTAAACAGGACCGACTTGGGGCAATTATCTTTATACTGACTTATAAGATAATTAATACCTCATGGCTATTATGAGTGCTTATGCTCTAAATCCTAAGTTAGTTTATAGACACGTACATTTGATATTTACACTTTGATCGCTAAAAGGGTGAGATCCTTAAATGGGTCAATATCTCATTGGATTGGGTGGCAATATTAATTGTATGGTGGATATTAATTAATAATGGAATCCATGTCTCAATTTTGGGATTGATGATATCCCCTTGAGAAAGCTTATAAGTTTTGATTATGTCAAACCTTGCTGGTGGATTTTGTATCCGACATATCAGATAAGTTAAGCAGAGGATCTCAAGGAATTTTAAGAGATTAATTAAATATGATTGTCAGTAATTATATTTAATTAATGGATATCTGTAATCTTAACATGGGGAGATAATAAGCATTTAATAACATGGAGCTCGAAATATATTTTTGAGATAAGGGTAGGGGTGCAATTATAATTCTTTAGTGGTATGAATTATAATTTATGAAAATAGGAATCTGATTCAGTTTGAATTAGGGTTTCCTAATTCCATAAGGAAGCCTATTCCTTATTGACTTCTTATGGTCCCTATCGTAGCCTATATATATGCTGCCTTGGCTCTTTTCTCAGGTTGCATGATTTCACATTCTTAGCTTCCCTTGACCTCCCTAGCTTTCTTCTAGAAAGGTTTCCACCAAACCCTAGTCTCTGTGAGCATTCAAGAGACATAGGAGTGAAGATCGCTAGCGTCGAACAACGCTCACTAAAAGAACTTCGGACTGCTCGATACTGATCGAAAGTTGCTGAATTTTTTACACGACGTTCCTGACGTCGAGACGGAGCTGCTGTAAAAAATTCAAGTAAATCGGAGATCGTTTAGTCCTCCTGACGAACACATCTTTGTCGGATCAATGTGATCGGGATTGAATCGTCACAGCAATCAAAGAGAGTGTTATAACTGGGATTAGAAAATAGAACGTAAAGAGGGAAGAGCAGAAAACATAAAGGATTTCGAAAGAGCCCACACTCAGTTCGATATTCTGGCAGTAAAGGAATACGGTAGAAGATCGTGAGCTGTTATCGAGCCCGTGTTCTCGATTCGTCTACTACAGCAATCCGTTTTTGCAGTTCAAGGTAACCCTAGTTTCCGCCCTTGTAGGGTTATTGTAGCTCTCACCTAATTTTTTTTTGCAATACCAACTTATACGCACTGTCAACGGATTCTGGGAACGCAGTTTCCTAACAGTAATGACACTTTTTCTCTGTCGTTACAAAATAACCTTTACCGACGGTTTTACCAACACTTGAGTAAGTGTCTCAACAAGGCTTAGCGACAGCACCTATTATGACACTTAAGTAAGCGTTGGTATAACAAGTAGTGACACATTTTTTGACCTATTGTAACACTTTTTTTCTATCTTTAAAGGCCTATTTTGTTGTAGTGAGGTAAAGATAGAACATCAGAAACCAGAAGGCAGTTAATGCCATTATCTATACCAGGATGGAAATGAGAAAATATTACAATGGATTTTGTATCAGGTTTACCGAGATCTAAGAAGTCAAATGACACCGTCTGGGTAATTGTTGATCGATTGACCAAGTCAGCGCATTTCTTGCCAATTAAGACTAATGATCCGATGAAACTAGCGGAGTTGTATATTCAAGAGATTGTACGACTACATAGAGCTTCAGTGTCAATTGTTTCTGACAGAGATAATAATTTCACATCTCAATTTTGGCAAGGATTACAACGGGCTATGGGTACTAAACTGAATTTTAGTACGACATTCCACCCGCAGACTGATGACCAGTCAGAACGTGTAATTCAGATATTAGAGGATATGCTACGACTATGTGTATTGGATTTCAAAGGTGATTGGGAGGAACATTTACCTCTAGTAGAATTTACTTATAATAGCATCTAGTATTGGAATGGCACCTTTTGAGGATTTATATGGGCGAAAATGTCATTCTCCAATTTGATGGACCAAAGTGGGAGAAAGGAAATTGATAGGACCGGAAATCATTCAACAAACCACAGATAAGATCAAAGTGATACAACAACGGTTATAAATGGCTCAAAGCCGTTACAAGAGTTATGCGGATGTAAAGAGAAGATCGATAGAATTCGAGGTATCACCTACGAAGGGAGTTGTACGATTTGGGAAACGAGAAAATTTGAATCCAAGATATGTTGAACCATTTGAAATCATTAGAAGAGTTGGACCGGTAGCATATCGATTAGATTTGCCGTAAGAGCTAGCCAATGTACACAATGTGTTCCATGTATTGATGTTACGAAAATGTGTATCAGATTCGAGTCAAGTGATTGAACCAGAGCCGTTGGAAATCTGAGAAGACTTAAATTGTATCGGATTCTTGACCGAAAATAGCACGTACAAAGGACAAAGACCATTCCATTGGTCATGGTATTGTGGCGGAACCATTCGGTTGAGGAAGCTACATGGGAAATGGAGAAAGAGATGCGAGAGCAATACCCATACCTGTTTAAGACTTGAGGTACAATGAGTTTGAGGAAAAACTCTTCTTTAAGAAGGGGAGAGATGTAACACCCGCTCCCGCGGGCAGAAATTAATTGCATTTAACATGCATATTAATATCTTATTTATGATGTGATTAATTGTGTTAAGTGAGTTTTAACTCACTAAGATGATTAGGGGTGTCCAGATTGGAACCCAGTGATAGGCCAATACGGTAGTCCCAGTTTGGGACAGTAATAATAGGTCCCCGTGTGATGAGACAGATATGGAAAATAATCCTTATGTGCTTAACTGTTTATTAAGGCATATGTGAATATTTTAACATGTTGATTTTATAGCATGTCAATTGTTAGAGACCATTTCTGTGATCCGTTAGGGATACCTTTGTGAGGGAGAATTGGACACGTTGCATAATTAGTAGGTTAATTAGCAACTTCATAAATTATGTGGGACCACTTGTGGGACACATACGTGACATAAACAAACACCCATTTAAGTTTGGGATAATTTTAGTAAGTTTCATTTACTAGTAGGGGTATAAATATAAAACAGAAGAAACCTGGGGAGGCAAACATAAAAATGGTAACATGTGGCTTGCATGCCATGTGACACGTGGCAATGGTGACTCATCACCACTAACCTCCTTAATGTAAACAAAACATGTACAGAAGAGATTCACGCAGGAATCTTGACGACGGTCTCGACGACGACGCGTTCGACACCGATTGATGCGCTTAATGACGAGCAATCTCAAAACATGCTACATATTTGGACTTCTGGAGGTGAGTCTAATGCAGTAGTATAAATCTTATTACGTTTTGAGGCAATATTTCTGCGCTCCAATTTGGGAACTTAGCTCATAATTTGCTAATTTATATATAGGAATTGTACTTGGAATATACTAGGCACTTAATTATGCTATTAGGAGCGAAACCCTTGAGGTGAGCGACAATAATTATAAAGTTTAGATAATTGGATGTTTAGAATTATCTTTCTAATGATATGCATGTCTATTTGTATAAATTAGCATGTTTAGTTATTATTGGGCAAACTCATGTGGTTAATAAGACCCATTGATATGGTGATAGCATGATGTGATGAATTATATGAGTATGTTGAGTTGTATATTTGGGGCAAAGGGGAACTTGTACTTGCCATCTAAGTAATGAGACCAAGTGCCAAAAGTTGGTCATGAGGTTGTATGACTGAAAGGAAGATGTGTGGATCACAGTTAGTCGCGCGGACTAATGAAGTAGTCGCGGGCTAACATGAAAGGGTAGTCGATACTTGCGTTCCTGGAGATTATAGTGATGTGTAGAAAAAGATGAGATTGAGCTTGTCTATTATTCATGTCTTTAATTGTTGGCATTCACCAGCATATAGCTAATATATTGTAATAATTATTGAATAACCATTGTAGGTGATAAAGGCAAATCAGCAAAGGAATGAGAAAAAGGAATTGTTGAGGCAACGTGGGGGAAATCAGAGATGGTGTTTGTTAATGTTGATAGCTTTATGTTTGTATTAGAACTTGTAGTTGGAAATGAATAACTTGTGTTTTGAAGTAATATAATTAGTTGGGTTGTAGCTTATGTTTTGACAAGTTAAGTTTGAATGTCGGCACAAAACTTTGTAATCTGGTAGTAGTGTGAGTGGAGCATGTTTTATATTTTACCGGTTTCTTATCCGGGTTTACATTTTGAATAATAATGGTTGCATAACTCGTGGCTGTTTTAATATGGTTGGGGTAGTGTTTCGAGTACTACTGGTGTTGTGTTTGAATTACTTTATGGTGTGTTGTACATGTTTAGTTTGATCTTGGTTTAAAACAGAACAGGGGTTTGCTGAGAAATAGGTTCTGCTGCTGCGAATCAGTTGACCGGAGGCCCGACCCAGTCGACTGAACCGTATAGCAGAACGCCATATATCTGGAGTTGGGGTGTCCAGTCGACTGGACCCAATGTTCAGTCGACCGAATGTCAAAACTCACAGTTGACCGGATCAGTGGGTTCTCAAAATTTGCTCTCGGCAATTTGCATTTCCAGTCGACCGGATCCTCGATCAGTCGACTCGATACCCTATTACAAATTGATTTGTTTTCAAAAGTGTTTTAAGAATGGATGAATGTTTATAACTCTAATTTTAAGCTTAGTAATGGATTTTTAGGGGTATAATAGAAGCTTTGGTGGCGTGCCACGTGACGTAGAATTGTATGTGCGGTTCCGGGGCGTGATAGCAGGTGGTGGTTGCAACGACAGGTGATGGTGGTGGTGGTGGTAGCTAGTGAGAAGAGAGAGAATAGACCAAAGAGAAAATGACATTTTTGACATTTTACACAGGAGTTGGTGGTTGATCCTTATTTTACAAATTGTTAACTAATTTTTAATTCTCCGTTCTTTAAATCCACAAAGCCTCGATTAACTATTGTCTTATAGTAAGAGGTTGGTTAGGGAAGCAAGAATCGGATTTACGGTTCATAAGTAATTGGTTCTCAAATTCTATTGTCTTTGATGAATGTCAATTACTTGCATTAGAAGTACGGTGCCCAAATTAATAGCTCTTTTTAAGTTGGTTCTTTGTCAAATTAACATAATATTGATTTTCATAAAACAAAAAAAAAACAACAATGATTCATTCACATCTCCAACCGCACCTCTAACTATATCCTATGCTTTAAATGCATGTACCCTGTGCTGTTTGTTTTTTTTTTTTTTTTTTTTTTTGTACCACTTACATAACAATTGGTAATTACATTTAAAATAAAGATGTAATTGAAGATGTGGATGTATTATTGTTAAAAAAAATAAAACTTAAACAGAATTTGATCCAATTTTAAAATTTACCAAACATACCCAATGAGCATCCGTCCCGAGGTAAAAACCAACATTTTTGTCCCAAATTAAGACCGGGACCATAGAACCTTTTTCTGGGCGTTGTCTGAAAGTAGAAACTGACATCGAAAAGACTACTGACATCTGTCGTTTTTCTACGGACAAAGTGACGCCGTATTCATGATTTGAAATTTTGAACAGTTATAAGCACAGGAGTTAAAAGTTCATAAGTCTTATCCGGTGAACTTTAGGGTACATTCGATTGGAAAAAAAGTCACTGAAAAGTTTTGGCACATTTCTGCGGAGAATTCTATCATATGGTTTGGCGGTGTCATACATTTTGAGTAATGCTAGATGCACTCTTAAATGTATAATTAAATGCACAACTTTGTTTAAAAATATTAGACCTCGTGCTGAAAAGTCTGTACACAGAAAATGGGGTGTACATGGTGTGCAAGCTTTTTGGCACAAAGTCCAATATTTTAAAACAGAATTGTGCATTTAGTTGTGCATTTGAGAATGCATCTATCATTACTCATTCTTCAATATAATATTCTTGTTGCATTTTTTATAGTCTCATATTAATATTCGGTTAGATAAAAAATTAAGTCTTTTATTATATTTTGAGACGTCTCATTTTAAGAGTTCTTTTTGAGAAGTCAATATATTTTAGTTAACACATTTTTTAACTTTATCTTTATAGTACAAAATTCTCTCACTTTTGGTTAATGTGATACTTGAATTTTAAATTTTAATGAAGTGTAATAATGTAAAAATGAGTCTCATTCGTTTTCTTTTAAAAGTCTATATGCTTTAATAGTGATTTTTCAAGTGCACCCTTTTATCGCCTTTTCAATTTGTTGTGACACTTTAAATTTAAATGGACAATGAAAGAAGTTTAATTTTTTTTTTTTAATGACAAAACAAAGAATTTGGGACAGGGGAAATTTTTTTAAACCACTATTAATTTATGTGTATAAGAATATCTATGTGATACATAGACAAACCGCAAATCATTACTCTTTTGGTATGGACTATGGTCCAATGTAAGAGACTTGTTTAAAAAGTCAATGCCCTTTTAAGATTTCATGTATAGAACAAAATTCATAATTAATGCACTACAAAAGGGACAATATTAAAAAGTTTAACAGTATTTTCAACACAGTAAAATAATTTGCCTTAAATAATTAAATTCTAAAAAGTTCTTTTAATTTGATATGAAGGAGTAGTACTTTAGAACATAACAAAAGAAAATTGCTTTAAAATGTATGTGGCGTGAACAATAAAGAAGAAACTAAATTTATGGTTTGTTTGGGAAGTGTAAAATTGAACAAGGTTTAGCCCATGTCTAACTTTTTATCTGATAATTGTGAGAAGTGAGAACCAATGTAATATTGGATAGTGCACGATTTCTTATTTAATAAATTGACACTCACCAAATACTTAAATTTATAGAATTGGTTCACTTATGAACCATAAAACAAATTCTTTGCTTTCTTAAATAACCTCTTAAGTTACATCAAAGGATGCACATACATATGTTTGATTCAATGAAAATTATATGATATGTATATCCTAGTAATTTTGGATTTAACATACATTCCCGTTTTTTTTTCCCCAAAATATTATAGCTATAGCATGTCCACCAGGTATGTCAAATTTCGCTTCGCATGCCAAATGCTTATATTTAAAGTCAGAAACCACACCAACAACAAAAATATCTAATTCTTATACTGTATGACATTTGACATGTGAGCTTTCATGTCAAATTTGACATTTCAAAAAGTGGTTTGCTTTCTATTTGCTTTTTATTATTATTATTATTATTATTTTTTTTAAATTTATTTATTTTTAATTATTATTAATTTTACAATATTTAATTTTCACGATCCCACAATTTGGCTACTAATGAACTTAATGTATTCCATTCGTTTCATATTTAGAATATTGTATTTTATTTTGGGATGTCCCAATATTGGAAAAGTTAATGCATATTTTTCCCACTTTTCCAACTTTACCCTCACTACTTATAATGGAAGCCTTTAACAAGTGACAATCTTGGAAGAAACATGTTTTTGTGTGTGTGTGTGTAATGGTGACGTTCCTTTAACAAGTTAGTTTTTCATAGGTGGACTCTAAATATGGGTGGGAGGTAGTAATAAATAAGGACAAAAATATAACTTCAAATAGAATAATAGAATTGAATTATTTGGTGGAGTTTGTACTTACAGAGATGTTAAGTTGGAAGATGTATAAATGCCACATGGGCTTTAATAAAAATTAGGCACCTCAAAATTAGACAAATTGATTGGAGATGCTCTTAGCTCTCAATATGTTGTAATTTAAAATTACTTTACTATTAAAAACTAAAGAGGTCTTCAAAGTTAAAATATTTTGGGTCATACTAAAAATATTTTGAGGGAAAATTCTATGATATATCTTAGTAGTTTTGGTTGTATGTACATCCTAGTACTTTGGGTGGAATTTTTATTTGTAGATTTTTTGAATTGGAAAATGTATAATTGGTAGCTGGGCGTTTTAAAAAAAAAATTAGACATCTCAAAATTAACCGTACATATGGATTGGAGACGTTCTTATAATTAGGTTCAAAAATGTTATAATTTAAAAACTACTTTGCGTTTAAAACAACTAAAGTGGTTTTTAAAGTTACAATATTTTGGATCATATTTTGAGGAAAAATTCTATAACATATCTTTGTGGTTTTGGTTATATCGAATATCTTAATAATTTTGGCCCTTACGTAGTAACTTGGTCCTAACATGTAACTTTGAAAATTATTTTAATTTTATAATCAAAGTAACTTTCAAAATTACTAACATGTGAGAGACCACATTGTAACAATTTACTATGGAGTATATGTTTGTACCAAAATTGGGACATCTTGTATAACCAAAACTACTAAGATACATTATAGAAGATCCCAATTTTGAGACCCAAGTAATAACAGTTTAATACCAAATTAGAACGTATGATACATTCAAACAATGGAGATGCATTATAGATAGTCCCTTTCATTCAACTGTTATAAACAGTTCCTAATGATGAAATTTGAACCGTTGGTTATAGTCCTTCCCACTCATCTAGTACAGTCAGATTCTGAATTCATGAAAAAAGTAAAAGTTGATCCGTAAGTCATTGCCGTTGGATTTTACTTGGAGGTTTCTAAGAGGACCCCAAGACTTTGCAGTGTGCTGGTACATTTTGTACAACATGAGTGGTCTTGTAACCCAGAGAGTGAGTCCAAACTCATCAGTTTGGAGAAAGCTATGATACGACCTACCGGATTTGGTTGTATCATAAGACTAAAATGAACGAGTGAGTAGCATTCACTTGTAAAGTCCGTCAAACATTAAACCCAAGTCCTAATCGGCCCGATCCAAAATACTATACAGTCTTTACCCATATTTAAGTCTCAAAACATTATATCCAAATTTCAAAATTTGCTTTGAAGCCATAATTAGGTAGTATGAGCAAAAACCAATATGGTCTGGCGCATCATAGAATTCGCCCATTTGTTAAAAACATGATTTTTAGTGTGTGGCTTGAGTCAAAGATTGAATTGTGGTCACATACAAATTATTTTGTGGCTCTGAACCATAAGCTGGGACAATTAAGGTGATAGTTTGAACCACCCACAAGATCAAAAAGAAGGATCTGTTTTTTTTTTTTTTTTTTATTTCTTTAATGTCCTTCAATATTGATTTTTATTTTATAGAAATATATTGTTTAGTCCCTTATTATGCAGGTTTTACATATTGAGTGTATCTAAATTAAGTAGTTAGAAAATCAACCCCTTAATTGGTGTACAATTCAGAAATTAGTCCTTTTCCCTAATCTTTATTTTTTTATTATCTTTATACCCTTTATCTATTTTAAATAGAAATTAATTTGAATGTGTTATTTTTAGTCATTATGTATTATAATAGAAGTGGAGGAGTTATGGGATCATGACTTCCTAAAATTATGGTAGTTGATTTTGTGTGGTTTAAATGTGATTTTAAACTGCAGTATATATTGACATAGGATAATCATAATTCAAAATTTTTTGAATTTTAAAATTCTCGGTGTTGTGATTAAAAAGGTGATAAATTTGTTTGCATCATTGCTTAGTTCATTATAACTGTATAGGCACGTACGTGATAAATTTGTCACTGATATTTAATAGTGTGCCAAATTTATTGCTATGGTGACAAATTTATCACTCAATATTTCTGAGAGATTCACATATATGTTCGTTATTTGCATTTTTGAGTTTGTGGAGCTTTACCTATGGGTTTTGAATGTGAGAAATTTCGAAATATACCCATTCATAAAGTGAGAAATTTTGCATTATTTGCCAAAAAAAAGTGAGAAATTTTACGATTGAACAAGAAGTTTTTTGTGTGTTACACTCTTCACTAAGATTCATAGGTTTGTTCTTCATTTTGCATTTTTGATTTGTGAAGGTTTATTTCTGTGTTTTGAAGGAGAGAAATTGATTTTATTTTTTGATAAATTTAGCATTATCTTCATTCAAAAAGTGAGAATGTTCCATCGTTTCCCATTAAAAAGCGAGAAATTTGTTTTCAACAAGTGACTAATTTGATTCTGTGCATTTATGACTGATAAAGATAAGGAAATAATGATCCCAAAAATCAAGGCATTTTTCATATTTTACTCAACTATCGTTACTTATCTTTTGATTTCAATGATTGATAAGTTGTATGAAAAATTTACTTATATTATGGTTTCTATTTTAAGTGAGAATTTTCTCACTATGCGGCTGAGAAATTATGGAGTGAGAAATTTCTCACTCTTTGTTCTATATTAGGAAATTTTTCAGTCAAACAGTGAGAAATTTCTCACTTTGTCTTATTTTAACAATCATAAAGTAAAGTGTGAGAAAAAGTGAGAATTGCTGATAAATTCATGGTCACTTTGACATATTTTAACAATCATCAAATCATTGGATTTTTTACGTATCATATCGATTTGTTGAGTTCTTAGTAAATGTGTGAATTTCTTATTTTTTTTTAATGTGAAAATTGTTATGAAAAAGTGATAAATTCTCAGTTACAGAAAGTGAGAAATTCATATAACAGAATGTGAGAAATTTCTCACGAAAGAACAGAATATGAGAAAATCATAGAACAAAAAGTGAGAAGAAGGAAAAAAGTATTTTCCAAATACAGATTTTTGCAATATCAACAAAAAAAAAATTATCAATACCATCATGATCTACCCACTGTCACCACATAGAAACAAAAAAAATTTCAATTGATGGCAAGCTTCAGATCCTTCGATTGCTTCATGATCTCGATGAGTCTCACTGACTCCGACGTCGATTTGTATGATAATTGGTTCTTCAATCGGAGAAAATCATCTGGATCCATAAGAAAAAGTAGATCTTCGATTTCGGTTAGAAGTTTCCAGATCTTCTCGAGTGATGGATCGTCCACATCACTACCATCAATTTGCCTCCCAAAATCACTACCATCATCATTGACCTACCCATTATCACCATTATCATCATTGTAGTGATGGTAGAGAGAAAAGTGATAGACAGACGCGAGAGAGAGAGAGAGAGAGAGAGAGAGAGAGAGAGAGAGAGATAGATAGAGAGAGAGAGAGAGGGAGAGACATATTGAGAGAAATCTAGAGAGAGATTGTGAGATATACATATATACATATATGTTTAATCTGAGCAATTTTTGGGATTTCAATTCCAAACCCTTAATTTCAAGATGATGGTAGAGAGAGAAATATTTGACAGTTACCACATATATACATATATATATATATAATTATAATACAGGGGTATTTTGGTCCTCAAAATAGGTGAGGGATTAATTTTTAAGTTGTGTTATACTAGGCACCAATTTCTAAAAAGGGTGACTATAATGGACTATATATTAAGTATCCCTTAATTTTATTTGTCCATCTTTTTGTTATAAAGCGGCTTTAATTACTTGTACTTGTTATTGTGTGGTGGTGGTTAAATATGTAAGGGTGGTTTGTAGAAAAAAGAATAAGAAGAAAAATGAGAGGAATAGTAAATGAGGGAAAATTGATAGTTTAAATTAAAAATGGACAATGTTTGGGACACAAAAATGTCATAAAGAGATGTTCACAAAAGGATGTGATATCTCATGCGGCACACATATGGCAGAGTTAAGTGTGGTGGTCTTACTAGCACATGAATGCCACGTCCTTTTGTGGGCATTTCTTTGTGACCCTTTGTATCCCTAGCATTATCCATTAAAAATTTGGTAAAGATTTTTCCTTCCAAATTAATTACGAAAATTCTCCTTAGATTTAAGGCTTAAAAACATTTTAGTACCCTGTACTTTACCCAAATTTCACTTTGGGCCCTGGACTTTCGATTGCAACACTTTGGGCCTTCTATTTTCAGTCTCGTTTCAATTTAGGACAATCGATCACGTCGTTAGCTAAAATGGACAGAAATCATCACGTGGGGGCCACGTGCATGCTTTTTTGCATCACCTCACGTGATTTTTCTCCTTTCTCCCTTAAAACCTAACATTTCTCCTGTGTTTCTTCAAGCTCTCTGTAATGGATTTTCTCAATATCTTCAAGCTCTCTGTAATGGATTTTCTCAATATCTACTTAGATCTGTTAGGTTTTAAGGGAGAAATGGAAAAAATCACGTGAGGTGATGCAAAAAAGCATGCACGTGGCCCCCACGTGATGATTTCCGTCCATTTTAGCTAACGGCATGATCAATTGTCCTTAATTGAAACGAGATTGAAAATATGGGGCCCAAAGTGTTGCAATCGAAAGTGCAGGGTCCAAAGTGAAATTTCGGTATAAGTGCAGGGCACTAAAGTATTTTTAAGCCTAGATTTAACGATGAATTTAGCGATTTTAAACATAAAGGCCGTTAAGTCAAAATGAGCCTAACCACGAGTGAGTAAAAAATATTTACCCTTCCCTTGGCCTAATCATAGAGGAATAAAATGTATTTAATATTTACACACTGACAGACATACCTACACCATGTGGTTTCTAATGGCCCATATGATAATGTTTGTAATTTTCAGATTTTAATTTAAAATTGAAATCTGAAAACTAAAAATTAGTTTTTGCTTAAAACGAAAAAATTTAAAATTTAAAATCATTCTTTTTATATTTGTTTTTAGGCCCAACTTTGTAGTCGTTTTCAAAAAAGAAAAAAAACAAAAATGATTATCAAACACGTCTTTAATTTTTCGTTCTCAGGAAAAGGAAAATGGAAACATTATCAAACAAATTTTAAGTTTTTATTTTAAGAAAATAAAAACAAAAATTTAAAACTAAAAATAGCAAGGTTACCAACGGACCCTAAGTTTTGTCTCACACAATATATGGGAACACTAATAAAGCCAATATTGAACAAATGGGGAAAAAATCCTTGGTATTATGAGAGTTGAATTATGAAAAGTGATATGTACAAAAATATCAGGTCCAAGTCAAGCCTCGCCACCTCAGCAAAGAGAAGCCGAGTCATCTTAAGATTAGGCTGATTACTTAACCCTCCCGAGCGGTTGTGCAGAACTGCCTAGTGTGGTCCGCAGCTCGGGAATTCGTTCCAGACTGGCCCCACGTGGGCGCACTCCAAGAAGGTATGACTGCTTGCCCAGCAAGCCGCCAGACAGTTTCCTATTCCAGCTGAAGGACTAATGGAAAGAGCAAGTAGTTTCCTAAACCACTTAGGAAACTCTCCTAATTTCATGTAAATCAATTGTAATCAGATTGGGTTTTCTAATATGATTATTTACCTTGTACGAGTGACCTCTTACACCTATAAAAGAGGTCTCTTACCCCTTGTCAAAGGAGTCGCATACTAGACCTGGAGAATAGCAAGTTACATCACTATTACGCATATACCCGGTCGGTTTCTGGTAATGCCACCCTCTTTGTTGGTTCACCAACAGCCGCTGGTGATCTGTTAGTAAAGCGCACCGACGAACACGTGGACGTAGGTCACCTCATTAACGGGGCTGAACCACACACAAATTGCCTGTGTTCATCCCTCTCTCTCTAAATCTTTCTCACCCGAATCTTGGCATCATCAGTTTGGCGCCGTATGTGGGAAACGACTGCTTTCCCCAAAAACAAATCCTTGACTGATCAACATGCCTTTGAAGAAGGATAAGAACACCAATGCTCCAACAGGATCGGAGAACTCACAAGCCGGCTGACCGGCCGCCTCCATGACCTCTGAGCAGGTCACTGCGGCTCTCGCATAACTCCTGGAAGGCCAGCGGCAAACTCAGCAGTAGATCGAAACACTACTGGCTAGACAAGACAAGTCATCTCAAGTCGATGATCAACCCGGGAAGAGCGTGCCTGATTAGGAGCCGGTCAAACCCCGAAGACGTGCCTATACTGAGCCATTGTCCCCGTCAGATCGGGGATGGCTCGGGAATGACGACCATAGCCGAGCTCCCGAATGGACCCAACAACGCGCGTGAGGCTGCCTGCGCCGGACAGGGGATGCCCGAGACATCACCAATAGCAGACACCCTGCCAGAGGGGAAGAACAAAGGCAAACCGCCTGGGATTCAATCAAAGATCCCCTAGCCATTGGCTGCCGGGATCTCAAGCACACGATTACCTAGAGCTAGAGTTAGGTTTCATCCCCAAGGATCACGTACTTCTAGGAAGAAACCTCCTCATCTGACCTAGCACACCGTGCGGATATAGAGAAGAGGATCGGTCAGAAGGATGTCAAGGCTTAGATTGAGGATCTGCAGAAGCAATTCAAGCAGCTAAGCCGCAAGCCGCGCCATGATCACACCAACACTGAGACCGAGTCCCCCTTTACCATCCAGGTTACGGGGTTCCCCATCCCACGGAAATTCAAACCCACCGCATCTTGTCGCCTATGACGATTTGGGACGCCCGGTGGACCATATCCGGTCTTATAAAGCCCAAATGGCACTGGTCAATACCGTTGACGAACTACTGTGTCTGGCCTTTCCAAGCACCCTCAAAGGGCCAACCACATAGTGGTTCCATGCTCTTAAACCCCAGATGGTCGATGACTTCAAGACGTTGAGCAAACTCTTCATCAGCCAGTTCGTGGGAATGCAAGACCGATCGCAACCAGATGCCCAGCTATTGACCGTTAAGCAGCGCAAAGGGGAATCTCTAAAAGAGTACGTCAACTGTTTTATTCAGCAGAGGCTTCAAATACACTACCTAGATGAAACGGTCGCTATTATGGCCTTCTGCTCTACGTCATTCCACCAAGACTGGCCGGCGACCCTGGTAGAACTCTCAGAGAGGGTCGGGAGGTACGTCGACATGAAAAAATTCCTTAAGGCTAAGCGTGCCAGCTTCGTAGGAGATGAGTCCTCGGGGTCTTAGTGAAAGCGCGAGGGCTTCGAGAGGGGCCTAGGAAAGTAGCCAAACCAGGATCAGTAGAGGGGTGGTTGGGATCAGGCCCTAATCACCTTCACTCCACTTTCCCGGCAGATAGGCGACCTCGGCAAGATGCCCGAGTGCCCGAGCCACCACAACCCCTCGGGCAAATCAACGTGATCTCCGGAAGAACTTTAGGGGGAGGGGATTCACAGTCGGCCAGGAAGAGGCATACCCAGGTATCCCAGTTGGATGTCTAGCTTGTCCAATCCACCAACTCCCCGCCGACTGATGTACTAACCTTCTCGTCCAACGATGTAGAGGACTTGCACTGTCCTCATAATGATCCACTAGTGGTAAAGCTCTCCATAGAAAATTATGTGGTTAAGAGGGTGTTAGTAGATACGGGCAACCCCTCCGACATTCTGTTTGTTTTAGCATTCAACCAGTTTGGACTATCAAGGGATCGGCTCCAGCCTATAGCCACTCCCCTGGTAGGTTTCAATGGATTAAGCACACCCAACTGCTCAGGACAATCAAGCTCCCAGTTCTCATGGGGACTTACCCCCAACAGGTCACTGTACTAGCAAACTTCGTGGTGGTAGAGGCCCTATCGGCCTACGATGTCATCTTGGGGAGACCAATACTCAATGAGGCTAGGGCAGTTGTGTCAACATACAGCCTTGTGGTCAAGTTTCTGAACCCTAACAGTTCCGGGAGCTTACGAGGGAATCAGGCAACTGCCCAGAGTTATTACGTTAGCTCCCTACACTGGGAAGCCATTACAGAAACATTGAGCGTCCAGGAGATGGACCCAAGGGACAAAAGCAACAGAACAGGCCCCGCAGAAGAGATAGAGCATGCAGCAATGGACCCTGATCTTCCCGATCGGTTCGTCAGCATGGGGGCAAACCTGTAACCAGTCCTCAAGAAGGAGTTGATCCAGTTCCTGCAACAGAGTCAGGACATATTCGCTTGGAGCCATGAAGATATGCCTGGGATTGACCCCCGGGTTATATCCCAGCATCTCAACATTGACTCGGACTCTCGACTGGTCAAGCAGAAGAGACAGGGCATGGCTCCAGAGAGACAAGCGGTAGTGCATGAAGAGATTAAAAAACTTCTGAAGGCAAATTCCATCAGAGTGGTCCACTATCCCGACTGGTTGGCGAATGTTGTGCTAGTCAAAAAAAGCAACAGGTAGTGGAGAATGTGTATAGATTTCACCGATCTGAACAAGGCCTATCCCAAAGATTGCTATCCACTGCCCAGGATAGACCTCCTTGTAGATTCAACGGCGGGCCATTCACTCCTTTCATTTATGGACGCCTACTCCGGGTACAACCAGATCAGCGTGTATCCCGGGGATGAGGAAAAGACCTCATTCATCACGGACCAATGCACGTACTGTTACAAAGTGATGCCTTTCGGCCTCAAAAATGCTGGGGCGACGTACCAACCTCTGGTCAACCACATATTCAAAGGTCTGATCGGAAGTTCAATGAAAGTGTTGTTGGGTTTGTGCCCTCAAACCATTACTTTATATATGAGACATTGACATTTTAATATATGGATATCAGCTTTACATTTTGTTATATATGTTTCTTTCATGAGATGATTGTTATCCTTAAGTATCATAGTAAGTAATGCGTGTATGTATGAGATACATACAAGTGAGATACGAATTGCTATTCTTTTTTTTTACTTAGAACATGTCACAGTGGATGATGAGACTAGGATATCTCATCAGGTTTACACTGTAGCATGATTAACTACCATTGGATGGAGTGATCAATCTCAATCACTAGAGTGTAACTCTTTGTTAATATGCTAGTCCTTATAGTGCATTGATGGACCTGAGCTTTCCTATTGACACTCAAGGCTATCAATCAGTCGATAGGAACTCATAACTTGTGTAAGGTACATGTTCTCAATCTTGAGACGATTATGAACACAGACTGTGGATATGACTGCTTTGACTTACCAATCAGTGAGGTCTATAGAAGATCAACACCTGGGTATCTTGGGTATGTCATATTCATAGGGTTGTGAACATATATTGTCAAGACAGAATCTACCCTCTGTTTCAGAGTAAGCATTCCCTTGAGAATGTCACCAAGTCGATTACTGAGTATTGCAGTCTTGTTGATAAGAGTTATCAACATGTTTGGTAATCATGAGAGGTGAATGGGACTCAAGGAATACAAGAAGTAATCGATATTCAGGTTGACAGTAACAGTTATCCGACTACCTGAATATGATTACGAATGCTGAAGGTAGAGGGACATTTGTACAACACACAAGTCTAGTTATCGCTTCGGATATGTTCTTTTGCGTTGGAGTTCAGTTATCGTTTTATAGTGGAGTAAACGTTAACTGACCAGTTAGTTAGTTTGCTGATCAAAGAGTTTGGTCACGGTAATTAACAAACTGGTCTGAGCCAACAATAATGAGCCTAGGAGGTCCCACTCTTAGCTCCGCCAGGATACTTGGAAAGACACATGAGGAAGTTGTCAAGACAAGTTCGATCGATTGAAGTATGTTTGATCGATTGAAGTTTTGGCAGTCTCGATCGATCGAGAATGGTTCGATCGATCGAACGTTCGATCGATCGCAGATCTTTGATCGCTCGAAGTCTAGGTCGGTTCTGGGAATCTATAAATAGGGCAGCTGCGTTCTGGAAAATAAGTTCATCGTTTTAAACGTCAGAAGCTGCAGAAACTGTTTTAGAGCACCAAACCTTCTCCTTCCTCTCCATTAGGGTTCCCACCAACCCTAGTCCTTCCTGCGAGCATCCATAGGAGTCATAAGAGTGAAGGCCATCTAGTGGAAGCTGCTGGAAGTTAAAGAAAATTAGAATTGGGTTCAAGACACTAAGGTATAACTCTTGTCCCCTCTTGTGCGCATCTATGGAATTAACGAGTAGTAAATCCTGGACCGCCATTAAGTTTTTATAACTTGACTTTTCCGCTGCGTGTTTAAACTTTTAAATTAAACCGGTTTTTCCATCAAGTGTACATTGATGACCTCCTGGTCAAAAGCCGACACAAGTTCGACCATCTTGAGCACCTGGCCGGGGCCTTCAGCATCTTAAGGAAGCTCGGGATGAGGTTGAACCCGGCCAAATGCACATTTGGCATCTCGTCCAGGAAGTTCCTAGGGCACCTAGTCAGCAGATGGGGAATTGAAGCAAACCGTGAGAAGATTCAAGCCATCATCAACATATGGTCATCGAGGTCAACAAAAGAGGTTCAAAGTTTGGCCGGATGGGTAGCCGCATTGAACAAGTTCGTCTCCCGAGCTACCGACCAGTGCCTGCCATTTTTCAAGATCCTTCGCAAGGTTTTTCAATGGTCGGAAGAGTGCGATGAGGCCTTCCAGGAACTCAAGAAGTACTTGGCATCACCCTCTCTGCTCTCAACACTAATACCAGAGGAGAAATTATTCTTGTACTTGGTAGTGTCACCTTTGGCAGTAAGCTCGACCCTTATCCGTGAAGAGCATGGGATATAATTCCTAGTTTATTATACCAGTCGGGCACTCTAGGGCGCTAAAAGCAGATATTCCCACATCGAGAAGCTGGCCTTTGCCCTCATCACCTCTGCCCGGAGACTCCGCCCCTACTTCTAGGCCCACGTCATCATGGTTCTTACAGATCAGCCACTCTGCCGAATCCTAAGCAGGCTGGAGACATCTGGAAGGCTCATTAAATGAACACTAGAGCTAGAAGAGTTTAAGGTCGTTTACTGACCCCGGACAGCTATCAAAGGATAAGCTGTGGCAGATTTCCTAGTGGAGTTTACATACCTAAAAGAGGTACTCGAAGAGCTCGACTCGCAGATCCAACTGCCCGGTTTATAGCCTGACACCCCGACCTGGGTACTATATGTTGACGGATCATCCAAAAAGCAAGGTAACGGGGCAGGGATCATCCTGACCACACCTGACGGGATCCAGTTAGAGTATGTATTGCCATTTGGGTTTTGGGCCTCTAACAATGAGGCCGAGTACGAGGCCCTATTGGTTGGATTACAGTTAGCTACCTCGATGGGAGTACAGCAAGTCCAGGGGTACAGTGACACACAACTCATAGTCAATCAAGTCACCTAAGAGTATGAAGCTCAGGAAGACAACATGATAGCTTACTAGGCCCTTGTCCGAACAGTCTCAAAGAAACTTGAAGGCTTTTCCATCATGCAGATCCCAAGGGAAAAGAATACGAGAGCCGATCGATTAGCCCGCCTTGCCTCATCCTTCGAGTCAGACTTGCCTGGGATAAGGATAGAATACTTACCCGAGCCAAGTGTGATCAACTCGGAGGGCATGGAGGTTGAACCGGTCGCTTCAGGTCCCAGCTGGATGGATCTGATCACAACTTTCCTCACAACTAGTACTTTACCAGACCAGAAGGAAAAAGCCCGCCGGGTAAAATACCGGGTGGCGAGGTACCACCTTGTTGATGGTGTACTCTATAAATAGGGATTCTCTATCCCGTATCTCCGTTGCATACATTCTACGTAGGTCCAAACAGTATTGCATGAAATCCACGAAGGTGTGTGTGGAAGCCACATAGGAGGTCGGGAATTCTCCCGAAAAGCCATAGTACAAGGCTATTATTGGTCAATAATGGCCTAGGACTCCCAAGAATATGTCAAACGATACGACAAGTGCCAAAGATATTCCCCCATGATCAACCGCCAAGACGAGCCCCAGATACCAATACTCTACCCCTGGTCATTCGATCAGTGGGGCATTGATATTGTTGGTCCCCTCCCGATGGGGAAAGGGCAAGTCAAGTTCGCTGTCATCGTTGTGGACTATTTTACTAAGTGGGCAGAAGCCGAGCCTTTGGCGACAATCACCGAGAAGAAGATTGAAATCTTTATCAAAAGAAACATCCTAAACCTGTTCAGCGTTCCCAACGTCCTATTCAGTGATAACGGGAGGCAGTTTGATACCCCGATCTTCAGGCAATTCTGCTCAGGATATGGGATATCCAATCACTACTCTTCACCCGAACACCCTCAAGCCAATGGTCAAGTTGAGGTGATAAATTAGACTATTCTGCATTCAATCAAGACCAAGCTCAAAAACGTCAAGGGGCTTTGGGCAGAGGAATTACCAACCCTTCTGTAGGCCTACCGTATCACTCCCCTAGTGGCGATGGGTGAAATGCCATTCTCACTTACCTATGGGCTTGAGGCAGTAGTCCCCATGGAGCTCGGGTTGCCTACCTACCGAGTGGCAAATTTCAACGAGCAATGCAATGAAGAAGCCCTCAGAGGAGAGCTTGACTTGATAGAGGAAAAAAGAGATCGGGCATATCTAAAAGTGGTAGCCTACAAATAGAGGGTATCCCGATATTTCAACAACAAGGTGAAGCACTACAGCTTTCAGGTGGGAGATCTCATTCTTAAGGTAGTAAATCAGTCTACCAGAGTCCCGAGCCACGAAAAGTTAGGGCCAAATTGGGGAAGGACCATACAAGGTTACCTAAGTCAACCGGCCGGGCACATACTGGTTACAGACTCTGGACGGGAATGATCTATCTCACCCATGGAACGTGCAACACCTTCGTAAGTACTTTTAGTGACACTTGGATAAGGGCGAGTCAGCATTGGTTAGGAAATTTGTAGCTCCACTTGAGCATTTATTACGATTTTTCAAAAAGAAATAAAGATTTTCTGTTTTTGCTACAAGATGTGATCCCTACCAGTGCACTGTACAAAAAAGACCTCGGCTTAACACCTGAGGCACAAAAGACCTCGGCGTGACACCCAAGGCAAAAGACCTCGTTCTTAAATCTGAGGCACTGGCTTCGCTTAGGTCCCCAACCGACGATGGGGGCAAATCCCCTTAGGCGAATGATGATGGCAAGCCTCAAAAGACCCTGCAACCATCTATGTTCTAGGTTGGTTCCCTATGGTCAATCCCTTCACTAAACGCCCGCCTTAGCAAAAGCTTGGGGGGCAGGGGGATACTGGTGTTTAACTCCGAATCGAAATAGGTAATCACACTGGGCAGTCCACAGGACACAGGGCTAGGCACGTGATGCCACCATTAGACAGCCCCGGGTACCTGCAGTGTCCAGAGAAACCGCTCGGGAAATAACAGGACCCAAAATCCTACATTATATCGAGCATGACCTATACAGGTCCCCAAAAGACCAATTTTTTAAAACCGGACCGTTCATCGAACCGGAAAAATGACCGGGTCAAGGGTTAACGGTTCAACCGTCGGGTGAACCGAAATCGAATCGTGATGTCATAATTACCTAATATTTACATTAATTTATATAAATTAATATTAACATACAAAATATATTTATTTATATAAATTAACAGTGATATAAAATTAAAAATAAATATATAAATATCGCATTAAACTTAAGTTTTAGTTTGTTATTTTTTTTTTTGTGTCACAGAAAATATAGTTCAAGAATCAATACTTCTCTCTTTTTTTAATAAGATATAGATCAAGCCTTCAAGCCTCAAGGAATCAAGACTTCAAGTTCAACAACAAAGAGATGGAAGAAAAATTAACTATCTACAAATAAACTATCAAAGAAATCACTCACAAAATACTAAATTAAAAATAAACTATCAAAGAAATCAAGAAATCACTCACAAATACTAAATTTAAAAAGAAAATCTTGAAAGAGTTAGAGATAAATAAACATTACCTTCTAAAAAACTTGATAAAAAATGGCAGCCGGCAACAAGCGGCTCCAGGCGGCGCAGTTCTAAGCAGCGCAGCGGCGGCGCAGGGGGCGGCCCGATCTAGATAATCCTAGTCTCTTGACTCTCTTGGAGTTGGAGTGTCTCTTGGCCTCTTGAGTCTTGAGTTGAGTCTTGATCTGGAGAGAAAGGAATGAGAGACTTGAGAGTTGAGAGTCTGAGAGAAATCATAGAATAGAGATGAGAGTTGAGAGTAAAGAGAGGCTAACTCTTGAGTCTTAACTCTTAAGTCTTAAGTTCCTAACCTAATAAATTAATAATTATAAAAGATAAAAGACAATATATATATGTTATATATGTAATATAATACTATATAGTATTGCAGATTCCCAATCCCAATATCCTGATTCCCGCTTAAATTTTCTTGAACCGGGTTGTGTAGACACCCCAATTTTGACCGACCGTCGAATTTAGGAGAGCGTCACCTCCACGTCCGATGATGATAAGGACCAAAAAGATTCGAAGTATTCCAAGCTCTTCAGAAAATTCTCCAAACACGATAAAATTTCACAGAAAGAAGAAAATACCAGGTATTTAAGAGAATTCAGGTGTAAAACACCATTTTTGGAAAAGATCTTCAAGAATAAGTTTCTTTAAGAAAAAGGGAAGAAAGAAAAGACCTAAAAAGGGAAGTTCTGCAGAAAAACGGCAGACGGCAGATTTCCGCGGCATTCAGTGAATGCCGAGCGGCACTCACGGAGTGCCGAACGGCATTCAGTGAGTGCCGGCCCGGCACTTACTGAGTGCCGCCGACATTTTCTGACTGCCGTTTGCTTTTAAAATCCGTATTTTGTGGTACAATATGTATGTGTATGCGGATAAAAACAAAAATATGATAAAGTAAGGTTGACGAAAATACGGCAATCAATAATTTTCTGCGGCACTCACTGAGAGCCGCGCGGCAGTTACGGAATGCCGCGACGGCAGTCGCGGAGTGCCGCGGCGGCAGCCACGGACTGCCGCGAATAACTTTTGAATGCCGCCCTGGGCAGCAGTCTATTTAATTTCAGGAAGTACGTATTGTACCACCAAATGGGATGATTACACCTATCTTTTACTCCGAATTCACTGAAAATACTTGGTAATTTTTGTCTATAAAAAGAGGGAGGATCTTCCTTGAGGGGAGGAACCAAGAGAAAAAATATTGGGGGATTTTGAGAGGAGTTTAGGAGAACTTTTGAAAGAAGAACATTTGGGTAGAAGAGAGAACATTGGGAGGAGAGTTTAAAGAAGAGCTTGGAAGACCTTCAAAAGATAGAAGTTTGAGGATAGTTGGAGGTGATACTATACTCTTGTTAGTTTTCTTTTATGGATTTAGAGCACTTGCTCTCTTAGTTTCCTTGATTTCATTTCCTCTTTTTTTGTTTATACTTTTCTCTTGAGATTCTTGGAGATCTTCAATATCTCTCTTGAAAGCTCTTGAGTTTGATCTTTTGAATCTCATGTAAGCTTATGCTTCACATGGGAGTCAAAGTTTGGTCATCACTTCACTTTGTAAACAAATAGATGGATCCAAGTCCATATTCATGACTTGGATTCTCTAACTTGGAATTTCATGGGGTCTTCTCTATATCCTCTTGAAGTTCATGAGCTAGTTCTTTGATTCTTCTTCTCTTTTTCTTGTTTATGTTCTTCTCTTGAGACTCTTGGGGATCTTCCATATCTCACTTGAATCTCAAGAGTTTGATCTTTTAGTCTCATGTAAGTTTATGATTCACATGAGATTTAAAGTTGATCATCATTTTAGTAAGAACAAGTAGATGAATCTAAAACCCTACCATGGTTTGGGTCCTCTAAGCTTGAGTTTTCATGGAGTTGTGGATACTGCAGGATTTCCTACCCACTTTTAAAACAAATATTTTTCAAATTCAAAGAGTCGCCACTTAATTTTTAAAAGGAAAAATTAAGAAACCATTTTAAAGCAAACTGATCTTTTGCGAAACCAAAGATAAACTGGGTCCGGGGATTATGGAATGAAAGGGGAAGGAGCCCGGCGGACTAAAACACCCCCTTTCATCCTATCTCACGATAGGCCTCTACTCAACATCCTTTTTAATCAAATTATTAATCTAAGCATGCCCTCAATCAATACATATATACATATACATCACACAAGCATGTTGGAAATGGTGTAAAATTGCTAACGACAAAATATCATTCATAAGCCACGTAATACAAGTAGCAAACAACATGATATGCAATAGAGAACTAGAAAACATACCCGGGATCCAGCCGCGAATATCAAACGTGCAATGCATGCGAGAACAAAATAAACCTAAGAAAGGTCTCTAACACATATATACACATAAGGCAAAACCTAGGCTAAGGTGTCGCACATGGAGTCGAAAATCAATATAAATCAAAGAATGAAATTAAACTAGAGAAGAGTTGAGGAATTGTACCTCAATTGCGCTACAAAACAAAGGTTAGTACACATGCCTTAGACAAGATATAATATCATAAATAAGTAAATCCTAAGTCATGTTCAATTAGATACATCTTAGACAAGAGATAAGTCCTACTTATGGATATTAACATGTATGAATGAATGCATGAATATGAATAAGAATGGGACATGAATTTATTCACTAATTTGGATCCCTAAGCCTCTGGGTTTAATCTAAATTATCATTATTCAAAACATGGTTTGAGTCCTAAGCCATTAGGAGACTATTTGAGTTGAAATAAATAAGATTAGACAAAAACAGTAGCAGTTTTTTGTGATTTACAGAGAGCAGACCAGACATTCAAAAATAGGAATAAAATACTTTCAACGGTTGGATCTTAATGATTTTTGCATATGTTATGCCTCTGTGAGTCTAGTTTCTAACCCAAAATGAAAATCGAGGTTTCAACGGTTAGATCTCCGGGAATACTGAAAATACTAGACCTCACTCAGGATTTTGCAACTCTCTGTCCAGAGATCTTGTATGATTTTTTTAAAAATAGCAAACAAATCCGAATTGCTTCATTCTTTTTAGGGAATCCTCCTAACACATTAAGGTTCTTAGAAAAAATTATTAAAGGTCATGAAAACTTGGTTAGAGTTCTAATCCATCAATTTTAAAACCGGTTTGCTGTTCTGAAATTTTGGACAGAGAATTGCTTATTTGGAAATTATAAGCCCAAACCATCCTAAGTATGGGATCTTATCAAAATAACAATCACAGAGGTACTCATATGAGTTATGAACACCCTCCAATTGGTCTCATCCCATTCCAATGGACCATGATTTTATGAAAAATCTTTGATCACAAAGGGTTTAAGGATTCACTGCACCAATATTGAATTAATGTTCATACCTTAAAACCAACTTGATCCATGATCCTACAAAGGACTAGAATCAAGCATGGTTGTGATTGTTGGGACAAATTAATGTTATAGGATAATGTTTATAGATTTAACCTTGATGGATTCTTATCATAGATCTCATAGTTGGAGATCTATCAAGAAAATCCTAAGGTCTTACTTATTTCAAATATAGACTATGAAAATCTACATCCAATTCTTCTCTCAAGTACATGATCATGGAAGAATATAGAGTCAACTTATTCTCCTCTCAAGTTAATGGTCCTTGGAGATTAAATGAGACTATGATTTACATAAACCTCTATGGAACATGGAGTGAATTCCATAAGATTCATAGTGAGATCCCCTAGCCATGAGTTAAGACTTGTATCTCACCAACTATGGGTAGATATGACCATGATCGACCTTAGTCTCCATATAAATCATAGGATCATAGGGGACTAGAGGATCAAACTCAAGATGATCCAATGAGATATTAAAGATCTCATGGATCTCAAAAGGAAAATAGAGACAAAGAGAAATAGAATCAAAGTTTACTTGAAGAAAACCAAATGAAGATCCCTTCACAAACTAGTTTTATTTTAAACCTAAGGCTCTTATTTAGATCCAAATCAATGAAAGCAAGTAGGAATTCAATCACAATTCTATGTGGTATGTGATGAAATGAGGTGGGAAGAGAGGTTTTGAAAATGTGTAAAAGTCCTAGATCTATGAATTGTGATTGAATTATATATAATAAGTATAGGGATAAGGATTTAACCTCTAGATCTTCTCAGGATTTGATTGATTTAGAGAGATCCAAGCCTTACAAGCAATACTCTTCTTCTTCTTCCTTGAAGCTTCAAGGTTCTTCAATGGAGATTTGAGGAATTTGGATGAATTGGGTAAGATTTCTATGGGGTCTTGGGGTTTCTCTCTCTATATTTCTCTAAGAACAAACTCTATCTTCAAAAATCAGCCTCCCTCTTTTAGATTCAAGTCTCTCTCTCAAGATTCAAGTCTCCAACCCCCCAAAATGAGAGAAAATGGGGCTTTTTATAGACTTTCATTATCTTAGGGGCTAAGATAAGGGTAGATAGGTCAATTAGGGATGGTGGGAGCATGGTTTGCATGACCTAGGAGTAGTAAACACGTACACAAAAAACGGCATCGTGTGGTACATTCATTTGATCAAAGATTGAAAAAGAATTTTGACTTAAAAATGAAAATTAGCCCAGGCCGGCACTCGATGAGATGAAACGGCACTCTCTGAGTGCCGCGCGGCACTCTTTGAATGCCGGACGGGATTCAGTGAGTGCCGCAGCGGCATTCACTGACTGCCGTTCGAGCACTTTGAGTGCCGCTGCACAGCAATCCAGCACTATTCACAGCAATTCAGCACCTTAATTTCATTTCATGTCATTTAAGTAAATGTCGTTTAATTTATGTATTTACTTAAGACATTAAATGTAATTAAGGAAATACCCCCATTTGGATTCAATAAAAATATCTAGAAAATCAAAATCCTTAAGGAAAAAAAGTAAACTCTCCCTCCGAAGGCAAAATTTTGATTTTCTGCACGATTCTTCTTAAAAGCCTTTCAATTTCACCATGATTCCTTTCATTTAAAAATTCTAAAAAATCATTTCTAGCATAAGGGAGACCCAATGAACAATTACCGGGACTTTTCATCTTGAAATTCAAAAATTTTACGATTGACTCCCTTTTGACCCGTTGACTTTTCACTGGGTCAACTGTTGACTTTTTCTTTCAGGGTTCATGCTGAATTACTCTCTTTTTGAAAATGATTTTAAGATGCTCCGAGAACATTGCCGTATTCCTATACGTGTTCAAAACTCATGGTCTACAAGGTGACGAGTAGATGAGAATTTTGGTCTTTGGGCTGAAAATGGTGATTTTGAACCGAGATTCTTCTAGGAAGAGAGTCAGATTGCTTGTAAGAGTCTTGATTTCGTCGAGACATATTCATCATTGATCTCCAGAGGTAAACCCCCCTAAGTTTAATAGTTTGGTCAAATTGGGGTGTCTACAGTTTGCCCCTCTTCGGCAGAGCTTGTGAAGCAACGCGTATCACAAGTGAATGTCGAAGCCTGTGTGAAAACAAGCCTTTGACCGGGCTATTGAACTTAGGTAAAAACAAAACGCGTTGCAAAAACATTTGCGGAGATGGTCGGTGCTGGTCGTGCTCAATGGTGAGCTGCCTACGTATCCCAACGGGAATCAGACCAGGACGTAGTTCGGGTAAGGAATAACACACAAATGCAAATAATCACACGGATGAATGCTCTTATCTTATCGTGATGCACATGCTCATGCAATCTTATATCTTATGCTCCCAAACGTGATGATCCCGAGTCACGTTACTTTTCCAATTATCATAAATGCACCCTATACATTGAATTATCCTATTATGATACCGTCCTACTCAAGGAACATCATGATTGATGTATACACATTTCATATGTGTTTTGAGAATCGTCTGATTGACTGAGATGCGCCTTGCGCCTTACACTCCATAGCCAAGTCAGGTAGCACGCTGGAAGACTGAGCCGCTTCACGCCTTACACTCCATAATCTTCCAAAAATCATCTGATCGGCTAAGCCGAATCAGGTAGCACGCTGAAAGATTGAGCCGCTTCATGCCTTACGCTCCATAATCTTCCAAAATCATCTGATCGGCTAAGCCGAATCAGGTAGCACGCTGAAAGATTGAGCCGCTTCATGCCTTACGCTCCATAATCTTCCAAAATCATCTGATCGGCTAAGCCGAATCAGGTAGCACGCTGAAAGATTGAGCCGCTTCATGCCTTACGCTCCATAATCTTCCAAAATCATCTGATCGGCTAAGCCGAATCAGGTAGCACGCTGAAAGATTGAGCCGCTTCATGCCTTACACTCCATAATCTCCCAAAATCATCTGATCGGCTAAGCCGAATCAGGTAGCACGCTGAAAGATTGAGCCGCTTCATGCCTTACGCTCCATAATCTTCCAAAATCATCTGATCGACTAAGTCGAATCAGGTAGCACGCTGAAAGATTGAGCCGCTTCACGCCTTACGCTCCAAAATCTCCCAAAATCATCTGATCGACTAAGTCGAATCAGGTAGCACGCTGAAAGATTGAGCCGCTCTACGCCTTACGCTCCATAATCTTCCCAAAATCATCTGATCGACTAAGTCGAATCAGGTAGCACGCTGAAAGATTGAGCCGCTTCACGCCTTACGCTCCAAAATCTCCCAAAATCATCTGATCGACTAAGCCGAATCAGGTAGCACGCTGAAAGATTAAGCCTCTCTACGCCTTACGCTCCATAATCTTCCCAAAATCATCTGATCGACTAAGTCGAATCAGGTAGCACGCTGAAAGATTGAGCCGCTTCACGCCTTACGCTCCATAATCTTCCAAAATCATCTGATCGGCTAAGCCGAATCAGGTAGCACGCTGAAAGATTGAGCCGCTTCATGCCTTACGCTCCATAATCTTCCAAAATCATCTGATTGGCTAAGCCGAATCAGGTAGCACGCTGAAAGATGAGATGCAAATTTACTGCCTCACCAAGTAAAATCAAAGTTGACTTGGTTCAATTCATAATTCCTAACTTTCAGGAGCTGATTAAATTTCGAATTAACTTTCCTAAACCTGGAAACACTTGGATTCATATTTGCTTTTAATTTTCGAAATCGAAGATCAATCATATTAAAGTCGGCTGAATTTCTTCTAACCTGGAGTCGAACCAAATCAATTTTCAAAGTTCCAGAATCGAACAAGACTCTCATATCAAATCAAATTCCAAAGAGTTGAAACCAATTAGGCTCAATTCAAATCTATTTTCAAAGAATCGGAGCCAATCAGGCTCAAGTCAAATCAACTTCAAAGTTCCGGAGCCAATCGGGCTCAAACCAAATCAATTTTCAAAGAATCAGAGCCAATCAGGCTCAATTCGAATCAATTTTCAAAGAATCAGAGCCAATCAGGCTCAATTTGAATCAATTTTCAAAGAATTGGAGCCAATCAGGCTCAAATTAAACCAACTTTCAAAGAGTCAGAGCCAATCAGGCTCAATTCAAATCTATTTTCAAGGAATCAGAGCCAATCAGGCTCAAATCAAATCAATTTTTTAAAGAATCGGAGCCAATTAGGCTCAAGTCAAATCAACTTTTAAAGAATCAGAGCCAATCAGGCTCAAATCGAATCAATTTTCAAAGAATTGGAGCCAATTAGGCTTAAGTCAAATCAGGTTTCAAAGTTCGGAGTCAATTAGACTTCGGTTGAATACATGCTTCCGCAAATCCCGGAATCAATCAGACTCTTAATCAAATTAAACTTCAAACTTACTCCAATTTATTTAATTTTCCAAAATCGGAGTTAATCAGGTTCTAATTTAACAAATTTCCAAAGAATCGGAGCCAATCAAGCTCGAACCAAATCAATTTCCAAAATTTCGGAGTCATTCAAACTCGAAATCAACTCATCTTCTCAAAATCGGAGCCTTTCGGACTTGAGTCAATTCTTTCTTCTAAAACCAGGAGTCAATCAGACTCAAATCAGCTTAGATTCAACCAAACTCCCATTTATTCAATTTTCCAAAATCAGGAGTCAAATAGACTCTTAATCAAATCAATTTTCAAAGGCCCGGAGTCAATCAGACTCCAATTTCTCGAAATCCGGAGTAAATCAAACTCCTAATCAAATCAATTTTCAAGAGTCCGGAGTCAAGCAGACTCCAATTTATTCAATTTTCCAAAAATTGGAGTCAATTAGACTCCTAATCAAATCAATTTTCAAAAGTCCGGGGTCAATAAGACTCCAATTTATTCAATTTTCCTACAATCAAGAGTCAATCAGACTCAATTCAACTTAGATTCTTAAAATCAACCAAACTCAATTCAATTCATTCTTTTAAAATCAAGAGTCAATCAGACTCAATTCAACTTAGTTTCTTAAAATCAACTAAACTCAATTCAATTCATTCTTTTAAAACCAGGAGTCAATCAGACTCAAATAAAAAATTTGCCCAATCAAGAGTCACTTTGACTCAATTTCGAATTCAAATTCCACTTATCAGGAGTCAATCAAACTCATTTCAAATAAATTCACCTTCTAAAATCATTTAGTCAATCAGATTCAAATAAATTCAATTTTCTAAAATCAGGAATCAATCATACTTAAAGAATTTCAAATTTCTAAAAACAGGAGTCAATTGGACTCGAAGCAAATTCAATTTCACAAAACCGGGAGTCAATTAGACTCAATGAATTTTAAATTTCTAAAAAAAGGAGTCAATTGGATTCGAAACAAACTCAATTCCATAAAACCGGGAGTCAATTAGACTCAATTCAATTCAATTCCCAAAATTGAGAAGTCAGTCAGACTTAATTCTATTCGAATTCTAAAATCAGGAGTTAGTTGAATTCGAAACAAATTCAATTTCACAAAATCAGGAGTCAAATCAGACTCAAAACGAATTCTATTTCAACAAATCAGGAATTAATCGGACTTAAAGAATTTCTTATTTCCAAAAATCATGAGTCAATCAGACTCAAAAGAATTTCTATCTCCGAATAGGGAGTCAATTCGACTCAAAACATTTTCTATTTCAAAAGGGGAGTCACACTGACTTAAAGAATTCACATTTTACAAAAGGGGAGCCATATGATCTTAAAAATTCACATTTCACAAACACGGAGTCACATGGACTCAAAAATTCATCATTTTTTTTAAAAAAAACGGAGTCATGCGAACTCAAAAATCTATTTTTACAAATACAGAGTCACGCGAACTCGAAACATTCTTATCTTACAAACACGGAGTCACGCGGACTCAAGAACTCAAAATTTTACACACACAGATTCACGCGGACTAAAAAAAAATCATATCTTACATATATGAAGTCACGCGGGCTCAAGAACTCATTCTTTTATATTAACGGAGTCACGCAGACTCAAGAATCATATTCTACACAAATGGAGTCACGCAGACTCAAGAATTCAATATTTTACACACACGAATTCCTACGGACTCAAAAATTCATATTTTACAAACAAGGAGTCACGCGGACTTGAAGAATTTTGAACTTTTGCAAAATCGAAGTCATAAAGACTCAACGAATCAAAGGAGCCAAATAAGGCTCAAGTACTTGATTAATTAATAAAGATGATGATGATGATAATGATGATGCTAATGACTTATGCTGGACTGACGAGGAGCTTTGACACTAAAATGAGCTCGTTTGGATGAGCTTGTCATGAGTGTGGATTTGCCACGGAAGTGGGCTTATGAGGTATGTTTGTCACAAAGTGGGCTTATGTGCATGAACTTGCCATGAGCGTTGGCTTGGCTAAAAGAGTGCCACCGGGGTGGGCTTTCATGGATGAAACTGCCACATAAATGGGCTTATAACGAGAGTTGCCCTGAAAGTAGGCTTTCGATGAAAGAGTGCCATGTGAATGGGCTTATGATGGGGTCGCCACAAAAGTGGGCTTATAATGGTGGTCACCATGAAAGTGGAATTTTGATGAGAGGGTGCCATGTGAATGGGCTTATGATGGGGTCGCCACAAAAGTGGGCTTATAATGGTGGTCACCATGAAAGTGGACTTTTGATGAGAGGGTGCCATATGAATGGGCTTTCGAAGATAATTGCCACGAAAGTGGGCTTTGGAGAAAATGATATCCTGCATCTGCGAACCCTTGAAATAAATAAAATGATGATGATTTTTTTTTAAAGAGGGAAGCCACCTATGCCCCTAGTCTTGGACCCTTCATATTTCTGCTTTAACATTGTGTTATGATAGTGTTTAAAAATCCTGCTTGCATTGCTCTTAGGATACTCATGGAGACTCTTCAAATCTTTATTCATCATCTTAAACCCACACAATTGAGACCTTTATTGACTCATCAAGGGGGGACAATCTTGACGAAGTGTTTACACAAGCGACTGACTCACACTCTGTATTATTATGAATCAATGTGCTTTCATCGTGAACAATGTATCATCTTACCTTTCATGTATTCATCATCTTACAATGTTAGTATTTTTCCGACAAATCTAAACTTTGAAGGTTCTCTTTTTGAGTTAGCTGATTCTTTGCCTATCCAGAGTGTGCTTCAGATTAGTGCTTTAGCTTAGAGAATAAAAGACAATCTATTTCAATCCATTCAAAACAAACTCGATTACTCAAGAACTTTTCTCTGACATAGAGGGATTTTGGCAAACGAAGTTTGCCCCTAGTTTGAGTAGGACTCGGAGGCATTGCTTTTGGGATTAAATGAGGTGTTCAGCAAACGAAGTTTGCCCCTGGTTTGTCGATATAGATGTGGTTTCGGGCAAACTTGCGTAAGTTTGCCCCTAGTCTGAAGAAAGGAAACCAAAGGCACAAAGGGTGATGCTCATGGTTTAGGGATGGTTATGGACCGACAACCTTGGAAGGTTCGCCTACTTATCCCTAAACGGGAATCAGGTCCAAAGTAGTTCGGCTAAGGCCTGAAAGAAAGATGCCATGAGATGGCGAGGGTGATGACCGAACCGAGTAGGCTGCCTACGTATCCCCGAGTGGGAATCAGGTCAAAAACGTAGTTCATCAACTCTGGAGGTATTGAAAGAATAAGGCTTCAAGAATTTGTGGGCTTTTCGAGCCATGTTTCCATATGGGTCCAATGGATGCTCTTTCTTGGGCAGATTTTCTAAAACAGATTCCTTGTGGTAGCTTTTGAACAAGATGATGAGAACATGAACTACTTCTCCCTTTTATGCATCTTTTTTTTTTTTCCCTCTCTTCTTTTATTTTCTTTTCTTCGTCTTTTTTTTTTTTTTTGGCGGTTGATTCTTCTCACCTTTTCACTAGCCAGTTAATCTTTACAACTCTCATAATACATCATGTTTTAATCATTCCCTATCATACTCACAAAGCAATTTCAGCCCTCCAGATCACTCTTTATTTTCCTCAAAGATATCTTTGCATTGTTTTAGACTCACTTATTGAGCCTCTCACAAAATTTTGAGACTAATTGATACTTTCAAATCTCTCTTTTCATTTCCAATCTCTTTTCTTTGTTGAGAACAACCCAAAGCCTTCATGTACCAATGATATACTTTGAAGTGCTCAAGAATTCTCAATCTTATTTATTCTCTTTTTTTTTTCTTTCCTTTCTTTTCTCTACCTCACTATCTCATATTCTCTTCATGATTTTGACTGGCTAGGATTCGGATTTTGAAATCAACACGCATCTTATTTTTGCTCTAACTTTTGCCTAGGTGCCCTTTCGGGTTTTCATCCTAGCGAGCTCTTTTTTCTTCTTCTCTTTTTTATTTTGTGCTCTAACTTTTGCCCAGGCGCCCTTTCGGGTTTTCATCCTAGCGAGCTCTTTTTTTTCTTCTTCCTTTTTTTTTTTTTTTTCTTTTTTTTTTTCTTTTCCCTCCTTCCCTTTTTTTTTTTGAAGACAAAGTTCATTTAAAATGTCTGGCTACCATCAAGGACCAAATTTATGGCTTTGGACTGGTTGGGCTCATCTTTTAGGCTTGTTATTTGAGAAAAGGGATGGTGAGCAAGCTTCAAGAAATTCCTAAGTTCGTCTTTTCAAGATTTGAGCAAGAGCATCTTTAAATTCTTAAAGTAAAGCTAATCAATTCTCTGCTCCTCTTTGGATTTGGCACATATTTTCTTTGATCACTTGGGGATCCTTTTCAATGCAACGATTTATTAACAAAGCATTTTCCATGATTATTTGAAAAAGTGATTTCTTGTTTTTTTTTTTTTGGGCTTAACGATCCATCCATTCACGACTATGCACATTTATTTAAGCAAAATGACATTTTATTCAACTAGGATAGAAGGAAGATTACATCACTCGACTCGATTGACTTGATGAAGACTTGACAATAAACTCGATAATAGACTAACTAGAAGACTCGACTGGACTCGACATTTGACTCCAACTTAGACATGAGTCGATTACAAACTGGACTAGACTCGACTTTGGTCTCAATTGGAGTGTCGTAGATGATCTTCAATTTATTATATTTCCAAAAGCATCCACATTTGCTTTAGCAGCAGTATTCCCAAATACTATCACCTCACTAGCATCATTTGACCCTTCGGGCTCGACACTCTCCTTTAGCATATGTGTGGAAACATCATCCATGTCTATGTCCCACTCTTTAGCAGAACAGCCCTCCTTTGACTCATACCCAATTTTGTCAATGCCTTTTTCGATTTTATTGATTGTGTCAGGGCTAATTAGTTTTTGCGAACTCGTGGAGGTAACAAATCCCTTGAGAGTGCTCAGTGATTGCTGGGATTGAAAGGATTGCAAGTCATGCCAAATGTTACTCAGTGGGTTTAACGAAGGGGTGATCATTTTCTGCTCAATGAGATCTTGGATATCATGGCGGAGTTTTATGCAATAATTGGTCATGTGGCCAGGGGTCTGGTGGTAGGCGCAGTATAATGATGGGTCATATTTGCGAGGTAAGGGATTTGATGGTGGCCTTGGGTCCAGGAGATTGAGGTGACCACTCTTGATGAGGTGACCAAGGGCCATGGATAATGGCATGCCAAGGTTGGTGAAAATTCTTCGCTTGCGGGTTTGGCTTGATTTTGGATTCGACTTTGAGCTTGAGCCGGCTTTTAGGTTTGGATATGCGGTTAGGCTAGGATTTCTTGAGTTGGGATGTTGGCTTGGATTAGCTTTTTGGCTGGATGGGGTCAGGCTTGGATATGAGCTTGAGATTGGATGTGGGCCTTGCAGATTGGTCAAGTATGACTGCGGGATTTGGTGATTGACCAGATATGAGCTCTGGTGATTGATTGGGCTTGGGTGCATGGTTAGATTTGGATATGGGCATTGATGCATGGGTGGGTTTGGACATGGGCATTGTTGCTTCTCTAGGCGATCCATTATTCTCTTTTCCAATTGATCCATTTTCACCTCATTGTTGGCCATCTAATTTTTCAGCAATTGAATGAACTCAAGCATTACCTTTTCCAATTCCTTCACCCTCGAATCTTGTTGCTCAACAGCGTCTTGCAGCTTGTTTACTCTTTCCTCCAAAGTTCTCAGGGCCATTGGCAGATCAATCTCAAGATGATGGTTCATGTTCTCCTAAAATCAAGAAGACGAACCCAAGAAGGTTAGAAGTGTCCTCACTAGGGGATCTGGTTGTCCCATTCTTTCTACAGGTTCATGACATAAAAAAAAAGAAAGGGCCGCAGGCAGAATCGATTTTCAGAAGGCAAGGAATTTTGAAGAACTATTTTGATCTTGATTGGAGAGAAGATGTTGTCAATTTGTATGCTACACATGCATGTAATGACAAAATGTTCATGCTTTGATGATTTGATGTGGCTAAATGCATGCACCGCACACATGGCACACGGATGAAATGCAAGTGTGTGTGTGCCTATTCTATATGCCAAAGAAAAGAAAATCCTAATTCTAACACAGAAGCACATAAGCACATAAAATCCTTATTCATGTCAAGTGCGCTAATTTATCCTTTTACTTGTGATCCTCATTACCCCTTCAATGATTGGGTATACATGTACTTTTTTTTTAAAATTTATTTGGAAAGCATTTCTTGGATGATAAAATCTTTTGAAAACAATTGTCGAGAGTTCTTTTGAAAATGAGGATGTTAAACATTCCTCAACAAAATGATTGGATTGAATTTTTTCTTTGAAATTCATTTGAAGAGCATTCTTTTTCAAAAACAATTCCCAAGATTTTTTGGATTTTTCCTTAGAAAATGATCATGTGAAAATGTACCTTAACAAAGGTAATTAATTTGGAGTTTTAATCAAAAGAAGTGAACTCCAAAGATTTTTTTATTATTATTTTTTTTTTTCGAAAGGGTGATCGAAAACCTTGGGGAAAAGATAGTAAAATCTGTTTTCTTTCAAAGATGGACTTAAAACTCTTTGGGCAGGAGGATCACATGATCGGATTATCATCGTACTTTCCATGAATTTGGATACATACAAGGTCAATGATGCTTAGCTAAACATGATATAAGAGATGTAATCTTGTAATCAAGGTTCAACATGTTCCCCTGATGTCGCGGGATACGAGGGGAATTGTTCAAAAGTGATTAAGAGTTTACACATCTTCTATCAGGCAAGCATCGTCATCATCTCAAGTAATCCCTTCCGGGCATACAAAACTTCCTAGCACATAACTCTAATCAAGAATTGAATTCCTAATTTTGAAAGGTTCTATGGAAACTACTATGCAAAGGCCGGGTTTTGGTCAAATAAGGGACCCTTGACACACACCCGATAGGATGCTTCATATACCAAAACATGGTACTAGATCAAGGGTGATCACACGGTCCCATGATGACTTGACCGACCGGGTTGCCCCAAGCCTCCAAGGTCATAGTTCCGTGCAATCGACTGGCGAAACATGCAAGTGCAATGCAACGGGCACACAAAAATTAATTAATTCGATTAAAAGGATGCTTTCAAGTCTAATCCTCGAGTGAACCCAAAATCCGAAATTCTGGTCTGCGAAACCAGAGATTCTGGGTTCGATCCCCAGCAGAGTCGCCAGATTGTGGATACCGCAGGATTTCCTACCCACTTTTAAAACATTTTTCAAATTCAAAGAGTCGCCACTTAATTTTTAAAAGGAAAATTAAGAAACCATTTAAAAGAAAACTGATCTTTTGCGAAACCAAAGATAAACTGGGTCCGGGGATTATGGAATGAAAGGGGAAGGAGCCCGGCGGACTAAAACACCCCCTTTCATCCTATCTCACGATAGGCCTCTACTCAACATCCTTTTTAATCAAGTTATTAATCTAAGCATGCCCTCAATTAATACATATATAGGTATACATAACACAAGCATGTTGAAAGGGTGCAAAATTGCTAACGGTAAAATATCATTCATAAGTCACATAATTCAACTAGCAAACATCATGATATGCAATAGAGAACTAGAAAACATACCCGGGATCCGACCGCGAATATCAAACGTGCAATGCATGCAAAAATAAACCTAAGAAAGGTCTCTAACACATATATACACATAAGGCAAAACCTAGGCTAAGGTGTCGCACATGGAGTCGAAAATCAATATAAATCAAAAATGGAATTAAACTAGAAAAGAGTTGAGGAATTGTACCTCAAATGCGCTACAAAACAAAGGTTAGTACACATGCCTTAGACAAGATATAATATCATAAATAAGTAAATCCTAAGTCATGTTCAATTAGATACATCTTAGACAAGAGATAAGTCCTACTTACGAATATTAACATGTATGAATGAATGCATGAATATGAACAAGAATGGGACATGAATTTATTCACTAATTTGGATCCCTAAGCCTCTGGGTTTAATCTAAATTATCGTTATTCAAAACATGGTTTGAGTCCTAAGCCATTAGGAGACTATTTGAGTTGAAATAAATAAGATTAGACAAAAACAGTAGCAGTTTTTTGTTTTTTTACAGAGAGCAGACCAGACATTCAAAAATAGGAATAAAATACTTCCAACGGTTGGATCTTAATGATTTTTGGATATATTATGCCTCTGTGAGTCTAGTTTCTAACCCAAAAAGAAAATTGAGGTTTCAACGGTTAGATCTCCGGGAATACTGAAAATACTAGACCTCACTCAGGATTTTGCAACTCTCTGTCCAGAGATCTTGTATGATTTTTTAAAAATAGCAAACAAATCCGAATTGCTTCATTCTTTTTAGGGAACCTTCCTAACACATTAAGGTTTTTAGAAACAATTATTAAAGGTCATGAAAACTTGGTTAGGTTTCTGATCTATCAATTTTAAAACCGGTTTGCTGTTCTGAAATTTTGGACAGAGAATTGCTTATTTGGAAATTATAAGCCCAAACCATCCTAAGTATGGGATCTTATCAAAATAACAATCACAGAGGTACTCATATGAGTTATGAACACCATCCAATTGGTCTTATCCCATTCCAATGGACCATGATTTTATGAAAAATCTTTGATCACAAAGGGTTTAAGGATTCACTGCACCAATAATGAATTAATGTTCATATCTTAAAACCAACTTGATCCATGATCCTACAAAGAACTAGAACCAAGCATGGTTGTGATTATTGGGACAAATTAATGTTATAGGATAATGTTTATAGATTTAACCTTGATGGATTCGTATCATAGATCTCATAGTTGGAGATCTATCAAGAAAATCCTAAGGTCTTACTTATTTCAAATATAGACTATGAAAATCTACACCCAATTCTTCTCTCAAATACATGGTCATGAAAGAATATAGAGTCAATTTATTCTCCTCTCAAGTTAATGGTCCTTGGAGAATATAGATTTGACTCTCCTCCCAAATCAATGGTCCTTGGAGAATATAGATTTATTTCTACATGAACCTCTATGGAATATTGAATGAATTCCATAAGATTCTTAATGAGGAGGTTCAAGTCATGGGTTAAGACTTGAATCTTCACCAACTATGGGTACATATGACCATGATCAACCTTAGTCTCCATATAAATCATAGGATCATAGGGGACTAGATGATCAAACTCAAGAGGATCCAATGAGATATTAAAGATCTCACGGATCTCAAAAGAAAAATAGAGACAAAAAGAAATAGAATCAAAGTTTACTTGAAGAAAACCAAGTGAAGATCCCTTCACAAACTAGTTTAATTTTAAACCTAAGGCTCTTATTTAGATCCAAATCAATGAAAGCAAGTAGGAATTCAATCACAATTCTATGTGGTGTGTGATGAAATGAGGTGGGAAGAGAGGTTTTGAAAATGTGTAAAAGTCCTAGATCTATGAATTGTGATTGAATTATATATAATAAGTATAGGGATAAGGATTTAACCTCTAGATCTTCTCAGGATTTGATTGATTTAGAGAGATCCAAGCCTTACAAGCAATGCTCTTCTTCCTTGAAGCTTCAAGGTTCTTCAATGGAGATTTGAGGAATTTGGATGAATTGGGTAAGATTTCTATGGGGTCTTGGGGTTTCTCTCTCTATATTTCTCTAAGAACAAACTCTTTCTTCAAAATTCAGCCTCTCTCCTTTAGATTCAAGTCTCTCTCCCAAGATTCAAGTCTCCAACCTCTCAAAATGAGAGAAAAATGGGGCTTTTTATAGACTTTCATTATCTTAGGGGCTAAGATAAGGGTAGATAGGTCAATTAGGGATGGTGGGAGCATGGTTTGCATGACCTAGGAGTAGTAAACACGTACACAAAAAACGGCATCGTTTGGTGCATTCATTTGATCAAAGATTGAAAAAGAATTTTGACTTAAAAATGCAAATTAGCCCAGGCCGGCACTCGATGAGATGAACCGGCACTCTCTGAGTGCCGCGCGGCACTCTCTGAATGCCGGACGGCATTCAGTGAGTGCCGCAGCAGCATTCACTGACTGCCGTTCGGGCACTTTGAGTGCCGCTGCCGGCATTCAGAGAGTGCCGCATTTGAGTGCCGCTGCACAGCAATCCAGCACTATTCACAGCAATTCAGCACCTTAATTTCATTTCATGTCATTTAAGTAAATGTCGTTTAATTTATGTATTTATTTAAGACATTAAATGTAATTAAGGAAATACCCCCCATTTGGATTCAATAAAAATATCTAAAAAATCAAACTCCTTAAGGAAAAAAAAGTCAACTCTCCCTCCGAAGGCAAAATTTCGATTTTCTGCACGATTCTTCTTAAAAGCTTTTCAATTTCACCATGATTCCTTTCATTTAAAAATTCTAAAAAATCATTTCTAGCATAAGGGAGACCCAATGAACAATTACCGGGACTTTTCATCTTGAAATTCGAAAATTTTACGATTGACTCCCTTTTGACCCGTTGACTTTTCACTGGGTCAACTGTTGACTTTTCCTTTCAGGGCTCATGCTGAATTACTCTCTTTTTGAAAATGATTTTAAGATGCTCCGAGAACATTGCCGTATTCCTATACGTGTTCAAAACTCATGGTCTACAAGGTGACGAGTAGATGAGAATTTGGTCTTTGGGCTGAAAATGGTGATTTTGAACCGAGATTCTTCTAGGAAGAGAGTCAGATTGCTTGTAAGAGTCTTGATTTCGTCGAGACATATTCATCATTGATCTCCAGAGGTAAACCCCCCTAAGTTTAATAGTTTGGTCAAATTGGGGTGTCTACAGGAGTCTCCTTATATTCCTTGAAAACTCATGAGTTTTAGTCATGTCTTGACCTCCAATGACCATCAAATGGTAGGAGAAGTGGTTTGGTTTAAACCCAACTTCATGGTTTAATAGTTGGGGTTAACAAATAAAAGTTGAACTTGACAAATGAAAACAGTGAGTTCACAAACTGTTTTTGATCAAAGATTTTTGATTCAAAATCTAACCGTTGGAATCAAGTGAAACCAACGGGAAAGTGTCTATAACTCAAAGTTCTACCACTGTAATTTTATTTTTAATGAGATTTCATGTTTAAAATGGTTTGGTCATGGGTTTTGTGAAGTAACAACAATCTGTCCAGAGTTTCAGCACAGTGACACTTTTTTGAAATAAGTAAACCAATGCTTTAATAAATTGTTTGTGACCCAAAATAATTTTTTCTAATTAGATTAATGTGTTAGGAAGTCACCCTAGAAAGAACAAAGCATTTATGATCTTTTTACTATTTTTAAAAAATCAAACAATATCTCTGGACAGAGAGTTGTACATCTCTGAGTGATGTCTGGTGTTTGTCCTTTTCCCAGAGATCTAACTGTTGAAACTTTGATTTTCTTTTTGATTTGGAAACTAGACTCACAGAGGCATCTTGTGTCCAAACTTCACCGACATCAAACTTTGGGAAGCATGCTTTTTCTTTTTTAAAGTTCTGGTCTGCTCTCTGCAATTTTTAGAATTTTATGACACATTTGACCAACTTTGTAAATAATAGCCCAAATGATTCTTCTATGACTTAGGGCTTAAACCATATCTTAATAACGATTAATTAGGCTTAAATCCAGAGGCTAAGTGATCCAAATTAGTGAATAAACCCATGTCTTATCCTTGTTCATATTCATTCATGTACATTAATGCTTATAATTAGAATTAGTAATTGAATAAAGTTGGATTTCATGCTTGATAGGTTTAAGCTAGAAATTTAGGATTGTTATTTCTAATTTCACATCTTGTATATCATATGGACTAACATTTTGTTTTGTAGCGCTATTAAGGTATGATCTCTAGGACCCTCTTTAATTTATTTTAATTTCTCGATTTTATTGATTTTTCAACCTCATGCGCGACACATTAGAATTAGGATCTTGCCTTATATGTATATGTGATTAGAGACTCTTTTTTAGGATTTTCTTTTGTTTGTATGCATTGCATGTTTAATATCGCTGTCGGATCCCGGGTAAGTTCTCTAGTTCCCTATTTGCATATCATATTGCTTGCTATTTGAATTATGTGATTTTTGAATGATATTTTATTAATTGCAATTTTACACCCCTTTAGACATGCTTTTGTAATGTATATCTATACGTATGTATTAGTTGAGGGCACATTTAAATTAATAATTCGATTAAAAGAATGTCGAGTACAGGCCTATCGCAGGATAGGATGAGAGAGGGTGTTTTAGTCCGACGGGCTCCTTCCTCTCTCATTCCATAATCCCCGGACCTAGTTAATCTCTGGTTTCCAAAAGATCGGTTTGCTTTTAAATGGTTTCTTAATTTTCCTTGTAAAAATTAAGTGGCGACTCATTTGTTTTGAATTTGATTTTGAAAAAGTATTTTAAAAGAAAAGCTGTGGATAAAAAGAAAACCTGCAGTATCCACAGGTTGATTAAAAACCAGTCACCGATTTTCTGATTTAGCCGTTCAACAGGTTGGACCAGTTGTTTTCCCCTGTTTTGTGTTGAATGGCGGTTACCGATGCTAACCGAACCGGAGTCCTGACCGATTGGCGGTTTAACCGGTTGGACCGGCCGGTCCGGTCTGGTTTTGAAAACATTGTAAAAGACCGAATGTTTTCTACTGGTCACAGTCCTATAACTTTTGCTAAGGCAGAGTTAGGGAAAGACTAAAAACTGGTCGGTCGCAGTCACTAATAGGACTGGGAGTACCACAACATTCCTAAGTACCTACAGTGTCTGGAGAAACTGCTCGGATAATAACAGGACCAGAGTCCTACATTATTTCGAGCAAAACCTTTAAAACAGGTTCCTAAAAGACCGAGTGCTTTCTATCGGTACATTCCTAATCTTTTGCTAAGGCAGGGATTCCACAGGATGCACAACCGGTCGGGCACAAGCAATCAAAAACAAGCAAAGTGCAAACAAGGTACATCAGTAAATAGTTAACGGGAAAGAGTGGCCACTAAGGACCTTTTCATTAAGTAGCAAAACGTTTGTACAGAGCCTGGGGGGCAGTTATAGTAGCCTCCCCCCCCTCTCCCCCCCCCCCCCCCCCCCCCCCCAAAAAAAAAAAAATAAAAAATAAAAATAAAAGAGAGAACAACATAATAGATAAAGGGAATCATAATAGGAAGAGAGGCTAGGCGTCCACTACGACCACATCCTCGGTGTTACCAGCCTCTCCTCTCAAAGCAGTCTCCCCTCCTGGAGTGGTCTCCCCACCCTGGGCAAGGTCTTCAGCGGGTCCGGTCCCAACGACGACGATGCCCTCAGTAGCAACAGGACCCACATCCCAGTAATCTGAGTTAATCTCCTCATAGGACGAGATGTCGCACTCGGGATGATCCCGGGTGAGCCTCCGCTTCAAGTCCTCATAGCCTTGGAAGAAGCCATCGTCAAAGGCCTCCTCCTTTGACCTACCGCTGCCGCCTTTGCCAGAGCCTTTGCCTTGGCCTCAGCATCCGCTGTGACGACCCGGGCAGCCTCCAAATCTGCTAGGGCGGTTGCCAACTTCGCCTGCTCCACTCCAAGGCTTAGGGCCAAGCCCTTAACCTTATCCTTCTCTACGACCAGGGCGGTTTCCCTGGCCTTCGTAGCTGCCCGTTCTTGTGACAGTGCGTCCTCAGCGACAGTGGCCTTCCCGACCAAAGAAGACAGGAAGGACTCAGCACCGACAGCCATGTAGCCGACCTGTAACAAACACAAACCGGTCGGTTATTAAGCAAATGAGATAAACAAAAAAAGTGGTGATGATAAGTAAGCAAGGTCAGAAAAGCTTACAAAGTGAGAGAGGCTGTACAACCATCTCTGGAAGGCCTCGGGAGACATATTCATGCATATCTCCACTTGGCCAGGGAGGAGAATCGGCCTGACCCTCTCCTAGATCTCCACCGACTCACCCAGGAGCGTACCAGATGGTATATCCACCCAGGGACAACCTCCTCCACCACTACCACAGCGGGAGTCAACGTCCCCCCGGGCGTCAGATGAGCCTGCGGCCTATGCCTTAATCGCTGGAGTGGGCGATCACTGCCCGAGGCCTCAGTGGTGGGTCTCTTTCCTCTTCCCGTAACCCGGGTGGTAGTAGCTTCGGCGACGGTGGCCTGTTTGGCCCTCAACTGCTCAAGGTCTCTTCGGGGACCATTTCTACGAGGGAACAGGAGAACCATGTAGTCAGAAGCTAGCAGAAATAGCAAAAAATGCATCGGAAAAAAACAAGAAAGGGCCAAGACCAGATGGTCTTGATCGCTTACCAGGAATGATTGGATGAAATATCGGAGCTTCAACAGGCTCGTCTGGGCTATAAGTGGCGATGAAATCTTCTGTCCGGGTGAGCACGTTCCAAATGTTTATGGGCAGGCTGGCCAAGTGCCGGATCTGGTTCTAGCACACCTTGGGGATGTTTGGAGGATCAAGTGATCCCTCTACAAAGCAAAACACGAAAACGATTAGTTATAAGGTTATGATCAGAGGTAAGGAAAAGCAAAAGGAGAAACGCCGGGCGGGCTTACCCCTCAGCTCCACCGCCCAGAAGGTCCTCAACTGAATTCCAGGGGCTCTATCGCAGAGCCCGAGGATGGACATTTGGAACAACATGTTCTTCCACCCCTTGTTGTTGCTTGGGCAGTTGACTATAATCTTTCTCCCCTGCCGAGCTGCTAGAGAAAAGAACCCGACTTCCCTGTGAACAGGGAGCGGTTAGTGGGCCCACAAGAATTCGTGAACAGTGAGCTCATACCCAAAGACTTAAGGCCAGAGAGAGATTGACCCATCAGAAACCTCCACCCGTTCGGGGCCAACTGCACGGGGGCAATCCCGAGGCAAATCAGAAGGTCTCGGGCGACCGGGTGGAGAGGAATGCGAAAACCAGCCATGAGGGTATCCTCATAGAAGTTGACAAAGTTCGACTGGTAGAGGTGGGCTCCGCCAGGGTTGATGGCCAAGGAACATCCGCCAGGAATGGCGTACCTATCCCTGATCCGGCCAAGGTCTGGGCGCACAATGTGGACGGAGTAGACTCACAGGCGAACACAACCTCGGGGTCGGGCTCTCTCAGTGTCTCGTCGCCCGGGCCGTGCAAAATGGAGGCTATAGGGGCTTCCTGGTCTAACTCGTCATCTGACACTTGGATCGAGATCTTACCCTCACTGTGGTGGTCCAATGGTGTAGCGGACGATGGGTCCAGGCTCGTATCCAGCATCCCGGATAGCGATTTTTCATCCTCTGACCAAGAGGAGGAATCAAAGCTAGAATGACACATCTCTAGTCTTCCTACAGTGGGATGGGGGAATAAGTGACAACCTTGATACGGGTTGGGAACTCCTAGTCTGAGGTACAGAGGGGGCAAAGTAACAAGCCTAAAGGGAAAATAGTGAAGGGTCCTTAGAGTGAGGTGACACTCGGCTAAGTCTATCCCGGGACAACGCGCTCGGTTCAACTGACCTGACGTACCGCCTAATTTAAGGAAGAAGAAATCCCACTCCCGCTCTAACCCTAGGGGATTCGCTCTCTATAGCATCACTCTGGAAAAAAGAGATTATGGAAAAAAGTGAATTGAACAGCCTAGAGAAAGGACTCGGGATGCTTGACCGGGGACTTTTGCTCTCAAAAACCGATTGGTTGTCTCTATCTCTTGATAGCAAGAAAGAATGAAATGGACAAGTGTTTCTTATATACACGATGTCAACGGCCTAGATCAAACTCGATCCAACGGCTATGAAGCTTTCCCGCTTAAACTGCTTGACAACTGTCACCTCAGGCACGTGGAGCGTCACCTCAAAAGGCGCGCGCATTGAATGCACGACGTGACTGTCCGGTTACCATATAACTTGTCAGTTACGTCAAGACCAACTTCATTGGATCCTGAGCAGGCCAACCACTAGCTGACATGTGGCAGATAGCATACATTGGCCTCGGGGCCTTAGAGCCACCGCTCGGTCGGGACCCCGGCTGGCCAGCACGACCGGTCATCCCCCTGGTAGGATCCCGGTCTCTTTCCCGGACGATTTTCTAGATCAGTACTGATTTTCAATCCTCATCCAATGAAGCATCGCATCAGCCTTGAAAATGGGAGGCAGCTGATATGTACAAAAATATTAGGTCAAAGTCAAGCCTCCCCACCTCAGCAAAGAGAAGCTGAGTCATCTTAAGATTAGGCTGATTACTTAACCCTCCCGAGCGGTTGTGCAGAATCGCCCGATATGGTCCCCAGCTCGGGAATTTGTTCCAGACTGGCCCCACATGGGCGCACTCTAAGAAGGTGTGACTAATTGCCCAGCAAGCCTCCAGACAGTTTCCTATCCCAGCTGAAGGACTAATGGAAAGAGCAAGCAGTTTCCTAAACTACTTAGGAAACTCTCCTAATTTCATGTAAATCAATTGTAATCAGATTGTATTTTTTAATCTGATAATTTACCTTGTATGAATGGCCTCTTGCACCTATAAAAGAGGTCCCTCACCCCCTGTCAAAGGGGTCGTATACTGAACTTGGAGAATAGCAAGTTACATCACTATTACGCATATACTCGGTCGGTTTCTGGTAGTGCTGCCCTCTTTGTTGGTTCACCAACAGCCACTGGTGATCTGTTAGTGAAGCGCACCGACACACACGTGGACGTAGTTCACCTCATTAATGGGGCTGAACCACACACAAATTGCCTGTGTTCATCCCTCTGTCTCTCACTAAATCATTCTCACCCGAATCTTGGCATCATCAAAATGTAATAGGGTTTAATACATTTTACACTTTTGTAGTTTGTCGCATGTGTTAGTTTGGTCCCTATAATTTAGAAAGTGTCACTTTAGTCTCTGTAGTGTCGTAAGTTTGTCAAATAAGTCCAATAAGTCTTTTAGTGACAAATAATTTTGTCACTGAAAGTAAAAAATTTGTTGCAAAAGTGTTTGAGGGACTGAAATGACACACTTATGAAATTACAGGGACAAAAATGACACTTTCTAAACTACAGAGATCAAATTAACACAAAGGGCAAACTAGGAGGGTGTAAAATGTATTTAAGCCAAAGTAATAAGAGTTCCCAAGTAAGTAGTTAAATTCCAGTCTTTACGAGAAGTTATTCAATGGTCCGGGACCATTGCCACGTAGTGGTCCCTGTCAATATATAACTGTCACGAGGTAAAGTTGTTTATTTTTTAGGAAACAAAAAATTTATATTTGACTATATGACTGTCCACTACTAGCTGGAACCACCACGTAACATATGATCCAAGACCATAGAATAATTTCTTCTTCTTTACTGTGCTGAAGATTAGTAAGTGAAAAAGATAATAGTGACAGAGTTAAATGTAAGCCCTACCTTTTCAACTGTAACTATATTTCTACTCAAAAAGAAGTTTATGCCGTAGATTCGACTTCTCTGCCATATATCCTTCTCCAATAGTGTTATCTAAGATTTGTCCAAAAAAAAAAGAAAGTATAATCTAAGAAGAGAAAAAAATTCACCATTGGTTAAAAGATAAATGAAGGCAGAGGATGAGGATTGTCAATTCTCTCTCTCTCTCTCTCTCTCTCTCTCTCTCTCTCTCTCTCTCTCTCTCTCTCTCTCTCTCTCTCAAGAATACATAAGTAGGTAAGGGCTTCATTTAAGGACTGTCTAACCTCGACTCAAGTTTTAGTTGAGTCTGTCCAAGCTCGAGCTCGACTTATGTTTAGGTACTGAAATCTGAGCCCAACTTGGGCCCAAATTGCAATAGATAAACAACACCATGAATAATATCAAATTTAAATTTTTTTGATTTAGATTTGTAAAAAAACATTCCATCAATCAATTTAGTTTTTCAATTATATATTACTATATTTTTGTTACTAATCCCATGGTTAAAATAATACGTTGATAAAATATAATATATTTATGCTATGTAAACATATATATATATATGTATATGTACAGGCCGGTCGGCTCGGGTTGACAATTTCTCTTTCCAACCAAGGACACATGCATAATTCAACATTAGGGGGGCTTAGCAATGGTAGAACCAAGATGTTATACCGAGGTTTGGGGCCAGCGCACCCGAGTCAATTTTTTTGGGTCTATTTTTACATAATTTCGTGTAGAATTTTTTGCAAAGTTTTTAATGATTTCAAATTGATTTAGGTTAGGTTAACCATGAAGTAGGGAGATAATGAATTGGATCAAATACTTATGATGAGTTGGATAATAATTGCGTCAATATTGGTTCCAACTACTCTTTATTTGCAATGAGTAATATTTGGGGCACAAACAAATCTCACAAACACTTACACCCATAGTCTATCTCATCTCTCTCATGGGTGGCATTATGGGGTCCTATCTCATCTCTCTCCTGGTGGCACTATGGGGTCCATGATAGACTGTGGGTGTAAGTGTTTGTGAGATTTGTTTGTGCCCTAGCATTGTTGATTTGCAATTTATGACTTGGCTCATAGTATATGATGAATTGGATTGTAATTAGTGTTGCAATATTAACACAAAAATGCAAAAGTTTGTAAAACATGGGGCTTACTGAAATATTTAGGGGGGTTCAAGGATAATTTTCAAAGGTACGTACCAAGAATTTTCCAAAAGTTAGAGGGCTAGATTAGCCAGCCCCCTGTCCCTCTTTAGATCTACCGCTGTGCCATTCCCAAACAAAATTCAATTCAGGCTGAAACTTTCGAGTCTTGACCTGTACAAGATACTTAAAAAAGTTGTCCAAGTCTGAACAAATTACAGGTTGGACTCGAGCTGCGCTCGAGTTGGCCAGCCCTAGTTCATAGTCCTATTTAGTACGGGTTGGGGAATGGTGGGATCGAACACTTTACTTGATTAGACGTGGGCCACTATATTGTTTTAAATTTGGTCGACTGGAAATACAAATCCAGTCGACTGTATTGAGAATCTAGTCGACTGCATTGACTGTCCATAACTCCCTTTACAAAACTCGAATTTGCAATCCATTTGAAGATTCAGAAACTAGATTCAAATACCTTTCCAATCATATAAGATTCAAAATCTATTTCTTCACCAATTAAATTAGTTTTGCCTTTACGGATGACCCACTTTGAAAGAGCTGTTCGATCATTTTGACTTAGCCACTTGAAACCTTTGGAAAATTAATTTAAGTGAGTGGTCTAAGTGTGTTTAGGTCCTTGAAAGTATTTTAAAGTGTGAGAGCAAGGATCCTAAAGTCAAACTAATGTTACTTGAGCCCCTATGAATAATTGATCCAAATGCTTTATAAGTAAATTCTAGTCTTCAACCAAGGATGAAAAATCTTCAAGTCTTCAAGCTTGATTCTTGTTGAGGTCCATCACTCTTGGGCTTCACCATATGCTATCTCATGAAATCAAACAAAGTTAGAACATTTAAGTGCATAATTCAATAGATTAGCATAATGAAAATGATTTGATAATAATTTACAATAGAACAATTAAGAACATGCTATTAACAATATATTTGTCATCATCAAAACAAACATAAATAATGGCTAAAAAAAATTTCAAGGCTAGCAATTTCCCCCTTTTTGATGATGTCAAAACATGTAATAGAGATATAACAATTAAATGACAATAAGAGTCATTTTCATGTTATCATTCAAAGTAACAAGATATGCAAAGTATGAATCCACGAATGATAGCTTTCTAATAATCTCTATTATCATTTTCCCCTTTTTTGACAACAACAAAAAGATAGGGGGTTTGAACTAAAAGTTCTCCCTCAAGATAAGCGAACATGTCATGAAAGCAACAAGATACCAAATCAACTAAAGTAAACTTAATAATATGCTCCCCCTTAACATATGCATATATGCATATATGAATAAATATGAATTATAAAATCAAAATTATGCATTATTTTCTTAAGAGGATGTATATTTGACCACCAAAATAATGTGCCATTCGAAATGCAAGCATGATTTCACAATAAAAACAAATTAATGTGATAAACCAAATATGATTAGCAGGTTATCAAAATGAAGAGAAATATCAAAGAAAATTAATCTATCCTACTCCTACTAGACTTAAGGTAAGAGATTTAACCATTGTCCAAGCATCTCTTGAGTAGCTCATTTGTCATGGAATATGAGGTAGATTTCTTTTTAATCCAAACCATGTCAACTTTTCTTTTATGTGGACATTTTTAATTTATTTTCTCATGCAATAATGAAAAATAATATGAAGAAGGATCTCATTTGGCGATGAAGCCTTAGCAAAGAAGTTCTTGTGAGAAATTTGAAAATTTGAAGGTGTGGATTTCTGAAAGAAATTTTTGTACTTCTTTTCTTATTGGTGGGATTGAATCCCAATCCGGCCTTATCAAAAACACAATTTGCGTTCCCAAAAGCAAATTCAAATTTTGTTCACCTTGGGTAAATTTGGCTAAGGTTTTTGATAAATCTTCAATCTCCTTTTTCAATTCAACTTTTTCTTTTTTAGTAAATTCACTTGAAGGTTGATTAGTTAAAACAAAATTTTCTTTTCTCAAAATTTCATTTTGAGATTTTAAATCATCCAATTGATTTTTCAATTCCTAATTTCCTTTTTAAAAAACAATTAAAGATTGTGTTTTAGAAACATGTTTTTCATTTTTTCTGACTTTAGGGATTCATTTTGGGATTTCAAATCATTTAACTCATTTGAAAGTTTGGAGAATTTCTTTTTAAGAGTAATGTATTTGGCTTTCATATTCTCCAACTCCTCATGTAACTCCTCAAATCACTACACCAAATTCGCCGAATTGTCGCACTTATTTTGGGACAGTTTGTCACTATTTTAAACAGTGACAAATATTGTCACAGTTATCGACAGTGACAACAAAAAAATTGTGACAAATACACAACGTTGTCACAGTTTCTAGCAGTGACTAGGTTTAAGGTAGGTTAGTCACTATTTATAACAGTGACAAATGTGCTAAGTAGGACATGTTGGGTATTAAAAAGTTTTGATTCTAATTTCTATTATCTTTTTTCCCTCCTATTAATCTATTCCCCCCCACTATTCACTCACGCTTTCTTCTCTCTAGACCTATGTCTCGCACTCTTCTCTTTCAATCTCACACAAATACAGGACCGGTTAGCTTCTCTCTCCGGTAACTACTTCGTCGATGACCTTTCTCTCTCTCTCTCTCTCTCTCTCTCAGGTCACCACCGACCACCAACAATCAAGGTTTGGAATAAGTTACTTTCAAAACTTTCAATTTTTCATCAGATCTATACTTTTCGTTTCTCCAACAGCAAGGTATGGAGGTTCGTGAAAGTTGTAATTTTTTTTCACCATATCTAATGGATTTTTGTTCATGTCACTTGCTAATGGTCATGAAAGAGAAGGGTATCAGAAAGCACACCTCCACCATCAACAACCCCCTCTCCTCTCCCTTTAAATTATTGTGTAGATCTGGGCATTTAAGGTTATGAGAAATAAAATGAGCATTTTACCTCCATCAGCACCTCCAGACATGAACCGCGGGCACCACACACTGCCGCCTTCTATCGTCGGGCATAGTTAGACCCAAAGGTACTCTCTTTTCCTCTCCGGCTTTGCTGTCTTCTCCGTATCTCTCTCTATACACACACACACACACATATATATATATGTCTATACACTGCAAAGTCTTGATTTTTGGTATGGGTCTTCAAATCCATTTCATGAAGTTCAACTTTTTGACGTGGGTCTTCATTTTATTCCAAGTTGTTCAATAGAAATTCTGGGCAATTACGTCTGTGAGTTTTTTTCTATTTTTTTAAATTTCTTTGGGGATTGTTTAATTGTTTTGGAGATTTGATGATGTTAAGGGCTTGTTTCAGGAAGATCACTAAACCACCAGTCTAGTTTATTGATATTTTCATTTGCAATAAAGTTTTGATTTTTCTTGATAGGTTTAAGGTTTTATGATCCGGGTGATTGTGTTTTTGTTGTAGAGTTCTCACCTTCAACCAGCTTTTGAACATTCTCATCTCAAAGGACAGATGCCATTGGTACTATTCTTGAACTTTCTGTTTGTTTCTATTGAAAAACATCGACTCAAGAAAAGCTGATTGGAGAAGAACCCCTTTGTATATGAACTTCTAAAGACTCTTCCAATAACTATTCAAGATCTTGAGCCCCATCAGATTCATACATTTTATGAATCGGTGTGTGTTGAAATTGTCCCGAATCGTGGACTTATAACCTTGCTACTCAATATATAAATTCAAGGGGCTACGCCACTCATTGTTAATTGGTTTTGGGTTGGATGCCCCAATTTAACATGGTATCAGAGCCTTGTTTGTCCCCTATCTCTGTAATCCACGTGTGTGCATTTGCCACACGTGCGGGGGCATGTTGTCATCCCACATCACTTAGATGTATTGTTGCTTGTGTAGTTTATAAGGCCTTAGTTTCCCTCTCCTTAACACCTGGGTTTTAAGGAGTTGAATGGGCTGGGCCTTACAAGTGCTATTAGAGCCAGGTTCTGATCCTAGGACATGTGGGTTATGGGCCCACCACGCTTCCACTATGTATTCTTGTAAGGCCCAACCCATTTAACTCCTTAAAATCCAGGTGTTAAGGAGAGCGGAACTAAGGCCTTATAAACTACAGAAGCAACAACACATCTAAGTGATGTGGGACGACAACACGCCCCCGCACATGTGGTAAAGGCACACACGTGGATTACAGAGATAGGGGACAAACAAGGCTCTGATACCACTTGTATGGCCCAACCCATTCAACTCCTTAAAACCCAGATGTTAAGGAAAGGGGAACTAAGACCTTATAAACCGCACAGACAACAATACATCTAAGCAATGTGGGATGACAACACGCCCCTGTACGTGTGGCAAAGGCTTACACGTGGATTACGGAGATAGGGGACAAACAAGGCTCTGATACCACTTTTAAGACCTAGCCCATTCAATTCCTTAAAACTCAAGTGTTAAGGAGAGGGGAACTAAGGCCTTATAAACTGCACAAGCAACAACACATCTAAGTGATGTGGGATGACAACACGCCCCCGCACGTGTGGCAAAGGCACACACATGGATTACGGAGATAGGGGACAAACAAGGCTCAGACACCACTTGTAAGGCACAACCCATTCAACTTCTTAAAACCCAGGTGTTATGGTGAGGGGATCTAAGGCCTTATAAACTACATAGGACACAACACATCTAAGCAATGTAGGACAAGAACAATGTGTCTATCCAATGAACCAAATTGTTGATTTTGCATATAGAATGCTTTATTTGATGTTGCAACAATTTCTGACCCCCTTTTTATAGGTTGGTAACATGGTTCAAACAGAATCTGATCCTCAGAAGAGGGATGAGTATTTGCAGAGGCTCATGGAGCTTCCCAATTAGACGAGATGATATTTTGAATTGCTTATGTTCAAGATAATTCTAAATGCTTGAAGCCCCCTCCCTCCATCTCGCTCTCACTCACAGCTATAGCAGTAACTATTCTATATGTTTCTTGTGGCTTATGAAATCATAATGTAATGCAGAAATGGGCTGAAATCATAGGTAAGGTGCATCAAAGTGTGGATTTCTTAAAGGATCAAGATGTGATCAGGACTGTGCTTACTATACTGCAGATACGATTTTCTAGTAAACAAAGTAGCAAGTTCTGCAATATAATTAAGTTTCTTACAACATAATGTACAATTATGAACTCATATCAACCAGCATTGCCGAAGGAGGGCCCTTTGCCTCTAAGACATCCTATGACTACTTTTGCACACATATCCAATCATTCAAACTTTTACAAATATTAAAACTTTTACAAATAATTGCTATATGTTTTAATCAATCAACCAACTAGAAATGAATAGATTTTTAAGAACTTTTGAATGTTATGCACTTGTTGAACTTGATGTTGTGTGTTGCAATGAAAATGAATCAGCTTTGGGTGTTGCTTCCTATTTCAATTTGTTTAACACTGGTCCAACCATTATGGGGTCGGTTGCATTACGGATTTTTTTTAACAAAATAAACTCAACTAGCTGAGCATTGTTCCTTTTCCACCTTTTTAAAGTTCCTCCTCCTCCTGTACATGGGCATATTCAATTTTTTATTTTCACTGAGTCTATAGTGTTTTCATTTGAATGAAATTGTACCTTGTATTGTCTTCCATTTTGTTTTCCTTGTCAAATTTAGGCTTTGCTTGGGGGAGGAGGGACAAAATAGTAGAGGAAAGGAGAATGGGGTTTTCCTGTGAAGGGAATATGTGCTTTCTTAGGGTCCCTATGGCAGTTTTCTTTTTCTTTTTTTTTTGTAATTGTGAAACGGAAAGTAGTTTTTTACTTTCATGTTTAAAAAAAAAAACCTGAATCACTTTCTTTATTTTTGGTTGTGGTTCAGTTTTGCTAATTTTTTTTGGGTTAGTTCCCACAAGTTTCTTTAGGCATGTTTGCGGTGTGAGTGAGGTTTTTTTTATAGTTTTAACCCTCAAAACACCAAAAATTAAGTTTTTTCAAGCCTAAGTGATGAAAAAGTCATTTTTTTGCGTTATTTGTGAAATAGGATTCCGTTAGTTCCCTCAAGTTTCTTTAGGCATTTTTGAGGTTTGAGTAAGGTTTCGTGGCGTTTGGTTAAGCGTTTTATAGTTTCAACCCTCAAAACCACAAAACTAAATTTTTTCAAGTCTAAGTGATGAAAAAGTCATTTTTTTGCATTATTTGTGAACCGTGATTTAGTTATGTATTCCGTTAGTTCCAACAAGTTTCTTTAGGCATGTTTGAGGTACGAGTAAGGTTTAGTGGCATTCAGATGCACGCTTTACTATTTCACTACTCAAAATCTCAAAAAAAGTTTTTTCAAGTCTAAGTGATGAAAAAGTAATTTTTTTGCATTATTTGTTAACTGTGATTCTGTTATGCATTCCGTTAGTTCTCACAAATTTATTTAGGTATGTTTGAGGTGCGAGTAAGGTTTTGTGGCGTTTGGATAAGTGATTTACAGTTTCACTACTCAAAACCTCAAAAACTAAGTTTTTTCAAGCTTAAGTGGTAAAAAAGTAATTTTTTGCATTATTTGTTAACGGTGATTCCGTTAGTTCCCACAAGTTTCTTTAGGCATTTTTAAGGTATGAGTAAGGTTTCGTGACGTTTGGTTAAGCGGTTTACAGTATCAACCCTCAAAACCCCCAAAACTAAGTTTTTTAAGCCAAAGTGATGAACAAGTCATTTTTTTTTTGCATTATTTGTGAACTGTGATTTCGTTATGCATTCCGTTAGTTCCCACAAGTTTCTTTAGGCATGTTTGAGGTGCGAGTAAGATTTTGTGGAATTCAGATACAATCTTTACCATTTCACTACTCAAAACCTCAAAAAATAAGTTTTTTCAAGTCTAAGTGATGAAAAAGTTATTTTTTCGCATTGTTTGTTAACTGTGATTCTGTTATGTATTCCGTTAGTTCCCATAAGTTTATTTAGACATGTTTGAGGTGCGATTAAGGTTTCGTGGCATTCGGATAAGCGATTTACAGTTTCACTACTCAAAACCTCAAAAACTAAGTTTTTTTAAGTCTAAGTGATGAAAAAGTCATTTTTTTCGTATTATTTGTTAACTGTAATTCTGTTATGCATTCTGTTAGTTTTCACAAGTTTATTTAGGCATGTTTGAGGTGCGAGTAAGGTTTCTTGGCGTTCAGATAAGCGATTTGTAGTTTCACTATTCAAAACCAAAAATTTAGTTTTTTCAAGTCTAAGTGATAAAAAAGTCATTTTTTCACATAATTTGTTAACCGTGTTTCCCTTATGCATTCCTTTAGTTCCCACAACTTTCTTTAGGCATTTGAGGTATGAGTAAGGTTTCGTGGCATTTGGTTAAGCGGTTTACAGTTTTAATCCTCAAAACCCCAAAACTAAGTGTTTTCAAGCCTAAGTGATAAAAAAGTTTTTTTTTTTTTGCATTATTTGTGAACCGGGATTCCGTTAGTTCCCACAAGTTTCTTTATGCATGTTTGAGGTGTGAGTTAGGTTTCGTGGCATTCAAATAAGCAGTTTACAGGTTCACCACTTAAAACCTCAAAAACTAACTGTTTTCAAGCCCAAGTGGTGAAAAAGTCATTTTATTTTTGCATTAGTTGTCAATAGTGATCCGTTCTACATTCTGTTAGTTCCCACAAGTTTATTTAGATATGCTTGAGGTACAGGTAAGGTTTCATGGTGTTCGGATAAGTGATTTATAGTTTTACTACTCAAAACCTCAAAAAATAAGTTTTTTCAAGTTTAAGTGATCTAAAAGTTATTTTTTTTTGGCATTATTTGCTAACCGTGATTTCGTTATGCATTACATTATTTCTAACAAGTTTCTTTAGGCATGTGATCTCGTCAAAATCAAGATATAAAAGTATACTTTACTTTTCTAAAGATTTGTAGTAGTGAAAGTAAAGGTCGAACCCACAGAGATTGAAATACTAAAACACTTTAATTTTAAAACCTAAATTTAATTAATTAAGAAAATGGAATTGGATTTGAATTTTAATTAAACTAATAACAATGAAAATAAATCTAAATTACGAAAGCGATTTAAAATTATTTTTATAAATATGTTTAAGGAACCTAGGATTGCAAATCCACCACTAGCTTCATAATAAGGGTATTTATGAATTACTTTAGCTTATTAAGTTGGATGATAATGGGAAATTGTAGCTACAAGCCCAATTTCTCCGTCAAGAAAATAACTATGGTTCAAGTACCAACATAATCCATCTTCGGTTAGCACGAATTATTCCACACTAAACTAGGGTTGTGGTATAATCCGTCTTATCTAGGCATGGACTATTCGGATACTTGATAGCACAATTCAATTTAAGCACCATTACATGTAAATAATCTAAACAAGCACAGCAAGCATAGATCATTGAGCACACTACCATCAAAATAGATCTAAGACAAGAGTAAACTTTGAAAGTAACGATTTAATCAATAAAAGCACGATTTATTTATAAAAATCCTCGGAACATGTAACTGTCATCCATACATAATAAAACTAAAATAAAAACATAAAATACACCCTATTACTTGGCTAGGGTTTCATTGAAACCCTAGATCTAGAGTTTAGTTGTCCATAGAAGCGGTAGATGGCAAGTAGTTGATGGAGGAGGCCATGGAAATCCTTGGTTTTCTTCTTCTTCTCCTTGCTTTCCTCTCTTCAATGGCTGAAGTTTGTGTTGTATATTGTGTGTATATCAATTGCCAACCCCTTTATTGAAGTAAAATAGGGTATATATAGATTTTACAATAAGTTTTGGAAGCTTTCCTAACCTGAAACGTACTAAAATTGTTTTATTTTGCAATCTGGATGTAATTAGGCAGTTTCGTTCGCGTAGGAATCATCAGTATAGTGAAATACGCAAGTTCCATTTTTGCATAGTTCGCGCGAGCGGGCCGCGCGAGCGCGATATGTGGAGGTCGCGCGAGCGATTTCCTGGGTTTCGCGCGAGCGGGTCGCGCGTGCGATGTGGATTTTCTTGCTTCTTTTGCTCTGCTTTTTTACCTCATTTAACTTGGTTTACTTCATTTCTTCCAAAACCTGTCAGAAAATAGAAAATGAAGTAAAAATATACAAAAACAGGATAAAAAGGTATTAACAAACGTAAGTTAAGGCATATAATTAGGATTTGTTCTCTCCCGATCACACCCCAAACCTACATTTTGCTAGTCCTCGAGCAAAAAGAAAATAAAACTAAAACTACTAATAAAAATCTATTCCATTTTCGCATGGATCGCGATTGCATTTAGCTTATGCAACAAGCCTTTTAAACCCCTAGGTGTCCCTAGTCGGGCGAGTGAAGTCTCGTGAGGGTTCTCGTCAACAAGTCACCCATAACCATCTTTATTTCGTTATATATTTAACAAGTTTTATTAAAACAAAATTCAATACTCCTTATCATAGAACGATGATTCGAAATAGAATAATGAACAAGAAGAAACAGAATCAAATGTCTACCTACATCATGAAAAGCAATCTCAAGCACATGCATTGCATAAATCAATAGAGTTTCTCATAAAATTGCACGTGTGTGATATGGTAGTCAAATAAACATGCGTATGTCATGAACTTGGAATATACTTCGGGTAACCATTTAACTATGTCTCGACTACGAATCTCACAATGTTAATTACACTCTAAAATGAAACACTCAGAAACAGGTGTAATTTTTCTAAAATATGTGAGTAAAGGAAATATATTTTCAAAACAAGAAACCACTCACATATAACTCGGAAAAGACGCATGCATGACATGAAAGAACAGTAGTCTCATGGATAGGATGCCATCAATCAAGAAAAATTACTCATTACCATGTTTTAATCCCCCTCCCATCGTTTACATATCCAAACCATGTTTCGTAGGATCACGTAGGACTTCAAAGGTTGTAATGTGGCTCGGGCAGTGAAAAATGATAGAAATGATTCATTAGGTAGTTTTCAGAATGGCATTGTAAGGCATGTTCAATTTCTTTCATTCTCTCTTCGACCAACTTCATCATTTCATTCTCTTCTTTTCATTCCTTTCAATTTTTATCCTTCTGTTTCTTTTTCTTTTCTTTTTTTTTTTCAATCTTATTCTTTTTTTTTTCTTTTCTTTTTCTCTATTCTTTTCCTCCTTGTTGCTTTTGAAATGAATATTCAATAAATAACAAGGCAACCACCCCAAACATCATCTTATTTTCTTCTTCTTCTCAATCACACATCGCCTTAACACCACTAAAAGTTGATAAATCTTTCAGGGGTGAACTCCAAGTTGGCCAAATTGGAGCAAAAACAGGATAATGGTAATTAAAGAAAAATGGCATATTAATGGCTCAAAGGGCGAACAAAGGAAATTTATCATTTATCGGTCAGTAGCAAACAAATAAGGCCTAAAATCATGTCCTATGGTTATATGGTTCTTCAACGTTACAACGAAAGATTATTTAGCATGGTAACAAATATTTTACTTGACTATCAACCAAAACAAGAATAATGAGACTATAACAACGAGTTAATGCGCTTATTTCAAATGAAATTCGACAAACACAATGTGTATATAACCCTCTAAAAAGAAAAGATAGGCTGAAAAGCTCCCTGGGCTTAGTCTCCACCATGTGTTATCTAGAAATCCGAATCATATTATAGTTCACATCAAACATGTATTCAAGCGACAACGTGCAGTGCATAGCTTTGTGTGCAAATCTATGATAAAACTACGATTCAAATGATACATGACCTAAAACGTCATATCATGACTTTAGCAAATGTTTAATCATATATTCTCATGTTCATCATTCTATAACAATCCAAGTACTATAACAAGAAGTATCAAATTTATATTGCAAAAACGTCGGTAATCATCGTTTATTTAAGCACAAGTATCGAATTTTTTTTGAAAAATTACAGTATAATGTGCATGTAAATACATACCCCCAAACCTAAACCTTTCATTGTCCCCAATGAAACAATGAAATGAAAGAAAGAAAAGTACGCAGATAAGGAATGATAGTACCTCGATTTCGACAAACACAAATCAGTGAACACAGAGGAATATGTCAATAAAGTTCAATGTTACCTGTTACTTCTTGATAAAAGAAAACAAACAAACAAAATAATAAAAGAGCTAAAAGAAGTTTAACTAAGCTAAACGAAACGAAAATAAACTATACGACTGAACAAAATTATGAAAACAAAAAGATAATAACTATAAAAGAAAATATAACATAACTATAAACAAGAAAACAACAAAAGACTCGATCTAAAAAAATACCTAAGAAACAGAAACAGAAAAGTAAAAACTACTCGAACAGGTGGGGGAAAAGGATATAGAAAGCAAAAGAAAAAAAAAATGGGGCATCGCACAAGTGGTCCGCGCGAGAGGCCGACGCGCGCGCGAATCCCAAAATATATACATTTTTTTGAATATCACGCGCTAGCGAGACAGCCTCGCGCCCGCGAATCGAGGCGCGAGATGTAACAGAGAGCTCATAAAAAAAATAATAAAAAATTTCACTAAGGCACAATCTTGCGCGAGCGGGCCGCGCGAGCGACGTCTCGCGCCAGCGGGCCGCGCGCGCGAGAAGGATATTTTCTCTCAGTTCACTTAATTTATGTGTATAAATTAAACATAACTTTACTCCAACTCCCAAACCTGTCCAGAAAACTCAAAAACTGACCAAAATGACCCAAAAATATGCAAAAATAAGAGAAACAGACGAAATGAACCTTGGGTTGCCTCCCAAGAAGCGCTATATTTTACGTCTTCAGCTAGACCAAGCTAGCTCAAGACTCATAGAGGTCGTAACTTGGACTGTGAACCTCTTAAGATATCAGGGAGACTCCGGTGGAAAGCAGAAAGAACATCACAATGAGTCAATTCATTTAATGGTTCATCTTGCTCATGTTTACATCGATTTCTCACCTTCCGAGTAAATTCATCATTAGGGTCCGTACTAATCAAATTCTTCCGCTCATTAATCACTATATTATTCTCCGTACCCATGTATAGTGCATTAGTAAGTTCAATATTCCGTATAACCTCACTTCCCTCCATACATAGATAATCATCGTCTTTGGGAGGTTGATCGACAGCATTAAACACGTTTAATTTTAAGTTTAAATTCCCGAATGACACATTCATCACCCCTGTTCGACAATTGTCCCGCGCATTAGCAGTCGCTAAGAATGGACGACCCAGAATAACAGGGGTATGCTTCCTAGCATCTAGGACATGTTCAGTGTCAAGGACCATAAAATCAATAGGATAAAAACATTGATCAACTTTAACTAAGACGTCCTCGATGATTCCTCTAGGTACTTTGACGGAACGATCCGCTAATTGAATAGTAGCAGCCGTAGGCTTAAGTTCACCTAGTCCTAGTTGTTTATAGATGTGATAAGGCAAGAGATTAACACTCGCACCTAAGTCAAGGAGAGCCCTATGGATGACAGTGTCACCTATGACACATGAAATAGTTGGCGTACTAGGATCCTTATACTTTGGAGGTGAGTGTTGAAAAATAGAACTTACTTTTTCAGTGAGAACGAACACAATTTATGTTTTTGCGTACAAAGATCTTTTAGACATTTAGTGTAAGCGGGAATTTGTTTAATAGCATCGAGAAATGGAATATTGATTTTAACTTGTTTAAATACCTCGAGTATATCCTCAACCTTTGACCCTTTCTTTGGAAAACTTGATGGTTCATCAACGTTAGGTGGAAAGGGCAATTTCGGTATATGATTAGTCAGGGACGTTTCTTTTTCTTTCTTATTTTGGCTCACGTCCTTACCTTCCTTTGTATTAGAGTTGATGTTCATATCTATCACATTCTCATTCGGAATTTCTATTACCTCTTCCTCTCGTGTAGTCAACCTAGTTGAGACGACGTTTACTTGCTCATTCGACCCCTTAACCTCGTATTGTCCCTTAGGGTTTTGATTTGTTTGACTGGGCAACGTCCCCTCGTTTCTACGACTCACTACAGTAGCTAGTTGTCCCATTTGGGATTCAACCTTCGCAATGGATTGTGTGTGTGAGTGCACTATTTGTGCTTGTGCCTGTACTTGTGTTTCGATTTTATTAAGGGACGCCAACACCTTCTCCTCGAAAGCGTTACCCCTTGGAGGGTTCGGATTAGGAGGCGGTTGTTGGTATTGATTAGGTTGAAACTGAGGTCGATATGCATTAGGAAAATTAGTCGCCTCATTAGGATTATTATTATTATTTTTCCACGAGAAGTTAGGATGGTTTCTCCATGGTGCGTCTGGATTATTAGTAGTCGAATTATAATTATTTCGTGGCTATTGTTGAATAGAATTAATGTGTTGCTCCACGAATTCCGAAAATTGACTTGCCGATGGACATGTAAGGATAGAATGTGACGGATCGGAACATATTGCACATACTTCATGAGCGGGTGGGGCTGTCGTTTGGTTCATTGTTAAAAGTCGGTCAAGTTTTTTAGATAGTTCCTGAAATTCTATTGAGTGACTTGACTCAAACTTTACCTCCCATTTGGGTTGCAGATGATACCCCATAGAACGTACCGACACAGCCTGATGCATTGAGTTCTCACTTAACATTTCAAAAATTTTCCAGGCCTCGTCGGTGCTTTTGTGTAGGAAGGTACCCGCACAAACGACATTGACGGTATTACGCACAGAGGGAATAAGTCCCTCGTAAAAGACTTGTACCAACTACTTCTTAGGAACCTGATGATGTGGACACGAGCGTAATAATTCTTAAAATTTTTCCCATGTGTCGTAAAGTGATTCCCCATCTTGCATCACAAAGTTTGTTATGGATTTTCTAATCTGATTAGTTCTTGTGATTGGGAAAAACTTTAGTAAAAATGCGTTGTGTAAGGCTTCCCAAGTTTTAATCGTGTTTGGCTCAAGTGATTGAAGCCGATACTTCGCTTTATCCTTTAAAGAGAATGTGAAGAGACGCAGTTTTAATTCATCATCAGTGAAACTTTGGATTTTTAACGTAGAGCATATATCTTGGAAATCTCCTAAGTGTTGATATGGATCTTCATTTATACGGCCATGGAAAGAAGGAAGCAGTGAGATGGTAGACGACTTTATCTCAAAGTGAGATGACGTCGCCTCCGGTAATTCGATACCAGCCTGTAGCGTGTAAGTCGTAGGGATAAAATAATCTTTAAGCGGAGGAGGTGGCGGTATATTAGGGTTATTATTTTTATTTCCATTGTTTTGATTATTTCCAATGTCGGCCATTGGAATAGGTTCTATGTTAATAAAGCGTGGTTTCTTTAGGTTTTTAAGGGTACTATGTATTTCGGACTCAAACAACGACGATGGTTTCGGAGTTAATTCGTCGTCTATGGTTAACTTAGTTCTAGAAGTTATGTTTGAATACTTATTAATTCTTAATGTACGTTCAAGTTCAAGATCGTAGGGTTTTAATTCCAGTTTACTTGAGCGTGTACCAAACATAAACTAAAAGAAAATAAACTAAAAACAAAAGTTGACTCAAATAATAAAAAAAAAACAAATAGCAATCACGCAACTAAGATAACTAGCACTCAACTACTGTGATGCATGTAAATTATCCTGTAACGCAGTGACCACGTCAATTCCCAGGGCCCTGGGTGTCCTAGTTAATGCAGTGCAATTAACCCTAAACTAATGCAAATAGTGCGTCACCGCGCCCTGACTTACAGTGGTTTAAAGCGAGTTTCACAAGAAGCAATTTACTTGAAATTTTTTTTTTTCGCGTAAGCTCCTTTGATGTGATTAGCTAATCCACTCGGAAACGTTAGAATTTTGACGACTCGAGAAACTACAAAATAAAATAAAAAGTTAGTAACTCAAAATAAACGAAAAAATAAGAAAAAGAAAACCTAATCTAATATTTATGAATTAACTAAACTAAGATTCTAAAACTAAAGGTAGTAATGCAATCCCCGGCAACGGCGCCAAAAATTGATCTCGTCAAAATCAAGCTATAAAAGTATACTTTACTTTTCTAAAGATTTGTAGTAGTGAAAGTAAAGGTCGAACCCACTGAGATTGAAATACTAAAACACTTTAATTTTAAAACCTAAATTTAATTAATTAAGAAAACGGAAGTGGATTTGAATTTTAATTAAACTAATAACAATGAAAATAAATCTAAATTACGAAAGCGATTTAAAATTGTTTTTATAAATATGTTTAAGGAACCTAGGATTGCAAATCCACCACTAGCTTCATAATAAGGGTATTTATGAATTACTTTAGTTTATTAAGTTGGATGATAATGGGAAATTGTAGCTACAAGCCCAATTCCTCCGTCAAGAAAATAACTATGGTTCAAGCACCAACATAATCCATCTTCGGTTAGCACGAATTATCCCGCACTAAACTAGGGTTGTGGTATAATCCGTCTAATCTAGGCATGGACTATTCGGATACTTGATAGCACAATTCAATTTAAGCACCATTACATGTAAATAATCTAAACAAGCACAGCAAGCATAGATCATTGAGCACACTACCATCAAAATAGATCTAAGACAAAAGTAAACTTTGAAAGTAACGATTTAATCAATAAAAGCACGATTTATTTATAAAAATTCTCGGAACATGTAACTGTCATCCATACATAATAAAACTAAAATAAAACATAAAACATACCCTATTACTTGGCTAGGGTTTCATTGAAACCCTAGATCTAGAGTTTAGTTGTCCATAGAAGCGGTAGATGGCAAGTAGTTGATGGAGGAGGCCATGGAAATCCTTGGTCTTCTTCTTCTTCTCCTTGCTTTCCTCTCTTCAATGGCTGAAGTTTTTGTTGTATATTGTGTGTATATCAATTGCCAACCCCTTTATTGAAGTAAAATAGGGTATATATAGATTTTACAACAAGTTTTGGAAGCTTTCCTAACCTGAAACGTACTAAAACTGCTTTATTTTGCAATCTGGACGTAATTAGGCAGTTTCGTTCGCGTAGGAATCATCAGTATAGTGAAATACGCAAGTTCCATTTTTGCATAGTTCGCGCGAGCGGGCCGCGCGAGCGCGATATGTGGAGGTCGCGCGAGCAATTTCCTGGGTTTCGCGCAAGCGGGTCGCGCGCGCGATGTGGATTTTCTTGCTTCTTTTGCTCTGCTTTTTCACCCCATTTAACTTGGTTTACTTGATTTCTTCCAAAACCTGTCAAAAAATAGAAAACGAAGTAAAAATATACAAAAACAGGATAAAAAGGTATTAACAAACGTAAGTTAAGGCATATAATTAGGATCTGTTCTCTCCCAATCAGCATGTTTGAGGTGTGAGTAAGATTTCGTGGTGTTTGGTTAAGCGATTTACAATTTCAACCATTAAAACCCCCAAAACTAAGTTTGTTCAAGCCTAAGTGATGAAAAAGTCATTTCTTTCACATTATTTGTGAATCGGGATTCTGTTAGCTTCCACAAGTTTCTTCATGCTTGTTTGAGGTCCGAGTAAGGTTTCGTGGCGTTCGGATAAGCGGTTTACAGTTTCACTACTCAAAACCTAAAAAACCAAGTTTTTTCAAGCCTAAGTGATGAAAAAGTCATTTTTTCGATTTATTTGGGAATGATTAAAATCACGAGGATGGAAGTTGAAAGATTTCCAAATTCTAAAATCAACTCATGAATTACAACTACAAGTATTGATGTACTTTATTCATGGTGAAAAGCATTATTCACAAGTCATTTCCATGGTTGTTAGGATAGGTCAATTCACAACTCGATTCATATGAGTCAATTTGAGTCTCATACAACCCGTATGATTCACAATTCAATACTTTTCACATTTCTTAGTTCTGAACTCTAATGTTTTAATTGGAGAAGTTTCAAGATTTTGAGCCTTGATAGTACATGAAACTTGTGTTGATCGAATGGTTATTTGGTTCTTTTTGAGCATTGTACATGTATTTTTCTATGTATGCAACATATGTACATGTATTACTATTTATGTTCTCCTATAAGCGAGCCCTACGATTTATGATTAGATGCAATTCATGATTTAAAATTCCGAGGTGTGCACGTGTGCTTGATTTCTTATGTAATTTGTGAAATTAACAATTTATGCTTGCTTCATTTACTGTAATTGGATGAATTGGGTCTTCACATGGATTTTTAGTCTGTTGTTATTCACATTCACACACAAGCAAGGCTCAATTCTCTTGATTTTGTTATAGTTGGATGAATTAGGTCTTCACATGTATTTTTAGTCCCTTGTTGTCGACATTCATACACAAGCAAGGCCCAATTCTCTTGATTTTATTATAGTTGGATGAATTGGGTCTTCACATGAATTTTTAATCTCTTGTTCTTCACATTCACACACAAGCAAGGCCCAATTTTTATTTATAATAGTTGGATTGCAATTTTTGTTATTTGTGTTTATATTGTGTTAGGTACCAAAATTAATAGGTGGATTCTTGCAAAAACAAGATATTTTTTTTTCAATTTTTTTTCCACATTGTCATTGTTTTAAACCGTGACAATTATTTGTCATAGTTGAAAACAGTGACTAATATAATACATTGTCACTATTCATAACAGTCACAAATACGTGACTAATATTTTTCACTGTTAAGAACAGTGACTAACATGAATATTTGTCACTGTTCAGAACAGTGCCAAAATGTGACAATTTGAAGGGATATCTCACTTTTAAGTGGTATCAAAACAAACCGTGACAAAGAGTATTGTCACTGTTTTCGACAATGACAGAAAAAATTGTCATGCTTTGAATTGTCACGGATTTAAATCGTGACAAAGGGGCTTTGTCACTGTTTTAAGTAGTGACAATTCGGCCATTCTGGTGTAGTGAATGCACATTGAATTTCATCATAATTAGAAGATGAGTTAGAGTTTACCTCTTTTACATTACTTTCATGGGCGGCTTCTTTGTCGCTTGACTCGTCTTTGGATGCATCACTATCTGAATTGCTCCAAGTGCCCCCTTTTTTCTATTTTCTCATTCTCCTCATCTTCTTCATTGACAAATAGGCATACATAATTTCTTCTTTCTCTTGTTCAAAATCCTTTTTTTGTACTTCTTGTTGATGAGTTAGGTTTTCAACATTTCCTATAACATCATCAACTCGTTGTTGCAACTCAAGGATTTGGTTAGTAGCATTATGAACATTTTCTAAACATAACCAAATTTCATTAGGATTAAAGCATGAACGAATTCTATTATATGTGGTATTATCTAAAGCATCATATAGAATTTTCATTGCTCTAAGATTTAATATAGCTTTATTTTGATCACTCTCATTCCATTTAATCTTTGATTTAGGAGAAAAATCATTCTTGACAATACTCCAAAGATTGTAGTCAAGTGAAGAAAGTAAATTTCTATTCTCTTCTTCCGTTGATCATACTTATGATCACTCAACGACGAAGAAGTGTTCATACAATAACCTTTTTTTAAAAATGTAGTTTCCATAAAATCTTTTGAATTAGAAGAGCTGAAGCTCTGATACCAATTGTTGGCCCGAAATAAAAACCTTAGGGGGGTGTGTGTGTGTGTGTGTGTGTGGGGGGGGGGGGGGGGGGGGGGGGGAGATAAGGTTTTAGCAAAAAACTAGAATTTAAAAACTTAATAGCAAATTAAACACAATTACAAGCAATGAAGGAAAGAGAGAAGGGAAAAGGCACTTGCAAACTGAGTTTACAAGTGGTTTGCAATATGCACACCTCGACCTATGTCCACCCCCCAAGAACACCTCTTGAGGATTCATTTACCAACTTACTTACGTGTGTAGATCAAACCATTTTAATACATTTCACGGGTGTGCACCAAACAGTTACAAGAGCGTTCAATCTCTTCCAAATAAGAACATATCTTCTTTGCACACAAGGGTTACTAATACTCACTCTTTACAAATAAATGATTTGGGTACAAAGATAACTCTCTTGAAGAGTAGATAATACAAATGAAAGTTTACTATAATTTGCTCTCTCAAGAATTACAATTGAAATCTAAAGCAAATTGATTTTTCACTCAAACTAGGGTTCAAATATGAATGGTGATTAAACAAGATGTTTGAGTGATTTTTCTTGATTGCCCAACACTTAAAATCACCCCTATATATAGGTTTTAAACATATATGACCGTTGGGAGTGGTTGGGGGTGTAAAAGGAATTTTTGGAGAGTTTAGAAAACTAGTCATTATGCTGTTCTATGAAATCCAATCGACTGTATAAGCGATCCAATCAACTGGATAAGTATAACAGTAGCTACCTATCCCAAACACAAAATGCTAGACTGTTTTTAAATCCAGTCGACTGGAAATACAAATCCAGTCGACTGTACTGACAATCTAGTCAAATGTATTGACTGTCCAACTCCCTCTACAAAACTCGGATTTACGATCCGTTTGAAGATTCAAAAACTAGATTCAAATACCTTTCCAACCATATAAGATTAAACATCTAGTTCCTTACCAATTAAATCAGCTTTGCCTTTAAAGATGACTATTTGCAAAGAGTTGTTCATTTTGACTTAGCCACTTGAAAACTTTTGTGAAATGAATTTAAGTGAGTGGTCTAAGTATATTTAGGTCCTTGAAAGTATTTTAAAGTGTAAGAGTAAGGATCCTAAAGTCCAACTAATGTTACTTGAGCTCTTATGAGTGATTGATCAAAATGCTTTACAAGTAAATCCAAGTCTTCAACCAAGGATGAAAAATCTTCACGTCTTCAAGCTTGATCCTTGTTGAGGTCCATCACTCTTGGGCTTCACTATATGCTGTCTCATGAAATCAAACAAAGTTAGAACATTTAAGTGCATAGTTCAAGAGAAAAGCACAATGAAAATGATTTGATAATAGTTTAGAATATAACAATTAACAACATGCTATTATCAATAGATTTGTCATCATCAAAACAAACATAAATAATGCCCTAAAGAAATTCAAGGCTAACATAGATAATCTTGAAAAGCACCCCCATCTGCTTATGTAAGGGTGTAAGTAGTTGATTTTTTTTTTCCGGTTTTTTCATGAAAATAAACCCGACCAATAGTGACAATCGATCGAGCTGTGTTCATGTTGGCAAGCCCTAGTTCGTAGTCCTAGTTAGTGGGGGCTGGGGAATGGTGGGATTGGCTTGATTAGAAGTAGGCCACTATACTAAATTACTTTTACTATGTGGACTGAATCACTTTCTCTGATTTCTCTCTCAATATTGGAACTTTTGTGGTATGTTAATGTTCGGCTTCCAAAAATGGCATCCAAACAAAAGGAGAAATCTGTAGTTAACACATTTGCTATCCTGTGTCGTATACCCGCAGTCAATAAGAATAGTTCTTACAAGTGGGACCTCTCTTATGGGATTCAAATAGGTGGGCCTTATTACTCACATAAACCATTCATATTGGTTGCAAAGTCCCATGTGTTACCCTCAAGGTATCAAAAATTTATCGAACAAAAGATTTTCTATAAAATGATGGAAACAAAAAAACACACATGACTATGAAATATTACTCTTTGACATAAAAGTTCAAACTGTTAAGTATGAAAAGATAAAATATTTGTACATATATAGTGTCACGAAATTAATGAAACCCCCTCATTCGAAGTCATGAAAAAACATATTCATTTTGGTATCACGAAAAACATGCTTACATCTAGATACCATAACAACGTTATTATTAATATGTGTACATATGTTTAGATTTATTAGTGTTGTACTACCATTTATACTACACTGTCTAGGTTTAATGTACTAGTACTATCATTTCCTTATTTTGTCTTTCACTTGTCCTATATAAAGGACCCCCCTTCATTGTAATTAATATATACACTGAATCTACAATTCTTTCTTTCTATACTTTATCATGGTATCAGAGCCAAACCACTATTGGTGACCTGTGCAAACCTATAATCTGCCACCTCACAACATCAGAAACACAATCTACCACCGCCACACCATCAACACCAAACACCACTTTGCAAAGACCATAAACTTCATCATCACCAAATAGATGTCGCTTACATCACCAAAACAAAGACCACAATCTGCCAAAAAAAAAACTTAATCTGCCAAGACCACAATCTGCAAAGACTTCATCGTTACATCATCATCATACCCCAACCCCAAATTTGATCCACCAATCTATCACACCACCAATCTGCCAAATCATCATTTTGCCACAACTCATATCAGACCCCAACCCACCAATTTTGTCTATTGAATCATCACCAAACCGCCATACCATCATCACCTATCTTCCTAGCACACTACCGATTTTGTCACCAATTATCATACTATCGATTTTGACCCCATCCCCTTTATCACCGCACCGAATCTTCACAGCATTACCATCACCAAAACCTCTTGCCCGATCCTCATCTCACCAATCTACACATACCACCACCGCCGAATCAATCTTACCACCAATCACCTTTTACTCATTAGACAACCAACTAACCCTTTCTTCCGCACCACCCTCTAAACCTAATACTCACATTCATTGCTAAAACTAGATCTGACCCAGCCCAAATTCAGATTCGACCCCACCAGACCTATCATGACCCAACTTGTCCCGTCCCTTATCATATCCTATTATCTATGGAGCGCACCGAGGTCTCGCATCCCATTTCCACCTATTGGATAGAACCAATTACATACCTTGGGCCCAGGCTATGTCTAGATTTCTCAAAGGCCACAAGCTCTGGCGTTATGTCAAGGCGACATCACTGAACCAAAATAAACTATCGGAGAAGATGATATCAAATTTGCAGAACACCTTAAAGATTGGGACATAAAAAACCACTAGATTATCACGTGGTTCTGAAATACTGCTGTCAGCTCTATTCATCTTCAATTTGGCAAATTTTCTACAGCTAAATCTGTCTAGGATTTCTTGCAAATTGGTATACCACTGCTGATCTTGCACATCAGTATCAGATGCTCTTGAATCTTCATCACATGCAACAGCAACCTGGCCAGTCCAATAACACATTCCTCTTTGAAATCCACTATTTTTGGGATTAACTATCTTCTTCAGAATCCACATGAACTAATCCCTCTGATGCTAAAAAGTTCTCTCACTTTAGAGATCAATAACATGTCATTCTATTTTTGATGGCATTAACTGATGAATTTGAGCCTGTCCGTGCATCTCTCCTTCATCGTACTCCTCTGCCCATATTGGAATAAGTCATTACTGAGCTTCTGTTCGTGGAGACTCATCTTGCCACTCGCAAGACTTCACAACAAATAAAATCCTGGCAGTTCATAGAGGGTCCTCTTTTGGTAATAAAAATAATCAAAAGCATCAGCATCATCAACATGACTCCAACTCTTCTGGAATGCTCTGTAACTATTGCACACTACATGGACACATTCTCTTAAATTTTCCCACACGTGTTTGTAAGAACTGTAAGAAGATAGGTCCTGGTCACTATCAAAGTGACTACTTTAAAAATCCTGATAGACCTGCCCATAACATGTCTCAAGGGGGTCAGTCCAGGTCTACTTACAGAGGTTCAAACAAGTTTGTCGCCACTATTATTGAGAGTTCATCATCCACTGCCCCTACTGAAGTCTTTTCTACTGCACATCTTGAGGACTTCCTCAAACAGGTTCTATCATATTCTGGTAATGTACCTTCAACTACCATGCCTGTTACTCTAGGTACCTCTTCTTGATTTATTGATTCTGCCTGTTGCAATCATATGACACATGATTCCACAAACTTTTCCACCAAATATACCACTCCTCATACTCCAACCATCCACAGTGCTGATGGTTCCCATATGTTTGTCAATCATATAGGAAATATCTCCACCTCTCATACATTTCTGCCTGATGCTTATTTCATTCCCAAACTCACAATGAATCTCATTTCTATTGGTCAACTTTGTGATCTTGGACTTACTATAAGTTTTTCTGCTTCTGGTTGTGTGCAGGATCCAAAGACAGGACAGACTCTTGGGATAGGCTGTAAGACTGGATGCCTCTTTGAACTCACCAGTCTTTGCATTCCATCAGACCTTATTCAATCAATCTAAAAGGCAGCCTCTACTACATCTACTCATTCTATCAATCTTTGACACGCTCGATTGGGCCATGCTTCTATTGGTCGTCTACAAAATTTGGTTTCTAGTGGTCAACTAGGGTTAGTCAATAATGAGAATTTTGATTGTCTTTCTTGTCAAATTATAAAACAATCAGCATCGCCGTTTAATAAAAGTGTCTCACTTTCTTCTGTACCCTTTGACTTGATACACTATGATGTTTAGGGTCCTTCTCCCACCACCACTATGGATGATCTAGCTATTATGTAATCTTTGTAGATGATTACTCTCGTTACACTTGGCCTTACCTTATGATTAGTCATTCTAAATTACAACAGATATACTTCGACTTTGTTAATATGATCAAAATACAATTCTCTTGTGATATCAAAGTCTTCCGTGTTGATAATGCAGTTGAATACAAGGACTATAAAGTTCTTAAATTCCTTCGTCAACATGGAACACTTCCCCATCAGTCTTGCCCTGGCACTTCCCAACAAAATGGGTGTGCTGAGCGCAAACACAGACATATTCTTAATAATATTCGTGCTTTACTCCTCTCTACATCATGTCCTGAACGTTTTTGGGGGAAAGTTGATCTCACTTATGTTTATACCATGAATCGAGTCCCCTTTCCTACTATATAAAATTAGTCCCCTTGTGAACGTCTCTATGGCTATTTACCTGACCATACCACCCTTAAAACCTTTGGTTTTGGCTATTTTGTTCTTCTCCAACCCCATAAATGTTCAAAACTAGAATCACGTGCTCATCTATGCTATTTCTTGGGCTATGGCATTGAACACAAAGGATATCGCTATTGGGATCCCTCTTCAAAAGTCTCCGTATATCTCATCATGTGGTCTTCTGGGAACACAAATGTTCTCATCCATGTCCCAGTTTCACCTCACACCTGCTACTACTCCCATCTTTTTCACTGATCCTTCCACTGAACTGTTCCCTGACATTATTGATACAAATCTGTCTCCATCCATTTTACCCTCCCCTGATCTACAAACTTCAACCCCTGAGCCACAAGCCCCACATGATGGATATGAACCTGAGTCATCTACCTTACCCTCTTCTGAGCTGTCTATTCTACCCGATGGATCTGTATCAGCTTTTGATGATCATCCTCGCCATAGTGACCGGGTAAGAACAAAATTGGTTCACCTTCATGATTTTGTTGTTTTTTCTACCATTTTATCTCATTATGAGCCTCAGACCTATCACGAGGCTAGCTCTGACCTACTTTGGTAGAAAGCAATAAATGATGAATTACAGGCATTAGATCAAAATCATAAATGGGACCAAGTTGATCATCTGATTAGAAAAAAAATGTTATAGGGTGGTATAAATGGGTTTACAAAGTCAAAACCCACTCTGATGGGTCTATTGAATGCTACAAAGCCCGTCTAGTGGCTAAGGGATTTACATAGGAGTATGATATCGATTTCAAGGAGACCTGTGCTCCTATTGCTTGCCTTACTTCAATTCGTAGCCTTATTGCTATTGCAGCAGTTCGTCGTTGGGATTTATTTCAGATGGATGTGAAAAATGCCTTCCTAAATGGTGAACTCAATGAAGAAGTTTACATGTGTCCTTCTCCTGGTTTTCATCACCTTCCTCATCAGGTCTGTAAGATTTGTCGGGCTCTTTATGGTCTCAAACAAGCCCCTCGTGCGTGGTTTCCAAGTTCAGCAGTATTGTTGAGAACTTTGGGTTCACTTCTAGCTCCTATGATTTTGCTCTCTTTATTCGCAAAATAGCTCAGGGAACTATTCTGCTTCTTCTCTATGTCGATGATATGATTATTACGGAGGATGATATAATTGGCATCTCAGATCTCAAGGCATATCTCAGTCAACATGTTGAGATGAAAGATCTTGGGAAACTTAACTATTTCTTGGGACTCGCATCACTTCCAATACTGATGGTTATTATATCTCACAAGCAGTATTCTTCTGATCTTCTTACTCGGGCAAGCATCCTTGACAATAAAACCAGTCTTACTCCTCTTGAGCTCAATTCTAAGTTCACTCCTAAGGATGGGACCCCTCTTGATGATCCTGCTCTATATAGCCAGCTGGTAGGGAGCCTTGTTTATCACACAGTTACTCGACCGGACATTGCCTATGTCATTCATATCGTAAGCCAGTTCCTTTTTATTCCCTGCTCATCTCATTTTGCAGCTGTACTACGTATTCTCATATATGTCAAAGAAACTATGTTTGATGGTGTTCATTTTTCTGCCCATTCTTTACTTGAACTTCATGCCTACTCTGACGCTAATGGGGTAGGAGATCCCACGAATCCTCGCTCTACTATAGGCTATTGCTTCTTTCTTGGTGACTCTCTTATTTCCTTGTGAAGCAAGAAGCAAAATGTCATTGCCTGGTCTAGCACTAAGGCAGAATATCGTGCCCTAGCTGATGCTACCTAAGAACTCCTCTACCTTTGCTGGTTACTTGAGGACTTAGGTGTATTCACTCCACTTCCACTACTATATATTATGACAATCAAAGTGCAATTCAGATTGCTCACAACGATATTTTTCATGAATGCACGAAACATATAGAGATCGATTGTCATTTTGTGCATCACCATCTCACTCAAGGCAACGTCCAGCTTGTCTCTTTCATCTGCTGATCAAACTACTGATATCTTTACCAAAACTCATACTCCAAGACGTCTTTAGGACTTGGTTTCCAAACTCAAGCTGATCTCTATTTTACCACCTTGAATTTGAGGGGAGATGTTAATATATGTATATATGTCTAGATGTATTAGGGTTATAATGCCATTTATACTACACTGTCTAGGTTCAATATACTAGTACTATCATTTCCTTATTCTGTCTTTCCCTTGTCCTATATAAAGGACCCCTCTTCATTGTAATTGATATATACACTGAATATACAATTCTCTCTTTCTATACTTTATTAGTTATAATGTCTAGTAAGAGCCTGTCTATCTGTGCTTATGCTTACACGATCTTTATCATAATTGGTAGAATCGCTTAAAAATAGAACTAATTATTATGATTTGGGTGTTTGGTTAATCTATCTATCTATCTATCTATCTATATATGTTTGCATTGATCAAACATATGGATAATCTTGAAAAGTGCCCCCACCTGCTTATACAGGGGGTGTAAGTGGTCGATTTTTTTCCTTCAATTTTTTCACGAAAAAAACACCGACCAATAGTGACAGTCAGTCAGTTTTTGAAGCATTCGATCAATTTTGGCTTGAACATACATTTAAAATATCGACCAATTGATTTTTTGGTCGATCGATTTTTTGGATTTATACTTACACCCCTGTGCTTATGGACCAACTGCTTTTTGGACAAGATTTGCTTATATTTTTGCTAAAACAAACAGATTAATAAACAGTTTGGGCCACCAAAACTGCTTAATATAAATAAATAAGCAATGACAAACAGCCTCTAAATGGTGTGATATCAACGTTGTATCTAACATTTTCTATGTAGAAGATTATATCGAGACAATCGACATACTTAGACAATGTAATTGCATGGGTTAACTTGGCAATTCGAGGAGTCCACAATGATGCTCAAGTCATGGAGTATTATCTTGTCACACCCGTATTTCTTGATATGTGATTTGAGTATTTTGTGGGTGTATGTCAGTTACGGAACTCTACAGAGGCCCAGGGTGCCACAGCCCATACAAATTTTATTTTATTTAAAAAAAAAAATGGATTATGTATATGTAATTTGTATAATTTTAATGTTCATTTATGTGTTGGCCCTTCCAAAATTTTAACTTTTAGAAAGAGTAGCACTATACTTTTCAAATATGAATTCCAAATTTGATTATCAAATGTAATGTTAGTTGTTTCAAACGCAGTTGCATATGGTACCATTAATTATCATCACAATATATGGTACAACTTCCTATGCCAATTGATAACCAAATTTGGTATTCAAATTTGAGAAGCATGGCATTACTCTTTAACAAATGGTTTATGCCTATATACAATTTTAACACTCACGGTGATAGACCATAAGCAAAAGGATTATAATACGTATTACGAATTTCAAACACCAAAACCTCCCAACTCTCAAACTGGACATAAACCCTCACACAGTAAAATTATAATTTTTTTGTTACAAAAATTCATACCCGAAAATATGTAAAAATAGATCTGAAAAAAGAATTAGCTCGAGTGCGCTGCCCCTAAACCCCGTCTGTCCTTATTCAATAACTCGACCCACTTAGGAAAAGTTCCTGATTCATGCAAGAATGAATATCACGGTGATCATCACACGGTATAACGATCACATAGAATCATTTCTACAAGTCATGAGCAAAGTACTAATGATTATCAAAGTGGTCACTTCAACTCTTACATTTAAAACCTAAAGACTAAAGTCAGTGCTTTATTTTCCCGAAAGGGGAAAGTAAATAGTATAATGTTTGAATGTGTTATATACATTTAATTGGTGAAGAAGCCACTGGCCTTCAGAGAACTGTCCCTTCTACTGCAAAAAGTGTTTGACCTTGTTTGTTCAACATGTGAATGTATATCTTCTTCTTCTTCTCCTTCTTCTTCTTTCTCAACATCCCTTTGCTCAAGAATTTATTCCACTGCAGTATATACATTATACACATATATGCATATATAAGTATCTTAGAAGTAACATTTACATAAGTCTCGATCTTAGTATTGATGGCTTCAAGAAACTGGCCACACGGCCTAAGAGTTGCAGTCACATTCATTCTCATCTCTTCTCTTACATTTCAGTCTCCAAAATCAGGTAAAGATCTTATATAGAGCGTGTTTGGCTCAGCTTACAATAGTTCTAGACGTGGTTTTGAAACGCAATCACGTGTTTGGCAAAACTGCATAGGACTGCTGTTGCAATATAATTAGCAAGATCGCTGGAGTTCTTTTGCCAACCGGACCCATTCTTCCCATTGTAGCTGAAAATCCATATGTGTTTAATTTAATTTTATTTATTTATTTATGGAATTTTAGTTTAAAGTCCTCTAAAATAAACTTTTTTTAGTATCAAGTACAATCCATTTTTTATTTGAGTGAATTTCACATAACTTTTGTTAAAATTGAACTAGTTATGTGAAATTTTACATAAAAATATTATGTGATATTTCACATAACTTTTCATGTACTTACCATGATTGTCAGCCAAAAAAAGATTAATTAAGATTCACTAGTGAATTTTAACTAAAATGACTAACATGATTGACTTTTTGCTGAATTTCTAATTTTTTTTAGTTGGTATTTTAAGTTATTTTCTTAAAGCAGCTACTTATTTCCCTTTCTTTCTACTAGGTCCACACACATGCTTGAATGTATGTATGCATAGATAATATATACATTTCTAACGAGCAAGCCTCCTTTAATTACATTGAAAATTTTACAATACCGAAAATAATATTTCAAGTACTAAAATTAGAATGTGATTGTTCACAGTGTTTTATTTATTTTATATATAGAATTTTTATACTTAAAGATTTCAAATAATTTTGACTGGTTTTGAGTTAAGTGGTGTACACTATCAAACACTAAAAAAAAAGGTACTAATTTTGGTTATCAAAAACACTGATTTTGTTTTGAAATTGGCAGTGGGGTTGCAGTTGAGTGAGAGAATAATGAAGCAAAGGAAAACCGTGTTGGGTTCAAGGCCTCCTGGTTGTGTGAACAAGTGCATGAGCTGTAGGCCTTGTTTGGCTGCCCTTGTTATTCCTCCTCACCAAAGGAGAGGGTTTAGAAAATCAATGTCTCATGGTGAAGATGATAGCTATTACCTCCTCTCATGGAAATGCAGATGTGGAAGTAAGGTTTATCAACCTTGATATTTTGACATACAATCTCTCTCTCTCTCTCTCTCTCTCTCTCTCTCTCTCTCTCTCTCTCTCAATATATATATATATATATTTAAATTTAACTGGCTAATAAATTGTATATTTTTTTAAGTTGACCATTGTAATGGCATGTCCCTCTCTCTCTCTCTCTCTCTCTCTCTCTCTCTCTCTCTCTCTCTCTCTCTCTCTCTCTCTCTCTCTCTCTCTTCTCATTCTCTACAATGATCTGTATTGAAAGATCATATATTATCTTATGTGATTCTAAGGATTTTGATGGGGATCGTAAATCCATAAGAAGAAGCTCATGCACTAAGTCCTTAATTTTTATTTTTACTCCGTATTTTTCTATTGTGAAAATACCTCAATCGTACGTGTACGGTATGTAGTTTTTCTTCTGTATTTAGATGGTCATGAGACTGTATTAAGGATAATTAAATTGACCTACCTGATATTTTTAACAATTTTAGAGAGACTCCCATATTGTTTGTGATAGTATATATAATTACATATGTTTATACACACACATATATATATATATATATATATTGGCCTCCCCTATGCTTCCACAAGTTAAAAAATGGATGGCTTACACATTATGATTTTTAAATGACAAGTTTCCCCTTTTATATGTTGGTACTCAATGTAATGAGGTCATTGTAATTTCAAAAACATTAATGACAATTACAGAAAAACGTTGGTACACAAGTTTAGGGGGTTAACTGTTGTTGGAAAATAGAAAGGATAGGATAATAGTATGATTTTGATTTGAGGCGTGTAATAGTTATATTGTCCTTAAAAATATTTCATTCTCTGGGAGTCAGTGATTCGATGCAAAAGGTCTCAATATGTTGATATATTTTCTGAGATTCAGCAATCAAGTCTTTCAAACGTGCACTTTAATTGAAAGAGTATTTGAACGCTTAAAATTGTTCCAAAAAACAGAGGAAAACTTTCAGAAACAGTTTTTCAGAGAAGAAAAGTATTATTTTGTATTTTGTGTAACTGGAGGAAGACGAGTTCTTAATTTTATATATCAAAAACCAGTACGAAATTAAGTGTATAATAGCAAGGAATTAAGACCAGCCCCCAACAAAGTCATATTATTAGTAGGAGATTAAAACTGTCCAACAGTAACATAATAAATAGGCAATTAAAACAGATTTAACACAGGAATTTCAGTGAGCAAAAACGTGACCACTCCCTTGTACGTATACGCACTGTAGGCAGGAGAGGAATCAGGAATTTATTTTGGAAGGGTTGAGTTGCTATTTATGTTATCTAACAATGACACATGGGGTTTGGGGCAGCGCTCCCGAGACGAATTTTTTTGTTCTATTTATACATGAGTATACTTTTTTTTCTTATCAGTAAGACTGCAAATTTATTATGTACGGTTATTTTGTATGGTGGGTTGAGTTTATCATAATGAGTGGTCTAATTGTATACAGTAATACTATTCTGCTAAAATCTTGTATCCAAATGATTCTCAAACATATGTGGTTGAAGTTGAGAGTTGAAAGAAAACAATAAAATGGTTTAAGAAGACTAAGGGAGTAGCATCTTTTTTTGTTTGGGGGTGCCAGAAACAACAAAACATGAGTAGCAGATTTTTTTTGTTTGGGGTGCCAACAGACAACAAAATATGAGGCATAGAACACATACATGTATATTAGTAAAATCAATTTACCACATGTGAAGGGTGCCATGGCACCCCCTACTATACACTTAGTTCCGCCCCTGACTGCAGGCCCGCACAGGTAGGGGTGGGCAATCGGACAGTTCGGGTTCGAACCGAGAAGTTCGGGTCGGGTTGGTCGGGTTCGGGTTGAGGTTTTTGGTACCGAAATCCGAACTGAAGTAAAGTTCGAAACTATAGTTCGGGTTTCGAAAAAGCAGTTCGGGTTCGGGTTGGAAGTTCGGGTTCAAACTATGGTTCATCATTAACAAAAAAAAAAAAAAAAACCAGAAAAGCCCACCGACTCTGTTCATCATTAACTCTCAGTGTTTCACACCGAAACACACATACACTGTTATACTTAATACACTTATATACATACAACTTACTATTTACTTTACTAACTTAGTGTTCATCAGACTCATCAGAGACCCATTTCAAAAAAAATAAAAAAAGTGTCCATCACTCATCAGAGAATAATTTGCCCTTTTGAATAATTTACCCTTTTGAATGGCCAATTGAAACCCTCTGACTCAGTGACTCCCAAAGTTCATCTGCTACACAAATTTGTAGCCAACCATGGAAGGTCAAGTTGGATACTCTGAGAGAGAGAGACTCAGAGAGAAAGATCAGATACCTTGTGGCTTATGGAGTCGTGGGCCCGTGGTCGTGGCCGTACGCCTCCGCCTGACAGAGACCCGCAGTTGCCGTCGCCGAGAGGAGGAAGGTGTGAGGTCTGGTCTGCGACTGTGACTCTAGGTGAGTTGAGGCGTTGAGCTGTTGAGGGTTCAGGTTCACCCATTCATGGATCTGAGTCTCTGAGAGATGTGATTCTGTGAGTTTGATTTTGAGCCCTAATTGACTAATTCCTCAAACATGTTCTTATATATAACTTACAAGTTCGGATGTTCGGTTTTGAACCGAAGTTATTTTTCTTACCGAAAACCGAACTAAAGTAATTAGTACAGTTCGGTTTCGAACTGAAATAAGTTCGGGTCGGTTTTTATCCGAACCGAATTGTGTAAAATTTTCGGGTTCGGTTCGGTTGTTCGGGTTTATCCGAATTATGCCCACCCCTACGCACAGGTATTGATTTCAAGTCAAATCGAGTGGTTCAAATTCGAGATTTGCACCCCTACTGTGCGCACGTGAGAGAACCTCTTTACAACACAAGCTTAACAAGCTAAGGATGTAAGATCATATGTAATTAATGAGTATAAAGGTCTTATCTTTAAGTAATGTGAGAAACTTGTCATATCAAACCAGAAGGCTTTGTTTGAGTTTTTTGAAATAAAGGCCCAAGATCCAAATAAAAAAGATTTAATTTGCTATAACCCCATGGCCAAGCTCAGTAATAAATCAAACAACTTAACTGCTTAATTTCAATGAATGCCTCACAACAATGATATGAGGAGATCGTTGTAATTTAGAAACAATGATGACTTCTGTGTGAGTTCTTTATCTGATGTGTATGGTATATGAGGGATGGTATAACTCGTAAGCTGGTTAGTGTCAAGTGGAGTAACGAGTGGAAAAGTAACAGTGAGAGTTTTGCAAAATATAATAATAATAATAATAAATAAATGTATGTTAATAACCAACGATGGTAAGACTTGGAGAGTGTATGGCTCGAGTGAGAACCAGAGTAGTCCCAAATAAGAGAGAGAGAAAGCAATAGAGCGTTGATTATCGGTTAGAGACTAGTGTACGAAAGAGAGCTATTGTGTGGATAAAGGAGGGGTAGGGGAGGGTTGAGTAGTGGCTGAGAGTTGTATTTTTCGGGAATTTTGGAGAAGGTGATGATTGTCTTAAATGCTTAGAATCGCAACTTAAGACTGGGTTAAAGTTTAAACTCTAGGTTGAGCTCGGGTTGGTGGATGTATTGAATGAGGTTGATATTTATAGGGGGTTTGTGAGGTTCTTGGCGCAGTTGGCAGTAGTTGAGTTGGCGTCTTTAGAGTGGCTCGTCTGTTTGAGGTAGTTGGGATCATTAAATGGGGATGTGGACAAGGCAGTATATTAGGAAGGCGAGACGATCGAGGTATTGTCGTATTGTCATCTGATGACCAACCGATGCCATTGGTTGGTCAAAGGGAGAGAAAAGGTGCAGAAAATGCAGCGAAGCGGCAAACAAGGTTCTCTTATTGGTTCGAAGGTTTAAGCGAGGGAAAATATCGAGGTCTTTTCTCATTGGTTCTTCGAAATGTATTATCACAGGGAGTGATGACTCAATATTGTGTAGCGATGGCTTTCATTGGTGCAGAAGGTTAAGCATTGGATTTATTCGAGGTGATACTATTGGCTTACAGGATACTCAGCGAGGTTGAAGTGACTGGGCAACATGGGATAGTCAATGGTTACAGCTGGTTTTTATGGCCATGGGCTTCTATAATTGGTCGTGGGGCTGGAAGGACAGGGCACGTGACTGGTGGTCACGTGTCTCTCTTTCTCTTTGGGATCAACCCTAGCTTTGCATGTGAGGCGTTCCGGTAGGGAGATGCCGCTCGTTCTAGCCACCCAGCCATGCCTTCTCGAGTTCCCAGTGGATATGGCCACCCTTAGTACTGCTTCATGACCAAGGGTGGAGAATCCATGTGTAAGTGTGTGCTTGTGTGTACTGAAATGTTCATGAGGGGGTGTGGAGGAGAGATCCGCTGTAAGCTACGTTTGAGGGCGAGTGGTGGCTGCAAGCGATGGTCGATTCTATAACGATGGTAAATTTCGTGGTGAGTGGTCATTCGATGTCATGGCCAATCGATGATACCAATGGTCATTCCAAGTGATAGCCAGATTTGACTAGTGATCTATGGCTTAAACAATGTCCACGTGTCCAATGGTCGGTGGTGTAGCTAGTGGAGAGGGCAGTAGGTGGAATGGGCCCACTTTGCTTTGTTTGGGTGGACTCAATTGTAGTGGGCCTCGGGTGACTACTCTGTGTGGGCTTCAGAATGAGCTACTTGACGCTGGCCTTTTTCAATCGTGGAGTTTCATAGTGGGCTCTACGGAGGTGGACCTTGCTTTATGGGCACTTTGAAGTGGGTCTTCCGAGTGGTTACTGTGAAGTGGGCTTCGGGATAGTTACTCTGAGTGGGTTCATCGATGGGTAGACATGCGGATTGGGTATTTTTGGTTATAGCGGGGCCCTTCACTTGGTGACAACATTGAATACATGTGGAGTCGTTGTTAACATGTGTTGGTCAAACTATGTGAGTTGTTAACCATTACCTACAACTTCTAATTGATAAATGTTGGTACAGTGTACACTAATGTAGGGGTGAAGTTATAACTACACAAGTCAATTTTGGTCACTTTATTTTCAGAAACAAAGGGGTCTTGTTGAAATTGTCTTTCAGAGGATGTTAGTATGATTTATCCATATAAAAATGCAACTTAGCAAATTGGAGGTCACCAAAACCAAGTAAATGTCTCAAAAATTAAACCAGTGGTGATGCTTTTGAAAAGGCAACAAGACTATAGCCAGGTCAACTTGTACAGTGAATGAGACATCAACAACATAAGGCTTTATTTTATTTATGGATTTTGTCATAGAAATAAAAAGGGAAGAAAAAAATGAAATAAAACTAGTTTTTCTATATTCTTCATTGTGTTTCCCTTCATGCTTAAATAACAATCAAAATTGAAAATTTCTAAAATACAACTGTAAATATGAATAAAACAAGGGAAGTGACTCACAACAATTAAAATGTTTAATTTATTTCACAACTATTTCTCTTTTCTCTACTAATTTTCTTATCGTTTTCCTTATTAACAAACAAAGGAAAAAATGTTTAATTCATGTTGTAATATTTTATCAAAATTGTATAAGTGGGTGTGATCAAATTTAAAATTTTTGAAAAGGGAGAATATTTAATTGTTTTATTTTTAAAAGGAGAAGTGTATCATATTTGACTATAGGTGTGAAACGGGTTTGGTTAGCCCGGCCTGGCCCGATATCTCCGGGCCAAAAGTCCGACCCGACCCGGTTTAAGGCCGGAGCCAAATCATGAAGAAAATGAAAGTGGCCCGCTAGCCTGACTCGGCCCGGTGGAACGGCGTAGACTCAGGCCATCGGCCTGAGTCGAACATCCCCTCTCCCTTCCCAAGCCCGGCCAGGCTCGGCCCGGTGTTAGGTGAAGCCCGACCCGATGTTAGGTGAAGCCCGGCCAGATCGGCCCTCCCGCCCGGCTGGGTTCGCTCTGACCAAGCCAGTTCTGGCCCATTTGACACCTCTAGATTTGACTTAGTCCATAACTTTTGACTTAATCCCAAACTAAATCCTAGAAACACTATTAGTCTAACTGATTGAATCTAGTTTATTCTCCACCAGCTTTACAACAGTCATTTGACCCGTTTATAGATATATTGCAGCATATATATATATATACTTGATTCAATATATATATATAGTTAAATTCAACCAATTGGGAAATTCCGTGAAAAATAATTCTTGACTTTTGTAATCAAAAGTAACATTTCTATGGGTCAAATGGACCCTAAAGGCACCCTCTTGGCTAATTAAAAGTTAAAACAAAATATGGAAAGACCTAGAACAGCAACTCCTTGCTGTAGCAGCCCTTAACCTGCCCTACACGAATTTAAGGTTTCAAAATTAGCCTAAACACTTGAGAATGATCATTAAAGTACTTCTTGAACATGTTACCAACACACACTAAGGCACTTCCAAACAAATCACGACCACAATCTCTTTTGAATCAAATCACATCCATAAAGCTCAATTCCTACCAAACTAACATAACTACAAGAAATTTATGGGAAAAGAGTACAAAACTTTACAAAAAACTTGGTTATAAACTAAACTTGTCCCAAATAGTTGCGATACATATCCGGACTTGCCAGAATGGTCCAACTCAACTAACATGCTCAAACCATAATTTCAACACAAGGAATTATATAGAATTCTCAAGTTTAATTTCAAATCCTCCAACTACACATATTACAACACAAGTCTTAAGATTCTAAAAGTATGAGCTACATCATATTACAAGTTAATAAACATATATAACAAGTTTGATAGTCTCGACCCAACCCTAAGCTCAAATCACCTCCTCGATCTTCGCATCTTGTTATGAACCTGCGGTGGTTGTTATATACCACAACAGAAAAAGGAAATAGTTTTCTTAAGCATTATGCTTAGTGAATAAACTAACGTGCTTAAAATTCCGTGAACATGTGTAATGCAACAATTAAGCACCTAAAACATACATAGTCAAATAATTAATGGGTTAATGGTTCACTCAGACTCGAAGACCTTTCCCTTGGCCCCGCGATCACTTCTATTCCTTGGACATCTTTTCTTAAAGCGGATTTCTTCCTCTTCTCTTCCCTTATTTCACCACAATGAACCACTACTTGCAATCATTCATTGATCAATTAACATATAAGCACATAGCCACATAAACATGATAGTTTTTTACACAATTAGCATATGAATTCCATTTCTAGTATAAGCATAATTACTAGAAAATGAGTTTAACAATTATAATCAACCATTGTAACATCTAACATGTAATTCACATCCAAGATTTGGTTAGAAAACTTACCTCTAACAAGTTTAACCCTAAATCAAGCTAAGAAGTACATAATTTTACCAAATTCTAGCTAATAACTCATTCCGATGTAATTGCTACATGATTTTGGTAAATCGCGTGTCACTGATTAGAATGAGGTACCAAAATACGATGATTAAAATGTAAAAGAAAGGTATAGAAAAAACCGTCTCACCACCACGATTCTGAATATGACTTCGGTTCGCAAATTGGACGAACGACAGCGATGGAACGACGATAAAAGTGATGTCGAAGACCTTTCTTTCTCTCCCTCTTCGGCGTATCTCTTTGTCTAATTTCTATTTTTTCTTTGTTAGATGAGTCACAACTAACACACCTAGAGATTGACTGTAATACCCTGTATTTTTGGATGTATATTAATACAATAAGATTCTATATAAACCCTTTACTATACCTAAATTTCATTTGTCAATCGATTGAACTTATTCCAATCGATTGACTTAATGTTGTGTTTAATCAATTGAATGACTATCAATTGATTGATATGATGGTCTTTTCAATCAATTGAAACTACTTCATTCGATTGAAACCCTGCCGATAAGTTACTGATATAAATGCAATGATTGCATCCTAGTTGAATCAATTGAACCCTTGTCAATCGATTGAAACAGTGCCACCTATTATCAATCGATTGAAGCTGTCTCAATTGATTCAAAGTGCCACAATTTTTATTCCCCAATTCATGTTGAACTGCTACCTGCACCCCCCTTGCCTATATATACGTGTCATTTTGTATGTGTGTGTGGTTTGTTGAAACCAAAGAAAGTTGGGGAGAGATATACATATATACACATCCTCACATATATATACCCATACATATACCATACCTATACACATATATACATATTCTGGCCAGAGGGAAGAAGGAGTAGAACAGATGAGAACAAAAGAAAAGAAGGAGAAATAGAAAAGAAGAGAAGAAAAGAGAAGAGAATTGGAGGAATACAAGGAAAGAGGCGTATGAGAATGCCAGAATCTATAAAGAACGATCAAAAGCTTTCCATAATAAAATGATCATAAGAAAAAATTTTGAAGTTGGACAACGCGTATGGTTATTTAATTTGAAATGAGGTTATTCCCGGGTAAGCTACGTTCCTGATGAGACAATCCGTTCAATATAACGCAAGTGTTTCCGCATGGAGCAATTGAAATCCAAGATACAAATGGCGGGACACCTTTTAAAGTAAATGGCCAACGGCTTAAGCCGTACCGGTCTGATGAGACAGATGAAAGATAAATTGAATCAATAGATCTGGTAGATCCGATCTATTTTGACTAAGCGCTTGCATTGATCGAGCTAACGACGTAAAACTTAGCGCTACTTGGGAGGCAACCCAAGCAATTGTAGAGTTTTCTTTAGTTTTGTTCACTTTTTAGGAGTTTTTCTGCGAATGTCTGAGTTTTGAATACCCATAAAGAGAAAAAAAAATTGATTATTGAAACCCCTATACATCAAAACAAGTGAAATAAGAGGAAATTTGGCCTCTCGCGCGCGCAGCCCGCTCACAAGACATGTCGCTCATGCGGCCCGCTCGCGCGAGTTTGCCCCCTTAGACAAAAATTTTTGAAACTTTTTATATGAACCCTCAGCTTCTACTCGAGCCTGGTCTCGCTCGCGCGTGGTCCTCGCTCGAGCAGCCCGCTGGAGCGACATTTAACCCTAACAAAAATTTTTAAAAAACACAAAACAAGCTTCAGCTTCACCCCGCGGAGGGGCTGGCGCGCGCGAAGGTCGCTCGCGCAAGATCTCTGTTTCCCTATAAATAGGGCTGAGCCCTAATATTTTTCAATCTGCTCTCTCTCTCTCTCTCTCTCTCTCTCTCTTCATTCTCTCCCTCTCAGTGATTTCTCATCTCCTCTCCTTCCATCTCTCAAATCCCTACTGATCAGATCACCACTGGCCAACCACCATACCACCACTGCCGACGAGACGCCGGACAACCACTATTGCCGCTGCCAGACCCCGCCGACGCCAGACCGCCACCACGACTCGCTGTAGCCGCCTCATATTGTGGCCAAAATTTTCTTCCTTCCTTCTTTATCCATTAACAGGTATATACATATATACATACATGATTAGATTTGATTGATATTTATATATATAAGCATATAGGAGTGTAGGACTCACACATGTGGATTCGTACTCACACACATGTATAAGTTAGGGTATATGAATTTGGGGATTTCTAGATCTAAATTTCTATATTTCTACATATATATATATGAATACAGCTATCCACACATACATACACACGAAAATTTCTCAAAACCCTAATCCCTGATTTAGACAGCACTGCATATGTTAGGGTTTGTCAATTTGGGGGTTTCGAGATCTCTCTCTATATATATATGCATTCCTGTAAACACACATACACATATAATTTGGAATAGATCTTTGAATTTTGACACATTGACTGATCCACACATTCCCATGTATATATTCGGCTCTATACATGTACACACAGACCTGCTTTGAATAATATTGTCTTACTCTATGATTATAAATTAGGACTTTTATATTTATCCACATATCCCCACCTGTAGTAATTTATCCATTCACACACACTAGAACACTAATAACTCTCACTTGATTTAAGATTTCTGAGTTGGGAATTTCTATACCTACGTATAAATAGAGTTACGTATATATTTCTCAGGACCCCATACACACACTAATTTAGGGTTTGAAATTTGGGTTTTCATATATCTACTTAGGCATGTAAACATATGTTCTACGTTTTATTCAAAATATTGATCATATTCCAATACGTGTTGCTGCAATTGTGGTTTCCCAATCTTCAAAGTCCCTAGAGTTACATGTAATCACCACATACACATTTCAAGTCCAATTTGAAATTATGAACAAGTTTCAAATTATAACACAGTAAGTTATACAGGTTGGCATATTGGAATTCAATCCAAACTTTTAAGTTCAACCCTCAGGTTGATTTGGACTTATTGTGTTAAACGGACTGAACTTTATTCATTTAGTCCGACTCAACAGTTGATTGAAACTTACTTTCACACATTAGTTGAACAAACCATACACTTACCTGAATTTCCCCATTGACATTTACACGAACCTTAATCACAATTAGGACTATACAACCATAACTTCGGAATTCTATGCAAAGTTTAGATAAACGATACTTTATAGTTATACACTTTAAACTTTCAGATTCCAGTAAATGCACGCATTTTAATTGTAATAACCTGCATTTCCATCTAATTATTTGTATTTGCATTTGACATATTAGAATCCAATTCGAATTTCCATATTTAATCTGTATTACTAATTTCCTTTTAATTTACAATTCTCATATGTTAAACCTTATTATTGGTGTTGCTTCACTATTTAAAATTATTGTTGGGGTCAAACTGCAATTCTACAAAATTTAGCAATACCGGTGTTGGATTTTAAATCTGTATTTTTAAACGGTGAAAATATTCTTCTTTTAACTCAAACTGTATTTTTATAAAACCAGAAAATCGATTCTTACACTAAAAGGAATTTTCTGTATTTTGGGGTGACCACCGCGCCGCGAAAATACCAGTTTACGTTCAAAACTGTCCGCGCTAGATTAAACTTCCACAGATTTTGGAAGTGATATAAAGCAAGATTTGACACTTGTTTTACTTTCCATTTATGGTAACTCATCATTGGATAAGGCCTTGTTTGGGAATGCTTTTAACTTGTGTATAAACTTAGTGTCATAAGTTGCTTTCCCAAATAGCATAAGTGATTCCTAGGCAATTTGTTTGTGCCTTGTTTGGCTATCCTATTCATGTGTGTGTGTTATGTTGTGCATTAGAATTAGATTGGCCAAACACTTCTAGCTTTTGACCCCTATTATCCTATGTTTACCTCTTCAAGATCTGTAGAGTTTATATATCTGTGTAATTACGTTTGAATTTGGAAGCTGCGTGTTAGTTTGGTTCTAACCAAACTGAGATTGTAGAGTAAAGAAGGTTTTCTTGGCCTCCAAGTTCATCTCAATTTACTCTCTATATACATACACTCTCACACACTCATAACTCTCACATTCAGCACATACATATCTCAGAGAGGAAAGAGTGGATTGAGAGCTTGGTTACAGAATTCTTTGACAGAGAAAGCTTCTCTTCTCCATAGCCAAGCTTCAAATTGATTTCTTGTATTGGTATCTTTCTCAACAAATTCTCCAAACTTATAGCATAGTGAGTATTACTAACTCACTTAGAATGTAATTTATCCTTTATTTACTGTTTTGAATAGTTGATTTAAGGATCACCATTGTTGAGCTTACGTTTGAAACTCCATAGCTTGAAATCAAGAATTTTCAAACTCAACCAAAATCTTTTTTCTTAGATAGTTGTGATAGATTACATGTTGTAGATGCTATGTTTAAAGTTTTAGAGCTTAATTTGTTCACAGGAGAAAGTATACAAGAAAATCAGTTTGATCTTCTTTTAGTTTTTCATAAAATTCTTAAGCTACTTTTGAAATCACGTTAAATTAGTTGTGGATTCTTAATCCTTGCGAAAAATCGAAGAGATCCATTTGTTACTTGTCATATTTAATTCAGAATTGCAAAATGGGTCAAAATTGGGTTCAAAACTGAAAACAGGGGAAAACTAGCGAGGAAGGCGAAGCCACTGCATGAACTCGCGCGCGCGATCGCGCGAGCGAGGGTCGCGCGAGTGGCCCGCGCGAGCTATGTGTTTTCTGGCAGAAAGAAAAGGTTTTTAAAAGAAAACAAAAAATAGGCATATCGGGCAAGCGGCCCGGGCGAGCGACCCCTCAGGCGAGCGGCCCGCGCGCGTGACTTCTGATAGTTTCTGGTTTTTGTCTGTTTCTGCTAAGGGACTGTTTGGATGATATTTTATGGGTTTTTAAGGCTCTGTTTGGAGGTTATGTTAAAACAGATTATGGTTTGTTATGTTTTGGTTATTAAAGAACGATTATGAATTTCAATTCTTTTCAAATACACATGGTTATTGATCCCAGCATTTCATATATCCTGTTTATAGTTGCACGATATGCATATGGTGTCAGTTGTACATGCATGGTAAAGTATGAGTGTTGGTCAGTGTGGAAAAGAGTGTGTGGTTGAGATTATGTTGTGGACACTCCCTGGTAATTGTGTACCAAAGTGTGTTGTGGTTTGAGATTTGCGGCTAGAGTATCTTTGTAATGCAACGGTGGCAAAATTGGACACTCTTTGGCACCCATGGTTGCGCTAAAGTGTGTGACGCCGAACTTGGACACTCCCTGGCACCCATGCCAGTGCTAAAGTGTGGCCTACGGATACTCCCTAGTACCCGAGTCTGGATACTGCGTGAGGTTACCTCCGGTATTTGCGAGGCGGATTAGGCACTAAAGTGTGAGGCATTGGACACTCCCTGGTACCCGGACTAAAGTGTGAGGCAAACTGGACATTCCTTGGCACCCCTATGCTAAAATGTGGCTATCGGAATATTTCAAAGATACTGGTGTGAGATAGTGGGTTGTTGTGTTTGTCGAGAGAAAAGAGTCGGTAAGATGAGATGGTGCATTGTTTTTATACACGGTCACATATATATGAATTATAGCTTTCAAATGATATTGTGGTTGTTTTCTAAATGAACTCTCTACTTTAATGTAAACTTGTTGAATTAAATGGGAATTGGAAAATGGTAAATGAGTATGTGTTACATTCAAAGTTATGTTTTTAATACTCACCAGCTTCTTGAAGCTGACGGCGTCGATGCGCCCTGGACATTCGTGTTTAGGCTTTTCAGGTTATGACTATGCTGGGCCTTATGACTACGCAAACTGAGAATCCCTGCTGGAAAGAGAGTTTACTTTTATATGTTTTAAGATTAACTAATTTTGTAATAAGGATGACTATAATAGACAATAGATATTGTTTTGTTTTAAGGCGGCTTGTGCCTTAGTTGACCCCGTATTGTAATATGTAATAAGTTAGAAAAGTTTTATAAGCTTTGATTGCTCTGCTCTGATTATTGTATTGCTGTTCGCCGTTTGGGACGAAATCGATCCTTCAAACTGTTGCGACCTATGGGTCCATAAAGGAAATTAAACGCTTTCCATATTTATGCTACGTCGGGGCGTGACATTAATTCTGATTGTTGTAGCTCACTAAGCAACATATAGATGAAGATCAATTTTTAAAATTCTTTGAAACTACATTAGGTTATTTCCAAAACGATAACACAACCTACCTTTTGACATCCACTTCTCTTCTGAGTTCAATTACATTTGACATATGCGATACTTTCATACTTATTTATATTGTTTCTAAACACGTGGCAAGTACCCCGTGACTTGCCGCAATGTGTGTGCCCTTGTCGGGAGGATGAGTGGGAAGGGGCAGTCTCTTCTCACAGTTGATGGGTGTTCCCCCGTGAACCCCATTCTATTTATAACTCCTAAAAATATATTAATTGTATCCCTTGTCAGGATTTTTCTTTGCAGGTGACCCTTTTTCCCTCCTCTTTTCTTTCTTTCCTTTTTTTGGGCATATCCATTTTTTTAGAGTCGACATTTCCAAAATTTTTCTTTTACCTTATATCCCAACTCTCTAAACCATGACTAAAAGAACAATTTAATCGGCATCTAGTTCTTAGCCACCTCAAAAGAAATCTAAAGGCAAAGAGAAACAGACTGGACCCACACCTGACCCTGACCCTAACCCTAATGAACAAGGACCCAAATACGTAAACCGAGGCCAAAACTTCGAGACTGCCATAGATGCTGATTTCCTCGCGTCTGATGGCAACGCAAGGTGGGTCCATTACACCTTACTCTCCCAAAAACTGGTCCCACCCCTCTTTTCTGAAACCAAGAACTCATCAATTGCCCACGCCTTGTACGTTTATTCTACCAAAATGTGGGACCCCGACCCGCCGTGGTCGGAATACCTGCTAGTACAACTCAACTAATCAACAACATTAAATTTAACCAGTGATTAACAGATTTATACGAAAACACCTTATTATAGAACTTAAAATATTCACACATCCAAGGTATTATACATTAACCAAATCCAACACAACCAAACTTAAAAGTTAAGTGTTTACAACATCCTGCTAAAGTTACAACTAAACTGTATTTTACAATTTTCAGACAAAATACCACTCTTGTGGTCAACCCATAGCAACCCACAGCAACCCCAGACCTATGGCAGTGCAATTCCTAATTCAGCTTCATTAAAGGGGTACCTGCACAGAAAGTCTGTGTGGGCGTGAGCAAAACCACGGTTCACTACAACTAGATAAAACAATATGCAAGTTTAAGCATAGAAACAGCCCAGCACAGCACAAATACAACATTTATGCAATATTAAAATGCAACTCATACATGCTGTGACTCACACACCCGGGCCCAACAGCTTTAGCCTTTCGCGGCTTATTACCAAGTTTTCAGCTACTTGGTTTAACAGCTCAGCAATGCAAGTGCATAACATACAGTTCATGTCATGCCAGCTATGTATATAAACATAAATTGCAATACAGCAATATCTAGAAGACCCACCTCAAATTCGGCAAGTCAACGAAAGTCACCTTTCTACTCGCTCCTCGGTCAACTCCTTGGGTCCGCTACTACTAACTTCGGTCCCTGAAATATTTAAAATTAGATTTCATAGCAAATATAATTTCAATTTGATAATAACTCACAAATCTTATAATAACAACAAAAAAATTAACAACCTAGGCTTTCCAACTGACAAAAATCCATATTTCCCAAACTTCAATTTCATAGCTAGTAAGTAAAAATAAACAACTTCTATAATAAATAAAAATGTAGAAAAAAACAACTTCCATAACAAGTAAAAATTTAAGAAGTTCAAGTTGTAATTGAAACAATCCAAATTCCCAAAATCACACCCAAATAGCCCCTAATTCCTAACTTTCTCTCTCTACCCAAGTCAAGTTTGTATATTAAAAAAAAACAACTCTTCCATGGAAGCTTTCAAGTTCTACCAACTCTTGGAGACATAAATTTTCAATAACATATAACTCAAAATAATATTCACAATGCATATAAAAAAAAAACACAACTAACATTGTTCACCACAACCATCAAATAAAAATCAAGAACCCATTTCTAGCTTCTAAAGCTCAAAAACATCTTCAACGGTGTTTTGCCCAATCATAACCCAATTCTTCCAAACCCAAAACTAACATTCTCTATATGATTCTTAAATATGTTATTAGCATCTAGCAAATTTAAATATCAAGTTATAATCAACAATTTTTTACAAACCAAGCAAGACCCATAAGCTAGAGGTTTAAAAACACACACTACACCAAGAACACACACTAATCTCTACTACTCTTCCCAACTCTTCCCAACTCAACTCTTTCAAAACTTGTTGTAAGAGTAATCCAAAGCATTAAAAATATCATTATAACAACAAAAATCAACACACAAATAGATTTGAAACAACAATTTTCAACAACCCATAAGACCCAAAAGCTTCAAATTTCATCCATGGTGGTTATCACCTCAAACCCAACTCAATCCTTTCAAGACTTGAACTAGGAGTGTTTCAAGACATTAATAACATACTCTCAACACCAAAAACACCAAAATCAAAACCCCAAAAAAAAAAAAAAAAAAACCTCGATTTTCGGATTTATTAAAAACCCTTGAATTTCAATACCCCAACAATTGCAAAACCAACAATACTCAAGCAAAACTTGTCATACATGGTATACATATCACCTAAGGCATATAAAACATATATTCACTATCAAAATCAATCCCACAAATCCCCAATTTTCGGATTTCTACCAAACCCTAAAAACACATTTTACAAACTTGCTCAAAATTCAAGTTTAACATGAAAAACTTCATACCACACCATGTATACATATCAAAGAGCATTTAAGCAAGTTCTAAAACATAAATTTACAACTTTGATCCCTTAATTTCAGATTCTAAGAAAAGAATTCAAAAGCCCCAATTCACACTTTCAACCAATTTCACATACTTAGGGTGTAGAAGATGAAGTTTCCTCCATTTCTTCCCAATTTCTATGTCTTCTTCCCTTTACTCTTCTTCTTTTTCTTCTTCTTCTTCCCCTCTTACTCTCTTTCTCTTATCTTCCTCTTCTCTGTAATCCCAAACTGTACAGTAAAGGACTAACGTATCTCCTTTACAATAGATTTTTCAACTTTTTTAAAAATTATGTTTAACACCCCCCAACTTTCTTTAAAACATGCACTTGAGTTCCCAGAGTTCCTAAACTTTCCCATATCATCTTTTTACCCCCAAAAAGAGTTATTTCCTAACTCAAAATCCCAAAATTGGAATTTCCCAGTTCTAACCCAACGCATAATTATTTAATAATTAACAGCTCAGCATAAAAAAAATTTAATAACAATTCAGCTTTAATAATTAAATCACATAAATTTAAATTTTTAAACAACTCAGTTCAGCTTAATAGAGAAAATGATTTATTATTTTAATATTCTTTTCGGGTTCGGGTCTCACAGCTCTCCCCCTGTTAAAGAATTTCGTCCCCGAAATTTACGTACCTTGATCAAATAAATGCGGATATTGCTTCTGCATCCTCTCTTCCGTTTCCCAAGTCATTTCTTTTATAGCTTGACTCCGCCATAGTACCTTCACCATTGGAATCAATTTATTTCTCAGCTGCTTTATCTGTCGATCAAGTATTTGCACAGGCTTTTCCTCGTAAGTTAGATTTTCATCTAGCTCAACCGGTGGTGTTGTGAGAACATGTGAAGGATCTTTCACATACTTCCTTAGCATCGACACATGAAAAACATCATGTAGTCACGATAACTCCTGAGGCAATTTTAACTTATATGCAGTATCTCCATTTCTTTTTAGAATTTCATAAGGTCCGATATACCTCGGCACTAACTTTCCTTTCTCACCAAATCTCATTACCCCTTTCCACGGAGAAACCTTTAAGAAAACTAAATCACCAACAACAAACTCTAATTCTCTGCGGCAAGTGTCTGCATAGCTCTTCTGGCGACTTTGTGAAACTTTAAGTTTCTCTCGAATGACCTCAATTTTACTTACTGTTTCTTGAATGATCTCCGGTCCAAAAACTCTACTCTCTACTTTACTTTCTCCAAGTTCACCCCAACATACTGGCGTTCTGCATTTTCTTCCATAAAGTGCCTCAAAAGGCGCCATCCCAATGCTACTGTGATAGTTGTTGTTGTAAGCAAATTCAATTAATGGCAAATATTTTCCCCAGCCACCCGTAAATTCTATCACACAAGCTCTTAACATATCTTCTAATGTCTGAATAGTTCTCTCCGATTGCCCGTCTGTCTGCGGGTGAAAAGCTGTACTGAACTTCAGTTTAGTACCTAGAGTCTCTTGCACGTGTCCCCACAAATGTGAAGTAAAGTTTGGATCTCGATCTGATACAATTGATACCGGTGCTCCATGTAATCTCACAATCTCATTTACATACAACCTTGCATACTGCTCATGTAATAACCTGCATTTCCATTTAATTTAAAAGTCATGCCCATATTTAATTTATGTGTATTTGCATTGGCATATTTAAATTCTATTAGCATGGTCTGCTTTTATTTTAATTCCAGTCACTTGTTTGGAATATTAATGTCTTATCTAATTCACATTTAAATTCTATTGGGGGCCAAACTGCAATTTTACAAAAGTTAGTAATACCTGTGGGGATTTCAGAATCTGTATTTCAAAACGGTGAAAGTAACTCCTATTGACTCAATCAGTATTTTTATGAAACCAGAAAATCAATTCTTACGTTAAAATAAAATTCCTGTATTTTTGTGGTGACCACCGCGCCCCGAAAATACCAGTTTATGTTCAAAACTGTCCATGTTGTGTTTAATTTCCCCAGATTTTTGGAAGTGACGTAAAGTATGACATGACTTGTACTTTATTGCTATTAATGGAAACTCATCATTTGCTTAAGCTTTGTTTGTCAATGCTTGGTGTGTGTGTGTATTGTTGTGCCAAAAGCTATTTTTCCCAAACACTATTGGAATTGCCCCCTATTACTCTAGCTTACCTCTTCACAATCTGAGGATATATATGTATACGTAAGTGTATCACACACACACACATCTGTAATTCTTGTAGTTCATATGGGATTGATTGAGAAACTAATACTTGAAATTCAATGTGGAGTCTCCAAGGTTGAACTTGGAGCCCAAGTTCTCTCTATTGGGTCCTATATAGGTATACCTCTCATTACACACACATATTCTGCACATCACTAAACACAGAGAGTTGAGAGAGAGAGATTTCACAGAGAATTTCAGAATTTCATAGAGAGCTTTTAATCCCCATAGCCAAAGCTTGGGTTTGAATTCCTTCATATTTTCTTTCTCAACAATTCTCTGCTCCATTAATCACAGTGAGTATTATTAACTCACTCCCAATGTAGTTCTATACTTATTTACTGAGCATGTGTATGTATATTGAAGCACCATTGCTAAAATTCGTCCATGGAAGCTTGAGCTTCAAAAATCACCATTTTCCAAACTCAATTATTTTTCGTTTTTATAGATGAATATGGAAGTTTATACATCATACATGCCATGTTTGAAGTTATAGAGCCTAATTCGTTCATAGGAGAAAGTATATTAAGAATTAGTTTTTGACATGTTTTAGTTTTTCATAAAATTCAAGAGATATGATTTGATTCTTGTAAAATTAACCTTGGAATCTTAATCCTCATTTAAAAACAAAGAAAATCATATAAGATAAGGCTTGGTTGATCACAGAACTGAAATGGGTCAAAAAGACCCCTGTTTTGCTGAAACAGGGAAGTTTGGGGGAAGAAGACGAAGCCTCAGCTTCATCTCGCGCCACGATCGCGCGCGCAAGAATCGCGCGAGCGGCCCGCGCGAGCGACCCTTCGCGCGAGCGGCCCGCGCGCGCGAGGTAGCCTTCCCCAGGCAGACGTAAGAGTTCATATATATATAATTGAAAATTGGCTGGTCGTGCGAGCGAGGGTCGCACGAGAACCCCTTCGCGCGAGCGATTCGCGCGCGCGACCCTGCTTTTCTCAGGCAGACAGAAAAGGTTATTAATAAAGGAAAAATGGGCTTATCGCGCGAGCGGCCCGCGCGAGCGACCTTTCGCGCGAGCGGCCCGCGCGCGCGAGGTAGTGCAGTTTCTGTTTTTGTCTGTTTTTCTGTTAAGGGACTGTTTGGATGAAATTTATATACTGTTAAGGCTCTGTTTGGGAATTTAGTTGATCAGGACTCTAATTGGTTATGTTTAAGAGATTTAAACATCGTAGTATAACTCATTAATCCCCGTACGCGTGTTGTTTCTTGATTCTGCATTTTTGTTTAAGTGCATACCATTCATGTGAGTCAGTGGTACATGCATTGGGGTATCAGTCTGTGTGGAAAAGAGTAATGGTAGTGTGGAAAGGGTATGAGATTGTGTTTGTGGTTGTGGTTGTGGTTATGGTTGAGTATGAGTTTGTGGTCGTGGTGGTGGTTGTGGTTGTGGTAGAGTTTGTGGAAGAGGGTATCTTTGAAATACGACGGTGGCAAATAAGGACACTCCCTGACGCCCATGGAAGCGTTAAAGTGTGTGAAGCCGAACTCGGACATTCCCTGGCACCCATGGTAGTGCTAAAGTGTGGCCTACGGACACTCCCTGATAACTCAAGTCTGGATACTGTGTGAGGGGTCGCCCCGGTATTTGCATGGCGGTTAGGGTATTCAAAGTGTGAGGCATTGGACACTCCCTGGTACCCCGGACCAAAGTGTGAGGCAAACTGGACACTCCCTGGCGCCCCGTTGCTAAAGTGTGGCTATCTGAGCGTTTCAAAGATACCAGGAGTAGGATAGTGGGTTGTTGTGGATGTCGAGAGAAAAGAGTCGGCGAGATGAGTGTGGTGCATTGTCTCATTTCACGAGTATCTGTATTTATGAATGTAAGACTTTTATTATATTCCTTGTTGTTTTATAAAATAAATTCTTTCAGTATTTTAATAATGGAAAAAGGTAAATGGGTATGATTTACATTCAAAGTCATGTTTTTAATACTCACCAGCTTCTTGAAGCTGACGACGTTGATGCGTCCTGGACATTCGTGTTCAGGCTTTTCAGGTTACAATCAGGAGGAATCATACAACTATGCTAATTGAGAATGGCTGCATCTGGAATAAAGAAACTGTTTATTTTATGCATTAAGTTTATTTGTTGGAGTTTTAAACTGTTTTGTTTAAGGATGACTGTAACAGACTCTAAGTTATTATTTTATTTTCAAGGCGGTTTGTGCCTTAGTGACCCCGGTTTATAAGATGTAATAAGATAGAAAATTTTTGTAAGTCTTGATTGCTTTACTCTGATTATTATGTTTTGTTGTTTGACGTTTGGGACGGAATCGATCCTTCAAACTGTCGCGACCTACGGGTCCATAAAGGAAATTAAACGCTTTCCTTATTTATGCTACGTCGGGGCGTGACAGGATTTAGTGGTATCAGAGCCAGGTTATTATTTATCACAAGATAGTTTAGCCAGGTTAGGGTTTACCAGTATAGACCCGATTCCACATTCCCTTAAGTGTTACACACCCGATGATACGACAGGGAGGATAGACTCAGAACCCAAACGCCTAAGATTATTCTGTTCTGACTTTAAGTAGTACCCTTTTCAGGTATGGATCCAGCTCCCCCACTTTATGTACCAGACAGGTTCGGAGGACACTTCGTGTTACCTGGGGCAGTAATCCCAGCTTTTATTGACTTATATCAGACGGCCGTAGAGCAGTTGGCCGTGACGACGGTTGTATCTGAGGTTTGGCACCAGGTCCACGTTGTAGGCCTAGTTGACCTGACCCGTATCCGTTTTGAGCTTCGATATTTCGTAGAGGCTCAGCGTCTAGTGTTGGTCGAGGTTCTGCGATTGGTCGATAGCGATGCTTTCTACCTACCCCTCGAGATCCAGGTCGTGCATGCCCACCTGGCTCAGTTGGAGATGCCTCCACCGGTTGTACCCATTGCTGAGGACGATGCAGAGGTTGTCCACGTGGTCCCAGTAGGTGGGGAGATCTTGGAGGACGGCATAGGTCTGGACGATCTTGCCGCTGAGCTCGAGGCGGAGCTAGCACTTGAGCTAGCCCTGCCTGAGGAGATGGTAGATGAGGCGGATGCTCCTGTACCCGCTTCATCGTCCACCTCTCACAGCTATGATGGGGTTGGACCATTCGTTGTTCAGCGTTTTCGCCCCGTCGATTCGCTAGATCTCCTGATGGCCGCTTATGGAGATGATTGACATTTTAGTTACGACTTGTACATATTAACTACTTTTAACTATTAGCTCTGTCTCTTTTTGCAACTGTAATTACATGCATTAGAGTGTAGGGCAATGACCCCATTTTTGTAACATTAACTCTTGCATGCGTCCTAACCCATGCAGATAGGGTAGGCATTGATCTGACCATACATGCCTTTTTGTATCTACTTGGCAGAAGTTATATATAAGATATACTCTTTTGAATGTTGATGTCATTTAAATTACTTTATAGCACTGTTGCATGCATGTTTCTCATTCTACTACCACTATCATGCATAGAATGGCTGGAGGAGTCAGGAGAAACAGGAACCTGATCGAGGGAGCACCCGAAGCTGCTGATCCTACCGAGATGTTTGAAGCGTTTATCAGACAGTTAGAAAGGATCGGTAATACAAACGACAACCGAAGAGACTGTCAAACGGGAGACAAGTTGCTAGAAAGATTCCGTGCTCTAAGGCCCGAACAGTTTGCGGGTACCGCGGAACCCTGGAAGGCGGAACAGTGGTTGAGACAGATGGACCGGATGTTTGAAGCTGTCCAATGTAACGAGATAGACAAGAGAAGATTAGCTACATTTCAGCTGACCGATGCGGCCGCAGATTGGTGGGATTCGGTCATAGCTACTATCGGGAATGGAGCTGCAACGGGAATGACGTGGACTGCATTCAAGGGGAGATTTTTGGAGAAGTATTTCCCAGCTACGGAAAGGCACAGAAGAGAGAAGGAATTCATGGATCTGACGCAAGGAACCAAGTCGGTGCAAGAATACACCACACAGTTCGAAAGACTGTCTCGGTTTGCCCCACACTTGGTTGATACTGAAGAGAAGAAGATCCGCAAGTATAATCAAGGGCTGACACCGCAGATTCGCCGCTTGACCCTCGGCCACTTGGATAAATCGTTTGAAGGACTTGTTGGTTTGGCTACTGATCTGGAAGAAGATGCTCGAGTGAGCCGAAAACAATTTGAATTCCGACCGCCTCAAAGGGGTAATTTTGGGAATAGACCACCAATGAACCGTACCCAAGGGCAGAAGAGGAATTTCGACGGAAGCAAGAAGACCCAGGCTATTACCTATCCAACTCAACCCCGAGTAGGAGAAGGAAGTAGTAGTGGAAAGTGTTTCAACTGTGGCAACCCTGGTCATGTGGCTCGTGATTGTAAGGCACCAAGGCGTGCTACTCAGCAAGGGATAGTCTGCTTCAACTGTGGTGAACCAGGTCACATCAGCAGGTTCTGTACTGCTCCTAAACAGGTGACTTATGGTCAACAGGGTCAGACTCGCTTGAATGCTGTTATCCCGGATGCCGCTGGATATGATGGAACTGCGTATGAAGAAGGAAATTATGAAGAAGCTCAACCTGATCAGCAAGCAGTGGAAGGTACATTAACTCTGTTTAACTCCCATGTTAAAGTGTTATTTGATACGGGTGCTGCTCTTTCGTTCATATCTGTTAATACAATTCGAAGATTGGGTATTTTACCTCATCGCTTAGAGAAAGCTTTGAAGGCTACTTCGCCATTAGGAGCTGCGGTGAGATTAGGACACGTGTGCAAGGATTGTCCCTTACGGTTAGGAGACCGTGAAATCCCTGCTAGATTGATTGTCCTATCAATGAAGGAGTTTGACATAATCCTAGGAATGGATTGGCTCTCTCAGAATCAAGTGAAGCTGGATTGTGCGAGGAAGAGAATTACATTCCCCGACAATGAGAATCAACCCTTTGATTTTCAATGTAACCCTACGGGAGATATGTTCCTCACGAGATGCTTAGCCAACATCGAGGTCGTCAGTACAGAGGTGACAGCGTCATCTATACCTGTAGTCAAGGACTTCGAAGAAGTGTTTGAAGATGTTTCTGGTCTACCGCCCGAGAGAAGTATAGAGTTCTGTATCGAGCTTATACCGGGTACCATACCGATCACCAAGGTTCCCTACAGAATGGCCCCCACAGAACTGTTGGAATTGAAGGAACAAGTTCAAGAGCTCGAGAACCTAGGTTTTGTACGCCCAAGTACATCGCCTTGGGGAGCACCGGTGTTATTTGTAAAGAAGAAGGACGGGACACTCAGATTGTGTATCGACTACAGAGAACTGAACCGTGTGACTATCAAGAACAAGTATCCCTTGCCTCGGATTGATGATTTGTTTGATCAACTACAAGGAGCTACGACATTTTCCAAGATAGACCTAAGATCGGGATATCATCAGTTGAGGGTACGAAAAGAAGACATATCTAAGACTGCTTTCAGAACCCGATACGGTCATTATGAATTTCTTGTGATGCCGTTTGGAATGACGAATGCCCCGGCAGTGTTTATGGATCTGATGAACAGAGTGTTCAAGCCTTATTTAGATCAGTTTGTCATCGTCTTTATTGATGATATTTTGATCTATTCTAAGTCAGGAGAAGAACACGAGCAACATCTACGGATTGCGATGCAGACGCTCAAGGACCATCAGTTGTATGCCAAGTTCAGTAAGTGTGAGTTCTGGTTGCAAGAAGTGAAATTTCTGGGACACAAGGTATCATCTCAAGGAATTTCTGTAGATTCGTCCAAGACCGATGCTGTATCAAACTGGGTTAGGCCAAGCAACCCTACAGAAGTTCGGAGCTTTCTTGGACTCGCAGGCTATTACAGGAGATTCGTTGAGGGATTCTCAAAGATAGCAGCACCTTTAACTGGGTTGACGAAGAAGAATTTGAAGTTCGAATGGGTAGAGAAGCATGAGCGAGCCTTTCTAGAGTTGAAAGAGAGACTCACAACCGCACCGGTACTAGCAATACCCAAGCCTGATGAGAAGTTCACTATCTTTAGTGACGCATCATATCAAGGGTTAGGGTGTGTACTTATGCAAGACGGCAGGGTGATCACCTATGGATCCAGACAGCTGAAGCCGAATGAATTGAACTATCCCATTCATGATTTGGAATTGGCGGCAGTAGTCTTCGCACTCAAGATTTGGAGACACTATCTCTACGGTGAGAAGTTTGATTTGTTCTCTAATCACAAGAGCCTAAAGTACTTGTTCACACAGAAAGAGTTGAACATGAGGCAGCGCAGATGGATGGAGCTGATTAAAGATTATGACTTCACGTTAGAATACCACCCGGGTAAAGCTAATGTGGTTGCTGATGCCCTGAGTCGACAGACTCGTGAGACGATCGCCTCCTTAATGGTTAGAGAGTGGCGAGCTTTGGAGACGTTGGCGGAATTCGATGTACAGAGTGCTGAAGAAGGAGAAGGACAATTGTTCGGATGTCTTATCCTACAGCCTGTTCTTATCAACCGCATCATTGGAGCTCAGAAAGAAGATGAGAAGTTTCAGGCATGGTTCGTAAAAATGTCAGAAAAAGAACCGACAGAATGGAAAGTGGGAGTCGATGGAGGATACCGGTGCAAGAATAGATTATGTGTGCCAGGTAATGAAGAGTTAAGGAAGGATATCCTGGAAGAAGCACATAAGTCGAGATATACCGTTCACCCGGGAGGAACGAAGATGTACAAAGATCTGAAGAGAAATTTCTGGTGGGAAGGTATGAAGAAAGACGTGGCCGAATTTGTATCCAAGTGTTTGACGTGTCAGCAAGTCAAAGCTGAACATCAGAGACCGTCAGGATTGTTGCAACCGCTACCTATTCCTGGTTGGAAGTGGGAGCACATTTCGATGGATTTTGTAGTAGGATTACCCCGGTCGCAGCAGAATCATGACGCTATTTGGGTAATCGTGGATCGATTGACGAAGTCAGCTCATTTCATTGCTTATAGTATGACGTACCCGGTAGAGAAGATGAGCCGGATGTACATACAACAAGTTGTGCGACTTCACGGTGCACCGGTGTCGGTTGTGTCAGACCGTGACGCACGTTTTACCTCTGGATTTTGGGAAAGTCTGCAAGAAGCTATGGAAACTTCGCTCAAGATGAGCACTGCTTTTCACCCTTAGACAGATGGGCAGACTGAGCGTGTTAATCAGATCATGGAAGATATGCTCAGGGCTTGTGTGATCGATTTCGAAGAATCTTGGGAGACACACTTGCCATTGGTTGAATTCGCCTATAACAACAGTTATCACACGAGTATCGGTATGGCTCCGTTCGAAGCACTGTACGGACGACCATGTCGTTCCCCTTTGTGTTGGGCTGAAGTTGGGGATACAGAGTTGCTGGGGCCAGATTTGGTAAGAGAAACAAAAGAGAAGATTACTTTGGTCAAGGAGAGGATGAGAACCGCTCAGAGCCGGTATAAGAGTTATGCTGATCGACGACGCAAGGATTTGGAGTTTAGTGTTGGAGATCACGTACTCCTTAAGGTTTCACCAACCCGAGGAGTGGTACGTTTTGGTCTCAAGAGAGGAAAGTTAGCTCCGCGTTTCATCGGACCATTTGAGATTTTGGAACGTGTCGGGAGAGTAGCTTATCGACTGGCGCTACCACCGAAGATGTCTGGGGTTCACAACGTGTTTCACGTGAGTATGTTGAGGAAATACATACGAGACCCCTCACATGTGGTTAGTTATGACGACATTGAGACAAGTCATAACATTTCTTACAAGGAAAGGCCCGTGAAGATTTTGGATCAGAGTATCAAGAAGTTGAGGAATAAAGATATCCCGTTGGTGAAGGTTCAGTGGAATCACCATGACGAGAACGAAGCCTCGTGGGAAGTTGAAGCTGATATGAGGAAGAAGTACCCAGAGTTGTTTCAGGACTAGTTAGTCTTGATTTCGGGGGCGAAATCCTGTTTAAGGGAGGAAGGGTGTAATAACCTGCATTTCCATTTAATTTAAAAGTCATGCCCATATTTAATTTATGTGTATTTGCATTGGCATATTTAAATTCTATTAGCATGGTCTGCTTTTATTTTAATTCCAGTCACTTGTTTGGAATATTAATGTCTTATCTAATTCACATTTAAATTCTATTGGGGGCCAAACTGCAATTTTACAAAAGTTAGTAATACCTGTGGGGATTTCAGAATCTGTATTTCAAAATGGTGAAAGTAACTCCTATTGACTCAATCAGTATTTTTATGAAACCATAAAATCAATTCTTACGTTAAAATAAAATTCCTGTATTTTTGTGGTGACCACCGCGCCCCGAAAATACCAGTTTATGTTCAAAACTGTCCATGTTGTGTTTAATTTCCCCAGATTTTTGGAAGTGACGTAAAGTATGACATGACTTGTACTTTATTGCTATTAATGGAAACTCATCATTTGCTTAAGCTTTGTTTGTCAATGCTTGGTGTGTGTGTGTATTGTTGTGCCAAAAGCTATTTTTCCCAAACACTATTGGAATTGCCCCCTATTACTCTAGCTTACCTCTTCACAATCTGAGGATATATATGTATACGTAAGTGTATCACACACACACACATCTGTAATTCTTGTAGTTCATATGGGATTGATTGAGAAACTAATACTTGAAATTCAATGTGGAGTCTCCAAGGTTGAACTTGGAGCCCAAGTTCTCTCTATTGGGTCCTATATAGGTATACCTCTCATTACACACACATATTCTGCACATCACTAAACACAGAGAGTTGAGAGAGAGAGATTTCACAGAGAATTTCAGAATTTCATAGAGAGCTTTTAATCCCCATAGCCAAAGCTTGGGTTTGAATTCCTTCATATTTTCTTTCTCAACAATTCTCTGCTCCATTAATCACAGTGAGTATTATTAACTCACTCCCAATGTAGTTCTATACTTATTTACTGAGCATGTGTATGTATATTGAAGCACCATTGCTAAAATTCGTCCATGGAAGCTTGAACTTCAAAAATCACCATTTTCCAAACTCAATTATTTTTCGTTTTTATAGATGAATATGGAAGTTTATACATCATACATGCCATGTTTGAAGTTATAGAGCCTAATTCATTCATAGGAGAAAGTATATTAAGAATTAGTTTTTGACATGTTTTAGTTTTTCATAAAATTCAAGAGATATGATTTGATTCTTGTAAAATTAACCTTGGAATCTTAATCCTCATTTAAAAACAAAGAAAATCATATAAGATAAGGCTTGGTTGATCACAGAACTGAAATGGGTCAAAAAGACCCCTGTTTTGCTGAAACAGGGAAGTCTGGGGGAAGAAGACGAAGCCTCAGCTTCATCTCGCGCCACGATCGCGCGCGCGAGAATCGCGCGAGCGGCCCGCGCGAGCGACCCTTCGCGCGAGCGGCCCGCGCGCGCGAGGTAGCCTTCCCCAGGCAGACGTAAGAGTTCATATATATATAATTGAAAATTGGCTGGTCGCGCGAGCGAGGGTCGCGCGAGAACCCCTTCGCGTGAGCGATCCGCGCGCGCGACCCTGCTTTCCTCAGGCAGACAGAAAAGGTTATTAATAAAGGAAAAATGGGCTTATCGCGCGAGCGGCCCGCGCGAGCGACCTTTCGCGCGAGCGGCCCGCGCGCGCGAGGTAGTGCAGTTTCTGTTTTTGTCTGTTTTTCTGTTAAGGGACTGTTTGGATGAAATTTATATACTGTTAAGGCTCTGTTTGGGAATTTAGTTGATCAGGACTCTAATTGGTTATGTTTAAGAGATTTAAACATCGTAGTATAACTCATTAATCCCCGTACGCGTGTTGTTTCTTGATTCTGCATTTTTGTTTAAGTGCATACCATTCATGTGAGTCAGTGGTACATGCATTGGGGTATCAGTCTGTGTGGAAAAGAGTAATGGTAGTGTGGAAAGGGTATGAGATTGTGTTTGTGGTTGTGGTTGTGGTTATGGTTGAGTATGAGTTTGTGGTCGTGGTGGTGGTTGTGGTTGTGGTAGAGTTTGTGGAAGAGGGTATCTTTGAAATACGACGGTGGCAAATAAGGACACTCCCTGACGCCCATGGAAGCGTTAAAGTGTGTGAAGCCGAACTCGGACATTCCCTGGCACCCATGGTAGTGCTAAAGTGTGGCCTACGGACACTCCCTGATAACTCAAGTCTGGATACTGTGTGAGGGGTCGCCCCGGTATTTGCATGGCGGTTAGGGTATTCAAAGTGTGAGGCATTGGACACTCCCTGGTACCCCGGACCAAAGTGTGAGGCAAACTGGACACTCCTTGGCGCCCCGTTGCTAAAGTGTGGCTATCTGAGCGTTTCAAAGATACCAGGAGTAGGATAGTGGGTTGTTGTGGATGTCGAGAGAAAAGAGTCGGCGTGATGAGTGTGGTGCATTGTCTCATTTCACGAGTATCTGTATTTATGAATGTAAGACTTTTATTATATTCCTTGTTGTTTTATAAAATAAATTCTTTCAGTATTTTAATAATGGAAAAAGGTAAATGGGTATGATTTACATTCAAAGTCATGTTTTTAATACTCACCAGCTTCTTGAAGCTGACGACGTTGATGCGTCCTGGACATTCGTGTTCAGGCTTTTCAGGTTACAATCAGGAGGAATCATACAACTATGCTAATTGAGAATGGCTGCATCTGGAATAAAGAAACTGTTTATTTTATGCATTAAGTTTATTTGTTGGAGTTTTAAACTGTTTTGTTTAAGGATGACTGTAACAGACTCTAAGTTATTATTTTATTTTCAAGGCGGTTTGTGCCTTAGTGACCCCGGTTTATAAGATGTAATAAGATAGAAAATTTTTGTAAGTCTTGATTGCTTTACTCTGATTATTATGTTTTGTTGTTTGACGTTTGGGACGAAATCGATCCTTCAAACTGTCGCGACCTACGGGTCCATAAAGGAAATTAAACGCTTTCCTTATTTATGCTACGTCGGGGCGTGACAGCTCAAGTGTAGTAGTAGCTCTAACCGATAAAAAATGTGCTAATTTCGTCAGTTGATCAACTATCACCCAAACAGAGTCATTACCCCTCTGTGACTGAGGTAATCCCCGCACAAAATCCATCGTTACATGTTCCCACTTCCACTCTGGAATTGGTAAAGTTTGCAGTAAGCCTCCTGGTCGTTGATGTTCAGCCTTGACTTGTTGACATACCAAACATCGTCTCACAAATTCAGCTACTTCTCTTTTCATTGTGGGCCACCAATAAAACTCTTTAATCATCTTATACAGCTTTGTGCTCCCCGGATGCATAGTACAAGCAGAACTATGAGCTTCCTCTAGAATTTCTTTTCTAAGCACTGGATCTCGAGGCACACACATCCGTGACCCGTAACATAAGACCCCATCAGATCGAATAACAAAGTCCTTTGTCTTTCCATTTATCACGTCATCTCTATACTGTAATAGCCTCGTATCTGCAGCCTGTAATTCTCGAATTCGATCCACCAAAATCGGCCTAACTTCAAATCGTGCCACAAATACTTCTGTTTCTAACATTGATAATTCTGCTCGAACTGTCTTCATGTCCCGAATAAAATCGACCGTTTTACACTGCATACACGATATTTTTCCTAACGATTTTCGGCTCAAAGCATCTGCTACCACATTTGCTTTCCCCGGATGATAATGAATAGAGCAATCGTAATCCTTTATTAATTCCAACCATCGTCGTTGTCTTAAATTTAGCTCCTTCTGTGTAAACAGATATTTCAGACTCTGATGATCAGTGTAGATCTCACAACTTACCCCATACAAGTAATGACGCCACAGCTTTAGTGCAAAAACAATTGCAGCTAACTCCAAATCATGTACTGGGTAGTTTAGCTCATGTGGTTTCAGCTGTCTCAAAGCATAAGCTACAACCTTTCCATTCTGCATTAAAACACCACCTAACCCTTGGTGTGATGCATCAGTATAAACTACAAAATTAGCAGTACTTGACGGAAGAATAAGCACTGGAGCTCTCATCAAGCAATTCTTCAATTCTTGAAAACTGTTTTCACACTCTAAATTCCAATCAAACCTCACTCCCTTTCTAGTCAGCTTGGTTAATGGCAAGGCAATATTGGAAAAGTTCTGAATGAAGCGACGGTAATAACCAGCTAACCCCAGAAAACTTTGAATTTCTGTCACATTCATAGGCCTTGGCCATAGAGATACTGCTTCAACTTTCTTTGGATCCACAGTAATTCCTTCTCCCGTAATCACATGCCCCAGAAAAGCAACTTCTGTTAGCCAAAATTCACATTTGCTCAATTTTGCATATAATTGCTCCTCCCTCAGTTTTTGTAATACCAGTCTCAAATGAATTTCAAGCTCTTCTATACTACGCGAATAAACAAGTATGTCGTCGATGAAGACAATAACAAACATATCCAGAAATGGTTTGAACACTCTGTTCATCAAATCCATAAATACAGCAGGCGCATTAGTCAGCCCAAAAGGCATCACTAAAAACTCAAAATGTCCATAACGAACACGAAAAGCTGTTTTCTCAACATCACTCTTTCGAACCTTTAACTGATGGTAACCGGACCGCAAATCAATTTTTGAGAATACTTTTGCCCCCTATAATTGATCAAAGAGATCGTCTATCCTTGGCAATGGGTATTTGTTTCGAATTGTCATCTTCTTTAACTGTCGATAGTCAATACATAGCCGTAAGGTTCCATCTTTCTTCTTAACAAACAGGACTGGTGCACCCCACGGTGACACACTCAGTTGAATAAAACCCCTCTTGAGTAAATCATCTAACTGGATTTTCAACTCCTTCAATTCAGCAGGTGCCATTCGATATGGTGGAATTGAAATAGGTCTAGTACCAGGTACTAAATCAATACCAAACTCTATCTCCCTATCCGGTACATCTCCAGGTAATTCTTCGGGAAACACGTCAACAAATTCTTTTACTACCACTATTGTTTCTATCTGTATCGTTTCTTTTGCATCACCGATTACATACGCAATCAAACATTCACAACCCTTACATAATTTCTGTCTAGCAGCTATAACTGACATTAAACTTGTTGGCATTACCCGCCGCTCACCACAAAATGTGAATTCAATTCCATTCGGAACCAAAAGTTAACTTCCTTAATAAAGCAATTAATTTATGCATGAAACGTCGACATCCAATCCATACCCAAAATAATATCAAAGTCCTCTATGTCCAAAGGTAATAGATTAACCCCCATTTCATGATTTTCAATTTGTACCGCACACCCCTTATAAACCCAATCAATTATAATTTTATCTCATAAGGGCATGGACACGACTAACTTCTCGTTCAATTTAAATAATCATAAAAAAATTTTGCAAAAGTTCTAGATATAAACGAGTGCGTAGATCTCAAATCAAATACGGTGTGTGCAACATAATTTGAAATCAAGATCATACCAGTCACAACTTGAGGTGTCGCTTCAGCATCTTTCTTTGTTAGTGTAAAGACCCTTGCTTGACCTTCTGTTCCACTAGAGCTTGAACCACCTCGTGGTTGTCCTCTACCCTGGCCCTTGCCTCGGCCTGATAACACTGTAGCCGATGATACTATCTCAGCCCCAGTCGGACAATCTCTAGAAAGGTGACCCGGCTGGCCACACTTATAACACTCCCTCTGATCAGGCATGGTACAATCTCTAACTACGTGACCTGGAGTCCCACACCGGTAGCAAGTCACCCCTCCGGAAAAACTACTGCTCGCCGGTGATCTTATTGCACTAGACCTTGAACCACTTGCACTGCTAGTTCCTCCACCCCTTCTTGCTGAAAATAAACCCCGACCTCTACTTGGAACGTCTTGCATTCTCGGTCTTGGTCCTCCCCGGCTAGATCCACCCAGTTCCACTCTCCCTCACTTTTGTTGACTTTGGAAGGCTCGACTTTCTTGTACATCTTTCTCAACCAATTTAGCTCTTTCCACCAATTCCATGTAATTACGAACATTCAATGCGGATAGTTTCGATCGAATAGGAAATTATAACCCATCTTGAAATTTTCTGCATTTTTCATATTCATTCTCCACAAGCTTTACTGCGAAGCGGGATAAGGAAGTGAATTGCGCCTCATATTCCTCCACAGTATTTTTCCCTTGTTCTAAGTGTATGAACTCTCGTCGTTTCTCATTTCGAAAAGCTTCTGTAAAGTACTTCTCATAAAACACATTTCTAAACTTCTCCCATGTAATCGTATTTAGCTCTGTGTTCCCCACAACCGGCGTCGTTAGATGGGCTTTGGTGTCCCTCCACCAATCCTTAGCTCGATCAGTAAATTTGAGGGCTGCCAACATTACCCGTTGATCACCCCCAATTTGTATTACTTCAAATATATCTTCCATTCCTTTAAACCACTGTTCGGCTTCTAATGGTGCTCCAATTCCCGAATATGCTGGTGGATGATATTTCAAAAAAATTTCATAAAGTCTCCCAAGTTCATCTTTTTCCTTAGCTTTACTTGACCCGGCTACAGCTGTCTCAATTTTCGTATCAAAATATCGGGCCATTGATTCAAACATCTGTTCAAGATGAGACATTTGCCCATGCTCCACTGGCCGTGCTTGTTCAACTTCTTGATTTTCCGGGGGTTAGTGTGTCCCCTCCCCTTCCTCCTGTCCGGTTCGTCTTTCCCCATCCATATATATAATATCTGCAACATACCATGTTTACAATGCAAACACAATAATAACATATTTATTAATCCACCAATAAATATACCCACACAACTCAACTCCTAAAGCACTGCCACAGTCTAAACCCAACCGTACCATTCACAGAACCTATAACCTAAGCTCTGATACCAAACTGTGGGACCCCGACCCGCCGTGGTCAGAATACCTGCTAGTACAACTCAACTAATCAACAACATTAAATTTAACCTGTGATTAACAGATTTATACAAAAACACCTTATTATAGAACTTAAAATATTCACACATCCAAGGTATTATACATTAACCAAATCCAACACAACCAAACTTAAAAGTTAAGTGTTTACAACATCCTGCAAAAGTTACAACTAAACTGTATTTTACAATTTTTCAGATAAAATACCACTCTTGTGGTCAACCCATAGCAACCCACAGCAACCCCAGACCTATGGCAGTGCAATTCCTAATTCAGCTTCATTAAAGGGGTACCTGCACAGAAAATCTATGTGGGCGTGAGCAAAACCACGGCTCACTACAACTAGATAAAACAACATGCAAGTTTAAGCATATAAATAGCCCAGCACAGCACAAATACAACATTTATGCAATAATAAAATGCAACTCATACATGCCGTGACTCACACACCCGGGCCCAACAACTTTAGCCTTTCGCGGCTTATTACCAAGTTTTCAGCTACTTGGTTTAACAGCTCAGCAATGCAAGTGCATAACATACAGTTCATGTCATGACAGCTATGTATATAAACATAAATTGCAATACAGCAATATCTAGAAGACCCACCTCAAATTCGGCAAGTCAATGAAAGTCACCTTTCTACTCGCTCCTCGGTCAGCTCCTTGGGTCCGCTACTACTAACTTCGGTCCCTGAAATATTAAAAATTAGATTTCATAGCAAATATAATTTCAATTTAGATAATAACTCACAAATCTTATAATAACAACAAAAAATTAACAACCTAGGCTTTCCAACTGACAAAAATCCATATTTCTCAAACTTCAATTTCATAGCTAGTAAGTAAAAATAAACAACTTCTATAATAAATAAAAATGTAGAAAGAAACAACTTCCATAACAAGTAAAAATTTAAGAAGTTCAAGTTGTAATTGAAACAATCCAAATTCCCAAAATCACACCCAAATAGCCCCTAATTCCTAACTTTCTCTCTCTACCCAAGTCAAGTTTGTATATTAAAAAAAAACAACTCTTCCATGGAAGCTTTCAAGTTCTACCAACTCTCGGAGACATAAATTTTCAAAAAACATATAACTCAAAATAATATTCACAATGCATATAAAAAAAAAACTCACAACTAACATTGTTCACCACAACTATCAAATAAAAATCAAGAACCCATTTCTAGCTTCTAAAGCTCAAAAACATCTTCAATGGTGTTTTGCCCAATCATAACCCAATTCTTCCAAACCCAAAACTAACATTCTCTATATGCTTCTTAAATATGTTATTAGCATCTAGCAAATTTAAATATCAAGTTATAATTAACAATTTTTTACAAATCAAGCAAGACCCATAAGCTTGAGGTTTAAAAACACACACTACACCAAGAACACACACTAATCTCTACTACTCTTCCCAACTCTTCCCAACTCAACTCTTTCAAAACTTGTTGTAAGAGTAATCCAAATCATTAAAAATATCATTATAACAACAAAAATCAACACACAAATAGATTTGAAACAACAATTTTCAACAACCCATAAGACCCAAAAGCTTCAAATTTCATCCATGGTGGTTATCACCTCAAACCCAACTCAATCCTTTCAAGACTTGAACTATGAGTGTTTCAAGACATTAATAACATACTATCAACACCAAAAACACTAAAATCAAAACCCAAAAAGAAAAAAAAAACACTCAATTTTCGGATTTATTAAAAACCCTTAAATTTCAACACCCCAACAATTGCAAAATCAACAATACTCAAACAAAACTTGCCATACATGGTATACATATCACCCAAGGCATATAAAACATATATTCACTATCAAAATCAACCCCACAAATCCCCAATTTTCGGATTTCTACCAAACCCTAAAAACACATTTTACAAACTTGCTCAAAATTCAAGGTTAACATGAAAAACTTCATACCACACCATGTATACATATCAAAGAGCATTTAATCAAGTTCTAAAACATAAATTTACAACTTTAATCCCTTAATTTCAGATTCTAAGAAAAGAATTCAAAAGCCCCAATTCACACTTTCAACCAATTTCACATACTTAGTGTGTAGAAGATGAAGTTTCCTCCCTTTCTTCCCAATTTCTATGTCTTCTTCCCTTTACTCTTCTTCTTTTTCTTCTTCTTCTTCCCCTCTTACTCTCTTTCTCTTCTCTTCATCTTCTCTGTAATCCCAAATTGTACAGTAAAGGACTAACGTATCTCCTTTACAATAGATTTTTCAACTTTTTTAAAAATTATGTTTAACACCCTCCAACTTTCTTTAAAACAGGCACTTGAGTTCCCAGAGTTCCTAAACTTTCCCATATCATCTTTTTACCCCCAAAAAGAGTTATTTCCTAACTCAAATTCCCCAAAATGGAATTTCCCAGTTCTAACCCAACGCAAAATTATTTAATAATTAACAGCTCAACATAAAAAACAAAATTTAATAACAATTCAGCTTTAATAATTAAATCACATAAATTTAAATTTTTAAACAACTCAGTTAAGCTTAATAGAGTAAATGATTTATTATTTTAATATTCTTTTCGGGTTCGGGTCTCACACAAAACCTCCAATACCATAAATAATCTCTCAGCCAGCACACTTACTTGAACACAACCCTAAACGACCATGACATCAGTATTAACCTAGATAACATCACTGATGCCCTTCAGCTCCCCTCCCACTCATACCAAGTCCCTAAATTGAATGTCCTTTCTCACTTACACCCCTTCACCCACATCACCCAGGACATGTGCGGTGGCCGCTCTGGTTCGGGGAAAACTATTCGTCGATCTCACATGCCCCGCCAGATGTGGTTTGTCGACCATGTCTTCAAACGCAACCTCTACCCCCTTGGTCACGAACAAGAAAGGACCAAGGAGATCCACCATGCACTCCACGCTATCTACCGTATAGACTGGTTCACCCAGGCCTCATTATTATGGAGGGTATGCATATCGCCAGCCACACCATAGATCACACAACCGAGTCTAAACTCCTCTTGCCTTACCCTCGGACTATCACAACCATCCTTCGATCCAAGGCTTTTCTTATACATACCGATGAGCCCGTTGATAGACGGATCCTGGAGTTCGTTTCCTTTGATTAGAAGTTGAGCCTGGATCATTTAGACATGGAAGTTAGGAGGGCCTGGGACAAGGCCTAGGTGAGGCAGGAGCGGGAGGCACAGCGTCCACCTCCACCGAAGGATACACCCTATTCTTGGACCTACAATGATGTGTGTGCTTTCTGCGGCGAGAGCCTCCGGCTACAGTCCTACATGTGCTCCTATTTCCAGCTAGCACATCCAGATCAACTGGATGACATCCTGGCTCAAGGAGAGGCTGCATACCAGTTCGCATTTCCAAGATTGGCACAGCAAGTTGATGATGAGGCGGGCGAGGAGGAAGAGGCTGGTGACGAGGGAGGTGAGGGGGGTGATGGGAGCAATGGCAATGGTGATGGTGATACTGGCCAGGGGAGTACGGGGTTGGAGTTGGTTCTGGTCGAGGGTGATGACGACTAGGGTTGGTGATGGTTGGGTTGGGTGATTGGATATACATCTTTTTTATTTTTGATTGTATTTGGTGGGTTTGGTTTTAGACATTATCAGACATTCGGCTTGTATATTATTTTTTCATTATGCTTGTCAGTTTTAGTTTCTTTTGTTTATTATTAGGATATTGTTGTACCCGGCTACGACCGGTTTCATTATTTACTGTCTTTTATTTCGTTACTTTTATTTGGGTCTGTATTTTATTATTTTTGCACCTTTTCTTTTCTTTATGGTTTGCTATATTCTTGAACCTTATATTAGTCGCACAGTTAAATTACTGTTTACTGGTTATGCTTCTACTTACATCACACTCTACTGAATGTTTTGAATGATTCACTTGTGACACTTCATTAAATTAATGCATCGCAAACAAATCTTGCCCCATTGCACTATACAGGAATCAATAAGATTCAGGTTTGGGGGAAATAATACTTAAATATTATTTTGAAGTTAAATTTAGTTGCTTAGGTTATCATTTCAAACGTTCATACTAAACATTCTCGGTAATCCAATAATAGTAATTTTTTTTCTTACTCTAATATCTAGAACTAATAAAATTTCAACTGTGATCTACTTTTGATTTCAAGTTATAGTTTTCACATATCCATATAGCGTACCTTGATTCTCAGATCTTATTTTCATCCTCGTACTATGGACCACCCCTTATCTCCGCCCTCTTCACCCGGTAAGTCTTCGAGTCTGTCGAGTCATCATACTGACTCTAGTTCATCCACTGATGACACTCTGTCGAGTCCTAGGGCAGCCAAACCATACGGTCCAATTGGTCGTCCCGGTTGGTGCCGTCATCATCGTTATGTTCCTAGTCATGTCTGTTCTGGTTCTTCAGATGAGGACGATCTCTTTAGCGATGACCCGACAGTTATCGATGACCTTTATGGTGCCCCACCTACGACCTCTGAGTCTTCTTCTTCATTGGAGTCAGCCGATTATTCGAACGATGATGATGAGGTCGTGGATGATGAGGGAGTTATCCCGAGTCTCGATATTCCTTTAGCTATGCCTATTTTAACCATTATCCCTTCACTCGAGGTTATTTATCCTTATAGGGACCTCCCTGATTATGTGCCGGACATTGTTCGACAATGTCCGGGTCACCCTGACTGGTCTCCTGGGGACATAGCCTCGATCTTTGCACCTTATGCCGGTCCAGAGGATGATGAGGTCGATTTGGGACCAGGTGTCACTGAGGTGGATGAGGTAGAGTTAGTTCTGGAGATTCTTGCTATTGAGGAGATAAGACTGCCATTCGATCCTGCTGAGCATCCGAAGTGGGAGTTGATTGATTGGTATACACGAGCGGATGTGCCACCTCCTTCTGACGCTTTTCGCAGAGTGGACGTCTTGGTCATCTTCACCGAGGCTTATATCCATGTCATTGTCATGTTCCCACCTGCATAGGGACTTGCGGTGACCTAGTTTGGGGGAGTATATGGATTCTTTGTTTTTTAGGAGTAGTCTTTTATTTTTGTTTCGTTTATTTTTAGTTGTTAATAGTTTTAGTACTTAGTTCTATTTCATTTTAGTAGTTTTATTTGTTTTTGTTTCGTTTGTTTTCGTTTCATTTAGTTGTTCTTTTGTTCGTTATTTCTTTCATATTCGTTGTAAAAAAATTAAAAATTAATTCTAGTAGTAGTAATAAGAAATAAAGTGCATTTTTCTTATATGCTTTCTTAATATTGTTCAACGTTGCATTATTTCTTGTTTTAACTAGATTTCTGTGAAACTTGATGTTAAGAGAGTATGTAATTCATTGTCTACGAAAGTTATGAAGGTATGTTTTGAAAGTATATATCATTGGAATCACTGTTTAATATTTTATACTTGCATGTTTATTGTTGCACGGCCCGTAGTCATGTGGATGCGCGTTATATTGAATTATAATATAGCTTGGATTTCTAGATAGCAATATTGTGGAGACTAAAATCCGATGAGTTTTAGAGCCTTTCATCTTTATTGAGGGTTTCAAAATTACTTTATCGAATCTCTTTGACACAACGCACTATTTCGTTGATTAGTCTAAATATTTCTTGATTTTGATTGAGAGTCGAGTTATTATTATAATTATCATGTTTAAAAAAAACTAAATAATCTATTCCCTTGATATCGTAACATTGAAAAATCATGTGATTCTAGGAAATAATTTTAGGCCATCTGTTTTTAAACCCTTTTTGGCCTTTGACATACCCAACAAAATATGTTTATATCCTTTGCTATCCCTTTGAGCCGTTGAAGTTATCCCTTTGAGTCGTTGAAGTTATCCCTTTGAGCCGTTGAATAAGCCTTTTCTTTGTTCACCCATTATCCTACCCACTCCGATATGGAGTTTGCCAATATATGAGTTTCCCAACCCATATCCAAGAGTAGTTGAAGAGTAGTTCTTCATAAAGAAAATGGACTAATAAGCGAATAGTAGGAAGTAGAGTATTGAGAAGAAGGATCTAAATATATATTAAAAAAAATTGGAAGAAAAAAAAGGGTTATATAAAGAAAATTAGATGTTATAAAGAAAAGAAAAGAAAAAGAAGAGAAAATAAATAAATAAATAGTCGTTGTAGTAAAAGCCCTTGCGTTACACGTTACGACCATTCATAAGCTACTTACGGACTTTTTGAATCCATTTACCCTTCTTTTCCTAGCCATAACCCTTGATCGACATTACAACCTTTGTAAAGTCCTACTTGATCCTAGGAAATCATGATTTTGAATATGGAACCGATACGAAAAGGGAATAAAAGCATGGTAGTATTGATATTTACTTGACAATCGATATCTATTCGTGAGACTATTTTCTGTCGTGTCATACGTTGCTCTGCGTCATATGCGAGATCTTTTTGCTTTACAAATACTTATATTCGTCGCAAATATATATGAGTGATTACACATGTTTCTGAGAGATTTCATTTTAGAGTGTAATTAATAGCGTGAGATTTGTAGTCAAAGCATCGCTAAATAGCTATCTGAGTTATATTCCAAGTTCATAATCATCATGTATCCACTTGATTACCATTCACACACATGCGGGTCTTCAATATATTCTACTGACTCTTTTGATATATGTGTTCAGATTATTGTCATGATTTAGGTGGACGTACGATTATGTTACTCTTGATAACTTAAAGTTTTTACTTGAAATTCGATTTTATCAAGGAAAAATGTCAAATGTTGAAATATTGAAATTTATGAATAAAATCTTTCTTTTAAAGTTAATAAAGATGGTTGTGGGTGACTTGTTGACGAGAACCCTCACGAGACTTCACTCGTCCGACTAGGGACACCTAGAGGTTTAAAAGGCATGTTGCACATGCTAAGTACAATCGCAATCCATGCGAAAATGGAATAGGAATTTTGTTTTTATTAATAGTTTTATTTTTTCTATTCTTTTTGCTGGAGGACTAGCAAAATATAGGTTTGGTGGTATAGTCGGGAGAGAACAAATCCTAATTGCATGCCTTAATTCACATTTGTTAGAATTTTTTATCCCGTTTTTGTGTACTTTTACTTTATTTTTCATTTTCTGTCTGGATTTAGAAGAAATCAAGAGTTCCAGGCTAAATAAGGAAAAAAAAGCATAAAGAAAGAAGCAAGAAAAGCCATTTTTGCACCTCGCTCGCGCGACCTCCCAAAAACGCGCTCGTGCGGCCTGCTTGCGTGACCTATGTAAAAATCAAAGTTGCGTATTTTAATGTACTGAAGACCCCTGCGTAAACAAAACTGATCAATTACATTCTGAAAAGGAAATACAGCAGTTTCGGTCGAAAGAGGTTTACAAAGGCTCTCATAAATCCTCTAGAACTATATATAGATGAATCAAAAGCTATTGGAGGGTTACACACATTTTTACATATCCTTACATTCATCAACTTTGAAGGCAAGAGGAAGAGAAGATCTAGCTTGAAGGTCTCTAATGGCAACCATCATCTCAACCTTTATATTTTCATAAACTATGTGCAACTAAACACCTATTCTAGGGTTTCAATGAAACCCTAGCTATGTAAAGGGGGAATTCTATGCTTTCTTATTTTAGGATTTTATGTATTGGATAGTAATTGTATGTTTGAGGAATATTTATATATTATCGGTTTTTAATGATAATAATCAAGAGTATTTTGGATCTATTCTTGTCTTAATTTTTTTCCTTATGCTTATTGAACTCAAAATTCCTTGATTTCTGTGATTGATCGAAGTATTTACATACAATAGTGCTTATGTGATTGGGATGTTTATGTCTTTTATAATTCATGCTTAGGAAAGAAGAGTTATGCTACACCCTAGTTATAGGTAGATATTTCATGTGAACCGAAGATGGGCTATGCTTAGATTAAACTAGTAATATACTCTTGTTGATACTATTGGACTTGTAGCTACGATAGATTATGACTATCCAATCATAGAACTTAAAGTAGAAAGTCTAGACCCTCGATGCATTGTTAGTGGTAGATTTGCAATCCTAGATCTCATCCACTCATACTTAAAACAATCTTAAATTTTGAACACTAGTTTACTTAGATTCAATTTTAGAATTCTATTTTCTTAATTTCATAGTTTAATTGCATAGGTTAATTAATAGTAGAAATTAAATCAACAATCAATCAAACTTTCATTTTCTATAGCTAAATAGATTTAGGTTTTATTAGTTAAAGAATAAAAATAATCAATCTCTGTGGGTTCGACCTTTACTTCTGCACTACAAATCCTTAGAAAGCAAAGCATACTTTATATCTTGATTTTGACGAGATCAACAAAGGAAAGAGATGGACATTCCATTAGAGGACCATGCTCCACAAGCTTGCCAAACATCCCTTGATCACTTCGGTGAGTTCCAAACTCACTCAATATCCTAGGGAGATGTTTTTGTAAGTTTTGGAAATAAAGAAACCAAACCAAACACCCCTCAAAATTTTTGGGCGTCACTGCCAGCTTTTTGGAAAATATGACTTTTCAATCGATTGAACCTGGATTTAATTGATTGAACTTTTATCAATTGACTAACATCACTGCTCATCTAATCGATTGAATGCATATCAATCGATTGAAACTTAGTTTGTCCAATCGATTGAAAATAACTTCAATCGATTGACACTATCTTTGGCCCAATCAATTGAACCCTTGTCTCAATCGATTGGTATTTATAGAATGTGGATATTTCCTGTCATTTATAATATAAATTGTTGAGTTGTTTAAATACCATCTTTATACTTTCATTATGCAATACTGATTAAAAAGATACACTGAGACGCGATAATGCAATGCGTTAAGAATACTTAGAATTATTTCGTAACGTCGGTCGACGTGGTAGTCATAAATCGTTTGATATCCGTTCATTTCAATTGGAGTAGTCAGGCCACAAGGAAGTGTCATGTAATCATTAGTAGTACATCAATAAGTCAATTTGATAAGTCATGGGATTCTTACGAGGATGAGCATTGGTTGATCATATGTCCTTAAAAGTGGTAGACCAGACCAATTAACTCTAAGGTAGCTAGTAATCTAATCATATGTCCTTAAAAGGCAGTGGATTGTTCATATGTCCTAAAAAGTGATCGACCAGGATTATTGGTATACGTCGTTAAGTCATGGCAATAGATTGATATGCATTATTCAAACGTTATGCCCCTGTACTGTGGTGGACTATTCATGTGTTCTTAAAAGCTGGGGACAGACTAACGTGGAGTCCATGACATGCGATAGGCAGTGATAAGTCCTTAAAGTGGTGTACGGAATAATGGTATATCTATAGAGTTGAACTATTGAGTTTGTCCTGCAATCGGAAGTACTATGTCAGTGTTCGGGTAAACAAGACGTTAGTAACGGTTAACGATTGGAATAAGGAGAAAATATTATTAGTAGCATCCTGATATATATCAGTTTATAAATTATAATTACTTCACCCTGATGATATTGCATAAGTTTCTATTCACCCAGCTTTCAGTAAGCTGACGGCTTTTATGCATGGACATTCCCTATCCAGACTACCATGTTCCTAACACTGCAGGTAATGAAGCTTTCAACGATGGCTACTAGGATGGCCCCACTGAGGATGGATACGCTGGGGGAGGACTACTACACTGACGACTATGTATATGCCAACTGAGGTTGAAGACTAGGATAGATTGTATTTTCTTTCCTATTATCAGCCTTACGTTTTGTAATAGGACATATGTTGCCTTAAGACTTATGTATTACGATATTTTTAACTCTGATTTAATAACCTTGTAAGTTTTATTATGGTCAGGTTACTGTTTCTTACTATTCTTCCTATTATTAGTATTTAGAAATGCATAGTGTGGACAATTCAGTGACTTCACCAGTCATTCCCTACAGACCCAAATTTTTTTTTTTTTTTCTCTATTTTTGCTATTTTGGGGCGTGATAGGATTTTTGATATCATGGCATAGGTTTGATACTTTCGCTCACAAATTTTCTAACACCATCTGGTCCTAGAATTTAAGATCCCTAAGATATGAGTATTAAGATGAGTCTGTAATTCTAACGGTAGATAATTTCTTTACAGATTAGCATGGATCCGAACTTTCATAAGTTTATGGACGATAATTACGGAAGACATGTGATCCACAGGGATACTGTGGAGCTAGCTAACCCAGACCTACATTCTGAGCTCATTTGGCATTCAGCCTGCTAGTACTTAAAGGAGGATATGTGGAGAGCTCTTTATGTTGAGGGACGAACTCACCCGACGGAGATGCATTTGGATGCATACCATTATGCAAGGACTAGTAAGGCAATATACCATGAGATGGTTCGATTGATCTAGAGCAAGCTAGACATGAATGTGTCGTGCCTCAAAAATGACCTGGGCGTGATGATGTAGGAGTGTGGGTTTTGAAAGAGAAGCTTTTCTTTTAAAAGTGAAGGACATGTGTTCAATTTTTCAGAGTCGCCACCTAAGTGGTTTAAAGACGTGTAGGCCATCTAAATGTTTTTAAAGTAAAGTAAAAGGCCCATTTAAAAGGGTGCAAAGGCTCGATTACGTTAGGGAAAGGTGTTAGGCACCCCTAAACATCCCTCAAAAAGGTTACCACGCTGCTTTGGTGTCATATCAGCTTTTAAGTCAAAGTGAAAGTGAAATTGTATCAAAAAATGGGAGGTGGGTTTTTATTTGGTGCGACTAAACCCCTCGCGGGCTGCCTACGCATCTCGAGTTTGATCGAGAATCAAGTCGTGCATAGTTCTCCCTTTTCTAGGGAGAATTTAAAAAGTAGTTTAGTTGTGTTCATGGCGAGGAAGTAAAATGTGGTACCAGTTATACTCGTGGTGAGCTTGAAATGTGCTAGTTATACACATGGTGAACTGACAGATGTGGTTAGGGAACTTTAGCCTTCGACGACGTGGTCCCTAATTTTGACTGGAGATTTGGCATGGTTGGGTACTTGAGCTCAGAGCTGCATTGTCCCAGACTTTAGCCAAATGTATTTTGAAAATGTGGAACTTAGTCCCAAAATTTTGAAAATGTAGGATTTAATCCCATAATAGATTTGAAAATGTGGGATTTCTCCTCGAATAGATTTTGAAAATGTGGGACTTAGTCCTAAAATTGGTTTTGAAAAATGTGGGATTTAATCCCCAAAAAGATGTTGAAAATGTGGGACTTAATCCCATAATTGGTTTTGTAGATGGGGAATTTAATTCCAAAATAATTTTGAAGATGCAGAATTTAACCCTATAATAGATTTGAAAATGTGGAACTTAGTCCAAAATGATTTTGAAAATGTAGGATTTAATCCTATAATATATTTGAAAATGTGGGACTTAGTCCAAAATGATTTTGAAGATGTAGGATTTAATCCTATAATAGATTTGAAAATATGGGACTTAGTCCAAAATGATTTTGAAGATGTAGGATTTAATCCTATAATAGATTTTGAAAATGTAGGATTTAATCCCAAAGTGATTTTGAAAATGTTTGGAAAATGTGGGAATTAATCCCGTAATAGATTTGAAAATGTGGTATTTAATCCCATAGTAGCTTTTGAAAATGTAAGCCTTATTCCCAAAAATAAATTTGAAAATGTGGGACTTAGTCCTAGGATTGATTTTGAAAAATGTGGGATTTAATCCCCGAATTGATTTGAAAAAGTGGGACTTCGTCCTAGAAATGGTTTTAAAAATGTAGGACTTAGCCCCAGAAGATGTCTTGAAAATGTGGGATTTAATCCCAAAGTGTGTTTTGAAAATGTGTTTGAAATTTTAGCATTATGACGGCTTAAAATGGGAAAATTGAAAGTGCGGGATTTGATCCCGGTTTATTTTAGAAGTGGTAATTTTAAAATGGACTTTTTTTAAGTAGTTTTGAATTTCTTGAAATTTCGGCATAATAATGGCCTACAATGAGAAATTGAAAATTGCGGGGTTTGAAAAGAATATGTTATAAATAATTTTTGAGTTTGTCGAAAATTCGGCATTACAACGGCGTAAAATGAGAAAATAGAAAATGTGGGATATGATCCGATGTATTTTAAAAGTGAACAGTGATCGGAGATGTTTTAAAAAGTAGATATACGATTGATTGGAGTTTTCAAAATTTTGCCATTATGACGGCGTAAAAATAGGCGACTTGAATGGATTTTGTCCATTTCCCATCCCTAATCCCAACTGCGGTAAACTCATCAGGTCGAGAAGAGTTCATACTAGGGAACGCAAGGTTTTATTTTTTTGAAGGGAAAAAAAAAAAGAGAAATAAAATAAGCGACTTTGGTGCTGCTGTTTTAAAAGGCAATTCCATTATATACATGAAAAAGACAGACAGATAGAAGATAGAAAAATGTATACATTATTTTAGACAGAAGAAAGAAAATGAGAACTTTTTCTCTTATTATTTTTTGTTTTGGGAAGAAAAACACAAAAGCAAATAAAATTATTTATTTGTAAATACAATGAAATAAAAGTCTTCCTTTTCTTTTTTCTTTTTTGTACTAATAATAATTAAAAAAAAAACTTTCTCTTTTTCTTTGCAAGTAGTAAATAAAAAATATAAAAAAAAACTTTCATTTTTTTATTTTCTTGACAAGTAATAAAAGGGCTTCTCTTTGTTTTCGTATTTCTTTTTCCTTGAAAACAATAAGTAAAAAAACAATATTTTTTTTTCAAGTCTAACCCTTTTTTTAGAGAGAAACAAAAGGAAAATAAAAAATAAAAAGATGCATATATATATATATGTGTGTGTGTGTGTGTGTGTGTGTGTATGTGTGTGTGCGTGTGTAGAGGCCATAAAGGAGGAGGTGAGGGTGGCCGGAGGGATTAGGGACTGGAGGCGACCGGAGATGGTGGCTGGCCAGAGGTGGTAAGTGGTGGCTGGAAGTGGAGGGGGCTGGGCTAGTGGTCATGGTGGTGGTGGTGGTTGTGTGAAGTTGGTAGTGGTGTGGTGGTGGGTTGGAGGTGAGGAGGTAAGTGGAGGGTGGTGGCTATGGGGGTGGCCGGAGGTTGGTGGCCTGTTGGTGGTGGTCGGCGGCTGGGCCGGAGGTGGTGTGGTGTGGTCGGAGGTAGTGGGCTGGCCGGAGAGGGGGAGGGGGTTGCCCCTTTTTTTTTCCTCTCTCTTTCTCTCTCTCTCTCTCCCCGAGAACTCTCTTCTCTCTATTTTTTCCCTTCTTTTGACCTCCCCTCCTTATATATGGCATATATATATATGTATGTATGTCGTATATATATCTCGGCTGGAAAAGGGAGTGGTCAGTTGACCTTTTTTTTTTCAAAGATTAGAAGAATAGTATTAAACAATTAAAAATATCAAGCGCCTGCGCTTTTTTGAATCTCCGAAATGCAGCGCAATTGAGATTTGGACCATTGGGTTTACCGACAAACATAAAATTTTGATGTAAAAATGTGATTTTTTAAACACCGTTTGATGTGTATTCGACATCAGTCTGTGCCAAAAATACCCGATAATGTATTTTTTTTTTTCAGAATCTGAATTCGGAATGAGGAAAAATTTCAGGGATCTCTCTGTTTCGATGTGAAAAGTATTTTGGTCCAGTCAAAAAATAGCATAGGCACTCCGAGCTCAAAAGAATAGAGCTTTTGGACGAATTAACAGAGTAAATTGACACAATTGCAATGGTCCTTACTGCGGTTTTCCGACTTTCATCGTCGGATTGCGATGAAATTTTTGACAATCCTTCACCTTGGCATATATGAATTTTTGGAACCATTTCTGAGCCTCTGAGAGCTGTCCAGTGACGAAACGGAATTTTGCCGTTTGAAATCAACGCTTGGTAAAGTGGCTTTTTCGGATTCGGTGTCAGATTGTGATGAAATTTCAGGGACTCGTCGGTATTAGCATGTACGCCAATTCTGGCATGAAAAATGTCTGCTTTGACTTCCGGAATGCTGAAAAAGTAAATTGGCCCCTCTTTTGCATATCGCAGAATTTTGAAACTTCAAAATGTGATTGTTTCTTCGTTTGTGGCCAGATTTTACTGATTCGAAGTTCAGGGACCTTATATTGACAAGCTCTTCACATCTGTCAGACTCGATGCAAGTTATTGACATATTTTTATTAGAATGAACAAAAATCAGGTGTCTACAAAATGCTATTGAGTTAAAAGCCATTCTAGAGGGACCCATTCCACCAGTACAAGTAGCACCACTAGCACCGGTACCAAACATGCCAGTGCCAAAGCCACAAGACGGCCTAAGGTGCCAGAGCTAGCAGAGATCGAGTTGATAGTGGATGATGATGATCCCGCCGAGGATATGGAGCCGAAGGATGATGAGCATGACGAGGATGTGCACTGCAATGTAGTAGAGGAGCTCAAGGATGACCCAGAGGAGGACCCAGAGCTAGCTGACATGGATATCTTAGCTGAATAGGATGTTGAGATAGTAGAGAATGATGTTCCAAAGGAGGAGGCAGTTGTACCTGAGGCACTAGCAGGGCCTGTAGCACAGATGGTACTCATAGCCCAGATGGCAGCAATATGGGTAGCTGAGATGGCCACACAGCCAAATGAATTTATCACAGGAGATGCTGAGTTGGTCATGTAGCAGTAGCTGAAGAATTTTTCGTAGTCACCGTTGATGCCGCTGAACTTGCATTGGTATTCTGGATAAGGAGAATGATGATGAGATGATGGTTGATGATTGGGATATCGGGGTTGTGGTAGGATGTCTCACTGCGCCTGTTGAGGATGATCCACTTGAGGAACTAGATATTGCATATGAGGATAAGGCCCCACTAGTTGGATTATATATTGATAATATTTTGGTCAGGATCTATAGGAATTAGATTTTTTAGTATTTATCAGGACATGTTGTCCACTTTTTGAGATCTTAGAAATAGCTATTGACCATAAACTTTTTGTGTAGATAGCCGCCGCTAGTAGCAATATTTTATATAGCTGACTTTAGCACTGTATTAGCTCATGTCTCATGTGGTACACCGTTTGACTATTGTGTACTCCACGATACATCTTTTGATATAAATATATGTATATACTAGTATTATCTTTTGGAGATAATTGTGTTATGATCTTGATTTTGGTTATGTACGAATTTTAAAATTGTTAATTTCCCTTATTTAGTAAAGATTGTCAGCTAATTGATAGGTCTTTTCATAGGTATACAATACACTAGATCACTGTACTGGGAGCTAGGAGAAATCAACCATGTTTGGGAGCACCTATCCCGGAGGACATGGACCCGACCGACCTTTTGAAGCCTTCATGCAACGGATGGAGCATGTTGGTGACACCTATAATCATGCTACTCACCAACGACCTGTCCAACACCCCGTCGTACCACCACTAACGAGGCAGACCAGGGATAAGTTTCGAGAATGTTTTTGTGCCTTACGCCTGGAGAAGTTTGATGGGTTAACAGAGCCTGGAAGGTTGAACAATGGATACATGAGATGGATCTGATATTTGAAGCCCTGGAATGTAACGAGTAGGACAAGCGTCGCCTATCCAATTTTTAGCTAACCTACGCCACTGCTAATTGGTGAGACGCTAAACGAGCTACAATTGGAGTAGACGTTGCACGAAAGATGCTTTAGAAGACATTTGAAGGTAGATTCCTGGAAAAATACTTTCCAAAGGATAAGAAGGGCCAACAAGAGAAGAATTTCATGAGCCTGGTTCAAGGAGGTTGGATAGTGAGAGAGTATATGATGCAGTTTAAGCGACTATCAAGGTTCGCTTAGCATATGATCGATACGCCCCAGATGAAGGTGAGAGATTCATCAAGGATTGAACCCCCACCTTCCACACATGATGATTGGTCACCTCAATCAAAGTTTTGAAGGATTTGTATGACTTGCGGTGAGTCTGGAAAAGGATATCTATTGTAACTCTCGCTCCCGCGATTAATTATTAATCATGTTTTAGCATGCATTAGCATAATTAATTAGTGTTTATTAACACATGTTTAAGTGGATTATAACTCACTAGTTGATTTTAGGTGTCCAGTTTGCGAACCCAGTGTTGGCCAATATGGTAGTCTCAAATTGGGATATGAGTTGAGAAAGTTCCATTGTGATGGGACAAGATTGTAGAATTACCCTTATATGCTTAAATGTTTATTAAGGCATATGTGAAATATTTATATATTGTTTTAATATATTGTTTATTGTTAGAGACCATTTATATGGTCATTTGGGATATCTTTGTGAGAATGATTTGAACATGCTACATAACTAGTAGGCTAATTAGTAACTTCATAGAATTATGTGGGATCACTTATGAGACTCATGCGAGACATAGAAAAATACCCACTTAAGTTTGGAGGACTAAAAAGTTAGTTATAAAACTAGTTGAGGGTATAAATAGAGATAACCAAAAAATGGGTGGATTTCATAATAAAATATTAAAAACCATATATGAGCTATAGAAAGAAAGAGATACACATATCTTAATCATCTTCTTCATTCGGTCGGTTGGAGAAAATAGACAAGGGTTTCGTCGGAGCTCCAAGACACTGATTGACGCGCTGTTCAACTTCCAATTTCGATTTCGATACCAAATTTGGACTCATAGAGGCGAGTTTTACGTTTTGGTACTGATTTTATTGAGTTTAATCATCATTTTTTTGTGACCCAATTCGATTTGGTAATCCATAGTTGCCGAATTCATGTAGGATTTGAACCGGAGTAGAATTGGACTTTAATTTCTCAATTAGGAGTGGATTATGAAGAGGTGAGTGATTTCAATCTTGTTTTTGGATGAGATTCATATTTATCTTCATTTGGATGTTAATTACATGCCTAATTAGCTTAATTACCCATGTTTAGCTATAATAAATGATTCATGGTGTAGAATTGCACCATATTGGTTACTACGGCGTAATTATGTGAGAAGCACAATGATATGTTTATGTGAGCATGCTTAGTTGCTTATTAGAGTAAAAGGAAAGCTCGTATGAAGTCGCCATCAAATTGTATCATGGTGATGACCACTCTTTGCCGACAATGGCATTAGACCACACGTGTGAGGTGTAGATCATTGGCTTATGCCGTGGACTATTGGGGGAGTTACGAACGTGCAGGTAGTGGTGGAGGAAATACTTGCTTATCTAGAGATCATTTTTACTTGTTGAGATGAATTTAAACATTGATATGTCATCCGTATGCTTGATTGATATTTTTCACTAAGCATATAACCTATATATTGTAGTGGTTATTGAATAACTATTCCAGGTGAACAAGTTGGCGAGAATCTAGGGAGGTGAATCGGGGATTATGGAGTTGAGAAGACTTGTATATATAGTAACTTCATGTTTATGGTTGTTTGTGCAGAATTGGTATCATGGTGTAAATTTGGGGTTGAATGGTTTAAGTTAAGTTGGTACTAAACTTAGTATATTATGTTAGTTCCTTGAATAATCACTCTGAGACTTGTGTAAATATTGTAACTGGAGCTTAGAGTTATGTGAAACATTTCATGCTTTTGTTTTTGTAGTTTGGAGTATGTTGGTTGAGAGTTTGGGTTTAAGATTATGTATTTTGGTTGGTTTTGTGAAGGTTGGGAGTGTTTTTTGTATAATAGCATTTGTGTATCTTTTCCAATGTTTAGAACCATGTTGGGATCACTTGGAAAAGGTTAAAAGATGGTTTTGATATGGTTTTGAAAGTTTAGAATCTTGTTAATGAGGTTTGGTTTGGTTTGGTTTAGTATTGTTTTAAACTTGTTAAAACTCAGTTTTTGCAGCAAAAAAAGCACGTCTGCAGAACCCGAATCGATTCGGCTTTCGCTGTGGATTGATCCGGACATTTATGGGATGTTTTGCTCAAATTTGCTAATTCAGATTAATCCGAGTTTTAGGGGTGGATCGATCGGCATGTATTTTTCTGGACTGTCGACTTTTATGGAACAGACATAACTCTTTCTAGAAAATTCAAAATCGTACGCCGTTTTTTGCATTGGAACTCAGACTCAAAAGGCTATCTTTTGATATAAAATTTGTCTATATTTTATAAAGAACATTTTACCATTGTGCTTGATTTGTCTAGTACAAAGATTTATTTGTGCTTGTTTTCCTTCTTTTACATTCTTAACTTGGTGTTTGAGAGCCTTGGTGGCATCACGTGTCCTAGATTCACATGTGTGGAATCAGGGCATGACACATATCCTGTACAGCAACAATAGATAAATTGACCACCGCCCCAAAGAACTTTCAGAGGAGCTTTCAGAGGTTGGAGACCTTAGGGTAATTTTCAAGGAAATAAGCATACCTGGGATGGAGCCAGGAAACCTCAGATTGATTATCATCAACCTCCGCAACATCAACAGCGAGGACCACCACCTCAGGCGTTCCTTGCTACCCCATAACCAGACGACGAAGGATGTTGTAACTGTGGATTGCCTGGACATATTACAAGGAATTGCATTGCTCCCAAGACCCACCATCGTAATGAATAGTTCTGCCACAAGTGCAACAAGTCGGGCTATTTGAGCAGGGATTGTCATGCACCTCCGAGAGGATATTAAGACACCAGTTCAAGGACTTCCATGGACTCCCAGATCAAGATGCCATCATTCCCGAAGAAGCATGCTTTAATGCCTAGGAACAGTAGAACATGGAAGGTATGCTCGTACTCTATCACAATCAAGATAAAGCTTTATTCAATACAAGTGTTGTCACGACCCATTCCGCTACGCACAGAAATAGGACACGTGGCATGCCACCAAGGCTCATCCAATTCAATTAAAGTAAAATAATAGCGCAAAACATTAGTAAAAACCATGAAATTCAGAGTTATAAAAAGTTTTGCGTATTTGAAAACACTTAAAGAAACACCCTGTTTGAAACCAGCCATCCAGCTGACTGATTAAAGGTCTAGTTGATTGGAAATGCAAGAAATAGAGAGCCTCAAAATCTCAACAGCCAATCCAGTAGACTGACTAGAGGTCCGGTCGACTGAAAATGCAAGATACAAAGAGCGTAAAATTTCATAAGCCCGACCAGTCTACTATGTCGGGGGACCCAATTGACAGTGATGTCAAATTCTCAGTCGACTGGTACATTTACTTCGACTGAAATCCTAACCCCCAGAAACTTCCATTTTGAAAACACAATCCAATCGACTGTGGTCTTCACCCAGTCGACTTTTTTTTCACAGAATGAAAATAACATTTCTAACCCAATGATCTAGTCGACTGCATCGGGGATCTAGTTGACTGCATCAGGGACCCAGTAAACTGCTTTCAATATTTTAGGGCAGTAGCTGGTTCAAAATAGGCCTCGAGTCGACTAGTACTTGCCCAATCGATCGTTTTCTCTCAATTTGCTAAGCATTCTGCAGATTTCAATCTATGGTTATTCCATCACATTGCCACATGATCCTCATTGCATTTCAACACTTTCAATCCATAAATACAAGAGTTTTACTATAGATTACAATAACTACAAATACATTCCAAGTTAAAAACAGAACATAATTCTAGTCCGTTACATTTCTTATTACAACTTTGGAAAGGAAACAAAAGTATGAACAAAGGTGAGCTATCATCTCCTCGGCCTCACTCCTTATGCTTATTCTTGCCTTTCTTTTTGCCACCTACAATGGCGTAAATCTTCAGTGCTCAGCTATATACTGAGTGCATAAATTCTAACATATGTATATATGACAAACCATGCTTTAATCTCATTATTCACATCAAAATAATATCTAGGGAGAAAAAACACGCATTCATCCTGTAGCGGCAAGTCCAAGCCTTAAACTGCGATGCTAATGGCTATTCCAAGCCTACAACCATTGCATCTCAAGTGCCCTGGCAAGTCCAAGCCTTAAACCATACACAGTAGCCATCATTACTAAAATTCTCAAACATCGAGAAGCTTACTTCGGCATAAATTGTATAAGTCCCCCCTTTGACCCACATAATCACTTAATGTGCTCGCGTAAAAGTTAGACATGCTTTTCAAAATTAAGCGTATGCATAATTAATAGGCCTACTATTAACACAAAATTTGCCCGGATTACAATTATGTCGTTGAAAATCAAAACATGTCTTTTTCCTATATAACATAGGTTAGAATTTCATACCTTAAAGTACAGTCTTAAGATTTCAGGTGGAGTACCAGAGTACTAATTCTACGCCATATCTCTGTTTATACGCAAAACTTACAAGTTTTGAAACGTTTTTCAAGAAAGCATAAACTTAAGATTTTACAAAACTTTGCCAAACACGGCCTAAGAGGTATCAAAACGTAGATCTTACCTCAAGGAGTTCAAATACAAAATCTGGGAAAAAACTGACGAACGAAAAGTCGTCGATTGACGTCGCAAACTTCATGGAAATAACTCATTTTTCTCCCTCTCCAAGATATTTTGAGTTTTTGATTTTTATGAAAAAAATCTTAAGTTTACTAGATATAGGCAACACTTTCAGAAAATACGTTTACCTTCCCACGAGTTCTCAAATCTTTTAATTATTCTCTGAAACATCGCACACGACTATTTTATTACTTCACGAGTGAAAACTATAAATTATAAAAGTTTTCGTTAAAGTTCCGTTTGGGTCCGTAATTACGTTCTGAAATCCAATTTCGTGGAATCACTAGATAACCTACCTTTTATACAACGCACCTATTGGTTATCATTAAAACCATCAATATGATCCTATACAGGATTAAGACTATCAGAAATTACTCTACACAGATAAAATTACTATTCACATATATCAAATAAAGGCAAATAATATTTAATGCACATAAATGTCATTTACTTATGCAAATGCCTCATTAATTGCTGGATTGTTGTGTCTTTACTTGACACTCCCCGATGACCCACAGTCAACCTCATATCAATTACCAATAAATATTAATAATTCACATGATTCCAAAAAGGCTTTATTAAAATGAATGCATTTTTGGGACGGGTATGACAGGTGTTGCACGTTCTTTTATTGCTATTAAGATGGTGCGCTAGTTGGGTTTAGAATTCCAAGTACTTTATGTTGGAAAAACCGGTTTAAGTTCTAAGTTTAAACGCGCAGCGAAAAAATCAAGTTATAAAACTTAATTGGCATGCCCGAATCTACTACCCATCAACTCTATAGATCTGCGCACAAGAGGGGACAAGAATTATACCTTACTGTCTTGAACCCAGTTCTGAAATCTCTGACTTCCAGCAGCCTCCACTAGATGGTCTTCACTCTTATGACTCCTATAGATGCTCGCAGGAAGGGCTAGGGTTGGTGGGAACCCTAATGGAGAGGATACAGAAGGTTTTGGGGCTCCAAAACAGTTTCTGCAGCTTCTGAAGTTCAAAACGACGAACAACTTTTCCATAACGCAGCTGCCCTATTTATAGATTCCCAGAACCGACCTAGCTCTCGAGCGATCGAAGTGGTTTCGATCGATCGAACATTCGATCGATCGACCATCTTCAATCGATCGAACCTGTCTAGACTTCAATCGATCGAGACAACTTCGATTGATCGAACCTGTCTTGACATCATCCTCATTTGCCTTTCCAAGCATCCTAGCAGAGCTAAGAGTGGGACCTCCTAGGCTCTTTATTGTTGGCTCAGATCAGTTGATTAACTCCCATGACCAAACTCTTTGATCAGCAAATTAATCGACTGATCAGTTAACGTTTACTCCACTATAAAACGATGACTGAACTCCAACGCAAAAGAACATATCCGAAGCGATAACTAGACTTGTATGTTGCACTAATGTCCCTCTACCGTCAGCATTCGCAATCATATTCAGGTAGTCGGATAAACAGTTACTGTCAACCTGAATCATGATTACTTCTTATAATCCTTGAGTCCCATTCACCTCTCATGATTACCAAACATGTTGATAACTCTTATCAACAAGACTGCAGTACTCAGTAATCGACTTGGTGACATTCTCAAGGGAATGCTTACTCTGAAACAGAGGGTAGATTCTGTCTTGACAATATATGTTCACAACCCTATGAATATGACATACCCAAGATACCCAGGTGTTGATCTTCTATAGACCTCACTGATTGGTAAGTCAAAGCAGTCATATCCACAGTCTGTGTTCATAATCGTCTCAAGATTGAGAACATGTACCTTACACAAGATATGAGTTCCTATCGATTGATTGACAGCCTTGAGCGTCAATAGGAAACTCAGGTCCGTCAATGCACTATAAGCACTAGCATACTAACCAAGAGTCACACTCTAGTGATTGAGATTTATCACTCCATCCAATGGTACTTAATGATGCTACAGTGTATACCTGATGAGATATCCAGTCTCATCATCCACTGTGACAAGCTTTAAGTATCAAAGAATAGTAATTCGTATCTCATTGTATGTATCTCATACACACACGAAATACTTACTATGATACTTATGGATTAAACAATCATCTCATGAAAGAAACATACATCATAAAATGTAAAGCTGATATCCATATATTAAAATGTCAATGTCTCCTATATAAAGTAATGGTTTGAGGGCACAAACCCAACAAACTCCCACTTACACTCACAACCATACAGGATTACATATGAGACCTAGACTATCTAGATGACGATCAAAGACCTTCTGTGGCAAAGCCTTTGTAAACGGATCAGCAAGATTGTCAACGGTGGCAATCTTGGTGACAGTCACATCTCCACGTTGAACAATATCTCGGATAAGATGATATTTCCGCTCTACGTGCTTCCCTTTTCCGTGGTTCCTTGGCTCCTTGGACTGGGCCACTGCCCCACTATTATCACAATAAAGCGTAATAGGTGACAGCGACGCTGGTACCACCTCGAGCTCCATAAGGAACTTCTTGAGCCAAACAGCTTCCTTTGCGGCTTCACAAGCAGCCATATACTCAGCTTCTGTAGTTGAGTCTGCAATGCATTTCTGCTTAATGCTCCTCCAACTGACAGCACCACCTCCCAAGGTGAAGAGATGACCGGATGTCGACTTCCTCGAATCTTTATCTGACATAAAGTCCGAGTCAGTGTATCCTACTGGAATTAACTCACTACCACCGTACATAAGCATGTAATCTTTAGTCCTTCTCAAGTACTTAAGAATGTGCTTGACGGCTGTCCAGTGCTCTGGACCTGGATTCGACTGATATCTGCTAACCATGCCAACGGCAAAGCAAATATCTGGTCTAGTGCATAACATCGCATACATAAGACTTCCCACTGCTGAAGCATAGGGAACTCCTATCATGCGATTCCTCTCCTCCTGTGTCTTTGGACACTGGTCCTTGGAGAACGCTAAACCATGCCTGAAAGGTAACAATCCTTTCTTCGAATTATCCATTGAAAACTTAGTTAGCACCTTATCGATATAACCAGCTTGAGACAATCCCATTATCTTTCGCTTGCGATCCCGAAAAAGCTTTATCCCAAGAATATAGCTCGCCTCTCCTATATCCTTCATATCGAAAGTACTAGATAGCCAAACCTTGACCGTTGACAATGCCGCTACATCATTCCCAATGAGTAGAATATCGTCAACGTAAAGCACAAGAAAGGCCATCACTTTCCCTTCACACTTCTTGTATACACAAGGTTCATCCAGATTCTGTATGAAACCAAACGACTTGACCACTTGGTCAAATCGGATGTTCCAACTCCTGGATGCCTGCTTAAGCCCATAAATGGACTTTTGCAGCTTGCATACCAAGTTACCTTTCCGACCAGCTATGAACCCTTTTGGTTGTTGCATATAGATGTCCTCCTCAAGATTGCCATTCAAGAATGCAGTCTTGACGTCCATCTGCCAGATCTCATAATCTAGGCATGCAGCAATGGATAAGAGTATTCTGATGGACTTGAGCATGGCTACCGGCGAGAAGGTTTCCTCATAGTCAATGCCCTCCCTCTGAGTATAACCTTTCGCTACAAGCCTAGCCTTAAAGGTCTCAACCTTTCCATCAGATGCTCTTTTCCTCTTGTAGACCCACTTACAACCAATGGATTTAATATTGGCTGGAAGTTCTACAAGATCCCAGACCTGATTAGAATCCATAGATTCTAATTCAGCCTTCATAGCTTTAACCCAATGTTCTGAATTAACATCAGCCATTGCCTCTTCGTATGTGGCAGGATCAGATTCAGATTCTATGGAGACAGCTTCAAAAACTTCTCCTAAGAACATGTATCTATCAGGCTGACTGATAATCCTCCCACTACGACGAGGTACCGGTGCGGAAATGGGTGAAGAAGTGGTATTTTCTTGATTTATATCGTTATCAACTACGGGTTGGACTGAGGGCTCTCCTTCTATCTCTCTAAGATCTATCCTTCCCTTAGGTTTATGGTTCATGATATAGTCATCCTCCAAGAAAACAGCATTCGTACTAACAAACACTTTCTGCTCTCTTGGATCATAAAAATACCATCCATAAGTACCCTTTGGATACCCTACGAAGTAACATACTTCCGATCTAGAATCCAACTTGCTCATCTTTCCTTTCAGCACATATGCCGGACACCCCCATATCCGGAGATGTTGCAAAGAAGGCTTGCGCCCAATCCACATCTCTCGTGGTGTCCTAGGAACAGATTTGCTTGGTACTAGATTTAGTATGTACGCAGCGGTTTCCAAAGCATAACCCCAAAGGAATAATGGCAACTCCGAGTAACTCATCATCGACCTAGTCATGTCTAAAAGAGTCTGATTCCTTCTCGCCGCTACACCGTTCTGCTGAGGTGTACCAGGTGCAGTCAACTGTGATAGAATCCCATTCTGTACGAGGTGATCAATAAACTCATTAGAGAGGTACTCGCCACCTCGATCAGATCGAATGGCCTTGATATGTGTGCCCAATTGCTTCTCCACTTCAGCCCTAAACTCTTTGAACTTTTCAAAGGATTCAGACTTGTGCTGCATTAGGTACACATATCCATACCTGGAGTGGTCATCAGAAAATGTTATGAAATACTCATAACCACTCCTTGCTCTAATATTTATTGGTCCACACACATCAGTATGAACTAATTCCAACAATGCATCGGTTCTATTTCCCTTTGTAGGAAAGGGCCTTTTGGTCATCTTACCCTCTAAACAAGACTCGCAGACTTCCATTGGTTCTAAAACCAAATCGCCTAAGATCCCTTCTTTGACTAGTCTGCCAATCCTATTTAGATTGATATGGCCAAGCCTCATATGCCAAAGCCTTGTTGGATTAGTGGAAGGTCTCTTTCTTTTAGATGGTACATTAACCACTGAGTTATTAAGTTCCATGCAAGAGTCTTTAGAAATATTGGGAGTAATCACATACAAACCATTTGATTTAACACCAGAACATATAAAAGAACTATTTCTTTTAATCACAACTTCAGTTCCAAAATGAAAAGAATAACCATTATTCGATAAATTAGAAACTGAAATTAAATTACGTCTCATTGAAGGGACGTAAAGTACATCTGATAAAATCAAAATTTTATTGTCTAGAAATTCTAAAACTACGACTCCTATAGCAACCGCAGAAACGGTTGCGCTAGAACCTAGAGTAAGTACGATTTCCCCATCACTGCACCTCCTGGTTGATCTGAACCCCTGCAATGAATTACAGATATGGTTAGTCGCACCAGAATCAATGCACCAAGTGTTTGAAGTATCCGTTATAAAACTTACTTCAATCACATGTGATTCAATCATACCTTGAACTCTTGTAGCTAAGAATTCTGGACAGTTCCTCTTCCAGTGGCCCTTCTCACCGCATTGGAAACACTTTCCTTTGCCTTGGCCACCCACCTTCCCTTTGCCCTTACCTTTTCCCTTAGATTTTGCAATCTTAGGGACTGGTCCAACACTTGAACCACCAGTGCTAGCTTTCTTCTTCCCTTTCTTTCCTTTTGGCACAGATCGGGAGGAGGAAGCACTTTTCTCAACGTTCAAAACGTTGACCCCAGGTTTGATCACCCCTTCCGCTGCCAAAAGAGAACTCATCAATTCGCTCATTGAAAAATTCATTTGATTCATATTATAGTTAAGTTTAAATTGAGCGAATGAAGGCGACAACGAATTGAGGATCATATCAACTTGGGTTTGTGCATCGATGTTGGCACTTAGGGTCTCCAGCTCGTTTAAATAACCAATCATTTTTAAAACATGTTCCTTGACTGGAGTCCCTTCCGACATCTTTGCACTCATTATCTTTTGCATGGCTACCTGCCTGGCAGGCCTGCCATGCTCTCCAAACATCTTTTTCAGGGATGTGATAATGTCACTGGCAGAATCATTCGATTGGAATTGGTGTTGCAACACACCAGCCATTGAGGCCAGAATATAGCAACGAGCCATTCCATTCGACTTCTTCCATTTGCCGAACTCGCGTCTGGCAGCTGCCGAAGCATTTGCCGCGGGTTCTTCGGGGCATGGGGTGGTGAGGACATATATGTGATCCTCCGCAGTTAACACGATGTCAAGGTTACGTTTCCATTCAGTGTAGTTGTTTCCAGTTAACTTGTTTTGAGTGAGTATGGTGGCAAGTGGACTAAATGCAGATCTAGGCATTATGATTACTGAAAATCAAACAAACAAAATAAATATGGATATCAGGATTTGACAGTTTGAAATAAAAGAATCCTTAAAACTCTTATTTTAAAACAAAGTCGCCGGAATATCGAAACAAAAGAATAAAGCCTCCGTGTGGAGGTCAATTTTCTATTTTTCGATTAATCAAGACTTGTCCGCTATGCAACTCTTGCAAAACAAGTTATGACTCCCGATCCCTTTTGATCTCTAAGTTTCTGAATAATGCCCCGTGTGGGATCCCTTATCCATAGCTTAGCTAGTGTGTACCATTAACTAGGATCCAATCACAACCGTCTCAAGTAGCGCCTCTGTGTGGTGGTCACCCTCTAACACGTCTGATTGATCATATCATAAGAAGTTCACATCTAGTAACCAATGAGTAATGCACCCTCCGTATGGAATGATCACCCCTGACGAGGTGACACATAATGCACCACTCATCTTACAGTGAACCGTTAATGGAAGATCGTGGGTGTAATTAATAAGACCCTCTCCCACTAGTTTTAGTAAAAGGATTTTGCTTTTTGAGAAAATCTGTTTCTACACACTTCCCATAAACATCTAATGTTTACTAATGTGTTGAAAACGGTTTTTGAATTTTATTTTAGAAAACTTGTTTTGCGTGCATGCAACAATGTATTATACGCCAATCACAAACCAAGCACATAAAACAAAAAACTAAAATGAAATATAGGCATTCAAACAATGCCTCTATCTCCCATGGCTCTATCTCTATAGAACCTCCTTTTGGTTTGATCGCCTCTAGCTCCATCTTCATGGATAACGGCTCCTTGCTCCATCTTCATGGATTTTCTAATTCTATTACATTTGTCCTATGCTTCTTTCGAAGTTTACAATTTATCTAGAAATAGAAATAACAACAAAATAAAAGGCTAGGGAAACCGGTGCGACTTTCCTTTTCGTAGGATTGAAGTCGCAGCGCCCTTTACATATGCCTTAAAACCAAACCAAACTTAAATTACAACATGCACCAATCTCAAACAATTTAAATACAAATATTCAAATGATTTGGTGCCATGGGAGATAGCGACTAATCTAGCTGCAAAAGGGTTAGTCGTACACGCATCCATACATACATAACAAATATATGTAACTGTTGAAACACTTAATTGATTCACACAGTATATAAACTCTTTACATACTGAATTAGAATTTAAAACAACATCTTACTTCTCTGTCATAGTTCGATCGATCGAAGACCGTTCGATCGCTCGAACCTTCGATCGATTGAACACTGTTCAATCGCTTGAACATTCTGTTTCACAGAATGATTTGAAAATTTTACAGAATATTTTAAAATTAAAATTTTTAATTTCAAAACACTTTAAAAACTGTGAAACAGAGAACCTGACAAAGAATCTGTCTCGATCGATCTAACTTCATTCGATCGCTCGAATACCAGAAGGTTTCGATCGATCGAAGCCTGTTCGATCGCTTGAGAACAGATGTTCGATTGATCAAAATATGTTTGATCGATCGAATCCTCCTTGCATCCTATGCAATCACAGATCTGTATACTGCTGCGATAACACTGCAGAAACAGATCTGTGACGATGCAGTTTCGAAAATAGTTCTAAAATCAACATGCAAATCAAAATAGTGTTCCAAAAACGCATCTATAGATCCAAACGAGCGTGGCTCTGATACCAATTGTTGGAAAAACCGGTTTAAGTTCTAAGTTTAAACGCAAAGTGGAAAAATCAAGTTATAAAACTTAATTGGCATGCCCGAATCTACTACCCATCAACTCTATAGATGCGCACAAGAGGGGACAAGAATTATACCTTACTGTCTTGAACCCAGTTCTGAAATCTCTGACTTCCAGCAGCCTCCACTAGATGGTCTTCACTCTTATGACTCCTATAGATGCTCGCAGGAAGGGCTAGGGTTGGTGGGAACCCTAATGGAGAGGATACAGAAGGTTTTGGGGCTCCAAAATAGTTTCTGCAGCTTCTGACGTTCAAAACGACGAACAACTTTTCCAGAACGCAGCTGCCCTATTTATTGATTCCCAGAACCGACCTAGCTCTCTAGCGATCGAAGTGGTTTCGATCGATCGAACATTCGATCGATCGACCATCTTCAATCGATCGAACCTGTCTAGACTTCAATCGATCGAGACAACTTCGATCGATCGAACCTGTCTTGACATCATCCTCATTTGCCTTTCCAAGCATCCTAGCAGAGCTAAGAGTGGGACCTCCTAGGCTCTTTATTGTTGGCTCAGATCAGTTGATTAACTCCCATGACCAAACTCTTTGATCAGCAAATTAATCGACTGATCAGTTAACGTTTACTCCACTATAAAACGATAACTGAACTCCAACGCAAAAGAACATATCCGAAGCGATAACTAGACTTGTATGTTGCACTAATGTCCCTCTACCGTCAGCATTCGCAATCATATTCAGGTAGTCGGATAAACAGTTACTGTCAACCTGAATCATGATTACTTCTTATAATCCTTGAGTCCCATTCACCTCTCATGATTACCAAACATGTTGATAACTCTTATCAACAAGACTGCAGTACTCAGTAATCGACTTGCTGACATTCTCAAGGGAATGCTTACTCTGAAACAGAGGGTAGATTCTGTCTTGACAATATATGTTCACAACCCTATGAATATGACATACCCAAGATACCCAGGTGTTGATCTTCTATAGACCTCACTGATTGGTAAGTCAAAGCAGTCATATCCACAGTCTGTGTTCATAATCGTCTCAAGATTGAGAACACGTACCTTACACAAGTTATGAGTTCCTATCGACTGATTGACAGCCTTGAGCGTCAATAGGAAACTCAGGTCCGTCAATGCACTATAAGCACTAGCATACTAACCAAGAGTCACACTCTAGTGATTGAGATTTATCACTCCATCCAATGGTAGTTAATGATGCTACAGTGTATACCTGATGAGATATCCAGTCTCATCATCCACTGTGACAAGCTTTAAGTATCAAAGAATAGTAATTCGTATCTCATTGTATGTATCTCATACACACACGAAATACTTACTATGATACTTATGGATTAAACAATCATCTCATGAAAGAAACATACATCATAAAATGTAAAGCTGATATCCATATATTAAAATGTCAATGTCTCCTATATAAAGTAATGGTTTGAGGGCACAAACCCAACACTTTAGCCAGCACTTAATACTATGTCACCATTGGGAGTGACTGTTAAGTTAGGTAAGGAGTGCAAGGACTGCCCACTAACCTTGCAAGATAGGAATCTTTTGGCAGATTTGGTAGTTCTATCAATGTCGGAGTTTGTCATTATCCTAGGAATGGATTGGCTTACCAAGTATGGTGCCAACTTGGATTTCCCTACCAGGATTATCGTGTTTCCAATACTAGGACGACCTATGATCAAATTTCAGTGCCAGCCGACGAGCGACATGTTTCTTACAAGTTGTATACTGTGATCGAAGTACGAATACAGAACCTACTATAGACAGACCAAATCCCTACCGTACAAGATTTTGAAGATATATTCCAGGATATTTTGGGACTTCTACCAAAGAGAGAAATAGACTTCTGTATGGAATTAGTACCTGGAACACTGTCGATTTCCAAGACTCCATATTGGATAGCACCAATGGAGATGTTGGAATTGAAAAAGCAAGCTCAAGAACTTGAAGTTTAGGATTTGTTTGCTTAAGTACGTCACCTTGGGGAGCACCGGTACTATTCATAAAGAAGAAGGATAGAACGATTCAACTATGTATCGATTATAGGGAGTTGAACAAGGTTACGATAAAAAATAGATATCCACTTCCTCGGATAGATGACCTATTTGACCATCTACAAGGATCGAGGATCTTTTCAATGATTGATCTAAGTTCAGGATATCACCAGTTGTTAGTTTGACCGGAGGATGTGTCAAAAATTGTAGTTAGGATGAGATATGGACATTATGAGTTTCTAGTTATGCCTTTTGGATTGACTAATGCCCTAGCAGTATTCATGGACTTAATGAATAGAGTATTCAGACCTTATTTGGATCAATTCATTTAGTATTCATCGATGATATCTTGATTTACTCCAAGATGAAGGAAGAACATAAGGGATACTTACAGATTCCTCTACAGACACTCCAAGATAGCCAGTTGTATACAAAGTACAGCAAGTGTGAATTTTGCTATAGGAAGTCAAATATTTGGCACATGTGATCTTGTCAAAATCAACATATAAGTATGCTTTACTTTCTAAGGATTTGTAGTGTAGAAGTAAAGGTCAAATCCACAGAGATTGAAATACTAAAGCACTTTAATTTTAAAAACCCCAAGGGAAATTAAAGTTCCCTGAAAAACAAATGGGGGTCGACGAAGATCCTTTCCCAGCAATGCAAGAGGTGTCCATCAATGTTCATAACATTTCCCTCGAAACTCTTATCAAAGAGAGGGAAAACACAAAGGAAGAAGACCAAAAGAAAAGGCTAAAAAAGATGGCAAAAAAGAGTCTTGAATTTCCCACTTTCAACCAAGAGTATGCAAAAAACTTATGCATTGGTTGTAGGAAAAGGTATGCTGAGATCTACAATGAAAGGGTTGAGGCTAAAACAGGCAGAAAGAACAAACAACCTTCATTCAAACAAAAGAGAATGAATACTTCATGTGAACCTCCACTTAAGCCAATTATGAATGTTGGGAGAGGACAATTCAAAGGTCCAATTTATCAAGCCTCGATGTATGCTGAACCAACGATGGCAAGGTATTTTCCAAGACCAATGGCTCATTTCAAAGCCAATTATTCAAGGACTTTTTATGCTGGTAATTTTGTTTGTCCGTCAAGGAACATGCATTATGTAAGGCCAGGTATATCTCATGTACCAAAGAAGTATCATATGGTGCAAAGAGAAAGACAAGCCCAATTCATACCATCAAAATTAGTGCCAGCCAATGTGGTACAAGTTGAGATGAATATGGAAACATCAAAGTTATCACTAGAAGTTGGTGAAACATCACAATCAGATATGCCTGCATTGGTACCAGGAGTACCAAATTGGTTTCTCATACAAGATGATAGGATAAAAAATATGATGGATCAACAAGGATCTCATAACAAAAATAGGATGATCAAACCTCCACAGGTTGAGATGAATACATGGTGTGTGCTTTAGCATCCTAAAGAAAAGAACCAAAAGATGGTTCCCATGATAAATAGGACTCAACAAAGAAGACTTCAGAGGAAGTATACCATGCGGAAAGAATTTTCCAACATGAAAACTCAAGGCCAAGAATTGGAGAATAGGATTAAGAAAGATTCTGGTAGTACTTCGAAGCCTAATCCTAGATTTGATCATAATATTAAGGCAGACAATGATACTATGTCTAAAGAAAGTATCATTAAGGCCAAGGTTATAGAGTTGGAAAAAGCCATAAGTATTGACGAAGGAGATGAAGAAATGACAGTGGTGGAATCCCAAGTTTTGGGAAATACTTAGATTAAACACAATAGTGAAATTGTCAAGAATGAGGATATACACATCTAGTTTGGCACATTTCCAGAACATATAGAAGTTAACACTACCACTTTTACGTTACCAAAAGGTCTTCGAAGCAAAAAAAGATCAACAAATGGATGAAGAGATGGAAATGCAAGTATCTACTGAAGATGTATCTAAGGTAAATCTTCCTAAATTCATTTTCAGTGATTGTAATCTCATATATTCATTTGAAGAGCCATCATCAGAAATGACTAAGGACCTTAAACATTATACATAAGAACTTGTTTAAATGGAGTTCTTTTAAACAAAATATTGGTTGATAATGGTTCTTCTGTCAATATGATTCCTCAAAGTACTTCGAGGAAAATCAACAAACAAGACTCAAAATTAATACAGACTCACATTATGATGTCAGGCTTTACTGGTGATAAGAAAAATACCAAGGGAGTAATACCTATTGAAACTATAGTAGGTTCGAATAAATCCAAAACTGCTTTCTTTGTGGTGGATGCTAATCCTAGTTATCACGTCTTACTAAGAAGAGATTGGATTCATGCTAATCGATGTATGCCTTCTTTAATGCATTAGAAATTGTTGCTTGTTAAGGAAGATCGTAAGATTGAAATAGTGAAGGCTGATACTCAGCCTTTCCATCCTAATTCTAATTGCGTCGAAGCTCAATTGTATCAAGAGAATGTTAAACCAATTGATATTAAAGAGTTAGAAGATGAATCTCTGGAGGAGAATTGGAACATTTTGGCTGATATGCCATTTGGTTCTTTAGAACCATTGGATGGTGACAAGGTGGTTTAATAACTCACACATCTGTAGAAATAGAAAATGTGGAAGAGACCATTCGACTGGTCTTACAAAAATTAATGATTGAAAATTTAGAATCAAGAATTGAAAAAGATTTGACAATAAATTGGTCAGATTATGTCTTCGAAAAAGATCCACAAGATTTAAAGGATATTGGCAGGGAAGAATTATCTATGATGCCAGAAAGTTCTATACAAGAGGAGTCACAAGATCCTTTATTAGAGATCAATTTAGGATCAGAATAACAAAAAAGAATTACTTATTTAAGTTCTAATGGAAAATGTGACCAAAATAAACTTGTTGAATTATTAAAGGAATTTTGAGATTGTTTTGCTTGGATTATGATGAATTACCAGGACTCGAAAAAAGCTTAGTGGAGCATAAATTGCCTATCAAGACTGGATATAAACCAGTGAAACAACAACCTCGACGGATGACACCAGAAGTCACCATGAAGATTAAAGAAGAAATTGAAACGTTGCTCAAGGCAGGCTTCATTAGAACTGCCAGGTAGGTTGAATGGCTTTCAAATGTTGTTCCAGTTATGAAGAAAAATGGAAAGTTAAGAGTCTGTATTGATTACAGAAATCTTAATTTGGCCACACCCTAAGGATTAATATCCTATGCTAATAGTTGATTTAATAATTGATAGATCTACTGGAAATACTATAATGTCTATGATGGATGGTCACTCAGGATATAATCAAATATGTATTGCTAAGGAAGACATTCATAAAATCGTATTTAGGTGTCCAGGGAACATAGGCACCTTCGAATGGGTACAAATGCCTTTTGGTCTGAAAAATGCAGGAGCTACTTATCAGAGGGCTATGAATGCTATTTTTTATGATATGATTGAAACATTTTTAGAGTGTTATAAAGATGACATAATTGTTAAATCAAAATCATTTGATGATCATTTAATGCACATGAGATTAGCATTCGAAATGAGGCTTTTCAAACTTAAATTGAATCCATTGAAATGTGTTTTTGGAGTTAGTACTAGAACTTTTCTGGGGTATTTGGTGCATGAAAAAGGAATTCAGGTGGATAAGAATAAAGCTCAAACAATTATTCAAAGTAAACCCCCTTCGACCAAAAAGGAATTGCAAAGATTCCTAGGACAGGTTAATTTTATTCGAAGATTTATTTCCAATACTACTAGAAGAACTCTGATATTCTCTCCTTTGTTGAAATTGAAGGATCATGAAGAATTAAAATGGGAAGATAAACACCAAACTGTATTTCAAGCCTTGAAGAATTATTTGGTGAAGCCACCAGTATTAATGCCTCCAAGAAAGTACAGACCTATGAAGTTGTATATCTCAGCAGCAGAAGAATCAACTGGGGTCTTATTAGTCCAAGATAATGATGATAAAAAAAGAACAGGCTATTTATTATCTTAGTAGGTTTTTAACCCTATTGAATGCAAATATCCTTTATGGAAAAACTATGTTTTTTTATATATTTTGCAATACTGAAATTGAGAATTATCTTCTTCTTACTGAAGTCTATGTTATTGCTAAGTTTGATTTAATTAAGTATATATTGAATCGACCTATTTTAAGAAATCGAATTGGTAAATGGATTTTGACTTTATCATAATTCTGTTTATTCTATGTATCACAAAAGGCTATGAAAGGGCAAGCTTTAGCAAATTTTCTAGCTGATCACCCAAATTGTCTTGAAACAGAGGGAACTTATGAAATTGGATATGTAACTACTAGTCCATGGAAATTATGATTCGATGGATTTAAAACAGAATTTGTTGTAGGTATTGGGTTCATTATTGAATCAGCTGAGAAAATTAAAACCAAATATGATTTTAAACTTGATTCAAGTCAATATACTAATAATCAAGTTGAATACGAAGCTCTGATTATGGGTCTTGAAACCCTTTTAGATCTTAAAGCTACATTTGTAGATATTTTTGGAGATTCCCAAATAGTTATAAACCACATGAATGGGGAAGATAAATGTATGAGTAGTACTTTAAAGATATATTATGACACTACAATGGATTTATTATCCAAATTTGATAGTGTGAACCTCTTACATATTCCTAGAAGTTTTAATGAAGAAGCCAATGATATGGCTCAAAAGGCGTCCAGATTTAGAACTAATGTTGGAGATTTTGAGATGGAACAAGTCACTTATAGGAAGCTAGTGCCTATATTGATTGTAACAACCTACATTTGCATTTAATTTTAATCTGACATTCCCATAATTAATCTGTATTTGAATTGACATATTTTAAATCAAATTGTATTGTCTGCATTTATCTAATTTCAATTCTTATGCTTAGAATTTATTTCTTGCTTTACTTCAGAATTAAAATTCTTTTGGGGTCAAACTGCAATTTCTGTAAATTTAGTAATACCTGTATTGAATTTCAAATCCGTATTTCAAAACGGTGGAAATGTTTGCTTTTGACCCAATCAAGTATTTTTATGGAACCGGAAAATCAATTCTTAAGTTAAAACGAATTTTCTGTATTTTGTGATGAACACCGCGCCACGAAAATACCAGTTTATGTCCTAAACTGTCCGTACCACGTTAAACTGGCACATATTTTGGGATTGGACGTAAAGAAGACATGACCAATGCTTTTTAATCATTTAATCTTGCAATGATGGGATAGGGCCTTGTTTGTCTATACATTGGGTGTATGTGTTAAATTGGTACCATAAGTTAAATTCCTAAACACTTACAAGTTGACCCCTATACACCTACATGGCTCTTGGGTGATCTGTAGGACTATGAGATTATACATCAGTGCATATATGTATGCACATATACTGAAAATTAAGGTGTAATCAAGGAATTGTTAAACCAAATTTGAGTTTATTAAGTGAGCTTAAAAATACTTGGAGCCCAAGTTCACCTCTCTCATCCTTCTCTATATACACCATAGACACACACATTCTGCACTGGAATATTCAAAGAGTTAAAAGAGAGAGTTTGAGAGTTCTTAGTTGCTGAGTTTCTAGAGAGAAGAAGAACAATCCCCATAGCAAAGCTTGATTTTTGGATTCTTGTATTTCCATTCTTTCTCAACAATCTCTTTGCTTTAATATCTGTGAGTATTTCAAACTCACTCAAAATGTAATTCAGATTTTATTTATTGTTTTAAGTAGTTTCATTTGGAATCACCATTGATGAATTTTCGTATTAAACTCCATAGCTTGAAAAATCAAGGTTTTCCAAAGTTAATCAAAATTCATTTTTAGAACGAAATATGAAAGATTTTAGTACATAGAGGTTGTAGTTGTAATATTAAAGCTTAATTTGTTCATATCATAATGTATTTTAAAAATGAAGTTTTGACGTCCTTCGGTATTCCATAAAATTTGTAAGCTATGTTTAGATTCATGTAAAATTGGCCTTGGATTCTTAATCCTTTTGAAAAACTAAAGAGAAACATATATTACATGTCCTATGAATTGTTGGATCTGAAAATGGGTCAAAAAGACCCCTGAAATCTGAAAACTGAGCAGTTCTGACGAGGAAGATGACCCTCTGCTTCATCTCGCGCCACGATCGCGCGAGCAGACCGCGCGAGCGACCCATCGCGCGAGCGATCCGCGCGCGCGATCCTTGCGTCCCCAGGCAGACAGAAGAATTTATATAAAGAAAATGAAAATTAGGCAGGTCGCGCGAGCGGCCCGCGCGAGCAACCTGTCGGGCGAGCGGCCCGCGCGCGCGACTTCTGGCAGTTTCTAGTTTTTGCTTATTTTGTGATAAGGGACTGTTTGGGGTAAAAATTTATATACTGTTTGAGTACTGTTTGGGAAATTTATTAAACCAGAATCTTAATTGGTTATGTTTGGACGATTAAAACTTTGTATTGTGACTTATCAACTCCCGTACGCGCGTTTTTTGTATAAATTAGTGAATTGCCTCATGTTTTAAAATTTCATGACATACATGTGGAGTCAGTTGTACATGCATGGTGAGTATGAATGTTGGTCAGTATGGAAAAGAATAATGGTCAGTGTGGTATAGTGAGTACGGTTGAGATGGTGTTGTGGACACTCCCTGGTAAGTGAGTACCAAAGTGTGTTGTGATTGAGATTGCGGCGAGGGTGTCTTTGAAATGCGACGGTGGCAAAACTGGACACTCCCTGACGACCATGGTAGAGTCAAAGTGTGTGAAGCCGAACTTGGACATTCCCTAGCACCCATGAAAGTGCTAAAGTGTGGCCTACGGACACTCCCTGATACCCGAGTCTGGATACTGCGTGAGGGTTCCTCCGGTATTTGCATGGCGGATTTGGTAGTCAAAGTGTGAGGCAATGGACACTCCCTGGTACCCCGGACCAAAGTGTGAGGCAAACTGGACATTCCCTGGCACCCCTGTGCTAAAGTGTGGCTATCTTAGCGTTTCAAAGATACCGGTGTGTAATGGTGGGTTGTTGGGTCTTGTCGAGAGAAAAGAGTCGGTAAGATGAGATGGTGCATGGCTCTCATACACGGTCACATATACGAGAAATATATCTTTTAAATAATATTGTGGTTGTTTCCTAAAATGAACTCCTTGTTTTAATATCGGATTAATTGAGATATGTATAGAGGTAAATGAATATGTTTTACATTCAAAGTTATGTTTTTAATACTCACCAGCTTCTTGAAGCTGACGACGTTGATGCGTCCTGGACATTCGTGTTCAGGCTTTTCAGGTTATAACCAGGAGGAATCTTATGACTATGCGAATTGAGAACAACTGCTGGAAAGAGAAATTTTCGTTATATGCTTTAAGTTTTAAACTGATTTGTAATAAGGATGACTGTAATAGACACTAAGTTATTGTTTTAATTTAAGGCGGTCTATGCCTTTAGATGACCCGTGCTGTAATATTTATTAAGTTAGAAAAATATTTATAAGCCTTGATTGCTCTACTCTAATTATTGTTTATCATTGTTCGACGTTTGGGACGGAATCGATCCTTCAAACTGTCGCGACCTACGGGTCCATAAAGGAAATTAAATGCTTTCCTTATTTATGCTACGTTGGGGCGTGACATTGATAGATAGATTGCCTTTTGTTAACATCTCAAATGTTGAGATTCATGATGATTGAAGAAAACCAATCATAGATTATCTTTCAGGGTTAGATGAAAAGCCTAGTCGAAGTATAAGATTGAACTCTGTCAATTATATCATGTATGGTGGAAGATTGTTTAAAAGAGGAAGTGATGGATTACTACTTGAATGTTTAAGTAATCTCGAAGGAATTGAGGCTATAGCTCAAAGTCATGAAAGATTGTGAGGTGCTCATTAATCTGGAATCAAAATGAGATGGTTACTTCAAAGGCATAGCATTTGCTGGCCAATAATCTTAAAAGATTGTATTGAATTTGCCAAGGGATGTCAAGAATGTCAAAAACATGGTCCTTTGAAACATTTACCAACTATTGACCTTCAATAAATGGTGAAACCTTTTCCTTTTAGAGGTTGGGCCATTGATGTGATAGGAAAAATTAGTCCTCCTTCTTTGAAGGGTCATGGATTCATTATTGTAGCCACAGATTATTTCACTAAATGGGTAGAGGTTGAACCTATGCAAACTGTGACTTAAACAACAGTTATCAAATTATTAGAGAATATAGTCTATAGATTTGGTATTTCTCAAACCATTGTATCTGAAAATGCTTCTATATTCGAAGGGGATGTGGTTGCTTTTGCAAGTAAGTTAGGGATTACAATTTCAAAATCAACCCCATATTATGCCCAATCTAATGGTCATGCTGAATGAACTAATAAAATCATTAAGGAAAATATGGCTAAAGTCATAAAAAATAATCCAAGGATGTGGCGTGAGATTTTTCCATAAATATTATGGGCATATAGAACTTCCAAGCGAACAAGTACAAGGGTGTCTCCCTATGCTTAAACTTTTGGTCATGAGGCAGTTTTACCAATTGAGATAAAAGTTAATTCTCTTCGAATTATGAAGCAGGATCAATTATCCTTGGATGAATATCAAATATCAATGGCTATTGAATTAGAAGACATCGATGAAATCCTGATACAAAAGAAAATAACAACAAGAGGATATAATAAAAAAGCTCAACCTAGAACCTTTAATGAAGGAGATTTGGTTTAGAAAACAATATTGCCTATTTGATCTAAAGATCCAAAGTATGGAAAATGGTCCCCTAAGTGGGAAGGTCCATTCCAAATCTACAAAGTTTTTAAAGGTGGATTTTACCATTTGAAAATTTTAAGTGGTTATGTACATGTAAGAAAAATCAATGGTAGATTTCTCAAACAGTATTATCCAACTATTTGGGAAGCAAGAAATCTAGAATGAAGATGTGACATTCAAAAATAAGACCATATATTCATATTCGAAATAATTACAAACCAGATTTTGGTAAGTTACAAAATTCTATGGTATAATCCTTTATAGCAATTTACCTATAATTTGAGCCTTTAGTCTAAAAATATCCCAACACCTGGTATACAATTTTGACTGACCAAGAATGAATTTTTGCCTAAAAATTGATTATTAGTTCTTCAAAGGCTTAGATTCAAACTCTGTCTTCAAAACCAGAACCTTTGCTCGAATATCTTCTCGATTGGTCTTCAAAGCATTCAATTCAGTTTCCACAAGCTCGAGTTCCTGTAAAAAACTGTCTCTTTTTGCAGAAAGTTTATCAATAGCAATGTTGCTCTCATTAAATCTTCTAACATCTGGTTCATTGCAAGAGTCTTTTCTGTCGTATACTCCATGTCAATCTCCAATCTTTTCCTTTCTTCGACAACTTTTTCAAGAAGAAAATAGTTGAAATCAAAGGTTGACATAAGCTTTAAGATTACTTCTTTGTCTGTGACAGAAATTTCTGAACTCTCCAACATGAATTGACACAAAATTTTCAAAGCCTTTTATACTTCTTTATCTTCAAAAACTTCAAATGGAATTTTACTGAAAAGCCTCAATGTAGCAATTGCTACTACTGGATCCATCGAAGGCACCTTTGGCTTACTTTGGCCCATCATTTGTTGGAAAAATTCTTGAAAATTAGCAGTGTCTTCCATCTTCAAAACATATTTCAAACTATCTTGGAAATTTGTTACTTCTTCAGGAGTAAGATTAGGAGGGAGAGACATTTGAAACATCCCAAAGCTTGAAGGACCTGAAGCAGCATAAGATGCAGATGTACGTTGTTTTGCAGCACCTTCGGGATTAGAACTTGTGCTAGTCTTCGAAGGACCAGTTTTAATTCCAGTAATTTGTTCAGTCTAGTCAACAAAAGATAAACATTCATTTAGAACATGTTTATGAAAAAAAGACAAAAAACATAAAAGAATACTAGGAAAATTTGAATGACTTACCACTGGGTGATATTCGAGCAATAAAGGCTGCATGTCCTGTGAAGGGGATTCTCGAATCTCTGAAACTTTGAGACTATGAAGTTCTGTTTGTGGAGTCAGTTGAGCAGAGTCAGGTTCAGGTTCCACCTTCGAAATGGGAACTGCTAGAATGAGAGTTTTCCCAATGATCTTCGAGCCAGTAGATGGTTCAGTAGTTGTCTTGGCTCTCTTCCTTCGTACGAGCTGTATGGTAGGGCTTGAATCTTCTTCTTCATCACATTATTTACTTCCAGTTGCTTGAGGAGGACTCTCTGTTGGAAGAATGAGTATTCTTTTAGGTCTGGAAGGTGGAAGAGCAGAAGTTGAGACCTTAGAGGAAATTGGGATAGGAGGTGCATCCTTCAAAGTATTGGGTATTGAGGAAGAGCTTTCACCAATTGCTTTCCCTATGTTGCAAAGTTTAAACAATATTAATTAGAATTCTTTTCATTATTCAAAAGGGAAAAGTTGAGTTGGTAAACTATTTACCTTTTGTCTTCGAATCAAGATGTCTTAAGAGGTGGCATTTGTCCATTGATACTGACATCAGATTTTCCCACCAGCTTGAGAAGGTAAGTGTGCAAGTGGTGTACACTGGTAGGGAAGTGAATTCAAGCGTTCGAACCTTGTTCTGATAAGCTGCTAATGCAGCAGTTACCACTGATTCTGGTACCCTCGAAGTTGTCTTATAAGCCATAAAGGTATTGGATTGACTTCTCATTGAGAAAGGAATTGACTGTGTGAGCCCAAATTGTCTTGAAAATTGGTTTGGAAGATAGAGCTCACCATAATATTTGACACTGAGATTATTCCCAAAAAATAAATCTCTGCTGATATAAAAAACTTCCCCATGCAGCTTTCAATTCAACTGCATTTGATGTTCAATCCAAAATTTGACACATATGTATAGGGAAAAGAGGAGTATTGTCCTTAGGATTGTAAAGGACAGAGAAATGTTGGAATAGGCCATTCGACCTTACTGAGCAGAGGTCGAAGAAGAAGGAAAGTGAGTCCTTGAAAGATTTTTCAATAGTTGGTAATACAGTAAAGAAAAGTCCATGGGGGACAAGATTTTCTCTAAGCCTAAATTATGGATTTCTGGAAAGTAGGCATAAACCCATAATTGCAAAATCCAGAAGGGCCCACCTTGGGTTGGGAGAAAAGGATCATAACACAAGTCAGAGAAAGATCTATATAGAGATCCTAGCACAAAAGGAGCCAAGCTAATCTTCGACCAGCAGCTAAAGCTTTGGCAATATTAGAGAATTCAAGACAACTCTCTGAGAAGAAGTACTGAATAAATGTTTCGAAAGCCAATAAAGAAGAAAACAGTAATACTCTGTATCTGATACCTCTTCTAATGATTTTTTTTATGAGAAGTCATGAAATTGGTGTATCCAAAAGACTTAGGATCAGATCAAATTGGGGGACTATCAGATTCCACCATGTATGGGTGATCATCTTCCCCATGAGATAAAAACCCTAATAAATGACAAATGTCGAGAACAGTTGGACCTATTGGACCAAAACAAAACTAGAAATGATTAAAGATAGGGTTCTAGAAACATAACGACCCAGCAAGCAGGTTAGGACTTGCTTCAATGGGATATTTTGAGAGGTTAATGGCATGGTAGATTCCCGTTGTGATCAGGGCCTCTCTCCTTTTATCCAAAATTCTTTCTACCCATTCTGGCCAATCTTTCCCAGGTTTAGGCCAATGTCGAAACTTCAATTCATTCCTTGTTATAGGAATTTATTGCTGGTATGCTAAGTGTTGTTGTCCTAGTCTAGGGTAATATACGTGAAGTTTGAGGTTGGGGGTACTTAAGCAAGGACCTACAGCAATTGAGGATTCCTGATTGGGAAAGGTTACAGGGACAAGGATTTCATTGATCAGTGAAGTTTCTTTTCCATTCGAATACTTCGTCTATTCATCCTGAACTATTTTCTCAAAATCATCGCAAACTTTCTATAGTGGGGTATTGTCTCTAGTTGTAGTCATTTTTTGGGGAGAAAGGACGAGAGTGATCGCAACAAGAATAGGATGCAAGAGAGATAGAATATAGAAGAAGGGTTTGTGGAAGTTAGAAGGTTTTTTTTTCTTTATCTCTTATCTATTTATAGTCTTTGGTGTCGTTTGGGAAGAAATGCATTGATTAAGAAAGAAGCCGTTAGAATTGGTTACTTAAATAGCCGTTATTTTAAATAAGAATGCACACTGGTTTAGAATGAACTATTTCAGTTTGGTTAATACATATATGAATTTTTATAATTCATTGAACTAAAGAGGAAATACAAATTATAGACATAATTAATAATAATGTGGAAACCCATAAGTCACGAGATTGTGAAACATATCCCAATGATAAGCAAAATACTCCACTTCTACTTCTATCTCGAGACTTAAATTCATGGCTTGCAATGTCAATTTGTCTTCACTTCGAAGGGTGAAATAAGCAGCCTTGAGTTGTTCTTCATACTGATTTAACCGAGAATTGATCTTGGCCAAGACTTTGCGAAGACCTCGAAGCTCTTTGGCTAATGGAGTCTTACCTCAAAGAGATATGCCATCAGCTTTGACTTCATCTTTGAGATACGCAATTCGACCTTCGAGGTCAGGCTTCGAATAATAGGAAACATTACTCTCTTCGTCAGAGCTTCTACACCCATAGATGTATTTGTCTTTAAATTCTAATACTTCATCAAGAAGTACAATTGGACCTTCCTTGAAACTGTCATACAGATGCATCAAGTAATTTAGGTGATTAACACTTTCTTGATGATGAGAATACCACCTTACATGAGTAGGTAAGGTTCGAAGGGTGAAATCAATTTGGGTTCGAACAAGTGTTGAAATGCTCCATTCATGGCATAAGACATGGCAACTCCATTCAAAATTGATTCGAGCCTTTGGTTCTTGTAATATGGAGAATGGGAGATGTGAGAACGCTACTAGAAGCCTTTGTACTTGAATAATTAAGCATGAGGAAGGTGATAAAACAGGAGGAGTATGTTCGAATATAGGACCATTCCTGCACAATTGGTCTAATTTTAAGAAATGATCACTTACGTCGTCAAATGGGTCAACCACTTGAACCCTTGTGTCCGGAAAGCCCAGTATAGAGTAATAAAAAATAAGCACTCTTTCTTTGTATTCTTTTTCGACAAGTTTACATTTAGAAAAGCTGAGAAGTAATGCTCAGTGAAAATTTTTTCATGAGATGCCCTTACATATGTGTGAATAGGAGGCCTGCCTTAGGGAGTTGAGACATTACCTCTTTGGAATCTTTCACCAGGAGGACTGGTAGAAGATATCAACCAAGCATTCAACAAGTTTTGTTCTCGAGAGAGGCGATTCAAAAATAGATAATATGGTTTTATTATTCTACTTCGAATGATTCCTTTAATTTCAGGATATTCAAAGTCCTGATGAATAACTGAAGGTACTATGGTTGGTGTTTCAAGGTTCATGCCTTTGTAATATCCTACGCCTTCACCATGGAAAATGGGTTGCTCCCAAGCAGGAGGGAATGTTTGAGAATTGTAAATTGACTTCAAAGGGCTTGAAGATGAAATTTGTTCTGAAGAAGATGCACTTGGTCGGTTTAACATTTTATGTCATTTTCCCCACTTCGAATATGTGAATGGTTCAGGAGGAATCTCAGGAGGATCCCAATTGGTTCGATGAGGATTTTCAGGGCGTTTTGTTGCCAAAATTACTTCTTCAGGAAGATCTAGAGGAAATTGATCACCAGTATCGAACGAAGATTGAGAAGAAGGCATGCTTAATGGAGTAGATTTGAAGTGACAAGTAAAGTTGTAGATGCAAAAACTAAGCAAAGATGGTATGTTAATAGAAGCCAACATGAAGATAAATGCAGGTTTAAGCCCTCAATTTAATCATGTTCAGAAGGTTGCATGAAAATCTCAACTACCTAGCATGATCTTGACACGATCGCCATTATCTTTTTCGAATCAAAAGGAAAGGGGTAATGTTTATGATGAATTTATCCAGCCAATGAGAAGGTGCAACGAAGAATGTGATGTGGCAAGGTAATTAACCGATTGAGAAGTCACGCGGGAGCAGTTATTGGCAGTTTTGCTATTCACTTTGTTTAAAATGTAAACCGCTAAGGGACACGTGTTGATCATTGAAGAATAACTGAAAACATGTGTCAACCCAAGGCAGTGCCACCTGATTGAGCAGTTATCAGTTGAAAGAAGAAGGATTTTTTAGCCCTCGACAATTGTAAATAGAGGGAGTCTGTGATCAAGAAGAGGATGTATCTCGATCAATATCAACCAATACACTTTTATACCTTTACAAATATTGTACTTTCATCAATACTTTTAGAGTTCGAATAAGAACACCTTCAAAGTTATCTTCAACGTTAGATTGTAATTTATTTTACTTAATAAAATAGTATGTTTCTCTACTATTTTTAATTACTGTTCTTTAATAGGAGTAGTTATTCATTACTTAGTTCGAAGTTCTTTAACTTATCATATCTTTATACGTTTGAAGTCCTGGCATCGAATGTCACCACAATCTCCCTGGTGAGGCGCAGTTTGAGTACTTATCAAACCACACACATTAGTAATTTGCTTTGTCTGGCACGCTCGCACTTTATATAATTTCACTTATATCGTTAGAGAAATTTATCAATCAAATAGTATCTACCTCTGACTTTTCTCTCTCCCTCTCTGCGCTCATCTTTAGAACAGTATCAATGCCCGAAAACAGAAGCAACCTTGAATCTACAAAAGTTTGGACATGTATCCCATTGAGGGTAACGTGTAATTAAAAAGATGATGAGAAACAAAATCTTTAAATTCGTGAGTAAATCCAATAAAAAAATCTCAGAACAAACGCAGAGAGATTTCGTCACTGTTGAAACGATGGACGAGATGAAACCTGTGGAGAACGACATCCATTGGGTGACGATTAGCTGAGAAACTTTAGGTTGGGAATCTATCCAGTGTTACACATGTACACTGTTGATGACTTCAATATTGTTTTAAATGTTACCTGTCGAGTTCTAATTGGATTCTGTAAAACCAATTAGGTTGGGAATCTATTTGTGTAGAATTTAATCTCATGGATAATATAATTATGGAGAAATGCTAAACTACCTTATATCTAAGGCTTAGTTTGGCCCCCATTTTGGTGCATCTTTTTTTTTTTAAGTACAATTTTATGCTAATTTATTTGGTAATTAGTTTATGAGCTTTGTAAATATTGAATTTATGGCTTTTTTGGTGGAGCTTTTAAAAGCTCTAGAATGAAGCTTTTAAAAGATTAAGATTGCTTTGTGGTTTCATGATATTTTTTTGAAGAGTAATGTGTCACTTGTATAAAATTATCAAACAACTTAGGCTTAATTTGGCCCCCAAGTGTCTTTTTAAAGGGAGCTTATGAAATTTATTATTAAGTTGTTTGTTCATTTGGACAAGTGACATATTACTCTTCAAAAAATATTATGAAACCAAAAGCAACATTGAGTTTTTAAAAGCTCTATTCTATAGCATTAAAAAGCGGGGCAATTAGCAATTAATCCAAATTAAGGAAAGTATATTGGTTTAGGTATAACTAGTAAAAAAATATTTGGGAGAAGGTACACTCCTTGGTATTTTGACAAATCTACCCTAATATTGGTCTACACCAAGAAAGTTTCACCCCTGCATCTCCGGCGACCACTACCATCACCTCGCCTGAGGTCCGACGACCACCATCATGACCTTAAAGCCTCCACCAACCACCACCACCTCACCTTACTTTCAACAACCACCATCACGGCCTTAAGCCTCCACCAACCACCACCACCTCACCTGATTGACCTCATTCACAACCAAAACTCCAAATCAACATACAGTGATCAGAAAATAACTTTCTGAAAGTTCATTTCTTATACCACCGAAAAAACTTGTGAAATTATAAAAAAAAAAGTTGTGAAATTTATCAACAAAAAGTTGTGAAATTTCACAGAGTTCGTGAAATTTCATGAAACCACCACAGCCACACCAAACCTTTGCTAATCACCACCACGACCTCACCTGACGATCTCTTCACAACCAAACTACCACATCAATATCAAATGATCACAAAATAAGTTTTTGAAATTTAATTTCTCATACCAGCACCAAAAAAGTTGTGAAAATTTCAAAAGAAAAAAAAGTTGTGAAATTTCAGAAAGATTGTGAAATTTCACAAAAAAGTGTTCTGCCAAACATTGAAAAAACTTTTTACAAATTTGAGCATTCATATCAATCTGTAACTTGTTTTTTTGCATAAAATCTATATATTTACAGCCTACTCAACGAGATCTATCAAACAACTATTACTGTTTATATCAAACTTCTGGGAAAAAATGTTGAGAAAGCTACTAATTTTTTTTTGATAAATTTCACAAAAAAATGTGTTAAAAAAAAAATAAAAAAAATAAAAAAAAAAAGGAAGAAGAAGAAGAAGATGATGGTGGATCAGTGCACTGGTGGCCGGATCTGCTCGTGAAAATGCTCGCTTTGGTGGTGGTGACCGATGGTGCCGCTGGCTCGGAGATGGTGGTGGTTGGCTCGCGAGATGGTGGTGGTTGGCTCGGCGATGGTGGTGGTTGGCTCGCGAGATGGCGGTGTTTGGCTCGCGATGGCAGTGGTCTTGGTTGGTGGTGGTGCCGACGACGAAGGTCCCCGGCGATGGTAGTGGTCTTGGTTGGTGGTGGTTGGTGATGTTGCTGAGAGAGAGAGAGAGAGAGAGAGAGAGAGAGAGAGATGAAGAAAGAGAAATGAAAATGAAAAATACAAATAAGGGTAAACATGTCTCAAAAATATGTGATCAACTGGTCAAATGACCTATTCCAAATTAACTTATTGAATAATGTCCTTATTACAAAAACGATTTCCTTTGTGTCTTTAAACGAAATAATTCTCCTAATTGGGTATTTAATACCAAATTTCTATAGTTAAAATTCAAAGGTTGCGAAGGCAGTTGAGGGTTCAAAACAGTTTTCAAGATGGCAGGTATTTTCGAAGGATTATAAATAAAAGACAAAATTGAAAAAGAAAAGGAAGATGAACAGAAAAATTAAGGGCAAATTACACTTTAGTCTATTAAATTATACACCTGTTTTTAATTGGGTTCATAAACTTTTTTTTTTTTTTTTTGCAATTGGGTCCTTAAACTTAAAAAATTTATTTAATCATACCCAAATTCTGATACTGTTAGCCAGGGCCGGCCCTGAGATTTTGGGGACACTACTCGAACTTCTAAATGGAGCCCTCTGTATATTAACATAAATATTATAAATATTATTTATTGATTACTTAAATAATAAATTTGGGTTAGTATTTTTTAGAGTGGACGCACCTGCCTAAAGGGGGGTCCTACGCGACCGCGTGTGCCGCTTCCCCTCAGGGCTGGCCCTGCTGTTAGCTTAAGTTATTAGAAATTGTCACGTACGTTGCTCGTAATACTTACCTGTCACATGTTAGGTTAAGATAAACATGGGAGACTGTGAATAGTTACAAAATGATGTGATTTTGGGTATGATTGAATGCACTTTTAGATCTAGTCGAATGTGTTTTCGAATTTGATTGAACACGATTTCAGATCTGATTTAATGCGATTTTTTGCACTTATTCACAATCTCCCGTGTTTGTCTTAACCTAACATGTGACAAGTAAGTATTACGCATAATGTACGTGACAATTTCTAATAGTTTAAACTAACAGTGTCAGAATTTAGGTCTGATTGAATAAATTTTTAAAGTTCAAAGACTCAATTGCCAAAAAAAAAGGGTTTATGGACCCAATTGAAAATATATTATAGTTTAATGGACTAAAGTATAATTTGGCCAAAAATAAACTATTATTACTTCAAATTATTGTATTTTACTTTCTCTGCACTTAAGAGTTAAGAGTAGGAGAAGCTTCAAACTATTGTTTGAAGTAAGAATATACTATTTCAATAAAGCTTTTACTTTGTCTTGTTCAATTAACCTTTTAGAGTCTTTTAATTCATGTTTAAGTGTTAATTCTAAGTAGTTTGCCTTAGTTTACTTTCAAAAATACCCTTTTCTCTTATAGAAATTCAATTGTTCTCTTGCCCATGTTACACATAAGAAGAAAGGCCCTCTTAATTGAGGCATTCGAACAATCTCAGTTGTTTGATTTGGTACATTTAGGCTCCGTTTGATTTAATATAAAATATTTTCCGAAAAATGAATTCACCTTATGCAAATAAGGTGAAAATATTTTTCGAAAATATTCTGCATGGAAACAAATGGAGCGATAGCTTAAATTTATTTTTGACGAGTTAATCTTGTCTAACATGCTCACTACAAATTATAAATATATACTTTGAAGGATAAAATAGCCAAACAAGTACGCAAGTCTAAATGAACAAAAAAAAAATGTCACCTAATTACAGTGAGGGGTATTAAATTATTTTTACGAAGAACCTAAAATTAGTTACTTTAGAGATCTTATTGTAAAAGAGTAGGGTAAAGTTTGGAACACACCCATTCAGACAACTCTTGGGATAGAATTCAAAAGATGTGTCTATCTCTCTCCTGTGATGTCAGTGGACCCCACAGTGACACATGAGAGAAATATATAGACACATCTTTTGGGTTATGTCCCAAAGTTGTGTGAATGGGTGTGTCCCAAGTATTACCCAAAAGAGTAATACTTGGGACACAACCTTCACATAACTTTTTTCTACACAGCCTAAAAGATGTGTCTATCTCTCTCCCGTGTCACTATAGGATCTAGTGACATCACAAGAGAGAGATAAACACATCTTTTAAAATAATTGTGTCACAAATATTACTCATCGTAAAATCATGTCAATTCCCCTATTTTAATGAGGGGGAAAAGACTTTTTTTTTTCCCATTTCTATTTAAAACGTGTGTGCTTTTAGTTTGCAGCCTACTAACAAACGAGCTTAGCCATAAGAAGAGCCTTGGGGCTCAAATCCAACTGGATTCATTATTGGGCTTGGGGTAGGCTTGTAAACCATGGACTGGACTTGTCCTCATCTACGCCTATGGCTACACCACAGGCTCTCTCTGTGACTCGGCCTAAATTAAGAGAGCCTTTTTTGCAATTTCAAATGTAATAGAGTAAATTTGAAAAGCTACATTGATTTTTGAAACAAAACTCTTAACTTGGAACATCTCAAAATGATATGGACTTCACCATCTACTCATTGCCTTTGTTTGACTTGTGGATCTAGTATAAAAAGAAAAGGAGGAAGAAAAGGAAGATAGAAAATAGGAAGAATAATGACTCGCAACAGTTTCTTTTCCTCTGTGTTTTTCCTAGTAAACAAATGAAGGAAAACATTTTCTTTTGTGTTTTTCCTAGTAAACAAATTAAGAGCCTATTTGGGTTAGCAGAAAATAAAAAAATTAAGTGATGAATTGCAGATTTTGAGAAGGAAAAAAAAAGTGATTGTTTTGTAAAATGGAAGTGTTTGGGTTAGCTTAAAATTTCATCACTTAAATACATGAGCTGAAAAATTAAGTTGAAAATCAACTAAAAAATTAAGCTGAAAAAAGCAACTTAGTTTTCAAACAATCACTTAATTTCACTTTTAACTAGGTAAACGACAAAAATGCTTTTTGATACGAACTTTAAATATTTAGATGTTGTCTTTTTTGGTCATTTTATACAAACGATCATTTTTTTCTAACTTGTTTACCAAACACTATTGTTTAGAACGATCACTTAATATTTTAACTAATCCAAATACCAAACAACTTTGTATTTCATTACTTAAAAAAGAATCACTTAATATTTTGTCACTAAAAAAATAATCACTTAATATTTAAGCTAATTCAACACAGGCTCTAAATCCTTCAATCAATGAAAGCTATAAAATTTGGACCCTGGGAGTATTTGATACTACTTCCGTTATATCTATATTTAATTGAGTAATGCTAAATACACCTAAATGTGACACTTAAATAATACACCTTTTGATGTGAATTTTCAAAATTATTCATCAGTTACCAACACAAAGTTGGAATAAATTTCAAAACTGCCATAACACATCAACATGTAGATAGTGTAACAAGTGCACAAAACCGGTATAGTTAGCATTTTTCATATTTAATTATTTACTAAAATAGTGAAGAACAAAAAAAAACAAGTTGTAGTAAAATTAGAGTCCAATGACCTTTCCAAGCCCAATTTTTGTCAAGATCTTCAAAGCCCAATTTTGGACCCAAACAAAGCCTACATACATAAATGTCAAAAACTGCCCCCAACCCAAAGAGCTCATTTTTGTTTTTCCAAAAAGAGAAAATGGCCATTCGTGTCCCTCCCATGAGCACACATGGACAAGTTGTGTTAAACCCTCTTCCTCCTCCTCGCTTCGATACCAATCGCATATTCCTCCTTTCTACTTTCAATCTCCGCCGTCCATCTCCTCTTCTCTCCTCGAATTCCGGTGAACTGTCCGGCCGGTGCTTTGCCGCTAGCTCCGGCCCAACGCCACCGCCGGAATCTGAGCCACCCACTGACAAAGACAAAACTCTGTCTGCAGGTACCATCAGTTCTATAATTTGACGTTCAAGTATTTGTTGATTTTTATCTATATATGTATGTATGTATGTATGTATGTATGGGTCTGTGTATATATATATATGTTATATGTATGTATTTCATTTCTCAGCTTATTGTTTGCAGTGCGGTTGAGTGGACAATTTGTTTTCCTTTATATATATATATATATATATGGTGAAATCAATATTTTGTGAGAATTGTTTGGACCTCACATGAATTTGAATAAGGCTATTATAATTTGTAATGTATTTCAATGGAGGAATTCATTATCTTAGGGCCTGTTTGGTTATCCTTGAATGCAATAATTGCATTCTATGATTTGTATAGAACTTTATAAAAAAAAAAAAGATGATGAGTTTGAATGGCTTGCAATTATGAATTTTGGCAATTCTTCAAAAATGTAGAAATGGCCACATAAGAAGAAATACGGTAAAGTTTCCTATTTTTATAAATGGAGTCATTCATGGTGATGAATTTTGCTTCAAGATTCAATATAAAATCTGAATGAAACTATTCAAATTCAAGTGACAACCAAACAAGCCCTTAAGTTGTAGTCATTTTGAAAAATGATAGTTACTAAGAAGTTATGCTTAAATCATCAATTCTATTGTATTAGGCTTTGTTTGGTTCTTGGATTTAGTGAGGGGAAAAAAAAGAAAGGAAAACCTAGAGTAGAACATTTTCCTTTATTTGGTTACTAAGGAAAACAATGAGAAAAATAGGAAAGAAAAGGCATTAAGTTGATAAATAAATTAAATATTTTGTAAGTCATTTCCCTTCTTTTATTCGCGTATTGCCGTTATATTTAGAATTTTTTTAATTTTTAATGATATTCAAGCGAGAAGAAAAATATTGGGGAAAACATGAGGGAACTACTTATCCTTCTTCTTTTCCTTTCCCGTTTCTTTTACCTCCCGAAATCCATGAACCAAACTAAGCCTTAAGAAAATCTAGTATTTGCCAGCAACAAAGAAATATGACAAACTTTCTCATTTTTTTTTTCGATGAACTAATGGAGGATGAGGGAATTCCCATATTAAAATGCTTCAAAAGTTATGAATGGCCTTCTTGAAATTTGTGGGATACCCAAACAAGCCATTAGTGAATTTAAGCCAGCTACGAAAAAGATGGATTAATCCTTTGTTTTGTATTATTAGTTCTTAGTTTGTTTATAGTGAGAGATTCTATTGGTTGGAACTTGAAAGCAACATTAGAAGGAAATTTCCATTTTTGTTTTGGGGGATGTGACATTCTTGTACAGTGCTTATCACTGTGTATTAGACGAGTGTATTTAGTTTTGGTATTTGTTTGTTGGTAGTCAAGGTGATACTTAGGCATATAATTGCTTTGTGGATTAGAAATTTGCAAAACTAGAATGAGTGATGTCCTTAGGTTTAAGCCATAGGATAGGTGCGTAAATAAGGGCTGCATAGTCGTAGTTGTGATGAATAGTATTGCGCAGTTCGTTTTGCACTTCTCTTGTGACCATAAGTTTACCATGGAGTTCTGTGGATATGATTTAAAATGAAAATGAGATGATTTTTGTGACAGCTTGAATGTATGGAAGTACTGAGAAACTTTGATTGATTTGATTTGTCAATTTAATCCTTATTTTAACTTTAGGTGTGACATTGATTTTGGATCATTTAAAAGAGAAGATTACCATTGTAATAGTTGGTTCTCCCAGCTAAATTGATACCATGTCATCTCAGGGTGGTGTTGGAGAAAAGTTGGTTTTTAGTCGTAATAATGGTTGTAGATTTGATTGTCGGATTTTAAAGCAGTGATATTGGTGGTTTTTTTAAGGTTTTTTAAAGTCGTATCTACTCTAGGACTTCTGAGACGCTACATTTCGCTCATTGTAGATACTCATTTTGGGTTACATATGTATACACGGTTGGTGAGAAACTGAGTTCTAGGAGTTCCAAAATCTGTCAATAAACATGACATATGGAGAGAAGGTTCATTCGAAGAGTTCTAAAATTTGACTCCCCATTACGAAATGGATCTTAAGTAGTTGAAGGTCTAGATTAGGATTTGTTGGTGACTTTATTAAACTCTGATGGCCAATTTTTTGATTCGTAAGTTGATAGGCAGCACAATCTGGTATTACATTCCCAATTCCATAAAAGCATGTTTGGGAATGCATAAAATCGGACCTCGTTCCATCCGACTCTCATTTGCTATTTCGTATTACGGTTCTTATGAAAACTAACATCGTGTTGGTTCGACAAAGAATGTGTTTTTAGAGTGATTTTGGTCTTTTTAAATTAAAATTAGGCAGAGACTATCATGCAATGAAAGGGCATTTACGAAACACTTAAATTTTTTACAATCATTTTAGTTAAAACATGGAATCAGTTATATGAGCATTCGAACAGCTGCCCATAAGACTACAAATACACTTATAAAAGTACTCATCATGTGCCCTATTTAAACGATACTAGACGCAGCTAAAATCGTAAATTTCATTAGAAGACCAGAAAAACACTAGTAGAAAATCTCATCATGTGTCCTATTTAAATGATACTAGACGCAGCTAAATTCGTAAATTTCATAAGAAGACCAGAAAAACACTAGTAGAAAATCTCATCATGTGTATTATCTTAAACAGACATGAGTTAGTTACTAAGGGCGTTTGAACATACCCTTTGATGGTGCCTAGAATTAGTAAGAGAGGATTCAGAGAGAGACAAAGAAACACCAAGGAGTTGTTAGTGGTTCGGCCCCGTTAATGAGGTGACCTACGTCCACGTGTGCGTCTAGGCGCTATAGTAGCAGATCACCGGCGGCCTGGTGAGCCAACAATGGTGGGCGACACTACCAGAAATACCGTCCGGGTATATGCGTTTCAGTGTATGCTCTAGTTATTAGGTTTCTCAAGATCGTTTCCCCTTAGAAGGGTATGGGTGGGCTCTTTTATAGATGCAAGAGTCCACCTCTACATGGAAACTTAGATCCATTAGGAAACCTCTATCAATCACAATTTGATGTGCATAAGTTAAGGGAAGATCCTTATCAGATTAGGAATCTATCGAGTTTTATTCCTAATAGGACTCTGGCCGCACAAGGAAACTGCTGGAGTTGAGCCGCGCGTCCGGGAGAGCCGCCGAAGGTCACGCCCGGGCGCGCGGGCACCCCGAGCGGTGACGCTGGCAAGCCCTGGGTGTGGACCCCAGGGTTCTACTTGGTCTTCGATGCTGACGTGGCCGTTGGGCCCATGCTGGATAATTCTGAGCATATCAGCTGCCCCCCATTTCCAGAGCTAATTGGATGCCATATCTGATGAGGTTTGGAAATCAGAGCTGTTCACGAGAAACCGCTCGGGAAGAAGCCGAGGCCTTCCCTGAGGTAAGGCTGACCCGGGGTTGTCTTTCCGGGAAAGGACCGAACGGGAGCCTGGAGGGTCCGGTATTGCCCAGGGCCACGTGTCAGCTGTTTGCAGGCCTAGTTGGGATGCGACGGGGCCATCGTGGAGGTAACCGAACCGTTTGCGTTGGGACTAAACCGTCACATCGTGCCTTTAATGCATGCGCCTTTTGAGGCGGCGTATGGTATGCCCGATGTGACAGCCGTCAGTCGCCAAGAGCGGGAAAACGTCCTGACCGTCCGATCTGATTCAATCTGAGCCGTCCTTTGTTTTTATAAAAGGAGCGTCAGTTCATTCTACATATTCACCACTGTTTGAAGATCAATAATCACCGAGCGGGTTTTCAGAGCAAAGCACTCCCGACCCCTTTTCCTCTGCCCATACTACTTCAATCTTCGTCCCAATGGCTTCCAACATCGACCTGTCGTCTGACGAAGGGCTCAGAGCCTTCCGAGAGGACTGCCAAATTCCGGACGACGTAGTAGTTCGTCCACACATTGAGGGAGAGGAAGTGGCCTTCCCTTTCGTCCTTATTAGCAGCTATCTGCTGCTAATTGTGGGACTGCGCTTTCCTCTTCCAGTCTCCTTTTGTGACCTGCTCATGGGGCTGTGCATTCCGCTCCACAGATGCCGCCCGAATGTCGCCCGCCTCCTCTGGGGGATTTCGGTACTGAACGAGCGACTGAGGTTGTTCCTCCAGTCCGCCGACGTCGCAAGGTGCTACATAATGGGGATCGACAACGGAGGTCCTTACTTCCGCCCCAGGACTGAGGGAAAGGACCTTGTCCGAGGCCTGGATTTTGCAAATAAGAACTGGCAGCAATACCCCTGGGTTATGGTTGCCGGCAACTGGCTGGAAGATGGCGTTCTCTGCCCCCCCGAGACTTTTGATCCTGACCTCTGCAGGCGAACGTTTGCCGCCTCCCGTGGTATTGCCCCCACCGCTGATGAAACGGAGGCGATTGACCGAGCTATCGAGGCCGGGCTTTCGTTTTCTGATCTGGTTGGGGGACCAGTAGACGATGCGGGCGCTGGACCCTCCTCTACCGCTGTGGCCTCGGGGTCACGCCGCTATACTCGATCCATGGCCTCTGGTTCACGGGCCACGGGCATGGCCGGACCGTCCAAGGGGCCGGTCACCTTGTCCACCAGCAGTGATTCAGTCTCATCTTCATCTGAGGACGCGAGCCCGCCACCTGCCCCGCCCGGGAAAGGGAAGGGAAAAGCTGTTGGTGAAGTCTCTGGACCTTCGCCGAAAAGAAGCAAGCTTGACACCCCGAGCGGTCTCCGTGTGCCCACCTGGACGGACCTCTCTCTTGCTAACATGGAGGGCCGCCTGCAGGAAGTGGAAAAGCAGACCGCTCACCTGGAGACGAACTTTGTCATGCGGGAGGTGGATGTCCACGCCCTAGAGTTGACCGTCCAAGGGCTGGTGGAGAGGATGGCTGCCCTGGAGGAGGAGATCAAGGCCTTGAAGGATAAGGGCACTTGAAGTCTGCCGTCCTTCTCTTTTTTTTTTTTTTTTTTTTTTTTTTTTTTTTTTTTTTGGGGAGGCTACTACAACTGCCCCCCGAACTTGTACAGTTTTTTTTTTTTTTAATCAATGAACAAGGTCCTTGAGGCCACCCCTTTCGCGTTAATTGCACTTTGTTGTAGCTGTTAATACTCGAACTGTTGTTGACCTATCGGTATTTCCGATTTCCATTTTGACAGTGGTTTATTCGGTTGGAGTTCCAAAATTCCAACCAGTGTCCAATAAACCTCGTGGACTTGCTGTGTGGTTGCGCCGAGATTCTCGTGCACGTACCACCTGCCCCCCATTTTCAAAGCTGATTGGACGCTCCGTCTTGAAATTTCCCTTGGGAACCGTTCGGTAGTAGACCCGAGCGGGCGATCCGTTGGTTCGGGAGTCGCTGCTGCCACGTGTTCGCTGGTCGTTGACCTGGTTAGGTTCGAACTACGCCAGCGCGGACGCAACCAAGCCATTTGCGCGCCAACCGAACAGTCATGTCAGGCCTTTAATGCGCACGCCTTTCTAGGCAACGTTTCATGCGCCCGAGGAGACAACTGTCAGCAACTTCGGGCGGAGGATCTCACGGACCGTTGGATACGTTTTGATCTGGGCCGTTCCCGGTTTCTATAAAATGAATGCTTGTCCACTTTTCTGGCCCTTTACTGCAGAGAGATCGCCGAACGTCCTGAGAGCAGAAGCTAGTCCGAGCAAGATTCTCGAGTTCTCTTTTCTGCGCAAGCTTTGTAAGTCCTCTTCCTTCCGCACTTTCGTCTGTTGCTCCCTTCTTCCCTTTCCCCATCTTCTCTTCTTTTCGTAGTGAAACTGGAGAGAGTGAGTCCGGTAGGGTTCGAGCGGGAGTGGGATTTTTTCTTCCTTAGATTCTGCTCGTTTTTCCGGTCGGGTGGAGACTCAGGCCAGTTGAGCCGGACCGGTGTCTCCGTAGTTTCACTGAGAGAGTGCCTTCTGACGTTTAGGGCCATCTACTCTCTGCCTTTTAGGTTAGTGACATTGCCTTCCCTGTACCTCAGGCTCGGGGTTTCCGATCCGTATTTAGGTCGCGATCTACTCCCTCTTCCTTCCCCAGGGGCATCCGAGATGGAGCATTCCGGCTTCAATTCTGCGTCCCGTTCGATTAGCGAGATGTTCCGGTCGGATGGCTCCGACCCGGTTTTGGACCCTCCTTCTGACCACCAGAGTGAGGGCTTGATTCCAGCCCGTCAGTCTGATGACGAATCCGCCGAGGGGGCCCCCGTTGCCTCCGTCTCTAGGGGTTTGGGCGACGAGGCGCCCGGGGAGTCCAATCCCGGCGTTTCGTTTGCTTGTGAGTCAGTGTTCTCGATTTTGCGTTCCGAGGACCTTATCCGGATTAGGAAGAGATACTCCTTCCCGGGTAGTTGCTCTTTGGCGGTGAATTCCGGGGGAGCGCACCTTTACTATCCGGGCTTCACGACTCTTTTCGAGGATGCAATGATGGCAGGTCTCCGCCTTCCGCTCCACCCAGTAGCCAGAGCCATCCTGATTCACCTTGGGATTGCTCCCGGGCAACTGGCCCCCAACGGGTGGAGATTCCTGATGGGTTGTATATCACTGTGGCCCCAGGCGTTCGGGTGTGAGGTGACCCTCGAGGAGTTTCTATGGGCCCATCGGCCGTTTCCCGTACACGGGGAACTGGGGTTCTTTTCTTTCTCCGCCCGGCCGGGCAGAAAGATTATCGACAAGTGCCCCAGTAACAACAAGGGGTGGAAGAGCAAGTTCTTCCAAGTGTCCACCCTTCTCCTTTGTGACGAGGCCGCGGGGACCCGGCCGAGGACATCCTGGGTGAAGGAGCTGAGGGGTGAGGCTACCTGTCTTTCTTTTGTTTGTCTCTTTCGGTTTTATGGATTTATTGACCTGTTAACCGGTTTTATGCTTCTACTTGCAGCTGGGTCGGCAGACATTCCTGAGATCTCCGAGGCGTCCCAGGCCAGGATTTGGGGCTTAGCACAGTTGCCCACCAACATTCGGAACGTTCTGTCCCCGACGGGAGACATAGTGGTGTCTTATTCCCCCGCGGAGCCCTCAGAAGTCCCGGCTTCCTCTCCTACTGTTCCCGGTCAGCGTTCTATTTATTCCACTGTTTCCTCTTACATCTTTCTTTGCGGCCTAATATCTTTCCGGTTGTTTTGCAGCAATGGCTCCCAAGGATGCGGCGGCGCTGAAGGAGAAAGAGGAGGCCCTGCTTGCCCGAGCTGGACCAAAGAGGAAGAGGCTGGAGCCCACCGAGGGCCAGAAGCTCAAGAGGCTCACCCGGGGCATCGTCATCCGCCCTGACAAGGAGGGGGTAGGCACCTCGGCGCCCGGGTGACCATTGCCGTGCCCCCCAAGACGCCCGCTGCTTCCAAAACAGCTGGCGTCTCCTTCCCTACTGTGGAGGAGACCGTGCATAGAGGGCTTCCTGCAGTGCCGCCGGTTGAGAGGGCGGATGAGGTACGCGGGAGGATCCGCCCCGCTCTGCTGCCGGGTCAGGTGGACAAGTGCTCCTTGTTAAGCCCGGAGGACGTGACCGCTTGGCTCTACAGCATTAGCCATATGGTGCGTCCATATTTCGTACTTCTCATAGGTGCTTATTGCTTGTTTCGCTCATAATGCTTATAGCTGTTTTCGTTTGCAGGTCGGTTGTATAGCAGCGGGGTCCGAGGCGACCTTCCCCGCGCTGACCGGGAAACTGGCGGCTGCTGAGGAGGCCCTCTCTATGGAAAAGACGGTCCGGGAGGCTGAGGCGGAGAAGGCTAGGGCTTTGGGCCAGGAGCTGGGGGAGGCCCGAGGTGTGGTTTTAACCGAGCGGGCTTCCCGAACGGCTGCTGAGGCCCAGCTCGCTGCTTTAGAGGCCAAGCTTGCCGCCGCGGAGGCCGGTCGGGTTGCTGCCGAGAAGGATGTTGAGGCTCTGACCGCCACTCTGTCCGAAGCGACCGCCACCCTTGAAGCAGAGACGAAAGATGCCGAGGAGGAATTCGAGGCTGGATTCCTCAAGGGCTACAAGGACCTGATTGCCCGTGTTATGGCGGATCACCCGGACTGGGACGTCTCCGGCTATTCCTGGGCCGAATCCAATTACTGGAAAGAGGACCGGGCTGCTGGCGGGAGGCCTGCGGAGGCTGCGCCAGTTGGAGCCGCTCCTGCTGCGGAGGAAGAGCTGGACGTTGTGGGTGACCAGTAGGGCTTTTATGCCCTTTCTTTTTCTTCTTTTACTGTTGTAGTATTTTTTTTGTTTTGTGGGGGGGTGAGCTACTACAACTGCTCACCCTAGGGTCTGTACAAGTCTGCTTTTAATCAATGACAAGGCCCCTGAGGCCACTTTCCTTTCCATTAACTGTTTACATTTTGTACTTGCATGCCCATGTGATTGCCAATCCCCGACCAGTTTTTAATTGCAAGACCCTTCACTTAGCACATGGATTAGGGTTGCAACCGGTTGAATAATTGGTCTTCTGCCAGTATCTGACCAGTTTTAGTCGAACCGAACACTGCCTTAGCAAAATGGTTTAGGACCGTAACTGGTAGAACGCCTGGTCTTCTCGTCCTGTTTTTGAAGGCATACCCGGTGTATTATAGGACTTGTCCTGTTTTACCGTCCGGGTTATTTATCTCTGATCACTGTTAGTACTTGGGAATGCTAGGACTCCAAGTACTGTTAATGACCGGTGTGATTCCCTGTTAAAGGCTGCATTCCCCTGCCCCCCAAGCATTTTGGTAAGGCGGGTGCGTAGTAGCGAGCAACCTTAGGAAACCGACCTGGAACATGGGTGGTTGCAGGGTCCTTTGGGGTTTAGCCATCGTGGGTCACCTAGGGGGTTTGCCCCCATTGTCGGTTGGACCTAGGTTAAACCTTGTTTAATTTCCTGTTTAAGCCTGCATTCCCTTGCCCCCCAAGCGTTTTGTTAGGGAGATGGACGGGAATACCGACCGTAGGAAACCGACCTGTAACATGGGTGGTTGCAGGGTCCTTTGAGACTTGCCATCATTGGCTGCCTAGGGGTTAGGCCCCATCGTTGGCTGGACCTAGGCGAAGCCTGCGCCTCGGGGTTAGGCCCGAGGTCTTTTTGTGCCTTGGTGTTTAGCCAAGGTCTTTGAAGGTGCCTCGGGGTTAGGCCCGAGGTCTTTTTGTGCCTTGGTGTTTAGCCAAGGTCTTTGAAGGTGCCTCGGGGTTAGGCCCGAGGTCTTTTTGTGCCTTGGTGTTTAGCCAAGGTCTTTGAAGGTGCCTCGGCATTAGGCCCGATGTCTTTTTTGTGCTGGGGTGGAACACTTGAGTAGGAACTTTGCAGAAAGGTAATTGCTTTATTTCAAAAAAAAATTTTAACTGCTAGGGTAGAGCTACAAAGAGTCCTAATCGATCGCTAACCCCCTTCATCCCAGCTACTGAAAATATTTTCGAAGGTGCTGTATGTTCCACGGGTGGGAAAGCTCATGCCCGTCAAAATCTCGTAGCCAATAGGTTCCCGGTCGATGAATCCGGGTGACCGTATATGGGCCTTCCCAGTTCGGCCCCAACTTCCCATGATTCGGGATTCTAGTCGACTGGTTTACCGCCTTCAGGACAAGATCACCCACTTGGAAGCTGCGATGCTTGACCTTGCTGTTATAGTACCTCGACACCCTCTGCTTGTACGCTGCCACTCTCAGATAGGCTTGATCTCTTTTCTCTTCTACCAAATCAAGTTCAGTTCTCAGAGCTTCCTCGTTGCCTTGCTCACTGAAATTGGCTACCCGGTAGGAGGGCAATCCGAGCTCTGTGGGGACTACGGCCTCGAAGCCATAGGTGAGTGAGAAAGGCGTTTCGCCTGTTGCTGCTCGGGGAGTGGTACGGTAGGCCCACAGGAGGGTCGGCAACTCTTCAGCCCACAGACTTTTGGCACTTTCAAGCCGAGTCTTGATTGATTGCAAGATCGTCCTATTCGTCACCTCGGCTTGGCCGTTGGCCTGAGGGTGCTCGGGAGAGGAGTAATGGTTGGATATCCCGTAGCCCGAGCAGAATTGCCGAAACACCGGGGTGTCAAATTGTCTGCCATTGTCGCTCACCAGTACACGGGGAGTGCCGAACCTGCTGAGGATATTCTTCTCTATAAAACCCTCCATCTTCTTCTCGGTGATGGTGGCCAATGGTTCGGCTTCTGCCCACTTGGTAAAGTAGTCCACGGCTATGACAGCAAACTTGACTTGCCCTTTTCCTGTTAGCAGGGGGCCTACTATGTCGATGCCCCATTGAACAAACGGCCAGGGGCTAAGGATGGGTGTCTGCAACTCTCCCGGACAATTGATCATGGGGGAGAACGTTTGGCATCTGTCACACCTTTTCACATAGTCCCTGGAATCCCGAGCCATAGTTGGCCAGTAATAGCCTTGCAGCAGCGCTTTCCGCGAGAGTGCCCGGCCTCCAACATGGTTCCCACAAATTCCTTCATGGATTTCGTACAAGATCGCTTGAATTTGCCCGGGATGAACGCAGCGGAGGTATGGGATTGTGAAGCCCCTTTTGTAGAGTATGCCATCAATTAAATGGTACCTGGCTGCACGGTATTTGGTGCGGCGGGCCTCATCTTTTCCGTCCGGTAACACGCCGGTTGCTAAGAATGTAACTATGGGGTCCATCCAACTGGGTCCCAGGTCCACCGGGTCCACCTCCATTCCTTCTGAATTGATCACACTTAGCTCGGGCAGGTATTCTATCCTTATCCCGGGCAAGTCTGACTCAGAGGATGAAGCTAGGCGGGCCAACCGGTCGGCCCTGGTGTTCTCCTCCCGCGGTATCTGCGTGATGGCCAGTCCTTTGAGTCTCTTCGAAACCGCTCGGACAAGGGCCAGGTAGGCCACCATGTTGTCTTCTCGGGCCTCATACTCCTGACTGATTTGGTTAACCACCAGCTGGGAATCACTGTACCCTTGGACCTGCTGTGCTCCCATAGATGTAGCTAACTGTAACCCTGCCAGTAGGGCTTCGTACTCGGCTTCATTGTTTGAAGCGCGGAATCCGAACCGCAGCGCGTACTCGAGCTGGATTCCGTCAGGAGAGGTCAGGATGATTCCTGCTCCGCTGCCCTGGTTGTTGGAAGAACCGTCGACGTAGAGTATCCAGGTTGGGATGTTGATCTGCAGCCCGGGCGGCAAGACTGGTGGGTCGAGCTCTTCGGTCTGATCCTCTGCATAGGTAAACTCGACCAGGAAATCTGCCACTGCCTGCCCCTTGAGGGCTGTCCGGGGTCGGTAGACCACTTCAAATTCTTCCAATTCCAGGGCCCACTTGACGAGTCTTCCCGATGTTTCGGGTCTGCTCAGGATCCGGCGCAACGGCTGGTCTGTGAGCACTGCAATTGTGTGGGCCTGGAAGTATGGGCGGAGCCTTCGAGCAGATGTCACGAGCGCAAAAGCGAGCTTCTCGATCCGGGAATATCTGCTTTCGGCGCCCTGGAGTGCTCGGCTTGTGTAGTACACGGGGAACTGTATCCCGTGCTCTTCCCGAACTAAAGCTGAACTGACCGCTGAAGGTGACACCGCCAAGTATAGGATCAGTTCTTCCCCCGGCGCTGGCGTTGAGAGTAGAGGGGGAGAGGCCAAGTACTTTTTGAGTTCCTGGAATGCCCCCTCGCACTCCTCCGACCATTGAAACGCCTTTCGGAGGATTTTGAAGAATGGCAGGCAACGATCGGTGGCTCGGGAGACGAATCTGCTCAGTGCGGCTACCCGTCCGGCCAAACTTTGGACTTCTTTGGTTGATCGGGGGGACCTCATGTTGATGATGGCCTGTATTTTCTCGGGGTTAGCCTCGATTCCCCGCCTGCTGACAAGGTGGCCAAGGAATTTTCCGGACGAGACACCGAATGTGCATTTGGCCGGGTTCAACCTCATTCCGAACTTTCTCAAAATGCTGAAGGCTCCGGCCAGATGGTCCAAGTGGTCGGTCTCCTCGCGACTCTTGACCAGCAGATCGTCAACGTATACTTCCATAGTTTTACCAATTAGATCTTTGAACATGTGGTTGACTAACCGCTGGTAGGTTGCCCCGGCGTTCTTGAGGCCGAAGGGCATCACCTTGTAACAATACGTGCCTTGATCTGTGATGAAGGCAGTTTTTTCTTCGTCTCCGGGGTGCATGCTTATCTGGTTGTACCCGGAGTAGGCGTCCATGAAGGAGAGGAGCGAATGGCCGGCGGTGGAGTCCACAAGGAGGTCTATTCTAGGCAGTGGATAGCAATCCTTGGGACAAGCTTTGTTCAGGTCCGTAAAGTCCACGCACATCCTCCATTTTCCGTTACTCTTTTTGACCAATACGACGTTGGCCAACCAGTCGGGATAGAGGACTTCCCGGATTGAGCCCGCCTTGAGGAGCTTCTCTACTTCCTCAGAGACCGCAATTTGCCTTTCGGGGGCCATGCCTCGTCTTTTCTGCTTCACCGGCCGAGAGTCCGGGTTGACATTGAGGCGGTGAGACATAACCCGTGAGTCAATCCCGGGCATATCTTCGTGGCACCACGCGAAGACGTCCTGGCTTTGGCGCAGGAACTGGATGAGTCTTTCCCGGAGGCTAGGCTCAAGGAGGGTACCGACGCTGACGGTCCGGTCTGGGAGTTGAGGGTCCAGGACCACTCTTTCCAACTCCTCTACCGGGCCGACTTTGTCGCTTGGGTCCCTTGGATCCATCTCCTGGACGCTGAAGGATTCTGCGACGGCGCCCTTTCGCAGGGAGCTGACGTAACAACTCCGTGCGGTCATCTGATCTCCGCGTAGGCTCCCGGGCCCCTGGGGGGTCGGGAACTTAACTGTCAGACTGTACGTCGAGACGACCGCCTTGGCTTTGTTGAGGGTTGGCCTACCGAGGATGACATTGTAGGCGGATGGTGTTTCCACGATAACAAAGTTCGCCAGCACAGAGGCTTGCTGAGGGTAAGTTCCCATGAGGATTGGAAGGTCGATGGTGCCGAGCGGCAATGTGCTGGACCCATTGAAGCCTACCAGTGGGGTCGTCACCGGTCGTAATCGATCCCGGGATATCCCTAGCTGCTCGAACGCTGAGATGAACATAATGTCCGATGAACTGCCCGTATCCACTAGTACCCTCTTGACCACATAATTGGCGATGGAGAGCGTTACAACCAGCGGGTCATCGTGGGGGCAGTGGAGATCCTGCATATCGTTGGAAGAAAAGGTCAACACGTCGGACGGCGGGGAGTCGGTGGATTGGACGTGCCAGACATCCGCCCGGGATGCCCGAGCATGCCTCTTCCTTGCCGACTGCGAATCTCCTCCGCCCGAGGTGCCGCCGGAAATCACATTGATCTGGCAGAGAGGTGGAGGCTGATCCGGAGTTCGGTTACCTTGTCGGGGTTGTCTGTCTGTTGTGACAAACTCGGCTAGGTGCCCCTGCTCAATCAGCTTTTCTATGGCCATCTTCAACTTAAAGCAGTCGTCCGTGTCGTGGCCGTGGTCCCTGTGAAAACGGCAGAATTTGTCCCGGTTTCTTTTGCCGGGGGGTGCCCTAAGCTTTGCTGGCTGCGGGAGTAGCCTCTGAGCCTCGGCAGCGGCCATTACTTCCTGGATAGGTCGGGAGAGCGGGGTGAAGTTGGCTTGGGGCTGATCCCGGCCACCCCGCTGTTGGTCCCGACCGCCTCGCTGCTGATCCTGTCTGGGCTTCTTGCCCAAGCCTTTGTCCGGCCCTTCGTGCTTGCGCTTGGACCTCGGAGACTCATCTCCCACGGTTCCGGAGCGCTTTGCCCTTAGGAATTCCTCAGTATCAATGTGCTTGCCGACCCTGTCTGAGAGTTCCACCAGGGTTGTCGGTCGGTCACGATGGAACGACGTGGCAACCTTGGTGTGTTGGACCCCTGAACAAAAGGCCATGATTGCTGCTGTCTCATTGAGATTACGGATCTGTAGCCTCTGCTGATTGAAGCGGTCCACGTATTCTCTCAGAGACTCTCCTTTGCGCTGCTTCACAGTGAGCAGCTGGGTGTCCGGCTGTGATCGGTCAAGCATCCCCACGAACTGGCTGATGAAGAGCTTGCTCAGAGATTTGAAGTCGTCGACCGTCCGGGGCCTCAGCGAATGGAACCATTGCGCGGCCGACCCCTTTAAGGTGCTGGGGAAGGCCAGGCACAGCAGTTCGTCGGTGGTCGTCACGAGTGCCATTTGAGCCTTGTAAGTGCGGACATGGTCCACGGGGCTTCCCGTGCCGTCGTAGGAGCTGAGGTGTGGCGGCTTGAATTTGCGAGGAATGGGAAACTGCGTTACCCGAACTGTGTAAGGGGATTCCGTTTCCGCATTGGTGAGATCATGCCGAGACTTGCGGCTCAACCTCTCAATCTGCTTCTGGAGGTTCTCAATCTGGGCCTTGACGTCTTCCTGCCCGGTATTTTTGCACTCTTCCGGGCGATAGGACGGATCTGATGTCGAGGCCTCCTCCTCGAAGTGTGTCGTCCTTGGGGATAGAACCCGGCTCCTACTCTGGGTAATCGTATGCCGGAGGTCCCTCCGGTTCCCGACCGGGGGGTCCTTAGCCGATCCCCGAGTTTTCTGGCCTGACCCCTCCCCTCGGGCGGCACGTCGTTTGTTGATGATGTCTCTGGCATCCTGCACCCGGCGGGGTTTTCTTGATGCCCCTGCTCGGGTACGCCTGGATGTTCGGCTGCGATCGCCATCTCCGGGGCGTTTCTCTCCCGGCTGGGACGCCGGCTGAGAGTGGGTGTGCTGTTTACCTTGCGAGACTTCACGGTCGCGCACGCTCTTCTCTGGAGGTGGCTCGCTCGCCAGGCGCTTCTCCTGCAGGGTCAGCAACATTTGGATCTGCTGCTTGGTTCGTTGTTGTCCCTCCAGGAGTTGAGCGAGCGTGCCGGCAACTTGCTCAGAATTTATGGAAGTGGCCGGCACCTCTTGTCGTGATACTTCCGCACCGTCTGCCTGGTGCGAGGTCTCCTGGCCACTCTGAGCGGCGGTCTTCTTACCCTTCTTGGCGGCCATATCGATCAGTCAAGGTTTGTTTTGGTAAGGAAACTGTCGTTCCCACAGACGGCGCCAAACTGATGGTGCCTAGAATTAGTAAGAGAGGATTCAGAGAGAGACAAAGAAACACCAAGGAGTTGTTAGTGGTTCGGCCCCGTTAATGAGGTGACCTACGTCCACGTGTGCGTCTAGGCGCTATAGTAGCAGATCACCGGCGGCCTGGTGAGCCAACAATGGTGGGCGACACTACCAGAAATACTGTCCGGGTATATGCGTTTCAGTGTATGCTCTAGTTATTAGGTTTCTCAAGATCGTTTCCCCTTAGAAGGGTATGGGTGGGCTCTTTTATAGATGCAAGAGTCCACCTCTACATGGAAACTTAGATCCATTAGGAAACCTCTATCAATCACAATTTGATGTGCATAAGTTAAGGGAAGATCCTTATCAGATTAGGAATCTATCGAGTTTTATTCCTAATAGGACTCTGGCCGCACAAGGAAACTGCTGGAGTTGAGCCGCGCGTCCGGGAGAGCCGCCGAAGGTCACGCCCGGGCGCGCGGGCACCCCGAGCGGTGACGCTGGCAAGCCCTGGGTGTGGACCCCAGGGTTCTACTTGGTCTTCGATGCTGACGTGGCCGTTGGGCCCATGCTGGATAATTCTGAGCATATCACCCTTGAAATTTAACTGAGTTTGTAAATAGTTTGGGGTAAACTAATCATAATCGATTGTTTAAATTAAATAGTGAATTCTTTCCGAGTTAAAGGGTAAACTATTTGTATTGTTTTGTTGTTTGTTGCTATACCATATTTGATTTTCTTCTGACCGCCAAGGGAAAGAGAGTGATTGTTTGGTGGTGCACTGCCAAGTGAACAAAAACTGTAGGTATTTAACTGAAATTGGACCCAGAAATGATAAATTTGAAGATCAACGGCAGATAAATTATATGGTTTCCCTAACTTATTAACTTCTCAGTTGCTAAATTTACTTGATGTTAGTTGCCATTTTGCTTGACCTAGATTGGTAAATCTGCTGTAGCTCAATTTTTTCACACTGGTTAGCTTTTATAGAAATTGCTCGGACTGAGTTATTTAGACAGGGTGGGATAATTAGAATCTGTATTTGAATTTCATTTTACTGCTATTATCTGGTCTCAATGATAGGAAAGGTTTGAATATTTCTACGGGGCAACCATCCTATCAATAGCCTGTTCACATTTTGTTCTGCTCTCTGCCTTTCCAATTGATATATTGATTTCAATTAACTCAATATATGATTTTCTAATGGCCGGTTTGTGTGTACTATGATTTTTAATGGATGACTACACAATTTGACACATTGTAAAGCTTTTCAATAGAAACTCATCTTCTTGAATTAGGCCATTTAGATAAATGATGACTGTGTGAAAAATTATCCTTAAAATCACCAGGTATATCATCTGAAGAAAGTCTAACATTGACTTCATACGAAGAAACTGTATGATGTTTTGTATTTTTATCAATCAACCAATTCAGGATTATGGACTGCTGTATTAAAATGCACTAGAAATTTTGAACTGGCCCATTCAAATTCAAGGGACGGAAAAACCGTTCATAAGTCATATATGGTACTTTATGCCGTTGGTTTCACAGCAGGGACTCTAGGATGCATGGACACTAGGAAGTTTCACATATTCCTTCTCACGCCTGATCGTATATCTTCTAATATATAGTACTTATTTATTTATTGAGAAGCATTTTACCTTCTGTGATTAACTGGCTAGAATTTTTCCTTCTGGATTGCGTATTTCATCAAGTGCTTTTGAATTTCGTCCAACACAAATTTTCACTTTATTTGCCGTGTCTTGCCACAGGTCCTGAAGCAACTTTCGCTAGATTGAAAGACACTTTGCAGATTTTCTTTGCTGTTCTTTTCTGGATGTCCCTCTTCTTCTGGTCTTCTGCATGGGGTAATAGAAATAATGGCGGACCGGACAAGGGATCTCGATTTAGAAGATGATTTACAAAGCACATTGTTGTATATAGGGATCAAATTAGTGGGAATAAATTTGTAGAATATATATGCACTTGAAAGATCTACATAAACTTCGTCAACTTGATGTAATGTACACTTCATTTTGTATAGAAGCATTGTGTGTTAAACTATATTCATACGAAAACATTGTGCAAAGCAGTTTGATATTTAAAAGTTAACTTGTTTGTTTAAAAGTTATATTTATGCATCAATGCACTCTCTTTGTGCAAGTTGTTTATATGATTATTAGTATGTATCTATGGATGAGTGTCTGAATTATGCAAAGGGTAAAACTTAGGACACACCCAAAGACATAACTTTTAGGACACAATCCAAGAGATGTGTCTATCTCTCTCGTGACTTGGGTTTGAGTTTGTTTATTATTCATTGAATTTTCTTTTTTGGGATTGTAAGTATAATTGTATATTGATTGCTGCTTGTAGTTGTGATTATAAGTGCATTAAGTGTTATTCGCTATTTTATATATTGGTAATTTTGAAGCTATGATGCTGCCAAATTTTAGTTCTCCTTAAAACAAATAATCTAGCACTATTCAAGACTATCTTATATTAAATATTTTTTGCACTCAGTTAAAAATTGGCACTGTTATTAGCATTGCCAAAAGTATGCCAGATTAATGTACTCGACATGTGGCACGTGGTGAAAAGTTGCCACTTGTTGCCTAATTATATTGACACGAGGCACAATTCAGGCACTGTTTTTCACATTGCCAACTTTGACCAAAATCTAGCACTGTTCCAAATAGTGCCAAAAAAATTGGATCCCCAATATTTTGGCACTAAAAAAAAGTGTGCAAGATTCGGTCAGGCACTGTTTAAAACAGTGCAAGTTTGGCATTTTTGGTGTAGTGCTCTTCCTTTTTCTTGTTTGTTCCCTGAGAAGAGAAGATAAGAAAATCTATTGTTGGGTAGAATGGAAAAAAGAAGAGTCTGAGAAAAGGGGGATCTCTCTGCGCCCATAAGTTCTCATCCGAATATTAGAAGTCACAAAAGGAATGGAAGTTTAATTTTTCATGGTTGGCTAGATACTATAAGTTTGTTATAGTAGTTAAGGCTCTCTTGGGAATTTGGTGAGGGAAAAGATGAGCAAAAGGAAATAGAGGAAAAATGATTTCTTTCGTCTTTTTATCTTAAATAGGTTGAGTACTACACCAAAAATGCCAAACTTGATTTTATCTTAACAAGAAAAAGGAAGAGCACTACACCAAAAATGCCAAACTTGCACTGTTTTAAACAGTGCCTGACCGAATCTGGCACACTTTTTTTAGTGCCAAAATATTGGGGATCCAATTTTTTTGGCACTATTTGGAACAGTGCTAGATTTTGGTCAAAGTTGGCAATGTGAAAAACAGTGCCTGAATTGTGCCTCGTGTCAATATAATTAGGCCATAAGAAATTTCTTTCGTCTTTTTATTAGAACAGTGCTATATTTATTTTGGTCAAGAAAAAGAAAATCATTTTTTCTTTCGTCTTTTTAGTAGAAATTTCTTCTGAAGTAATTAATGTTTCAAGTTCTGAAATAGACTGCATTCAATGATTTACTTCAGAAGAAATTTTATACTCAAAGTTTTTAGTAAGTTTTGGCTAATTCAGTTATGCATGGGACATGATCAAATGCACTTTATAAAAAAAAAAGTGCTGCAATATTTTTTTTTTTTTCAGCACTTAACACACATCCTATATTGCTCATAATTTTAGCGTGTTGTGCAATATTTTGTAGTGAGTAGCACCCAGTTGACCAAAAAAAAAAATTTTATTTAACATATTTTTGTTCGTGAAGTGGTGAAATATTTGGATAATTTGTGTAGACATTCCTATAAATCTTGTGTTTCAGCTAAACTCAGGGGTGGTCAGACATTCCTATAAATCCCGTGTAAATTAGACCTAAACTCAGAGAGGTCAGTGTAATTATCCCTTGAATTTTTGTGTCAAATTTTATAACATTAGCTTATACTTATCAACTACACAAAAGCTTATATCAACTACACAAAAATATGTATGAATAAACCAACTTCCTAGTTTCATTCATGCCAAAACCCACCAACTTTGAATTTTTGCATCTGAGCATGCCAATTGAAAAAACTAATATTGCCCAGAATTTTGCCTGAGGAAGAAAATGAACTGAACGCCACAAATGCTTTTCTCCAGCCAAATCTCCCTAGCTAAGGCACAAGAGGAATCTTAGGATATGTTTTGTATAACATCTTCATAAATAAGGCCCTGCCAATTCTAAATACATCATTAATTACTAACCTGTGACACATTAATCTCTTATGTTTTTAGTGGCAAACTGCAAGTTAATGAGACAAGATTGCAGATCAGATATACGATAAAGAACAATTCAAGATTCACACAAATGACAAATTAATTTTGAATGCTATATTCATGTTAGGCCATGTTTAGTTTCCAGCTGGATTGAGTATTAAGAGAGACAATGGGTGTGTTTTGGATGGAATAGATCGGAAATGACTATTTAGAAAAAAAAATTCAAAATTTTCAGAATGTGAATAGAATTTTCAATGCCAATTCCAAAATTTTGAAATTTTCACATTATTTTCTGACTCTGAAATTTCAGAAATACTGGAATTTTTGGAATTTTTAAAATCATAAATTTTCAAGCATTTTCGGGAATTTCAGGCAAATTTAAAAATTTCAAAGATAACGTTGCTTCAAAATTTGATTAGTAGATTTTTTGTAAATTTTATTTTTGACAAAAGTTTTTAAATTGTAGTCAAGACCCATTTTTAACGTAGAATGTATTTTTATATATACCATTAAAAAAGTCACAATTTTTAAAAAAATATCAAAATTTTCGGATTGAAAAGTGTTAAGAATTTTTTTCAAAATTTTTGATTCAGAAAGTCGGAATTTTTGAAATTTCGATTACAATCCTGTTTTCTTTTCTTTTCTTTCTTTCTTTTTCTTTTTTTGGATTTTTTGGATTTTGGAATTCCAAAAGACTTTCATGTCTCAAAAATTAAAAAAAAAAAAAAAAATTTAAGTTTCAGAATCGGATGGAATCGAAATTGGTCTAAATATGATCCAGATATACAACACTTACATACATGAAACCAATGACATTCTAGGATATTATTTAAACTACCTAAAGAACAACACTCGAGTATGTGCTTATAAAAATATAGAAATAAATGTACCACACATTGCAAGTTTGATAAATTCCAATATGAACCCATAACATCCACCGATAAACTAGACTATTTAAGGACTAATAATAAGAAATTATTGTTTGTGATAGTCAAATCTTGTGATGGTTGATGTGATCTCTTCATTAATGTAGAACCTACAAAATACTTAAATTACAGTGAAACTCACACAAGTGTGACGATGACCACTAGACCAAAAGGCCAATCTTGTGGGTAGGAGTGCGATATTAATCATTTATCTTGTTCCATAACACCCAAGTCTCCACCATGCTTCCGCAGTTAGTGGGATTCGAACCCTAGTGTGCTGATGCCAATTAGGGACGGTCTGACCACTAGACTAAAAAGCTAACCTTGTGGGTACGAGGGCCAGCATGAATTAATTTCTTTAACAATACCACCTGTAAGAAATATTATGGGCGTAATTGGTACACCCACATACATTGGACCGGGTCCAATGGGCCTTGGCTTATGGAGACTTAAGGCTTTTATAGGAGTGTGTCTCTATATATATATATATATATACCGCCCACCTCTCTCTCTCTCCCCTCTCTCTCACGTTTTCTCTCTATAGGCAGTCATCATTGGAGCCTTGGAATTTAGCGTGTGACACATACGAGGACCGCTCTAGTAGTGATCTTCATGACCTATGCGACGTACAAGAGGGTACACAGAGGCTCGAATATCACAGCCGTACGTACGTGGGGTTCATCGCCGACTCGTAACAACGTCGAACAACGATCCGTTGGGTTATTCCGCTAGGTAAGCCACTTAAACTCAACTAATATGCATGTATGCATATGATTTCTACATTGGTATCAGAGCTATTAGGTTGTTGATTCGCCCGTATCATATCCCCAAACGAATATGCCATTAAAGCTTGCTTAAAGTTTTTGCTTAAAAACTCCAAAAATGAATTTGAAGTGGGTCTAATACAAAATTCTAATATTCATCCCAATTTTTTATATGGATGTGTTCCTTGTGGTCCCTAAAGTCCCCCCATGAAGTTTCATTGAATAATTATCTCCGATGAGTGAGAAAAATGAAACCCTATCTGTTTTTATATTAATATATCAACAATGCTAGGGTGACAAACACATTTTACAAACACTTACAAACACACTCTATCTTTCTCTTGGGTGGCACTGTGGGGTCCACTAAAATTATCCGAACCCCACAATGCCACCTAGGAGAGAGATAGAGTGTGTTTGTAAGTGTTTGTCAAAATGTTTGTCACTCAAATATTACTATTAATATATATATATATATACATATATACGGAGAAGATCTAAAGTGAACTGGATTGATTGAACTTATCCAGTGAACTGATTTTTAAGCCTAAAAGAACCCACGGGTTGCCCCACTGAGCCACACCCCCCGATGACTCGCGGAATCTTTTAGGCTTAAAGTCAGTTCACTCAACCCAATTCACTTCAGATCCTCTCTCTCTCTCTCTCTCTCTCTCTCTCTCTCTCTCTATATATATATATATATATATATATACGGCCAGGCTTTAGAGTGACCAACCTAGTGAACAATTTTTTTTTGCTTGAAAAAAACCACTGGCTGCCCCACTGACCCGTGGGTTTTTTCAGGCAAAGAAAAAAATGTTCACTGGTTATGCTCACTTTATCCTGTTCACTCTAGAGCCTGACCGTGTATATATATAATCTTTTTGTATAAAAGGCAGTTTTGATCTATTTTTATTGTGCAAACTTGATTGCAAAATCACAATTTTTGCCAAATTGAATAAGATGAACAGTGATGTGCCCGTAGTTCTTGTGGCACATGTATGCACATGCAAAGAGTACAAGGCCATGTTTGGAAACGAAAATAATTTGGTTTGATTTCTAATAGCAAGATTTTTGTTGTGACCATTTATCGCTTCCAAACAAGCCTCTGTTTTTTATCTTGATGCCTAAGACTGTGAAACATTAGTGCCATGTTTGGCATGCTTTCAAACCGTTGGTGAGTTTTTTTAATGAGTGGCCAAACAAGACTTATGTAGTGGCACAACAGTTTGTTTCTTATTTAAATCAAAGTTTTAATTGATTTTAAATATTCAGAAATATTATGTACTTTTTTCCAGTGGTATGTATACTGTAAGGGACTTTAAGATATTTTTTTTTTTTGAGAAAAATTATCATGTATTTATGGTATTTTAGAGCATATGATTTATGTTTATGAACGTTGATTTAATTGCTTAAAATAGCCATAATGCATTATTAATTTTTGTAATGGGACACTATTTTGAGACCATATATAATTTGTGGGACCCATAGATAATTTTTTGGTAAGTTATCTAAATCATATTAATATTTTAGAGGATATAATTATGTGTTTTTAGTATACGTTTTAAATTGCCTAAAAATATTTTATCGATTACTAGTTCATAGAATTAAAATGATGTGTTTAGCACACTAGTGGTAGCTTGAGAAAATTTTTTAGTGAATTTTCTCGCTCTTTGGGATATATTTAAGAGCATATATATATATATATATATTGTGTTATGTGCGCGATATTAATTGCTTAAAATATAACAAATTAAGTTGTTAATTCTTGAAATTAATAAATGGTGTTTTTGTACACTGTTTGGAGGTTTGAGAAAGTTTGTATGAATTATCTCATTTTTGTTTCGGTATTTTAGAGCACAAAATATATGCTTATGGGTATATTTTTGATTGCTTAAAATAACCAAAATAGACTATCAATTTTTGAAATTAATATGGGGTGTTTAGAACACCATATTAGATCACTTAAAATTCTTGGAGAACAAATTCCTCAAAATTTTCATTTTTTTGGAAATTTATTTGCTCATAGTTAATTTTGTTTAATTAGACCAATTTATTTTGTTAAATTGATTCAAAATTATTTTTGGACCTTGATAAAATTCTGGAATTTTTTTTATATTTAATAGAAAATCAGTTTTTTCAGTTATTTAAATTTTTTTTTCCATGTGGCTTTAAATTAATTTGTTAATTTAAAAGCCCTTGACTAATTGGTTTTAAAATAAGTTTTAAAACCTAAAATTATTTCTAAAATTAGTGAAAGATCAATGAATTTTCATTGAAATTTTCCCATAGCTTATGGGAGCTATCCGGGCTTAGCAATGAATTGGTTCATTGTATTTTATTATTTTTAGAGACTCACTGCATTGTTAGTTATTTTTTAAATTACTGTTATTTGTGATTGGATGACCCGAGACCTCTAATCCTCCTCCTTAATTGGAGTGATGGATTAGTCCATTCATTTTTTAAATAGCCGCATGAATGCTTGGTGTATGTGATTAATGCATTAATCTGGATGAAATGAATGGATGATGAATTGACAACTTGTGAAGCTTGTGTCCTCACGATGCATGTTTAAAGTTGTTTCTGTGTATGTATAATAACAAAGCTATTTTTTTTATGGCTAAGGCTATAAATGTAATGTGAGGATGAGCGTTTATATTTTTTGTATTGGAAAAATCTATTTGTAAAGGGCTGGTTTTCTTTGTTCATACATCATATACTTGAATTACCTTATTATGAGTTCTAAGTTGTCAATTCGGACCCACATGGGGGTCCATGCGCATTTTTGTTATATGGCACACTTTATATCTTGTGGATGGTCTTAGATAGGTATTTGTTCCATCTAATTGATGTTTGTTTAGAACAATCAATTATAAAAGGTTTTTTCTTGACATAAAAAATTAAGATTTGATTAACGAGCAATAAAAACTTTTTTTGTCTTAAATTGTAAAAAAGGAAACATTCATTTGTAATTGGATTTTAAAACAAACTTTATGAAATATGCAAAACAATTATGTCAATTTCTTGCAGATGTTCTCAAATATTTTTCAAACCACACTTCGTTGATCTTTACAAAGATAACAAGTTTAAAGAGACTAATTTTTGTAATATAGCACTGCAAAGTAATACACCTACAGAATGAGTAATAGTTGATGGGCTTTAGACTTATTCTATGGTCCAACCTATTGAATCGAATAATGGGCCTCCAGTCCAACATCGTTATAACCTTGAAAGCCTATAACACTTGGCTCGAGAAAGATCATAGCAAGCTCTTTGTGATAAGTAACATGCATCATGATCTTATTGGAAAGTATAAGTACTACCCAGTAGCCAAAGATTATGGGATTAGCTCGAATTTGTTTTCGATGGCACATTCACTACTAGATTGAATATCTAGTTATGAAGTTCGAGAAAGTAAAGGAAACGTTCCAAGTATATGATGACTAGACATCTAAGGTCGATGTCAGGTATGATTCATGATATTAGATTACTGGGAACATCTTTACTTGCGAACTGCAGTTTCAGGCTACAATTAGTTCTTTGCCTGATTCGTGGGTCCGCAGAAAACAAATCATGATCCACAACAGAAATGTTAAATATTTTTGTTTTTGACATTTCCAGACATGTTGAGATAAATATGGAGCGCCAAAAGGTAAGGCGAACCATATAGCTACACTCTTGACCACTTCCATAAGTGGAAGTGAGAGCAATGCTGGTGGGCCTAAACATAATGGAAAGGGTAAACCCTCTAAGAGGCAGTGTGAGGCTAATAAGTTTGCGCCCAAGGCTAACAAGGTGGAAGAGCGCAGTCGAAGGTGTTTTTCTAATTCGGTAGAAATAGGATGGATATTTTTGGGTGTTAGTATTACTAGGACATAGTTATCTAGGAATAACTACTTGTTTTAAATTTTCTCTGTTATTCATTGATTCTGAGACATGTCATGCTTGACTTGAACGCATAGGATGTGATAGGATGACTTAATTAGCTCGAGAAGGCCTTTTGGGCCCACTCATTGAGGTTGACCTACCAATGTGTGAGTTTTGCTTAGTTAGCGAAGCATGCCGAAAGCCTTTTAGAGATGTTATATAGAGCTACTCAAGCATTAAAGCTAGTTAACTCAGATATCTGTGGACCTATGGTTGTAAAGGCACGTCATGGCGCTTCTTATTTTCTCAATTCTATGGATGATTTTGCACGATATGAGGATTACGAGTACTTATCTAATCAGTTCAGGGAACTGTGTGAGGAAAAGAGGATACACAGACAACTTCCTATTCATAAAACTCCACAACAATATGGTGTTGTAGAGAGAAGGAATTCGACGCTCCTAGATATTGCTAGAACTATGATGGCATAAGTCAATCTCCCAATGTTGTTTTGGGGGGGATGTACTCTTGATTGCTGCCTACACACTAGAGTACTTTTCTCAGTCAATTCCTTTGATCCCCCTTATGAGCCATGAAAAGGCGAAAAGCTGATTTAGGAGCATATGAGCCCGTGGGGCTCAGGTGGTAATGTTCACCATACCTCGCATAAGTATGAGAAACTACGCCCAAGAGCTAGAAAGTGTATCTTTATAAGATATTCTAATTGTTAGGAAACTGCGTTCCTAGAATCCGTTGATAGTGTGTATGAGTTGGTACTGCAAAACTTTTCGTGAAATCTATAATAACCCTATAATGGTGGAATTAGGGTTACCTTGATCTATAAAAATAGATTGTTGTAGTAGATGAATCGAGAACACGGGCTAGATAATAGCTCACGATCTTCTATCGTATTCCTCTGCTACTAGAATATCGAACTGAGTGTGGGCTCTTTCAAAATTCTTTCTACTTTCCGCTCTCCCTCTTTATACTCTTTTTTCTACTCCGAGTTATAATCCTGTTGATGGAAAAAATGTAAACTGAGAAGAGAGACAAAACAGCATATATATAGACTACGATAGGGACCATAAGAAGTCAATAAAGAATAGGCTTCCATATGGAATTAGGAAACCCTAATTCAAACTGAATCAGATTCCTATTTTCATAAATTACAATTCATGATCGGCGACGAATAGTTGCCGTTTATATTCCTAAAAATACGCTTTGTTAGCCCATTTCATGTAGTTATTAGTTGTTTTTTTATTAATTATTCTAAATTTTGTAGGTTTTGGAACTTTAACTTGAAAATGCACAAAAAACCAATGATTAGTGGCTTTGGAAGTCATTCTGGGCTCAAACGATGATTCCGGTGAAAGCTGAATGCAGTAGCAGCCTTGGAAAATTAAATTTTTGACAAGGAATACTTCGGATTTAAGAAATTTCTCCAGACATATAAAATTTAGATCTTTGAGTTACGGACGTGTGGCCATAAATGGTGATTCAATACGAGGTCCGAGTCAAAAGTTATCACAATTCTACAATCGGTGCGCAGAGCAGCGAAAAATCTAAGAAAAGTTGGAAAATGACCTAGTCGCTGGAGCGACCCGCGCGAGCGACCCATTGAAAAAGTCAAAGTTGCATATTTCGAGGTTCTAAAGAGTCCTGTGCGATCCGAATTGGCTGAATATGTCCAGAAACGTGAAAACAGCAGTTTTAGTGCGATTTGGCTTAGGAAAGCTTCCTAAAACCTTCTAAACTCTATATAAATCCTATTCTAAATCAATTTGGTGGTTAGACAACATTATACAACATTAGATACATTCATATACAACAAAACTTTCAGCCATTGAGGGGAGAAAAGCAAGGAGAAGAAGAAGAAGACCAAGGATTTTCATGGCCTCCTCCATCAACCTCTTTCCAATCCTTGATTCCATGGCCGCTTAAACCTAGATCTAGGGTTTCAATGAAACCCTAACCAAGTAGTAGGGTGTATTTTATTCTTTTCTTTTAGATTTATTATGTATGGATGATGATTACATGTTTAGAGGATTTTAATAATAAAATCAAACTTCTATTGATTAAATCATTGCTTTCAAAATCTATTCTTGTCTTAGATCTATTTTGAATGTGATGTGCTCAATGATCTATATCTGCTGTGCTTGTATGAATTATTTACATGTAATGATGCTTAATTGAATTGTGCTATCAAGTATCCGAATAGTCCATGCCTAGGTTAGGCAGATTATGCCACAACCCTAGTTTAGTGTGGAATAAATTGTTGAAAATTATGCGTCTTCCAGTTGGCGGATGTTCTTCAAAAAACCACTGAATAGATCTTCAAAGCGTGTACTAGACATTTTCTTAAATACAATATTCGCCCCCACCATATATTATAATTGGTGTGCAACTGAGTATTTGCGAGTTTGTATTCAAGATACTATGAAGCAAACACTATTTGCAAAATGCACTATTGAAGACAACCCTAGAATTATCACTAATATTTTTCAACCAAATCTGTATTCTATTACTGTAGTTTAACAGAATACAGAATAAATTATTTTGCAAAATGGAAGGAGCAGAGAAGAATTGTATTTGAAATACTTTGTTTTGCGCAGAGATAAACAGATATATGAGTAACAGTTTTTCTTATTCTATCAATACAAAATGAGCGTACTCATTATATAGAGAGGAAGCAACGATTCATTGACACCGAATCAAACGACACAACCTATCAATGACATCTAATCAAGTATGGGTGCAATTAATATATATATATATTAATTAATTATGTATACATGTACGAGTCAACAAATGAAATGGGTGCTATTTATTTTATTTACAACCGAATGGTTGCCTCAGCACATGATTTGGTAGCTTTCCAAATCAAAAAAATTATACGGTGCTTCTCGCACGTCATAACTATATAGTTCATCCCTTGCGATCATACCTATATAGTTCATCCCTTGCGATCTTGATTGTACGACTACAAAACAAATTTTCAATCACAACTCCTCTTATGCCCCTTATTTTAAAAATTCTCCAACAATCCTCCACCATTTTTAAAATAAAATTTTGAAAATGCGGTTGTAAGATTTATGTATCAGTAAAGGTGTCTTGCGACTTGAACCATTTACCTTGTGAAGACTCATCAAAGTTGATCAGGAGAGCTTAGTAGACAAGTCTTTGAATTGGCAATCCATATTGACCAACCAGACTCATCTCCACACACAAATCTTTATATCAGTGAATATTCATATAAGCCGACACATGAATTAGGCCTTGTGTCTGTATCTTGATTTCGTGAGTGCTCTAGAGTCAAGCCTGGGACGTATAGGAAGCGGCACCACTTCCACACTCATATAGGTAGACTTATCAGAGGTGTCCCTGTAACTAAGACACTCCAACACAATTGTTATAAGTCTATTAAGAGCTTAGTAGCTCAACCTCTTCCTTATTACATTACAGGTACCAAGCACTTATCCTTGGGATGATTATATATATGTATATATATATATTATTTAAAGTGCTTGCAATCACGACATATGATGTACTTTACTCCTTGAACCTGAGGACTTGATATGTCAAGTGTCAGGTTGAGTTTCCATCAAGAGTGACCATGTTCGTTGGGCTTTAGTCCCATCCCTACCGATGTCTTAGACACCAAATTCCTTGCAAGTCCTTTTGTGAATGAATCTGCCAAATTTTGGAAAGACCTCACATAATCCATAGTTATTATACCATCCGTGAGCAATTGTCTCACATAACTGTGCCTAAGTCCAATGTGTCTGGACATACCATTATACACTTTGCTATAGGCCCTAGAAAGTGTAGATTCACTATCACAATGGATAGATATAGGAGGCATATGTTTAGGCCAAAACGGAATTTCTAAAAGTAAATTCCTTAACCATTCTACCTCTTTACCACTTGCAGCTAATGCTACAAATTCAGCTACCATGATAGAGTCAGCTATACAAGTCTGTTTCTTGGATCCCCAAGAGATAGCTCCCTCACCAAGAGTGAATATCCATCCACTTGTTGATGAATGATCTTCCCGCTCAGAAATCCAACTGGCGTCTGAATATCCTTCTAAAACCGAAGGATAACCACAATAAGATATTCCATAACTCATGGTTCCTTTTAAATACTTTAAAATTATATATACCGCATGCCAGTGTAGTTGACTAGGACTACTAGTATATCTACTAAGTTTACCTACAACATAAGCTATAACCAGCCTAGTACATGTCATGGCATACATTAAGCTGCCAATAACCCGAGCATATTCCAATTGTGAAACTGCTCTACCAGTATTAGGAAACAATTTTATTTGTGATTCAAACGGCGTGCTAACAGGTGTACAATCAAACTGATTAAACTTCTTTAAATCTTTTCAATATAATGTGATTGCGTGAGAACAATGTTTCTACCTTGTCTTATTATTCTTATACCTAAAATTACATCAGCCACACCCATATCTTTTATTTCAAATTTAGATGACAAGAAACGTTTAGTATCATTAATACTATCTAAATCAGTACCAAGAATAAGCATGTCATCCACATATAAGTATATAATAACACCTCTACCATTATTAAACTTGCTATAAACACATTTATCAGATTCATGAATTTTGAAACCATTAGATACAACAACCATATCGAATTTTTCATGTCATTGCTTAGGTGCTTGTTTAAGACCATAAAATGACATAACTAATTTGCATACTTTCTTTTCTTGTCCAGTCACAACAAAACCTTCAGGTTGTTCCATGTAAATTTCTTCTTCCAAATCACCATTTAAAAAGCAGTTTTTACATCCATTTGGTGAATTTTAAAATTATGAATAGAAGCTAAGGCAATCAAAACTCGTATAGTAGATGTTCTAGCAATAGGTGCATATGTGTCAAAATAATCTATTCCTTCTTTTTGTGTAAAACCTTTAGCTACTAACCTAGCTTTGAATTTATCAATAGTTCCATCTATTTTCATTTTCTTTTTGAAAATCCATTTACACTTGATAGGTTTTGAACCTGGTGGTAAATCTGCCGACACCCAAGTGTTGTTACCCATTATTGAATCCATCTCATCATTAATAGCCTCTTTCCAAAAGGCAGCATCCTGAGACTTCATTGCCTCTTCAAATGTTTGAGGCTCCGATTCAATAGTTAAAGAAAGAGCAATTTGTTTTCAATGTGAATCTCTAGTGCCCTCAACAAGGTATACTACAAAGTTAGAGCCAAAGGACTTCTCCTTTCTAGCTCTTTTACTTCTCCTAAGTTCTTCTTGTTCCTCATTTTCAATTTCCTTAGAATGTGAAGATTCTCTTATTTCAATTGTATCGTGCAATTTAGGAATACTACTAAATCTATTTTCATAAAACATGCCATCTCTGGATTCAATAGTAGTATTCATTTCAACAGATTCATTTGGTTCACAAACTAGAAATCTGTATGCCTTGCTATGATTTGCATATCCTAAGAAAATACATTCAATTCCTCTTTCACTTAATTTCTTCCTTTTAGGTTCAGGCAATATAACAATAGCCCTACAACCCCAACTTTTAAATAATTTAAATTAGGTTTCCTTTTCTTCCAAAATTCATAAGGTGTTTCCTTTAGATTTTTAGAAGGAATTCTATTCAAAATATAACATGTAGTTAACATAGCTTCACCCCAAAAACCTTTACCTAACCCGGAATAAGAAAGCATAGCATTAACCATTTCAGTCAGTGTCCTATTTTTTCTTTCTCCTACTCCATTCTGTTGTGGTGTATAAGGTGCAAAAAGTTCATGTATGATACCAACATCCTCACAATATTTAGGAAAGTGATATTCACCTCCCCTATCAGATCTAAGACATTTTATTTTAGTATCATGCACATTGATTTTCTACTTCATTTTTATACATAATAAATTTATCTAGAACCTCATCCTTAGTACTCATAAGATAAACATAACAATATTTAGAGAAGTCATCAATAAAAGTAACAAAGTATTTTTTACCACCTCTAGTAGGAGTACTAATATATCACATACATCATTGTGTACTAGTTGTAACAAAGTAGAAGATCTTTCAATTTTTGGAAATGGAATTCTAGTTATTTTGGTTTGCATGCATACTTTACATTTTTCATTCATATCTAGGAATTAAATTCAATTTAACCATGTTATCCATTTTCTTAGTATTAACATGTCCTAAGCGACTATACCATAAAGAAAGACAATCAACCATATAAGCAAAAACATTCACTTTATTAATAATATTGAGCTTAAACATGCCCTCATACATATAATCTTTGCCTACAAAGGTACCACTCTTAGACAGAATAAATTTGTCTGCCTCAAATACAAGTTTGAAACCATGTTTATTAAGCAGGCTTCTAGAAACTAAATTCTTTCTCACTTCATGGACATAATAGACATTGTTGAGGCTAAGGACTTTTCCAGAAGTGAATTCTAGATCCACAGTCCCTTTGCCTTTGACCGCTGCAGTAGAGAATTTTTCCATGTAGAGAACGGTTCCATCTTCGACAGGTTCATAGGCAGAAAACATAGCTTTGTCCTTGCACACGTGCGTTGTGGCACCCGAGTCTATCCACCAAGCACCATCGTCTTTGAGGAGATTAACCTCGGATATTACCGCTACAAATTTTTCTTTCGAACCCGATGCTTCTTGTTGCTTCTTTTTTAATAAGCGACAGTCCTTCTTGAAATGGCTTAACTTGTTGCAATAGTAACAAATACCCTTTTTCTTCTTGTTTGAGAGTCATTAAAATTATTTTTTCTTTTATTGTTATTTTTTCCTTGATGAGCATTATGATGGGGCTGTTTATGCTCCTTTTTTTCCTCCACCACATGGACCTTAGAAGCATTTTTATCTTGCTCCTCATTACCATCTCGAATTTGAGACTCTTGCTCAATTTTGAGATGAGTCTCCAATTCCTCGAGTGACATGTCCTCTTTTTTATGTTTAAGACTTTTCTTATAGTCTTTCCAAGATGGATGAAGTTTTTCAATAATTGCAGAAACTATAACATCTTCATCCATATTTAATTTCTTAAGTTTGCAATGGTTAAGAACACATTGAATCTCATGAAATTGATCAATGATCAACTTACTATCAACCATTTTATAATTAAGAAATTGACCAATTAAAAATTTCTTACTTGTCGCGTCCTCCGCAAGATATTTTGCCTCCAATTTGTCCCAAAATTCCTTTGCAGAGCCCATGTTTTGATAGAGATCGAAAAGAGAGTCAACCATAGCATTTAGTATGTGACTACGGCAAAAATAATCATCCGTCTCCCATTTAGCGCGTTCCCTTGCTTGAGCCACTGTCTCATTTTCTCGTTCCGCGGGTTTGTTGTCTTTGAGAACATACACTATCTTCAAAGTGGTGAGTAGGAAGTGTAATTTCCTTTGTCAATGAAGAAAATTACCACCATCAAAACGATCCGATTTCACGAAACTTTTGATCATTTGACTAAGTGACTTTGCCGAAGAAGTGTCCGCCATTAATAAAATATTGTATTTAGATTGTTGAAAATTATGCGTCTTCCAGTTGGCAGATGTTCTTCAAAAAACACTGAATAGATCTTCAAAGAGTGTACTAGACACTTTCCTAAATACAATATTCGCCCCCACCAGATATTATAATTGGTGTACAATTGGGTATTCCGCGAGTTTGTATTCAAGATACTACGAAGCAAATACTGTCTGCAAAATGCACTATTGAAGACAGCCCTAGAATCATCACTAATATTTTTCAACCAAATCTGTATTCTATTACTGCAGTTTAACAAAATACAGAATAAATAATTTTGCAAAACGAAAGGAGCAGAGAAGAATTGTATTTGAAATACTTTGTTTTGCGCAGAGATAAATAGATATATGGGTAACAGTTTTTCTTATTCTATCAATACAAAATGAGCGTACTCATTATATAGAGAGGAAGCAATGATTCATTGACACCGAATCAAACGACACAAACTATCAATGACATCTAATCAAGTATGGGTGCCATTAATATATATATATTAATTAATTAATTATGTATACATGTACGAGTCAACAAATGAAGTGGGTGCTATTTATTTTATTTACAACCGAATGGTTGCCTCAGCACATGATTTGGTAGCTTTCCAAATCAAGAAAATTATACGGTGCTTCTCGCACGTCATACCTATATAGTTCATCCCTTGTGATCATACTTATATAGTTCATCCCTTGTGATCTTGATCGTACGACTACAAAACAAATTTTCAATCACAACTCCTTTTATGCCCCTTATTTTAAAAATTCTCCAACATAATTTGTGCTAACCGAAGATGGATTATGTTGGTGCTTGAACCATAATTATATTCTTGACGGAGGAATTGGGCTTGTAGCTACAATTCCCCACTATCATCCAACTTAATAAGCTAATTGAACTCATAAATACCCTTATTATGAAGCTAGTGGTGGATTTGCAATCCTAGGTTCCCTAAACATATTTATAAAAATAATTTTTAATTGCTTCCATAATTTAGATTCATTTTTCTTGTTCTTAGTTTAATAAAATCAAGATCAAAATCCGTTTTCCTTAATTAACTAAATTTGGGTTTTAAAATTAAAGTGCTTTAGTAATTCAATCTCTGTGGGTTCGACCTTTACTTCCACACTACAAATCCTTAGAAAGTAAAGCATACTTTTATATCTTGATTATGACAAAATCAATTTTTGGCGCCGTTGCCGGGGATTGCAATTCACTACCTTTAGTTTAGAATCTTAGTTTAGTTAATTCGTAAATATTATATTAGGTTTTACTTTTCTTATTTTCCATTTTTATTTGAGTCACTAACTTTTTCTGTTTTGTAGGTTCTCAAGTAATCAAATTCTAGCGTCTTGGAGAGGAATAGCTTAGCACATCAAAGGAGCTTACGCGAAAAAAAAAATGATAAAAACAAAATTCAAGTAATCGCTTCTTTTTAAATTTCGCATCAACTCACTGTAAGTCAGGGTGCTGAGACGCAAATACTTGCATTAGGTTAGGTGTGGAGTGAGCATTGCATTAGCTAGGAAACCCGGGACGCTGGGCTTTGACACAAATCACTGCATAAGGATAATTACATGCATCATAGTAGTACTGTGTGCTTGCTTGCTGTCTTATTTGCGTGATTGCTTTTTGTTTTTGTTGAGTCAGTCGTTGTTTTAGTTTATTTTCTTTTAGTTTATGTTTACTACCCGTTCAAGTAAACCTAAATTAAATCTGCTTAATCTTGAACTTGAACGTACACTTAGAGTCCCTAGGTCCTCAACTCAAGCTTCTAGTGCTCAGTTGATGCTAGACGACGATTCGACACCAAAGCCGTCGTCGTTGTTTGAGTCTGAAATACGTAGTACCCTAAAAAGACTAAAGAAACCACGTGTCATTAACATAGAACCGATTCCAATGGACGATGTTGTTAGGAAACTGCGTTCCCAGAATCCATTGACAACGCATATAAGTTTGTACTGCAAAAAAAATTACGTGAAAACTACAATAACCCTACAAGGGCGGAACTAGGGTTACCTTAAACTGCTAAAACGGATTGTTGTAGTAGACGAATCAAGAACACGGGCTCGATAACAGCTCACGATCTTCTACTGTATTCCTTTGCTGCCAGAATATCGAACTGAGTGTGGGCTCTTTCGAAATCCTTTCTGCTTTCTGCTCTCCCTCTCTTTTCTATTCCGAGTTATAATTCTCTATATAGAAAAACGCTAACTGAGGAGAGAGCCAAAGCAGCATATATATAGGCTACGATAGGGACCATAAGAAGTCAATAAGGAATAGGCTTCCTTATGGAATTAGGAAACCCTAATTCGAACTGAATTAGATTCCTATTTCCATTAATTATAATTCATACCACTAAAGAATTATAATTGCACTCCTACCCTTATCTCAAAAATATATTTCGAGCTCCATGTTATTAAATGCTTATTATCTCCCCAAGTTAAGATTACAGATATCCATTAATTAAATATGATTACTGAGACATGGATTCCATCATTAATTAATATCCACCACACAATTAATATTGCCACCCAATCCAATGAGATATTGACCCATTTAAGGATCTCACCCTTTTAGGGATCAAAGTGTAAATATCAAATGTATGTGTCTACAAATTAACTTAAGATTTAGAGCATAAGCACTCATAATAGCCATGAGGTATTAATTATCTTATAAGTCAGTATAAAGATAATTACCCCAAGTCAGTCCCGTTTAATACACAAAGTGTACCAGCATAGTGAGTTGAAACTATACCGTTTTTCATAGTCAAGACAAACCTACTACAACACCATGCTGCAGTCCTACCGATGGTGTGTCCAATCCCATCTAAGACTGTTAACCAAAATCTTACATTCTATAATATCTGATGGCCTGATCTTCCGTGTGTAAGCCAAACACTACACACCAAACTACCTACTATATAGAATGAGAGACACACATGCATAATATTAAATAAATAATATAATACAAACATTGCCCACACAGATTCTCATAAAAAAATGGATTAACTGATATTATTAAATGAATAATAAATCAACTACATAAAGCATGACTTTTAGTATATATCCCTAACAATCTCCCACTTAGACTCAAAGCCATGATCCGACACACCTCACTCCATCCCATCTACATGACTGTCAAACGTCTTGGCCGGTAAGCTCTTGGTGAAAGGAACTGCCAGGTTATTTGCTGATGCTATCTTGGTCACTTCAACATCACCTCTTTGCACGATCTCTCGTATCAGGTGATACTTACGCTCAATGTGTTTTCCCTTCTTATGGGCCCTTGGTTCCTTTGAGTTAGCAACCGCTCTGCTATTATCGCAATAAAGGGTAATAGCCAATTGTACCGCAGGTACTACTCTTAGATCCATAAGGAAGTTTCTGAGCCAAACGGCCTCCTTAGCAGCTTCCAAAGCAGCCACATACTCGACTTCCATGGTGGAATCAGCAATACATGACTGCTTGATACTTCTCCAAGTAATGGCTCCACCTCCTAGGGTAAACACATATCCTGAGGTAGACTTTCTGGAATCCCTATCTGACATGAAATCAGAATCTGTGTACCCAATGGGTACAAGACTGTCTGCTTGGTAAACTAACATATAGTCTCGAGTCCTTTTCAGGTACTTGAGAATATTTTTCACCGCAGTTCAATGTTCTTGCCCTGGATTAGACTGATATCTACTAGCCATGCCAACAGCAAAGCAGATGTCAAGTCTAGTACATAGCATAGCATAGCATACATTAGGCTTCCTACTGCCGAGGCATAAGGAACTGCCTTCATCTTCTCTATCTCATCAGGTGTCTTAGGACACTGATCCTTAGATAGAGTAATTCTGTGTCTGAAGGGAAGAAATCCCTTCTTGGAATCTTGCATGCTAAACCTTGCAAGTATATTGTCAATATAAGTGCCTTGTGACAAGCCCAACATCCTATTCTTGCGATCTCGCATAAGCTTGATCCCTAGAATGTGACCGGCTTTTCCCAAGTCCTTCATATCGAATTGACTGGACAACCATACCCTTACAGAAGATAATACCCCCACATCGTTTCCGATTAGCAAGATATCATCCACATATAGTACTAAGAACACCACCACTCTTCCATCATGTTTCTTGTACACACAAGATTCATCCGCACATTGATCAAAATCAAAATACTTGATTGCTTGATCAAGACCTAGATGCCTGCTTAAGTCCATAAATGGACTTCTTAAGCTTGCACAATATGTGTTCTTGTCCCTTCGCAATGAACCCGTCTGGTTGCATCATATAGATGCACTCGTCAAGATTCCCATTTAGAAATGCTATCTTGACATCCATTTGCTAAATTTCATAATTGAAATGTGCAGCAATGGATAAGAGAATCTGGATAGACTCTAGCATGGCCACAGGCGAAAAGGTTTCCTCATAATCGATTCCCTCTTTTTGAGTGAACCCTTTCGCAACAAGCCTTGCTTTAAAGGTTTCCACCTTACCATTTGCTCATCTCTTCTTCTTATAGATCCACTTACATCCAATGGGATTTATTTCATTGGGTGGTTCTACAAGATCCCAGACTTGATTGGAGTACATAGACTCCATTTCAGATTTCATAGCCTTTTGCCAAAGATCTGCATCTTTATCTTGGAGTGCTTCATTGTAGTTATAGGGGTCGGTACCTTGTTTATCAGGGACCCGCTCATAAGACTCTCCCAAGAACATATACCGGTCAGGTTGAATAATAACCCTCCCACTACGATGAGGTACAACCCGTGTCTGTGTATCACTGATATTTCGTTGTGAAGATTCTGAACTTAATACACCATTATCTACACGTTGTACTGGTTCAGGAACCTGCGTGTTAATGGTTGGTTCGGGATCTACACCAGTTTCGATAATCCTTCCACTACGACGTGGTAATGGAATATCGATAACTCTTTCTTGTGGTGTTTCTTCTCGTATCGTTGGTATCGAAGAAGTATGTCTCGGTGTCTCTCCTCTCATTTCTTCTAGAACAATACGACTTCTGGGCTTGTGGTCCATAATATAGTCCTCTTCTAAGAATGTGGCATTGGTGCTAACAATAACCTTCTGATCCTTAAGACTATAAAACAGACCACCTTTAGTTCCTCTTGGATACCCAACAAAGAAACATACTTTTGTTCTTGATTCCAACTTTTTTGCGTTCCCTTTCAGCACATGTGCTGGACTACCCCAGATCCGAACATGCCGCAGACTAGGCTTTCACCCAGTCCACAATTCCGTGGGAGTAGTAGGTACTGACTTAGATGGTACCAAGTTTAGAATGTATGCAGCTGTCTCTTATGCGTGTCCCCAAAAGAAAATTGGTAAATCCGAGTAACTCATCATAGATCTTACCATATCCATGAGAGTCCTATTCCTTCTTTCTGCTACATCGTTCTGCTGAGGCATACGGGGTGCAGACAATTGGGATGTAATCCCTTGCTCTAATAAGTATTCCCTAAACTCTCCTAAGAGGTACTCTCCACCATGATCAAATCGTAGTGTCTTGATACATTTACCTAGACGCTTCTCCGTTTTAGCCTTGAAGTCTTTGAATTTCTCAATGCATTCAGACTTACACCGCATCAAATAAATGTACCCATACCTTGAGTAATCATCGATGAAAGTGACAAAGTACTCAAATCCCCCTCTTGCTTGGACAGTCATAGGACCACACAAATCATAGTGAACCAGTTCCAACGGCTCTTTTGCTCTATAGCCCTTGGCCGAGAATGGCCTCTTGGTCATTTTATCTTCCAAGAAGGATTCACAAACTGGAAGTGCCTCCACTTCTAATGAGCCTAATGGCCCATTTTGAACTAGTCTTTGAATCCTTTTCAAATTAATATGACCAAGGCGTAAGTGCCAAAGATGCGTTTGGTTCATCCTTGAAGGTTTTTTTCTCTTAAATGGCAAACTATTTGTGTTATTCAATTCATTAAGTTGCAGTATAGGAGAGATAGGATTTATAATATAAAGATCATCCACCAATTGACCAGAACAAATAAAACGTTTATTTTCTTTAATAACTACTACTTTATTAAAATGAACTGAATACCCATTCTTTACTAAACTAGAAACTGAAACTAAATTCCTTCTAATAGAAGGTACATAAAAGCAATTTCTTAATATTAAACTCCTATCTCTACCAAAACTAAGATGTAGATCTCCTACTGCAAATGCTGCTACTCTCGTAGCATTTCCCATATATAGATAAATTTCTCCATCACTGAGCTGCCTGGTTCCCTGGAACCCTGCAAAGAATTGCATACATGATCAGTGACTCCCGTATCTACACACCAGGTACCGGTAGATCGGACCGCTAAACACGATTCAACAACTAGTAAATGAGATTTACCTTGATTGTTCTGTCTGGCGAGATAAACTGGACATTGCTTCTTCCAGTGTCTTGGCTGCTTGCAAACAAAACATTTGCCTTTAGGCTTTCCCGGTTGTCCTCGTGGCCTTTGGATTGGCGGAGGAGCCGCGACCTTCTTTTAAGCCTTTTTCATTTTCTTCTTGCCTTTCGGCTTTGAAGCAGAACCTTTCTCAAACACAAGAGCACTCCCTAACTTTCTGTTGAGACCCTCAGCTTCTTGGAGTTCTTTAATCAGCTCCGTCAAAGTATATTTAAATTTATTCATATTGTAATTGAGGCGGAATTGCTTAAAAGACTCTGGTAGTGACTGGAGTACGATATCGACCTGGGTTTCCCCGTCGATTGTAGCTCCAAGGATCTCTAGTTCATTAAGAAGAGATATCATCTTAAGAACATGATCCCTTACAGGCGTCCCCTCAGCCATGGTTGTGTTCATCAAGTCTTTCATGGCAACCTGCCTAGCAGAACGACTTTGATCCCCGAACATCTCTCGGAGGCTCTCCATCATGTCATAGGCGCTGGCCATTGACTGATGCTGATGTTGTAGCACATTTGACATGGATGCCAAAATGTAACACCGCGCCATCTCATCAGCCTTGACCCATTTCTTGTGAGCCTGGGTTTCCTCAGTGGTTGCCCCCTCACCAGGTTGCTCAGGACATTCTTGAGTAAGCACAAACTTGTACTCTTCAGCAGTTAACACAATATCCAAATTCCTTTTCCAGTCTATATAGTTTGGTCCAGTAAGTTTGTTTTCTTTAAGTATAACAGCAAGTGGATTGAAAGTACCCATTTAATAGCCTGAGAATCACATAACATAAATAATTATGTTTGGGCAAAAATTACTATGGATTCGAGTTGAAAATATTGGTTCCCTCTACCATATTTGAAAGGAATCCGCCAGCAACCTGATACACCACGAATAGTACGACTCGATGGGAAGCCATATACTATCCATCATTTGTTCAGATAGACAATTGCCTTTTAATTTTACTATCCAGGCAATGTACTTTGCCTAATAAAATTAAACTGCTGACTTGCTTTGGTCCTATAAATAATAACAGTGACTCAGATGGAGAGGATATTATTATTTATAGCTAAGTGTATACCATCACTTAATTCTAGGTCAAGAGTTCCATGAGGAACACATCTGATGGAGAGGTGACCCACACCAACAATCACCCAAAACATTCTTTTAAAGAAGTTTGTACTGATGATTCCATGATCAACTACATCTGATTGGGAGGATGACACTAGAGCCATCACACAAAATTAATCATATCATCTACAAACCAGTGATGGAGACCATGGGATTTATACTTGATAAATTCCCTCTCCTACTTAGAATTTTTAAAAAAATTTGAGGGTTATAATTTTTTAGAAAAACTTTTAATTTAATTATTAAAAAATAATGGAATACTTGACAATGATTAATTCATCCTTACTTGTGAAACCCACGTGTAGATAATAAAATTATTCTATTATCATGATTTTAGAAAATAAGTACTTATGTTTTCAAATTATGGAATTAGTTTTATTTCTAAATACACATGTAGTTGTCCATCATTTTAAATTAATATAAATTAAACATGCAGCTAGACATCTGAAATAGGTCTAGGAACAATTATCCATGTTGTCCTATTCATTAAACATGAAACAATAATAATCATTCAATTACACATAAATAAGGAAACTACAATAAAATAGGAATCCCACTATTATGGTCAAGCTGCAACTCTTGTGAAGAAATCTTCATTGAACCCGATTAGCTCTATGTCGCCACTCCAGATTGCTTTCTGAAATTGCTTGTAAACTGTCTTCACGAACTGTCTTCATGGATTTACTTGAGATATATTACACAAACCATATGCCTCCATAAAGGAGTTCACATGCTATTTCTTTGCAATAAATTAACCACACATCAATCAAGCGTGGGATCCAATACACACAAATCCTATGCATCCATAAAGGAGTTCACATGCTATATTAAAACAGCAAAATTAACCACGGATAAAACTATCGTGGGATCTAATCACACAAAATCAGTGACCATAATAGTGGAATAAGAACGCTACAAAACAAGGGTTAGCACAGTTCTACGTTCTATCCATCCATCAAAACACGCATAAGATTTGTTTTATTGGACAACATGGTTGCGTCCAACCCATACGCAGAATCAACGTTTCTCTGATACCACTGTTAGGAAATTGCGTTCCCAGAATCCATTGACAGCGCGTATAAGTTGGTACTAAAAAAAAAATTACGTGAAAACTACAATAACCCTACAAGGGCGGAACTAGGGTTACCTTAAACTACTAAAACGGATTGCTATAGTAGACGAATCGAGAACACGGGCTCAATAACAGCTCACGATCTTCTACCGTATTCCTTTGCTGCCAGAATATCGAACTGAGTGTGGGCTCTTTCGAAATCCTTTCTGTTTTCTGCTCTCCCTCTTTTACGCTCTCTTTTCTATTCCGAGTTATAATTCTCTATATAGAAAAACGCTAACTGAGGAGAGAGCCAAAGCAACATATATATATGCTACGATAGGGACCATAAGAAGTCAATAAGGAATAGGCTTCCTTATGGAATTAGGAAACCCTAATTCGAACTGAATCAGATTCCTATTTCCATTAATTATAATTCATACCACTAAAGAATTATAATTGCACTCCTACCCTTATCTCAAAAATATATTTCGAGCTCTATGTTATTAAATGCTTATTATCTCCCCATGTTAAGATTACAGATATCCATTAATTAAATATAATTACTGACAATCATATTTAATTAATTTCTTAAAATTCCTTGAGATCCTCTGCTTAACTTATCTTATATGTCGGATACAAAATTCACCTGCAGGGTTTGACATAATCAAAACTTATAAGCTTTCTCAAGGGGATATCATCAATCCAAAAATTGAGACATGGATTCCATCATTAATTAATATCCACCGCACAATTAATATTGCCACCCAATCCAATGAGATATTGACCCATTTAAGGATCTCACCCTTTTAGGGATCAAAGTGTAAATATCAAATGTACGTGTCTACAAATTAACTTAGGATTTAGAGCATAAGCACTCATAATAGACATGAGGTATTAATTATCTTATAAGTCAGTATAAAGATAATTACCCCAAGTCAGTCCCGTTTAATACAAAAAGTGTACCAGCATAGTGAGTTGAAACTATATCGTGTTCCGTAGTCAAGACAAACCTACTACAACACCATGCTGCAGTCCTACCGATGGTGTGTCCAATCCCATCTAAGACTGTAAACCAAAATCTTACATTCTATAATATCTGATGGCCTGATCTTCCGTGTGTAAGCCGAACTCTACATACCAAACCACCTACTATATAGAATTAGAGACACACATGCATAATATTAAATAAATAATATAATACAAACATTGTCCACACAGATTCTTATAAAAAAATGGATTAACTGATATTATTAAATGAATAATAAATCAACTACATAAAGCATGGTTTTTAGTATATATCCCTAACAGATGTAGGAAACAACGGAAATAACGGAAATAATGTAAGTAATCCTAATATACCCCCGCCTCCTCCGCTTAAAGATTATTTCATTCTTACGGCCCATACGCCATAGGCAAGCATAAAATTACAAGGTGACGGAATCTCACTTTGAGATAAAGTCATCTACCATCGTTCTACTTCCCTCATTCCATGGCCGTATTAAAGAAGACCCTTATCAACACTTAGGGGATTTCCAAGATATATGCTCTACTTTGAAAATCCAAAACCTAACTGATGATGAGTTAAAATTGCGTCTCTTCCCATTCTCTTTAAAAGACAAAGCTAAATATTGGCTCCAATCTCTAGAGCCAAATACTATTAAAACATGGGAAGCCTTACATACTGTATTTTTATAAAAGTTTTTCCCCATCACGAGAACTAATCAGATAAGAAAATCAATAACGAACTTTGTGATGCAAGATAGGGAAACGCTTTATGACACTTGGGAGCAATTTAAAGAATTGTTACGCTCTTGCTCAGATCATCAGGTTCCCAAGTGGCAATTGGTTCAGGTCTTCTACGAGGGACTTGTTCCCTCAATACGTAATACCGTCGATGTTGTTTGTGCGGGTACCTTCCTACACCAAAACGCCGACGAGGCATGGAAGATTTTTGAAACATTAAGCGAGAATTCGATGCACCAAGCTGTGCAGGTCTGGCCTGAGGGATATCTTCCACCTAAACCCAAGCGAGAGGAGCGTTTCGAGTCGAGTCAGTCAATCGAAATACAAGAACTATCTAAAAAACTTGACCGACTTATGACAATGAACCAAACGACTAGTGAACCCTCTTACGAAGTATGTGCATTATGTTCCGAACCTTCTCATAATATATTTGCATGTCCTTCCGCGTCTCAATTTCTGGAATTCGTAGAGCAACACATAAACTCTATTCAATAATTCCCATGAAATAATTATAATCCTATGCCGAATAATTTTCCTAATACGTACCGACTCCAATTTCAACAATATGGATATACGCAACCTAACCCTCTACCTCATCCACCTCCACCTCCACGCAATAATGCATTTGAGGAGAAAGTGTTGGCCTTACTTGAAAATTTTGGGTCAGTGATTCAGTTAGTACACTCTCACACACAATCCATCGCAATGCTGGAATCCCAAGTGGGGCAAATAGCTAATACACTAAATCGTTTGACCAAGAGTAAGTTACCAAGTCAACCTATTCAACAACCTAAGGGACAATACGAGGTGGGTGATATGAATGAGCAAGTGAACGCTGTGTCAACTAGGACGACTATTCGTGAGGAGGAAATTGTTGAAATTCTGAATGCGAGAGAAAAAAAGGTACACATTAATTTAAATCACGAAAAGGGTGGGGAAAAGAGTAGAACTAGAAAAGAAAATGAACCAGCCCCGACGACGTATATTCCAAAACTACCTTTTCCACCAAACGTCGACGAACCGACAAATTTTTCAAAGAAAGGGTCAAAAATGGAAGATATACTCGAGGTGTTTAAACAAGTTAAAATCAATATTCCATTCCTCAACGCGATTAAACAAATTCCCGCTTATGCTAAATGTCTAAAAGACCTATGCACTCAAAAGCGCAAGTTGCGTAGTCACATTCTGAAAAAGGTCTTTCTCACAAAAAAAGCAAGTTCAATTTTTCAACACGCTTCTCCAAAGTATAAGGATCCTGGTACACCTATGATTTCATGTGTCATAGGTGACACCGTCATTCATCGGGCTTTCCTTGACTTAGGCGCGAGTGTGAATCTTTTACCTTACTCTGTTAGGTTTAGGTGAACTTAAACCCACGGCCGCTACTATACAATTAGCGGATCGTTATATTAAAATTCCTAGAGGAATCGTCGAGGACGTTTTGGTTAAAGTTGATAAATGTTAATATCCTGTCAATTTCATGGTTCTTGACACCGAACCCGTGTTAGATGCTAGGAAATACACTCTTGTCATCCTAGGTCGTCCATTCTTAGCTACGGCTAACGCTCGTGTCAACTGTCGAATGGAGGTAATGAAAGTGTCATTTGGGAACATGAACTTAAAACTAAATGTCTTTAACGCTATTGATCAACCTCCCAAGGATGACGATTACCTATGTGAGGCAGAGAGTGAGGTAAGGCGAACGATTGAACCTAATAACATAATAAAGGTGATTAAGGAGAATAATATAGTAAATAATGAGCGGATGAATTTGAATAACCCAGACCCTAATGATGAATTTACTCAGAAGGTTAGAAATCAATTTGAACATAATTCGGGAGAACCGTTAATCGACTTACAAAATAACGATATTATTTCTGCATATCACCAGAGTCTCCCTAATACCTTCAAGGGTTCACAGTCCGAATTACGGCCTCCATAATTCTTGAGCTAGACAAGTCTAGCTGAAGACATAAAAGACAGCGCTTCTTGGGAGGCAACCCAAGCTTTTATTGTTCCGTTTTTTCATTTTTGTACACTTTTTGGTCATTTTTGGTCAGTGTTGAGTCTTTTGTGAGTTTTCTGAATAGGTTTGGGGGTCGGAGTTAAGTTATTTTAAAGGTATTTCCATAAAACAAGTGAAAACATGGAAAAATGGCATATCGCGCGCGGCCCGCTCGTGCGACATGTCGCTCGCGCGGCCGCTTGCACGAGAATGCCCCTCAGACAAAATTTTTGAAACTTTTTAAAATAAGTCTCTGCTTCATCTCATTCCTAGAATCGCGCATACGAGGGGCTCGCTCGCGCGATCTAATCACTTAGAACTTTTTATTGTAAGTTTTAAAATCATGCCTCTGCATTCCCTCGTGGAGGGGCTAGCGCGCGCGAAGCTCGCTGGTGCGACTCGCTCGCGCGAGGTCAGGTTTTTAGTGTTTTCTCTTTTGTTTTCTTACCTCCTTTCTCCCATACCTAGTCAGTTGTTTTTATCATTTCTGTTTATTCTCTTAAGTTTGTTTTAGATCACGTTTTTCTTCGTTTTGATAATACTGTTTGCTTTTATTTTCATTGAGTCTTTTGCTTATAGTTTAGTTTCTATTAAAAAAAATCATGTATATTCCATTCTTTATCAGTGTTCTTTTGTATGTTCGGTTCTATTGTCCAGTATTCACAGGTGAATTAGTAGCTCCATTTGGAGCAATTAAACTATCATGCCATATTCTTATATGTTAACATGTTTGTGATTGTCGAGATCGAGGTAATATTGTTCCTTCCCTATGTACTCTTCTTTCTTTCATTTTATTGTTTCATTGGGGACAATGAAAGGTTTAGGTTTGGGGGTATGCACTCACATGCACATTATAATGCACATGCACATTATTATGCACTGATTTTTAAAATTTTCGATAATTGTGCTTAAATAAACGATGTTACCGACTTTTTTGCAATCTCAATTTGATACTTTTTGCTGGATAACTTGGATTGTTATAGAATGATAAACAAGAAAAAGATGTGGTTAAACATTTGTTGAAGTCATGATGCAATGTTTAGGATATGTATTGTTCGAATCGTAATTTTATATCATAAATTTGCACACAAACCTAAGCACTACACATAGTCGCTTGAATACATGTTGGATGTGAACTATAATATGATTCAGATTTCTAGATAACGCATAGTGTGGAGACTAAACCTGGTGAGCTTTTGAGCCTATCTTCTTTTTAAAGGGTTATAAATACATTTTGTGTTTGTTGAATTTCATTGAAATAGTGCATTAACTCGTTGTTTAGTCTCATTAGTTAAGTTAAAATATTTGTTACCATGCTAAATAATCTTCCATTGTAAACATTGAAGAACCATACGACCATAGAAAATGATGGTAGGCCCTCTTTGTTTGCCACCGACCGAAAAAAAATGATAAAATTTCGTTAGTTCGCCCCTTTGAACCGTTAAAGTGCCTCTTTTTCTTTAATTACCATTATCTTGTTTTTGCTCCAACTTGACCAACTTGGAGTTCACCATTGAGAAAGTCATCAATTTTTAGTGTTGATAAGGCGATGTGTCGATTGAGAAGAAGAAAATAAGATGCTTTTGCGGTAGTTTCCTTGTATTTGATGAAAATTCATTCAAGAAGCAAGGAAAAAGAAAAAAGAGAAAAATAAAGAAGAAGGTTGGTAGAAAAAGGAGGAAATAAAAAAAGAAAAATAAAAAGAAGAGAATAAAGATGAAAGTTGGTAGAAGAGATAAATGAAAGAAACTGAACATGCCTTACAATGCCATTCGAAAACTACCCAACGAATCCTTTCTATCCTTTTTCATTGCCTGAGCCACGTTATAACCTTTGAAAAGTCCTATTTGATCCTAGGAAACATGGATTGGATATAAAAACGATGGAAGGGGGATTAAAACATGGTAATGATTAATTTTTCTTGACTGTTGGCGTCCTATCCATGAGACTACTATTCTTTGGTGTCATGCGTCTTTTTTGAGTCATATGTGAGCATTTCTCATTTTGAAAACATATTCCTTTGCTTCTATATACTGGAAAGATTACACCTGTTTCTGAGTGATTCATTTTTAGAGTGTAATTAACACTGTGAGAATCGTAGTCGAAGCATAGTTAGACGGTTATCCGAATTATATTCCAAGTTCATGACATACGCGTGTTCATTTGACTACCATATCACACACGTGCAATTTTATGAGAAACTCTATTGATTTTTACGATGCATGCGCTTGGGATTGTTTTTTTCGTGATTTATGTGGATGTTTGATTCTGTTTATTCTTATTCATTATTCTATTTCAAATCATTGTTTTATAATAAGGAGTATCAAATTTTGTTTTTTGTTTTAATAAAACTTTTTTTACAAGTTAATAAAGATGGTTGTGGGTGACTTGTTGACGAGAACCCTCGCGAGACTTCACTCGTCCTACTAGGGACGCCTAGGGGTTTAAAAGGCTTGTTGCATATACTAAATGCAATCGTGTTTCCTACGACAGTGAGTTAGGATTTTTAAATATAGTAGTTTATTTTTATGTTCTTTTTGCTCGAGGACTAGCAAAGTGTAGGTTTGGGGGTGTGATCGGCGATAAATAGTTGCCGTTTATAGTCCTAAAAATACCCATTGTTAGCCCATTTTATGTAATTTTTAGTTGTTTTTTAAAAAGTATTCTAAATATTGTAGGTTTTGGAGCTTTTATTTGAAAATGCACAAAAATCCAAGTGGCTTTGGAAGTCATTCTGGGCTCAAACGGTGATTCCAGTGAAAGCTGAATGCAGTAGCAGCCTCGAAAAATTACATTTTTGACAAGAAATACTTTGGATTTGAGAAATTTCTCCCGAGATATAAAATGTAGATCTTTGAGTTACGGACGCGTGGCAGCAAACGGTGATTCAATACGAGGTCCGAGTCAAAAGTTATTGTAATTCTATGATCGATGCGCAGAGTAGGGAAAAATTTGAGAAAAGTTGGAAAATGACCTGGTCAGTGGAGCGACCCGCGCGAGCGACCTGTTGAAAAAGTCAAAGTTGTGTATTTCGAGGTCCTGAAGAGCCCTGTGTGATCTGAATTGGCTGAATACGTCCAGAAACGTAAAAACAGCAGTTTTAGTGCGATTTGGCTTTGGAAAGCTTCCTAAATCCTTCCAAACTCTATATAAATCCTATTCTAAATCAATTTGGTGGTTAGACAACATTACACGACATTAGATACATTCATATACAACAAAACTTTCAGCCATTGAGGGGAGAAAAGCAAGGAGAAGAAGAAGAAGACCAAGGATTTTCATGGCCTCCTCTATCAACCTCTTGCCAATCCTTGATTCCATGGCCGCTTAAACCTATATCTAGGGTTTCAATGAAACCCTAGCCAAGTAATAGGGTGTATTTTATGCTTTTCTTTTAGATTTATTATGTATGGATGATGATTACATGTTTAGAGGATTTTAATAATAAAATCGAACTTCTATTGATTAAATCATTGCTTTTACAATCTAAAGAGTCTTAGATCTATTTTGAATGTGATGTGCTCAATGATCTGTATTGGCTGTGCTAGTATGGATTATTTACATGTAATGGTGCTTAATTGAATTGTGCTATCAAGTATCCGAATAGTCCATGCCTAGGTTAGACGGATTATGCCACAACCCTAGTTTAGTGTGGAATAATTCGTGCTAACCGAAGATTGATTATGTTGGTGCTTGAACCATAGTTATCTTCTTGATGGAGGAATTGGGCTTGTAGCTACAATTCCCCACTATCATCCAACTTAATAAGCTAATTGAACTCATAAATACCCTTATTATGAAGCTAGTGTTGGATTTGCAATCCTAGGTTCCCTAAACATATTTATAAAAACAATTTTTAATTGCTTCCATAATTTAGATTCATTTTTCTTGTTCTTAGTTTAATAAAATCAAGATCAAAATCTGTTTTCCTTAATTAACTAAATTTAGGTTTTAAAATTAAAGTGCTTTAGTAATTCAATCTCTGTGGGTTCAACCTTTACTTCCACACTACAAATCCTTAGAAAGTAAAGCATACTTTTATATCTTGATTCTGACAACATCATATACCACTAAAGAATTGTAATTGCACTCCTACCCTTACCTCAAAAATATATTTCGAATTCCATGTTATTAAATGCTTACTATCTCCCCACGTTAAGATTACAGATATCTATTAATTAAATATAATTATTGACAATCGTATTTAATTAATCTCTTAAAATTCATTGAGATCCTCTGCTTTACTTATCTGATATGTCGGATACAACATCCACCTATAGGGTTCGACATAATAAAAACTTATAAGCTTTCTCAAGGGGATATCATCAATCCAAAAATTGAGACATATATGGATTCCATCATTAATTAATATCCACCACACAATTAATATTGTCACCCAATCCAATGAGATATTGATCCATTTAAGGATCTCAATAAGGATCTCACCCTTTTAGGGATCAAAGCGTAAACATCAAATGTTTGTGTTTATAAATTAACTTAGGATTTAGAGCATAAGTACTCATAATAACCAAGAGATATTAATTGTCTTATAAGTAAGTACAAAGATAGTTACCCCAAGTCGGTCCTGTTTAATACACAAAGTGTGCTAACATAGTATGTTGAAACTATACCGCTTTCCATGGTCAAAACAAACCTATTACATCACCATACTACAGTCCTACCGATGGTGTGTCCAATCCCATCTAAGACTGTAAGCCAAAATCTTACATTCTACAAGATCTAATGATCTGATCTTCCATGTGTAAGCTAAACTCTACACACCAAACCATATACTATGTAGAATAAGAGACACACATGCACAATAAACAATATAATGCAATTATTGCCCATGCAGATTCTCGTAAAAATGGAATAACTGATTTTATTAAATGAATAATAAACCAACTACATAAAGCATGGCTTTTAGTATATATTCCTAACACTAATAGTTCGAAAGGCTATGTTACATATAATGGACTACCGAGTAAGAGAATAACAGAAATGGTGTCACATGCATGATATTGATAATAACTTCCCTAGGTTGGTAATACTATGAGATATCTTGATCTCTATAAGTTGGAGGATGTTGAAGACAACATACCATTTTTAAGCGAGGATGGGGAGATTGAGTCCATATCCAGTATTCGGTAGTCGCTAAAAAATGGAACTAGTCTCCAGTTGAGTGGGAGTACACTACTAGACGCTAGTGGGAGTGTACTAGATAGTGGGAGTGCACACCACTAGGCACTCAAGATTCTCAGGTAGTATACCGTCAGTGATGAGGAAAAAATTCCTTGTCATCGTTTTAAAATTGAGAGACATTTTCATATGTACAATATGTGCACAAGTGGATGAGGATGAGCCCCTGCTTCTTTTGATGAAGCGTTTTTCCTCATCTGTTGATGCTGAGTGGATACTTTCTATGCCAGATAAGATGAGCTCTATGGACGCGAATAAGGTCTAGGAGTTAGTTGATATTCCGCCTATGCATAAGGCTATTAGAGACAAGTGTGTGTTCAACATCTAATGCAAGGCAGATGGTTCAATTGATAAGCGCCTTGTGGCGATAGTTTGTACCCAGAGAGGGTATAGATCATGAAAACATATTCTCCCAAAGGGTGAGATCTGACTCCATTCGCCTAATCCTAGCAATTGTCGCACGTTTAGTTTTAGAACCTTTTCAGTTGGATGTTTAAACTATTTTTCTCAATGGAGAACTAGACGACGAGATCAATATGAATTAGCCCATTGGTTTTATGACCAAAGGGAGTGGTACAATGTGTGCACAATCGTCTCAAACGTTCCATTTATCATCTCAAGCTAGCAATATTCTAGGTAGTGGTATAATGTGTGCACATTAAAAGGTCCAAGAAAAGTGTTCTAATTCTTTGTATGTTGATGACATCCTTCTAGCTGGGACTGAGATGAGTTCTATTGTTGCTACTTGAGAGTGGTTGTCCTCTCAGTTTGAGATTGAGAACATGGGTGATGCCAACTATGTGTTGGGAGTTTAGATTGTGAGACATTATTCTAGAAGCTCCTTTATCTGTCTTGAAGGACTTACAAGATGAAAGTTCTTGAACGTTGTCACATGAAACGCTTAAAACCCATTAACATCCTAATTTTTAAAAGGGACTCACCTTGACCTTAGATCAATGCCTTAAGAATAATGAGAAAAGGAAACAAAATGTCCAGTTTACCATATGCATCAGCGATAGGGAATCTAAAGTATGCTATATTGTGTACTCGGTTAGATGTGTACTATGCGGTTGGTTTAATTAGTCGTTGCCATAGCCACCCTGGTCCTGTCACTAGAGAGTAATGAAGAGGATTGTAGACACCCCATTTTGTCGGCTATCAGATTTAGGAGACCCATAGCTTGGTGGTTCACAATGATCGTAAAAGACTCAAAAGGACTCTCGGAAGTCAGCTCTATCTCTCAGAATGCTCAGAATGACCAAAATGCCCCTGAAAGCCCGAAAACTCCCAGATTTGGTCCCAAAGTTCTGAAAACATGCTACGTCGTAAAAAAAGTGATAAAATGAGTTTTTAAGAAAAATCTGATGAAATCGTCAGCTCCCAGAGACCCCCGGAAGTCCCGGAAGTTCCCGGAAAGTCCCCGTTGACCGGTTTGACCAAGGTTTGACTAGGTTTGACCAAGGTTTGATCAGGTTTGACCAAGTTTGACCGAAATCGTCCGAATTCACCAAAATCATTCTAAATCATAAAAAATGTGTTAAAACAAGTTCCAAAAGAAAATCGAGCGAAAACATCAGCTCCCGGGAACTCCCGGAGGTTTCCAGAACTTCCCGGGAATCCCAGGTTTGACCAGTTTGACAAAAATTTGACTTCGGAACCGGGGCGCCGAAACAATTTTCAAATATTTTTCATGGATACTAGAGGTCAATAGCTTTCCAACGGTATGTCATACATAATTTCGGGATTTAAAACGAATTTATTATGAATTTCCAAAGGTGAAAAAGGCGATCAAATTGGCTTTTATCGCGAATACCGCAAAACTTTTCAAAGTGACCTATCCCCGAACTATTTTTTATGTAAAGTAGACTCCATTACCTTTCCAACGGTATATCACAACCTCGATTTGGAGTTCATATGCATTTTTTGTGAATTTCGGACAAAATAGGGCCTTTTCGCGAATACCGGAACTTCAGGGGGCCTAAACAGCATTATCCAGACGAAGAGAGGAGCACTGCCGCCGCGGCACTGGCCCACTGCCGCCGCGGCACTGGCCCACTGCCGCCGCGACACTCCCCCCCAGAACAGTGTATTTTTGTAATAACTTTTGTGGCCCCATTTTGATTAATTAAAAGCCAAAACGACGTAGTTTTATGATTTCAGATGTTTGGAGCCAATGGGAGTACTTTCTAAATCCCAAAAACACCCCAAGTTGGCCTATATAAACACCCCATTACTCCTCATTTTAGGGGAGTCAAATGTGAGTTTTGGAAAAGTTTGGGAGAGAAAGTTGTAGAGATAGGGTTAGGGTAGAGAGAAAAGAAGCTTTCTTCTTTGATTTTCAAAACAAAAGTGAGTTCTAACTTTGTTTTTACTTCATTACTTCCATTTATTTCAACATTCAATACTCCCAACCACCATTTTAGTGAGCATTCAAGAGAGTGGAAGCTTCTTCCATGTCTAGTGTCATTACATATGAGTGATACACCAATCTACAAGTCTCATGCTTCATGAATATCATCTATTGATTATCATCTACTTGCTTGTTTATTTATTGTTCATCTCTTCTTATCCCATTTCTTTTTATTTTCTTTATTTACTTACTAGTTCATCATCATCTAAGTGATGACATGAAGTTTGGGGTGAGTGAATCCTTATGGATAGTAGCTCTTGACCTCAAAAACATGTTTGATAGATGATGATCATAACCTCAATACTTCCAAGGTATTCTTGGAATGTATTGAAGTTATGTTCAAAAATAAAATAAATCTCTCCAACAATCTTGGAGGTTCTTAAATGATGAGTTTGATATAGGTATTCTAAGTGGCTATGATCCTTATTGAGTGTTAAAAATATGTCTTCAAAACATCTATTTCAAAACCCCATCTTAATCCCTCTCATTTTGATTTCAAGAAACAAAACTTTGTTTTCTCCAAAATCTTCAAAACAATGAGTCAAAACAGTGAGTGAGTTGAGTTCAAAGATTTCTCTAGAACTCAATACTCAACATATGGATGCAAGGCCACTTGGAAAGTCTTCCTAACTCATTGGAGAACACCCATGATTTTTGGTTTGACTTGGAAGTACTTGGAAATGGTCCATTTGGATCCCAATATTCCTTCCAAACATTCTGATTTTGCTGTCACAGCAGCTAGGTCCACTTCCAACCTCTTTTACAGAAAACTTTTCCAAAAGGGGTGATCCTAACTTATTTTTCCCTTAAAATTCAATTTCTTAGGGAACCTTCTGTATATAATGGGCCTTTAGATCATTCTTTTTCATTTTCTAAGATTTTCTAACATTTCAGTCGACAGTACGGACTCTGTTTCTGAGTGACCTGTGTTGTTTATATGATTTCTCTCAATATGTGATATCTATTCAATATTGGCCTTTTGGGTTGTGTTCTAGACACAATAAGGAACATCTCCATAAAAAATCATGCATTGAAAATATTCCTAACCCCTCTTTTCAAATTTCCAAAGATGATGCTACTGTTCTGTCCACTATTCACAGCAAGTATACTTTAACTTTCATTCTTTGATTTGATGCTTATATGCATTCCAAATTAGTTCATATCTTAGGAAGTAGTTCATAATACATTTGTATATATCCCATGTTGATTTAATTCATTCATTCATACACATTTTAGACTTCTAAGTCTTCTAGAAATCCATGTACCCAAAACACACTACAACCTTTGCACATCTTAGATACATACATTGCATTCATGCAAGATTTGAGGTTTTTGTAACTCTTAATCTAAGAAGATTATAAGGGATGATCACGATCACACGTTCATGCTTCCCCTTGATCTAATCATCCTTTCTCATCAGTCCCGGGGATTGAGGGATCTTCTTTTCTCAAAGATTAACATGCATCATACTAGCTTGCTAAGCATATTTTGATTTCTTTGTTTATTTGTTTCAAGAACAATTCATGTCCCCCTTTAGATTAGGAAGTCTTGATTATTTGATATATGAATAGACGACTTTTCCTAGGTTTATTTGTGTGATCTTTCACTTTACATTGTATGATATTTGACTTAGATCTTATGAATGATATTTTATCTTTAGATCTTCCATCTTCAAGTTTCTTATGTAATGTAATATACTATCATAGTATTAATTGCCGAACCATACATAGTATGAGATGATTATTTGGATGCTAATTGAGGCCCGTCGAAAGACGGGGCGAGTTGAGGGTGTTTTAGTCGTGACAAAGGCTCCTTCCTCTCTCGTACCAAAACCCCGAGCCAAGTTCTTTGGTTATGAAGGGCCGGTGCCCTTTATCCATTTGGGTGAGTCAAAATTAGGTTTCTTGGTTCCTTAAAGACCAAGTGGCGACTCTGTATCTGTTTTCAACAGACCTTTTCTCTTTCTTTGATTCAAAAGTCAAACAAGTTTAAAAAACAAAACGAAGCGGTGGAATCCCGGTATCCACAATCTGGCGACTCCACTGGGGACTTTTATTTTAAAACAAAATAATACAGAGGTTTGACTCATAAGAAGCATCCTTAAAATCATCTTTTTATTGTGTTTGGTTCACCGCATTGCACTCTTGCATTTCCCCCCTCCGACTGTGTCTGAAACGCGGCGCTGACATTGTTCAGGTCTTGCTGTGCCAGGGTACAAGTCACCGTTGATACTGTACCTTCCAAGGTATATCAAAAAGAGTAAAAACCTCCGTACTGTCTCCCTGACGGTATATTGGAACTCTCGTCAACGGACCCTCTTTGACTAAACCCTGCCTTTGCATATAGATTCCCGTAGAACCTTTCATAGGACTGTTCATTTATCTTTTCAGATAGGACAATGTTGTCACGCCCCGACGTAGCATAAATAAGGAAAGCGTTTAATTTCCTTTATGGACCCGTAGGTCGCGACAGTTTGAAGGATCGATTCCGTCCCAAACGTTGAACAACAAAACATATTAATCAGAGCAGAGCAATCAAAGCTTACAAATAATTTCCTAACTTATTACATCTTATGATACGGGGTGAACTAAGGCACAGACCGCCTTAAAATAAAACAATAACTTAGAGTCTGTTACAGTCATCCTTAAAACAAAGCGATTTAAAACTTAAAACATATAGTAAATAAACAGTTTCTTCATTCCAGAAGCAGCCATTCTCAATTAGCATAGTCGTATGATTGCTCCGGGTTATAACCTGAAAAGCCTGAACACGAATGTCCAGGACGCATCAACGTCGTCAGCTTCAAGAAGCTGGTGAGTATTAAAAACATGACTTTGAATGTAAAACATACCCAATTACCTTATTCCATTTTTCAATTTGTAAAATCAATAGTTAAACCGCAGAAAGAATTCATTTTATAAACCCACAAGGAATATAATAAAAGTCGTTCATTCATAAGTACAGACACTCGTGTAATGAGACAATGCACCACACTCATCTTGCCGACTCTTTTCTCTCGACAGCCACAACAACCCACTATCCTACTCCTGGTATCTTTGAAACACTCAGATAGCCACACTTTAGCAACGGGGCGCCAGGGAGTGTCCAGTTTGCCTCACACTTTGGTCCGGGGTACCAGGGAGTGTCCAATGCCTCACACTTTGAATACCCTAACCGCCATGCAAATACCGGGGCAACCCCTCGCACAGTATCCAGACTCGAGTATCAGGGAGTGTCCGTAGGCCACACTTTAGCACTACCATGGGTGCCAGGGAATGTCCGAGTTCGGCTTCACACACTTTAACGCTTCCATGGGCGTCAGGGAGTGTCCATATTTGCCACCGTCGCATTTCAAAGATACCCTCTCCACAAACTCAACCACAACCACAACCACAACCACAACCACAACTACAACCACAACCACAAACTACAACCACAAACTCAAACTCATACTCTTTCCACACTACCATTACTCCTTTCCACACAGACTGACACCCACATGCATGTACCACTGACCCCACATGAATGATATGCACTTGAATCTAAGTAACAATACCGAATTAAAGGAACAACACGCGTACGGGGATTGATAAGTCATAATACAGTGTTTTAATCATTACCAACTTAATTAATAGCATTCTGTATTAATAAAATTCCCAAACAGAACCTTATCAGTACTTAAAAGTTGAACCAAACAGTCCCTTAACAGAAAACAGACAAAAAACAGAAACTGCCTGACTTCGCGCGCGCGGGCTGCTCGCGCGAAAGATCGCTCGCGCGGGCCGCTCGTGCGATTCCTCGCGCGCGCGGTCGTGGCGCGAGATGAAGCTGAGGCTTCATCTTCTCCGCAAAAACTGCTCTGTTTCAGAAAACAGGGTCTAAAATTGACCCATTTCAAATCTGTAAGTATGTTTATCATGTTATATATGGATCTCTTCCTTTTTCAACGAGGATCAAGAATCTATGATTAATTTAACACCATTTGATCCATAGCTCTCCAATTTTAGGAAAAACTAAAACATGTCCAAACTTCATTTTCAATATACTTTCTTATATGAACGAATTGGGTTCTAAAACTTCAGACATATCATCAATGAGGTATAATCTTTCATAATCAACTCTAAAAACAAGCTTTGGTTTAGGTTTGAGAAATCATGATTTTGAAGTTCAAGCTTCCATGGACGTCATTAGCAATAGTAGTTACAATGCACACATATAAACAGTAAATAGACATGACTTTTACACTAAGAGTGAGTTTGAAATACTCACTGAGATTAGAGAGGGAAGTAATTATTGAGAAAGAATGGAAAATACAAGAATCCAATACTCAAGTTTGGCTATGGAGTTGTGAAGTTTCTCTCTCAAAATTCTGAAGAACTCTCTGCACTTTCACTGAAACTCTCTATGTTCTCTCTTGCTCTTGCAGATTGTGTGTTGTGTGTGTATACAAGGTGTATAAATAACCAATTTCAACTTGGAGCCGAAGTAGTGTGATCTTCACCCTACCAATTAGTTAATAAACTTCCTTAATTATGAGCAGTTCACAGCTAATGCTGGGATTACATCTACGTATACACACTGTTATACAAGCCTAAGGCTCCACAGATTCACCAAGGGTCAAATAGGATAGTAGGGGGCAAAGCAATGTTGTTTGGGAAATTAGCTTATGGATACAACAATAACACACACAAGATAGGTAGATCCAAACAAAGCACAAGCCAATGATCACTTGCCATTAATGGAAATAAAGCAAATGTCCAAATCGGTCACTTCCAAAATCTGTGGAAGTTAAACATAACATGGACAGTTTTGAACATAAACTGGTATTTTCGGGGCGCGGTGGTCACCACAAAAATACAGGAATTTCATTTTAACTTAAGAATTGATTTTCTGGTTTTATAAAAATACTGATTGAGTTAATAGAAGTTATTTTCACCGTTTTGAAATACAGATTTTGAAATCCATACAGGTATTACTAACTTTTGTAAAATTGCAGTTTGGCCCCCAATAAACTTTAAATGTGAATTAGATAAGAAATAGATATTCCAAACAAGTGACTGGAATTAAAGTAAAAGCAGACCATGCTAATTGAATTTAAATATGCCAATGCAAATACACATAAATTAATATATGGACATGAATTTTAAATTAAATGGAAATGCAGGTTATTACACCCTTCCTCCCTTAAACAGGATTTCGTCCCCGAAATCAAGACTGACTAATCATGAAACAACTCCGGGTACTTCTTCCTCATATCAGCTTCAACTTCCCACGAGGCTTCGTTCTCGTCATGGTGATTCCACTGAACCTTCACCAATGGGATATCCTTATTCCTCAGCTTCTTGATACTCTGATCTAGAATCTTCACAGGTCTCTCCTTGTAAGAAACGTTATGACTCGTCTCTATATCGTCATAACTAACCACATGTGAGGGGTCTCGTATGTACTTCCTCAACATACTCACGTGAAACACGTTGTGAACCCCAGATATTTTCGGTGGTAGCGCCAGTCGATAAGCTACTTTCCCGACACGTTCCAAAATCTCAAACGGTCCGATGAAACGCGGAGCTAACTTCCCTCTCTTGAGACCAAAACGTACCACTCCTCGGGTTGGTGAAACCTTGAGAAGTACGTGATCTCCAACACTAAACTCCAAATCTTTCCGGCGTCGATCGGCATAACTCTTATACCGGCTCTGAGCGGTTCTCATCCTCTCCTTGACCAAAGTAATCTTCTCATTGGTTTCTCTTACCAAATCTGGTCCCAACAACTCTGTATCCCCAACTTCTGCCCAACACAATGGAGAACGACATGGTCGTCCGTACAATGCTTCGAACGGAGCCATACCGATACTCGTGTGATAGCTGTTGTTATAGGCAAATTCAACCAACGGCAAGTGTGTCTCCCAAGATTCTTCAAAATCGATCACACAAGCCCTGAGCATATCTTCCATTATCTGATTAACACGCTCAGTTTGTCCATCTGTCTGAGGGTGAAAAGCAGTGCTCATCTTGAGCGAAGTTCCCATAGCTTCTTGCAGACTTTCCCAAAATCCAGAGGTAAAACGCTCGTCACGGTCTGACACAATCGACACAGGTGCACCGTGAAGTCGCACAACTTGTTGTATGTACATCCGGCTCATCTTCTCTACCGGGTATGTCATACTATAAGCAATGCAATGAGCGGATTTCGTCAGTCGATCCACAATTACCCAAATAGCGTCATGATTCTGCTGCGACCGGGGTAATCCCACTACAAAATCCATCGTAATGTGCTCCCACTTCCAACCAGGAATAGGTAGCGGTTGCAACAATCCTGACGGTCTCTGATGTTCAGCTTTGACTTGCTGACACGTCAAACACTTGGATACAAATTCGGCCACGTCTTTCTTCATACCTTCCCACCAGAAATTTCTCTTCAAATCTTTGTACATCTTAGTTCCTCCCGGGTGAACTGTATACCTTGATTTATGCGCTTCTTCCAGGATATCCTTCCTTAACTCTTCATTACCTGGCACACATAATCTATTCCTGCATCCTCCATCGACTCCCACTTTCCATTCTGTCGGGTCTTTTTCTGACATCTTCATGAACCATGTCTGAAACTTCTCATCTTCTTTCTGAGCTCCAATAATGCGGTCGATAAGAACAGGCTGCAGGATAAGACATCCGAACAATTGTCCTTCTCCTTCTTCAGCACTCTGTACATCGAATTCCGCCAAGGTCTCCAATGCTCGCCACTCTCTAACCATTAAGGAGGCGATCGTCTCACGAGTCTGTCGACTCAGGGCATCAGCAACCACATTGGCTTTACCCGGGTGGTATTCTAACGTGAAGTCATAATCTTTGATCAGCTCCATCCATCTGCGCTGCCTCATGTTCAACTCTTTCTGTGTGAACAAATACTTTAGACTCTTGTGATCGGAGAATAAATCAAACTTCTCACCGTAGAGATAGTGTCTCCAAATCTTGAGTGCGAAAACTACTGCTGCCAACTCCAAATCATGAATGGGATAGTTTAATTCATTCGGCTTCAGCTGTCTGGATCCATAGGCTATAACTCTGCCATCTTGCATAAGTACACACCCTAACCCTTGATATGATGCGTCACTAAAGATAGTGAACTTCTCATCAGGCTTGGGTATTGCTAGTACCGGTGCGGTTGTGAGTCTCTCTTTCAACTCTAGAAAGGCTCGCTCATGCTTCTCTGTCCATTCGAACTTCAAATTCTTCTTTGTCAACCCAGTTAAAGGTGCTGCTATCTTTGAGAATCCCTCAACGAATCTCCTGTAATAGCCTGCGAGTCCAAGAAAGCTCCGAACTTCTGTAGGGTTGCTTGGCCTAACCCAGTTTGACACAGCATCGATCTTGGACGAATCCACTGAAATTCCTTGAGATGACACCTTGTGTCCCAAAAATTTCATTTCTTACAACCAGAACTCACACTTACTGAACTTGGCATACAAGTGGTGGTCCTTGAGCGTCTGCATCGCAATCCGTAGATGTTGCTCGTGTTCTTCTCCTGACTTAGAATAGATCAAAATATCATCAATAAAAACGATGACAAACTGATCTAAATAGGGCTTGAACACTCTATTCATCAGATCCATAAACACTGCCGGGGCATTCGTCATTCCAAACGGCATCACCAGAAATTCATAATGACCATATCGGGTTCTGAAAGCAGTCTTAGGTATGTCTTCTTTTCGTACCCTCAACTGATTTTATCCCGACCTAAGGTCTATCTTGGAAAATGTCGTAGCTCCTTGTAGTTGATCAAACAAATCGTCAATCCGAGGCAAAGGATATTTGTTCTTGATAGTCACACGGTTCAGTTCTCTGTAGTCGATACACAGCCTGAGCGTCCCGTCCTTCTTCTTCACAAATAACACTGGTGCTCCCCAAGGCGATGTACTTGGACGTACAAAACCTAGGTTCTCGAGCTCTTGAACTTGTTCCTTCAATTCCAATAGTTCTGTGGGGGCCATTCTGTAGGGAACCTTGGTGATCGGTACGGTACCCGGTATAAGCTCAATACAGAACTCTATACTTCTCTCGGGCGGCAAACCAGAAACGTCTTGAAATACTTCCTCGAAGTCCTTGACTACAGGTATAGATGAAGCTGTCACCTCTGTACTGACGACTTCGATGTTGGCTAAACATCTCGTGAGGAACATATCTCCCGTAGGGTTACATTGAAAATCAAAGGGTTGATTCTCATTGTCGGGGAATGTAATTCTCTTCCTCGCACAATCCAACTTCACTTGATTCTGAGAGAGCCAATCCATTCCTAGGATTATGTCGAACTCCTTCATCGATAGGACGATCAACCTAGCAGGGATTTCACGGTCTCCCAACCGTAAGGGACAATCCTTGCACACGTGTCCTAATCTGACTGCAGCTCCTAGTGGTGAAGTAGCCTTCAAAGCTTTCTCTAACCGATGAGGTAAAATGCCCAATCTCCGCATTGTATTAACAGATATGAACGAAAGAGCAGCACCCGTATCAAATAACACTTTAACATGGGAGTTAAACAGAGTTAATGTACCTTCTACTGCTTGCTGATCAGGTTGAGCTTCTCCATAATCTCCTTCTTCATACGCAGTTCCATCATATCCAGCGGCATCAGGGATAACAGCATTCAAGCGAGTCTGTCCCTGTTGACCATAAGTCACCTGCTTAGGAGCGGTGCAGAACCTACTGATGTGACCTAGTTCACCACAGTTGAAGCAGACTATTCCTTGCTGAGTAGCACGCCTTGGTGCCTTACAATCACGAGCCAAATGACCAGGGTTGCCACAGTTGAAGCACTTTCCACTACTACTTCCTTCGCCTACTCGAGGTTGAGTCGGATAGGTAATAGCCTGGGTCTTCTTGCTTCCGTCAAAATTCCTCTTCTGCCCTTGGGTACGATTCATTGGTAGTCTATTCCCAAAATTACCCCTTTGAGGCGGTCGGAATTCAAATTGTTTACGGTTCACTCGAGCATCCTCTTCCAGATCAGTAGCCAAACCAACAAGTCCTTCAAAAGATTTATCTAGGTGGCCGAGAGTTAGGCGACGAATCTGCGGTGTCAGCCCTTGGTTATACTTCCGGATCTTCTTCTCTTCAGTATCAACCAGGTGTGGAGCAAACCGAGACAGTCTTTCGAACTGTGTGGTGTACTCTTGCACTGATTTGTTTCCTTGCGTCAGATCCATGAATTCCTTCTCTCTTCTGTGCCTCTCCGTAGCCGGAAAATACTTCTCCAAAAATCTCCCCTTGAACGCAGTCCACGTCATTCCCATAGCAGCTCCATTCCCGATAGTAGCTATGACCGAATCCCACCAATCTGCGGCAGCATCGGTCAGCTGAAACGTAGCCAATCTCCTCTTGTCCATCTCGTTGCATTGGACAGCCTCAAACATACGGTCCATCTGTCTTAACCATTGTTCGGCCTTCCAGGGTTCTGCGGTACCCGCAAACTGTTCGGGCCTTAGAGCACGGAATCTCTCTAGCAACTTGTCTCCCGTTTGACGGTCTCTTCAGTTGTCATTCATATTACCGATTCTTTCTAACCGTCTGATAAATGCTTCAAACATCCCTGTAGGATCAGCAGCCTCGGGTGCTCCCTCGATCAGGTTCCTGTTCCTCCTGACTCCTCCAGCCATTCTATGCATGATAGTGGTAGTAGAATGAGAAACATGCATGCAACAGTAATATGAAGTAATTTAAATGACAACAACATTCAAAAGGGTATATTTTATATATATCACTTCTTGTCAAGTTGATACAAAAAGCATGTATGGTCAGATCAATGCCTACCCTATCTGTATGGGTTAGGACGCATGCAAGAGTTAATGTTACAAAAATGGGGTCATTGCCCTACACTCTAATGCATGTAATTACAGTTGAAAAAAGAGACAGAGCTAATAGTCAAAAGTGGTTAATATGTACAAGTCATAACTAGAACGTCAATCATCTCCATAAGCAGCTATCAGGAGATCTAGTGAATCGACAGGGCGAAATCGCTGAACAACGAACGGTCCAACCCCGTCATAGCTGTGAGAGGTGGACGATGAAGCAGGTACAGGAGCATCTGCCTCATCTACCATCTCCTCAGGTAGGGCTAGCTCAAGTGCTAGCTCAGCCTCGAGCTCAGCGGCAAGATCATCTAGACCTATGCCGTCCTCTAAAATCTCCCCACCTACTGGGACCACATGAACAACCTCTGCATCGTCCTCAGCAATGGGAACCACCGGCGGAGGCATCTCCAACTGAGCCAGATGGGCATGCACGATCTGGATCTCGAGGAGAAGGTAGAAAGCATCGCTATCGACCAACCTCAGAATCTCGACCAAAACCAAACGCTGAGCCTCTGCGAAATAACGAAGCTCTAAACAGATACGGGTCAGGTCAACTAGGCCTACCACGTGAACCTGGTGCCATACCTCAGATACTACAGTCGTTGCGGCCAACTGCTCTACGGCCGCCTGATATAAGTCGAGAAAGGCTGGGATCACTGCCCCAGGTATCACGAAGTGTCCTCCAAATCTGTCTGGTACATATAGTGGGGGAGCTGGATCCATACCTGATAAAAAGGTACTACTTAAAGTCAGAACAGAATAATCTTAGGCGTTTGGGTTCTGAGTCTATCCTTCCTGTCGTATCATCGGGTGTGTAACACTTAATGGAATGTGGAATCGGGTTTATACTAGTAAACCCTAACCTGGCTAAACTATCTTGTGATAAATAATAACCTGGCTCTGATACCACTAAATCCTGTCACGCCCCGACGTAGCATAAATAAGGAAAGCGTTTAATTTTCTTTATGGACCCGTAGGTCGCGACAGTTTGAAGGATCGATTCCGTCCCAAACGTCGAACAACAAAACATATTAATCAGAGCAGAGCAATCAAAGCTTACAAATAATTTCCTAACTTATTACATCTTATGATACGGGGTCAACTAAGGCACAGACCGCCTTAAAATAAAACAATAACTTAGAGTCTGTTACAGTCATCCTTAAAACAAAGCAATTTAAAACTTAAAACATATAGTAAATAAACAGTTTCTTCATTCCAGAAGCAGCCATTCTCAATTAGCATAGTCGTATGATTCCTCCGGGTCATAACCTGAAAAGCCTGAACACGAATGTCCAGGACGCATCAACGTCGTCAGCTTCAAGAAGCTGGTGAGTATTAAAAACATGACTTTGAATGTAAAACATACCCAATTACCTTATTCCATTTTTCAATTTGTAAAATCAATAGTTAAACCGCAGAAAGAATTCATTTTATAAAACCACAAGGAATATAATAAAAGTCGTTCATTCATAAGTACAGACACTCGTGTAATGAGACAATGCACCACACTCATCTTGCCGACTCTTTTCTCTCGACAGCCACAACAACCCACTATCCTACTCCTGGTATCTTTGAAACACTCAGATAGCCACACTTTAGCAACGGGGCGCCAGGGAGTGTCCAATTTGCCTCACACTTTGGTCCGGGGTACCAGGGAGTGTCCAATGCCTCACACTTTGAATACCCTAACTGCCATGCAAATACCGGGGCAACCCCTCGCACAGTATCCAGACTCGAGTATCAGGGAGTGTTCGTAGGCCACACTTTAGCACTACCATGGGTTCCAGGGAATATCCGAGTTCGGCTTCACACACTTTAACGCTTCCATGGGCGTCAGGGAGTGTCCATATTTGCCACCGTCGCATTTCAAAGATACCCTCTCCACAAACTCAACCACAACCACAACCACAACCACAACTACAACCACAACCACAACCACAAACTACAACCACAAACTCAAACTCATACTCTTTCCACACTACCATTACTCTTTTCCACACAGACTGACACCCACATGCATGTACCACTGACCCCACATGAATGATATGCACTTGAATCTAAGTAACAATACCGAATTAAAGGAACAACACGCGTACGGGGATTGATAAGTCATAATACAGTGTTTTAATCATCACCAACTTAATTAATAGCATTCTGTATTAATAAAATTCCCAAACAGAACCTTATCAGTACTTAAAAGTTGAACCAAACAGTCCCTTAACAGAAAACAGACAAAAAACAGAAACTGCCTGACTTCGCGCGCGCGGGTCGCTCGCGCGAAAGATCGCTCGCGCGATATGCCCAAATTTCCTTTTATTATAAACTTTTCTGTCTTCCTGTGGAAATCAAGGTCGCGCGCGCGGATCGCTCGCGCGAAAGAGTTATCGCGCGACCCTCGCTCGCGCGACTAGCCAAATTTTCATTTATATATATATATATATATACTTTCCTTTCTGCCTGGGGAAGCATACCTCGCGCGCGCGGGTCGCTCGCGCGAGGGGTCGCTCGCGCGGGCCGCTCGTGCGATTCCTCGCGCGCGCGGTCGTGGCGCGAGATGAAGCTGAGGCTTCATCTTCTCCGCAAAAACTGCTCTGTTTCAGAAAACAGGGTCTAAAATTGACCCATTTCAAATCTGTAAGTATGTTTATCATGTTATATATGGATCTCTTCCTTTTTCAACGAGGATCAAGAATCTATGATTAATTTAACACCATTTGATCCATAGCTCTCCAATTTTAGGAAAAACTAAAACATGTCCAAACTTCATTTTCAATATACTTTCTTATATGAACGAATTGGGTTCTAAAACTTCAGACATATCATCAATGAGGTATAATCTTTCATAATCAACTCTAAAAACAAGCTTTGGTTTAGGTTTGAGAAATCATGATTTTGAAGTTCAAGCTTCCATGGACGTCATTAGCAATAGTAGTTACAATGCACACATATAAACAGTAAATAGACATGACTTTTACATTAAGAGTGAGTTTGAAATACTCACTGAGATTAGAGAGGGAAGTAATTATTGAGAAAGAATGGAAAATACAAGAATCCAATACTCAAGTTTGGCTATGGAGTTGTGAAGTTTCTCTCTCAAAATTCTGAAGAACTCTCTGCACTTTCACTGAAACTCTCTATGTTCTCTCTTGCTCTTGCAGATTGTGTGTTGTGTGTGTATACAAGGTGTATAAATAACCAATTTCAACTTGGAGCCGAAGTAGTGTGATCTTCACCCTACCAATTAGTTAATAAACTTCCTTAATTATGAGCAGTTCACAGCTAATGCTGGGATTACATCTACGTATACACACTGTTATATAAGCCTAAGGCTCCACAGATTCACCAAGGGTCAAATAGGATAGTAGGGGGCAAAGCAATGTTGTTTGGGAAATTAGCTTATGGATACAACAATAACACACACAAGATAGGTAGATCCAAACAAAGCACAAGCCAATGATCACTTGCCATTAATGGAAATAAAGCAAATGTCCAAATTGGTCACTTCCAAAATCTGTGGAAGTTAAACATAACATGGACAGTTTTGAACATAAACTGGTATTTTCGGGGCGCGGTGGTCACCACAAAAATAGAGGAATTTCATTTTAACTTAAGAATTGATTTTCTGGTTTTATAAAAATACTGATTGAGTTAATAGAAGTTATTTTCACCGTTTTGAAATACAGATTTTGAAATCCATACAGGTATTACTAACTTTTGTAAAATTGCAGTTTGGCCCCCAATAAACTTTAAATGTGAATTAGATAAGAAATAGATATTCCAAACAAGTGACTGGAATTAAAGTAAAAGCAGACCATGCTAATTGAATTTAAATATGCCAATGCAAATACACATAAATTAAATATGGACATGAATTTTAAATTAAATGGAAATGCAGGTTATTACACCCTTCCTCCCTTAAACAGGATTTCGTCCCCGAAATCAAGACTGACTAATCATGAAACAACTCCGGGTACTTCTTCCTCATATCAGCTTCAACTTCCCACGAGGCTTCGTTCTCGTCATGGTGATTCCACTGAACCTTCACCAATGGGATATCCTTATTCCTCAGCTTCTTGATACTCTGATCTAGAATCTTCACAGGTCTCTCCTTGTAAGAAACGTTATGACTCGTCTCTATATCGTCATAACTAACCACATGTGAGGGGTCTCGTATGTACTTCCTCAACATACTCACGTGAAACACGTTGTGAACCCCAGATATTTTCAGTGGTAGCGCCAGTCGATAAGCTACTTTCCCGACACGTTCCAAAATCTCAAACGGTCCGATGAAACGCGGAGCTAACTTCCCTCTCTTGAGACCAAAACGTACCACTCCTCGGGTTGGTGAAACCTTGAGAAGTACGTGATCTCCAACACTAAACTCCAAATCTTTCCGGCGTCGATCGGCATAACTCTTATACCGGCTCTGAGCGGTTCTCATCCTCTCCTTGACCAAAGTAATCTTCTCATTGGTTTCTCTTACCAAATCTGGTCCCAACAACTCTGTATCCCCAACTTCTGCCCAACACAATGGAGAACGACATGGTCGTCCGTACAATGCTTCGAACGGAGCCATACCGATACTCGTGTGATAGCTGTTGTTATAGGCAAATTCAACCAACGGCAAGTGTGTCTCCCAAGATTCTTCAAAATCGATCACACAAGCCCTAAGCATATCTTCCATTATCTGATTAACACGCTCAGTTTGTCCATCTGTCTGAGGGTGAAAAGCAGTGCTCATCTTGAGCGAAGTTCCCATAGCTTCTTGCAGACTTTCCCAAAATCCAGAGGTAAAACGCGCGTCACGGTCTGACACAATCGACACAGGTGCACCGTGAAGTCGTACAACTTGTTGTATGTACATCCGGCTCATCTTCTCTACCGGGTATGTCATACTATAAGCAATGCAATGAACGGATTCAATGAGTTTCATCTCCACTTTCAAAAAAAAAAAAAAAAAGAGCTCGCTAGGTTGAAAACCCGAAATGGCACCCAGGCAAAAGTTAGAGCTGAAAAAGGTGTTGATTTCCAAAATCTGACCCTAGCCAGTCAAAATGTTGGAGAAAATTTTGATGAAACAAATAAGAGAATCATACGCTTCAAGATACATCTTAAGAACGTGCCAAGATCACATTTCAAAAGGCACGGAATGACCACAAATAAATTCTGAGAGCTGACATGCACATTCTGGAATTCTGAGATTGCGATTGAAGGATCTTGCAAGAATCAACTACATGAAAAGAAAAAATTGACTGGCTAGGCAAAAGTGAAAAGGATCAATCCTCAAAACAAAAGAAAAAGAAAAAGAAAAAGGAAAAGAAAAGAAAGGGAGATTGAAACTGAATCTTTTTTATTCAAAGCTACCACAAGTGGCTCAAGTTTGAACTTCTTTGACGATTGGTTTGAAAAACCCTCATACCTCAAACCCCTTATTTTAAGCCTTGCCTTGAACTACGCTCGACCTGATTCCCACTCGGGGATACGTAGGCAACCACATCGGTTCGGTCAATACCATCATAATCAAACCAATTTCCTTCAAGCCTTGCCTTGAACTACGCTCGACCTGATTCCCACTCGGGGATACGTAGGCAACCGCATCGGTTTGGTCACCCCACCTACCCAAAAATCAACCCGCTTCTTCCCAACCATGCCCGAACTACGTTGGACCTGATCCCCACTTGGGGGTACGTAGGCAGACTTTCAAAAAAGAAAAAAAGAAGGATGGCTCGCTAGGTCGAAAATCCGAAAGGACGCCTAGGCAAAAATTAGAGTTAAATCCAAGGTGAGCAATAACAAAAGAGAGAAAAGAGCTTGCTAGGTCACCTCACTGGTGCCTAGGCAAAAGTTATGAGCATTTGAGAGATTAAAGTCACGGTCCATGCCTCAGGCCAGAAAATCACCTTCCACACTAGGGGCAAACTTCGGCTACCCGCCTCGTTTGCCTGACTTTTACTATCTACCCTTCACACAAGGGGCAAACTTCGGTCACCTACCTCGTTTGTCCAAAACCTCCAATGAACCTTCCTCCAAACTAGGGGCAAACTTCGGTCATTTGCCTCGTTTGCCTACCAATCCCACTTCATGCCCTTCAAACTAGGGGCAAACTTCGTGTGCCACCTGATCCCTATACACCAATGGTAAGCCTTCAAGTCACAAACATTGTCTTGAACAGATGGAAATGGAGCATCTTTTATTCTATAAGCTAAGGCACTAATTCAAAGCACATCTTGGGAGAAGCAAAGAAATTGATTAGATCAGTAGGGAGGAATTTTCCAAAAACCATATTTATTAGCAAAGTGCTGACATATCAAGATGAGGAGTGAACATAAAAGATGAGCGGTACATCATTCATGGTAAAGGCACTTTGGATCGTGGCAATTTGAGAATTTCATGTCCAAGTCAATCCTTCTTTATTTGAGTCAGTAGTAATCTGATCACAAGTGTGTCAGAGACCAAGGTTTCATACAAACTAACCCAACTTTCCTTGTCATTCCTGTTAAGTCCATTTATCCTGATGGTCTCAAATGTGTGGGTTAAAGGTGATTCCCAATTATAAAAAAAAACTTTGGATATAAGCAGAAGTGCCAAACATTATTACTACACCAGTCAAGGTCGCAACATGAGAATGTCCCAGGTACGAGTGGCATAAACTCGTAAGTGGTTGCAAACTATAAACCGACAGTTGTTTCTCAAGGCGGCCGATCGGAGGAAATATCGCCAACACCGAGAAACTATTGCTGATAAGGTGTGTCGATGAGACGTGTTGTTGAGGTGTTTTAGGGCCCAAAGTCTAGATGTGTTGATGAGGAGTGTTGATAAGATGTGTTTTAGTGCCCAAAGTCCATGTGTGGTGTTGAGGAAGAGCATCAGATGTGTCGAGGAACATCAGAAGAGAGTATTGTTAAAGAGAACATCAGATGTGTTGAGGAGCATCAGATTTGTTGAGAAGCATCGTTGAAGAGTTGAGGAACATCAGATTTGTTAAGAAGCGTCGTTGAAGAGTTGAGGAATATCGGATGAGTTGAGGAACATCAGATTTGTTGAGAAGCATCGTTGAAGAGTTGAGGAACATCGGATGTGTTGAAGAACATCAGATTTGTTGAGAAGCGTCGTTGAAGAGTTGAGGAATATGGGATAAGTTGAGGAACATCAGATTTGTTGAGAAGCGTCGTTGAAGAGTTGAGGAACATCGGATGTGTTGAGGAACATCAGATTTGTTGAGAAGCGTCGTTGAAGAGTTGAGGAATATCGGATGAGTTGAGGAACATCAGATTTGTTGAGAAGCATCGTTGAAGAGTTGAGGAACATCGGATGTGTTGAGGAACATCAGATTTGTTGAGAAGCGTCGTTGAAGAGTTGAGGAATATCGGATGAGTTGAGGAACATCAGATTTGTTGAGAAGCATCATGGAAAAGTCGAGAAGCATCGTTAAGATTTGAAGAACACCGTTGATAATCAAGAAGCCTTGAGAAAGCACCGTCAAAGATTCGAGGAACAACATAAGCGCCATTGAGAATTGAGGATTGAGAAGCACCGTTGAGACTTTGGGAGTCACCGAGTCCATAGTGTCACGACTAAGAGGAGCACGAGTCAAGAATCACTTCACCCAACATGACACATAGCCCATCGGTTGCGGCAGACACAAATCACAAAGCCCACTGGAGTGGCAAACACACCATAAGCATTCTTTTGAGCACCACAATATCACTTTGAGCACCACGCTCTTCCTTGAGTAAGACCTCCAGGTCGAGCTCCCTCACAAGTCTATTAGTCATAGTAAAGCATAGATCACCAAGCCCACTGAGAGTGGCAAATACACTGAACACATGTACTAGGACCACAAGCGTTTTAGAACACAATACAGGCACGACACAAGTCCACTCGGAGTGGTACACCCCACAACACCAATTCATGCTAGGATTAGAACACTAGACATGATAGGACTTAGGACAAAGTTCATATCACATCCATGCATAGCATATCACTCTTATAGCATAGCATCCGCCTGATTGTTGTGTATGTGCATGTGTGATTTATTCCTTTGTGCCCTGAACAACGTCCTGGTCTGATTCCCCTTGGGATACGTAGGCAGCTCACGCAGAGCGCGACCAGCACTAGTCTCAGCATTATTGCATCTTTTGCAACGCTTTTTATCCTAAATCTATAGCCTCCAAAAGATCTGTCTCTTCAAAACTTTGGCACTCGCTTGCGACATGCGTTGCCTCGCAAGTTCCTGCCAAAGAGGGGCAAACTGTAGACACCCCATTTTGTCGGCTATCAGATTTAGGAGACTCATAGCTTGGTGGTTCACAATGATCGTAAAAGACTCAAAAGGACTCTCGGAAGTCAGCTTTATCTCTCAGAATGCTCAGAATGACCAAAATGCCCCTGAAAGCCCGAAAACTCCCAGATTTGGCCCCAAAGTTCTGAAAACATGCTACGTCGTAAAAAAAGTGATAAAATGAGTTTTTAAGAAAAATCGGATGAAATCGTCAGCTCCCAGAGACCCCCGGAAGTCCTGGAAGTTCCCGGAAAGTCCCCGTTGACCGGTTTGACCAAGGTTTGACTAGGTTTGACCAAGGTTTGACCAGGTTTGACCAAGTTTGACCAAAATCGTCCGAATTCACCAAAATCATTCTAAATCATAAAAAATGTGTTAAAACAAGTTCCAAAAGAAAATCGAGCGAAAACATCAGCTCCCGGGAACTCCCGGAGGTTTCCAGAACTTCCCGGGAATCCCAGGTTTGACCAGTTTGACCAAAATTTGACTTCGAAACCGGGGTGCCGAAACAATTTTCAAATATTTTTCATGGATACTAGAGGTCAATAGCTTTCCAACGGTATGTCATACATAATTTCGGGATTTAAAACGAATTTATTATGAATTTCCAAAGGTGAAAAAGGCGATCAAATCGGCTTTTATCGCGAATACCGCAAAACTTTTCAAAGTGACCTATCCCCAAAATATTTTTTATGTAAAGTAGACTCCATTACCTTTCCAACGGTATATCACAACCTCGATTTGGAGTTCGTATGCATTTTCTGTGAATTTCGGACAAAATAGGGCCTTTTCGCGAATACCGGAACTTCAGGGGGCCTAAACAGCATTATCCAGACGAAGGGAGGAGCACTGCCGCCGCGGCACTGGCCCACTGCTGCCGCGGCACTGGCCCAGTGCCGCCGCGGCACTCCCCCCCAGAACAGTGTATTTTTGTAATAACTTTTGTGGCCCCATTTTGATTAATTAAAAGCCAAGACGACGTAGTTTTATGATTTCAGATGTTTGGAGCCAATGAGAGTACTTTCTAAATCCCAAAAACACCCCAAGTTGGCCTATATAAACACCCCATTACTCCTCATTTTAGGGGAGTCAAATGTGAGTTTTGGAAAAGTTTGGGAGAGAAAGTTGTAGAGATAGGGTTAGGGTAGAGAGAAAAGAAGCTTTCTTCTTTGATTTTCAAAACAAAAGTGAGTTCTAACTTTGTTTTTACTTCATTACTTCCATTTATTTCAACATTCAATACTCCCAACCACCATTTTAGTGAGCATTCAAGAGAGTGGAAGCTTCTTCCATGTCTAGTGTCATTACATATGAGTGATACACCAATCTACAAGTCTCATGCTTCATGAATATCATCTATTGATTATCATCTACTTGCTTGTTTATTTATTGTTCATCTCTTCTTATCCCATTTCTTTTTATTTTCTTTATTTACTTACTAGTTCATCATCATCTAAGTGATGACATGAAGTTTGGGGTGAGTGAATCCTTATGGATAGTAGCTCTTGACCTCAAAAACATGTTTGATAGATGATGATCATAACCTCAATACTTCCAAGGTATTCTTGGAATGTATTGAAGTTATGTTCAAAAATAAAATAAATCTCTCCAACAATCTTGGAGGTTCTTAAATGATGAGTTTGATATAGGTATTCTAAGTGGCTATGATCCTTATTGAGTGTTAAAAATATGTCTTCAAAACATCTATTTCAAAACCCCCTCTTAATCCCTCTCATTTTGATTTCAAGAAACAAAACTTTGTTTTCTCCAAAATCTTCAAAACAATGAGTCAAAACAGTGAGTGAGTTGAGTTCAAAGATTTCTCTAGAACTCAATACTCAACATATGGATGCAAGGCCACTTGGAAAGTCTTCCTAACTCATTGGAGAACACCCATGATTTTTGGTTTGACTTGGAAGTACTTGGAAATGGTCCATTTGGATCCCATAATTCCTTCCAAACATTCTGATTTTGCTGTTACAGCAGCTAGGTCCACTTCCAACCTCTTTTACAGAAAACTTTTCCAAAAGGGGTGGTCCTAACTTATTTTTCCCTTAAAATTCAATGTCTTAGGGAACTTTCTGTATAAAATGGTCCCTTAGATCATTCTTTTTCATTTTCTAAGATTTTCTAACATTTCAGTCGACAGTACGGACTCTGTTTCTGAGTGACCTGTGTTGTTTATATGATTTCTCTCAATCTGTGATAGCTATTCAAGATTGGCCTTTTGGGTTGTGTTCTAGACACAATAAGGAACATCTCCATAAAAAATCATGCATTGAAAACATTCCTAACCCCTCTTTTCAAATTTCCAAAGATGATGCTACTGTTCTGTCCACTATTCACAGCAAGTATACTTTAACTTTCATTCTTTGATTTGATGCTTATATGCATTCCAAATTAGTTCATATCTTAGGAAGTAGTTCATACTACATTTGTATATATCCCATGTTGATTTAATTCATTCATTCATACACATTTTAGACTTCTAAGTCTTCTAGAAATCCATGTACCCAAAACACACTACAACCTTTGCACATCTTAGATACATACATTGCATTCATGCAAGATTTGAGGTTTTTGTAACTCTTAATCTAAGAAGATTATAAGGGATGATCACGATCACACGTTCATGCTTCCCCTTGATCTAATCATCCTTTCTCATCCGTCCCGGGGATTGAGGGATCTTCTTTTCTCAAAGATTAACATGCATCATACTAGCTTGCTAAGCATATTTTGATTTCTTTGTTTATTTGTTTCAAGAACAATTCATGTCCCCCTTTAGATTAGGAAGTCTTGATTATTTGATATATGAATAGACGACTTTTCCTAGGTTTATTTGTGTGATCTTTCACTTTACATTGTATGATATTTGACTTAGATCTTATGAATGATATTTTATCTTTAGATCTTCCATCTTCAAGTTTCTTATGTAATGTAATATACTATCATAGTATTAATTGCTGAACCATACATAGTATGAGATGATTATTTGGATGCTAATTGAGGCCCGTCGAAAGACGGGGCGAGTTGAGGGTGTTTTAGTCGTGACAAAGGCTCCTTCCTCTCTCGTACCAAAACCCCGAGCCAAGTTCTTTGGTTATGAAGGGCCGGTGCCCTTTATCCATTTGGGTGAGTCAAAATTAGGTTTCTTGGTTCCTTAAAGACCAAGTGGCGACTCTGTATCTGTTTTCAACAGACCTTTTCTCTTTCTTTGATTCAAAAGTCAAACAAGTTTCAAAAACAAAACGAAGCGGTGGAATTAATCCCGGTATCCACAAGGATCTTGCTATATGTTCACAGGACTGTGGACCTTGGCTAATGATGTCCACGATGGAAGCATAATATGTGGTGTGCTTACCAGCTATTCGAGAAGCTGTTTTGGCTAAATAGTATTTGCAGTGGCTAGGCTCTTCACCTCATAGCGATGAGGTTGTGCTCATCTACAGTGATAGCACATAAGCTGGAGCATATGTAAAAGATCTCAAAAGTCATTCTAGTACGTAGACATTCTTTTTGTAGTCACATTTGAGATATAGTTTGCGCGAAGGGAAGTTGTCTTGAGGCACATCTCCACCTGGGGATTTGATGTGTATAGACATTTTATTGTGGTATTAACATTATTATTCATGTTTTTATTATCAGTTAATAATGAACTAGTTGGTTTATATATACATATATATATATATATTTGTTATATGGATGGAATGAATGCACATTTCTAATATGCCACTAGGTTTGAATCGACCTGCTCACACGGGTGATTTACCGTGGCACCGACATAGTGAAGTAGGACATGTGTGTCTATGGCGCTTAGATGGCGAGCAAGATGAGACATTTGTGTTCATGGCACTTAGATAGCTAGCTATGACATGTGTGTCTATGGCGCTTAGCAAGCGAGCTAGAACAATTATATCTACGCAGTGTAAGAATAACGAGCTAGATAAAAACCCTTATTATCTCTATATGTCGCCTTAGGTAGCGCTAAGATGAGACCTTTATATTTTTGGTCAAATATAGAGAGATTCCACAACTCTATGTTGCCTGTTAACAGCCGAATGTGAGTTTTTAGACAGGCACTAGGAGGGGCGACTATGCTTGGAAACTTAGGTTAGACATTTTGTGTAACGTCTAGACTAAGATTCGTATGGCGTTACTTATTTTTTCAAACATAGAGTGACATGCCAATTTTTATGGTAGAACGCCATAGCATACATTTCATACTGTATGTGCTTTCGCAATCGATTGTGGAGTAGTGAATGGATTCCTCTTTATTGCTGTGTGAGCCACGTAGCATATCCAAGACATTAGTTATCCTACAAACTAGTTGCCTTAATGACTTGAGACTATGTCATGAAGAGGACGTTTGATGACAGCTACTTTAGCATATTATCCTAGGATGAAGAGAATATTCCGTTCTATGGGGCATGTTTGGGCAAGCGGTCAAGTTAGTCGGATTGACATGTGGGCTCAGGGAATACCATTCAATAACACACCAAGTTTTGTGACTCATTAGCAGGCCTACGACAATCGTATTTTGTTACCAATATGTCATGATTACATTACATTGAGGTGGTGCAGCAATACCTTTCATCGAGGGATTGAAAATGCTGTGTCCGGTGTGGTTGAACCATCTAAGGCATACACGGGAAGTTTCCGAGTGATGTGTCTTATTGGTTATGGTGAGTACTTAGCATTACACTTATGTCGCTGTACTTTCGTTTCGTAAGGTCATACGTACGTTTTATTTCCCTGTATAAAGAGAGAAGAAGTTCTGTTCTGAGAGATTGTTTTAGTACAAGCCCTATGTGAGTGAATGGGAGATGTAAGAAATATTATGGGAGTAATTGGTACACCTACATACATTGGATCGGGTCCAATGGGCTTTGACTTATGGAGACCTAAGGCTTTGATAGGTGTGTGCCTATATATATGTATATTGCACACACAACTAGGGTTAATCTCTTGCATACCCTAGTAGCCGGCCACCTCTCTGTCACGTTTTCCCTCTCTAGGCCGTCACCATTGGAGCCTCGGGATTTAGCGCTTGACATATATGAGGGCTGCTCTAGTAGTGATCTTCACGACCTATACAAAGTACAAGAGAGTATACAGAAGCTCGAAGATTGCAGTCGTATGTGGGGTTCATCGCCGGGCTCGTAACAACGCTTAACAACGATCCGTTGGGTTATTCCGCTAGGTAAGTCACCTATACTCAACTAGTATGCATGGGTGCACATGATTTCTACACCACCTTTCAAATAAACGTACCTCACATTGCATGTTTTCCAAATCTCTCCTATGTACTTATTGGCAATAGGTCCCTTGGTTAAAACATATTTATCATTAAGCCTTTGATATTTTTTAGTGACTAAAATGCCCCCCCACATGGCTAAAAAATTTCACAATAATTTCTGCGAGTTTCACCAAATGTTCTCTAAATTTCACAATATAATTTGTGAATTTCACAACATATTCTAGAAAAATGGGAATAGAAGAGAGAGTCATAACATGATTTGTGAATATCACAACATGTTCTAGAAAACAAATCACAGAACACATGATTTGTGAATTTCACTACATGTTCTGGAAAACAAAAATGGAAGAAAGAGTCACAACATGAATTGTAAATCTGACAACATGTTCTAGAAAATGGGAACGGAGAATAGAGAGAAAAGTT